>JANCRA010000011.1:16904785-18259036 GCA_024362935.1 Setophaga petechia
GTTTTCTTTTGGCAATGAATGGCAATAATATTTAAATATAGATTACTTTTCTATTATGAAATACTAAATAAATAAAGTTTATTCCTAGGGAAGCTGCAGTAAGAATCATCATAATAAATTTGTATCTCTAACACTAGGCATCTAAACCAACACAGGCTCCCTTGATAAAAGCAGAGATCTATTTTTTTAGTCCTGAAGGAGGATTTTAAAATTTTATTTATATCCCCCGCTAATCTACTAACTACAGGAAGATCCCAGAATCTTAACTTGGGTGAGGAAACACCATATTTGTATTCTGTGCTTGTATCAGAACACACCCATTTCAGAATTTCTGGGGAACTTATAGTAAATAATCTCCAAGTGCTTTCCAGTCCCAAGATTAAAATGAAAGAAGATCTGAAATAATAACGGAAGTATCACTTGGAATAGCTGCACCTTCTGTAAAAAAAGCTTTTAATGTATTATTGCAAAAAGATTTACCTGCAGTGGAAAAGACAGGGATCTAAATGTTGAGGACTTAAAGGAAGGTGATAGAGGGTCATGTTAAAGGATAAAAGGAATCTCAACACAGAATTAACAACAGCACTGAGTACCTCAACGACACCTTCATTTATAATTTAGTAAACAGAAGAGAGTAGGCAATGCTGAGAAGGTCAAAATGAGAGACACTGTCAGCAGAGTAAGTTAAGAATTTCATTAAATGAGATGATCTAAAGTAATAGTGTAATAGAAATTGGATCAAGTTCAATAGTAACAAATGCAAGATGTGTTAATTGAGGACTGCTAAATCTGCAACTATGAGATAAACAAGATTAAATGAAAATTACCAAGGAGAAAAAAAAATCCTATGTATTTTATAGCAGCAGACTCAACTTGATAATGGTTTGACATTTATTCTACTATCTTCATCTGAAATACCTGTTTCATTACATGTCACACATTTAAGAGCATAAAATACCACACAATCAAGAAACCCATCAACTTTTTTTTTTTGTTAGAGAGTGTTAGAGAGCAGATGTACTAAACATTCAGATCACACTGAGCTGGGTCTATCAGTCAAGCAAAAGGGCAAGGAAAGGACATGTTTTAGCTGGAGCTTTATAAAGACTTATGGCTTCCAGTAAAATTCCCCGAAGTTGTTTTCTGCAGTATATTTCAAATACATTCAGAGGTGGGTCTGACCTCCACAGGCTGATGATGCTTTCACTTGGCAGCTGATTGGCTTCTCATTCTCAGTCTCTTAAGCACAAGGAGAAGACTTTAATGTTACATTGAAAGGTGTTTAATCAAGATGTGCTATCATCCAACTTAATCTTTAATATGCTGGATCTGTCTTGACTTATGAAGAACCTTAATGACCAAAAAAGAAAAAAAAAAATAGTGTTTCCTCAGAATAGAATAGAGAACACTTCCTTTTTAATAAGTTTTCTATCAAAAGAAATTCACCTTTGTGTATGATTGGAAATGTTTAAAAAAATCAGTGATTTCTTTGCTAGTACCAGCTTTCAAACACATACCAGAAAGGCTTAATGCTTCTCTTCCAGTAACAGTGATCACACTGATTGCCAGAGTTGCTTTAAGTAATGCAGTTCTTGGCCATACACACCTTTCGTATCCCCTTCTTATTATGGGAAGGAAGAACAGGGATGGCAGGAAGGAGGCAGCAGTAACATTCTAAAAAATAACCAGAGATGTCAGACTGATACAGATGGTGAACTGAAGAGTAGGGATTTCCACCAGGAAGATTAGTCCCTCTTCAGAAAAGTAAGTGACAAAATTTGTCAGTTCAGAATTCATTTTCAAATACTGTCATATTTTGCATAAGTTGCAGGAGTCTGCTTAGACTGGATGAACAAGTTCCCCTGAGCATTTTTAAACATCCAACACACCAATGGATTCTATGACACACACAGCTAGAAAGCCCTTTCCCTCCTTCTGGAAATATTCATAATTACCTTAAAGCAAAATTTGCAGCCATCTGGGGATGTGAGATTTGCCTGAACTTGTGGAGTGTCAGAGTGGCTGAAGCCTTCTGTACCTACAGCTCCTTCCAGCAGCACAGTGTGAGCACAGCAAGGGAGGCAGTTTTCAGTCAGTCCATGAAGCCACAAGCCACCTCTGGAGGCTGCTCCAGACAGAAATGCTTTACCAGTTCCTTTATGGAGTAATGAAAATAAACCTGTAAACAACTTCCTTCTAAATATGCCTCTGTAGAATTCATGTTCTATTGATTATATAAAAGATAGTTTTTTGTGTTGTCTTTAGGAGCTGGTTTCCTAAATACCTCACAGTAAAACAAATGTATTATTTCAGAAGCAATCAGCGTTTTATAGCTGTGTTATCTAGACAGAAACAGCTACAAGCTACAGAACTGAAAGGCCAATCTTTCTCAGTCTATTCCACTCGTTTCCAATCTGCAATCTTCATTTCCCTGGAAATCCACAGATTGCTTTTCAGAAGTCCACAAAAGATGGAAAAAAAAGCCTGTTTTCAGGCAGCCTATGTGGGCCGAGAGTGTCCATAGAAGGAAGTTCCTCAGCCTCTCTGGTCAGCACTGGAACACTCCTTTTGTAAAAATTCCTTTTTTTTTATACCTAATGAAAAATGCAATTTCTGTGCCTTGCCTCTTGTGCTTATCACTTTAAGTCTCAGTTTATTTATAAGCACAAATAAAAATTATTTGAAGAAATATCAAATCCATAAATGAAATTTAAAGAGGTGCTCACTAATACTCATTTATTATGTCCTTTGTCACAACACTGATGTGCACACTGTACCAACAAAGTCAATCCTGCTGCATGTTGGTACTTGCTGCCCCAGATCCATGAAGTGCATTGCTACAGCCCTGGTATATTTTGTGAAAGTATTCTGCCACCTAAAGGAGATATTTCACACAATACCTCCTTGAAACAGGTGGTTTGCCATGATGAATTGAGACTATATGTAGTTATCAGTTTTAATTTTATGATTAACAGATTAAGTTTTCACACTCTGGAACTATTTCTCCCTCAGATAATTCTTTACTGAAATTATTTTATTCCAGTAGGCTTCATGACCTCAGCCCCTCAGTACTTCATTTCTTCACTTTTAAATTGTAAATACCCTAGAATTAAAACAGTATTTGAGATTTTTGTCAATGACTTCCATGTCTTCAGAAATTGCTGATATTTTTTCAAGGCTTTGGGCTCCTACTAAAAATTAATTCCTCTCAAAACAAATGCTCCATGTCCTTCTGCAATCTAAAGGACTACACCTGTATTCCTAATTAAAAAAAAATAAAAAGTAGAAATTCTGAGACATTGACTGAAGGAAAAAGAAAAGGCCAGCTTAAAAATACTCTGGACCCTGAGCCCAAACATGAAGGTAGATGTAGAGATGTACAAATATAGAAAACTCTCCAGCTCCTTGACATATGGAGTAGTTCATTAAACCAGCTAATTGATAACAGATCTATTATTCATGCTTCCTCTAATGAGCCAAATATGCTTTGCAATAATTCTATTGCCAGAGTTCCTTATTCACAGCTGAAAGCAATGACATCCAAACCAATGTTAGACAGAAATAGTTCCAAAGCCTGAAGTTCAAACACAACGCTAAAGTAAATGAGTTTTTACTCAACAGGTGAGTCCAAATTGTGTTAAGTGAAAAGATTTGGGAGCAGGAAGAGAAAGGGTACTAATTCAAATAATTCATGTGTATATTATCTGACATTTTTCCATATTTTCTAACCATTATATATATTTAAAAAATCTAATTAATTTCCATATGTTCAGATTGGTTGAACTCAACAATAATTCTTACTGGAATCCAAAGATAAAAATAAATATATGTTTGGGTACACTGTATTATTATCATTGTAGCCCAATATTTATTAATATAATTCTCACATCTTATAATTTTCTCAAAATTATATACATTTACAAAATCTTAATCCTACATGATTAAAACATTCTCTACTTTTCATTTGATACATAACTTATAATTCAGAAGAAAAAATGAACTTAATTTATTTTCTTTTTTAGAACACTGGCATAACTATTTAGGTTTTTACACTTGGGCATTATGTAATTACTTACACTGAGATCCAATTTTCAGGCCTGCACAGAAGTAGAATTAAAACCTTCCCTTATTTTCATGTATATTTCAATAATTAGAGTTTTAAATAAATCTGTGAAATTGTTAAGTAGTTACAAGAATACTGAGCTGTGTATATCTCAGGTTCTCTCTTCCAGAATCAGTCATCAGTGGCCACATCATCCTTGTGATCCACCCTGCTTTTGTGGTTTCCAGGTTTTGTGTCTGTTGTCTTCAGTAAGGCAAAATTAATTCATTTACCTAAAATACCAGTAAGAATACCAGTTCATTCTTGACTAAAAATTTAGGGAAAAAAAAACTGACTGATTTTTAAATATTCATAGGAACCACAGGCACAGGTAGCAAAAGTACTGACAGGCTTCTCATTTCTTTCTTCAGCAAAGCACTTTATATTTTAATTGCCTGGTAGAGTCTTGCAGTGCAGAGATGTAATTCAGTTTGTATTTTTTAATAATCAAAGCAAAATGTCTACACTGGCATTCAACATTGCATTTTTTGAAAGCTTATCAACACTTTTTATTAGCAAAACAATCTCATTTCATGCAAACAAGGCTAAGTTTTCTTTAAAATTGTACCAAAGTTGCTTTTGGTTTCCTTTAATATTCTATGTTTTTTACATACTGGCTTATGCTGTCCCTTAAAATGAGATAAACTCTTCTTTTTACTTATACCTCTGTTGATCTCAGTTACATACTGCCATCCAGTTAACATGATGCAAGTAGCTACTTTTTTATCTTTTTTTAAATAGATCTATTGTTTTCTGAAGGAAACAAACCAAACCCTTCACACTGTTTCCTTTCTCTAGCTGTCATCTGGGAGGTGCTTTAAGATTTTTTAAATACAAAAAGGAGTCAAGTATAAACACAAACTAGGAAAAATCAAGTGTGGAAGCCCAAAGACCTGCCATAAGGGCTGTAATATTTCGGGCTGTAATACTTCAGGCTGGGAGAGGCAGAAGCAGGCAAGGAGAAATACTCCTCTAAGGTTAGGGTGAGAAGTGCCTCACTCCCACAGGCCTTTACAGGAACGTGTTAATGTCTTGAGCTCTATTGGTTTGTACAGTTGCTCCACCACAGTTCAGTCTCTGTTCACCATATTTGTATATTCCCTAGAACGTTCTCCAGTCTCCTGAGCCCCATTGGCCCCAGTTTGCTGCAGTGTTCCACCCCCGTTACCCTACTGGCTCCCCTGGTTGGCTGCCCCACCTCTGCACCAGTTTCACCTGTTCCTATTGGCCCCTGACCCTCAGAACCGCCCCTTATAAAACCCTGTGCCTTCAGTATGAGGTTAGCTTTGTCCCTGAACTCTATTTAGGGCTCGATAAACCATCCCCATGTTTCCAGATACAAAGATTTGTTCTTTGCCTCTGTTGTCAGCTACCATAGCTAGCGTGCTCTGGCTCTGAAAGCACTGGTCACTTGCAGAGAAACCCACTGAAGCTGCTTCAATCAAGATCCTCTTAAACTGTTAATGTGTTGTACTGTGTCCCACCAAGCAAATCTCTTGCTCAGTGTGAGGTTCAATAAGGTCAAGTGCAAGGTCCTGCACCCAGGTCACAATAACCCCCCAGGCAGCGTCCAGGCTGAGGGCAGTGGGGCTTCAAAAGTGCCCAGAGGAAAAGGACATGGGGGTGCACATCCACAGCCACCTGAACGTGAGCCAGTGTGTGTCCAGGTGGCCAAAAAGGCCAATGGCATCTGGTCTGTGTCAACAGCAGTGTGGCCAGCAGGACAAGGGCAGTGATTGTCTCTCTGTGCTGGGCACTGGTGAGGGCACACCTCAAAGGCTGTGTCCAGTTTTGGGCCCCTCACCATACAAAAGACACTGAGGGGCTGGAATGTGCTCAAGGCAATGGAGCTGGGGACAGGTCTGGAGCACAAGTCTGATGAGAAACAGCTGAGAGAGCTGGGGGTGTTCAGCCTGGAGGAAAGAAGAATCAGGGGAGACTTTATCACTCGGAGCAATTCCCTGACAGGAGGCTGTAGCCAGGTGGGGGTTGGTCTCTTCTCTCAGGTAACAAGAGGTGGGACAAGAGGACAGGGAAGGTTTAGATAGGACAGTAGAAAAAAAAAAATTCATGGAAAGGGTTCTTAAGCATTGAAACTGACTGTGGAGAAAAGGGGTGAAGTCACCATTGCTGGAGGTGCTCAAGGAAAGAGCTAGACATGGCACTGAGTGTCATGGTCTATCTGTCAAGGTGGTGTTCAGTCAAGGGAAGCACTTGATGATCTCAGAGATCTTTTCCAACCTATTTGATTCTGTAAATCAGAAAATTGTTTGAAAGAAGGTCATAACACTGGTAACATGGTATCTCCATGCAAACATTCCAAGAGACTTTTTTTGTTTTCTTTGCACACAATTTTTATACAGTTAAGAAATGAACATCAGTTTCATAAAGGTCAATTTAATCTTCAGACTGTTGCTCTCTAAATGTGATAAAAATAATTCTAAGGCTCAATAAGTACAAAGGATCTTACACAGCCTTCTGAGAAAGTGTCAACAAACACGCACTGCAAGAAAATATTCTGAGTTGAAAAGGACCCACAAGATTCATTAAGTCCAACTCCTGGCCCTGTACAAAACTGTTCTCAGGAATCTCACCATGGGCCTGAGAGCAGTTCCAACACTTCTTGAACTCAGTCAGGTTTGGTGCTTTGACCACTTCTCTGGGGAGCTTGTTTCAGTGCCCAAACACCCTCTGGGGGAAGAAATCTTTTCCTCATATCCAACCTGAACCTCCCCTGACACAGCTTCAGGCCATTCCCTTAAGTCCTCTCACTGGTCACCTGAGAGAAAACATGAGTGCCTGCCACTTTCCCACCTCATGGGGATGAGGTGTCTCCTCAGTTTCCTCTTCTCCATGCTGGACAGACTTAAGTGACTTAAGCTGCTCCTCCTCCTGCTTCCTCTCCAGGCCCCTCATCTTTGGATACTCTGTAATAGCTTACATTATTTTATTGTGGCTCCCAAAACTACATAGAACAATTGAGGTGAGGCAACCACCTCAGGTGAAACCTGTCCCTAATTGATAATAGTCACAAGTTTCTAGAGAAACCTGAATTATTTCCTAACATCTTTAGGTAAAGACTGAAAATTGAAGAATTGATCCACATCACCAGATCAGCCTTCTGAAGGATCATTTCTACATTTACTGCTTGCAAAGGAGAATAGCACAGAGGGATCCTGAAAAGATGCAGTAGTAGTTACACAGAGTTGCAGACTATGCCAATCAGTAATTTCTAATAGATGAGGTCTACAATATTTGGAAATAGAAATTTTCTTGATCAATGTTTATTGACATCAATTTTTTGAAACACAAAACTTTCAGATCTCCTCATTTTATTTGAAACTTTGTATTAATACTAAGACTTTTTTAATCCCTTTCTGTATCTACTCTATAGCATCAAGGTGCTCCCAAGGCCCTTGGAGCATCCAGCACTCACAAGCTCAAAGCTCACTGCTACTCAAGGAAGGTGACAAAGTAGGCAGGATGGGCCTTTGCATGATCTCCAGCAAACAGCGTTTATTGGGACACAGGATCAGAGTCCAAAACTGAAGTAAGTCCAGCGACAGAGTGTGTGATGAGGGCACTGGGTTTCATACGGGAAGGTGAGGGTGGAGTTGAGCGTCAGGATCCAATGGATATGGGGAGAAATGGTGCAAAGGAGGAGTCAAGGGTCGGGTCAGCCAATAGGGAAACAGGGGTGGAGGAACACAGTAAACAAGGGCCAATGAGAGGACAGATCAAGGAGAACATTCTAGGGAATGTCCAAACATGGGGAATAGGGGTTGAACCGGGGTATTTAGGCTAACGGGCCAATAGGTAACATAACTTTACATATATCAGCATGTGCCTGCAAAGATCTATGGGATGAGCAAGATTTTGAAGTCTGTTTTTTCCATGGATGGGAAGTTGAGACTCTGATGGTAGCCCACTGAGCCACCACACTCCTGGTACAGAAATGTTTTAGAAAGATGCACTCAGAAACGTATTAAAGCTGAGTGTAAATGATGTTAAGGGAACCAAGTGAAATAAAATCAAAACTGACTACCTCACTCTCCCTGGGAATGAGAGTGGAAAGGGTGGTGTTAATAAACAGCAGGGCAATAGTGTAAGCTTAGTTGCAAAACCTGGTGAAAAGAGGAATAAATAAAGCAATGAAACTGTGGAAGACCACCTCGCATGATAGGAGTGAGGGATCACGTAGCTCTTTTCTTTTTCTATAGGCTGAGCCCTGATACCTTTTAAAGTAAATGTCATGCTGTTGTCCATGGGAATCTTGCTTGTGTAATGATATCTGGGTTTAACTTTATGATTTTACTGACCCAATGCAGCATGGGCATAAATGATCATAATTACAGTTGGCATCAGTGGGGTAAAACCTAACACAGTGCACTTAATTGGATGATGGGATTTGCATTTTCCCAGGTATGCAAGCACTGCTCAGTGGCACACGAGTGTGGAATGCTATCAAGGATTAACCTTCAATTTGTGTTTCTAGTGCCTATGGTGACTGGAATAAATGCTTGTACATTCATAACAAAAATTAGAGCCAGTTCAGATACTGATTATTTTTATTTATTTGTTTTCACATTTTTGGAAGGACAGGAAGAATATTTTTAATTAGGATATCTGTACTACAGATAATACAAGAAGCTCTCTTCTCTACAAATATCCTGCAGTATTTACGAGTATCTTAAAAGCTCACAGTCCTCCAAAGTTCTGCCCTGGATATCGCTCATGTCTTGAATTCCCTCAAATCCCAGTAGGAACCGTTGAAAGAAACACAAGAAATTTGCATTGCTCAGCCTTGAAATGTGCAGCTTAACTGCATAAATAGAAATATTTGCAAGTCATAGTTGCCAGCTTTTCTGGAAGGCACAGCTGTCTGCTTAACCCATCATAGCAAGATTCTGCCTGAATAAAAAAAGTCAAGGGTAAAAATAACTATGTGTCTTCTAGCAAAAAACCCACTGTGGCAGAAAGACCTTAGTGCAGTCAAAGAGATGAATAATTGCTCAGGTCACTGCTTCTCTGCTCATTATAAATCAAAGCCAAGAGGAAGCCCTGTGTGGCCATTCCGTACAGTTCATGGCTGTGTTTACTCACCTTTCTGTCACCTTTGTGTCACCTCTATTCCTTTGCATACAATTCCAGCTATAACCCAGCACAGTCCCGGAACTCCTAGGGCAGCATCAGAAGAGCGCAGGTCCCCAACTGGATAAAATCATAAACTTCACTTCGCAGCTCTTGCTCTGCCTGGCAGCCCTTGTGAAGGTTGGTTGACCATGTTGTGAACTCTTGTGAGCTGCTGTTTCACAACTCAGACAAAGCTGTGTGCTCTGCTGCTGTGATATCATATATTGTCACAAAAACTGGCACATAGAGAAGGGCTGAGGTTTGCAGAGAGAGGAAGATCATCTGGAAGGAAAGACCAATGTAGATTGAGCTCTGGTTAGCCAGAAAATTCTCTCAGCCTCTAATGAGACCTCTCTGGGAAGGGAGAACAGGTATCAGTGATTCTTTCCACATGCCTTTTCAACATGACATGAAGAATGTGATCAGGCAGCTCCTGAAAAATTGTGTTCCTCACAGTCAGTGACTGCTGGAAGATGAAGTTTTCTGTCCTGAACACAACATTTTAGTGTCACTTGCTGATCACCTCTCTTTGGGTGCTTCTTGGCATCTCTGAGAAATGTACATATCTTAAAGTGTGACCCTTGTTGAGCCAAAACGGGAGAGGGAAGTGCAGGTATTTTCTTCCAGGGGCTCCTCAGCTGGGATTGTCTCACTGTGCCCTGAGTTTGATGCTGATCACATTTACAGCAGAGCCACCCTCAGCTGAGCCTGCTGCAACCTGCTGGTGGGAGTCCTAGCCCAGAGAACCAGCAGAGACACAACATAAGGAAAGGAAGAGAAGATTGTGAGTATTTAAATCTTCAAAGAGTTAATTGATTTGCTTGTACTCATATAAAATTTTGGGGCGGAGTTAGATGGGATCCAGAACTGCTCCTTCCCACTCCAGTGTCTCCCAGTGTAACTGTTCTTTGCTCTGCTGAATCCAGTGAGGCAGAATATTCTGTTTTTCTGATTTCTGGGGCTGTCATGCTGGATGGTAACAGTAATAGCAGGAGTCAAAATGTCATCCTTTGAGAGATCCACTTTATTTTTTCATGCAGGAGCTGATCTATGATCTAGGGATATAACATTCTAAGACTGCTAACTGCAGAGTCATTGTCCTTTGCTGGACATGTCTACACCATCATATGACTGCTAAGCATAGATAAGAGAAAAATAGTGGATCTGTGTCTTAATCATAGATCCGTTATTAAGGATAGATGTAAACCTCACCCTGGACCTAAAACTCAAAAGCCCAGATTTTATTTCCAGTTTAAATAAACACTGAATATTTTTGCATCTCAGTAGTGCCCAGAATTCACCAGGTACCCTCATGGGTCCTAGGAAACAGCCCTGGTTTGTGCTGTTGGCAGACTTTTACAGACATGCTGGTACTTTTGAATGCTCTGGTGATGAAGCCATTGAGAGAGGGGTCCATGGTCCTGGGTAGGAGCTGCCAGTTCTTCCACTGCTATTTAGAACGGTTGTGTGCCTGAAGTCTGTCATGTAACCTGAGACAAAAGCAAGCACATGGCAATGTCAAAACAGATGTGAATGGAGGAACGTGGTATTTGTTATAATTCTTTTAATTACTAGGTGTCTTTCTGATTCTGTGTTTAGTATTTGATAGGGGTGCATTCATGCTTCTATAAATTAAATTATGACAGTACTGCTAAAACAGTTTCTTCTTGTAGCAGTTGTGTTTGTCATAAATATTCTTCCTCCTTAAGGATGACAGTTAAGTGTTTTGATATCCATATCCTGGTGTTTTCTTAATGAGAGAAACAAACTTTCTGTGGAACATTTAATGAAGTTTTATTTTCTGTTATTCCTTTTTTGTGAACCTAAATATTCTTGCATAATCAAATTGTTGCTTGACCACAAAATTCCGGCATCTCTCTAATGGCTTTCAAGCTTTTGAGAGACCAATTCTCTGATGATTTCTCTGTAGCAGACCTGCTTTCAGCTCCTGCCTGCAGTTGATATCATTGTGGTGTAAACTGAGCAATGACTGTAATCAAAACTTCAGTGTTTTCCCCAGAACACAGCAGGTTGCTATGTGGGTGGCAGCAGGGCAAGGAGAGTCTGCAGGAATGTTTTTTTGGGGACTTATTGTTGTCAGCAAAGATTTAGCCTGGGGGCTGTATTGACAGAAAAAGAAGCCGAACACAATAAATTGAAGAATGAACTGTATTTTCACAAGCTGCTCTCTGTTGGTCACAGAGAATTTCATGTTAAAATTCTGCTGTTATCATATCACTGAGCTGAACAGCTCTTTTCTGCAGAAGGTCTTCTTTCAATTACAAATATATTTCCCCTTACAGTAGTAAAGTTGAATTCAATGCCTTTACTGCTTTTGATGTCATTTTAACTCCCACAGACCTGGATTAATGTATTATTTTTATAACTCAAAATTGAGCCAATTATTATTCACAAGTCACAGAAGTAACAATATTTTGAACAGACTAAGATTCACTGACAAAGTAATACCCAGATATTTCATTTATTTAATGGCATGTGCAACTCTGCAAGGTTGTTTCTTTACCACTAACCTGATAGAGTTCTCTCTGAGAATTTGAACCTGGGTTTTTTAAAATATATGCAGTACTGTGACAGCCGACTACCTTTTAAGTGTTCCATGGCACTGAAAGAATTCCCCCAATTCTACATAATGCTGAGAATGTGTCCCAGATTTATGACTAATGACTGAGTGTTTACTTTGCTCAGTACCAAGGATAAAGTTTTCACTCCCTGTTTCCAGTCAGTGAGAGCAATGCCCACATTACCTGTCAAGCATGAAGTCCGGGAGAGTTCAGTGGCCAGGTTTCACATCTTCAGCTCTGGTTTTTGTGGATGCGTTTCCAGCCATATCTTGGCACAGGCAGATGGATGCACTCAGAGTGCTTTGTGCTGCAGGAGATGACTTTGCTGCACAGGCTGTATAGGCACCCTGATTATACCAGTAAATTAGATAGAGCTGGGGAATGTTCTTGGTCATGGAAATGTGACAGATTGTACTGTGAGACTGTTTGTACAGTCCCTGCTGCAATTTCAGCCTGTTATTAACAGTCTCCCAAAAGCTCCAGAGCACTCCCTGCGCATTAAAGCAGCCTGGGGGCCATTCCCAGGACATGGATAGCCTGGAGCCACTCTGCTGTGGAGCCTGAGAGGGTTTATTAGAAATATGCCAGTTGGCTTCTGTGCCTAGGAATATTCCTAGGCACATTTATCTCTAAGTGTGGACATTGCTCTAGGGTCTCCTCAGCACTCACAGATTAACTTCAAAGGGCATGACTGCAGCTCTGGGCTTGCTGTGCCTCATTCAAATTGGCCACCTCACCCAGGGCTCAGAGGAATCATGCTTTCTGTGTTCACTGTTGCTCTGGGGACTCTCCTGCCCAACACCAAGATCCCTATCAGTCTTTGCAAAGCCTCCTTACAGTTGTGAAGATCCTCCCAAAAAAGATTGGTCACAGACACCAATCAAACAGCAGGACCAGTAAGTGCCCTGAACTATTGATACTCAGCAATAGTCAACCTGTCACATATAAATGAGGTGGTCTGGATTTACAACTACCTCTGCTGGCACCTGAGCATCAAGGTGTGGGTGAAGTCTCAGTGCCACCAGCCCAAACTGAAGCCAAAAGCCAGAAGCCTTGTTGTTGGTCAGGGGTCTCAGTGTGATTTGGCCACTGTAAGGTATATCTGATGACAGCTGGAAAAGCAAATATCTGTGTTGTCACAGGGCCTGTTCAACAAATTGTAGTGCTTCATACGAGAAAAGCAATTTTAAGAAAACCAGAAGCAGAAACTTCTGATTGATGCTGGCAATTAAATCTAATTTGTGAATCTGTGCTATTATCAATTACTTTTGCATGCCAGTAGATTTCTCAGTTAAACATAGCATTCTTTCTCTCTCCTTTACTTATTTTCTCCCTAATTATTTCTAAAGAAAGAAGCTGCAACACATACAAAAATGAAGTTAAAGCAGGGATGCAGAGAGCCAGGCCACGCCTGAGGTTAATCCTGCAAGGTAGAAGTGTGGGAAATTGCTCATTGCTGCAAGCAATGGAAGAGGAAAAACAAGTGGCCTAAGCCAAAATGGAGTTAAGCCAATAAAACAATAATGCAGAAGCTAGGAGGTAAAAGGTCTTAAATGAGTATTAGGAACTTAAGTGAGTGAATATACCAAAAGCCATTAAACTGTGTGTACTGGCTTACCTGCAGTGGCTCATGAAGGCCAAGATTGTCATGGGAGTGTTAAATCAGGAAAACCAGTCCCCATAGGAAAGAGGAACACAGCAGTGAGGGGAAAAGGTGGGAAATGTGGAATATAACGTGGAAAAAGTGATGAGGTCATGGTTACTTGGGAAGTCCCTGTTGAGCAGAGTGGCATCTGATCCCTGCACTGGGGCAGGAAATAGAGTTCTGATCTGCCCATTTCATGTGTGTCTGCCTTGTTTCCTCAGCCAGGGGCACCTGGGGTGCCTTGCTTAGCACAGACTGAGGGACACCCTGGAGAGAAGATGGAATGTGGACCAAATATCCCAAATTCAGTCTCTGAACAATGTGCTGGGTACAAGGACTGCCACAATGTTACTCAGAAATTCTGGTCAGAACTCGATGCAATAGGCCAAAATGAACTGTGGTGCCATTTAATTAACATTTCTGAGGACAAAGTTGGCTTGGTTTAGCAGACTGGGTCTTTCAAAACAGTTTTGATTTCCAGTGGGAACAAAAAGGCAGGAAAAGAAAAGTAAATTGTCCACCTAAGCGAAAAAAAAAAAAGGCAAGGTAAAATATAAATGATACATTCTCCTTTCTGTTAAATAAGATTGTAGCTGCAGAGTAGACACACACTCCTTGGTGCATCTAGAGCTGTTCAAGAATAGAAAGTACAAAGTGCACTGAAGTGAAATCTCAATTTGAGTTGTTTTTCTGCTGCAGGCAATGAGATCTGGAGCTGTGCCATTTAATTCAGTGCACAAATACTAAACCTGAGGTATTAGCTCATATAAACAAAAGATGGAAAAGACTCAGGCTCTGTAGATCTGCCTCAGAACAAGTCATTGCCCATGTTATCACAAGCCCACACCTCAAAGTAAGCACAGCACTCTCATCCAAGACTCAAGCATGTACTGAGGAAATCTCCTATGGATTCACTGATGGATCTGCCACCAAAAGTCTACCTGAAGGTGACCTCAGCAAATTCCTGGGTTCCACCAGCTTTAGGGTCTGGATCTCCATGTGAGCCTGAACTCTAGACCACAGACAGAACCATACTGGGTTTTGGTTTTTGTTTTGTTTTGGGGTTTTTTTCTCTTTTAAGAAATAAACACTGAGTGACATCAAAACCACTCCCAGGTAGCCAAGACATCCCCAAGGGAATTAGAACTTCTCTAAAGCCTGTTGTTGACTCATGCCTTCCTTGGGCTGGTTCAGCCCACAGAATCCTAAAGGACACAAGAAGCTCCTATTAAGGCAACTCAGTTAAATGTCCTTATGATCCCCTACAGTGAGATATTTCAGTTGGAAGAAGAGAAGACCAGTGTGTTTCCAGTTGCATTATAGGTCTGTAAGACTTCAGACAAGCAGTTTTAGTTTCTCACTTTTTATTTTTCAGTTTATAGGGAGTACTAAGAACTTCCTAAATTTACCGGAAGAAGATGAGACAGAAGTTAAATTATTAATGTGAGTGCCATGAAAGTTTTATGACATTTCTGTATATTGCACCAACAAGGAGGTAACTGGTAGTCTTGAAGCCTTAAACAAATCAAGCTCTTTTATGTCCTGTTTGGAGACTAGCAGTAATTCTCACAATTGTCCTCCACTATTGTCCTGACTTGTAGCAATAATATGTTCTAGACCTACTCTGGAAAAAAGAAAATTAAAGTAAAAAGAAAAATAAATTAATGGTTACAAGGTCTCATTTGTCTTCTGGACAAGTTTGGGAGTTTTTTTCTTTTATTCGCAGTGTTACTTTTTTTTTTTCATTATTGATCCATATTGACCCATTTTATTAAGTGATTTAGTGTTGTATAAACACTTTCAAAAAATCTCCATGTTTCTTGTTACTCCATCTGTGATTTAGAGGTCAAAACAGAGATAAAGGCAGTTGTAAAAAACATTTTTAGCCACTTTCAAAATGGCTGGTTTTTTGACTTTGGATAGGCTATGAGCATTAGTGATGTAATATTGACGTTTTTTAGAAAACATGCATTATATATACCTGACCTGGTGACTAAGGCAAAAAAGATCACCAAGAGCTTCATCTGTTCTCTGTGAGTCAGGTACTGTTAGGACTTAAAAAGCAAAGTGTGTGCACAGGACAGATCATATATTTACAGGATCATTATTAGGGAAAAAATCCATTATTTTGAGAGTGGTAAGGCGCTGGCACAGGTTGGATGCCCCATCCTTGGCAGTGTTCCAAGATCAGGCTCGATGGGGCATTGAGCAACCTGGTCTCATGGATATCCCTCCCCATGGCAGGGGGCTTGGAGCAAGATGATTCTTCAGTTCCCTTCCACCCCAAACCTTTCTCCCCGTTCTTATGATTATGAAGCTTTATGTCTATTTCTAGGGTATCTAGCACAAGAAAAAAGTGTAGTCTTGCCTGGCAACATCAACCTGTCTCACTGAAATAATTAATCTGTATGTATGATAAAGATTAGAAATTCAGTTTCAAGGCCACACTGGATCTAATTCTAATGACCAGCTATGGCTTAGAAACAATCTACCTTGTCTAACAATACAAATTCTTCTGGACCCATCAGCTGGAAAAAATTCTACCCTTAAAACACCATCCCCAGAACACAGGTTGGCATTATAGATCAGGATTTTTCTCCTATCTTCATGATCCTGTGTAGAAACAAGAAATTAAATATTAAGTGCATGCTTTGAACTGTCATCACCACAACAAAGGAAAAAAACACCTTGGATCTGCCAGTATTAAGAATAAAATGGAAGTCAAGCATTGAGATGTGAAGATAAATAGCAGTGATGTAGTGGACTAAAGCAGATAAAACAAAATACATTTATAAATGCTGAGAAGCTTGAGATTACTTATTAAGCATTAATATATGGTAAATACATACATGGAGTTTGGTGCCAAGCTAAGTGGAATGATTTCTAGGAAATCTGAATAAGTGGTTGAAAACTATATCAAATTAAGGGGTCCTGACCTGTCTGCAAGAACAAAGTGTTTACTGAGGAATGTGGAGAGTGCAATGGATGGGACATCTAAGACTAAATGAGAAAAATACAATGGCCTCCTAATAAGAAATGTACAATAAATTTGATTGAGACTGATTTATGCAGAATTTTAATGGGAATTTCAGAATGTGACAGCAGAAAAGTGCAGCCACTCTGTCAGAAAGGAGTATCCTCTGTGTTCCCATGAGCGTGGCACAGTTTGTGTGTTTGTGAGCACACACACCTCTGACTAAGGCTGTGCTTGGTGAAATGCTAAATCCTCTGCCCCCTTACTCGAGGCAGCCTAAAGCCAGTGCCCCTCAGGACCCAGTGCAGTGTGAATCCTTGCTGTAAATCCTGCATCTGCCGAGGTGCTGGTGCAGTTGGACAGAAGTTTGTTACAGCTGAAGATGAAGGCAGGTATTGGGATTGTCATCAAAGTGGTTGCTAATAAAGGATTTTATCCCAGAAGACTAAGGCATATAGAAGCAGTGCAGGAAACACTGGCTCAGGTCTAAGTGCAAAGCTGGGTAGTAGTGATATAGACAAAGCAGCAGGTCCTGTCCTTCAGGACAGAACAAATTACTTCAGACACAGAGATTGCTTCATTTCTGCAGCTTCCTGGCCTAAAGGTATTGCTGTCATCTCCACATCATTTTCCTCTGCACAAAGACATTGCCTCTAATGACTCCACTCAAGGTAAACAAGCTCAACCAAGGCTGTTCACATTAGGCTACTACAGGAGCTCTCATTAAAATCTACAGCCTGTGCAGTGAAGGGATGAAACCAGCATCTGTCTGTATTTGTGGTGCTGCTCTAGCACATCAGCCAGGATGGCTTGAGCTCCATTTCCCCAGCAGCAGCTCAGGGAGTTGGGCAGCAGCAGCCCAGGACATCTGGCTGTGCCAGAGGTGACTGGCACAACAAGAGCTCCATGCTTAACCTCAAGCTTAAGAACTGACAGCAAAGAACTTCAGGCTCTATGGAGCCCCAGGCAGTGAGGGGCTACAGCTTTTACCCATCTTGTTGGGTGTATTTTCAGTTTGTAAGGAAATCCAAGCTGTTGTACTCTTCCACTAGAACCTGATGTAACTGGACAGGGACTTCTGTCTATACATGCTCCCAAGAGTCATGGCTTGCAGGACTTGGATCAAAACCTGAAATACACTCCAAGCTAAAACCATTACAAAACTAAGCCTGTCTAGGAATTGGAATCCTTCAAAAGAGATCTGAAACAAGTTGCTAGTTCTCCTGGAAATTAATAAACTATTCTCTTCTCCTCTACTGAGGCAGACTTGGTTTCCTGAAGAAAATAATCTCTCATCTGTCTTTGACTATTAGCTCACGTAGTGGATCTGACAGCAGATGGAATTTGTGCCTAGAAGAAGTGCCGACCCTTTCCTGAGAAATGAATAAATCTTTCATTTACCAAGCAGACTCGATATAAATAGAATGGCAGTCAGCAAAAAGGAGGTGGTCTCCTGGGAAGATAAATAGCTGGTTATGTTCCTGACAGCAGGAATACAGTTAGAGGAAAAGTACTTTCATTTATTTCACCGGTAACAAAGGGGAAACAAACTAAGGAAAGCTGTTTTCTGACGTGATGTCTATCGGCCTTAGCCTAATCCGTGTGGAAAAAAGATTCTAAAATGGTCAGATGTTCTCTGGTGTTGTAAAACTGGGCCAGACACAGAATAAGCAGGACCTGGTCCATTTTCTGTTATGCTGTGCACCTATTTGTAATGATTTCATGGGCTTGCTGTGAATTTTCACCCGTTCTAATAGTCATCATCCTGCAGCACGAGAGCTGACAGCTGCTCAGCACTGAGTACTAAAAGCCCAGATATTAAACAACTCTGCTTTGGCTTTGCTCTACTTTCTCTGCTTTGTGTAAGGTTTTACAGACCAGCACAAACTGTTTGAACATATGCATGTTTTCAATCTCTGAGATGCAGAGACAATCATCAAACAAAATTGAGCTTAAGCCAGCTGGGGTCATACTGACAGCACTTTCAGTTGCAAGAGGGTTTAGACAAGATCAAAGTCTTGTTTGGTAACATTTAAATTTACCAAGCAGAAGTGAATAATACTGCATTTGTATCAACCTGTTGGTAATCACTCCTCTGTCCTTTGATTTATAAGAAAAACAAATGAAATTTTGCTGTTCTGAGGTATAGTTATAATTTCTCAGGTCTTGGATTACCACTTAATTGTACAAATACAGTTACTTTTGGCTAATACAGACTTTGCATTTTCTTTTCTTTTTCTTTTGTCTGGCTTCCTGTAACAAAGTTGAAGGTAGATTAGCCCTGAGCTTCACTCTGTGGAAATCAGTGGAATGAGAAGAAGAATTACCTATCTTTCTGTATGGATACGCATATACAAGAGCTGTGTGGTTCAGCTGGCACTCTGGAGGAAAGGGAACCCATGCAGGGGAATTTTGCCACACTTAAGAGGTGGGATCATGTGAACTTCAGGAAGTTCAGCGTGGCCAAGTGCAAGGTCCTGCACTTGTGTCAGAGTAATCCCAAACACAAATACAAAGGATTAAGAGCAGCACTGAGGAGAAGAATGTGGAAATGTTGGTGGATGAAAAGCTCAAAATGATCCAGCAGTGTGCTTTTGCAGCCCAGAAAGCCAAGTGTGTCCTGGGCTGCAGCAAAAGCAACATGGGCAGCTGGTCAGGGGAGGTGATTCTATTCTCCCTCTGTTTTTGTGAGACCCCTCCTGGAGTGCTGTGTCCATCTCTGGGCCCTCAATCTAAGAAGGACCAGGACCTGTTGGGGCACCTTTCCTGTGAAGACAGACTGAGAGAGTCGGGGATGTTCAGCCTGGAGAAGGCTCCAGGGAGAATTTACAGTACTTTCTGGGTTACAGGAACCTAAAGGGGCTACAGGAAAAGCTGGAGAGGGACTTTGGACAAGGGTGTGCAGTGACAGAAAAGGGCAGATTGTTGCAATACGACATGAAATGAACGACGCTCACACGCTGAGGTGTTGAAGGTGAGGAAAGGCACGTTTATTTCCGGACATTGATATTTATAGAATTCCAAAAGTGACCATGGGTTGGAGGATGAAATTGCCACTTCTCTAACAACACTGGTCAAACTAACAGTTTATCAATTCTCTCCTCCTCCAGAAAGGAATGCAAACCAATCAGTATTTACATGAAAAGCACGAGAGAAACTCCATTACAAAAATGTAAACATCAAAAGGCTTAGAAGAATTTTAGAAGAACAGGGTGACAGCAAATGGCTTTTAACTGAGAGACAGCAGCTTTGGAATAGATGTTAGGAAGAAATTCTTTGTTGTGATGTGGCAAGGCACTGGCACAGGTTACCCAAGAAGCTGTGAGTGCCCTGTCCCTCAGGAGTGTTCAGTCCAGGCTGGAGCTGTGAGCATCCTGGTCTAATGGAAGGTGTCCCTGCCTATGGCAGGGGACTGGAACAAAATGATCTTAAGTGCTTTTTGACCCAAACCCTTCTATGATTCTGTGATATATTGTTCAACATTCAAATTTGGTATTAGCAATTTTGATCCCACCTAGCTTTATTTAATGTTCCTTTTTAAACTAGATTTTTAACTAAAAATCCACTAGGTTTCACTAGGAGCATTTCAGAGCTCATGTAAAGAGTAGGGATAATTCTAAAATGAGATAACTCCTTTCATATTATGCACAGTGAACTGAAACAATGTCATTCCAAACTGTTAATAAATTCATCCTGTTTCTGAGAATCCCCTTGAATCGCATTTGCTTTCCCTAGACATGCAGACTAATAATTGAAATATTAAATAGTATAGTATTTTTATTTAGCAAGCTCAGATTCTGATAAAAGAACAAAAAATAGAGAGCGTTCCCATATCTGGTCCAACTTCTCTGAGTTCTTGAGAGCTGCTCTAGTCATATTTTTTTTTTTTAATTTTCCTTTAATCAGAGAAAATTAGACTCTGAGTTTCACCATTCCCAGTGACATTTACCAGTGATCTGATTGTCAGAATATTCAGGGTAGACTCTTTGGTGGGGTAAAGCTGCTACATAGACATAAACATCTTACTATAGTCCAAAGAGGAAAGACACAGGTTGGAGCTATATGAAATTAACTACCCCAAAAAACAGAGCAAAGCATGGTGAGAACTTAAGGGTTGTGGGTTTTTTCAATCTCTGTTTAATTTAGAATTTCTTACCATCTAATGCCATATGACAGCCTAGAAAGGGAAGCTAAAGCTGGCCTGATTTCACCCTTGTGTATGTGAAACCCAGGTAACCTCACAGTGTGTTGACATAGAAGTGATACCAAAGAAATTATCCCAATTATTCCTCATGCAAGGAGGAGGAGAGGAGCGGAACTGCTCCTTGCCCCCATTCCCTGAGGCATCCTCCAGTGTGGCAATGTAAACAGTTAAAATTGGTGACCCTCCCTTGCAGCTTCCCTTTTATGCATCCCTTAGTCTGTGGCTGCCAACTATTTCTGTAAATATCTGAGGTTCCATACATTCCTAAAGCCTGATCTAAATGGACATAACCTCATATCCATCTTCTGTCAATGGGGAGCTGGAAAGTAGTGAGAGATTGTCTCCAGAATCTTTAGGGCAGGCCCATCTTGTTTGGGGAACTTAATAAGTTTTCCTATTGCACTTCTGTTCATTCCAAAGGTCTCTGTTTTAGCACTCAGGAGTGCTGGAATTTGCACAGCAAGAGATTAGTGGATGAATGCTGTTGACTAGAGATTCCCCTCCTTTCCTCCCCTTGCATGGGGAACTTTTGTGACACTGAATCTCACAGTTGATTCTTCTGTCTTCTGCTATGGAATTACATCAAGGATAGCTTACAGTGTCCTATCTAACAGCATTTGCAGGTTTCTTGGTTAGAAAACCAGTATTTGAAAGATTTTTTTGAGGTTCAATTGCGTAATATTGCTTTCATGTGGGAACAGATATCCATATCATCTTTTTGTCCAACCTCTGTTTTTTCAAGAGATCTTTTTTTCAGAGTTCTTAACATTTTTTTTATTCATATTCTCTCCATCTTCTTTATTTTTTTGCCCTGTTTAAAAAATAGTAATATTGTATTGCAGTGCAAATTCTTGCAGGATTTGATCCTGGAAATGCTTACTTGTGTGAGAACTCAGTTAATGCTGAAGTAACTTCAGTGAACATCAACAGGTCTGTGGAAAAGGGTATGGATGGGCACAGATGGGCAAAGCATCACATTCCCCCTTGTCACAGGTTAACCAGCATTGAGGATATCCAGGGGTGGCAAACCTGTTCTATCCTTGTCTAAGAGAATAGCTGAGAGATCCAGATACTCAGTCGAGTTGCTAAGAAACCTAAAGAATTTTAAAGTATGCAAGGTTACAAGGCTAATCTAAAGTTAGACTAATACTGTGTAGCATCTCCATGGCAACCAGGAGTGAACGGCATGTGAGGTGAGAACAGAGAAAGAGATGGAATAATAATCAGCAATAAAACCTCGGCAGGGCTCAGTGTGATTATGTTGTCAGTGGGTTAAAACGTGCTGCTGGCCTGCTGAAGTTCAGCCTCTCTGCTGGAGACACAGCTTCTCCTGGCTGGTCCAGAGCAAATGGTGGATGGCATTTCTAAATTAAGGCAGCTCTGGTAGGGTCAAATGAAAGAGAAGTTGACCTGAACACGTGATGTAACAGAACACTCTTTATTATTTAATGTAAGGAAAAAAATTTCCGTATCAGATCAAATAATTGTGCCACTCCTCTCTTTAAATTTCCTGGAGCCCTGATCTGTTTGCTGTGTTATTTCCTTTAAAGCATAGTCTGCACAACTTTTGCCAGTACATATACTATCCTAAGTATGCAAACTATTACTGAAGCAGAACCTGGGTACAGAACTCAGTTCATTGAAAAATCAACTTTAACCAGTATTGTGCTACAGCAGTGGGTTTTTTCTGTTCATGTTCATGCTCCCATGTAACCAAGGGATGAGTTGGAAAAATGAACTTTTTCCAGTATTGTCTTACAGCAGTGGGTTTTATCTGTTCATGTTCATGCTCCCATGAAACCAAGGACCAAGGCTCCTGCCTGAGGAGATGTCTAAATACCCTGCAGACTTCAGGCTTCATGGCCACCACCATGGTCCAGCAGCAGAGCTTGCATTTTCTAGCCTCAGCCTTGTGATTCATCCACTAGCTCAAGTGCAGTGGCTTCATCCAGTGGCTCAAGTGCACATGAGCCACTCCAGAGTTTCCTGAAGTGCTGAATGTCATGAGCAAAGCTCTCCTGAGTGGTAAATCAAAAAACTGGCAATGCCCCACTCCTGAGGCACACTCACTCAGAAAAGGTCTGATTTTTGGGGTCTTTGAACTCATTTATTTGTATGTTTTCATTGCATTGAATGGTAAGTTAAAGCACTTTTGAACAGACTTCTCAATGCTAGATAATAACTGCCCTGGTACTTCACCTGAAATTTTCCTGATGCTCATCATGAGTCCTTGAGAACACAACACTGGTAAATCATTAGAGGATCTCACTGTACAGTGCAAAATGAGGTGTATATTTCTCACTCAGCTGTCATCAGTCACTGCTTCTGCACTTTGGATTTATTCAGACACTAAACTGGGACAGGTTGATCCTCTCAGCTGGACCACCAGAGGATGGATGCATGTCCATGAAGTTCATGAATGTTCTTTGGATGAAACCAGGAAATGCTCTTTTATGCCTCACAGCTGAGTGCCATTGCAAAGTGGAGATCTGAACTCCAGGTTGCCTTCTGGTTGCTCCTCACATCCCATTGGCACAGGCCCTACAAGGGAATGATTTCTGTTCATCCTACCTGAGCTGTAGTAGTTAGCAAGTTAAATACTTGTTTCTGCTGAGATTACACAGGCAAGCAAAACAGGTACTGTGTAATCACAACCTGCTCTGGAATGAATAAAATGCAGTTTGTGAGAGTTATGGGTTCTCCTAAGCATGTGAAGCATTAAGACTCCTATTTTCTGCTTGGTAAACAAGGGCTCCACAAAAGTAAGCACAGCAAAAGACCCTTTCCCAAGTTCCTGTTGCCATACAACATTAGAATATCTTAGAAATTGAGTTCTCTGATTAAATTTGGATTCTTCCAATGCAGGCATCCACACCAAATCATTTTGAACTCTCATTCAAAATTTTTACAAGGTGGATCATTCATGCTAAAGCAGGTGCATACAGCTGGTCAAAGAAATCACATTCATGATTTCACCAACTCACTGTATCTCCACCAAGTGTAATAAGAGTGTCCCAAACACTCCTGTCACAGAGCTGTAGTATAATTCTTTTCGCTGTACTAATTTCAAATATAATGAGATGCCATTCTAGCTAGAGATGTGGATCTAGAGAATGCTCTATTTTCTGTTCTTAGAAACAAAAAATGTTGCAAACAGCTCCAGATGGGGCTAACCTTCAACATTTTTGGCAACCTGGAATGCAAGCAGGTTTGATAAGTTTTTCCTGCCTTGGTTTGTGCCATTGGAAGTTTAAAAGAGGAAACAACTGATCTGCTAATATGACAATGAGTTACTTGTTTGAGGTTGCATCATATGACTGAGGCACAGCATAGATCTGAATTCAGTCTCTGGGAGCCTATAGATGCCATAGAATGATAGAACCAAAGGGTTTGAGTTGGAAGGGACCTTAAAGACCATGTAGTTCCAGCCTCCTGCCATGGTCCACCCTTTAGACCAGGTTGCACAGGGTCCCATCCAGGCTGGTCTTCAGCACTTCCGGGGATGGGGAAACCACAACTTCTTTGGGCAACCTTTGCCAGTGTCTCACCACCCTCTGAGTAAAAAAACAAATGCTTCCTAATATCTAATTTAAGTCTCCTTTCTTTTAATTTGAAACCATTACTCTTTGTCTTGCCACCATCTGCCCATGAAAAAAAAAAACAGTCTTTCTCTTCTTTATAAGCCCCCTTTATAACCCTACTGAAAGGCTGCACTAAGAACTCCCTGAGGTCTCCTCTTCTCCAAGCTGAACAACCCATCCGTCTCAGCCTCTCTTCATAGGAGAGGTGTTCCAGCCTTCTGAGCATCCTCTTGGCCCTCCTCTGATGTCCAAAAACTGCTCTGTCCTCTTCCTAATTGTGTTTTTTCCTCTTCAATCCAATGTCAGGGAAAGCTGTTTTTCCTGACAGATGAACTTTTCACTGGCTCTGACTGACCTGGAGCTTCATCGAGAGGAGGGAAAAAACCAAATTGGGGAAATACTGAGTTCAACTAAAATCTCAAAGATGTCCATAAAAGACTTTCAGCTAATTTCAGTGAGCTATAGATCAAGTTCACAATGTTTAAGCAATAAAACACTGTGACATTCATATTAGATAGTCAATGGTCCATGATGGCAAATGTGGAAAACCTCTTAACATCATAAAATTAATCTATTCCATGATGACAGTCAAATATTTGTTGAATTAGAGAATCAAGGACTCAATAATTTTTAATGCTTCAGTCTTATATGCTTTCTCTGAAATTGTTTATATTTTCTATGTTTTCATCTACATTTTTTATACTTCCAATTTAATACATTTAATATACTACTAACACTGAGTAATAGAAATGCTTACAGAAAAAGAAATCAGGCATGAACTCTTCAATGAAAGGACAAAACCACTCATTAATTTCTTACTGAAAATAAAAAGCATTAAAAATATTTCAATCAGGTTATTCAAAAAGACCTAATTTTAATGCAATTGAGAAATTATGCTAGGTTAAGTAAATAACAATTGACTTTGAAAAGTGGCTAATTTAGCTTGCTGATTATAAATTTAAAGGAAGAGAAGTTTCCATTACAGTATTACTGGATAATTTCATTAATGTTTCCAGAATTGGGGAAGAAAATGAAAAACAAAACAAAAAACCAAACCATCATGGAATTTGATTTGAAGTGTGAGGAAATAATCCAGCGACTCCTGCAAGTTTTTAGACAAATCTTTCTGCTCCAGGTTGGGATCCTCTAGGATGCATAGTAAAGGCTAATAAAGGAGTGATTAACTCTCCTTTAGGAATCTTCTTTAAATTTTAGTGGAAGACTAGGATGCTATTTTAAAAAGTTAGCTTTAAAGTGTTTCCAACCTGGAAGCTTCATTGCCTGAAGATTTCATATGTGATGCACAGAGCTGGTTATTAGGTGAAGAAGCAGCCTATTACAAGCTTTTGAGGACTGTTATCAGAATATTTACAGCCCTTAATTGGATCCCAACATTTTAACCTGGCAATGATTTTCTAAATAAAAAAAAATAAGTTCTGCTTTTAATATTTTTTCCTTTTTAAAATGTTTCCTTTCAATAACAGGCTGTTATCAGGAGAGATGTCATTCCCCTGTGTGGCAATATCCTCTTCTCTTGCCTTTGCAAGAAACTTTTTGCAGATTCATTATCTGCCCATCATTGTGTTTCCAGTGCACTTTACAGTGTCTGGTTTGAGGGTTATTTTTCTTCCCATTTTTAAAGCATTTTCTTCTAAATTTGGAAGCTGCTGCTGCCACAAGCCATTCTTTCATTCAGCTGCATACCCCAGGTCTGAAATCCATCCTGGCATCTGTTCCCTGAAACCTGAGCAGATGGAGGAGTCCAGGAGGGCCTACTTGTGCCAGCATAAGGTAGCTTTGTCTTTCTGTGGTAAATGTTCTCCAAGAATAAAACTGAACCCCAGACAAACCTGTCAGGAACCCTACAGTAGCTAAGGGAAGGGATCTATAAGTATATACATTAGTATGTATGTCTTTGGGGGGAAAATAAACAAGTTGATATTAGCTAAACTACAAAGCAACTATATTTTCAAATGTATTTATGGCCATATTGAGTAACTTTCCTTTAACTATCTTGTGATTGTCCATATGATCACCTTAAGTTTGTGGCAGTTACCCTTAGACAGCTCCTGAGCAAGAGAGGAGTAGAAAACCTAAACACATTTTCAGGAAAATCCAATTAAAATATGCAGTCACACTATAAATTTAAGAATTAAAGGACAATTCAGTGCAAACGTGCAAGGACACTGGATACCTTGTAAGATGGAGAGAAAGTAAACTCAATATTTCATGTGTTTCTTTGGTCCTTCTTGCAAAGCAAATTAGTGACCCTGTAAAGCCCAGAGAAGGATTTACCATTTCTGCACCAGATACTTGGGTGCTGAGTTGTGTCTTCTATTGCATGGGATCTTCTGAAGGTCCCTTTGGGATGACCTAACCTCATACCACTTCAAATGTGGTTCTGTGGTTTTTTAATTCATTGAGTAGGAATCTGTGGTGGCTGAGACCCAGTCAGAACTCCAGTCATTGAGAGGGGCCTGGCTGCTGTGGGAGGAGCAGAATGAGGAACATCAGTTTTGATGAAAGCACTGCTTGAGGAAGAGCAGCTTTAGCTACATATTATTACATTTATGCTACTCAAATTTCTCTGTTTCTTTGGGAAGGAGTGCAGCATTAGCCTTCACATGGAGGCTGATTCTGAATCCTGGGAGTGAAATGATTGGTGAGAAGGATTTGTGTAATTGATGAGGGCATAGTGACTTTAAAGTCTCTCAAGAGTACATTTCTTTTAATGCTTATTTTTTTTCAATTGTCCACACAGAAAAGCAACATTGATTTTATATCATGCATAATACAGCATAAGAAAATATCAGCAAACATCTCCTGTAAAGCCCAGTACCTCTGCTTCCTGACTGAGCCATTGAAAGCACCATTCAACTCAGGATTTAATTCTCCCCATTTTGTATTCCTTGTGTTTCTTGACTCCTTATCATCTTGCCTTTACAGTTTTCGCTGATTTATTCTGTTCTTGTTTTGTAGTAGAAATAAGCATGATGCCAGCCTTTTATTGACTGATAGGCCTTCCATCTCTCCTGACTCTCCTGGAGGTGGAGAGCCCTCACCTCGCAGTGAGTGACTGCACGTGCTGGGTTACCCTTCTAAAGCTCAGGAATCCTGAAGTCATGTGTGTAGTAGCAATTCCATTTGACATCCTGAATCTGCAATCCATCAATGCTGACAGAGCTTTAAATGGTTTTGTAAAATGAATTTTGTTTGAGTGCATACTTTGGCTCTCTTAATTTATAAGTCTCTGTGACAGAAGCCACCAGCAATTTTTAGAAATAATATGAATTGACTTATTTTGATATCAGAAAGACCCCAATGGGTTAGGATGTTCTGGGAAATAGAAAAGGGAAACGTTGTTTATATTATTAAAGAACTAAAAAATACCCCGGTCCCATTAACAGGATTTTGCTATTAAAATAATAACTTATTCAGAGACACTTTGCATTCCTAGCTGAGCAATTAGACCAGGCTTCTGGAAACTGTGCTTTAATTCAGCTGTTGTGTTGACATGCCTTGGGAGTTCAACAATATTATCAACTTTTATGTGTAGACAAAAGAAAATTTAAAAGTTTGGTAGAATCACTAAAATTTTTCCATACTTCTACTTTGATGAGTACCAAAGAGAAATTTAATATTCTTATTTTTTGTCTGGTCACAATGAGATAATCACATCATTTTCTGCCTGGATTTGTTGAGCTCTCTGCATTTATTCAGGTTAATTTCATCCTTGTTAAAAAGTGACATATATGAGTAGCTTTAAGAAAACAAAGTATTTTCCTTATATTCTGAATAATGAAAGATTTTCTGCACACTGAATTTCATAACTTTTAGCTCTGTAAAAGGATGTTATTTTAATTTTTTTTCTAAACAACACTTGCATTATATTTTTAAACTTCATCCAAGACATTTTTAAAGAAACCGTATTCTTACAGTTTTAATAGGAAAATACTGTTCCTGTGTCATCTTCCACTT
The DNA here is from genome assembly GCA_024362935.1 of Setophaga petechia. Taxonomy (NCBI): domain Eukaryota; kingdom Metazoa; phylum Chordata; class Aves; order Passeriformes; family Parulidae; genus Setophaga; species Setophaga petechia. The sequence goes on from JANCRA010000011.1 coordinate 16,932,985, forward strand.
AGAAACTTCCTAGGGGAGAATATACCTTTTATGGTCATCCACATAAGGAAAGACAAAAATAATTGTTCACATAGACACACGTGGAGGAAAAATCTTCAGTAAGAAGAACAATTTTTGCTTGACTTCAACAGCACTTAAAATAATGTGAGATGAATTCCACCATGGCTGCTTTCATTCAGCCCATTGCAATAGAGCTTGGTCAGCCACCTCAGATTTACCAAAGTTATGCCATAGTAACCTGGTCACCTCCCACAGCAAAACTTTGTCTTCTGTTGGCATGGGGAGAGCAGTGGATATTTCACCATGGACAGCAAATCATTCCACATTCTTCTTCTGGACAAACTGGCAAGACACAAACATGAGTTCTGTTAGGTGGGCAGGAGGATTCTAATAGGGATGGGGAGCAATGTTTTCACTCAGGCTGTCACCCTGTCACTAGTGTGGTCCCCCAGGGATTGGTACTGTGCTCCACACTTGGCAACACCTTCCCAAATGATCTGGATGGCAGGACTGAAAGGATTGACAGAACACTGTCAAGTGTTTTGATGACACTGAGCTGGGTGTTGAGGAGGACACATCAGAAGGGAGAGATCTCAGAGAGACCTGGATAGGCTGGAAGAGTGGGTTGGGGAAAACTGGATGAAGTTTAACAAAGACAAGTGCAGATTCCTGCCCCTGGGTAACATCACCAAAGAGCCCTTTACAGGCTGGTCTGTGTGGATGGGGAGCAGCCTTGCTGAAAGGGACCCTGGGGCACAGTGGATGAGTGGCTGAACATGTGCCAGCAGTGAAGCTGCTGCAGTAATGAAGGTAGATGAAAGCAAAAGAAGATAAATGAAGGTAAATGAAGATAAATGGGATACTGGGCTTCATCCACAGGGATAAAGATCTACTTATTAGTCCTGGAGTACAGTGTCCAGCTCTTGTCCCCACAATTCACAAAAGGCATGGACAGACTTGAGAAGATCCAAAGGCAGGGCCATGAAGATAGTCAAAGGGCTGGAGAGCCTCCTCTGTGAGGCAAGACTGATGGAGTTGAGTCTTTAAACTTTGAGAAGAGCTGGCTCAGGGATGACATCATCACGGTATTCCAGTACTGAAAAGGGCACCTGGAAAAAGGTGAAGGCTCTGTGTTTACAGGGAGTCACAAGGAGAGGACAAGGAGCAACAAGGACAAGTTGCACAAAGAGAGGTTTAGTTTCAACATGGGAAATGAACATTTTACAGTGAGAACAATGAGTGCCTGGAACAACCTCCCCAGGAATGCAGCTGAGTTCGTTTCACTGGGGATTTTCAAGATGATGCTGTATGGTGTGGTAGATGATCTCACCTAGGCTCTTTTTGGTTGGATCAGGTGATCTTTCAAGATCTCTTCCTACCTGGGCTATTTTATTATTGTTTCATATGGCTTTGCCTCAATTCTTCACAGGGGTGATTTAAAATGGAATTCTGGCCTACTGTTGTTGAATATAAGCATACCCAGATTATATAGCATGCACATCTCAGTTGATGATAAACAGTAAGATACCACACCTGGACCTTAAGAGAAAATCTTGCAGCTATAGGGCAGATCTAGGTATCCTTAATGAATTTTACCAGACCATTTTTCTAAAAGAAGCCAGTGGCTGCTTTCTTGAGTCATTTCACTCAATAGAAATAAGAACTGAAATGAAAATTCTGAAAATCAATAAAAACATTTTGGAATAAAAGAAGAAGGATCAAACCTCCCTAACCATTCCACATCTGAACAGGCTCCATAGTGCTCATACTAACAGAAAACAAGCAGAGATAACTGAGAAACACATGAAGCAATTAAAAAAGCACATTCACAGTAATTTTCCCACACAATTTTAATGTAGGCAAGAATCTTATCTATGTACAGAGCTGAGTGACTCCCAGCAAATATAAGCATGGGCAGCAACCTGAATTTCATGCTACAGATGGCTTCTGCAGCTTTTACTGTTTGAAGGATCATATCAATCCTGTGTCACTGAGTCTCCAGGGTCCCAAACCTGTTCTTCCTTTTTTTTTTTTTTTTTTTTTTTTAATATATAACAGAAAACATTTTCCCCTCCATTTAACTCACGGAATAAAGTCTTAAACCAGGAGCTCTGTGAAGCTGAATTAATTTGTGTCTGTGGAGCATTGTGAAGCACTGTGGGGAGACATCTCTTAAAATTGCAAAATACTTTTGCTGTTACAGTCAAACTCTCAGTGGAGTGATATGAAAAGAATGTTAAGTGTGAAGAAATGTGCAGTTTGTGAATGGTGCAGACATTTACTGACTGCAGTGAGCAAGTGCTTGTGTCTACCTCATCCACTCAGCTACAGAAACAGTCATTTAGCACTAATTGCAGCTTTTCTCCTCGGCAAACAGGTATGCTGAGCCCTTCTTGAAATTCAGGGAAGAGGGTGGCATGGAAAGAGAATTTATTTCTTTGGTGTTGACATTTTCCTGTGCTGGATATCTCAGTGTAGTCAAATACTGTGAAATGATTAAGTGGAAAGTAGCACGTTTGCTTCTCTTCCTCCATTTTTGTGCTTTGAATAAATGCAGTTTCATGGTTTTGCCTATTTCTCTGGGTCACTTTTTCCTCAAGGTTTGAAGCAAATTGCTGCAAGGTTTTCTTGGCCTAATGGGCTTTGGTTGGGCTTTTTAGGACAAGGTCAGGTACAGCACTGGCTGTAGTGGTCAGTGTCTGCCTCCAGAGCTAGGGTGGGGTTTGTGTCCAGGTAATTCTTGGTCATTCTTAAAAAAAAAAAAACCATAAAAAACCAAAAACACAAACAAAAACAAATAAAACTCACAAGAAAATATGGAAAGAGAGAAAAATCTGGTACTGAGATTGGTTAACAGTGAGACACCAATATCTCACCTACAAACAAGAACTCTTTAGCCACTGGAGATGTAAAACATTTCAGGATTCTCATCCCAGAATACTTCTGCTCATGAAGAGATGGGTACCAAGCAAGTGATTACCCTGATGTGCTTGATAACCCCTGTGAGATGTGACTGCTGGGGAATCCCAGGGTTCCATGGCTGCATTCAGGGCTGCTCTGGCTTGACCAGCAAGGAGGTGATAAAAGTGCAGGAGCCTCTCTGTCCTCAGCCCTTTGTGCTCACAAGGTAAAGGCTCCTACCAACCCTCTGGTACCAGTGACCACAATTGTGTGGTCCCCATGGACTGGGGACAGGACAGCCTCTGACATCCCTTCTCAGGGTTCATATAAATAACTGATAAAAGCAAATTTATTGCAATTTGGATCAACTTCCTCATGTAGGGCTCTGCACTGAAACACTGCTGTGGTTTTATGAGTGAAAAACAAGTGATCTGTAATGATCTGTGAACACTCTTACATGGTATGTAAGCACTCCCATCTTTACTAACAGCAAAATTGAGCCTAAGTTTTTCCCTCTAATGAAATCTATGGTATTTATCTTATCCTCTGTGGCTGGACATTTTCCTAAAACACAATAGGGTAAGGTCAGCTTTCTCAGATTCTGTAAGTGGGCTGGGAGCTGCCACTGAACTAATGACTAATTTTTTCTAGCTGCAGAACATAGACAGGAACAGCAGGTGTTTATTTTTTTTCCTCCTTCTGATGTATCATTTAGGAAGAAATATGTGTAGAAGTAATGAGAAAATAATGAAAAGATAAATTCTTTAGACATAACAAGTCTATCTTTTGATAAACTGGTGAAGAATAATGAAAGCAGCAAAACTCTCAGAGCAACCAGAGTTTACAGTGCAGTTTAAAAGAGACAAGGACTTTCTTTCACAGTCTTTAACTACAGTAAATATCATCTTCCAACACCCTTCCAAAATGATTCTGCAATTTGCCATGCAACTGAGGAAGAATGGCAGAAATCCTAGATGAGAGAGGGGATAAAAGCAAAGCACAAAGGATTAAGTGACTCATGCAAGATTGCACAGGAGATGTGGTAGAGATGCTGTGGAGTTACCAAGCTGTATCCTGTTCACATCAGAGCAGAAATGTTAGACAGCCAAGCAGGGCACTCACTACACAGTCCTGTTTGGAAACGTTCTGGTAATGTGCTATTTTTCATTATTGTAAAATTACCATTTGCTGCAACTTTTCATATGACTTCAAGAGTTTTCCTGAGTTTTAGCCAGAAGAGATTCTTTAGAAACAAGATAGCAATTCTAGTCAGAGTTTCACAATATCTTCAGATATGGGAAAATCAGACCAAATAGCTAATTCAGTTAATATTCCACTACTATTAGGATGAGGCAGCTGTAACAGAAGAGCCTAGGACAGCCTGGTAAGGTGTTTGGTGTGAGTGCAGATTTTTATATCACAGAATCTTGCATTTAGCCACCAGCTAATGACCCACTTGAAGAGCTCACATTGGTTGCTGTAGCTGATCAGTTAGCTGGATTTTTTTTTTTGTGGCTCTGGCTTAATATTCTTCTTTAAATGAGAACAAAAAAAAATATTATCATCCTGAAATAACATAGAACATTTGTGTTTTGAACTCTAAAACAGTATTTCTCCAGATAGCTGTGTTCTACATTTCTTCCCAGGTTTACTTTTAACAATATGCCTAAATCCTACCAGAAAACACTTTTATTAGGCACAAAACCTGTGCATGGATTTACAAGTTCAGCTTCCTCCATCTTACAATGAAGCCCTGTAGAACACAGTAAAAATGTCATGGAATCACAGAATCTTGGAATGGTTAGGGTTGGAAGGGACCTTAAAGATCATCTAATCCAGCCCCCTGCCATGGGCAGGGACACCTTCCACTAGACCAGGCTGCTCAAGGCCCCATCCAACCTGGCCTTGAGCACCTCCAGGGATGGGGCATTCATTTTCTGTTGACAGCCAGTGCCAGTGCCTCACCACCCTCAAAGTAAAGAATTTCTTCCCAATATCCAGTTTAAACCTGCCCTCCTGCACTTGGAAGCCATTGCCCCTTGTCTCACCAGCTCACTTCAGGCAGCCCATTCTGCAGGTCTGCTTGCTCTGTACAGCTTCTGACCCCTCAGCAAACACAGTCTCTCCCTCCTCCCTGCTCCTGCAGAAACCTCAGAAGGGCTGAAAGCTTGGATAAATTGCCTTTCCTCCTAAGTGTGCTCCTGGGTCATGGTGGTTTACACTGTTTCTAATCTCTGGATGGTCATTTCTTTTCCTAGATGGAAAAACTTCAGTGCTTAAATCGACAGATGTGTTGTTTGTTGCTCTTTGTGGCTGCTGTTACCTTTTGTTTATGAGTTGGGATGCCAAACTTCCAACATCATTTCTCATGCATTTTCTGCATCATTAACTGTTTAAATTTCCTGAGCTTGGACGGCTGTTACTTCTCTCTAGCAATTCCCGCCAACGTGGCTCTGTTAAAATGCAGAAACTGTTATAAAATCACAATAAAAAAAAGACCAGATGGCATCAATAACTGCTAATATAGCCCCATGTTTATGCTCCAGCACGTGTCTGATGGATGGGATGATGGCTAGTCACTAGTATTCTGTTTTGTGTCATTGTTTGCTGAGGTTTTTCTTTTGTTTTGTTTTTTTTAATTAACCATATGCTCCCTAGGAAACCTTGAAAGCATTTCACATGGTTCCCCAAAATACACCTGCATTGCACCTTAAAAATGGATGGCATTTTAAAACATAACCCTTTTTTTTTTGTAAAAAAGGAAATGTATGAAAAGAAACTGAACTGCTTTCTCTCCTGATTTTCTATTCCTGCTTTTCTCCAACTGCTTTCTAATGAAGAGCCATCCGTTCACATGTTTACTGGTGCACAGTCTCTAAAGGTGTGGTTTGGTATACAATTTTTTTAATCCAAACACCAGGGTAATTATCAATATGACAAGACAATAGTTAGAGTCACTTTCATTGTCCAATCTCCTAAGACTGCTGACACTCCTTTGATGTTTGTGAAAGCAGTGCAGCACACAGACTGTCACACACTGATTCTCTGTGCAGTCAATGAAAAGAAGCAGTCACATCCTTGAAATCTGGAATCCATAGTAAATGACTAAATGTGCCACCCTAGTTATTCTCTTCCATCATTCATGCAGTCAGCTTTCATCTGGCACCCTTAGGTAGCAGGTTTCTGGATTTGCCCCACGGTCTCACTCACTGTTTTCTCTCACATGTACTCAAAGCAGAGAGGTGACACTCATGGCAGAGGAATTGTTTCTGGGATTGGTGACTGTAGGTAATTCTTACAGGGAAGGGACAGTTGATCATGGCAGGGAGAAAGGCAATTTTCTGCAGGCTTTACTGATAATTTGATTCTAACAAAAGGGTTAGAGCAGTCTGGTTTTCACTGGCTTAATGGAGATTCAAAATTATCCTAAATCATAGAATGCCTTGAATCGGGAGGGACCCACAAATGTCATCAAGGCCAGCTCCTGGCCCTGCACAGGACAAACCCAAGACTCCCAGCACCTCCAGAGAGCATTGTCCAAACATTCCTTGCACTCTGTCAGGCTTGGTGCTGTGACCACTTCCCCTGTTCCAGAGTGTGTTATTTGCATTTCACAGTGGCTTTTAGGGCAGGGTTTGTATTTCTCAGCTTCCCAAAACTTGCCTAACTAAATTAGCAATCCAGCAATGTAAGCATTGACATCTGAGCAAGTTTCTTGTGTTCCTATTGCTGTTAATAGAAAACAAATCCACAGAGTCAGTGAAGCATAGGGTGAGTCATTTAGCCAAACATAGGTATCGACTTTGGGATGACATAAATCCCACCCTACTCTTCATTGATCATCCAGAAAACCAAAGGCAACTTTTAAAGATGCTTCTGCCACTTTACATTGGCTCATATGGTAGCTTAATTAGCGTGCTTTGCCTCCCACCTTAGTTTCTTGACTTGTGAAAGTGAGATTGTACAATCAGCCACCCAATTTGCAAGAGATGAAGATAATGAGTTCATGTTTGTACAGTGCTGAGGAAATATTGTATCCAACAAGCTGTGCCTTAACCATATAGTCTGAACCCATACTGATGAAGACATACTGTTTACATGGAGACAGCAAGAGAGCCATAAGCTCTGGTTATGCTGGCAGCCCTTCAGGGTCTCTGCATGGCTTTCAACATTAGGTATTTTGTAAATAGGAATCTTAGGGCAGATATGTTGGAAAACTTGCCTAGAGTAAAGCAGAACGTTAGCAACTGAGCTGGGATAGTGATTTTTTTAAATATAGCTCCTGTGACAATTGCTAATTGTCAGCTATAATGTTGTTCTGTTTTCCTGTGATTCTCTCGTTAGATACATGAACACTGCAGAACACTGAAGAAATTACCTTACTTGCAATGCAAATTAATAATATTTATCTGTCTTTTGATCCTGAAATATCTGAAGCCATTTCTTAGACTTTTAGTAGCCAACAGAAATGTGACATAAGAATCATCTTATGATTCTTATCATAATCATCTTATGATATCATAATATCTTATCAGAATATCTTATCATAATATCAGAATCATCTTATGTATCTAATGTATCTAATGAGTCAGGGTGTTTCATAACTCATCAGATTTTCAGCTGATGCTTTATAACTTTCCTGTGTCTGAAGGAATAACTGATTGTGGTTGTTAAAAGCATGGATCAGTGCAGAATTATTGGTACCCTTTATATGTTATACAAATATCTTAAAACAAATCTTGGCTACAGTATTTCATCAGGCCAGCTGAGTGTGGTAAATCAGTAACAGTCGAAATCTGTGGCATCAAGACACAAAAGTTGTTCACTTATTCTCCTGGCAAAATTTTCAGCCACAGTTAAATTGCCATGTCCTTAGAGGTGGGGTAAGATACCATAGACATGAGATAATCTCTGAGGTGATAAAGTCAAATGCTAAAACTTTACACTGTAGCCATGTATATAAAAGATGAAAAGGCATAATCCTTTTAAAAGAGTAAAACTGCCAACACAGATCTAATCTATTGAGTAGCAGCCTGATTTGCCCTTCTCCTCCCTGAAGCAATCATGAAAATTATAGTCTAATTTTCTACAGAAAAGTCTACAGAAAGGCTAAACAGCACAACCACATACTGCTTTCATGGAATAAAGAAAGGCAATCAGAATGGATTGCACAAACACATCAGGAGTAAAAAAAAAAACAACCAAAAACCCCATAACAAAACCCAACAAAAAAAAGCCCAAACCCAAAGGAAAATGTAACTCCATTTCTACTTCTTATCTGAAAAGAACTAATAACAAAAGAACAAGAAAATTTAATATTCAGTATTCAAATATTAGTTAAGTGGCATTGGGTTATTAAATCTATTATTTTTTAAGAAGAGGATAAGTGTCCAATATAGGATAAGAAAAAACAGACTAAGGAATTTTTCAGGGAATAGCTGTGTTTCACAAAGCAGTATAGTCAGCACCCAGTAAAGAGTGGTATCCCTCAAAAGTACATACTGGGACCAGTAATAATTAATATATTCATCAGTGACATAGTGAGTGGGGTCAAGTGCACCATCAGCGAGTTTCCAGACCACCAAGCTGAGAGATCCAGTGATCTTCACCTGAGGCAATGGATTCAGCAGAGGCACCTGGGCAGCACTGAGGAGTGGCACCATGCAAACCTCACAAAGTTCAGCAAGGCCAAGTGCCAGCTCCTGCACCTGGGTTGGAGCAATCCAGAAACAGAATGGAGGATGAAGGGATTGAGAGCAGCCCTACAGAGGGAGATTTGGGCATGCTGGTGGATGCAAAATCAGAGATGCACTGGCAAGGTGCATACATGAGCAGAAAACCAACCACATCCTGAGCTACATGAAACAAAGCATGGACAGCAGGTCAAGAGAGGTGATTCTGGCTGCCTGTTCAACTTTTGTGAGAACCCACCTGGAGTTATGTGTCCAGCTGTAGGACTCCCAATGTCCTGTTGGAGAATGTTCAGAGGAAGCCATGAGGATGCTCAGAGGGGTGGAGCACCTCTCTGGAAAAGACAGGCTGACAGAGCTGGGTTTGCCCAGCCTGGAGGAGAGCAGGCTCCAGAGTGGCCTTATTTTGGCTTTTAAGTATAACAAAGGGCTTGTCAGAAAGATCAAGAGATTTTTACCAAGGTCTCTAGTTACAGGACAAGAGGAAACGGTTTTAAACTGAAAGAGGGCAGGTTTATATTGGACATAAGGAAGAAATTTTTTTTATAATTAGGATAGCAAGACCCTGGAACAGCTTGTCCAGGAATATTGTGGAAGTCCCACCACTGGAATGGTTCAAGGTCATGTCGAATGGGATTTTGAGGACCTTGATCTAGCAAAAGATATCCCTGACAGGGAGGATTGGAACTAGGTGATCTTTGAAGGTCTCTTCCAACTCAGATCATTCTGTGATTCAAACATTGATTCCTGTTACAAAATGTAATTTCTATTTTGAAATTATCTTCCATGTATAACATATTGAAAACATCAGTCTTCATTATTTTACTGTAATTAGTTGTAGCAGAGTCTGAGCTAGAAATCAGTCACTGGCTCTGGGAACCACATGTTACAAATATTTCTGAAAGATCTGGGAGAGTGCAAGAGATACAAAACCGCCCCCCACTGAAACAGGATAGCAAGAATGTGGTAAGCATGACCTGTAAGAGAATCAGAAAGAAGAGAGATTATGGGAAAGTTTACAACAGTCCTCAAATATGTAAAAAACTTGTATTTCATGTTCTCTGTGAAAGAAGAGGAAATCAGTAATGATGTGTAGGAAGAATGACTTTAGCTACAGAATGGCATGTATGAAGATGGTGACATGGAGTGACAAAGCTGCTGTCTCAATCTCTGGATGTCTCTAAAACTGCATCAGACAAGGTCAGAATATCTAAACAACAAGATTGTCTGAACAGTCACTCAAGGACCCAGCAGTTACAGCTTTGTTCCCCAAATACATTCTCACTGTTCTGTGTGGAGAGAGCAGAGGGGGCAAGAGCTGACAGATGGGCTCTGCTCATGAAAAGCTATAACTGAATTCTGTACAGATTATCTGAGTTATACAAATGGATCATTTTGAAAACTCACTTATTGCCCTGTTCATAGGGGACCTAATGTGGAGGTGGTCAGAGACAGCCTCATTATGTGAAAGGCACTAACAAGGGAGGCTGGATTAGCCTGTGTTCACAGCATCCCTTCAATTGCAATCCAGACACTTTTTCTATAACACATGGAACAAGAAAATACATGAGTACATTCTGTCTGTAAGTAGGAGTAATTGAGGTAGTTTGCTCACTTAGACTTTTATAAGACAGGTTTTCACAGACATTAGTGTAAGTTTGACAAACAGTTGACATTAATTTCCTGTGGAACAGAAAACTTTTCATAGGAATTTAGTTATCTTGTTTCAACTAATGGCCCCTGGAGAAGGTATATCTTCAGCTAGTGTTTCAGCCCCTGTTTTCCCTCCAAGCATTCTGCTCCACCTCAGAGTCAGTGTCTGACTCCTTGCATCTCCTTGGAAGCTTCTGAGTTGCCATCTGTTATCAGATTGCCCTGCCTGGTGCAGCACCCTCCTCACCAGAGCCCCTTCCTGCTCATCTCTGCCCTAATCCACCTCTTCTTCAGGTCACTTCTCTGCCTTTAAGCACAAACAAACATAAGACACAGAGATCCTTCCCTGGCTGTCTCCCAGCCTCCAGAACCCAGGGATGCAGCAGTGGCTAATTGGGGATGGCATCTTGCTGCACTTGAATGGCATTGAGGAAAAGCAAGTGTGATTCAGCTAAAGGCTATGTGGGTATGTCAGCAGTTACAAAACCCCAACTGGACAGCACAGGAGTGTGAAATGATGCTTCTTTTAAAAGTGAAGCCCTTGAGGTTTCGAAACACATTCATTAAATGCACTGGTGCCTAGAAGTTATTTTGGTTTCGAGCCTTTGACCAGAATGAGGTCACTCTACATTTGCTTCCCTGTTAAAGGAATTTGTTAATCTTGAAATATTTATGTTGAGCTTTAACAGTGTTACTTCTGCAGAGGCTGCTTCTTTTGTGTCACAAAACTTGTTCTGTTCTTTATTTCTATGGGGTAGATGCATCAGGAGAAACCAACTGTGGATCTGGCTATTTGTACAGGGGAACATATGGGATCAAACCCAATATCTCTGCCTCTCTCATACCTACAGAAGGCTGCTCCCAATTTTCCACCTGTAATTTCTTCTACCTAAGACCATGAATAAAATCTTTTCCCATGCATTTCCTGGTAGATTTCATATGAAGATTTAAATAAATTATTTCAAACACCTTAAAGAACATAAAGAAATGCAAGCTGAGTCCTCTTTCTAGCATGCCTTCAACCTGAAACAGAGCACACCTTCATTGAGAAAAAGACCCTTCTAACTGAGAAAGAAAACAAGAAAATTATGGATATATACATATATATATATATATATATATGGATATATATATCTATATCTATATATATATATATATATATATATATGAATTTGAAGTAAGACAAAAACAGACTGGGTACAATAAAATCCTCCTTCATTTCTTTAGAAGAGCATAGGAAAAAATAGTATTGAGATCAGTGACAGCTCCTTGAGGAACCTGGTGACATATTTTGGAAGGGTTGTGGAAACAGACAGTGTAAAAGGCTGTGGAAGACAGGTTTTATGAAAAAAAAAAAAAGAAGCATAAAATTCCACTTTTGACACACACCTTCTAAAGTTCTGTAAGTTTGTGGCTCTCAAATAGCCCAAGAATAGACAGTCATACTGACAGGTCTCAAATGGTCAGTTTGAAAAACAGCTTCAAATCTACTTACTGTGGCATGAGATTCCTATCAGACCCAGCTATGTCTTTTATAAAATACTGTTTTTCTGTTGAAGACTAGTGCAGCAGCTTCAAAACTTTTCAGTCCTGGATGAGGAATTCAGAGTGCTTCACACTAACTTATTTAGCTTCCCTTTTGCCTAAAGCAATAAATATAATGAAATATACTGGACAAGAGATATGTTCTAAGATGCATCATTCAAGTCACCATTGTGACTTGAAGTTACAATTTTCAAGGGCTGGGGAAGGTTTAATCACCTTATCACACGAACCCAGCAGTAAGGCAGTTGCAGATCACAGATGGAAACTTTTAAAAGGCGATTTAATTCAGATGAAAAGAATGATTTCCCCAATCAAGAGAGACTGTAGCATTTCTCCTAACATAATCAACATCAGCTGCCAGATTAGGATGCACTTTCCTGGAACACTGTTTCCTCCCACCAGGTGTTACTATGTGAAGATCAGAGGAGAAGAACATCCCTAAGGAGCAGCTCCTCATCTCCTGATTGCTCATTCTGCAATAGCCCTCACTGACAGGATCTCCTCTCCTGTTTGTGAAAGGAGGCAGGTACACAACCATAAGGAAAAAACCACAACTTTCATCTCAGAACTGAAACTCCTCATGGCAAAATCAGAGTGACTTCAAATTAATTCAGACCCTAGGGGTGAATTCTTGGCCTAAATAAAATCAAGAATAAAATTTATGCCATAACTTGGAGCCTCTTGAAGCAACAGGAGACTTTCCATATATTTCAGTAGGCTGTGATTAAATGGAGAAAAAAAGCCTTATTAGGTAGATAAAAAATGTAAGTGCTGAATAGGAAGACAGCCTGTCACAGCCAGCTGTTTTAGCACAGAACAGCTACACACACAGAGGAGTGGTCAGCATAGCTGTCCAAAGCTCTTCCATGAAATTTAATGGAGGGGGCAAGGTAGAAGTTAAAGTGTTCTGAGGCCAAACAAAAGGAAAGGGAGAAATGAAAGGGAACCGCTTTCTGTAGAGAAGAGAAAGGAAAATGCCTTGCTGATTGAAATTGAGCAGACAAAGCAGCTGAGTACTTGCTGAAAGATTACACCTTTAGGAAATGGCCTGCTCTCTCTATACCTGCCATTTGATCCTTTGCCCACTGTTTCCATGACCTGGATAAAGATGTGATTGTTTGAGAAACACCTCTTACCACTCTGAAATGGTCCAGAAGCAGATTATAGGGTGGTGAAAGCAGCAAGCCCTATTAGAGGCCTCTACAATCTCATGGCAATTAACCCTGCCCCAGGGGTATTTACTCTGCTCAGCTCCAGCCACTCCTCTCCCATTGCCAGTGAGCCATTGCCAAAGGCCACTGTCACCTGCCTGTGTGACCTGTCCAAGGGTTCTGCTGCCTGCACCGGGTCAGCAACATGGTAAATGTGGTGTAAGTGCATGGTAATTGTGGTGTGACTGTCTGGTAAGCATGGTGGCACTGGGGACAGGGCACACAGGACACATACCTCCTCAGCACAAATCCAGAGCTCACTATTTTTCTTGCCCAGTCTAACTGGACAACATGTCAATGCCAGGCAGTAAGCAGCCAAAAACATAGAGGAAAAACTGCTGAAAAAAAAGATACTACTTCAGTAGGAAGGCAGATTGATTTGGCATTTTGCAAAGCTTGGACATCCAAACCAAAAATGCAGTTGTTTTTACCTTGATTTTGGGAAAACAAGTCAAGAATGTATTTTTTCGCTAAATTTACCTCCATGTGAGTACCTGTCTGTAGTAGCAGTGAGCCCTGAACGAGGAATAATGAGCATTGACTCCATGATTGCAGAAGGCTGATCAATTGCTTTATTCTACTATACTATACTATACTGTACTGTACTGTACTATACTATACTATACTATACTATACTATACTATACTATATGAAAAACCCTTCACCCTTCCCAGACAGTCACAACAAACACACGTGGATCCAATTGTTCAATGAATCCAAACACCATCACCAGAGTCCAATGAAGGAATCACTCTTTGGCAAACAATCTCCACAACACACTCCACATGTGCACAACAACAGGTGCAGCAAATGGAGATAAGAATTGTTTTCTCTGAGTTTTCTCACAGCTTCACAGGAAAATCCTGGGAGAGAATTATGTCTCTCTCTGTTCAGATGATATGTGATTACCACATCTGTCATCACTACTCCTTCTTCTGTTTTTGCTACCATTGCTTTCCTGTCCTCATCTGCCTGAAACATTCTTATCTGAAGTCTTCTCTTCATTTATCCATAGGGCACTGAATACCCCACAGCCCAGATTTCTCTTAGAGTGAGCATTCATTCAACAGACATTATTAATCTTGTTATGCCTGTAAATTCTCAAGCGGGTCTAAAGTTTATAATAAACAAAAAAATTTAAACAAACCAAAAAGCAAGCACACACACAAATACACAAAAATCCATCCACAACTTTTCATGGCTCAGAGCTCAAAAACTGATTTTACTGAAAGGACTGAGAACACAGGAAAGGCCAGGGGATCACAAGTAATTGTGCTACAGGTATTTAATGAGCTCCCAGTCACCTGCCAAATCACAGTAAATTTGATATTTATTTTCATATGCTATCCCACCTACTGTGTGAAAAGCATTCTATGAAATCACTCTTTGACTTGTTAAGTAGTTAGACCTCTTGCAGATAGCTGTTAATACTCTGAGGATGTTTATTTACAATCAGGTCTCTCTTCATTTAAAATGCATATATGAAAAACAATAGCAAAACATTGCTAGATGATTCACATTGTTTCTCCCTGCTTTTCATGAAGGCCTTGGTGAATAACAGAGCAAATTATCAGTAAATTTCCCATAAGAATTTGAAATTAACTTGTTTCATCTGTGCTTATGCAAGTTTCATTCTCTTTTCTGCAAATATGCAAGTAATTGCTTTTTATTGTCCCTGGAAAGTAAATTTAGAGTTGCAGTTTTTGCATGACAGTATTTGTGCTGGCAATGATTGTGTCCATTGAGGAGAAAGAAATGTCTCAGAGTTACCTGAGACAGCAGCACAGCTCAGCCTTTGAATATCACAAATCAGTCTGTAAAGCTAAATATCAGGTAAAATAGTAATTTATTAGGCTATGGTAGCAAGTTCAGATTGGAGAAAGTGAGAATCTGTCTTTCTGTATTCTAAACCTGGAAAATAAGTCACCAAATTAACATATTATTCATGTGCACTTCTCTTCAGATCTAATTGCTGCCCTCTTTACATGTCTTTTTTATGCAGGAGAGCCTAATGATGATGAATAGATAATATGCTCTTGGGGCAATGATTACATGGTTTCAGACTTGACTTCCTGGAATATAGGAAGAGGTGGCAGATTAAACTTTATGGGCTGTGGTTCCTTCACTCTGTGTGGGACAACAGTTTAATGACATTTTCCCAGGCACCGGAATCAAAGACGTGGAGCTTTGGGAGAGAAAATTGCTTTGAGCTGTGAATTCATGTGAAGTGCAGTGGCATTTGTGAGAGGGGCACATCAGATCCCATCCAATATCACACTCCCTTGATCCAAGGGGAGAGAGGCACTGTGGTGTGGCTGTGCAGGAGCTGTGCCCAGCTTACAGGTGAGCAGTGTGTCACCTCCTGTGCTCCTCTCGCCTGTTTTCACCAAGCCACATGGGCTGGCAGGTCCCTGGCAGTTTGTTTGCCTTGCTGAATTCCCTGGACAGGAGTTTACACATGCATACTGAATACCAAATTAAAAAACCCGAGACAGACAGAGTAATTCCAGAAGGATGTTTCTGCAGAGGGAACATCATTGCAATTTTGTCTTTATGAAATTATGGACCTATATAACTTATACTCAGAAGTGTGAGGGATATTGTAAAGGACCCATCTCCTGTTAGATCCCTGCAATGGAGCTTGGCATCTTTTTAAACTGATGCATTAGTGTGTGTCACATTCAGACAGCCATCTGAAATTAGTAGCTGTGATTAATATGATTAATTACCTACCATTATGTGCACCCAGATTTTGGTGGGACCCCTTTCAGAGAAGGGTTTTTGATATATTAGCTGGAAAACATCCAGACAGTTTATATCTAAAATGATTAGGAAGTAATAAGACATATTTCCTGCTTTCACAAATAATTCTGTAAAGAGGTTGTAGACAAACAATGAAGTTTACAAATAATAAAGCAATCTTAAAGCCGTTGGTGATTGCACTGCAAAAAGAACCTGGAAACATTTTCTGGTAAAGAGTTTTTGTCATGACTGAGCAATACAGCTTTGAGGACTGACTATTCAGTAACTGAGGGGACAGATTGTTCAGAGGAAGAGATGATCCTTTGGTGGAGATGACACAATATTGTTCATTGGTGCTTTTACTTGTTAAAATGGCTTTTTGTTTCAAAAGTGAATAACCAACCTGAAAGGCTATTTAAATCCAAATTAAAATTACACCTTTTCTTTTGATCAATCTTCACTTTGTGATACAAAAACGAAACAAAGAGTGGGTTTGCTCAAAAAAAAAATCCCGTCAGCTCCAAAACCATGCATTATTTATATATTTTCTTTCTCAAGAAAGTCCAAAATTAATTCACCCCTCTCCCTTTTTTTAATGTTCAGTTGAGCAGCAAAAGATTTCTTTTCTCTGCCTTAGCCATGATTACACTTTGACACAAAGTGTAAGATGCATTTTATACTCCAGTAAGAAGTATTTCAAACAGAACAATAATTTCTCTGTCATATTAAATTTTCACCAGTCTCTGCTGTGCTGCACGGCAAGCACACATTGTAACCTCTGTGAAAAAGAGGAAGCAAAAGTTACAAAGGGATTATTAGATAAACTAAAGCAGGAGATTCACAAAGGTTATGCTGTCCTTATGAGCAGTGTAGTAATAGCAATACACTGCTGTTAATAATTCTGTGGTGACAGAAATAGGCCAAAATACACAAGTTTTTTACAGGCACATTCATGGCATGAAACAATGAAGCAACAGTTCCCATGGTGCTGCCCTAGGTGGCATCTCCACTGTGCAGGACTGCAGGACAAGGTTCTGGCCCAGGCCTGAATCCTGTTTACAACCTCATGTGCCTCCTGACAGCTCCAGTGCTTTTTAGTTGGTGAGGGTCTCCAGAAAATAATGCAGTGGGCATGAATCTGTGTGCATAGCACATTGTAGAATAAAGAGAATGATAGCATTTAAAGAAGGAATGAGAAAGGTTATCCTTTGGAAAGATAGAACAAACAAGACAAGACTCTTTGTTTGTTATAGACTGGAAAGCTGAAAATATTGTCATTACCTAAACAACCTTATAACTTCCTCCTGCAAACCCTTTTTGTGCTCAGACCAGCTGGAAAAATCCTCTGTGAGGGCTGCTGTGCTGGCACACAGACACTCAAAGTCTCTGATAGCGCCTTCAGTAAAGCTACATCAGTATGCAGGTATATGGACATTTGATACAAGTTGTATCAATTTGTTGTAAATCTTTACTTGGGAATTTTGCTGACTCCATCCAAGTTCACAAAACATGGAAATATGGCAACAAATGAGCTCAAATAAGGATGTGTAGGATGAATTTGCAAAGTCCTTTACAAAAGCATGGATCCTTTTTTACCTCCCCACACATAACCACTAAATATTCTCAACCTGTTGGTATTATCTGCACCAAGAATGGCATCTGCTACTGCTGTTTTATACAACATGTCTTAAATCTGTGCTTGTTTTGGCCCTGCTGCTTGCCTCTGCTAAAGCAGAAAGCAAGGAAAGATGTTGTGAGGATTATAAAGTTCCAGTGAGGTGAGTGGTGCTGTCACTGAAGCCAGAACCACCTCTGCATGTGACAACGTGCTGAGACTAATAATTCTGACTTTTGTTTGCTTACTGTGTGCTAAGGACATTATTTCATTGCACAGTTGAGATCATCCAGTATAAGACAGCCTGCTTGTATTAGACCAGGTTATTTGGGGTCAGATTGCCTGACAGAGTATCCTGTCTCCAGCAAGGATCAGCAAGGGGATACAAAGGAAGGAGCAGAAGAAAAAAGCAGCATGCAGTGATTCCTCTCCAGGGTGCTCTGCCAGTCTCCAAATCACTTCTAACTCACAGATTTCTTGGAAAGTTGCCTTTGCTGTTGACAGCCTCCATCAGAGTTGGACTTCATGAAGTTTCCCAGACACTGCATCCAAACTTCTGGCACCCACAGCATGCTGAGAGAGGGTGTTCCCTGTTCCCACTGGGTCCCTACCAAAGAGCTTGTTCTCACAGCCCAGACAGTTCTTTTCCTTCTCATTGCCATCTAGAAGTTCAAACTTCAAATAAGTTGCAACTCTAAAGAAAGGAGAACAAATTCCAGATGACCAATAACCCATGTTTTGAAAACCAGAGTGCCCAGATTTCTTTTCCATCTCTCTCCAGTTCACCCACACATCTCTTCTGCCTGTGAGACATTTGAATTTTAACTTCCTCAACGATGACAGACCCATTTCCTAAAGCAGGCTGCCAAAATCTGTCAACTCATCTGTCCTTCTGCCAAGCCTCACCAGCAGTAGGCTCCTTCTTGCTCTACCAGAAAGCAGCAACTCCATCTTTCCTGCTCTCCCACACTGACCAGAACTTAAGAAGGCTCAAGACACCAAGCAGGACTGGTTTAATCCAAACTGGGGCCACAGGCACCAGTGGTACTGGTTAGCTGCTCCCAGCTGCTCCATGTGCAGACAGCTGCCTTCTTCTGAGGCCTGCAGCCAGACTTTGCTGACTGGTTTTTTTGTCAGAATAGGTAAAACTTCCATCACAGACTAAATGCCAGCAGAACAACTGATTTTGGAAATGTTTTTCCACCATTTTCTGCTTCTAAATTTGTACTATGATAAACATTTAAGTGCAAATTATTTTTTTTCTCCTTTGATAAAAAGTAAACTGTGAACTTCCTGTGAATGAAAAACAATGTAATGATTGAAAATAATTTTAACAGATGACTCATAAGTCTACATTGGTTTTTGCATCAGCAAATAAAAATTGGTCAGGATAGATGGAAAAAAGTACATTGAAGTTTAACTACCAAATGCATCTTCCAAGCCCTCATTGCCAAACCCTTTTCAAATGAACTCTTTTTCATCATAAATCACCCAGCTATGTTTTGCATTTGCAAACTTTTTTTAATTAAAAAGCAGAATAAAAATGGAATAAGCACTTCTAGTGACACATCTCAAGAACAAAGGGCTCTCCAAAATGCAAACAATTAGAGAAGTCTAAGTTATGTAGGCATTCACACAAAGGGAAAAAATCCCCCCCCAAAAACATTGAAGGAGGAATTATTGTGCCAAGTGAAGGTTTTTCCGGCTTCTACTTATTCACTGTTTCTCCCTTATGGTCTTCTGTTGAAACTCTTGTAATTCATCAGCAGTCTTTTAACTTAGGGGCTCTTTCCCATAGGACTCTGGACTTTGTCAAATTGGACCAAAATGACCCATTATTATGGTCAGCTATTGTCTATTTTCCTCTGCTAAGATTTACCAGTACTGACTATTTGAGGTGAATATTGAGTGGGTGGGGGTGATTAAAAGGCTGGCTAGAATACTGGAGTATTATATATTTTCTCTTTTCAGAATATTTTTTCTAATATTTGGAAATGGGAAGAAGGGACTCCTTCCCTTTTTTTTCACACTCTTTTCTGGAACTTTTTCTTCTCTTACCTAACTTTTTGTTCTCCATTATGGAAATAATTGCATTGTAGTCTGCCCAGGGAGAAGGGGATGTCCCATCTTTAAAAGTCCTTGAGTAGAAAGTTAAAGGACGTGTGGGAAACACAAACATATAGAAGTTAAATTATTTGCTCAGGATTGTGTCAATGACATAAGAATATTTAATGAGGATCAAACCTTGAATTTCTTTTGCTATGAACAGATTGATTTGAAACAATGACAGCAGCTGTTTTATCTCAACCAAATGAAGCAACATGATGGAGTCAGGTATTTTATTCAGCTAACACAGGCCCCCAAGGATTGACCAGAGAGCCACATAGAGAGAAAATGCTGCTTATCACAAGGCAATGTTAGCCAAAGAAATCTGAACATGCTCTCTTAATGGAGCTTGAGCACTTACTTTTCTCCTGAACCCAGATTACTGAGCAGGATTCACACTGCTCCTGAATAAAGCTTGGTGCTCCTGACATTCACCCAGCAACTCCCCAGACAAAGCCCCTCCTTAGCAAAGAGCATTCATTTCACCTTTTCCACATATTTAACCGCCAGGATGCATCAAATGGATCATCATACTGCCAAGCCTCTGTTGGAGCTGGGTGGCTGTGCCAGACCACGGGAGGTGGATAACTGCTGAGTGGGTGTTTGGGTCGTGTCCCTCTTTCATGGACTATTTATGCTCTTCACATTGGACAGATGTTGGTTGTCTCACCTCCACCACTGTCCTACAGCCTGCTGACTGCTGTATTTCCTAAGGAATTGAATCCCTGGCTATTGCAGGCTAGAAACCTCCCAGAAGATCAAGTGAGCCTTTCTTAGGAGCTGCAGTGGGTACTCCTCCCACCTCTATACTGAGCACAGAGTGTACTCAACACTGTTCTTCTGTGTTTTCTCTGTAGTCAAGTATTCCTTGGTGTTACTGCACTGTCTTTTGAGAGGTTTTCTACTGGTGGGTTGATAGGAAATGAGAGGGGATTACCTGGAAGATGGCCAGCAACACATTGCTATGAGCACAAGAACCATGAAAGCTTCTGACCTGCAGCAGTATGGACATCTGGCTCTGTGCCTGGAGAACTGTTCATCCAACAGGTCAGGCTGTCCCAAGGATCTTGGCATGACTGTACCTGCACAGTGTCCTCTGCAGTCAGCCTGGATCCACCCTTCCCTTCCTCTGTCATACCTTAGTGTTTCTGTCACAGCTGTCAGTGGGAACTTCTAGACAACAGTCTAATGATTCCTCCCTGCCTCTGGGCTGTCTGTATCTGTGAGGGAGAACATTCACCTCTACAGGAGGCAACTGGAAAGTTCTTGGCTGTGGTATTTTCATTCTCTGAACATGATAGTTCACCCAGGGTTTTTCTCCTGGAAAGCTGAAAGGCAGCGAGAAACTTTAGAGAAAAAAAACCCCAATTTTCATGTCATTTGCTTTTCCTATGTTGTGTTTATATAGAATGTGTTTACCTCGGTTATTGTTTGATTGAACTTTGGTGTGAGTTGTTTTAACTCATTGGCCAAGTAGGGCCAAGCTGTGTGAGGACTCTGAAAAGAGTAATGAGTTTTCATTAATATCTTTTTAACATTCAGGAAGTATCTTTTTGTGTATTCCTCAGTATAGTATAGTATTCTTTAATATAATATAGTATAATAAAGTAATAAATTAACTTTCTGATAAGATAGAGTTCTCCTCATCATTCCTTCCTTCGTCGATGGCCCCATATTTACAATACTTGGCAAACTG
The DNA here is from genome assembly GCA_024362935.1 of Setophaga petechia. NCBI lineage: Eukaryota > Metazoa > Chordata > Aves > Passeriformes > Parulidae > Setophaga > Setophaga petechia. The sequence goes on from JANCRA010000011.1 coordinate 16,954,144, forward strand.
CCCTTGCTTGGTGCGTGTAGCATCTCTGAAGCTCCCAGATGTGAGAAAAGAAATCAGACCTGGAAGTGAAAGGCTGGAGCCAGACTCAGAACTGGGACTTCAGCAGAACTTGCAGGACTGAGGAGGGAAGATGAGGCTGGGAAATTTTCAGTCAGGATAGTTGTTGGCTCTGGGCATCAGGCCAGTCTCATTATCTTGGGCACAGTCAAAGGAGATGAACTCCCAGAGTACAAACCTTGCACTGTGAATCACTTTCAACAACTCTGCTGTACTAATTATGTTAGTATTGCTTTCTCTTTCAGCCTAAGCAATTGCTGGTCCTGCCTCACGTGGCTCCAGAATTCCAGCTCCTGCTCTCTTCCCACAGGAGCTCTGCTGTTCAGGGACCTGCTGCCTGTCCACAGCCACTGTGCCCATGCCAGCAAGGCAGGTGTTTGTTTTGGTGATGGGTGAAGTTATTTCCATACACAATTGATGAAGGGCTCTGGGATGAATGACAAGACACTCTGTTTGATTATTGAGGCCAATCTCTGGACTGTTTTTACAGGTTCTATAACAGCTTTTTCTGATAAATGGCTGGAAAAACTTAATCAGCTGAATAATTAAATCCATATCAACAGGCCTGCACCAGTTCAGCCTAATAATGCTAAAATTGCTCTGGATCAGTGCATGGGGAAAGTCTCAGAAAATGTTTGGTTTTTTCCCATCAACTGCTGTTAGAAAAAAAGCTTTTTTTTCAACTGCCTGCTACATCCATTTCTCTCTTCCCTGAACAGCCTTGTTCAGTTTCCAAGTCACAACATGGCCAAACCAAGAAACTGCTTTCTTTGTTTTCCCCACAGCCTCAGGAATTAGGGTCCACAGAGGAAACAAATGCATGAGCACAGACATCTTTAGGCACACACATGAATCCATCTTTTTAGACAAAGGCTTGCACACAGTTTTGTTTTGTTGGTATTTTGTTGAACTAGACTCAGTACCACAAAATTTATCTCATGAATTAGGATTTAGAAATCACCACATTATTACTTTTATTTTAATTACCAGCACATGTGTCTGAAATAGTTTTTGTTCAGAGTCCCACAAGGACCATTTTAATGGTAGATGGAGCAGAGAAATACAAACCTTTCCAAGGAAAAACAAATGTCAGGCAGGTTGTCTTCAACACAGGAGATATCCCTCTTAGACATGCAGCGTTTGTGTTTCTTGGGTTCTGTGGCATCCAGCTGCTGGGATTTGCTTAAGGAAGGAGACTTGGTTCCAGTCTCTGCCATGCACAGTCCAGCAGCAGGATGCACACATCCATCATGGGTTAAAAACAGCACAGTGTGCCCATTCCTCTGAGGGCTGAGACCCAGACACCAGGGCTGGTTGGTGGATGGCAGCTGCCTTGGAATGAAATTGGAGCACTGTCTCTGTAAGATAGAGCTCTAGGCTGCCTTCAGTGTTTATTTGTTACATATAAACATTGAGAATTATTTAAGGTGGTGGTTAAAACCTCCCTGGAACTTAAAATGAGCATGCAAGGTTTCTTTATGGTCTGAGGAAAGAAAATCTTGTTCTATTGATGTCTTTAGATCAAGGATTTCTGTTGCTCTCCCAAGGACAGATAAGCGCAGACCATTAAAGTGTCTCAGCTTTGTTTTGTAGTAAATATTGTAATAAAAATTCTATTTCTGACTGGAGGCATTTGCTAAGCAAGGGTGAGGAACATTGATCTGAACTACTTAGCTAATCAATACTTCTTTTGCATGCTTATCTGGAAACTTTTGATCCTCCCAACTCCAGCTCCATTTCACCCATTACACTAAGAAAGGTTAAGCTTGGATTTATTTTTATAAACAACCTGATTAAGAAAAAATATTTTTTGCCTCTTTTTCAGTACTTACAAAGTTCATAAAGCCACCATCTAAGTAACAATTTTGCATCTGAGAACTGCATTTCTGCTTGATGGCTCAGTAAAGCAGTTTATAATGCAGATAACACATTAATTACTTTAGGAACTGATAGCATATTCCTGCATATTTTGCAAACTCTGAAGTCTGTTGTGCTGAGTAGAAGGATACAGTATTTTAATGTGTTTCCACTACAGATTGCTGGATCAGGAAGAAGCAAAGGAGACCTTCAGACAATGGGAAGAAAAGAAAAAAGGTCACAGGCCTTAGTATTTTTGGGAATTTCAATGATCCCAACAGCAGCTTCCCAGTGAAGGGCAGTGGAGAACCCCAGAGTGATGCACTGGGGGAGTCCCTGAACCCAGGGAACCTCAGGAGGGGAGTGGAGACACCCACCAGGAGCCACAGCTGAGCAGCAGGAGAGCCGTGCAGGGCCAGCAGTGACAGCAGGCAAAGCACTCCCCCCATGGAGAAACCCCCAGGGAGTGCTGGAACCAGCAGCACTGCAGCCCTGGGCAGGCAAGAGGGGCACTGCAGCTCTGCCAGTGCTGCCAGGCAGGGATGGTCTCCAGAGGCACAAGTCCCTGTCCCCAGATCTCAGCTCTGTGCCCACCACGGGTGCAGCTGCACAGTCAGAGCTCAGGGGGAGCACGCTGCCATCCCAGGGCCAGCAGGAACAGCCAGCTGATCAATTCCTGCCTCTGAGCCTGAGGTCACCAGCAGAAATTGTTGTTTTTTTTTTTGTTTTGTTGTTCATGGGTCTATCTACGTGACACCAGACCCACTGGAACAGATGTGATACATCAAGGGGAAAAAGAAACTTAGTGCAAAAGTGAACAGGGCTGATCAAAAGAGCTGTAATCTGGATATGAAGGGGAAAATAGAAAATATTAGGTTCACTAGAGATAAACCTCTCTAGCAAGGTGGCACACAGATGTTTAAGGGATGGTGTGAGGGTGGGGACCTCCAGACAAATGTCTGTGCACACTGTGCTGGGCACACTGGAGCCATCTGGAATATCCCTGTAAGGACATGCACAGCCCCTCAGCCATCACCAGGGAATGGAGATGCAGTGGCAGCAAACACGTGGGGATGATTCATGGTCTCAGTTCAGGCTACTTGCAGGAGAGTAAAGACGCTGCATTTTGATAAGGGCTCTCTGAATTAGGAGTTTGGATTTAGCTGTCAAGGGGATGTCATGAGTTTGCCTCATATTTCAGCCTCAGGGTGTTTACTGTGGGCATGACTCCAGCCTGCTGCACTGATCCAGCCACTGCACCACTTTGTTATTTCTCAATGTCCACAGTGGTTTTAGACCAACAGTGGAAATTAAAATCATTACAGGATGAGGTTTGGAAGGGTGAGGAGAATATGAGACCTCATTCTTCACTTACTTCAGTGAACTGCAGAAAAAGTTGATGAATTCACAGTAAGGCAGTACCCATGGCCAAATCCAACAACAGGACAAAGCATAGCAGACAGATTCCCTTTATTTTTGAAAGATATACTTGCACTTCAAGCCTTTCAATTTTCCAGGTTTCATAAAACTGACTAGTTCAAGCTTTTCTTGGCAGTTTATTTCTTTAGTTTGCTATAGATGGCAATGTCTTTGATAAATTATCTTTTTTGAATTTCCTCCTAAGTGTTTTTTTCTTTCAAAGCTCATTTCAGTACTAACAAGAAACAAACAATGAATTTACAATGGGGAGTTTTAATAAAAAGAAGGTAAATGGCCACTACTACCTAGGTCTTCCAGGTCAAAATGTACAGTCAAATAATATCACTGTGATGCTACCTTTTTAAACTTTAGATAAACTTTAAGGAAGACTAATAAATGCATGCTTAGCAAAAAACCATTAAGACAGGCATTTCTGAGAAGGGAGGAAGTAATTAGTTTGAAAATATCTCATTATTATTAAAAAAATCCATCCTTATTTGAGTGGGAAGGAGAAAATATTAATATTTTATGACCTAACTCTCTAAAAAGAAATTAAATATTCAGAGTACTCTAATACTTCAAATAAAACTGCCGTTGCTAAAATATTTTGTGCTTTTCAGTGGATAGGGAGTATCCACCATATCTCTGTCTTACTGTAAATTTTGTCATAAGCTACATTTCAGTCATATTACTATAAAGCCCATCATTTACCTTCAGAAAAACTGAAGGTAACCTGAATCATAACAAAAAGGAAACAAAACAAAAATGTTACAACTCTAAACTGAACATGGACAAACAGCCACTGGTCAGGTTCTCGTATGATATCTGCTCTCCAAAATGAAGAGGGATTCCCCAAATGTATATTTAAACAAGGTCTAATTTTACTAAAAGTCGAGGATCATTTGTATTGAAGTTTGAAGAAAAATAGAAGACCCATTCCAGACGATGTTAAATGATTCCGACATTTATTTTTCATCTGAGGCAGAGTTCACCACTTCTTCTAAATTCTGTATTTAGAACTAATAAAAATGCTTTCTTCAAAAAAACCTAAAATACTTTGCTCAAACACAGGTTCTTCCATTTAATTAATTACATATATAGATTTGAAATCACTTATTTTTAGGTGAAAGAAAAAAAAATTAAAACTAATCTATTCTGAAAGAATCACGACAGAGCATTAAAGGTTAGGAAGATGCATTCATTTGTGAGTCAGGGAATTTCTCCACAAAAATATATTTCTGCATAATACTGCAACACAGCCATTTTCTAGTGGCAGATTGCTTCTGCTGCTGATCTGCAAACTGGCTGCAGTTCTGTGTGTGATGAACTGCTTGCTCAGTTTGCTTCTCTCCTTTGTGCTCTCAGTCCTCTGTGCAATACACAGCTTGTCAGAATGATTCAGAAAGTGCCTCCTTCCCACCTTACACTTAAAAGCCCAGCATAAAAATACCCATTAAAACCCAAATAGTATTAATCTCTCACTTCTGTTCTGAATCCTAAAGATGAAAAGAGGAAAGATGTAATTTACCCATCGTCTTGCTTCACCTTAGGGTTAATTATATGTAATTACATATAAATCAAGAAACATTTGTCATTTTTTTCCCCAAAAAACATTCAATGATTGAGACACCAGAACACTTTAGACAACCTGTTTTCTGCATTTTGATTTTTTTTTTTTGTGCTAGTTTAAAGTTTAAAGAGTGTCGAATCTTGAAAACTGGAAATTTCCCTTGTTTGGAGTTTGAATCCAGTAGGTCTTCCTTCCACAGATCCCAGTCATGTCAGCAAGCAGGTTGTTGCCTGTTCTTCAGGCTGGCCTGTAATACACTTAAAAGCAGTTACAGATTGTCCATCCAGGCTTCCCCTTTCAAGGCCAAGTAGTTGTTATTTATTCAATTATTCCTTGTAAGTCATGTTTTCCATATCTCAATTATCATATCTAGGTTTTCACCATTTAGTCCACGTTAGTCTCCTGCTTTCTTGATGCTGAACCCTGGGCTTTGAACTCAGAATACATGGAATTCATGGAATACATGTTCCAGGTAGTTTATTTCAAGTGTCTGACACAGTATCAGCATCAGCATTTCTTTTTTATCTTTTCTTTTTTTTCTTCATTTTGGTAGGGTTTTTGGGGGATTTTGGTTTGCTATTTTAAGTTTGGGGTTTTTTTCCGTTGGTGCATGATTTGGGGGGGATTTTTAGTTTTCTGGAGTTTTTTCATGGGTTAGGAGATTTGGGTTTGTTGTGGTTTCTGTGGAGTTTTTTTTTAGCAGAATAATACTGTTGGATCTTATTAATGTCATCAAATTGGTGAAGGTGCTTTTTCCATAGCCCAAACTTCTCTGAATTCCTCTGAAGTTTGTACATTGTTCTGAAAAAGATGTGTGTTTCAAAATCATACCACATTATCTGACATAACATCTAAAATCAAATCTCTATTCCTGTAAGATTCTTCTTTTTGTTCCTCCAAGTTCATTTATATTTGCAGGTTTTTTTCTACTTTGGGAGAAAAATAAAATAAACTGAGAAAGAAACTGCACTAAGACCTTGTAAAAATGTCCAAACCTGCAAATGTATCTGGGAAAAAAGCAGGCAAAGGAAGCATAGACAAGAAGTAATTAGACCAAACACTTTTAATAAAGGATGGGCTTATTTTTGTGAAGAAAAAAAAAATTCAAGCTCCATTAGGTTGCTATTAGAAACCTCTCTCTAAAAGGAAAAAGAGATAAAATTTCTGAACAATTTATTAGAATTCTTAACATCTGTTTAGGCAGAGGAATTTATAGAGGTCTGAATGTTGAGAAATTTTTGTTGTGAAGCAAGTAATGATGACAATATAATTTTCTCCAAACTTTTTGGAATAAGCTCCAGACAAATTACAAAGAGAAAACTTTCCTGCATTAGGAGGTCTTAAACACCAGGAACCTGGAGAGTCTTAAAATATGTTAGGGGAGACAGCAGAAATGCCAACACCCTTTTGTGCTCAGGAAATCAGACCTTCATCATGTTTCAATAGCTGAGGTGATTTACCACTGGAACAACCTTACAAGCACCACAGAGATTGCTTCACCACAAAACAATGTTCATGTTTATTTCCCATTAAAAACATGACTTAACTAAAAAATTAATAATAATACTGTGGCAACCCTCCGGGCAGCAGTGGGTTACAGCCATGCTGAGGTTACTGCTGCCACTTTTCTGGCTTTTTTTTTCTGCCATGGAGAGGACACTGGAGAGATCCCACTCTTTTTGAGAGCTATTCCAAGGAACCATGGTCAGAATCCAGTGATCAACTTAATTTACAATTAACAATTAACTCACCTAAAATGAAAAGGCAGGCTGAGATATGAGAAAGAAAAACAATGCTTCATTTTTTTCAGCTCAGCCCACTCTCACCTTTACCTGCCTTTCAAAACAAGATATGAAAGTAAGGATGGAAGGTTTTCTGTCACTCTCTGGGTAGGGATGAGGAAACCAAGGCTTTGGTTTTGCTGGGAAGTCACTGTGCTAAGGTGGTGTCACGTTTGTAACACCATGGACACAGCCCTGTGCTAACCCAGCTGGCAGCATCACAGATGACAGGAGCTGTATTCACCAAAACTGAAACTCTCCCAGCAGCTGCCTTGTAACACCCTGCCTGTAGCATGAGCACTGCCTAAATCCCTTTAGATTTGGAGATGGGAATAGATTGCAAAAATAATTTAACCCCAAAGCTGGAAAACTCGTCTTCCCACATATTGCCAGAATAAATGAGAACTGGTTTAGAGTGGCTTCTTATTTCAGACTTTCTGTTTCAGCTGTGGTTAGATATTATATAGTTCATGTCACCAGCAAATCAACAGACAAGACACATCATCCTGAGCAAGCAAGGATGCCTGGCCCTCCTGGGGCAGGTGTGGCCCCTGTCCCAGCAGGGACAGCAGCACCATCTGCCCAGCAGGGCCAGGTCCCTCCATAACTCATTCATGCACAAACAGAACAGTCATGAAACGGATGAGTGAAAGTCTGGGATAAAATGGAAGGAAGGCAGCCCTACATGGCTGTAAATCACTCCCCACCCTGCTGACACATGCACTGGATGGGATTTAATGCAGGGATCACCTGTCTGCAGGACCCTGATCACACAGACAGGAGTGATTTGTCTCTTTTGGTGAAGAGTAGGATGGGGAAAAGCAATTTCAGGTTTGTAGACAAGGGAATAGGGGTGAGGAAGCTGGAAACTGCCCCAGTGAGCTGGATTTGGCCTCCATGTCTTCACAGAGCCAGAGGTATTTTGCCCAGGCAGTGTTTTAGGAGGAGATGGATTTATTGCAGCCTAACTGAAAATGCAGAACAGGTTTTGTGTCATTGGGAACTGTGCTGCTCAGAGACAGACAGAGGGGGAAAAGCACAAGCTCTGGAAAAACAAGGATTGCTTGTTTTTCCAGAGGATTACATTACTCTGGGTATCCGAAAAATGCCCTGTGTTCCTTTACCTGCAGTTCTCTATGCTTTCTCACTGTCAGAGGGAATTGTGTCTTAATATTTCAGAAAGGTTTATGCAGACTAAGCCATCAGTATTTGTGAAATACTCATGTAAAATTAACAAAGAAGAACAGAAGTATCCCTAAGAAACTTAAGTGGGGCAAATTTTGACTGATATTCCTCCCACAAGGCTGATACCAGGCATTTAGGTATGTGACTGATGCAGAATAATAAAATAACTGTTATATTAATGAAAACTTATAAGGGACTGCAGCAACAGAGCCATGGCAGATCATCACAGGGACCAGCCTACCCTCTAACAGGTGCATTGATGCCAATCAGTGACAGAACAGAATAATCTTTTTTACAGGATTCTGGCTGAGAGAAAAGTTCTGCATCGGGGAGAAATGAATATGCACCAAACTGCTGAGCGTGTAAGGTACAAGCTGGCATCTCTGGAAGCAAATTTGCAAGGATTTGTTGCCTTGCAGGCAGATACTGCCTCTGCTGCTGCTCATTCTTTTGCCATGCATTGGGAGAGGATGGAAGGAACTTTCTGAGCCCAGGTAAAGAATTGTCACCCAGCTCTTCAGTGGGACAAGGGAGAAGTGCTGACTTTCAGAGAGCTCTCAGTGCCTCAGGATGGATGTGGAGGGGAGCATTTGTACCCTGGCTGTTCCCAGAAGAGCAGCACAGGGCAGGGTGTGAGTGGATCAGAGCTGCTGAGCCTCCTGCCCACCCCACAGGAACATTACCATTCCTGTCAGCATCTTTGCAGCCGCACAGGGAGAACTGGCAGGAATGCCAATTTTTCAGGGCAGCTGCAAGGAGAGGCTTTTGTTTTGTAAACACAATAATCAGGTGTGTCAGGTGTGGGATTTTCTTTGAAATTTGCCCTTAACAGAAAATTCTGATCATTGCTAATTCAGACTAAAGACATTTCTAGGTGAAATTTCCAAAGAAATGAGAATGCTGCTTGTCTGTCAGTTCAGACAGACAGTACCAGGCAAATTTAAAAATAAGGAAAATGAACAACAACAAAAACAACAAATAATAACCCCACAAACAAACAAAAAATTAAAAGGCATAATTTTCTTTTTTTGCAGAGAAGTCTAAGGGAATCACATCACTCTCATCATTTTGCTGCACAAAAAAGATCATTACAAGGGATCCAAATGTCAGTGGAAGACAAGGATGTGCCACAACTTCAGAACTCTTAACCCTCTTGAAAGGACTGAAGTCTAGGGTGCCAGAGGCAGGGGAGATGATTGTACAGAGAATGTGCTTTGCAGAGATTTTGGCAGTGAGACATGTGGGAAGAAGCAAGGAAGAGGCAAGACAGAACATCCCTGTCCTCCAGCCATTCCAGAAAGGAGAGTGTCAAATTGATTAGACACGGAGTACAAGTGGCATCTCTGTTTTACATTTTCTTAGAGCCAGGTCCAGAAATATCACCCAGGTGGATTTGCACTTTGCTTACCCTTTCCAGAGACTGCTTCCAAAGATGTCAGCCATCCTGGACATTTGCCTTTGTAATGCTCTGGGTTAGTAGCTATCAGAGTCAGAAATTTAACTGGAGCCCATAAATTTTGCTGGTCTGTCTATGGCTGTTAATTTTCATCTTTTAGAAAGCAAATGCCTTGTTACTTTATCAAGCTGTTATGGCTCCAGACAGCTTCAATGCATATACAACATATATCCAATAAATGAGCCAGATAATATGCACAAAGAAGGAAGTACAATCTACTAAACCAGCTGACAAAACAGGTGTTGAAAAATTTCACACCTCATATTAACTGGTCTATGTTTATTAATTAATATGAAATATGATTAGCAATAACATAGAATGTAGAATCTTTTTCTGTTTTGCTTCTTAATTAGTACAATAAAATGTTAACTATTAAAGAAATTTATGTCCCAGCCTTATTACATTGGAATTTTCCACTGCTGTGTTGAACTCTGAGAAAGAAAAAGCTATGTTGTAATTCTGCAATGATCTACATCCTGAATAATTCAAAAGGGAAGTTCACTGTATGCCTGCAACTCTGATTACAGTGAAAGACAGTGGCACTAGACTGCCCACTGATTAAAAGCATCTCCAGCACCTTATTTATAATTAGGGACCTGAAAAGAACAGTGCAGGAAAATGTGTAAGTGTTCCTCAAATATCATAGAAAATGCTGGGGCTGTGGAGTGATAAATGACCCGACCTGTAATTCAATCTTAGCTTTCTAATGATCTCATTGATCAGTCACATCTCCCAGCTGTGATGCATGATATCATCTGAACCCTCTGCTATTGAGTTATGGCTTTGTTATAAATCCCACATTACCCATTATCCTTACATTGAATATACTCTACCTTATTACAGTAGCACTCAACTGCCCTGACAGACTTGAGGGGCTATTGGTTTTCCTATCAGGAATTCTGGTTCTCAGAGAATTACAGATCAGCTAGGAGAACAAACTGTGAGCTGAGCATCTCTGCCCGACCTTAGGAAGGGGAGGATGAGATTGGGGTTTGGGTAATAGCCTTGGCCTGGCAAAGAGCTTGTGTAAGTCCTTGCTCATGCAGGCTACACACACAACCTTGCCCAGGGCATTTGGGCAGCTGCAGTGCTCCAGGATGTGGCTGTATCACCTGGAAGATTGGGAAGCAGAGGGGTCTGAACCTGCTCCTGGCACTGGTGAGCAACATCCATGCAGGGCTGAGTGAACCCTCTGATGGAGAAGGGGTCTGGCTGAGGCTGCAGGAGCAGCTTCATTGTGCCTGACTGTCTTTATTTATATGGGGAAGGTGGGAAGTATCAGGCTCTTGTTCTTTGGCAAAAAAAGGTATACTGGTAATAACAGTCCTTTTGCAGAGGGCGAGTTAACAGAACACCTTAGAATTCCCAGTGGGATGGAGCCCCCTGCACACACTTCACCATTGTGCTGGCATTGACAGGGGAAATGTGATCAGTTTAGGAGGGGAAAATGTTTCTCAGTGCTTTGGGCTTCATTGCATGAAGCCAGAGTGGGTCTGTGTTCTCCAAATTGGCCTAAACTGGGGCACAGCTGAGCAGAGCTCTGTGTGAGAGCTGCCTGGGGAAGGGGCTGCTGAGACTCCAGGCTCCCTCTTTGTCCTCTCCAAAACACCCAATTTCTTGGCAATGCTGAGGGCAGTGGTGGATGAGCTCTTGACTCCTCAGTTATCCACAGTGCTAAATGACAGATGTGTTGTTGTTTCCCAATGCCAGGGAGCAGCAGGAGTGGGGCTGCTCCAGGAGGGACACAGGCCAGGAGAGACCATGCACAGGCAGACCCTGTGCCTTCAGCAGCAGGGCACGGACCCCAGCTTCAGAGTGATACAATCCCTGACCAACAGCCCCAGGCAAGACTCAGGTCTTGCAGGGTCCATCAGAGTGCAGTCAGGAGTGGCGGGATGTGGGGCTGGTGACAAACGACTTTGTCCCTTACTCATTTACTCATTCAAATGCCACCAGTCTCACCTTCTAACCAATCCCACACAACAGCGTGGCCAAGGACCTTCTTCTTGTTTCTCTCCTGTCCCAGGTCAGCTGTTCTGCTCCTGTCTTTGGTCAGACTGTAGAAGGTCAGTGTGTGTCTGAACATGATGAGGATGTGCCAGACTGTGGATTCAACCCACCGAGCCAAGGAGGTGTTTGCTGCTGGTGGGGCTCAGAAGGCTGAGCTCACATGGGCTGTACTGGAATGGCTTGTCATGCCTTCCAAAAGCAGGAGCTGAAAAGAACAGGGCTTGCTCTTGCTTAGCACACTGATGTCTTCTGATAATGCCTCTGCAACCCAGTCTCTGTCTGAACTGTCTCTGCGCTTCAATAGAAAAGCATATTACCTTTTTTTCCCAAAGCATGGTGATTAATTAAACTTGTCTGAGTCAGTTTAATTCCTCTTTATGCCATTTCTCTTATTTTAGAACATATGATTCTGGTATTGTGACATTTTAAAGTTCAGTGACAGTTTGGGGGTAGTCTGCTCTGAAGAGTCAAGGTGAATTTTCAGTGAGCAATTCAGTGACGCTTCAAAAAATTCTCACCAAGGTACTTTAAAAAGTCCGGTCAAAAGTAAATTTTAAACTGGTGTCCTTATTCCAGCCATGAAAATCTTAGCCTCATCTGCACAATGGCCTAGATGCTTACCTCTGTGCATGGGATCAGTAAAAAAGGGTGTAAGAAAAAAATCTTTAAGACCTGTTCAGTGCTTTGCAAGAACAATCTATGAATGATAAAAAAGTACAATGGATATATATATTTTTCCCCATAGCTGTAGCTATTAATTTCTTTTTCATTTGCAGTGCTCATGTAATCCTTGGCTAATAAAGAAAATTTTTTACTGCTAATAGAAAGTGGTATCTTATCCTAATTTTTGAGTCATCGCAAATCTTTATCCATCATCTGCTGTAAGCAGACAGAGCAACGAGTGAGTTACCTGCTCACCTTTACTGATCAGCTGATCCTTCCTAGAGAAAGACCAGTTTCCTTTCCTGAGAAGATCATCAGTAAAATTGTCAGAACTTTGTTATGTATTTGGGTCAGACTGGATAGTTCTGTGTATTTTGTTTTTCAGTCAGTTCCACCACATTCATCTACTTTTAGTAAAGAAAAAAATCCCAGCACATTGTGTACTCATTTGTATGTGCTGAATCTAGTGGAAAAATGTGATAAGGAGGGAAGGAAAGAATAAAGTAAGATTCCCAGAGACAGTTGATATAACTGTTAATTAAAAGAAACATCTAAAAGAAACATCATTAGTTTTCCTCTTCTGTAAGTTAGGTGCATGTAATAATGTGAAAAGAAAAAAAAAAAAAAAAGACAAGCTGAAGCGAATCACACCTTAAGACATGACTCTTCCTTAAGGACACATTCCAAAAGCCATTAATGAATCTGCATCAACTTCTGCAAACTTTGGTTCAAACCTGAGAAGTTTCCAGTTTGCTTCCAGGTCCAATGTGAATGGTGGTCATTAATATTCTGGGTAAAGGCATTCAGCTCCAACACTAAGACATTTTATTTAGGTGTCCACTTCTAGAGATGTGATTCAGTGGCTACAGCAGGGGCTGGGGCCATTTGAGATGCCCAGGAGCTCCCACCTGGGCTGCAGGTGTTGGTCCAGGAGGGCACAGATCAGCCACTGCTCTGTCAGCCCCACGCCTGACCCACAGGAGCTGAGAGAGCTGGATACAGCCTTTGGTCCAGTGCCTGTGGTGGGACCTGAAATGACTGACTCACATGTGACTTTAGGCATCTAAGTTCATTAGTTATGAGCTGAAGCCCTTCCCAAGTTTCTACCTGAGCTCTGGAGAAATCAGCAGTGTTGCAGAGCTGTCTTGCATCAGTCTTTGGGCCACGTGAGATGCTCCTCATTTGCAGTCTCCAGAGATGGAAACAGAAACAGAGAGTGGCCTGGTGTTACCTCCAGAGAAGCAAAAATGCTAAAGGGTGAAGGCTGGGTAGGGTTAGAGTTGCTGAGCTAGTTCAGCACATTGCAGAGAAACAGAAAGTTCTCTCAATACTTCTGATTACAAGTTCATTTGAAGGCAGGAAAACACTCAGGATGTACAAGACATGATGTTAACAACAAGCAAGCTTTGTGATCTGACACAGGGCAGGAATAGTCCTACAGACCTTTTAAATTGCATTTCCTCCCTGACAAAGCCATTACAAAGAAAAGCTTCCTAGTGATCTATATAATAGAGGAATAAACTGAAATGTGTGTTTTACCAAACAGGGCCAATAGCTCTGGAGCTGAACTGCCCCTGAGGACAAAACAAGATGCCACACTCTTTTCTGGACCTGTGTAGTCACAGCAACCAATGCAAATGCACTGTGACAGCCAGACAGCCCTAATCACCATCACAAAAAGCTGTCACTGCCACGTATTTATTCCCTGCTGACAAGACAGATTCAGGTCCTCTGGTTACTGAATCCATTGCATAGTCTGCTTCAGCAAGATAACAAAAATGCCAGTAGGAAGTGTGAAAGGAGCTGCCCCAGTTATCCATCCCCTGTCATGCACTGAAAAACTGTTGCTTCTCTGAGGCTTGAGGCTGGCTGGGGAGGGGAGAAGGGGCAGCCAGACAGGTTCCTTTTGGATCTGTGCTGAAACTCAGATTAACGCCCATACCAAGGATAAAATATGTGAAGCACCCAGTGTGTCTGTTTTATCACTCATGAATATAAAGAGTTTAAGTGGTCCTTAAATAGCTATTTGGACTAATATTTCTCATCATAATCGATTACATAGCTGCCTGTTAGGAAGCCAAACTGTAAAGATTATTAAAAGCCTGAAAGCATTCAGCTCCATTCCTTACATTTTTTGTCAATTGTGTGAGTGCTTATCAAAACTGGAATAGAATGAAGACATCCCCACAGACACATATTTGGTAACCATTAGATAGCATATGAAGCAAAGATCCATGACTCCTTCTACAGGAACAGAAACTCATAGAAAATTATGTCAGAAAGCTGCATTTTGTGATCACAGCACCTTTCCTTCAGAGATTCCTGGTGACACAAACCATGGAGTTGTGTTTCAATCTGGATTATGTGACCTGCTCTATGCTCTTAGACCTATAAGTGACGTGTATCTTACCTTTAATGCTCTACAAATCAAGACACCAGTGTCACTTCCTTGTTTAGGCTTCTCCTAAGTGATGGAGAAGACTCTTTGGGAACAATTAATTCTTTCTGGTTAAGGATGTGTTATCCCACATCTGAACTCACCACAGTGTATTTTGGAGCAGCAGCTGCCACCCTTGCCAGCCAAACCAGTAATCCTCCTTCCCTTCAAAGGACAGCCTCTGTGAATATAAGTTTAGAAGACAAATGCAAAAATCTGTCTAGTTGTAAGATTAATGTCTAGGAATGGGTAAGATTGTTATGTAATCTCAGTGCCTGGCCTGGCAGATTTGTATGGGAGCTGGGTATTTAAGAATTATCATCCTGATTAAGTTTTATAAACATGAAGGTACTCTAGGGGAAAATCTGGACTTTTGAATATAAAACGATGCATATTTGATGCCCATTTATGTGTAAAACACTTACCCAGAGTGCAAAAAGCAGAAAAACCTGGCATGTGCCTCATTCTCAGGTTCTCTTCACCCAAACAGAGCTCAGTGATTGGGCACCCTTGAGTGTGTGGAGCATGGTTTGACCTACTTAGCTCCAGAGTGCAGCTGAAACACACACAAGTAAAATAAAAGAGAAACAATAGCTCCTGCAAGTGTAACTGCAATCGTGGGGTTTGTAGCTCTGTGGCATCCGTAGTTGCCATGGTGATGCTACAGAGCACTGCAATAGCACCAGGTGTAGTTAAGGTTACCAATTTCATTCCATACCTTTGGATTCTCATACCTTTGCCCTACAAATACTCCCACTAAATCAGGCTTGTACAATTCATTGTGAAGATATTAATCTGAATCTGTTACATTTTCACAGTGCTTGAAAATAAAGCAAAGCTCACCTAGAGGATGAAGGTTTTATGATTGCTTACAACCAGCCAGCTATTTCCTTCCTTTTTTTTAAAAGTTAAACAAGATTTGCTTCATCCATATTCCAGCTGGGTTAGAGGAGATGGAAAATATTGTTTTGCTTGGAAAAAAAAAAAGTCAGATGAACCTATAAACAACTTACATGCCTTTAAAAGGCACAATTATAACATTGTTTAAGTATAGGACTGCAAATTTAACTTGTACATGTATTTGCTAAATTTGGTGTCAGAATCTGTAAATGTCATTTGCATATTCAGTTATCAGTGCTGAATACTCCCCTCCCACGGAATTCACAGCTGCATACCTTTGCCCTAGTGTGCATAAGGAGCAAAACCACAGAACATCTAATGAAAACAAAGAACCAGAGGCAAAGCAATGCAGCAGTTACAGTTACATGGAGTCCTGAGCACAAAAAGCTGCCTTTGTGTGCATCTACCCCATTGTTTCTATTGCCACAGTACCTGCCATGAGAATGAGTCCATCAAGAACCTTCACCTGTAGCATCAAACACAGGAATGAAGCAGGGCTGTTTGACTAAGAGAGCTGCTCTGTTTGTGACAGCCAGTGGGTGACAATGCACACTCCTGGTGAGATTACTGCTATCAGACAGGCTTTGAGCCACCTGCCACCACATTGTTCACCTGTTAGCAAAGCCAGACCTGTGCTGTCACTTGAGACAGGAAAGCCACTCTCTCCTGGTCCTGGGAAAACTTCTCATTACAGTGGTGACAGAAATCACCTCAAGGAGAGGATCTCCCTGACAGGGACTGTTTTCTTTAGTGTTTTCAATGCAACTCGAGGGAAAGTGAGAAGAAAACAAAAACCTGAGAGATGATAGCAGGTGCAGTTAAAAGAGTCCAGGACAGCCCAAGATTGTCACAAAAAGAAAGAGCACAAAGTGCTGAACCAAATAGCCCTTCAGAGAGCTCAGCTCCTTCCACCCACCCTCAAGCAGACCTCCTGTGGATCCTGGGTCTGCCTTCCTCTCCATGAGGACATCTCTGTGCTCAGCAGTCTCCCTGATGATCAGAATAACTAAGCAGAACTAAATCAACAACATGCTAACAGATCATACTGATCTGTTAAAAACTCTGGGGGAGTTTTTAAGAGCCTCATGCTCAGTATTTTTTTTTTTCTCAGACTCTGTTCTGAAGTTTTCTCAACTTTCAATGATCAGTTTTCCCAGTTTAGAAAATGCAGAGGAAGTCAAATGTGAGGTAGCAGGTAAGCAAGAGAATTTACTACTCCAAATCTGTGGTAATTTAATAATATGATGACTAGGTATAACAATGGATTTTAAAAAAGAAAAAAGAAAGAAAAAAAAAAGTGTATTTTTTGTTTTACACTGGTACCAGTGGGAGTTGAAGTAGGGCTCAGTCTCACCTCCTGGCTGAGTTGGTCTCGAGGGTCTCTACCAGGTCCCTGTGACCCCAAGACACATTAGAAAGTCTCTTTTTCCAGCCCGGTGGTCGAAGAAGGAGTCAGAGCTATTCAGTTCTCAGTCTCAAGGTTGTTTATTGTATCTTATCTATAAAATTCTTTCTCCTGGCCTGCTGAGGTCCACTCAGTAAGACAGTCTGAGGTATTCTGCCTGCCCTGGGGCGGTGTTATCTTTTTATGCTAAAAACTATGTATACAATATTTACAATTACTTTCCAATACCTATCACCTATGTTAGACAGTGAGCTTCTACTCTAAACCAATCTAAAAGTGCCAACATCACAGCAGAAGATGGAGGCCAAGAAGAAGAAGGAGAAAGGCTGGACATGCCCAGATTCTTCCATCTTGCCCCCCAAGCCCCCATTCTAAAAACTTCAAAAATCTATTTTTCAGCCCGTGATAAATTCACTACCATTCTACTTAAACTTTCATGGCTTGTAATTCTTCATATAAGGTTGGTAATTGTTTTTCCAAGGGCTAAATCAAAGGCACAGGGGTCTTGGGCTCTGTGCCAAGGTCTCTGAACCCCCTGACAGGGTCTCGAGTCCTCCAGGGCAGCCAGAGGAATTTCCTGGGTTCCCAAGTTGGAAGTGGACACCCAGAAGGAGCACACCCATTCCTCTTCCCTGCATTCAGATTATTATCTCCATGCCACAGTTTGACACCTGTTACTTCTACTAATTTTTCAGCAGGCCACCCCAATACTTTCTCCCTGGCTCTGCTCCAGCCTTCTTGTAGCAGAGGAAAGAGGACAACAGGAGACACTTCCATCCTGTCAGAAATATTTTTTTCTTACTGGGATGCAGGTGTCAAGCATGTACTCAGCTCTGAATCCATCTGCCTGTAGAAAGCTGAGAGCCTTGTTTTTTGATGTTCAGATCTGAATACAGTAAAGATATCACAGACAGGAAAATTTGGTCCTATTCCTGAGGTGGATGCTATAATACACCAGTATTTGTGACATTTGAGGGTTATTTTGAATCTGTTTCCTCAAGTTTTTTTACCAGAAAGTGTTTTATCATGCATTTTTAAAATTCATTAATTTTCACAAATTTACATGCTCAGCAAAGACTTTAACTGAATTCTAAAAAAGAAGAACTTTGAACAGAGATATTCATTACATGAGGCTTGCATCAGCCACCATATTACATTTCCATGGAACATGAAAATAGAAAGCTCAGGAGGTTAGTGCACATTGTATGAGTGTGGTATCCTGGACTGACACAGATCCTTATGGACAGAGACCCGACTGCACAATCTGTGCAGTTAATTGATTTCTTGGACATCCACAAGCGTCTGGATCAGAAATTGAAATGTTTTTTGTATTTTTTGGTTTGTTTTTCAAGGCTCTTGGAGGAAACTCATTCTGGTTTATGACAGACCCTTATGAGTATGGGTATTGTAAGAAGCAGGACATTCACATTAATACCATGTAGAGTGCTGGGCAAAATGTAGCAGTTCTTTGCTTCCAGTTTCAAGTCTCCTCTTTTCTAACTTGCTCAGCCCAAGCTGAGCCCAGCTTCAGCTCTGGATAGAGCTGACTTAGTTTTAAATACATCTCTACACTCCTCTGTTTGGCTGCAAGCCAAGCCCAACTTACATAAGGAGAGATGTTGCTGCTGTTGTACCCTGTTCTTTGCAGAAAGATGACTCAATGAGTCCCCTTGTTTTGTGCTTCACTTGTACAGATTTTGTATAAAAGCAAGTTTATCCTCGTTACTTCTGCAAAAGGACATCAAACTGACTTTTAATTTCTCTCTAGCTGATTGACCATGACTGCTCTTGCCCCAAATGAAAATTGGGAGTGCGTGCTACATTCAATGGTTTCAGGCACCTCATTTCTCTCCCTGGAGCTCCAAGCCACTGAAGCAATCAAGTGGATATCTGGATTTGATTTAGGGTTCACTCCAGGCACACACACAGTCAGGAGGTCCCTGTTGAGGCTGCAGCAGGGTAACTGTAATGGGAGCTGAAATAAAGAAGATTTCTCAGTGCTGGGAGCCAAGGCCCCTGGCCTGGAACTAGCCCATGGCATGCCAAACCACAAATGAACCTCTGCAAATCTCATCCATCACAATGACCCTTTCCTCCACGAGAACCCAGAGAGCTGGGGCTGAGGGATTTCTGCATAGCAAGGCTGTGGCTGTAGAGCATTAGGGAAGCATTAAAGAGGTTATTTGGTCACACACACAAATCAGTTGATTAGAAGCTGGACACAAATTCATTGCCTTTGTGATCCCTCAAATCCCACGTGGTTATGATTCCTTTATTGCCAAAATGAAAGGTCAGATTGATTTTTGGTGTTAATCCCTGTGGTCAAGAGCATGTAACCCAAGAGTGATTTTGGCCCTGGTTCTTTACTAGTGGCCAATGCGTTACAGCAAAGGCAGTGCAGTTATTTATGTTTCCAAGAATCAAAGAATGGGTTTACATGTGTGCAATTCAAATGTACACTATTTGAAGTACACAAAATGCTTATTCACACAGCACCAGGCTCTGGACGCTTCTTTAGCATCAAGACAGAAACCAGTTCTGTGGAATTGCCACAATCTGACAATAAAAGGTGTATCTATGATGGAATTAACTTGATTATCTCTGTGCTTCTGCCAAGGAGTCATTATAGCTTACAATCCAAACTACAGCTAATGTCTGTGCAGAAGAACATTGTTTTCTGTTTCCACCATTTAAAAATAGTTCTGCCTCCCTCTACCTTATTCCATTCTCTCTTTCATGGTGAAGTTTTTTCTCTTTTCAGTGGAAGGGTGCATAGAATTGATCATTCTAGCATTCAGCACAACTGAGAGCATGAAAACCTTCAGAAAAAGACTGAAAGTACAGAAACTTACTTCCTTCAGTGCTCCTCCTTCTGATTCGCTCAGTATTGCAGACATAATAAACTTTTATGCTACACATTTCTAAGAAGAAAAGCTATGGAAACTACAGAGCAAAACAACTTGTATAGAAGGAATGTAAAAACCAGGGAGAATTAACAACTCTTTTCAGTTTAAATATCTTGATAATAAAAATATATATTCATGAATCTGCTGTATTGCTCAGACTGGAATGATTTTGCTTTGTGAATATCCCAAGCTTTGGTGTTTCCAGTTTTTCTCAACCTGGTGTTGGTTGCATACCTATGAAAAGGAAGAGCCTTAATTGTCTCTTGGAAGAACTGTTAACTTTTGCTCATTTTTAGTTTTTCTTAGATAAAGTAAGTCACCTACTGATTATATGTTTTTGGGCAGTAATAAAAAAAAGTGGACCCGAATGAATCATGGAGTTAAAACTTGTCCATGAATCATAATGTTTTAACTAGGAGTGAGTCATGCCAGGATGAAGCAGCTGTACTGAGTAGCACCAGGTTTTCTGTCAGAAGGGCTCTCAAGCAAAGGATGTCACCATGCTGTCCCCTGGGCAGCAGGGCCATGGCTGGTCCTGCCAGGGCTGCACAGGACACACAGCACAGTGGGGCATTTCCAAATCTGGCAGTGGCAAAATGCTGGAAGATGCTATGGACTCCATGCAGAATATACAATGGATGGGGTTCCTTGGCATCTAAGAATAATTCCTGAGAGTTGCAATCGTCTGAATCCCATATCCCAGCTGAGTTACTAGCAGCAGACACAAGTCCTATGAACACTGCTGGAATTCTGGACATCACTATTTGATCCTGACAAGAGATGCCCTGTGTGATGGATTGTTTTGTCTGACAGCTTTACATGGTCCAGGCAATAAAAAGGAGACTGAAAGCTTTCTGATAAGAGAAGATTAATTTTTGCTCCACCCCTCTTCATCACCATAAGCAAGGCACATTGTGGATTGCTCCCATCTAGCTGCAGTTACCTGCCCTGTCTGCCTGGACCTGGGCAACACACAATGTAGAACAAAGAAAGGCACACTGGCTTTTCATGCCATTTGTGCCTTTGCTGCAAGCTGGAAAGACCCCAGCAATAAACCACAGAGCCCAGCAAGTCCTGTGGGCTTTGCCATGACACAGCAGTAGATCCCATCAGCTCTCTGAAGTCAAGCTGCAATCCTGAAGCACACCTACCCTTCCCATGTTCCATCTGGCTGACCTAGGGACAGCTGTGTTCAGACCTAGGCACCAGCTAGGTTCAGACCTATCTCTATGATCAGAGGCCTTTTTTGCCATGAAGAGTCTGCCCTCCCCTTGCTGTGTCTCCCTTGACTTGCTCAGCCAATATGGATAGAGGAGCTTTCCAAGTCAGTGATTGGAATGGGATAAATAAAGACTCAAACCAAAGAAAAAAGCTCACTAGATGTGTCTGTTGCATATTTTGATAGTCATGACATTATGGCAATGAAAAGATTGGAAGTTCATCTATTTACAAGCCTGGTAACAATTTTTTTTTTATAGTATATTTAACATTGCTATCTCAAAATCTTCTTTTATGGGATCACCTTTCATTCTATAATATGACTTTATCATACTGCTTTGAGTCATCTCTGGTTTTTGACTCAGTCAGCCCATTGCCTGTGTAGCCATGCCAATCAAAAGAACAGCCTCCCCACAAAGGTTACAGAGCTTCTCATACTTCTGCATAGACCCATCAAGGAGGAGCATTCAGACAATGCCACATAATCATTGACCACTCTCATTTTTATAAATCCCATACACACGTGTCCAGAAAATTAAGATTTCAGGTCTAAGCCTTCCTGTAAAACATTGATAAAATTTGTGTATCTTCTCTCTGCTTTCCTGGGCCTTTACCTCTTGCATGGTAAGAAACAGGCTCTTGCAATAAGATCTCCTTTCTCAGTCTGCTTCAGATGGATCCACAATTAATTTTTGCCCTTTAGTCATTGCAGCTAATCCTTGCATCTTCCAGGCTTCTGATAATAATCCCTGTCATTTCCCACTGACCTCAAACCAGAATCAGATGCAATTGAAGGGATATTTTGCCAAGAAGCTTCTGTTTTAAGGCTGTGAAAAGAGCAACATCTCTGAGCTGCCTTTTGCAGTTTGCATCTGCTCTACTTGTTGGCCTTTGCATCCTGTGAGCAGCTTGTCCCAAAGCTTGTTTTAACCATATCACCAGCTGCTCTCTAACATGGCTCTGCTCTCTGCTATTGATTTGTATGTCAGTGGCAATCACATTTCTTTGATTTCTGTCAGAACCAGGACTTAAAATAAATGATCACAGGAAGCCAGTTATATGTCCTATATTGGAGGTGGTTATGAGTAAAAATCTAAGAAATTTTTCTTTAACATTCTTCTGCCTTTCCACTTTGTTTTCCATGCAGCTACAGTAATCTGAATTTCTGTTTTGACCTTTCAATGCTGGCACTGTTTTTTGTTTAAGTCCCACCATTCTTGATTCTACCTTTATAAAGCAGTGTTCAGAACAACAACTCCAGAATGAGGGTTGAACCAAATTTGCCACTCCCACCTTCATGCACAGGATAATCACTGAACAAATGGTCTAAAAGCAACTTGAAGAATCACAGAATCACAGAATCATAGAAGTCAACAAGAAAACAAGAAGCCATGCAGACCCCTGCCATGCAGCTGGCAGTTTCATGAGGCTGACATCATTTGTGACAGATGGATCAGATTTGTTATCTCATCCTCAAACCTTTCGGTGAGTTTAACCATCCTACACAATATTTCTCCTAAAGGCTAATCTAAATGTCCCTTTCTATAATTTAAGGCAATCTTTCTTGTCTGTTCCCAGGCAATACATTCCATTTCTCACTGAATCTGTAATGTGGTTCACAGACACTTCCAGAATTTCCCCCTCTCTGACACTAGTCTTACTCTGAAACAGAATGAGTGTACAGAGTGTATCTGTTCTTTCCTGCTCTGCCCCAGCCTCTCTTGAGGACATCTTATCTTGATGTGTGCTACTCCTTGTACATCTGAGCAGTTAATTTGTGCAGTTAGTTGTACATCATGGCTCTCTTGCTTATTTCTCCCTGATCCACTTACTGTTAGGATAAATCACATCCACAGACTCACAAGAGGTGTGGGAACTGTGTGTGCAGTTGAGTCCTGGGAGGCTTGTGGGGCTCTTTCCCACGCTGGAGCAATGAACCAAGGATGAGATGCTGCTATTCTATGCTGTAACAACAGAGATGATGGTGTAGATGTCTTCATATGTAAATCACAAGAAATGTTGAGTAATGTCTTGAGGTCCCTTTCATCTTTTTACATCTTTAATGGTGCAGACCAGCCTCAAAACTGGTTTCAATGTTCTTCATGGAAGCATTCAGCAGAGAGGAGTAGGCAATGAAATCCTGCTTTTATGGCACCATTATTCAGAAGGAGCGATGTCACCAGCTTGAGGACTTTCTCCTGTTGTAATCTAGATATGCATAAATTAGATTCCAGTTTGCTGCGGTGCTGGATTTCTTCAGCCCGATTACCTCCTGACACCGACAGCAGGAGTGGGCCGCCCCTGTGGCGGTGCCGGAATCCGAGCCCGGCTGGCTCCACAGAATGCACAGCCAACAGCCTGTGGTTGTGGGCACGGGCAGCTGCAAAGTCCCAGGACCTTCCGGCGGAAGCAGACTGGGATATCAATGCCCTTCTCTGGAGCTCCCTCCACGTCTAGGGTGGAGGAGGCAGCTCCAGCAGGCCGAGGAACGGAGACGGTAGCACGAGCAGAGGCGAAGGATCAGGCGTGAGGCGTCAGTTCTCAGCAGCAGCAGGGAGGTTTATTAAGGGAAGCGAAGGGAAGTGACAGGAGGGAAGGCTGCAGGGAACTGCACTGAGGGGCGGGGTGAACAGAAGTTATATAGGGAGACCAGGGGGAGGCTAACCCCTTCCCCTGGCCAATGAACTTAACTTACAACATAATTGACAAAGGGGGACAACAAATGAAATCACATAAGGGGTGGGACAGCCCTCTCCTGCCCAATCACCCTCCGCCCTGGGGAGAAGATTCTGGAGAAACAGGCTGGGGCAGAGAGTGACGGGCAGGCAGGCTGGCAACTTAGCAGACAGGGGTGGGGATTAAAAGATACAAAAAGGCGGGAGTAACCAAGGTAACTAACTGACTGACAGCCCTGCAGAGGGAAAAACATGGGGAGGGGAGACCCGGCAAGCGCCATCTTAAACAATAGAAACTAATACATTACAATACTACAAATTAAAGTTTAACGAAACCGAGAAGGGGAGAGGGAGACTGCGGGGGCGCACCGCAACATCTCCCTCTTTTTTACACAAAAATAAAAGAAAAACAAAGGTAAGTCTGAGAAAACGGAAAAGTGTCCATAAAAGTCCACAAAATTTTAAACTTCATGGTCGTCCTCGGGCTCCTCCGGCGATGGGATGATCTCTTGGTGGCCGGAGCTGGTCTCGGAATTTTCTGGGTCAGCTTCGTTGACGGGGAAGCTGACCACATTCACGTTGCTGGCGAAGAGTCTCGAGACCACTCTCCGGACCACTGCCAACACAATGGAGCATCCGAGGACGACAACTAAAACAATAAAAACTCCAAACAAAATATCCTTTACAATGGATCCAGCCCAGCCCGAGAGCCCAAGCCCGGAGAGCAAATTCCCAAACCAGTCCTCCGTCTCTCTTTTGATGTCGCTGACCAGGCCCTTCATTTCCTCCAACGCCTTCTGCACATTCGGTGCTTTAGATGTTAGATTGAAGCAGCACAGACCCTCGAACTCCTCGCAGCGATGATGGTGCAGGAGTAATAGGTAATCAATTGCTGCTCTATTTTGCAGCATCGCCTGCCTGGTTATTTTCTCATCTGCCAGGAGTCCCGCGATGGCTGTGGACGTAAGGTTGGCTTGTTTCACCGACCAGCACTCTAATCTGCCCAATTCGCCGATGGCCTTCCCGGCCGAAACCCACGGCAAAAACAACGAGACTGCAACCCTTTTGCCTTCATTCCAATGATAAATTTCGGAGTTGCAGTCTGGGCCGAATTCCGTCAGGTCCTTTTTCTGCCTAATTGTTTTCTCAGGAACTTTTGCAGGCCAATTTTCTAATTTAGGCGTGCTGGGAGTGAACAGCGACACATGACCGATCGCACATGGGCCTCCTAACAGATGAGATGGGATGCCGTTCCATGCTCGGTTTCCGCAAATAAAATAAAAACCCTGGGGTAACGCTCGAGGTTTGAGGTCAGGGGTGGTTGGACCTCTGGCCGGGAGGGTCTCAGCACACCACTGGGGTTCTGATTCCCCCTCAACCAGGGTCCACTGAGGATCATTGGAACGAACTGATTTAATTAAACTATAAGGGACTGAAAAACGAACACAAAAAGGAGCTTTGGCGGAACCGAGCAGATCGAATTTCAGAGGCTCTTCGGTGGAGAAGGGGAGAAGGTTGATGGATTTCCTCCAAGCCTCTGTATAGTCTTGATCTCCGGTATTGATTAGCAAATTAAGAGGGGAAGGAAAATCACGGGGAGGGACCGGGATCCCCACCAGGCAGGACGACAGAGGGTCTGTGGCTGCATCGGCGTGGAGGCAAATGTGGTCCTGGCCAAGAGAGCGGGCAAGGGAGGTCCACATGTTGTTCACCGTGAGGGACTTCTGGTCGGGCTCTCCGGGGGCTACTTGAAGGAGAATGACTGCGATGGTGATAAAGGCAGCACTCCTTCCTTGGGCCATGGCTGGTCTGGAATAAACTAAAATCAAGAAAAACTTATTAATGATAAAAGGGTTTGCCAGGGGAGGAAGGGTTTAGGTTTCAGGGAGGAACAGTAAGTCTAGGTAAAAAAGGGATTCTTCCTCCTCCTTCCGTTTTCGCCGCCAGCTTGCGACCTGCACTTGAGGCGTGGATGTTGTCGCCTTTGCCGTTCTTGGCACAAAGGGCCGAACCCAGCGCGAAGGGACCCACCTGGGGCCTGTGGGGGTAGAAACACAGGCATACCCTCGGCCCCAAGTGATAAAGTCGAATGGTCCCTCCAAGCGCCAGGTCTCCGGGTCCTTCACCAGAACCGGCGGTTTCTCTTTCAGGCGGAGACTGCCGTGCTGCCCGAAATGCCGCACAATGGGCGGATTGAGATTCTCAAAAGAACAATTTAAAAAGTTGATGGTATAAAGTGCCCGCGATAATTGGGAATGAGGGGACTCCACCTTCATTGCCGGGGACAGATGGGAAAGAACCTTTTTCAGGCTCTGGTGGGTCCTCTCAATCACGGCTTGTCCCGTGGGGGAATAGGGGATGCCAGTTTTGTGTTCTATTCCCCATTGCTGCAGGAAGCTCTTGAGCTCCCTGGACACGTACGAAGGCCCGTTATCCGTTTTCAAAACCTTAGGGATGCCCAGCACGGAGAAAGCCTGGAGCAGGTGTTTGATGACATCCTTGGCTTTCTCCCCTGTGTGGGCAGAGGCAAAGACGGCACTCGAGAAAGTGTCCACCGAGACGTGGACGTACCTGAGGCGGCCGAATTGCGGGATCTTGGTGATATCCATCTGCCACACCTCACAACTCGCAAGTCCCCTGGGGTTTGCGCCAGCGGGCAAAGATGGGAGCTGATCCCGCTGGCAATGCGGACATGTGGCCACAATGGCCTTGGCCTGGTCGCGCGTAAGCTGGAACTGGCGAACCAGGCCCGGCGCATTCTGGTGGAAGAGCTGGTGGCTGATCTTGGCTTGTTTGAACACGTCTGGGAGCGGGGCCCATTGCACCGCGTGGGCAAGTGCCCACTCGGCCGGGGAAGCGAGGCTATCAGCCAGTCGGTTCCCCTGCGCAATGAACCCGGGCAAACCAGTGTGGGCTCTCACATGCATTACATAATATTTTTGCTCCCGGTGGGAGATGAGTTTAATCAGCTTCGAGAGCAAATTATACAGGACCGGATTGGAAACCTCCTCGAGGACAGCATTCTCAGCTCTGGCGACTACACCGGCAACATAAGCCGAGTCCGTGACCAAATTGAAAGGCCTATCTTTAAATTTCTCGAACGCCCTGACGACTGCGTCCAACTCAGCAACTTGAGGGGAACCCTCAACGATGGCAACATCCATCTCCCACTGCTGAGTTTGAGGGTCCTTCCAAGTCATCACTGACTTGTGGGAGCCTCCGGACGCGTCTGTAAAAACAGTCAGAGCATCGAGGGGGACTCGACTCTGAATTTTTTTGAGTGAAAATTTGAATTGCATGTCTTGATTAAAAAGAGCATGCTGAGGGTGACTGATCTCAATCTTTCCGGTGTATTCCGCCAGGGCAAATTGTAAAACTTCACTTTCCTCGAGGAGTTGATTTAGAGCCTTAGATTGTAACTTGCCAGATTTTAATTCAATTGGGATATGAATGCATGTGAAGTCCACACCTGCCAGCTCCCTGATCCGCGATCTCGCCTTGCGGATCAGTTCAGCCACCAGCTCATGTGGCCTTGTGATTCTCTTGGACCTGTGATGGCTGAGGAACACCCACTCTATAATCAAGAGGGGGTCACTCAAGCCTGGGTCCGTCCTCTTTCCCTCGGTGGTTTTCAGGGACTTGCGAGACTCGTCCCATTGAAAGATCATGCCATGGAGGTGTGGCAGATTCCCGAGTATAATGAATTTGAAAGGCAGACCCGGATGACAACGATGGGCCTGCCTTGCCTCGATTAGATGTCGGATTTTTTCGAGCGCAGTGTTTGCCTCTGGGGTGAGTTCCCTAGGAGAACTGAGCTCCTCTCCCCCTTTCAATAAATTGAAAAGGGGGGCTAGGTCTTCGGTGGTAATGCCTAGCCAGGGCCTCACCCAATTCAACGCCCCACACAGTTGGTGAACATCCGCTAAGGTTCTCACCTTATGGTGAATGGCCAATTTTTGCGGAGCAATGGTCCGCCTTGTGATCTCCAGGCCTAGGTACTTCCAGGGCGGCATCCGCTGAATCTTTTCGCTCTGGAGCTCGAACCCTGCGGCAATTAAACAATCGGTTACACGGGAGAGCGCGTGAACCAGCAGGTCATCATCGGGGGCGCAGACCAGCACGTCGTCCATGTAATGATAAATGATTACATTGGGACATTCGGTGCGGATAGGTTGGAGCAGAGAAGCAACATACCACTGGCAGATGATAGGACTGCATTTCATGCCCTGAGGCAACACTCGCCAGTGGTAGCGCTTCCCGGGAGCTTCACGGTTCAAGGTGGGCACCGTGAACGCAAAACGTGGCGCGTCATCCGGGTGAAGGGGAATTTGAAAGAAACAATCTTTGATGTCTATTATAGCCAAATTCCAATTTTGGGGGAGCATCGCTGGGGACGGCATCCCTGGCTGGAGAGTACCCATATCTTCAATAATTTCGTTCACTTTGCGGAGGTCGGTGAGGAGCCGCCACTTGCCAGATGACTTGCGAATGACAAACACTGGGGAGTTCCATTCAGACATGGTCTCCACCAGGTTGCCCTTTTGGACTTGCTCCTCAACGAGCTCCACGAGCGCCTTTAATTTCTGCTTGTTGAGCGGCCACTGAGCTACCTGGACTGGTTTATCCGACTTCCAATTCAGTCTCCAGGTAGGGCGCTCTTCAGTGACCGCTGCCCGAAAAACCTGGGGAGCCGGCAAGTCAATTTTGGCTCCCCACTGGGCAAGGGTATCTCTCCCCCAGAGAGGCTCAACATAATCCAAAACGAATGGGCGGACACTAGCCAATTGCCCATCCGGTCCCTTAATTTGCACGATGCTCTTTGACTGACGTGCCAATTGGGTCCCCCCAACACCTTGAATGCGCCCATCCACGTTTTGCAGCTCCCAGTGTGACGGCCATTCCCGAGTGGGAATGATCGTCACATCTGCTCCGGTGTCTAGCATCCCCCTGATGGAAATGGTGTCCTCCCCCCGGGACAGCTGACAATCGAGGCGGGGCTTAGCCCGCCCCAGGTGTTCGGCCCAGGCAACTGAAGGAATGGAAGACTTCATTGAAATGGCCTGGGCCACCACCTTTCCGGCAGGGAGGAACAGGGGGGGACACAGACACCTGCACCTGACGACGAATGAACGCTGGTCTGCGGACACCAAAGCTGGAAGAATTTGGAGGTCAGGTGGAGTCACCTCGGTGTCTCCCACAATGATGAATTGCTGGTCTGTTTCCCAATTACCTGGGGCCTTCGGGCAGACGGGCAACGCGTGGAAATCGGAGTTGGAAAAATAAAAGGCTCGCGTTGTCTCCAACCTGAAAGAGAAACCAGAAGGAGAGATGGTTAGATCTGGTTCTGATGAAGGTCCCGGGTTAGAAAGGCAAAGGCGAGGATCATCCACGCCTGAAGTCAAGTCCGATTTGTGGTCAAGTCCGATGATGAAATTGTCTTGGAGCCCTGCTGGACTGGGCTCAGCTGGCGGCGAGCGGAAATATGATGGAAACCCCTTCCCCCTGGCTAAAGATGACAACGGCCCGCCCGAACTTCTGTCCACGCGCAGGGGGGGGCTGCGCTCCTTTACGAGTTTTTTGAAGCTCCTCCTCCTTGGACACCTGACTGTCGCCCCTTCCGAAAAGTGAAAAACTCCTTGCGGAGCGGACAGTCAGGCATCCAGTGGTCCTCCGCGTGGCACAGGTGGCATCTTCCTTTGCTGGGGGTGCTGGGTCCCGGGTGAAGGGCCGGCGGGGTTGTTGCGGCTACGGCGGCTGCCTCCGGAAGGTCGGCAAAGGCCACCCGGCGCGTCGATGGTGTGGACTTCTCGCCGGGTGCCTTTGACGCTACTGGAACCTTCACGGCGCACACCTCCAGGAGGTCCCGGAGCACCGGACGGGGATGCAGGGGCAGGCTGAGGATGGCGGCCCTGCAAGGCGCGTTGGCGTTGGTAGATGCCAAGAGGGTGACCAGGGCTTCCCGCGCCTTCTCGTCCGGCTGCTCAGCTTCAGCCGCCGCTTGGAGCCGCAACACGAAGTCGTCGAAAGATTCCGTCGGCCCCTGAAAGATGTGAGAGACCGGGACCGAAGGCACCCCAGCGGACACCCGGTGGAAGGCCCGCAAGGCCACCTGTGCGCTCCTGCTCAACGCCTCGGTGGGGATCTTTGTGGCCTGTTTCTCTGCCTTGTCCCAATCGCCCAACCCACACAGATGTTCAACTGTGAGCTTTTCCCCATCGGTATCCTCCCCCGCATCCGGGTTGTCCCAAAGTTGGGGCAAAATTTCAGCAACCCCTCTTTCCCACGCGGCTTCCCACCTTGGAAACTGAACCCCGTTCAACAAGCATCTAAAAATCTGCCGTAAATCGGCAGGAACGAGTTCAGTTTCCAAGAGGGAAGCTTCCAGCAGTCCCCTGAAATACTCGCTTTGTCCCCCGAGCTCCTTCTGAGCCTTGACGAGCTCTTTGATGAGGGACCGGGGGACTGGGGACCACTGGATGCGGGGATTTCCCCCGCCCCTGTTCCGGTGGTACGTCACCGGAGCTGCCATGATGGGATCAGCAAGCTCCGGTGGGCCTTCCTCCCCCACGATCCCGGTCCCCGGCCCGTGGGAAAAATCTGGCCAAGATGGCCGACCGTGGGAACCGGAACCCAGGGGGAGTGGACAGGAAGGGGCGGAGTCAGGGGTGCCGTGGGAACCCGGGGCAGGGACCGATGGGAAAGAGCCCGCCCACTGGGTTGGG
This sequence comes from Setophaga petechia, assembly GCA_024362935.1. Classification (NCBI taxonomy): domain Eukaryota; kingdom Metazoa; phylum Chordata; class Aves; order Passeriformes; family Parulidae; genus Setophaga; species Setophaga petechia. Next base: position 16,984,405 of record JANCRA010000011.1, read on the forward strand.
CAGGGAGGCAAGGCCTGAGGCGGAGGCGGAGCGTGAGGAGGAGGAGCCACGGAGGAGGAGGGTGGAGCGCTGGGAGAGGGAGGAGTGAGGAAAGGGAAGGCGGGATCGGGAGGAAGAAAGGGGTTAAGACTGGGGAGAAAAGGATTGGATGATGGATAACAAGAAGGGTTCGGGTAGGGATAAGGTGGGGGTAAAGGCTTCTGCTGGGATGCTTCATGGTTCCCGCCATCTTGTGCTCCACAGGAGCCATCTTGTGTCGGGACCATGAAGCGAACCTTGGAGGTTAATTTAGGGGATTTGACAACTCGGAAAGAGGGTGCTGGGGAAGATGGGGGAAAGGGAGAACCGGCCGGAGTCTGGCCGGGACTCCGACCGCGGGGGGATTGGCGATCCTGAGGAGAGCCAGGGCGGTGGAGAGACTCCTGCCTGCTGTGGACAGGGGCTGCCCTCCTCAGGATCCCAGGTCTTATGGGCGAAGGGGGACAGGACTGAGGGGTGGGAGCACGCTCAGGGTAACTAACAGGATGGGGTGAAGGGGGACAGGGCTGAGGGGTAGAAGCAACGGAGACAGAACTAGGGACAGGAACGGAACTTTGGAGCTTGGGGCGTTCTCTCAGTTTTTTCGTCTCTTGTCTCCTCAGCACCTGCAGGAGCTGAGTCACCCAATTAAGGTGCCTGGCCAATTTCAATTTCTTAGTAAGGGCGATCTCCTCCGATCGGGCCAAATAGGATAATTTTCTGGAGACCTCCTCCCAAAATTGGAGGCTCCTGTATTGATCGGAGGAGGAATTCGGAAACTGAGAGGAGACCCAACGAATCAAGCTCCGGATTTCATTTTGCCGAACTAGAACTCTTGCTTCAACCAAAACTTCGACAACAACTAAAACTGCCTCACGCTGCTCGGCCGACAGTCTAGCACCCATGACTGTTGTTGTTAGAATGGCCGAGCAGCCTCAACCAGCACCCGGTAAACCAAAGAGGGGAAACTAAACAACCGAAAAAGGGGATTCGAAGAAAAATTCTCTCCCCCAGGCCCTCTGCCCCGAAAGAAGAAGCGACCTCCTCCCGACAGACGAAACGGCCGGGGGGGTCAGATAAAAAACAGAGGGGGTACTCACCACACCTGGGGGTAGAGGAAGGATCCGGGTGCCAGGAAATCGCCTCCAAGGACCGATCCGGGGTGCCGGAGGTCAACGGTCCTATCCCCCGGAGCGCAACTCCTAGTGCCCAGGAGTCCGCTCGACAGGGGCACTGCCGCGCCCAATGAAGACGTTCGTCTTCGGAACGTGGGTCCGACGTAATCCAATGGGAAAACGATGCACAGCAGCCCCACGTTGGGCGCCAGCAGCTGTGGCGGTGCCGGAATCCGAGCCCGGCTGGCTCCACAGAATGCACAGCCAACAGCCTGTGGTTGTGGGCACGGGCAGCTGCAAAGTCCCAGGACCTTCCGGCGGAAGCAGACTGGGATATCAATGCCCTTCTCTGGAGCTCCCTCCACGTCTAGGGTGGAGGAGGCAGCTCCAGCAGGCCGAGGAACGGAGACGGTAGCACGAGCAGAGGCGAAGGATCAGGCGTGAGGCGTCAGTTCTCAGCAGCAGCAGGGAGGTTTATTAAGGGAAGCGAAGGGAAGTGACAGGAGGGAAGGCTGCAGGGAACTGCACTGAGGGGCGGGGTGAACAGAAGTTATATAGGGAGACCAGGGGGAGGCTAACCCCTTCCCCTGGCCAATGAACTTAACTTACAACATAATTGACAAAGGGGGACAACAAATGAAATCACATAAGGGGTGGGACAGCCCTCTCCTGCCCAATCACCCTCCGCCCTGGGGAGAAGATTCTGGAGAAACAGGCTGGGGCAGAGAGTGACGGGCAGGCAGGCTGGCAACTTAGCAGACAGGGGTGGGGATTAAAAGATACAAAAAGGCGGGAGTAACCAAGGTAACTAACTGACTGACAGCCCTGCAGAGGGAAAAACAGGGGGAGGGGAGACCCGGCAAGCGCCATCTTAAACAATAGAAACTAATACATTACAATACTACAAATTAAAGTTTAACGAAACCGAGAAGGGGAGAGGGAGACTGCGGGGGCGCACCGCAACACGCCCCCAGAGCGCTGTCCAGTCTGGGGTGCAGCTGCAGGGCACGGCAGCTCTACGGCACTGGTGGACTGCACTGGGGATAGGACAGCACCAAGGGCAGGGACAAGAAACAGGGAGAGCTCCTCTGTATGTTTTCCAAAGGAATTTATTCCGCAGAGGGTCAAGGTACAGAAAGACACACTCAAAGGTGCTCACCAACATATAAATGGGGGAGGTCCCAGGGGAGGATTCAATCTTTAGCCAATTGGGAGAAACTGGGGGTGGAACACAAGGCTAGGAATACAATGTTTAAACCAATAGGGGATTACAGGGAGGAGAAAACTTAAACAAGCCAATGGGGTTTTGAAGGATACAAAATTGATTGGGAAGTTTCTAGAGAAAGGGGCAGGCTTGGGGAGGGATTGACAGTCAGTGGGAGGAGGAACAGGAACAAAAGGGCAGGTCTTTGGGGAGATGGACAACCAGGGCAAAACCAATAACACGGGGGGAAAGAACAACCATTGGTAATAAAATATGCTATAACAATACAAAATAGGAAAGAGTATGAAACTGACTACTAGAACTGCATTACATTCAAAAACACACACTGCAACCCCAGTTTCTACATAGATAGGAATAAGTAAAACAGGCCAATGCTCATTCATTGCCCCTAAGGCTGATCAGCATTGCACCAGTGTCATCCATGTGGATAAACTCTCCATCACCATCAGAATAAAAAGATGGTGGCACCAGGTGAGGTGCATTTGCCTTGGGTCTGTGGTGGGGTCATGCCAGAACCAGGCCAGGCTGTGCTCATTAGAGGCTGCTGGTGCAGACCCCAGGGTGATGATCAAACATGCAGCACCCCTGGGCATCACTGCAGCCAATCCCACTCTCTGCATAACACATTTGCTGAAGTGTAGCTGGCAAAGACCTTCAGGTCTACCTCAGGCTAGCAAGGAGTGCTGCAACCTATTCACTGATGTGCTGCACCTTTCGAGCAGTGAAATATGTTACAGCACTTGAGCTTAAATATCCACCTTCTGAAGAAAGGGAAAGAAGGTAAAAAATAAAACATCTGCAAAAGCATGGCTGAACCAGAAAGTCAAAATTGTTGTAGGGCAAAAGACTGGCACTCTACACCAACTAAATCAATTTCCCAAGCCCACCCGCTCTCCTCATCCCCTTCATGAGGTTGTAGATAGTTAAATTTAGCTGCTAGAAATTCTCTTGCAGGCTAGTCTTCATGATTAAATGAAATCATTCTTTGATTAGGAGTACAGAAAAAAATTAGGATGAGTATCGCGAGAGTAAAAATGGAAACACAAGTTAGACTGTGAAATGAGTCATCTGGCAGAAGTGTGTAAACAAAAAACAGCAGGCATCCCAGAATAGCTCCTCATGAGAGAAAACATCATAGTGACTGAAATCTAGGCATGCAACTGTTGGAATGAACTACAGAAGATTTGACACATTTTGGCAGATATTTGCACCAGTTTTTGTAAGCTTTAGAAGCATTTTGGGAAAAAAAATCCAAATTTGGTGCAAAATGATCACAATATCCAAAGATTACAGAATAAATAAAGGAAAGTTTCATCACTCACTCATAACAAAGACGCTACAGGTCAAACCACAGCCAATATTTTGTCATGATTTAGCCAGTTATTTCCTCTTCAGATAGAAACCACTCTATGAAATGATAACAGATGTGATTTTTACAGTGATTTAAAACCTTTTAGCTGTTCACCTTCATGGAATGAGCTTCTTCACTGACTGCTTGACAGTTATAGGTAATTGATGGATTATTCAGGAAATTCTACCCAGGCAGATGCCATATGCCAGAAGAAGAACCAATTTCTACCCTTGCTGCTTGGCTTATCTCTCCTGTCACGTGCAAAATGTTGGCAATCCTCAGTAAGAATTGTTTATCTTCATAAAATTATGTAACTTTTTATAAATTTAGCCTTAGCAACACAAAAACAAGTGCCCAAGCTAGTTCATGGCTAATGCAACCCACCATATGCTCCCTTTTACAGGCAAACTCACAACCATGGATGCCCAAGCAGCACTCAGCACAATATCCACACTGTTTTGTCACTAAGTCCTTATTCCATATTTTTGGAAGGACTCAGCTTTCAGGTTTATAAGATAGCCCTCCTTTTGCCACTTGTCTGGATCACTCCTGATCCATTAAATTACTACAAATTGCAAACAGATAGTATTAATATTAGGTGTGCCTGTTTCCAATTTAAAATCAGAAATAAAAACCCCAACAACCAGCCTCCCAGTGGTATGTTCCTAAATTTTCCAGCTAATATTCTCTAATAATTTTCCTTCATTTAAGACAAGCAATTTCCACACCATTTGGAGACTCCTAGCCCACATTTTTAACAGAGATTTTCATTGATGCAGCTTCAAAGATCCAAATTCCACAGTGTAGGGCTGTGCATCTTCTTTGCTTTTCAGTCCATAGTGTTTTATTCTCTGTAAGAAAGAAGAACTTTCTTCTAACTGACATATATCAAATCTTAGAAAAAATACAGCCTACAATCTGCTAGGAGAGAGAAATCATCAACCAAATCAGTTCTGAGCATTGTCATTTTTATCAGAGAAAAAGTTTATACATTTTATTTCCCCTCTGGAGGCTGGTACACATGAAAGATGAATTAGTTCAATAAAAACTTCAGTGAAGAAAACTTGTTCTTTAGCTCAAATGCAAGATCTTGTGATTTTAAAGGCCCCAAATACAATTCTGCTGATAGCCTAAGTGAGAAAAGTTACCAAAAAATAACCCAAATTCAGAAAAAATACCTCAAATGTGTCTTTAACTAATTCCCAAGTCTTTCCTAGAAATGCAATTTATGAACTTTGGGGTTTTTTTAATATGTCTGAAGTCATAGCATGAGCAGCTTCCCCTTTCTTGGCTGGCAGCAATGCTCATCTGAGCCTGTCTCTTGGTCATCCTCACTTTACAGAACATCTCTATGACTTAGTTTGTACAGATCAAATTAAATCCTTCAGACCATGTGCCACCAAGGGCCTGAATGAGTCTAAAACAAAATAATCTCTTAATGCAGATTCATCGCTGGCTTGGAGCAGACATGAACAGATAAAGTTCTGATTCCTGTGCCTGCAGGTCAGGCTTTTAGTCACAGGTATTGTTATTATTGGCACCCATGGTTCATACTGGAATTTATCAACCTGTCTCTGTATGCAAAAATTCAGGTCTGTTTTAGAAACCTTTGTGCCCTGCAAGGCCTGTGTGTGACATGACTACAGGCAGCAGCAGCAGAGATCACCAGAGCTCACCAAGCCCTGGGCTGTGCAAAGGAGGAAAGGGATGACAAATATTAATATATAATTAGCCTTCCACAAAGGGCAAAATTCAGCTTTTGTGAAGGTTTTATCAGTATTGAAATTCAGCTTCTTTCCTAGGCAGAACTTTGACCCCCCCATTCTGAAATGCTCTGTGACTGAGGTCTGTGGGGAGGGAAAGAGGTGTGAAAAGTCAGGGTATCCATCATCCAGCAATCCAAATGCTGCTTTCAAAATGGATTCATCATGGCTTTTCACTTCTGAAATCACTGAACACATACTTTAACATTTACACAGGCTACAGTTTATGAAGATAGCACAAAATAATCTCAATTCACTAAACACTAAAAAAGGTCCCTAGACACTAAAAAAGGTCCCCGGCACCTTTTATTTCTGTCAAATGGCAAGAATCCCAGCAAGACCTGCTGGTATTTCCATGTAGGACCAACACTGGAATAAAGCCTGCATGTAACAAAGCCAAGGAATTTGGTCCTCCTTTGGTGAAACCACAGTGAGTGAATTGGAGCTGGAGTTAGTTCTGGCTTCTTTGTGCTTCTTAGCAGCTTCTGTGAAGAAAGACACATTCCCAGGGAAGACTTGGAGGAAGACTTAAGGTTCTAAGCAATGCTAAATATGACACATGGCCATGATGCTGGGATACACAAGGCACTGGGTATGCCTTAGAAATTACATGGTCCCATTTTTTATGCTTTGGAGAATTTCTCTCTGTCAAAAACTTCCTTTTATCCCCCCCAGGAGTTTATAATTACTGTCTCCTGCAGATTTCAGTGACCAGGCCCTCTGCATGTGTAGTGCCAGGGATCCCTTGGAAAGTGCTGTCTCCCACCTGATGCTCCTCACTGTCCTCATCTCTGCCTCAGCACCTTTGTTTCTTTCCCTCCCTTGATTCAGCTGCTTTCAGCTGCTGTTCCAGTAGCAATAATGAGATGGTGCTAATATTTGTTTTCTTAGTGCAGGGCTAAGCCTTTGAAGAAATAGTGCATTGTGTGATAGGAACTATTTTGATGTATTTTGACACACAGCAAGGGAATTTCTTCACTACTTTCATGTGCTTTATGACAGTTTCTGAGACATCACCATATCCCAGGAGCTGGGAACTGGCATATTGTCTGTGAGCCTTGAAAAAGGTGCAATTCACAGGTAAAAGGGAAATGAAAATATTTTTTAAACCCCAAAATATAGCATATATAATACAGGAACTTGATCTACAACATTTAGATATTGTTACCTCTCCTTAAAAAATCAGGGAAATTGTAATAAGTCTCAGTGATCTAAAGACTTCTAGAAAGAAGACATTCATTACTGCTCTTGAGAAAAGCTGAAATGCAGTTCTCTTGGATTTGATTTAATATCAGTCAATTTACTATCAGTTCTGGATTTCAAATCTATGATAGTATTGTTAAGGGAAAGATTTTTCCTTCTCCAGGTGAGATTCTCCACAGGGACATTTTTTCAGCCACTCCCCTTGATTATTCTGGTAATTAAAAAATCTCTCTTAATGTGTATCCTAAAGCTTTCCCTTGATAGTTTCAAGCCACTACTTCTTATCACGTCATCCTCTGAGAATTATCTTTATATTTATTGTTACTCTGAAGATATATATAAACTACCCTTCCTGAATCTTCATTGTAATAGATGGTAAAAATTCAGCTTCCTCTATGTCTCCACTTTTATCTTTTTTGTCACCCTTTGTATTTCTTTGCTTCTCTGCTGCCATCCTAACAGGTACCATTCTTTTGCTGACAAAACCTATTTTTTACCAATGACAGAAGAAAGGGAAGAAGAAAGGGCATTTTTTAAAACTCTCACTTTTTCCTTTACAAAGTCATAAAGATTAAAGGTAAAATTCTTTAGTTCCATTTTCAACCTGTGGTTGTTCCTATCTTTTGACCACCAGGAAAGATCATAAATTGCCCAAGCATTATAGAGCTTATAACAGTATTTGCTCTTTATAGCAACACTGTTTCATGCTCATTACGTTTTCCCTTCCAGAACATTTATTCAGAGATGATAGTACAAAATTTAACCACAATAAGAACCACTGTGGGGAAAATTGAGCAATCCAGGGACACTCTTTTCAGCATATCCTTCAGAGATATGCCCAGCAAAGGTCTGTAGTAACTTAATGTTTCTGTTGTTAGAGATGAAAATGTATCTGCATATAAAAACTAAAGTGTTCTTTGCAGAAATGTGTCTTTGCAACCACTCCTTCACACAAGCAAATGTGTAAATTTCTAGAATGAGATGCAGATAGACAACTTCTTCTAACATTTCCCATGGAAGCTTAGTTCCTAAAGACCCTTGGCTAAATTAATATTTTATATGCATTTTCATGTCAGAATGAGCATCTTTGAGTCTTTTCTTCTTGCACTTTACATTTTTATGTGAATTACTCACTAGCTTTGCCAGTATTTTTGTGTCCTGGTACACTTAAATATCCTCAGGAAAATAATGGTATCTGTCATCTTTGTTTTTACCAAATTGCAGTTGTTCCTTGGCAATATGACAAATATCAGAGGTACGTGATTCCATGTTTTCCTCTGCAGTCCAGATTATTACACTGCTAAACACAAATATTTTCATGTTTTCTGTGCACTGAAAATTCTTTTGGAGAACCTGGGGAATTTTCTGCTGCTTCTGAAGCCCTGCTGTCAGTTGGGGACACAAATCTGCTTTTATTCCAAGATTTGGGGTTTTTCTTCTCTTTTGTTGTCAGAGGACGTAAAACAGGAGAAGAAATAAGCAGCACCAGATAATTCATCTACAAATCCTTACTATTCTTAGCTTCTGATTACTCAAATCCATAAGAATAATCCAGTTCTTACTGTTTATTCATATTCATGCCAAGTTCAAAAAGAAAGTCTGAACTGAAAAGAAATGGTGTTTCTTCACAATCCATAACTCTCCCCTGAGCATTCACCAGACTCCACAATTATATAACTGTGTCTTTTATTTACTTTATTTACTGTGTTCTCTGCAGCAGCTATCAATTTATCTGCAGAATTCACAAATGGAAGGCATCTAATATTGTCATATTGATAAGTAAATACAAGTTAATCATGAGGTGAGTTGGAAATATATATCCTTTTACTAGGAAGGATTTGTCTGGTACATAGCATACTAATTTAGTATTGTGTTACATAATTATATATTATATAATAATAAAATATTGGGTTGTGTACAATACCAAAATTTAGGAAGGGTTTCAGGCTTGGAGAAAACTGACTTTGGATTTGTTGCATTATGCACTATTTTGTCTCGTTATCACAAGCACAAACCTCACAGCAATGAACCATGGAATCCCAGAATACTTTGAGTTGGAAGGGACCTTAAAGATCCTTTAGTTCCCACTCCCCTGCCATGGGCAGGGGCACCTTCCACTAAGTTGCTCAGATCCCCATCCAACTTAGCCACAAACATTTCAAAGGATGTGACAGCCACAGCTTCTCTGGTCAACCTGTTCCAGGGAATCTTTGCACAGTGTCTGTGGGATACAGTGAAATAGGATGAAAAATGTGTAGCAGTGGAGAGAGAAATGAGGTTGAAACACCTGTGGGCAGACCCTGGTTCAGCACTGCCAAAAGCAATCCTTTCACTATTTATAGTGGGGTGTTCAGACCTTTTGCTGTGCTTTATCTGTTACATTGCTAATACTGATCCAGAATGTACAGTTGACTGATTGTCTCTTAATTACCTGTCGTTCATATAACTTTAATCATCCTTGATCCTGATTTGAAATAAATCTCTTAAATTGAGTAGGGTTCCCCTGCAGCAGTCACCATCACTCATTATATATTTCCAGGAATGAATATTAATTACTATGAGCTAAGTTAATGAAATACTTTGGTCTTTAGTCTGGTGTGCTGTAGTTAACTCCAGCAGAAGGTGGAGGCAATTTTAACAAGAGGGAAATGGAACTTCTTTACCATGTGGATAATCATGCACTAGAACAGGTTGTCCAGAGAGGGTGTTGAGACTCCCTCACTGGAGATATTCCAGAATCATCTGGACACAATCCTATTCCATGTGTTCCAGGATGACCCCACTTGAGCAGGGAGGTTGGACCAGATGACCACACTGTGGTCCTTCCAGCCTTACCCATTCTGATTCTGAAAATACAACCAAGGTGAGGAAATGTGCTTTGTTATGTGTTGTACAACACCTGCCTCAGTGAGGCCCTGGTGGTTTTGAGGATGTTCAGATGAACTGAAACAAAACCACTGAAATTGTATCATTTACTGACTACCTACAATGCAGCCATCAATAGAGATGATTATACAGAGTAAAGAGGAATTACCTTCATCTTTTCTCTCCCTTTCTTTGATGTGCACTAGTTAAGAATAAGAAAATTTATACATATACGTATTCTTATAAGTAATAGAAATATTCTCCTTAATCTTGGCAGTAACTGTTGTCCTGGGAATTTTGGTTGATGTAAAATGTTTCATTAACTCCAGATAAGTACAGAGACTTTGAACTTCTAGGTTCTAAGGCATTTTATGATGCATTTCACAGCAGGCAGGAATAAAACAAAACAACCAAGAACTACATTTTTGTTCAAATTATGACTGTGGGAAAATAACAAATTGGTGTGCTTTAATTGTGTTCTTAGCCCTCACTAAAGGGTTTTTTAAGATAGCACTCGATTGTCAGCAAGATGCCATAGAAATGAGCATGGTCTGTGTGGTCTCAAGAAAGTAAATGGCTTCATGCTTTGTTCTGAGAAATGCTGTCATTTGGATTTAAACCAAATGGCTTCACAGGGAAAACACTGCTGCCTTCTGCCAGCAGGCTGCAAACAAACACCATGGCTGAAATTCATATGAGTATGGAGAAAGCTAATCTTGTGCCTGTGTTCTTCTGAAAGCTTTTACACAATACTGAATAACCATTGCACCCTTCCCTCTCATTTACTTCTGAATGCCTTTCTCAGTTCTTGGAACTATTAATTACAAGGGTAGATTTAATTGTGGCCCTAAGTGCATTCCAGATCCTTACTGTTGGTTTTTGACATGAAGGACATAAAATCTTTATGACCCTGCAGGAGATTGTGACTTTTGTTGCTCATGCACGTCCAGCAAGAGTAAACAGGCCACCAGATGGGACTACAAACACTGCCAGTTGTGTTCCCAGAGCTCAGGAACCCAGAGAATGCAAACTCAGTGCTCTGCACTGCACCAAGGTGAAGGGTGGCAGGATGAGCCCACTGATCCCACACATCTCCACTGGGCCTGGAGCAAATGAGATATTCCACTAAGCAGGAATGGCTGTGAGAGCTCAGGCATGTCAATGAACTGTCACAACACTCAGCTTTGCAGAAACTCTTCTCTTTTTCCAGAGTAATTCTGATCTGAGTTCCAATAGTCCCACATCAAGAGAAGCCCAGATTTACATCAGTGGTCAAGATCTAAAAGTCCACCTTCTACCATATGCTCTGTTAAGTGAGAAAACAGGCTGACTGGCACTTCTATTACTACATCCTCCATGTCTTGATGAGCAAATCCAACAGAGGTGTCATTCATGTGACAACATGATGGCAAAACACAGTGGAATTTCTCCACAACCACTCTTACTGAAAGAGAAAATGGGGATGGAAAGCAAAAAACTTCAATTTTGCAGAATGCCATTTTCAGTTCACTCCAGAATGCCATTGCTATATAACAAATGTGAGCTGGCAAGCATCTGCTTCTTAGCAGAAAATTGAAGTATTTTGTTGGGGCTGTGGATAGTTTAATATCTGTGAGAAATCAGCTGCAGGAGGTTGGGAAGAAGGAAAAAATTGCTATAGAGCTCATGCAGAGAAGCAGGATTGTCTCTGCCTGCTTAGAATTCAGAGCAGAACTTCTGCATTCTTACTAAAACCAGGAGCTTTGAGACCATTGCACCTCAGTCAGGTTTTGTCCCACATCATTGGAATTTAGCCATCTAAGCTAAATTTGGTCACCATTGTGAAAATTTGCCACCCTCCACTTAGGTTGTTTTTTGTTTCTTTTGAGTAGAACAAAATACAACCAATTAACCTCCTGCTAAAGGGATCACACAAACATTTATGGATCAAAGAATGTGGGGCAACATTAAAAGGCTAAACTGACAATAATTCAGCAACAAGTCACATGAATAAGCAAGTGACATGAATAGAATAGCATTCGATGGCCTGGAATGGAAAAAGGCAGCACAGGAGAACTACTCTGCTTTGCCATGTTCTTAGATCATATAATAAGAAAGCATAAATAGAAAGATAAGCAAAGGTAGCCACAGAACCAGAATAAATATGAGATCAATGAACCATTCCACACTTAAAAGCTTTTCACCCAAATGGCTCTGGGACATTAAAAGCCAGCAGTCTATGCCTTGTGTTAATCTGCAATAAAAATTACTACAAAGAGCTGCATCTGAGCTGGGAACAAATCTGTCCTGTACCTTGTATTTGTGTTCTTTACCCACATCACAGGCCTTTCTACTGCAAACTGGAAAGCTGCTAGGAGGTCTCCCCAGAGCCTTCTCTTCTCTAGGCTGGACAGCCCCCAACTCTGTCATCCTGTCTTCATAGCAGAGGTGCTCTCTCCCTCTGATCATCTTTGTGGTCTCCTCTGGACTCACTCCAACAGGTTCACATGTTATGGGAAGATTTTATGGGCCATTTTATGGGAAGATTCTATGGGCCACTTCTCAAGCCTGTTGAGATCCCTGTGGATGGCACCCCTTCCCTCCAGCATGGCAAACAGATCACACAACTCCGTGTAGTTTGGTGAATTTGATGAGGGTGCACTCAACACTCAATCCTACTGTCCACGTTCCCAACAAAGATGTGAAACAGCACAAGTCCCATAACTGTAAAATGTATATGCAGTTCCTTGTAGCTATGACTGAATTCCCCCCTTTCATCATTTTCACTGCAGATTGTGCTTTTTGATTGTTATTTTCTCTGTAGTTCACAAGAAAAAGTACTTCCTTCTTTTTTTTTTTTTTTTAACCTGTCAGGCTGACAATGGAAACAAAAACGTGAATGTTCACAGTCTTACTGAGCTGATGCTCATCAGCATTCTCAGTCTGAAATCAAATTATAACTGAAATGAGATTGGTAAATAGGGGAGCTTTTGAGACTGGGATTTTCTGTTTTGTGTAGTGCCTAGAGAGCTGCCTATCTGTGCCTCCTGAAAATATCCTTCCTTTGTGGAAGAAAAGCCCTTTGAACAGAAAAAGCATGCAAAAAAATTAGTCTGAGAGGTTACTGGTGTTAGTCTGTTCCTGTACAGTTACTTGATAAAATCCAACAGGAATTAATTGTTTGTACGTAAACTTTTGCTGATGGCCAGAAGCTAATGCTTGTTTAACCTCTTGGGTGTCAGTTTCCTTTGCATATTTGATTATCCTGGTGTAGCAATTTCTTACTGAAGAAGGAAGGATGCAATTGGGAATTTCTGATGGTGCAAAAAAGCAGGTACGGGGTTCTACCTTGGACCTTGAATTATTTAAGAGAAAAGAGGAGCCTGCTGCTTCTCTTTGGCAAGAACTGTGGGCTTTGAGGGGGTCAGGTGCCTGATTCCCTGTGCAATTTCAAAAGAAGCTTTAAAAGTCAGATCAAGCTCATGAGAATAAGTGCAGGTTACTCACATTTTGGGATGCTGGGTAGCTACTAAAGGCATCTCCTGTGTTTGGGCTGTCCCTGCCCATGTAAGCAGCAGGGGAAATAAATTGATTTTCCTCAAGTCTGGTTTTCCTGCAATGTTAATTGGCAAATGATCTCACTCTCATCATCTTGATCCATTAGCATTTTTATCCCAATATCTCTCATCAATTTGAACTGAGGAACAAGCAGCTGAGGGGTTCTTTGGCTGTTACCAGGGCTAATGCACACAACTCTCAGGAAAGTGAGGGAAGTGACAGTCCTTTGTCCTTATACACACTAATTGGGACTGAACAGACCAAAAATACATCTCCACACATTTAAAATCCATCAACGGGAGAGACAGAGTTTAAACTGTTCATGGAAAATAATGAACAGCCTTTTTCACATTCACTTTGAGAAGTTTCCTCAAGAATATCCTTCATACAGGTGTAAGTCTGTCAAGAGCAAAGTCCTCCTAATTCCCTCTATTCCCAGGGCTAGCAGAGGATTTCATTTTTTGTGGCAAGATTTTCATCCAAAGACACCAATTAAATTTTGTAAAAGCTGTGTCAAGAGCCTCATGGAGTTCCTCCTCTCTGTAGCTTCCTCTGGGATGTCAGAGCATTGGGGAATCTTGCTCTGTGTTTTCAATGCCCAAGCCACCAGATGCACGAGCTTCTGTGCCATGTTTTGGGATTAAATAGGAATTTTTCTGAGGGGAAGAAGACATGGGAACATTTCTAAGGTAAGAAATGAGACAAACTTCTCCTGTGCCTTTGGAAATGGCTCCACTTGGGCTTTTCAGGCTTTTGCCACATGTTTTATTAAGGGATGTACACTTCAAGAGCTGTTATTTCTCTTCAGTAGTTTCCTAATGCACTCTCCACTGCTCTCCCCTCATTCTCAAATGAATTTTTATCTTTTGGGCATCTTGGGCAGAAGATGATTCCATTAAGGGCTGGCAAGTTGGAGCGCTCCCAGGACAGCATCACTCCTGCCCACGCCTGGAACATCCCTTAGCAACACCGAAGAACATTAACTACACATCCTGCTATTTATGCTTCATGGTTCACATGTTGACTTTCTCTCCTGTATCCAAGTTTTTCTGCTGGAGTTGCCTCATGTTAGATGCCCTGTTAGTGATGGCCAAACACGAGTACCCATCCTGTCCCTGGGAACTAACCGGGAAAATTATTTCACCTGCTGCAAGAGCCAGTTTTTCCTGGTTGTTTTTATGGAAAGCTGCAGCACTAATAATGTCAAATATATCCTCACTGTTAAATAAATTCCACGTTCTCAGATGAATACAGCAAGAGTGCTCCCAACATTTAAAGCTGATAATGCTTCACCTGGAGTGGTTTTTAACACAGTGTGCATTCTGTACCAAGTCCTGCCTTCATTGCCCTCTTGGCACATTCCAGACTATCTCCTTTCCCTTGTGTCACTGTCATATTTTCTGGAAAAATCTCCTTGCCCGGGATTCTTCTCCTGGGAAGCTGAGAAGGCTCAGAGAAAAGAAAAACAATATTATCTCATTTGCTTTTCCTGTGTTTTGCTGCTTTGGAATGTATTTGGATGTTGTTTACCAACAGGTGGTTGTTTTCACTGGTTTCATGTGAATTGTTTTGACTTATTGGCCAATCACAGCCAAGCTGTGTCAGGACTCTGGAAGGAGTCACGAGTTTTTCTTTAGTATCTTTCTAGCCTTCTGTAAGTATCCCTTTTGTATTCTTTAGTATAGTTTAGTGTAGTATTCTTTAATATATTCTAGTATCATAAAATAATAAATTAACCTTCTAATAAGATAGAGTGAGATTCATCATTTCCTCCCTTCATCTGGGAACGTCACAAATACAACACCCCATGGGGTGTCCCTCCATTCTTACTGGTACATCCACACTGGTATTCCTCACTTACACTTTCATGGAGGCCAGCTGGCTGGGAAAGAGTGAAAATTACTGGTAAGAAGCTAATGGTGACCAAAAACCACCACCCCCACCCACCAACTAGGGGTTTTTTCCTACTTTTGCTCTTCCAACTTTTCTGCATCGGAAAGCCCAGACTGGCACCAGAATGTGCTCTGCACAGTACAGCAGGTGCATAAGAATAAAGGTGCAGGACTTTCTCTCTGAGGGGATCCATGTTCCAGATATGTGACTCTGTTTACAGTTGTCTAGAGAGGAGTTCAACACCTCAGTATAGATACAGAATAGAAATTTACCCTTCTACCCCCAAATAAATGTGTTTTGGGGAGAAGGGAGAGAGGTAATGCTCTTAAATATCCAGCTGAACTTCCTCACAGTGAATTAAAATGTCTGGCAAAGAATAAAAGCAATATGTATTGAATATAAAAAAGATGAAAACATAGGGGAAAATAATAATGATTGTTGTGTGAAATGGTATGAGCTGGATTCACAGAGATGTGTGAAAACCTCTTTTTGGTCTCATTTGGTTTAGTTTCTCTCAGATTTCACTTTAGGATTTGCTGCTTGAGTGTGATTTTGCAGAACTATTTCTGGAAGCAGCTGAGCTACATTCTGGGAAGCAATCCCAGCAACTGAGCATGAAAAATAAACTATGATCATATACCTGATGCACTGTTTCCATTTTCATCATGCATTTGACTGGAAGAAGAGGAGAAACAACAGCTTACAAAAAATTTTACATGAATTTAAGCAAACCATCTGTAGAATAAGTATACAAATTGTATACTGTGACAACAAATCAATTTGAACCTTGATATAAGCAGAAATTATTTCCATATGAAGTCATACCCCATTTCTGGGTAGAATGAAATACTTCGTGAGAGAAGAAAGAAGGATATTACTTTAAAAGAAGGATATTAAGTGCAGTTGAGAATACAGAAATATTCAGATTAAAATCATATAAATTACTCATATACAAAATTTGTTCCTTGAAAAATGTGACAGCTACTGCTATTACAAAACCAATGAAAGCACAAGAGTGGCAAAAAAAGCTATCATGAGCTTAAGGAAGCTCAATTTCTCACAGCATTAATTTATGTGAATCAAAATATAGGCACACAAGGCATTTTGGATTTTCTACAAGAATGGCAGTCAATTTTGTCCATTCTTCTTTCTAAGTTCTTAAGACACATCTAACTGAAAAGGCTTTTGCATGCAGATGAAGTTTCCAGTAGCTTGGGTGATGTCTTGAAAGAATCAACAGATTGGAAAGATAACAGTGGATTGCTGAGTGAAAAATAAATGCAAGGGAGATGTTTCCCTGTATGAAACTCTTTGTTACTGAACACTTCAAGCCAGCAAACCTCCTCAGCTAAAATGCATACTAACAATGTCCTACTCATGATGTAAAATAAATGTAGGGGAAACAACGTAGACTTTTATTCACACCTACAGGTTGGGCAGAGAAGTGGTCGAGAGCCGCCCTGCCGAGAAGGGCCTGGGGATGATGGTTGATGGAAACTCACCCTGAGCCAGCAGTGAGCACTTGCAGCCCAGAAAGCCAAGTGAACCCTGGGCTACAACAAAAGGATCTGGGCAGCAGGCTGAGGCAGTGATTCTCCCCCTCCACTCTGCCCTTGTGAGACTCCACCCCGAGTGCTGCATCCAGTTCTGGGACCCCAGCACAGGAAGGACGTGGAAATGCTGGAGCAGGTCCAGTGGAGGCCACAAAGTTGGTAAGAGGATTGGAGCACCTCCTCTGTGAAGGCAGACTGAGAAAGTCTGTCTTCTGTCTCTCTGAGGAAGAGAAGGTTGTGTAGAAATCCCATAGCAGCCTTTCAGCACCTGGAAGGGACACGTAGGGAAGCCAGAGGAGGACTCTTCATCAGGAACTGTGGTTATAGGACAGACTATGGGTTCAAAATGAAAAAGGAGGTTTCAGTTAGATATTAGAAAAAATTATTTACTGTGATTAAGATGAGACACTGGAACAGGTTGCCCAGAGAAAATGGATGTCCCATCCCTGGAAGTGTTCAAGGCCAGGCTGGATGGGGCTGTGAGACACTGGTCTAGTGGGATATGTCTCTGCCCATGGCAGCAGGGATGGAACCTTGACAGTACAGGCTTTAAAATTCTTTGAGGTCCCTTCCAACTCAAAACATCCTGCAATTCTATGATACAGTGACACCAGTTAATGTCACTGGTTTTCTTTCTGTCAGTGTGCACAGGTAGGAATGAGGGGATGATTGTGTTCAAAATCCAAGGGAAAGTGACAAGTCATCACTCTCATGTGAAGCTGAGGGGTGAGGATCAGCTCCAAGTGCTGCAAAACAGGCTTGGGAGAAAGGCCAGACTCCCTGGCTGCATGAGTGATGGCTCTGTTTCAGTACCTGCTGGTGGGATGGGGTGGTCCAAGCACGATCCCCACTGGGAGGTGTTTCTTCCTGGAGTGCATCCAGCAGCTCCCCACTGAGAGCCCTTAAACAAGAGCAGAGCCTCAGGATGGGTAATCCATACACTGAAATACTCTGTTGAGCAGGTTGTGTAGCTTCCTGCCCAAGCACAAGAAATACCTGACTACTCAAACATTACTACCTCTCTGGAAACCTCAGCCTTTGCTCTCAGCTGTGCTTTGATCTGTGAGTATCTGTCTTGAAATCCCAGTCCTCCCAGTCTGGAAAGCTCAGCCCCTGATACCTCTGACCACTGCCATCACATCATCTTTCAGAACAGAAGTTTTCAAGACCAAAGGCATCCAAACAGATAATCCATAATATTCAAATTTCACAGACAGCCTGGGCTGCTGGAGACTACCACTTATGGCAAAAACCATATGCAAGCTATGCAGCAAATCCTGAAGTGAAGTGAGGGCGCAGGATTTTAAGTCAAGTGGAGGCCATTGGTGGTCAGAAAATTCAGATTAAGGTGGCATAAGCTCCAGGAAACCTTCTGTTCCTTCAGATCTCCCAGCCATATATTTTAACGCAGTTGATAAATACTTGCTGATGCAGAAATGTTCTTTCCTTCAGAAGACAGCAGAAAGTGCAGATTGTTTTAAGAAAGACACACAGGCTCTTTTTTTTTTTCCAGGAGAATTTCAAATATCTGCTGACACCCTCAGGCAGAAAGGCAGATTTTCTTTCAGTTTAAAAAGCATATGCTTCTCTCTCTCTCTAAAAAAAAACCCAAATGAAAACACCTTTCATCCAAAGCAATTGAGGAGGGCTGTTGGCTAATTTTACTGAATTTAATGCAAAAAAAATCTAAAAGTAACTCATCTGCAGTATCTAGTACTCAGAGGTGTAGATAACGGGCCAGAGCTCCTATAACAACTTATAACAGAAATCTGAAATATGCTTTATTTGCTGCTTTATGCTTGGTTCTGTAGAGTTTTATACCTCTATAAAACTTCTTCTTTCCCTAGACAGTAAATATTATCAGAGTAAGAGCTCAGGAGGTCCAGAACAAATTGGGGAACTGCTGAAATTCAAGGAGTAGGTGCTGTCTTCTCCAGGAGTAAGAGAAAACCAAGAAGCCAAGAGGCAGAATGGGTCCATGTGCAAACAGCAGCAATAGGGCTGCTCTGTTCCTGTCATCCTGGCCCTGGGCACCACAAAGGTCTGACCACACCATGCTGATGTCACCCAGAGTCCCATCCCCAGCCTCCTGCTACTTATATTGTTCTTTCTGGAGTGACAGCTATGTGTGATTAGGTAGGAGTTTATGTACACATTTAAAAATAAGTTTCTTCTCCAGCAAAATTTGAAAGGAAAATATAGGAGGAAGAAATGAAAAAGCTATTTATTGTAGTATCATTATCTTAAATTGGTTTACTTCTCCTTGGTGAGATATTTTGCATTTCTGAGGCTTGTTTGAATCTTCAGGAACCTCATTTCCATGTTCTTCACTGCTGAAAGGAAACAACAGGGACTCTGCTCAGTTCTCATTCTGATTTACCATGCCATTTTCTGGTGGAGGTGATTTACCAGGTAAGGAAACTATCTGTTACTCTACACCACAAAGTTTTCAATTTTGCTATGATCTTGCATTCAGCAGGAATTAATTCAGTAATCCAGATGTGCTGGGGCTGGGATCATCTCCTCTCATGTTACCAACACAAGACTATTTAAAAATGTCTTTTTTACAAACTACCAAAAAACACAGAGTCACCACGGTTTTTTTTTTTTAATCTGTGTTTTACATATCTCTCTTAACACTTGCTCTGGCTGGAATTTTTCTCCAAGGATAGTGACTTGCTCCAAGGAGTAAGTGCCAAGTTGTTGTGTGCAAGTATCTCCCATTGACTTGTGGCTGCAGGCTGCATGCTCCAACAGTGAAGGTCACACAGGAGGTGATAAGATGATAAGAAGATTGTTACAAGACAGAATAAAAAAAGGTTGTGATTTTTTTCCCCTTGGAAGAGGAATGATTCATTAGAAGCGAAGAAAAATTGCGATGTGAGCAGAGGAAAATTAAGAAAGGCTTTTTGCAATGGATTGAAATTACTCCAGGCCAGACTGCACCAGCCAGAGGGAAATTTCAGTGCAGAAATGACAAACATGAAGAGTATAAATGCATTTCTACAGATTGAAAACTTGCTTGATCCTCACAGCTCCTCCTTCAGATTTCCAAAGGTTCTTTGGAGAGTTTTGTTGTTTGTGGAGGGAGTTTTCAAACTGAGAGATAGATTTGAACAGCAATCCTCTCATAACCAATCCTGGTCTCCTTTCTTGCCCTTCCCCATCTGTAAGGAGCAGGCCCAGGAAGTCCTCACAGTCATCAATACTCAGTCTCAGAAACTTGCCCTCGTACATCAGGGAACAGGAAAACAATATAAAACAGAAGAAGAACTCTCAGACACTTGGGGAATAGTTTAAGGGCTGATGTGATTTGCTAAATGGAGGTACCCACCTGGAGTTAGCCCACAGCACTTGCTCATGGGAAGAGGTGTTTTTAGAGAAAGGTGCTTTTAAAGAAAAAGGTGTCTTGAACTCACTCAGTTGCCAGAAGTGGTGTAGCTGTTACCTGTTGTCAGTGGTGAGATCTATCCTAAATGCATGAGTCAGGACTCTTCTGCTGAACTGAGATTTGCATCAAATCCTTTTTCAGTACAGCAGGCACAGCAATGATTGAGATTTCATCTGAACAAAAGTGAGAAGCAATACACAAAGAAAAACACTCAAATGTGTGAATGGGAAGAGGGGTATGACTGTGAGGACCAGCATCATTAGGTATCTGCATGAAGTCCAAATGCAATTTTAGTTCCCTATTGCCAGTGAAGCATTCAAAGTCAGACAGGATGACAAGGACAATTATGTTGCTGCAGCTCTCACTCCAGTGAGACACTGAACTGCAAGAACAGCTGATAGCAACTATTGGATGAGGAAACATGATTGAAACATTTGGACTGAGACACAATTAGAAGTATCACTTTGTATTGTCTGAAGAAAAATGCAGTGGTATAAAATTCTGCCTGTTCTTCTGCAGCCAGTAGACAAATAGAGGTTCAGCAGGAAAAGAAAAATAAGGAAGCATTGTAAGGGGAAACCCTCAGGGAAGGTATAGCAGTGCAAAGAATTGCTTGACAACATCCAAGAAATAAATGCACTGAAAAACAGGAGAAGGTTTATCTGAGGGGTTCATTTGCACAGAGTTACTTTTAAAAAGTTGTGTTCTTTATAGCCAAATCTGACTCTCTTTAGTTCAAGGTGGAAGGGAGGGGTAAGGGGAGGAAGGATAAGAATCTAGCAGAGAAAGAGAAAAGAAAGAAAAAAAACAAAGCTGTAAAGCCAAACCAAAATCCAAAATTCAGGTTGAAAGGTTAACAAATGACATAGCTCAACTGGGGTGCTGCATATTGAAAACTAGAAATCATATTGAACAAGGGAGTAATCAAGAAAGGAAGGAAAAGAAACACACTGGGCCATGGCAGAGGCACAATTAAACTCACTTGATGTAAGTCCAGTGCTTTTTCATAGAGATCCATCCAGTGCATATGAGGTCCATAATTGGAAAATATGATTTTCCACTCCTTTCTTTCCCTACCAAAAACATTTCTGCTGTTTTCATTTTTGTAGAAACAGCTTGTACAAGTATTTCTAGTTTTATATAGCCAGATTTAATCCAATAGCTTTCCTCCAAGTGGTCTCAAAGCCCAAGGTGAAATCAGCAATGCTGCACAAGGAGCCATTGCCAATGACCACAGCTCAAGGGCTTGGGGTGAGGGTGGCCACAGGACCAAGCAGTGCTCCCATATTGTATCTGCTGGGAATGTCCCAACAAAGGCAGGAATGATGAATCTGACTCCATGTTCTCAGAAAGATAATTTATTACTAATTTACTAATTACTATACTATGTTATATTAAAGAATGCTATACTATACTAAAGAATACAGAAAAGATACTTACTCAATGCTAAAAAGATAATAATGAAAACTTGTGACTCTTTCCAGAGTCTTGACACAGCTTGGCCCTGATTGGCCAAAAACAGTCGAAACAACTCACACCAGAATCCAATCAGGGAATCACCTTGGGTGAACAATCTCCAAACACATTCCACATGTCAGCACAACGCAGGAGAAGCAAATGAGATAAGAATTGTTTTCTTTTTCTCAGGCTTCTCAGCTTCACAGAAGAAAAATCCTGGGCAAAGGGATTTTTTCAGAGAGTGTGAATGCCACACTCCCAGACAGGTTCATAAATGGATATCAGCAGAACTGAGGGCCTATAAAGTAACCTTCAAATGCTACAGGAAAAACAGTAAGGAGCTTGCAGTATTTGACCAGCTTGTTCAGCAGGTCTGCACAACTGCTCTGCACTGCAGAGAGAGAATTTCAGAGCAGGAAAAGTTCTGAATTTATGCTAAAAGTGGGAGCCAGGCATGTTGTGCCTGAATGCAAGTACCTGGCCGTATCTGGAATTCTGGGACTTACAGAAGCTGAATCTGGTTTCCATGTGAAGTTTCATTTCCAAGCCATGAATCCACAAAGAGAATGGGTTGACAGAAGGGTGCAAGGAAGATGCAGCCTTCCCTACTGGCACCACCTGGGGCACACACTCTGCAGCGCACTGTGGAGAGGGTAAAGCCCTTATTCCTCCCAGCTCCTGGTTAAAATGCTTTGGATGAGCCTGAGAAGTTGCCTCTGGACTTTCCTTGGACATTGTAGTATGACATTCAAGAAATGTGAAACTGTATTTTCATTTTAGCAATCACACTAAAAGAACTTAAGCAGAGGTCAAGACAAGGTAAGCTGACAGAATGGTCTCATTAAATAACAATCTTTTTCAGTAACAGTTATGCAGAATCTCAAAAATCTCTCTTTTCACTGCTTCTTTCATTCTGTTTTTTAATAATATTTTTAAAAGTCAAACAAATAATTAGAGGACCAATCCATATGTCTGCTATAACTGGAGTTTTCTGAACCTAATATGATCAGGGTTTTTATTTGTTTGCCCCATGGAGCTTGGCTGCTTCTTAGCTGTGGATTATGGTCTGTCATAGAAAAAGCAGCTTTTGTCAGTTTTAAACTGAAAGAAATTTCTTAGGTGAGCATTTTTAATCTGAAAAATCTGTAAACCAGTAAAAGTATTTGGCTTGAAGAAGAGGAGTTGGAATGTGTTTTGGTGCAATAAACAGTTGGAGACCTCATTAAATTCTCTGGGAGACAGAGACTGGCAGAGCTCACATGTTCTGCATGAGGTCTGGATTTTATTAGACTACATGCTGTGGACCTGTCATATTCAATAAAATGAGACTTTGGTTTCTCTTTGTTTCTTAATTAAAGTGTTTCTTAGGAAAATCTGCTCCCTAAAATATGATACCAGTAAAATAAAAAAATACTATCTAACCATAAATGGTCAGTGCCAAGTGACTTATTTAAAGCAATAGTAAATCCCAGAAGCAAAAATGCATTTCACTCCTTTGGAGCTCAAAACTCCTGTTTTGTTTTTTTTAAATCTACCTTGTTGTAGCACATTTTCAACATCCAGTTCCTGCCTAGGGTACAGATCAGGGTCTCAGTGCCATAACGTTTCCAGTATAAGAGGGTAACATATAGTCATACAAGAGAGAGGAAAGTGAAGAAACAAGTAATGTGTTTCCTTTTCTTTTTTAAACTGGGGGAAAAAAAAGAAATAAGTCAAGACAAACATCTGATGACTATGCATGAGTTTAAAAAATTCCAGAAAAATGAGAGAGAAAGGTCACCTTCATAGCTCAGGGTGTGCTTTGTAGTAAGAGTTTTGCCCTGGGATTTTCTCCTTCAGAGAAAGTCAAAGAAAACAACTTTCAGTGTGAAGCTGGCAAACATATCCATAAATGTGCACATTGCTTCCAAATCTAGGTGGATAAAGCAAAAGAAAAATATTGGGATTGTTGAAAACAGATTAGAGGCTGCCCTGGGGAAGGTGAAGTACAAGGACTGGACAAACCCTGCCAGGCAGAGGGACCTTTACTCACTTCCAGAGCAACTATACAGTTTCCTCCTAAGACATTAAGGTGCCCTGCTAAAATTATGTGGATTCAATGTCTGAAAGGGGCTATTAATCTTTTCTCAGTAAGTTCTTAGACTCGAAGAAACCTGCCTGAAACAAAGTGTTACTTAACACATTACACAGAGTATCTTTAAAGAGCTTACTTTTGAAAATGGGGAGATGATAGATTATCATCCACATAAGCAAAATAAAAACCCCAACATGATGTACAAAGTGTCCAAGAGTAAACAGCAAAATACTTTTTTTTTTTTCTGTGGGGCTTTTTTTTGGGTTTTTTTTTTTTTTTTAGTTTATTTCTTCTTGTATAACTCCCTCATCAGTAAAACAGTCCTGAAAATGAATCAGCGCTATTAACTCCCTTGGCAATGATGTGCTGTGAGGGGCAGGTTCTCCTTTCTCATGTATAGTTAAGAAGTGCATTTGTTTTTCTCTCTTGTACTGAACATACTGTTCTTTGTCCTCACCAGGAGGCAAACAATCAAACAAACAAACAAATCCAACCAATAAACCAAAAATAAAATCCCAAACCTGAAAGCCCATGTGAAGTCAGAATTGAATTCTCTATTAATAAAGGAGGGCATTGGAGTCTGTTAAGAGACTGGGGAGGGTGTATGGAGACAAGGTCCCTTAAGTGCCAACCTAACAATTCCATAGAGCTTTTTCCATGCAAGTTCTGGAAAGAAGCTTTATTAAATTATTTACTTGTACTTTAGACACAGCACTTACCTTAGGAGAATCTGGCTGGAAGCTGTCTGCAGCCTGCTGTTAAAAACATTGCCTTGTGCCACAACAGGAGTGCAGGAGGAAGAGATGAGTAGATCCAGAGATTCAGTTTTGTCTGGGCATTTTGAGGTGATTAACTTTGCTCAGAATGAGCTTTTATCAGCAATGCAGTTACTGCAAACCCTCACTGGGCTCAGTCTGGCGCTGTTGGGTCTGGTGGCACCACTGTGAGGAGCTTTGTGAGTGGGGAGCTGCCTGTGCCTGGTTTTTATCCAGACCTGATGATATCTCCAGTATTGCTTAAAGCACAACTAATGCTGCAACTACCATCCTGTTTTGCTACTCTGGGTCTGCCAATTCTTCTCACATCTTCCTTCCCTGGAGCATATCCCAGTTCACCTTCCTCATTTATAAAGATCTCCAGTCACTTCTGCCCTTCCTGTCCTTCTTATCAGTTAGCACCCAGGTTGGCTGCTTCCTTTACTCTTTAGGTGGCTGTTGTTAAGTCCTTCTTCCTGTCCCAAGTTCCTTTCTAACATCTTTTTTTTATTTGTGAGATAAATATAATTTTAAAAGTTTGAAGCCTATCAACATTTCTGCAGCTCAGCCTCACCTCAAAACCCACTTTGGGTTAAAGCAGCAGCTGCCATGAAGCAGCTGGTGCATTGCAACAAAACCTTTTTGTTGGAATTTAGAGAACAGTAAATTGTCTTAAAGCTTGCCATTACTCTCCTTACCTCAGACCTTTCCACTACAGCTTGGTATTCATTTCCTTTTCCTGTTATAATTTTCCTGAAAACTGAGGCAAGTTCTTGGTGCCTGGAGCTGAAGCCCACTGTGCAGGAGGATGATTCCTGGCCAGCAGTCAGTCTGCATGGCATGCACAGAAGGAAAGGGATGTTTATATTTGTTTAGGGCTGTTAGTGGAAAGTTGTGGACTCTGGCACTGAAAACTTAACAGATCTCAGCTGTCAAACCCTTGCAGTCTACAGGCTTTATGGTACTAGGTACCATGGAATTTTGGACATGGATAAGCTCACATATTAGCATTTTTGTAGCCTAGCATGTGGAGGTGGTGTTTGCTGTTTGCTTTTCAGCCTGATCCACTGCAGAGCTTGCCTGAAAACAAAAGGCAGCTTAGTCAGTTTTCCCATATAAGCAGCAATTTTTTGAAGAGATGCAAAGAGGCTTTCACAGCTGTTAAATAAAGCAATGCCAGGACACTTAATATACCTTCCTTCTAAATTATCTCTGCATTTCAGAAAGGCTACAGCATTTGTACAGGATTATGGTATGCTGCATCTGCCTGGGAAACGATGGTTTTGTGGGTTCCTTGTGAACTGTACTTTAAAATATCAAAGACCCCACATTTTCTCTTAACTGTTCTTAAACCTCAGCTTGCCATTTCTTAATCTTCCCCCTCAGCCACCGCCCACCTTCCTGCCTGCTGCTCTCAGTCTGGTCTGTATTAACAGGGGCAGAGGCTGAGCAGAGCCTGGGGATGAATGAGATCACTCCTGTCACAATTTGCTGCTGGGTGGGTCTTGGGCAGAGGAGAAGCTCCTTGGTCTGCAACATCCCTCTCCTGCACCCCTTTCCCTCCTGTCCCTGATGCCTGTGGGCTGTGGAGCTGCAGGGCTCAGAGCAAAGCCCTCCATGCCAGTCTGAGGCAGAGGAATTGGCCACAGTGATGCTCCTGAAGAGCAGGCAGCAAAACCAATCCATCCTTTCCCAAAGCCATGGATGGCTGCAGAGAGAGCTCCTCCTCCACCCTGGCTAGAAGCAGGTTCCATTAAAATGTTCACATTTGTATAGGTAGAGGATCCCCTCACATAGTGCCCTTCCTCCTCCGATAAGGAACCAGGGAACCCTAAATGAGAGAGAGCTGTGGAAATGGCAGCTCCCCTGGGCTGAGGAAAGATGAGAGTTTGGAGAAACTGTGAGGTTTGTGCTTTCATAAGGCTGAGATCATGAGATGGCCTCACAAAGGCCCAAAGACAGAGCTGCGGTAGGTAATAGGTGATGTTAAAATGGTTTGTACTGTGGTGCTGCTTGGAGGAATAATTCCCAACTTGGTTGACAAACACATGGATCTTTCTCATTCCCTACACCCTGCAGAGTGCCCACGCAAGCCAGAGGGCAGGGCTGTGTCTGTTGGGCAGATGTCTTTGCACAGTAGTCAGCTGGGCTGTGGAGAAGCTGCCTTTGTGCCACATCAGTCCCACTGTGAAGATCTCACCAATTCTCTAAAACAGCCTGAACATCTTGTAATCTACTTCTTAGTCCTTGCTTTTTGGGAGATTTACAATGTCACCATTATATAGCTCAATTTTCTCTAAGTAAAGCAGGAGTAATGATATTTTTGTTTTCCTTCCGCCACTTCCTTCCTCAGCTTGTGAAAGTCTAAGATTCTGGGGTCTACTACATTCATACAAAAGCTATAAAACAGACACAGGCCCATTATATGTGATGGGGTTAATGTGGGTTTTATTTTGCCTTTCAGCCGTCAGTGATGCCATTAACTGCAGCTGCATTAAGAACCCTTAGGAAATCTCCCTGGTCTCCATGATTCCATGTTTTGTCCATTCTTTTGCCACCATCTCAGAAGCTGAGTGGTAGCTAAAGAAAGAAGATCAAGAGCTGTGTTTCATGAGAGATCCAAGCTTAGAACCTCAGAGAAGTTACAAAGACAGGGTACCGTTGCTAGAAACCTTCACCTTACCTGCCCAGCAGTAACTACTAACAAGCCTCTATACAAATGTCAGCAACTCCCTCAGCAGCAGCTGCTCACTCTACTTTTCCGGCCCTAGAACAGGCACCAGCAGCAGCAAATTTGCTGCCAATAATGTTTCAAATATTTTTGTTGTTCATGTAGTTATAATATCACTCATTGTGGCAATATTGTTGCTAATGGAATAAAAAGCTGCATGACTCAGAAGCCTCCTCTGCAAGGATGTGAAATAAGTGTAAAAATATGCAGTTTCTGCATGTGACAGACAGTTTTCCTTTCCAACAAAAGTTGCAAACTGCACATCTTTTTAGTGCAAGTAACAAGACTCCTGAGAGCCATCTTGCTAATGTGAAGGGAACAGCTCAGAGAATTACATTTGTTCATATTTTATTTGCTCTGTTTCACAATGTTCAGGAGTTGTTATTGTCTAGTTCTTTAGAATTACACCTTTTAAGACGAAGCTATGGCACAGCTTTTAGCTGTGCAAGTCCTAGTTTAAGCTGCTTTTTATACTTTTGCTGGGTATTTGCTTGAATTCCAGCTGGTGGGAGATTCAAAAACAACTCATAAGCTGCTGCTCACCAAACCCACTGTCAGGGGCACAGTCTCACCCACTTTGTCCCAGCACCTACCTCTTCCTATAGAGATCAATTTGTAGCAGCTCCTAAAGTCCACCCTGGACAGTGATTGCTGACAAAATGCAACCATCACATAGAGATTTGAACATCTGCAGAACTGGACTATTAGACATTCCACGATAAATAATGCTGCTGGCTGTCAGGGTATAGATAGCCTTAAAATAAAGGTCACCCACAACAGAATGATTGGAGTCTGAACACAGAAGCATGTGTTCATTTGTTTTGAGATGTATTTGAAAATACAATTCAGTATGTGCTAAATTAATGATCACAGGCAGAAATCAGATGGTTGGTAGAGGAAAAAGAATCCACATGCCATGTGCCTGTTTCTGCTGTGATGTGATGGGAATTAGTTTAAATATATCTCTTACATCTGTTGATTTTTGGTTCTACTTTTGAGTAATAATCCAATCTGCATCAGTATTTAAAAAGTAATTTAGCTCCATATTGCAGTAAAATTTATTATAAAACCATAAATAAGCCAAAATGAAGATTGCCCAAGTCCCAGGACTGTAACAACATAAATGAATAGGGATGGATAACTCATTTTAACACACACATGAAATATTATTTAAGCTGGCAACCTGCTGGGTTTCTTCATTATATCCTGAGCAACCTTTAAGGTTATGTAACAGCTGTAAATATAGCACTGAAGCAATTAATGGTTAAAAGAGGCTTGACAGAAGCACTGTCTTTCTTAATTATTCAGCTATCAGGCTCAGAGAGGCTTTGTTGATCCAGCAGCAGCAGACTTCTGCCCTCCAGTGTAATTCTGACTTGTGCTGAGCATCCAGTGAAACTGAAGCACTGCTCAGAAAAAGAGGGAACTTATTTCTTTTTCCATGATAAACATAATTTGATACTTTCTGTCATACCTGACTGCCTTTTCTTTAATAAACACTAAGCTAAGTGCTGTGTCAGAGCCCAGTTGCCCAAAGAGACCTTGAGGTTGCAGCTTTGTCCCTATTTAGGGCCACTCTGAAGCACCTGGTGCAGTGTGATCACAACACAGGTGCTTTCCTGAGCTGGCAGTAGCTAATTATGTCCATACTCAAGTGATCTTCTGGTGTTTTTTGGGCAGATCAGCTTTGAAATTGTTCCCTTTCATTCTATTCTAGTAGAACTGTGTTTCTGCAGTGCTAAAACACCTCACAGGCTCAGGCTAATTTCAGAGTGGTTTTAGTTAAACTCTTTGTGCCCTAATGCTGGACAGGGGGTTCCACTCTCTTCCTCTGTGCACCTCACATATTATTAGAGCTACACCAAAAACTAAAAGCTTGGTAAAGAGTCTACATGACAAATACAGGAACATACCAAGCCATGGTTCTGTGACCTGACTGTCAGAGATTTGCAATTTGATTTGCAGAGATGAAGTGTTGGATTTGATGTTTATCCTCCCAAATTACTGAAACCCAGTGTCCAAGAGGGCTGTCTTCCCCTGCATGTCCTCCTGCCTCCTACTTCCTCCTATGGAAGGAGTCAGAGGACACTGCTCTCCCTTGAGGACTGGTTGGCATCAGAATCCTCTCTCCAGGTGTGTCCCCAACAGTCCAAACATTTTGCCTTTAAACAGCAAATTATGCTCTCTTTTTTACAGATAGTCAAAATTGATGGAGTAATCATAACAAAGATCATTTAAGTGAAATGAGGTTGGAGCACAAAAGAAGCACCTTAAATGGAACTGGACCGCAGACTGTATCATTGGGTTTCTGAGCTGTAGTACATATTTTTAAAACCATAGTAAAATTCTGGCTGCTGTCAGTAGTTTGGGATTCAACTTGTAAAATCAAAATGGATACAAAATGTTTTCTTTTAAAAATTGAAGTACTGTATCAATTCAGGTCATAATAAAGCCAAGATTTGTACAAGGAAGGAAGGAAGGAAGGGAGAAACAAGAGAAACATTCGGAACATGGGGCAGTAGTGAGAATCAGGAATGCTTAAGAACAATGTTTAGGTTGTCATGTCCCTGAGGACTGGTGGGGAACAGGTCTCATGCAATTGAGTGGAAATGCCATCTTACCTGAAATAGTCTTACGAAAATATTTGTTCTAAAAAAAATCCATTTTCTGGGTAGGAAGTAGAGCAGAAAAAGATTTTTAATGTAAATGTTCATAAACAGCTGTACCTTAATAGCTGGCTGAGTCCAAATATAAAAACACAGTTGCGGATTGTATGAGCATGGTTGAATATTCTTTTACCTTCCCAATAATAGACTAGACTTTCCAAAAAATATGCCCATAAGTTTTACTGCTAGAACTACTGAAAATTTTATATGAGTTTAATACTAGAGGGATTTCTGTTTCTATTAACATTTCAGGAATCCAATTTATTTTCCCAATAGATATTTGATATTCTTGTCTTGGCTGCTTTAAAGGAAATATTTTCCTCCAATGTTTAAGAGTGTACATCAGGGGAAGAACTGCTTTTTTTGAGGCTAGAAAGGAGCTTTTATCTGGTTTCTATAAATTTAGGACAAAACCAGGAAGCAATTCAACTTACTGCAATCTCAACTGCATGCTGTTTAAATTGTCAGATTCACAGAAAAATAAATGACATTCTGACTGAAGGATTTATCTTTTCTATAGATGAAAATTATTTAAAAAGAATTATCAGAATGCAGTTACATTTTATGGATTTCACGTAATTCTCAAAATTTCATAGTGTGGAAGTACCTTATTTGATGGGAGATGGATGTCTAGCTCATTAGTTAGGAACAGGGCTGGAATACTTGGACCCTGGGCAAAATTGCATTGTCACTTCTGTGTGTATCAAAGATTGTTTTAACCATGTTATTCTCTCAGTTATGGCATCTCTGCTTCCCACTGCTTGCTGAAAGCAGAAACAATCTGCCTAAAATATTCTCCTCTTTCAAAGTTTTAATTTTGTTTTTATGTAAATAATGCATATGTGGAGGCACTAGTGCTGCTGTCATTAGCTGGGAATAAACCTGGAGCTTTCAGCTCTGCAAGCACAGACCCACACAATGTGAGCAGAAGGAGCAGTTCTGTCACATTCTATTAAATAACAGGCTGCTGCAGCCACTGTACTCAGCACGGGGAGGGCCAATCTGCATGCATTAAACGCTGGTTATAATATTAAATGTGGAGGTGCCGGCAGAGGCTGTGGGCCCCTCATTTGATCACTTTTAAAGGGCAGGAATCAGGCACGGCGTGAAGAGAGGCTGCTCGTGGCTCTGCCTGCAAGCACGTCTGCCTCATTGTGGCTGTGCTACAGTCATTAACTACCACGGCTCTGTAATTCCAAACAAACCACACTGGAAGCACCAACTGCAAATGAAATAATCAAAGTCAGCTTTGCTTTGCTGAATGTTAATAGGCTAATTGTCCCACAGACACTTAATGGAAGCCTGTACCTTTTCTGTGTGTGAGGTAGTGAAAGCTTACTTAAATGCTGCAAATGTGCCTCAAATGATCCAGCTAGAGACACTACGGTGCTGCAGAGGTAAAAAGGAAAAAAAAGTTCCTTTTTCTCAAGTCTCAAAGTGATGAAATCTCGATTGCAGGGGAAGGCAGTCTTGAAATGCCTGAGAAATAACCCATTGCATTGATATTCTGTCAGTCTTTCACTGCTGAAGACAGAGAAGTAAAACAAATAAATCCTGTCACTAAGGAGCGAGCTGAACTCAATACAGTGCACAATGTTTGCAAGGTCAACTCCCTGCTCTCTACAGGCGGGTCTGTTTATAACTGCTGTGCTCCAAACCAAAGCCCGCTGCTGATCCCCATGTGCTGACAGCAGTTACTCTCACACTGAAGCCAAAATAATAAATCTCACCAAGCATTCTTCAAAAGGAGACCTGCATCCTTCAGGGTTAACTGCATAGAAGAGGAAAACAATGTCAGAATGGAGTCAAACTTTAAAACACAGTCTGAAAAAACTTTGAAAATTGCTTGGGCTCTGGGAGGGGAAAAGTCCAGAAGTCACACTGATTTTTCCATCATTCTTCTCTTTCCACACAATATTTATTTGTCTGGTTGTAATTCACATTTTCTGTACGTTTCACCTCTATTATTTTGTGCCTGAATTTGAGCAATCTCTTTTCTCTAATTTTTAACATCTCTCTTCCTCTTTCAAGCTACATTAAGGAGGCACAATTGAAGTGATGTGCTGCTGAGGATGAGTGGATTCCCTATCATCGTCTACACAGCTGTCAGACCCACAGAGCATGTTCACTCAGTGAATACACAGATTAAAACAAGTGAGCAGCTCTTTTTAGCTGATCACACACACACTCATTGCCTTCCTCATAATCATGAAAGAGGCTGAATGAAGTTCCTCCCTCCTCAAATGTGTCCATTCCATGGGAAGAGGCCACAACAATGAATTTTATGGTCCCCAATGACTCAAAAGGCAGCCAGTCCTTTTGAGTCTGGCTGCCTTTTGACACCAAACGGAGGTTCTAGCTATCAACCTCAAGTCCTGAACACTCCTATGAACATTTTCAAATCAAGGAGAGAATAAAGGATTGAGGCAGAGAGCAGATGTTTAGGACATGGCTGCTTATAGTGTGAAACAGAGAAAGGCATTTTCCTCTGTTGCTATCAATAAGGCTGAGCTGCTTCATTCTCTTATTTAAGGGAAAGTAAAAGCTGTTTTGAAATGCTACCCCTGCCTTGAGGTGGTACCCACAGGTCTGCAGAGGAGCAGTCACAACCAGCCAACTGCAACACCTTCACTGGGAAGGACAAGATGGGTGAAACCATCCACCTGTGCTGCACAGGAGAACTCAGTGTATGCCTCACCACTCTTCCTGTCTCATTAAATTAAATCAAATCAAATCACCTCTGAGGTTTAGATGGTAGAACTGTGCACAACAGGGATCTGTCTGGGCTTTCAATTCTGCATGAAGTGTGGGTTAGAGGAATGTGCCTTTGCAGCTCAGTTTCATTGATGTGTGAGCTAGTATTCATGTCAGGTTTTCTTTAAAGGATACTTGAATGGCTCTATTTTTAGATTTTACTGTGATGTTATTTCATCAGCAACTGCATGCATAATGCATTATCAGCAACAAAAAATTTAATCATAGCATAAATCAGCCAAAAAAGATGCTACCAGAAATCAAAGTCCAAATTGCTTTGCTTGGGGACTTGAGTAAATGGATTTTGATTTTTAATTTCTAAATTCAGAGAGGCTCTGGGGGGCATGGTCCCCAGATGTGCAGCTGATTGGTGAATGTGTGTTGCAAGGCTATTCAGGTGCAATCCCAAAACCTGAAACATCATATTTCAACCTGAAAAAGCTCTTACAGATTTTCCTTAAGAGAAATTGAGACCATGATTTAGGCCTCTCATCTAAATAATTCTGTTAAATTTCTGACTGATGTCCGAAACCACCTGCTGATCATTCAGAGATTCTAAACAGAGGAAGAAGAATCTGCAAAGTAATTTCAGTGTAGTCCCCCAAGACCCAGCAAGTAAACCTTTCACAGGCACAGAAGGCTCACAATGTTCCAGTTTAATTTCCAACAGAAAAGAAAGAGTAATTATCTGGGGCTGTGGCCTGTTATTAATGTGTTAAGGAAATAGAATTCAAATCAGACACCTCACAGAACAGCAGAGAGACCTGTTTTTCAGCTGGGAAAGATTTTTACTCATTGCTTCTGGTTATGTTGTGGACAATCCATTTAATCTAGCTCAACAGCTTTAAAAAGTGGGTTAAATATGCTATTTGAGGGGTCAGATTTGCAGGGCAGGACATATCCCTTTTCCTTGCAGATAACACAGATGTGAGAGCCCCAGCCATTTCAGCTGGGAGAGATCCAGCTGTTTGTGCAAGCAGGTGTCTGCTCCTGTTTCACACTCTCAGGGAAGCAGAGGCAGGACCAGCTCAGGGTGTGCTCTGTCCTGGGACAGCCTGGGCTTGGAAGGATTCAAGGATTAGGGCACCTCTTGCTTCCCAAATAGCTGTCCTGGGTGAGATGGCTGAGCCAGACCTAGGGAGCAGGGCAGCAGCTGGATGTCTCCATCCCAATGGGACAAACCCCAAAGTATCATTTAATTAGAGGGCCATACCTGTGACAGCAGGAATATTTTGTCCTGACCTCTATGACACTTCTTCGGAGTGTTTTATCTTTTGCAGGGAAAATCTTTCTCCTCCACACCTCTGCAATCTGAAAGAGCCTTTTGTAATTCTCTGTTTCATGGTTCTATCACATTTATCTTCAAGTTATCTCTTTCCTTTGATTAGGCCTTTTATTTCTCTTTCCCCTGGGTTATCCACCTCTGTTTCCATAGTACATAATTGAACGGCTGAATATTCATTATTAGTCCCTGGAGTCAAATAAAGATCTCTAGAGGAAGATAAAACCCTCCTTGGTTGTGTTTTGGTTAGATTAGATACAAAATACTAAATGTAACTTAGTATGCAATATCTCCCCTTAGTTTAGAAAGAATTGGAGAGGGAATATTTATCCTTTCATAAGGGAAAGGAGGGAAGGGAAAAGGGTTGGGCACTGAGAGGGAAGGAGGGAGGAGGAAGAAAGCAGCCAGGCAGTCAACAAGAAGGGGAAAGATTACAGTCCAGCCACTATGATGTGATTCCCCTCTGTCCTGAACAATTCCTCTGTCTCTGTCACAATTCCCCCCTGTCCTGAAATCATTGTGTTTACTGAGGGTATTTTATCACTTCTTGGTAACAGCATCAGAACAAACAGACTTTGAAAGCAGCAGGAATTAAAAATTCAAGCAGCTAACTTTTTATTCAGTCAAGCAAACCTGCCAGATAGAAGCTCCCTTTGCAAGCAGAGGTCCAACAGTGCCAGCAGGGCTTCAGATGGCCCAGCTATTAATGGGAGAGAAGATCATAGGAGAGCTTTGACACATTGCTTCACCAGTTTTAGGCATGGCTTCATTCCCTGGGGATCCCAGCCCCACTGGAGCATGGACTGAAGCAAGGGAAGGCTGTGTGCAGCCTGCCACCCTGCCTGCTTTGCCTGCCCCAGCAGGATGATTCCCCCTGCCTGGGGAGGGACAGTGGTATTCCCAGGGGGCAGTTCAGGGCATCTGGAAGTGCCATCCTCAGCACAGACTGGTTGGTTCAGCCTTGATGAATGACCCATCTAATATTGCAGCTTATAAGCTGAACAAACGCATCAGGGAAACATGGCAGTTTGGAAAAACAAATCAATAACTTTTTCTTCTTAATAAAATGACCTGCATGACAGAAGTATTTGAACAGTTTTGGATTTTTTAGGCAAATGCTGTGTTTGGCTATAAGTAACTACACCTAATATCCTCATTTAGCACAACTTCAGTTTGACCTTTTTATACTTTGCACCAAGAGAAACATTCTCCAGTGACTGTGGTCAGGACACTAAGCTAGATCTATGTCCAGGGATAGAATGAGTATTTAAAAGCATGAGCAGGAGACATGAAAGCCTCTAGCCTTTCTAGGAAGGTAGAAGGACATACTCCTGCACGGGATACAGCTGGACCAAAGTCTCCTCAAGCACCAGGTGAAAATTACCCTAATGCTTCTCTCCACTCTGCACTGCTGTTGCAGTTACACCACTGCAACCTTCTGATATCTTTGTCCAGGCCATCTGCCTCAGCACAGGCATTTATCCATGGAGGACCTGTGCAGCCAAGCAGTGTATTCCACATGCTACATTCTGTTAAATTCACCAAGAGGGTTTGCTAGCAGCTTCTTACATTTGTACACATGAGTTCCCTTGGTGAGCCTTTGTGCTGACAAGGGCAGACATGCAGCATTTACATCCTGAGAGGTAATGATGGGATGTATCCCCATGATCATCCCTTTCCACATACCCAAAGCAACCCCCAGCACTTCAAAGCTGCCTGTAATATTGCAAAAAAATAGAAGTCCAGGACACATTGTCAGTTTAAAAACAAAAATCAGATTTGTGTTATAGAAGGCATATAAATTGCAAAGCAGTACCTTATGGGTGATGATCCGTCTAAATGACACTTTCTTTGCTGCTTCAGGGAGTTTTCAAAAACAATGTATTCTAATGAGTCACTGTAATGACTTGAAACCAAGTCAGAAAGAGAAACTTTCTGTAAAAGACTACTTTTAATTTGGAGCATGAGGTATTATTCAGAAAGTATCAAATATCTGTTACTCATGTAATGATTCTTTACAAGCCTAGTACAAAGCTTTTCCTTGGTAACTCCTGTGTTATGGAAAATCTAAACCCTGGCACATGATAATCTTATATTTTGAATTGAAAATGGAAATAACTTTCACTCAGATTCTTTACTGTGTATGTTTATAATCCTCCTTTCAAAACAAAATTAAATCTAATAAATATCCAAAATAAATTTCCTAAAGTTGACAGTTCCCATGGGCTGGTGCTTTTTGGTTTAAACACTTTTCCTTCATTTTGTCATTGATTTTGCTTTGGCTGGTCTCAATATGAAGCTCACATGTTAAGGAGGCAAACAGTAAAAGGAAAAAAACCCACAAGTCCTGAAACTTAAAAACTAGAATTACTCACAGCCATCAAATCTCTGCATGAGTAATAATTAGCTCCATTTTTCACCCACATGAAAATTAGTAAAGTCTATATTTTACTACTACACATAAGCAGTTATACCAGAATGTATTTAGGGAATGTCATGTATAGTAAGTGCTGACGTATTGCTAAAAATTTTTAAAAATTAATCAGGAAAGACACAAGTTCCTCCAAGTACTTTGGACAGAAAAGGAGGGCTCTGTCACATTGTCTGCTCACCCAGATGGACCAGATAAGTATTTATTTGTTCATGATAAACACACAAACATGCAGTGCTCAGTGCTGGTGTTTCCAAAGGCAGCACTGTGGAACTGGATCAGACCTTCTGGGGGGATGGAAAGAGGAAAAAGAGCAACCTGCAACTCTGACAGAATTTACAAACTTTCTGAACCATAAAATATGGTGTTTCATGTCTGCCATGGAGAAGGTCAGGAGGGTATGGAAAGTTTTAGCAAAGGCACAGAAGCTCCAGTGGGTTCTCATCATTGAAAGCCATGCAATAACTAATTTATTAGTTAAATGTAAAAGTCACAACGTGCCAGTCATGTTCCAGTTTGAATAATTCCAGCCTGCACAGTTGAAACCCCTTACCTGCTTAAGTGGACATCATCTGTGGGCCACCCATTCCTTGGCCCTCTTTAGCACACTTGCTTTCCAGGTTTCCTCTCATTTCCAGCTCTTTGTTTTGAATTTCTTTCTCCATGCATAGGTTAGCTTGAGTCTTTTTCCATCCTGAGTTTCATTTTGTTATTTTCAGCTTGGCTCTGAATGAGTTAGATGATGCTCATGCTGCAAAGCATTGCCAATCTTGTCGTACCATCTGTTTCAAAAATTAGAAAAGAAGCTGAATCCCTTAATAGGATGAAATAACTGTACTTTGCTCTGGGAGTTTTCTTCATGGGTTCTGTTTTTTGTTCACTTGTTGATAGTTCTGTCTTTTATAGCCCTGTAATTTAAATACCATTATGTGTTCTGCCATTAAGCCTCCCTGAAAGCTTTATTTTGCCTAAGACTGCTGATGCTCTCTACAATCCAATTTATTTTGCACTTTGAAGCAGAAAAGTCTTCACAGATATTTCTAAAATCTCAAGCAGTAATGAAGAACAGCAAGTTTTATGAGACAATATCTAGATGCTCCTTCTACTGATTTTTAAGGCCGTATCTGCATAGATTTCTAGATCATCACCTAAAACAGTAAAAGGCAATTTTATAATTCCTCTTTAGAATTGGTTGTGATTTTTGCTTGAACTGAACCTTAGTTGTTTTCTTTTGTGAATCCTATTACTTCTGCCTTAGATGTGGAGGATTTCTGAAGGGCCAGTGAAAATGTGCTCCTCTACCCCTATGGCAAACAAAGGAAAACCAGCCTGGAGAAGTTCCGAGAGAAAGGTACAGCTACAGGAGTGAGGAAGCAATGTTCTGTGCACATCTGAACATAAGCCTGTTACACCCCAGTCACACTCCATCCTCCTGCTCCTCTCAGCAAACTGGCACTGAAGGTGAGTGCATAGGTCTGCAACAACTGGACATGATGAGGATTTTTTTTGTTTGCTAAGTCAGTGAGCATGTATAATAAAATTAAAAGCTATACTTTCTCCTAATACAGTCCTATGTATGTATGAAAGCATTGGGGTTTTTTTTCAAAATTCTTTCCTTAATTTCAGTGTTTTCTACTGACTGATCAGACCTGGTTTCTCCAGAGGGTGGCATTTTCCTCATCGGAGAAACAAGGAACAGAGCAGAGCTGGAAGAATCTCATTACATGGGCATTTCAGCAAGAAGGCCACCAGGAAACGTTCAGGTCCATAAATAATCAGGAGAATGACTGAGGAAGATTCCAGCAGTGGCAGGGGATTCAAGAGGAGGTGAATGCTTCAACACTGGTTTGAAGCTCACATAGCAGCTGTTGACAGATTTCCCTGTTTCAAGCCCTGCTGCAAGCTGCTATTGAGAGAGTCACAGGTCCTGTTGTCCTTTTTCTCTGCTAACTAGGTTTATTTTCAGAACTTCAAGCTTTCTTCCTTCAATTGAAAGTTTTCTTCTGCTGGACTTTCTAGAGCTGTTCTGGGCAAAGACAGTTGTAAGTTAAGTGTTGAAGGCATGAACCACAGCACAAATCATAGCTAGAAATAAGTGAGTAATTGGGGTCTCTGCTGTGTCTCAAGCACATAAATCACCTGCAGTTACCAGCCCTGCACAACATCCAAGTGACTACTTGGGTGCCTCAGCCCATCACCTTTGGACAGATGTGAATTTCTCTCTTCCCTGGAGCTGGGCAGTGGAGGAAAAGTCACTAAACAGTTCATATTTCCCTCCTATCTCTTTGCTTCGTGTAAACAAAACACAGATTATAAAATCATGGGAATTAATCCATTTTACAGGAGTCAAACAAATTTAGAGGAGTTAGAATGGCAAGCTTTTGTGGCATCATATTCCTTTGTAAAGCACTCTTAGTGTTTCAAATAATAAGGTGCAAAAAACAGGATTAGAAAATAGTAAGTGTCTGTTAGGAAGGATTAGACAACAGCTTCAACTTGAGAAATGGTTTTTAAGATTGGATAATTTTTAATAAAATGCACATCCTTCCTCCATCTGATTTCATTTCCTAAGCCCTGAAGTCTTCCCTCTCATAGGCAAATTTCTTGTTTCTATGGGATTTTTGATTGCATAAGGACTGCACATATTCACAAGATTTGAGTTATTTTTAATTTTTTATAATCTCTGAGATTAATTATTTATAAACACTTTTTAGAAACTTTCAAGTTTGGTGTTACTAATTTAGTGCATCTTTTCTTCCCAAATCCTTTTGATAGTGCATTATTATGCAGCTCAGCTCAATCAATGATGAAGCTTCATTTTTTCATTCTAATTAGTCATCATATTTTTAATAGCCTACAAAATAAAAATGACAAGTGATTTATTTTTCTGAGCCCACAACCAAAGGCTTGGTACATAAACTCTAAACCTCTCTTTTCCTAAGTGTAAATCAGTCTGTGGCACTTTAGTTTGTTACCTGCACAAGACTGGATTGTGATGGATAACATGCAAAGAATTTTGAATTCCTACTGTATCATGTTTAGTTAGCAGAATAAATTTATTATTATATCATTATAGAGCACCATTCATGCTACCTAAAAGCACCTATTTACCTCTTCCCACAGCAGGCTCTGTACTAAGAGAAAATATTCTTTTATTCTGTTCAATAAGTGAAAGTCAGCATGGAGTTCAGTGCTCTAAAAACTCTTTGCCACTAAGACTTTCTCAGAAAAGTAATGCTATTATGAGGATCTACTCAGCCAGGAGGTTGAGTAGTTAAGCATCCAATCATCAAAGTTCTGAGCTCATGTTTCTTTGTGAAAGAAATGAGCAATGTAGACAATCAGTTTTCTTCTGACACTGAACATTTTGGATTATTTATAGA
The DNA here is from genome assembly GCA_024362935.1 of Setophaga petechia. NCBI lineage: Eukaryota > Metazoa > Chordata > Aves > Passeriformes > Parulidae > Setophaga > Setophaga petechia. The sequence goes on from JANCRA010000011.1 coordinate 17,023,853, forward strand.
TACTGCTTCATCTTTGAGGGTTTGTTTTTGGTTTTGTTTTTTAAATTTTGTTAAAGACCACTAACTAATTTGAAAGTGAGAGAAGAAATTGCCTAAAATACTGATTTGTACCATTCAGTCTGCAATGATACCTGTTAACCTTTGCTGTTAAAACAGAACCAGTTCTTGACAATATTACACAAAAATAGACAAAAGTTTAAAGAGATTCTCACAAAATCTCTAGAAAATTCTATATTTTTCTAGACTTTTTTGATTGTTTATATCTGTAGTTTGAATTCCATGGATCCATGTTGAGGTTTTTTACTGTTTATATGCTAACAGGCTTTAAGTATTTTTTAAGAACAGCTCCTCTTTATTGAGAAAGATTTTTCCTTTCATGTTTGTTAAGTAAAAGTCCAGCCCAAAACAATGATTATGTTTATACTAAAATAGTCACTTTCAAAGAAGAAAATAATTTAAAATTACTGTGAGTTAACATCAGGATGGCTGAGTTATATGAAAAATACAGTTCCATACAAACCTGCTACCCATATCACTTTTTTGATGTTAGGAGATCCAGTTTAAGATGTTCCTTTCCCTGCTACTCTACCCCCTTGACAAAGCAGCTAAATGTGCATTCTTACCTCTCAAGAGAGAAAATTTCAGTTTCCCAGTCCTAGTTTCATTTAAGGTATGGCACTGCTTTGGCTGGATAAAGGATACAGCTGGTACAGGGCTGAGGTTTGGATTTGTGCTGGAAATGGCATTGATAACCCAGGGATGTTTTAGTTATTGCTGAGCAGGGATAACACAGAGCCAAGGCCATTTCTGCTCCTCACAGAAACGAGTGCAGAAGGAGCTGTGAGGGGACACAGCCAGGACAGGTGACCCCAGCTGGCCACAGGTATATCCAGGCCATTTGCTGCTGCTCTCAGCATATAAAGATGGGGAAGAAGAAGGAAGGCAAGACATTCAGAGTGATGGTATTTGTCTTCTCAAGTCACTGTTATGCACAAGGGAGCCCCACTTTCCTATGGATAGCTGACCATGGGAAGCAATGAATTAATTCCTTGGTTCACTTTGCTTATGTACTCAGCTTTTGCTTTACCTATTAAACTTGTCTTTATCTCAACTCATGAGTCCTCTCACTTCCTCCTTTCCAATTCTGTCCACTATCCAGCTGGGGGAGAGAGAAGGAGGCTGTGTGGGGCTTAGTTGCTGGCCAGGGTTAAACCATGGCAGAGGTTTTATGGCACACACCTTGGCATATCTGGAGTACTCTTGGGATGCCAACACACAAAGGTTTCTGGCAGGCAGTTTGACCAAGTGGACAGTTCTATCTAATCTGAGGGATGTAAGTATAACACTCTACAGGAGATGCGTGAGCACATTGATCCTGTAGCCTTCAAGGAAGGCAGAATAATTGTACTTTTACAGATTCATAAAAGCAAAATACTGTGCTGCTTGTCCCAGTTTGTTGTTACATTTTTCAGGGGTGGGAAGGAAGGAGATTGCAAGGATCACATTGCAGAAATCAATGCCAACGAGAGGTGGTGCTGCACGTCCATTTTAGAGTGAAGCTCTGTCTTCTGCTAAGTGTTGGTTAGAAGAGAGGGTGGGAGGCAAGTGCTATCTCCCTACAACGTGGTTGTTGCAATCAAACCACTTCTTTGCAAGAGCAGTACAGTATTTATTTTCCTTATTGTGGCCAACAGAATTTATTCCCATTCTCACTGAGATCTGTGCAGCATGATGATGTACATCAGCTGATTTTCTCTTGTACTTCATATCAGTTACAAATTCAAAATGACCTCTGAACCCTTCTTTTCAACTGAGCTGTTCCACAGCTTCAGCAGCATGTTTTTGCTGTCAGAGGTGCAAATTTGAACCTCTGTTAATGAAATGATGCTCCTTATGCATCTTTGCATATTTAATTATTACAGGCAGTTCTTCAACTACAAAACTTGAAAATAGAAAGTTGGATTTCAGGCATTTAAGTCTCTTTATTACACAAGAAAAATTGAGGTTATACATAGAAGATAGTGTATTCCATAAGGAATTGTGGGCTGCTCTCTCACACTAACAACCAGGGAAGCCTTGCTGAAAACATGAAGGTTGGGGGCAGGCTTGGCTGCAGTGATCATGAGATCATGGAGTTCAGTTCCAGGTGAGGAAAAAGAGAGGCAGCAAATAAGATTGGAACCATAGGCTTCAGGAGAGCTGACCTGCTGCTCAGGGTGGATCCAAGGTGAAGCTCAAGGTGGGCTCCTTCAGAGAGTGGATCATGAGTGAGGCTGAAGACCTCATAGCAAACCAAAAAAGCTGCTAGAACTTGATGAATTCCTTAAGGAACCTATCCTGAATAGCCATGATCTCAGATCCATTTGGACATGAACCTCCCAGTGGCTGACCCAATGCTTCTCACAACTAGGATGGCCTAGATACAGGCCAAATATGAAAAGGTAAATAAATGTCGCAGACATCTTTTAATGAAAAATCCTTTCCTTAGGATCTTTCCTCCTGAGAAGCTGAGAGGCCTAAGGAACAAATTGTAAACATTGATTATCTGCTGCTGTGGAATGCAACAGGTGGATCTGTGATTCATCTCATAGACTAGTTTGTAATTAATGGCCAATCACAGCCCAGCTGGCTCAGGCTCTCTGTCCGAGCCACAAGCCTTTGTTATCATTCCTTTCTATTCTTAGTTTAGCTAGCCTTCTGATGAAACCTTTCTTCTATTCTTTTAGTATAGTTTAATGTAATATATCATAAAATAATAAATCAAGCCTTCTGAAACATGGAGTCAGATCTCTGTCTCTTCCCTCAACATAAGACCCCTGTGAACTCCATCACAGGTAAACACTGGAAAACTGTAAAGAGGTATTTTAGGGTACCAAAGTGTTTATGATGTCCAGCTGCTGGTGGACATCACTCAGAAAGTGAAAGCAGAAATAAGTCCAGAGGGAATTGGCTGCTGTGGTTGCCAAGTCACTCTTCGTGATATTTGAAAATTCATGGCAGTCAGGTGAAGTCCTGGGTAACTGAAGGAAGCGAAACGTAATCTCCATCTTTAAAAATACAAAAGAGATCTTTGGGAACTACTGACCTGTCAGCCTCACCTCTCTGCCTGAACAGATCCTCCTGTAGGCCATGCTAATTTATATGGAAAACAAGGACGTGGTTTGGGACAGCCAGCACATTTTCAAGGCCAAGTCCTGCCTGACCAACCCAGAAGCCTTCTATGATGGAGTGACTTCATCAGTGGACAAGGAAAGACAGATGTCATTTATCTGGATTTCTGTAAAGGCTTTGACACAACAGACCCCCACAACTTCCCCCTCTCTAAATTGGAGAGAGGTAGATTTGATGAGTGGACAGATTGAGCAGCCCTGCCAAGAAGGACTTGGGGGTGCTGGTGGATGAGAGACTGGACATGACCCAACCATGTACCTGGGAGCTCAGGAATCCAAATGTATCCTGGGCTGCATCCAGAGCACCATGGGCAGCAGATGAGGGAGGGGGTTCAGCCCTTCTGCTCTGCTGTGCTCTGGTGAGACCCCACCTGCAAGCCAGCACAAGGAGGACTTCAGCCTGTTGGAGTGAGTCCAGAGATCATCAGAGGGCTGGAGCATCTCTCTAATGAGGAAAGCTGAGAGAATTGGGATTTTTCAGTCTGGAAAAGAGAAGATCTAGGGATGATCTAACTGTGGCCTTCCAATACCCAAAGGGAGCCTACAAGATGTGGAGAGACTGTCTACAAGAGTGTGTAGAGAAAGGACAAGGGAGAATGGGTTCAAACTGAAAGAAAGTAGGTTCAGATTGGATATTAGGAAGAAATTCTTTACTGTGAGGATGGTGAGACACCAGAACAGGTTGCCCAGAGAAGTTGTGGCTGTTTGATCCCTGGGAGAATTCATGGCCAGGCTGGACACTGGATTGAACAACCTGGTCTAGTGCAAGGTGTCCCTTGCCCACGGCAGTGGAGCTGGAAGCAGTTGATCTTCAAGGCTCCCTTCCAACCCAAACCATTCTGGGATTCTATAATTTTACTGATGTGGTAAAGCCCTGACTACAGGATTTTAGAAATAAACTTCCACATAAGAAGCTGTCTCTGATTGCCACAAATAAAAGCTTGAAATAAGACATTCGTGTAAAAATAAGTCTTAGATATCTGAGGGAAATAAGAAGAATCTAATTCTTGCTATTATTGCTTAAATCTGATGATAGTTAAGCCAGCCTCATGGTTTAGTAGACACAGGAAGATAAGCACAGCAGATGAACACATTTTCAGTGCTTGGATCACTGACAATATGTGTACCATAATAGCCAAGATGGCAGGTAGGAGGATGGCCAGTTTACAATATTATCAGAATATCTTGCTGTGGTACAAGTTCTTTGTATGTTGGAAGAGAATACTCCTTATACATGATGTTGCAATTACTGGTCCTGCCCCAAATACGGGGAACCTAAGAACTGATGCCCCTAAGAACATAGAAGGTAAGGGGCAGAGTCCTGAGTCCCTGCTCATGGAGAACATGTTTATTTATAACAAGAGTACTTTATAGAAACTATATTTTTCAGCCAGCCAACAAATTTAAGGGAAGAGTAAATTTGGAGCAAAATGTTCTGATATAAAGTTTATTTCCTGCAAATACACTTATTAATCTAAACTAAAAAATGTATAAAAATGTTTCTGCAATCTGAGTGTGTAAAATACATCATAGAGTAATGCAGGAACTAGGCATTAGTGTCTCAGCATGTCTCTAGAGATCCTGAAATTAATAGCTATATTTATAACTAAATTATATTCTGAATCTTAGCAATGGCAAGGGACATTGTGTGCGAACTGAAGCATGTTGCTATTCTAGAGAGATACTGACTCACTAAAGGAGGAATAGAACTGGGTCAGCCCTAGCAAGGGCTGAATCTATGCCTGGAAGAGGGGTAATATTATCCCTTAATTTCTGAAATTTCAGTTCTTCTTTCTTTGTGGGCAAAACACTGGGGATTTATTCTGTAAAATGCAAATATTCGAAGCCTGGAGACTCTTCTGCTTTTGATCTCCCAGTTCTGAATGTACCTCACAGCTTGTGGGCACAGTGTCCTGTTGCCTGGCTGTCCCCTTCCCTTACTCCCATCAAACAGCAGTCCCTGAAGGGTGCCAGAAGTACTGTGGAGAATGGTCTTAAGCCTCCCTGGTGCCTGAGACCTGCTGATGGGGCCAAAACCAGGCTTCTGTAGGATCAGTAGAAGGGGGTGATTAAAGAATGGCACTGACATTCCCTTCATCCTTTATGAAGGATGACGCTCCCTTCATCCTTAAACATTTATGTTTCTCTCACCCCAGCTTCATGTTTCTTGGATTCTCTCCAGAGACAGAATTTACCAGAATAATCTGAAGTGCTCTGATACTCAGAGTAACACTGAAGGATGAGTCAATGTTTTACAAATGAGGAATTGTGTACCTTTTATCATCAATATGCTCCATTCACTTCTGCAGATGTAACAATACATCCATAACTATTTATTTAATAAACATAGAAGTCTATAATACAGGATTTGTTAGCACATCCCATAGTATGCTGAATCCCATAGTATGCTGAAATTCAAGGAGACTTCACACATTAGGGGAAAAGCTGTAATGGGTGGCCTTTTTGAGCTAGTTGTCATTTTGAATTCAAAGCCACAGCAGAGCAGCCTGGTGACATCAGTTACTGCCCTCAATCATTTTCCTCACCATACTCATCACCACAGGAATCTACCACCCCATTACCTAAACAGCATGAGTGCTCAGCTAAGATTTTCCTGTCTTGTACCAGTTTCCTGATCTGTTGGGTGTTATTCCTCAGCAAGGCATGAGATGGGAATGTAAGTAGGTCACCTTTCCAGACAGCCATCACAGCTGGAGACAGAGCTGGGAGGAAATGCTGGGCCTGAGATAACATGCAGGGAACAGCACAGAGAAATCATTCCTATTCCTCAAGTTCTCCAACCAAACTTTAGCTCACCTCCTGTCCCGTACCTTGTCCCTGCCATAGCTTCACCCAGCTACAGTTTAGCTAATGATATCATGGTAATCTATCCTCAGATTTAAAGAAAGGACCTGCTGATCAAGCTCTGCTGATCAAAATTGTTATCTGCCAAAAGTTTCAAATACATAGAGATTTGTGGGAAAATACTCTTCAGGTTGGACAGGTAATCACATAAATACATTTTTAATGAATGCTGTGGGAGAATAAAAGCAACCTCAAATGACAGCCCCAACCATTCCCAGCTGCTTTGAACAGCCATTATAGACCTCCCTAACACAAGCCAAAGAGACTGAAGATGAAAGGTTGCTGAAGGCCTTCAATTTCTTAGTCTTTTTTGAGAAGAAAAGCGAAGGTTGAAGTCAAGGATAAATGCCAAAACACTGTTGGGGTTTGTTTTCAATTTCAACTTGCTTCAAATTCAGGATACTGCCTCAAATGGTAGGGTGCTAGAAAAAGATGATCTTTAAGGTCCAGTCTAACCCAAACCATTCTGTGATTCTATGATTCTTTTGACTTATAAGTTGCTTCTTGTTACTACACAGAGCTCCTGCAGAAAAAAAAAAACCAAAAAACCAACTGTTCCTTCATTTATTTTTATTCCCCCTTTCACTTTATGAAGTTTTGCTCCATGAGAGAGAGCAAAGTGATAGTGCGCTGTCAGCCCAGTGGAAAGGTGCAATTTTATGGACCACTTCTCTGGGGAATGGGACTGATGAGGTAGGAAATACTAAGTCTCTTACAGCACATGGCTTCTGTAGCACTATAGCTGGGAAGAAAGAGGCGTTTATGCAAAACTGTTCCTTTAAAAAAGGTCAATTAGGGACCTAAAGCCTTCCCATCAAAAAGGCTTTGACTATGTGACAGCAATGCTTTCCATCTACCCTTTGATAGAGTACAAGAGTACAGGGAATATTGAAGTACCTTCTGAGCCAATAATAAGTAGAGACAAGATTAAAGTGACTTAGTAATTGTATCAGAAGTTTGCAATTAATGAGCAATATCTGTCTAAAAATAGCAGGATAAGGTGGTAATCTTTTGCATTTTATACAATACCAGGAAAAAAAAGTACAGTTTACTTTAAATATTGACATTAAAATTCTTATTGTTGATACGAAAAAATATGTTTCACTCAGCTTTCACTTAAGAATCAAGCGCACAAGCACTAGTTGTAAACTAAAGCCTCTTCTCTGTAGCTTTTTAAAATACAAAAAGAGCAACACTGCAGCTGTAGGATGATGCCTGAGAGCACAACCCATTTGTGTGGATCCAGAACATGTTTAGATTCCCTGTCAGAAGTCAGATCAAACATTCAAATGAATTCTTTGGACACTATCCAAAATGAGCTCCTGCATTTGCAGATAATAGAATTGCCAGTATAAATCATACTGAAGATGGATTTGACTGCAAATGCTGTTAATGCATCTGGTGGGTGACACACATCAACTATGAGCAGTGGCAAGCAAACACTTTATCCTATGCCTGTAGAAGCTAAACCTGGTTAGATTTATTTGCAAGTGTATTTGTAGTTGCAAGACATTTGAAGGTGGTCAGGAAATGACTGCAGTGGCTCAGAATCACACCAGGGCATGGAATTTTTTGGTTGTATCTGTGGGTTATTCTCCAATATACATGTCGATAGTTGTGGTTTATTTTAAATGACTCATTTCTAATAATTATTTCCATGTTACAAGCAAAGCAGATTTTAAGTTAGCTCTAAGTGAGAAACACTTCCTATAAGCAATGTTCTTCTTTTACACTGGAATATAGACAAGAAGATCCATTAAACATAACGTGAAAGACCAGATGAGCCTAAGACAGAACTTCCATTTTGTCAAACTTTATTCCTTGTGACATCAGCTTTTCTGTTTTCAAAAACCATAAGGATATAGTACTGTCACCTAAGATTAGTCATACTACTGCAACACATGATGGAATTACTTTCCAACCGCAGAGTGAATGTTATCATAGAAAAGGGAAGGAGGGAAGGAATGAGGGAGGGAAAGAGGCAAATCTGACAGATCTGTCTTCAGAACTATTTTGTAGTCCTGAAGATTTGATTAATGTCAGTAAAAGGCTAACAAGTGAAAAGTCAGATGCATGTCAATTGTAGTATATTGTGCACAATCACCAAGCAAGTGGTTATGTGGTTAATTAGAACCCCACTCCTGTGTCCTGGACACAGAAGTATTTTAAACAGGTCTTTCTGTAACATTACAAAAAAATTTTAACAAGGTCCTGAAAAAGACCATTTTTGCTTTAGATGACCTATGCTTGTCTTCACAAATGTCTGCCACATATTATTTCTGGTGTTAAAGTATATTTTTGGCTTTGAACCACACATTTTAGTGATGCATACAAACCACTGCATGCCAGAGTAAAAATACAACACACAGTAAAAGTTACACACCATTTTTGTCAGCTGATTCCATGCACTCATCTGAACAACAAAACATGTTAGTGGGAGGAAAAAGATGACTGCTATTAGAGTAACCAATTATACTTCCATAAATTAAAAGTAAGAAGTCTAGCAGATATTGTTATGGTTACAACAGGATATGCTGCTTCTAGGAGTCCTTTAAAATAAAAGTAGATATTTAGTTTACTTCATTTTGTTCTTCTGGAGATTCAAAACATTACATAGGGATTAAAGTCTATATTTAAGAAAAAAATAAATTCATGTGACCAACAAGGAATGGTGCTTCCAATGGTCATTCCTAATTTTTTCCCCTCCATATATCAAGAGGTTGTGAACAATACCCTGTAAAGGAAGCAAAGAGCTATTCACCTTTTTCTGGTGTCCATACAGAAACATGAGTAGAACTTCTAAACAAAAAATTCAGATACTTAAAGAGCATGATGTAACTGCCTTTTTGCCTTTTAGTCCCTGACCCATTTACAGTTTAAATGATTATTATCATGTGCAAGGCACCTGACAAATATTTAGAAGACAAAGTAGTAGGGAAGAGATTCTTGCAGAGTCTCTATTTGTAAAATCTGTCCAGCTTCTTTGGATAATAAAAAGGCATTATCAGTGAATCAGAGAATGGCTTGGGTTGGAAGGGACCTTGAAGATCATCCTGCTCCAACCCTTGCCATGGGCAGGGACACCTTCCACCAGACCAGGTTGCTTGAAGCACTCTCCATCCTGGCCTTGGACACTTCCAGGGATGGGCCATTTCCCTGGACTACCTGTTTCAGTGCCTCATCACTCTGACGCGAAGACCTTTTTCCTCATATCTAGTCTAAACCTATTCTCTTTCAATTTGAAACCATTTCCCCTCATCCTGTCACTACATGTTCTTGTAAATAGTCTTCCTTCATCCTTTGTTTAAGTTCCATTCATGCACAGGTGTATTAAATTTATATATTCAGGTATATTAAATATACTACTCAAAATTTAGGCACAAGCACTACAAATACTGTGCAGCATTTTTCATGGTTTTTTGTGCTTCGTGAATGAAACAAAGAAAGAAAATTTTCACAAAGTTTACAAAGAAAATAAACAGTATTTTCTCGAAAAATTCAGAAAATTAGAATTCAGTAAAATTCAGAAATAGAAATAAGCAGACCTAAGGTTTGTGCTTAGTCCTGTTAACATCTGGGCTGCAGAGACTTGTGAATGTAATCACTGCTCTAAAGTCAGAGGAATATCTGTCAGCAGGATCATGGTTTATTCATATTTACAGTGTTAGGTTAAGGATAGAGCATCTCCAAGAGTACAATCTAAAGGACTAAAAAAATTAACTGCTATTGTTGCTGCAAGCATTGAGAAGTAGGATTGAGGATCAGGCACAGCAATTTCTTTCATTAATGACACTTTTCTTGGAGAAAGGAGTCACATTATTATTTTAACTGAACTGGAATTTTTTTTGCTGCTTTCATTTTCTTCAATACTATGAGACACTCAACTTAGAAGGTTAAAAATACATACAAGCCCTCTTGCTTCAGAAACTTATAAGTGAAAACCAGTTTAAGATCGCAAAATAAAGTTTTTATTCCTCAGAAACAACAAATTGTTGCTATTCCTGAAATGAAAGTCATATCTTCTGCAAGTTATTTCAAAAGCAAAAGAAGTATCTTTTTCATGCTTTCTTTAGAAGGCAAATCATAAAACCAGCAGAAAATAGAAGCAATTGGAATAGATAAGCAATTTAGAGACACTTTTTTAATCTCAGTAATTACCTATTCACAGAGGCAGGATTGGTTAGAAAGGGCTATAGATATTTTTCTATTTAAAACTTAACAGAATTTCCTGAGACATGTTAAATACAGGATAAATGTCATCTCTCTTCTGTCAAAATCATCCCAAGATAAAGAACAGAATTTGGTCAGATAATATTTTCTACTGCAGTCACAGCAGATGAACAACTCAGAGCTAAATTTTGTCTGTTCACATGTATACAAATATTGCTTATTTCACTGAATTTCCTTCTGTCAGGCAAAGCAATGTCAGAAAACAACTCTCTCAGTGATTTTCTGAACAACATTTCTTGGAATGGTTTTAAAGTTCAGGAACATCAAGAAGCTGCATTTTAAAACTATGTCCTCTTTATACTTTTTGTGTGGTTTGGGTTTTTCAATCAGATTGAACAGTATTTAAATACAGACTTAGTCCTTCACTTTTCCATTGGGCATCTCAGTCAGCTTAGGAAAATCAGATTAATTTGCTCCCAGAGAGCAGGAATAAGCTTCAGAGGACTAAGATATGCATGGCAGAATATGGCACTTGGTTGGGCAAGTTCTAGATCACTCTGGGCAAAATTAATAAATTCCAGTGCTTAAAGAAAAAGAATGATAAACATCAGGCCACTTCACAGACAGCAGTAACCCAGCTGTGGAAATACTGCCCTTCCTGGCTGCCAACTTTTTCATCAGTTTTGGCCCTAATGAATTTTTTCTTCAGGGTGGCCCCTAATGTGAACCCTTAATGAAGGACATATGGCTCACAGAACCAGGTTGTGAGTGTGCAGGACCTGCTGGCACACCTGAGAGCAAAGCTGAAACCAGTCCCAGATTTGGCAGGCACAGATGTCACATCAGGGCATGACCTCCTCCCAGGCTGCTGCATCCAACACAAACCAGATAAAACAACACCTTCACCACAGTTTTCTATTTATGAACTGGGCATATTCATGTAACTAAATACTTGAAAAAGGGGAGAGAGGAGAGGAGAGGAGAGGAGAGGAGAGGAGAGGAGAGGAGAGGAGAGGAGAGGAGAGGAGAGGAGAGGAGAGGAGAGGAGAGGAGAGGAGAGGAGAGGAGAGGAGAGGAGAGGATTGGTAAATACTTTTTATTTCTTTGGTGGGAGCAGCTTTTAATCAGTATTTCAGTTTCGTAGGCAAAATTCAGCTTGATGACAGTGACAATGTGGGCAGGAAGGGGGGAAAAGGGAAAGAGGAGATGCCTGAAGAAAACCATGCAAAATTGATGAAAGGGCTGAGAAGACCAAGGGGCTGTGAGGCATGCAGGGGAATTCCCCTGCTTTTTGGGGGTTTTGGGGTGTTATTTTTTTTTTTGATAGGCTTTGGTGAGGAATGCTGAGTGATGCCAGTATGACTCTGGAAGACTTTGAGATACAGTAGGTCGCAGGGTCTCTGCCTCCACCTACTCTCCTCTTTAGTCCCCCTGAACTACAGGATCTCCCCACCTCTCCCATAACACAAAAACCCTATCTTGTCCTTGGCAAGTGCTTACAGTTTCGCAATTTTTTCAAGGAAAAAAACAACAACACCTACTCCTCTCCACTCATGATGGTGCAAAGGGGTTAAAGACAAGATGAACTTTAGATCTAGGAGACAAGACTAGAGGGGAAGGCTCTGGAGGCACAGGAAATCAGTAGATAGGTGTCGAAAATGATTGCTTTTCTGCAAGGGGCCACTTGGTAGAGCAGACACAACAACCCTCCTCAACAAAATTCCAGAAAGAAAAACCCGTTTTCTGCATTGCAAACTCTGTGTCCCAAAATTTAATCTGCCTGTGCCTCAATTCAAATGAAGTAAAAGTGTCTTATCTACTCATCTCAAAATGGGGCTGTAAAAGCAAATTAGAATGTACATTTAGTGAGGAAATAAGTATTGATGAGCACTAAGGCAAAAGTCCACCAGGAAATTAAGTTACAAAAGCAAAATCTGGAGAGGTAACAAATGCTCCATTGGGCCATACACTGAACAGCAATGAGCAAACAAATTAGAGAAGAGTTTCTCATTTGATAAACACTAATTGCTATATAATGTGGCAGAAGCCCAAGTAGAAGCAAATGTGTGTATATATATATATATATGTGTGTATATATATATATGATCAGGTACGTGCAGTGCAAAACTGTGCTTGGGTCTGAGGGAGGAAATTAGGTAGGCACACGCCACCTCCTGGCATTTCTTAAACAGAGCTTGCAGAGCTTGTGACTTATTTATCTATTGTGACTTATTTATCTATTGTCCACATTGTAACTTTGCAGGAAAATACAAATCTGACATATGTGCCAAATAATAATGACTGAAGAAAAAATTTAAAATTACATCTACACTGTTATTTTCAAAACAAAATCTCCTGCACGTTTTGCTTCATGTAGCATAATTTCAAAATTTATCTGAAAAGACTGAGTGAGTTAAACATTATAATACAGCTGAAAAATCTTTTGGACTTACCAGCAATTGGAACAGAGGGGAGTTTATTTTTTAAAACATATCAAATTATGTGAGTTGACCCAAGTCATTCATTACCTACCCTTAACCCTGGTATTTCAAGCTATTTCCTACAAAGATGAGGTGTCAGCAGAGGGGCAGTGGGATTCCTGTGCCTTGGTGTCTGTTCCTAGCACAGGAGGAGGACGCTGTAGTGAGCACAGATTGTGCATTTCAACCTGTGCATTTAAATTAAGAGGGGTTCCAGGTCCTGCTCTCCCAGTGCCACTCTCTGTGTCTCGGTACCACCAACCCCTCTGCACAGTCCCTGTCTCCTCCTTGTGTCCACAATTCTGGCATTTCCCCAGCCCAGGTCTTCTCTCCAAACAGACTCCATTTCCTGACACAGGGCAAAGAAACCTTGTGATAGAAAGAAATGTTTTGGGATAGAAAGGGATGAATATCCTACTTAGTCTTGATACTCTTAAAATAGTCAATATTTTACTTCCCTAGCATAATTTTATGTCCATTTTCCCAAGACTTATTCCTGCCCTTTTCTTTTTTTATTTTATATATTTCATAGGAAGTATTTTTAACATCCTAAACCAGAGGGCAAATTGGCATTAGGTCAGCACAACTCAATTAATTTCATATTAATCTTGCCAGTTCACACAGGCTGAGAATCTGGCCCACTGTGATAGGAAATTAGGTCTTTTTTTAGTCAGCGGAGGCTGTCACCCACAGGCCGTTTAGAAATATATTTGGTTACTTTTATGGATGTGACATGTCCTTATCCAAAAAGTATCAACAGGAAAAAACATTTTTTTTTCTGTGAACAGTGGAACCAGTAAATCTTGATTTTGCATGGGTTTGCAAACCTGTACCTGTACCTGCACTGTGATAATTCAAATTCTTCTCTTATTTTCATAATGATCTCATTCCATGATATTTTAGTAGCCCCCACATTCCCTCACTGCCATCTGGGAAGAAAGAAGCACAGTCAGGCCTGGCTTGGTGTTGTATCTGTGCTGTCTGCTGTTGGTTGTGTCTGTACCTCTCAGGCACAGCATGGCCAAGCCAAAAACCACAAAAAAAATACTGAGTCCATGTGAACCTTTTTTTTTTTTTCCTCAGTGAGGTCATTAATTCAGTTCACTTTTGCCTACCATTTTACAGATTTTCACAAAACCTCCAGAACCATTTTACCTGTGAGACTTCTATCATTGTCCAGTGTGGCTAAAATTGACCTGTTGGTTCCCAACCTATTAGAGACTGGTCAGTGTGCTTGCAAAAGCCTTAGAAACCACGGGGAAAAAAAAGTTATGGGAGATAACGTGCATTATTTGTTGCCAGTACTTTAAATGACACAGAATAAATAGATTTTGCAGCAAAAGCAAAGATTCTTGGAGCACATTCATTCTTTTCTAGTGGGTTTTAATTGGTTCCCAAAAAAAATATAATCTAGCCAACACTGAAAATGAAAGAGAATAATTAGATTCTATTTTTGAATGTTATGGTAACTGAAAATTTTGACACTATTTTCCTATTTCACAGCAAAGGGAAGAGAATACTTCAAGTGAAGATCCACAGAATATGCCAAGGTGCATCAGCAGCTCAGTAGAATGGAGTGGGAAATTGACTAAAACATAAAGTCACTGATTTTGGAACATAAAATACTTCAGTGTGACCATGCGTGCACATGGCTAGCTCTCCTTACAGATAGCATTTCAGGAAATCAGAGTTTCACATGGAATGTTTGAGGCATGACATTGCCATCCACTCCTTTGGTGAATGCTCTGTACTTCATCCTCCTTCTGCCCTCAGTTGGACAAGTGTCAATTTTAATCACACAGGCCTCACTTGGATATGGTGCTATAACCCCATTAACTTTATAGAGACACTGCCTATTCTAGAAATAAAATCTATCAAGATTGCTTGATTCTCCCAGAAAAAATCTTAATTAAAAACATTCCTGATGACAAGTAGGATGGAAAATATGTAATCCAATGAAATAAGAATGTTTCCTCTGAATAATTTTGTTGTAAAGCATTTTTAAGGCAATTAATGACTTAATAATTTATGATTCAGAGGTTTTATTCTTATTTGTTACCAAATTCATATCTGTGTAGATATATGTCATATGAAAACCTTTCTTACTCCCTTGAGGATTCTGTAATACTGCCATGATGTGGAATTGACTCTCCAAGTATATATGGCCATGATTTTGAAAGGTATGTGGGGATTTGGGCTGCAGTTTTAAGATTTTTGCTCTAAGACATCTGTGAGACTTTTCTGTCAGTGGCAGCTCAGTTCTTCCTGGGAATTTCAAAAAAACTGTAGTCATTCCAATCTATTTTTGCTGTCCCTCTGACAGATGTCATCCCAGTGAGCAGAGCTGTCACTGAGAACTCTCACTTGAGATGAAACTGGGGAAAAAACCTGATATCAAGCAGGAACTGCTGGATGGTCTAGGGTGTGGAATTGGCAGGAAGTCTCTGCTTTGCTTTTCACGGCTGGTTAATATCTCACTTTGTATCCACCATGGCTCCTGACAAAATTAACAATGGCAGAGTGAAAGTGCTAACACAGGCCCTGGGGATTTTATCTCTGCAGTTTAACAATGCTGTAATGGGTTGACCTTGGCTGGATGCCAGGTGCTCACCAAGCTGCTCTATCACTCCCCAGTAGGGCAGAGGAGAGAAAAATAAGGAAAACAACTACTAGGTTGAGATAAGGCAGTTGAGGGTATGTGAGTGCATAAGCAAAGGAAAACAAATTGATCTCTACTTCCCACTGGTGATCAATGTTCAGCCACTTCCCAAGAATCAGGGCTTCAACACATGGAGCAGTTGCTCTGGAAGGCAGAGTTTGTTAAATAACAAATGCCCCCCATTCCTCCTCCCTGCCTTAGCTTTTATATCTGAGGTGATGCCATATAGTATGGAATATCCATTTGGATAATTTGGGTCAGCTGGCCTGCTTGTGTCCCCTCCCAGGATCTTGCCCACTCCCAGTCCCTTGACAGGGCAGCAGGGGAGGAATGTTACAGAGACAGCAGAGCTGCTGTGCCAGCCGTGCTCAGCAGAAGCAAAACATTCCTGTGCAATCAACACCCCTCCAGCTACCAATGCAAAGCACAGCACTGAGAGGGCTGCTAAGGAAAAGTGAACTCCACCTCAGTCAGGCCCAATACAGTCTCCATTCCTTATTCCATACCATGAGTCATCCCACATAATTTATATATCTTCCAGTGTTCCATTCTATTTATTTGTCATTACTGGAATCCATTCTTACCTACACACATAACTTAAAGTATGTCCCTAAACCATCTCCATACCTGACGCAGATTTTCATTAACCTTTATCCCTCATCCTTTCACAGATAAATATTATTTTGCCATTTCATGGGCTTTCTTCACCCCTCCGGATCCATGACTTGGAGTACAGTGGGCTTCTGATCCTTGATAACTCTGGCTTCTTGGAGTGACCTTGGGTTTCCCCTGAGGTCCCTTGTGTCTTAGGTTACAATGTAAGATGTAACCAAAAGTATGTGTTCTATCACCCTCTCTTAAAACCAAGTGGAGCAGTGTTCATCTCTTCCATGACCCATCCCTCATAACTCCGTCTGGGGGGATATCTTTTGTTAATGGGCCATCAAGTCTCCCTGCATGAGTGACAAAATTATATCATCCTATTTGTGAGATGCTCTGCCCAGGGGGAGGAGCCAAGCATTCCTACCTGGATATAATCTGGGGTTTGGAACACCACAAGCAGCCTTATCCATTGGATTCCCAGAGGAAGACCAGGCCCATCTACACCACCACTGGACGTTCAGAGGCAGACCACACCCTTCTACAGGATCACTGCTGCAACAGAACCACATCTATTACTCCAAGAGGACTGCAGCCACCATTAGATTGGACTGCTACCAACACGCTTAACGACTGCGTTGTCAGGTTGTATTCTAACTCTGTCAGTGTTTTGTACAATTGCATTTATTTTAATTTTCCTATCAAACTGTAGTTCTGACTTGGGCTCTCCCACTGGTTTGCTTTCAAACCAGTACACTTTACCAGAGGCTCCAGGTGACACCCTGCTGCCCTGCTGCAGTGTAGAGCGTATTCTGCATGGCTGGTCCTATCAATACAGGACCAAGAGTTGTTTCCTCTTTGATCTGCTCAAAGGCCTCCTGTTGCTCAAGGCCACACTCGGAATATTTCTTCTTCTGGATCACTTGATAAAAGGGCCAACAAGCTGACTATAACCTGGAATGTGCATTCTGCCAAACCCCGCTAGGCCTAGGAAAGCTTGTTTTCCTTCCTGTTAGCCACTGAGGACAGCTATTTTGTCAACCACTTCCATGGATTGCATCTATCCTGCCATTTTATTTTCCAAGAACTTGATCTCTTGCTGTTACAGAGGGAAAGAAAGCTTAGACAAGTCCTGCCTTTGACTCAGATTTCTGGCAATAGCTCTGTTCGATGCAGCCTGCACACCAAATTGCTCTTGCTTGCAAGTTCTTAAGAATGGCTGATTAAGTCTATTATAAAATAAATTATTTATTGAATAGATACAAGATTAACAGATATAAGATTTTAAACAGAATACTTACTAAGCAGGATAAAACAAAAATAATTATGAGTAGATAAAAAATACACTGCACGATAAAAACGTTATCACTGAATTGATGATGGAGTACACATAGAGCCTTTCACTCAGTTTCCAGGGAAGTGACAACAAAGTTTGCATCCAAACTTTGGGGGAAAGCCCTACACATTTCCAGGAAGTATGTAGGAGACTTCTGATTTGGTGAAAGTTTTGTGGAGCTTTTATAGCTTGTAAAATGAAGTATCTGTCAGTCAGACTTTCCAGCTTATCTCCCTACATCTTGTTCTCAAGACCAGATGTTTATTGTCAGCTGGGAATTCCACCTGTGGCACCAGAGATAACTCCCTACCAGACAAATGTCCAGCCTGGGTGATCTCACCAATTCATGAGAGGGGGAGAATGCCCAGACCTGTCACACCAGCTGATAGAACAGATAAGCTCTTCTGTGGCAGGGGGGAGAGTCCTGCAACAGCTGTGCAGGTTGTTTAGCTTACTTTGTTTTATGGCAAGAGCAGCTTTCAGATGAATTTGGATTATTGTTTTTTCTTTCTCAAAAATTTCTTCTGCTGTATTGCCCCACACAAGGACATCATTGATGTATTGCAGGTGTTCTGAAGCTCCACCTTTTTCTGTGCAGTCTGGGTCAGTCCATGGCAGATGGTTGAGCTGTGTTTCCACCCAAGGGGCAGTCAATTCCAGGTATACCAGACACTCCTACAAGCAAAAGCAAACAGTGGTCTGCACTCTGCTGCCAGAGGGACTGAGAAAAATGCATCAGTGATATCAATTGTGGCACCATTTGGCTGCCTTTGACTCCTGCTAATATTGGAATTCCAACACATCCAGCACGGCAGCACTTGGAGGCAGCGTGACTTCATTCAGGCCTTGACATTCCACCACCAGCCTCTACTCCCCATTAGATTTTGGCACTGGCTACATGGGGCTGGTAGAAACATTTTTTATCATCAACCACATTTGGATGGTAATAAAATGTTGTGGTTGCCACCCATTTATAAACTCAACCATAAAAATGCAAGGTTGGAGAAATACAACAAGAAACATATTAACAAAATTATTATTTTCTGTCTCATTATATAGTTATAACATTTCATTTTCATTTCATGAAATGCCTGTGAGTGGCTTTCTTTAGTGGTGGCTGAGCAAGCAATGGAGTCACTGCTATGAAAACTCCTGTTTTTTCACTATTGAAAGCTGAAATTAATGTTATATTGGATTATAAATGTTCAGCAACTGGATTATTAATGTTCATTAATGCACCCATTACTCATTTCTGTGAATGAGTACTGAATATTCCCTTATCTCTTTTTCTTTATCTGCAACATTTTACAATTAACATTATCCTTCTTACATAGGTATAAAAACATTATCAGCTTTCTATTATTCCTGCATTATATTGTTATTGGGGTATGTTAATTTTTTGGGATTTTTTACTTTATTTTTTTCTTTAAAAGTCTTGAAGAGCTCATTCTCTTAGACCATTTAAGGTTAACTAATTCTTGATACCTTTTGAACCTCCATGAGCACTTCAAACTGAAGTACTTTTTGCTGCTTGCTGTAAATACTGAACATTTCATTGCAATCTTAGGTGACTTAGTAATCCAATCAGAAAATTAAGAACTGCTGCTGCCAAATTACTCATGCAATTCATATTTTATTATTGGCTGCTGAACAAGATGTTTCAGTCTCACGCTTTAGATATTACTCAAGTGAAAGCTCTAAAAGTTCTGCTAATATAATAATCACAGAATCTCAGAATGGATATGGCTGGAAGGGACCACAGTGGGTCATCTGCCCCAACTTCCCTGCTCAGGCAAGGTCATCCCAGAGCACATGGCACAGTACTGTATTCAAACAGTTCTTGAATATCTCCAGTAAGGGAGACTCCACCAACTCTCTGGACAATCTGTTCCACTGCTCAGTCACCCACACACTAAAGAAGTTCCTCCTCCTACTCCGGCGGAACTTTCTGGGCATCAGTTTCTGCCCATTGCCTCTTGTCCTATGGGCACCCCTGAGCAGAGCCTGGTTTGTCCTCTGACACCTCTATACAGACACTGACAGACATTGATGAGGTCCCTTCTCAGTTATCTCTTCCCAAGGCTGAACAGGCCCAGGTCCCTCCAATTACCTCTGTTGCCATCCACTGGACCTGCTCCAAAATAATGACCATCACCTTTTAAAGAACTTTTTAAAGCAGGTCACTTGGGCCATGGAGTTTTGTGGCTATGTGGACCAGCATGTGTACAAACTGTTGCTCCAGAAAATTTAGAAGACATTCAAGCAAAACTGGCCAGTACACTTTGATGGGCTTGGGATGGGGGGGTGTAAACCAGAGAGTTTGGCTGCAAATTACCCATGCAGCAATGTTTTACATATGCAATTCAACTTTTTCTTAATCTTACTGGGTAGTTTGATTGTCAGCCTAGATGTGGTCAAAGTATCAGGTCCATCTTTCATTGATAGTAAATGAAAAATTGGTGTTGGACAAAAAGATGTCCAGATACTCTTCTGATGTTCTCACTAAAATTAAAAATTACTGTAATTCACAACTAAATTTGTTACCCATTACATAACACATAAGGAAGCTCACAGAGATCAACACATATATTCATAGACTACAGCTGTTTCCTCTGTTTTGAAACTGAATTAGGAAAACAGTTGTTTTAAACAACAGCACTACAATTATGCTAAGGGCTTTATTGATTTTTATTAAGTATTACATACCACATGGTTTATGTAATAATGTAATAAAAGAAGCCTGCTTTGAAACATATCAGCTGTCTTCAAACAAACCTCAATTCCAACACTGTATTTATTCTGTTATCTGAGCTCTGTAAGGCTACTCCACATACACAGATGTGTTTAAAATAATCAAAATGGGGGAAAACATTTTGAAAACCCTCAGAGAATAAAGAGTATTCATCACAGAAACAGGAACTATAATGTCAGGCAACTTAAACTGGCTTTAAACTGTTTTAGAGAAATCAGGATGCTACTCACAGTGTTACATTTAATATCTGTGAGCAGTGGCTCCAACCTGGCTTGCTGCTTGTTTTGTTTAGACAACTAGTAAGATCTAGCAATTGCACTGGTTGCCAGCATTCTGCTGAAACCATATGGCATGATGAGAACGTTGGAGCCTGCATGCCCTTATGCACAGAGAAAAGAAAAATGAGACAAATAGCTGGAATCAAACACTTCAGTGAAGAGAGCAGACTGCCTGTAGCTGATGGTTAGAAGGATGATCTTTGAACTAAAGCCGCATCTGACATGAGTTAAGACCATAATAATGCATTTGAATTTTTGGCTGATGAAAAAAATTAAAACTTTTCTCTAGGTTTTAGAAAATGAGGAGGATTATTATCACAAGCTGTACTTAAAGGACAAAGGGCAAATGTAGATCTGTGCAGTTCTGACTGTTGTTGGCAGAAGCCTTAAGAAATTGGCTGCTAATGCCAACATGTTCTGCTTTGCAGGCAGTAACTCAATACACATATTTATGGAAGGCTGCATGTTCACTGTGTCTTATCACTTTCATTATGTTTGGCCCCAAGAGTTCAAAGCCATAAGCTGTATTTCAGAAATTATATAAATGAATAAGAAAGACTACAGTTTATTCTTTTAATTTGCTCAGTCGCACCCACATGTGACAGTCTGTCCAATTTTTGCAAATTAATATGTTTTGGATGCTGCTGAAAACTGTGAGACATGTAGACATCTTGCTTCCTCAGTTTCACATTTTTAGGGATTGTTTTCAAGGAACATGAGTGAAACACTGATCCTGTTTCTAGTATTGGTGAAAGGAAAGCTTCAAGTAGTTTCAAAAGCATAAGAAAATGAAATGCTAGCTTTTAACAGATGAAGCAATAGCAGAACTGAAGAAACTAAAACATATAAACTCAAATGGATTGACATGTTCTCCTTTAGAAGGAACTGCTACAACAAGAAATGGGCTTTTAGGGCTATAGGCTGGATCCATGGGCCCAGACCAATGCATGAGGTTCAACAAGGCAAAGAGCCAAGTGCTGCTCTTGGGTCACAACAGCTGCATGCAGCACTGCAGGCTCAGGGAAGAGTGGCTGGAAAGATGCTGGTGGAAAAGGCCCTGGGGGGGCTGGTCAGCCATGGCTGAACAGGAGCCAGTGTTTGTTCAGGTGGCCAAGAAGGTCAATGGCATCTGGCCTGTATCAGCAACAGGGTTAGAGCATTGAGTGTTGCTCTGTACTCAGCACTGGTGAGGCCACACCTCAACTGCTGTGTTCAGTTTTCAGCTCCCCATGACAAAAAATCACATTGAGGCGCTGCAGCATGTCCAGAAAAGGACAACAGGGCTGGGGAAGGGGCTGGAGCATAAGTCTGATAAGGAGCAGCTTATCAGAGGGAGCTCGGGGTTTTTAGCCTGGGGAAAGAGAGGCTCAGGGGGACCTTCTTGTTCTCAACAGCTGCCTGAAAGTATCCAGGTTGTTTCCAGGTGGGGATCAGTCACTTTTTCCAGGCAAAAAGCAACAGGACGAGACGAAATGGCTCAAGTTGGACATCAGGATAACGTTCTTCACTGGAACGGTGGTTCAGCATTGGACAAGGGTGCCCAGGGAGGTGCTGGTGTTCAACCACTGGACCTGGCACTCAGCGCCACGGTCTGCTTGACAGGGCGATAAGTTGGGTTCAATGATCTTGGAGGTCTTTTCCAACCATAACGATTCTGTGAAAGACTTCCACTTTCCTCTTGCTTGTCTGGAAAATCTGGCATCAAAGGCATCAGATCTGGAAGAGGGAAGTATTATTTCAAAGAAAACAGACTAAGAGATTTTGCTGCCTCGGGCTTCACTGATTTTCACGGGGGTTTGGCATCACGGTCTGTGTAGGTGAATTTGAACTCCGGTTTCAGGGGAGCGTCCAGCACCGCTCACCCTCTCCTGCCCTTTCCTTCAGTGCATGGCTGAGAGAAGCCCAGCGCCGCGCCCGAGCCGGACCCACCGGACCCGGCACCAACTCCCGCCCGCGGCACCGAGCCGCCCTCACAGCGCGGGGCCGGGCACGGGACACGGCCAGCGCCGCCCCCAGCAGCCGGCGAGCCCACGCTGCAAATGCCTCTGGGAGTTGTAGTCCGCTCTGGCGGCCTCCGCCCGCCCGGCCCGCGCCTGGCGGGGCTCCATGCCCCGGGGCTGTCCCACCGTGCCATGTCGGGGCACGTCTTCGTCCGTTGCGACCCCTAGGCTGCCTGTCTGTGCGGGAGGGATAGACGGGAAAGGAGACGGAACTACCCTGGATAGAACTACAGCTCCCGGCGTGCGCTGCGCTACAGAGCGCTCAACGGGGCGGGGGAGCCGGTGAAGATGGCGGCTGTTAAACGGAGCTGGATGGGAGGCTGAGGTGAGTTTGGGGCAGCCGGGCAGTGCTCCGGCCACTCGTATTCACCCTCGCAGTCTCCTTCTCGTTGCGATCTCTCTATTCTTTCCCCTTCTCCACTCTTGGGAACGAGGAGGACGCGCCAGAGGGCTGGGCGCTGAGAGAGTGGCGGGAGGCTCGGGCCGCCAGGCTGGCGCGGGGGGAGAAGCTTCGGGGCATGGCCTCAGCCTGGACTCGCCGGGGCAGCGGCTCGGGCGGTCCCTGTGGGCGCTGCTCCCGGAGGAAGGGCTGCCAGGCTGGCTCTCGGTGTAAGGGCTGCCAGGCTGGCTCTCGGTGTAAGGGCTGCCAGGCTGGCTCTCGGTGTAAGGGCTGCCAGGCTGGCTCTCCGGCTCTCCGCCTCCGGACGAGCTCCGGGGACAGCGAGCGGATCCCCCCCGCTTTCACCGGGCGGGGCTGTGGCTTCGAGAGTTCCCTCAGCTGGTTTTCTTCAAATGGACCTTAAGACAGCGAGATAATAACTGAACACAATGTAAATTGGCAGGAGGGCGACCCTGCGAGCTTTCTTGGCTTCCTCTTTAAAGTTAATTGTGTATCACGGAGCCGTGCTTTAGGTAATTGAGGTGTGGGTTCACAAATCTTGTTACTGAAAACCATTGTACGACGTTTATTTTTGGATACATCTAGAAAGGTATCCCGCGGTCCTTTGAGCTGAGATACAACGAAGAAAAGATTGTGGTGTACATTGTCTCTATGGCATTGTAGGACTTGTGGGAAAACCTATAACTTTAAACCAGAGTTTTAGTTGCTGTATCGAAACCCACTTTGCCAGCCCAGGTGTTTCACTTTGCACATCAATGTTTGCTGTGCAAACTGAGTAGGTAAGCTAAACCCAGAGTTAACATCCAAGGCTTTGGGATTTTGTAGGTAGTTGCTTCCTAAAGCATTTGTAATTAATTCTAAATATTATGAAATATTTCTCGAGTAAGTTTGGGACACCTTGTTTGAAGACTTGGTGTTAATGCTCTTAAACATATGATAAAATTTCTTTGAGAAATTGGTGGTTTGGAGAGAAAATCTTGATTGTAGTGCCCTGATAGCCCTGAAGGCTTATCCATAGGTTTTATTTAAGCCTTTTGATAACAATTGTAATGTTTGTCTAAAAAAGGCTGCTAGAATGAGATTAATTTCTGATTCAGGGAAAAACCTTACAGAAATGTAATTAAGATACATTTGTATAATACACAAATTGATAAGTTTGTGTTTCAACATCTGTTTTAGATGTTGCTAGTGTTTGCAGTTCATGATGGACAGTAACTTCTCTCTACTTCTGGTCCAAACTTGTGCAGTAAAAAGAATGAACAAATTTTATACTGCATGCAAGTTAAAGGGGGTGTGAAATTACTCACCAGAGTTGGCCATTCAAGTATAATGATAAAATCTAAATTATAAAAAGTATGGGTTAGAAACAGCTTTGGTTGGTCTCAGTGACTTTTAACTGCCCAGCCTAGCTCCATAAGGAAGTAATCCTTGTCAAGTTACCACACAATTTTTAAGCAATTTGAAGATAGGTAATTTCTTGAAGTGAAAGCTAATGTTTTCTGTAGTTGCATTCTGTCTTGGGTAAGAGAGCAGGGTAGTCTCATTAATTGACCCAGCTTCATACATGGCATTTCCTCTCCAGCTGAGAAACATAACTCAGATTAAAGTCAGGTATTTCCCAGAATTACTGTGGTATGTAAATCCATTTTATATTACATTTTTTGGGTTCTGGGAATCACAGTTGGAGCTTAACGGCCTATACTTAGGAATGAACATGTGATTTATTAATCTTGCATTGCACTGGCCATTTGCCTACTTTCAAAGCTAAAGGCATTGATTAATTTTTCAAAGAGGAAATATGAGTGGGGAGCTAAGTGATTTATTAAGTAAATGTGCAGTGGATTTTTAATTTTTCAGTTCATGCCTGCGTGGCTGTAAGAGGTGCTTAAGCCTCTGCCTTTATTTGGCTTAAGTTGGAGGAAGGAAAAGGAGCCCAGATGGCAATTTCATTTTGGAGACTCAAAATCAAGTTAAATATTTATGGTGTTACATAATAACATAACAGAGGGCTTATTGGAAGAAAATAGAAAATCTCAGGTATGCTGACTTATCTTCCTTTACCTGTAGCACAAGATTATATAAATTTTTCCATTTTAGGTCTTTTAAAGAGGTCCATTGTATTAGGGCATACAGGACAACAATCTCTGCTTTTCTGGTTGCTTTCAATGCCATTTCTGGAATCTTGTGATAATAAGAAATGTTTGTGCTCATAAACTATCCTTTAATTTCAGATCCCATGTTAGTTAATGGAAAAAAAATACGGAACAAACTGTATTTTTATCCTTGTTCTGATGAACAATAAATTGGCCTTTTTTTTCCTAGCCAAATGGTGTAAAATCATCTCAAAAGAAAACTGAAAATTTTTCTTTAGAAGAACAATTTTATGTGTCATGCAAGTGTTCCTCTGCCTTTTAAGACATGTTCACTAGCTTTGCACTTTTGATTATCAATACTTTTAGAACTATTGTTATATCCTTAGAAAAAACACAATGGCTCTTAGTCTTCCACAGAGAAGTAGGTAAGATTTTGTTTACCTTCTTAATATCCAGGAGTCAGTTGCTTTGGTGAAGAAAACAGTGTATAAAGCATCTGGTGATCTGTCACATGCCACAAATTGACATGGAATATCTTAAACAGCAAGTGTTAGGCTAGGAAACTAAATGGTATCACATGATTTTCCACAGTTCTCTTTTAATTAGCTAAGTTCTGCTTCATCAGATTCTGTGAGGGGGTTTTCCCTCTTTTGTTAGGTAAAAGTGTATCTCAGTGACAAACAGCTGAGCAGACTCAGAGTGGAAAGCTTCTTGGTTTGGTTTTTTCTGTTCTGGTGTAACAGGTGACAGCATCTGTGGATGAAACTTGTCCTAGACCAACTGAGACAATGATTGAAAACTTTATGGAGAGGAAATTGTTCTGTTCTGCATGTAGAGGCCAGGCCACCTCCATGTGGGATTTTTGGTCC
Source organism: Setophaga petechia (assembly GCA_024362935.1). NCBI lineage: Eukaryota > Metazoa > Chordata > Aves > Passeriformes > Parulidae > Setophaga > Setophaga petechia. Next base: position 17,049,525 of record JANCRA010000011.1, read on the forward strand.
TATTACAGACCATAAAATGACTAAAAACCCAGTGAATTATTTTAAAACAGATATTTTCTATATGTCTTTCTTGATACAACTTTTCTAATAATTTCTGCAGAAGAGTCTTCTAAAAATCTTGTGCAAGTGAGTTGACTTTGCTGACAGCAGTGGTTGTGTTTTTAGAAAAATGTGTTGAATTCCTGATTGCTGGAGATGGTCAGTAAAACACTCTTGAGTCTCTGACATTTGACTCCCTGAAACTCTCACCAGGTTCTCTGCTTTTTAATTTTCTTTTATGTCAGTAAATCTGTTTTCTGTAATGTTTGAGCTAGCTCCATAACTACATTCTGAACCAGAGATTTTGCTTCTCCATGTGTCTGTTGGACGTGACAATCTGCAGCACGTTTCCTTTAATAAAATTACACTGTTTCTCATGCTGCCCTTGGAGAGGGACATACAGCTTTCTAATAGATGGGATATTTTAAATAACCCTCTTTGAACTACTATTTTTAATCCCAGTTGCTGTCAGCAAATTGGAACCTTTGATTGAAATGCATATGCGAGAATAAAGTTTATTTTTAGCAACTATGAACATTGCTTTAATATGTGGTCATTAAAACATATGTTGACCAAATGAAATGTTTATTCTCACATTATCCATCCATGGAATTACAATTTTTTGGTGTATGTATACATACAAATATTCACTGAATATCTTCTATTTAAAAATTTATTTTATTTTTGAAACAAGCAACACTCAGTATCATTAACTGAGATTTTTTTCTTATTTGTGGAAAAGTACATTTGTTGGGAGTTTGCATTTGGCAATTAGTAAAAGCAAAACACACTGCTTTAATACAGAAAAATTTCGAATAATTTGCATTTTAGTGCTAATTAGAGGAACAGTAGATTTGGCTACTTTTATATCCAAAATAGATTGTTGTAACTACAGATGAGTTCATTTTATGAATATATTTAATTGCATCAAAAATCCTTTGAGCTGCTGTTGTGTGTAGGAAATTGCACTCTGATCTAAAATCTGCCTTTTTTGATACTGGGAGCAAAATGCCCTAGAAAGGACCACACAGGTTTTTCAGTTGTTTTCTGTAGTGTTGAGCAGAAGCCTCTCAGTCATTTTTAACAGGGGTGAGCTGTGGTTTGGAGCTGAAGTGGAAATATCCTGTGAGATGTGCAGGATTTATCATCCTAAACAGGGGCACCTGGGAAGGTCACAGGACACCACAGAAAAATGTTTACTCCAGCATCAAAGGCAGGAACAGAATGACTGCATTTCAGGAACAGGCAAAATCTACATCTAGTCTGGTCAGCTAAGAGAATTTCTGGATTTCTGTGGTAACAGCCCCTCTGGTACTGGAGATGAAGAATGCTCAATCTGCATGATTTACTGGAGCATATTTGGATGTAAATTGTGTTAAGCTATAGTATTGACTGTTTTTTTGTTTGTTTTCTTCATAGTTTCTTATGTTTTTACAAAATTGAAGACAGATCCCCGATTAACAATGCCTGGCAGTAAGTATTCTTACCTTAAGTACATTAAGACAATATTTAGGGGTGTTTACTGTTAAGATATTTTCTTTGGGGTTTAAAAATTAAAAAAAAAAAAAAAAGGAAAAAGAAGCATTATACTTTCTGTCATTTATAAAATTTTTAAGATGTTAATATTATCTAGTCTCTGCCTTTGTAAATCTCTATATATTTTACACAAAATAATATGAGCTTTGCATTTGCCTTTTTGATTACAGCTTCACAGTATAACACTGAATTTTGTGATTTAGACTGTGTTCTGGAATAGTTGGATTCAAAAACTAAGCAAGATATTTTTGATATTAAAAATCTATATTTTGATATAGCTATAATGCTATCTTTGGAAAATGACAACTAGTGTTTATAGAAGATAGAATTGCTATTTAGGATAAAAAGTATTAAGACTTAAATTTTTGACATTCAAAGTTAAGTGAGATTTTTGAGGCAAATATTTCTAAGAATCAAATTATTTACCTTCAAGAGTAGCAAATTTCTCTAACTCAAAGGATCGAGTTATAAAATGTGTTAGAAAAGCATAAATTTAACTAATCCTTTAATAATTTTTCTATTTAGAAAAAAATTTATGTGATCAGATTAGGTGTTAGTAACATTGCTAACACCAGTCTTTGGATAAAGGAATCTGCTTTATCAAAAAAGTTACAGTACCAGTCATACTGAGTGCATTCTAATATAGGTTTGTAGTGAATTTCATGAGGAAGTCTTTGAGCATTTGTTCATTGCTGTGGTTTGTAATAAGCTGTGACTGTGGGCACTGGAAATGCCTTGCAGTAGTTCTGTGTTGTGTCATTTGAACCCTGCTCATGTCAAATGCCTCACTGTAAGTAAGATGTGTCACACCTGTCATGTGAAGCAGTGAGTGGAATTTTTTTAACCAATTGAACTGAAACAGCAAGGTGGTTTTCCTTTTTTTTTTGTTTGCTTGGGATTTTTTGTTTGGTTGGGGTATTTTGTTTGGGGCTTTTTTTTTTGTTTGTTTGTGGTTTTTTGTTTTTTTTCTTTTTGTTTAAACCAGATGTGCTAATGTTTAGAGTCATTAGTATCAATGCAAGTACAGTTTGCATTACTGCAGTCAGATGGGAGCTAAAGGAGACCAAAAGAACTGATTGCAGTGTTAGTCTGTGCAAGACACTCAGAATTACAGAGCCATTTATTTATCTTTGCCTGTGTTAATGAGTGTAACTGCATGGGTGAGGAAAAGGAAAGCTAACAGACGTATTCATTGCAATTCTTGTGGAACAACAGTATTTTCATAATATTTTACTTCCAAAAGTTATGGCAGTGAAGAAGTACAATGGGATTTTATGGCAAGCAAGCATCCTTTTGTGGTTGGTTGTACTTCTAATCAGTAGAGATAGAGCCTTCAGTAATTCAACTCTGTTGCATGTGGAAGAGAAATCTTTTGCCTGCTAATTTAGGCTTCTCTAGAGGTTCCATAGGATTCTTTTCAGAGCATATTGATGAAACAAGCTGCTGCTACAGTGTTACTTTGAAATTTTAAAGTATTTGTCCTTTAAGTCTGAAAAACTTGGTTGTTTCTATAGGCTGGGGGACTTTGTGTGTTGTTTTTGTTTTATTTTATTTTCACATGAATTTTTCTCATACCACGCATCAAGAAGTGCATATAAAACTTATTCCTAAACAAAAGGCTGTTATGGTGAGATATTTTCCAAAAATGTTTTCTGTCGTGTTACAATGAGTTCTTTACAAATGAAGTAGAAGAATAGTATCTAGTTTGCAGGTAATTTTGATAGACTTCTTGGGTCCTACTGACCATCTCCCTTATCCACTACTGTCCTGCTTTTTTTCCTGGGTCTGTGTAGCAGTTCCTGGTGGTAGGAACTGCTCTTCACACAGTAGTTGAATGAATGTATAGGTCTGAAGGCAGTGTTCTGGAATATCATGAGAGATCCAGATGACTGGTATTACATAAAGACTGAGTAAAAGCTTCATTAGTATTTCTGGGGAATTCAGCTGTACCTGGTGATACTTTAGAGGTCAGTAATGAAGTTACTGTATGTGAAACACTGGCAGCACAAGGTGCTTTTTAACTCCTTCAATATTAACCGTGGAAAAACAGGCTTTAGTCAGAGCTGGGCTGTGGTGCTGAGAGGGGGGAGATGAGCAAAGGCCATCAGCCAGAGGTGATGGATGCTCTTCTCTTTCAGCCTCAGCCCAGCCACGGCTGCTGGGCTCTGCACGAGCTGTTCAGTGCATCTTTGGATTATCACATTTTCTATTGATGGTTCTGCTTAGCAATCCCACTTAGGAATGCAGGGATTTTGTGCTGCATTAAGTCCTAAAAAATGTTAAGATTTTAGTCTCAATGCAGTTGTAATAGCCCAAATAGAAAATTTTTCAGTCTGCTCTCTTTACCTTGAGAAGTAAAAGTGCTTGGCTTTGACCAGCCATGACATGGCATTTGTGTTAACATCTGCAGTGGAGGTGTGGTGCTCTGTCATTGCATGGATCAACCTTGCCAAGGTGTAGATTTTCCTGTACTTTTTATGTTTAACTTTATGTTACAAGTTCTACTTGTGCAAATAGAATGGATATTGATGCAAATGGTTATAGACACGCATGGTGTCTTCAGCTGAAATGCAAATTCTGAAATGTTGAGGAAGCAAACGTGTTTTCTCATTTCTGATTCAGTACAGTAGGAGAAGGTTTGAACCACAGGTGTTTTAGTAATTGTTTAAGGTGTACTTTATCACAAAGAAACTGGAGTAAAAGATTAAATGGTGCTTTTACTTTAAAAGTGAAGCCAAAGAATATATAACCAGATAGCCTCTGCAGTAGAGGCAGTATGTGTTTCTCACTTGCCTCATGTGCTCTGAGTTTCCCTCTTGAATAATTTGTGCAGATAATTTCATTTAGCAAATTCTGTTATGGAACACGGGTAGGTTTTGTAGGTTTTTTTATTGGCTGACTTTGGATTGAAAATGCTTCTGCTAAGGAGAAAAAGCATTAGCTAAGTCATATCAAAATATCTGTTGAAGACTCTTCTTGAACATTATGTTCTGGATATTCACACTTAATCAGATGTTTGAAACACAGCTTGGTAGATAGCGAGGTTTTTCTTTTCTAGAAACAGCTGACCTACTTACTGGATGTATTCTCTGACTTCAGTGAAATGTTTAACTTAAAAGGCAGCTTTTATACTAAAATGAAATTGCTTGAACTAGAAGAATGATATGTGGCACAGGTGAGAGCACCTGTTGACTATAAAAATATATTTTACTTGTGGTAGCTCTGTGTTTGAATTTTTTAAACTTTTTTCTTAGCTTATTCTTTTCCCCTTTGACTTATGCCATTAGCATAGCTATATCTTTGGTTTTCAAGGTTTTGTTAATAATAATTGTTAGTTAAATTGTTTTTAACTGATTAGCAGGTCCTTATGACTGACTCTAACATATAAATTCAGAGAAGAAATAAATAAAAATAAGGATTTTGCCAAATGTAATGTTCCCACATTCTTCCTTTGATTTATGGCTGTGAAATGTAGTAATATGAACACCTCCCACACTCTTCTGTCAGATATTTGTCAGTCAGAAAGGGACCATTCTGATTTAAGAGGTACATATATTAGTTATGTGGAAAATATTCCATAATTTGGCCTGTTCTTGGTTGCAGTGAAGAGGCAGTTTTGGTGACTTCAGAATGGCTCCAAGCATGCTCATTAAGCTGCATAATATTTTATTTCCTTGGCCTCTCAAACACCATGTGGCTTTTGCCCTTGTCTGTGCAGAGGCAGCTCCTCTGGCAGCAGGTGGAGCGTGCTGGTGGCTTCCCTGCTTTGTGCACGGTGAAAGCAAACACAAATGGAACAATTGAATAGTGCCTGTCAGTTTCTCTATTCATGCATGCTGCTTCTTTCCTTGTGTTACTTCATGGTCTTCAAACAAATAAATGACCCACTCCTCCCTCAAACCCAAAAATACCCATCAAACTTTAAAAATTATAATTTTCTATGTGCATAGAGTTTTCTTGCCAAGTGTAGGAGGGAAAACAGCACTTGAAATGGAATTTGAAATGAGTGAATTCTTAACTGGCATTTAACATTTTTAACACATTTTAGAGGCAGATAACTTCCTCATTTTGGTTTCTCCTCTCCCAACAATTCTGGGAATATAATTTTTTTGTGTTTTGTGATTCTAGTTTTTGTTATGTATGTATAATAAGTAAGTATTAACAAGATTGGTAATGGGAAGGGAAGATTTATCACCCTGTGAAATAAAATTCTGAAATACCAGTGACAGGAGATGTGTTCCTAAATGTGTCAGTATAAGTATTTCAGGGACTAAGCTTGCTAATGTTTTTAGTGAAAATCAAGCCACAGTTCTAATGAATTCCTGTCTCCACTCTTTCCATCCATCGGACTTTTTTCCTCATCTGGAATTTGTTTCTCGTGTCGCCTTCGCACTTTACAATGGGACGTGCTACTTAATAAGGCACTTTTTGTAATTTCTTAGTTTAATTTTTAGGCAGGGGAAACCCTCTTAATTTTAATGACAGCATTATTCATTATTGACTACTTAAAACAGTGTTAAATAGGTTATCATTCTGTAACATTTTCATATTTCAGCTATTACAGAAGAGTTATATCAGGGGGTGTCTGAGATTTTTGTTTACTGCTTGATTCTGGTATTTTAGGATGAGACACATCAGGGGCCCTGTATCATGTCCTTTTCAACTGCTAACCTAAAGGATCACAGCAACTTGGCAGACAGGTGCCAGGGGAAGGTCATGGGTTTGGTTTCCTTTGGCAGTTTACCACTTGCTAGGACTAGGCCAGAAAAGGGAAATAACTGTATTTCAGGTTGTCTGTAACTATTACAATGCTATGGTTGCAGAATATATAATAGATTCTTTACATAATAATATGCAAGAATTGCTTTCAATACGAAAACAGCTTCAGTTTTTTTCAGCTGATTTTTAGGTGACTGCATTGAAAAGAAAAAGTAGTAACTTTTCCAAATGTATCCTTGATTTAGTGAAGAGAAGAAACAAAACAGGAACTTGCAACTGGAAAACTGCAGCTCTTCCTGCATCTGTTTATTTAACTCACGGTACCTTAAACACCTTTGTGTGCCACCAAATTGGTGCTTCCTTATTTAATGAATACACGTGGATTTCTTTAGGACTTGTTAATTTCAAGCAAGTGTTCCTTTTGTTGTTTTCTGTTAGCTGTCATTTCTATGTACACATCATTCTAGCCCCTTTTGGGAAAGGTAATGTTGAAGAGCAATTCCATAGAGAGTCAAAATCATTCATATTAAGATAAGACATGGTGAGTGATATCATTATCATCATTCATCCTTCCATTTCTTCCATTTGGAACAGACTTTAATATAGCCAAGAAATGAACAATGGTATTTCATCCATTCCTTCTTAAAACATGCAGAATTAATTTTTTCAGTTGTTATTTCTGTATGCACAATCTGGGCATCTAAAATAAAAAATTAAGTTCTTTGAAGATGAGCTTCATTCAGTGCTCATCACAGCCTTTGTGTGCTTTCAAACTGTGTGTGGACATTTTCCCAAATATTAAAATGTAGCTTAGTAATTTTTGGGGGCTTTATTAAAATATGGCTGTCGTTGTTATTTACAGAAATGGCTTTGCAGCTATCAGTCGATTAATCTTCATGTGCAGCCTTGTTTGCTATTGATTTCTGAATCATGGGACGAAAGGGTAAGAAGGCTCATGCTGGTTGTGCATGCAAGTGTCCTATTTTTTTTTGTGCATGACAACAAAGCAAAATTGATTTTGGGGAGCGGGGTAAGATTTCCATTATGTGATTAAATGCATGTCTCTGGAAAAGCCAGGGTGAACTCCTTTTAAAAGTCTTTTAGCTTTCCCTTTCCTTGATGTATGGACTTTCCTTCCCACTGCTGGCCCTTATGAACCTCAGTAGCTCTCTAGGGAATCATGTTTCTTGTGGATTGCTGAAGATGAAAATTTAGTTGTGTACAGCACTCTTGGCTTTCAAAGAATGCTATTTCATTTCTAGGAAGTTACATTATTCAAGATTAATTCATGCAGGAAATAGACAGAAATTAACAAGAGATGGGATAGGTAGATGAATGAAACTCTTCCAAGTCTTCTGAGAGTTCAGGAAGCATTTGGACAGTGCTCTCAGGCACACAGTGTGATTCTTGAGGCTGTCCTGTGTAGGACCAGGAGTTGGATTTGATCTCTGTTGCAACCCTTTGTAGTCAGAATATTCTACAATTCTGTGATTCCTAGTCTTACAACTTGTAGACCCGAAGACTTCAAAAATAGTTGGTCCTTGTGTAACTTGTGTCCTGCTTGAGGTCTGTTGAAGGTCTCAGTCCTTTCGTTTTTCAAGGAGAGCACAGTTGTGATTCTAAATTGTACTTGGACCTGTTATGGTGTTTTGTTGATAACAGTCTGTACTTTGGCTGGAAATGGGCACCCTGAGTCTTAATTGTGCTTTGAGCATGCTTACTCATTCCTTAGCAAGAGAATGAGAAAGGAATTCCAATCTAACACTAAGCTGTATAATTATGCTAAATCAGTGCTCCTTCCTGATACTTTTGTAAAGCTGTTAATACATAAGGAAATCAGTGAAGATAAAGCTTCATGGATATTTTGTTAGAAGTGCACTAACAAATACCCAATAATTTATGCTATTAAAAAAAATTGCCTGTGTTTCTTAAACTAGGATGTAACTGTGTAATGATTAGGAAAGGACTTTAGGATGATGATACCCTATTTGTGAACTTTATATGTAATAAAATATGAATAGTTATAATTGATCTGTTTCTGACATGAGTGAGCTGGCAGAGTTCTCTTGTCTCATAATAAATGCAGTGCAGGCTGTTTTCAAGACTTTCTATGTGTTTGTGTTTTTTCTATTAAATGGGTTTGTAATCCATTACTGACATTGGTTTAGACATGAGCTTGAAGTTCCTCAGAACTGACAAAATATAATTTGTGCAAATTGAGTCTGATGTTGGAATTGCAGTGTGGTTAGAAGTGCTGGTTGTGGGCAAGAACTGCTGGATTGCTGCAGAAACCAGTGAGCCTGTGTGCCCACAGATGTCCTGCCTGGTTTCTATAGAAAGCTGAGGCACTCAAGATTTACTGCTTAACAAGATTTATTTATTAGATGTAAGATGTGTTATTAAAGTGACTTTTGTGTCTAGATGCAAAGCTGTCTGTCTGCTCCACTGACCATCTTCTAGACTGGCCAGTTCAGTCTGGTGGGAAACAGAAGTTGTGGTGGAAAAGGGACTGGCACAGAGTTTAGGTACTGAAAGTGTCCAGAAGAGCAAATCACTGTGTCTGTGTTCCTCTCTAACTGATTAGACATTACAGGAAAGGAGAAATTTCTTTTTAGTCAGCTGGGATCTGTGGTTCTAGACAGGAATGTGTTCCAACCTTATATCCCACTACTTGGGAGAAGAGCTGCATTTCAGTTCTTGGGGGAAACATAAATTCAAGATGAAGTACTCTTTAGAGCTATTGGGAAAGATAACAACAACCATGAGAATATTTTATGTATTGACCTATAAGGAGGGTTTTTTCAGTGAAACTGAATGTCTTTCATTTCTATGTTTAAAACTGTGTTGTACATACTTCTGTTTGCTGAATTGCTCTTCTGTCAGGGCAGGATGAACAAGGCAAAACTGTTTGCAGGGAAAGGAAGACATGAAAAATTGATTGTTTTGGCAGCTCCAAGGGCCTGTTCTTGGTAATATGTAAAGAGATTTTTTTTTCAAATTTTTGAGTCCATATTCTTTTAACGTTCTTTTACTTTTAATGGAAACATGTATGTTTCCAAGTCCAAATGGCAATATCTCATTTTGTAAATGCTTTCTGGGAAAGTCAAACAGCTAGAAATAGACACAAGCAGAGCACTTAATTGAAGATTGGTGATATTTAAACAAGAATTCTAATTCTGAAGCCTAAGTATCCTCTGCAACTGTTTTTCAAAGTAGCATTACAACATTTTTGTTTAGTGTTTTATTTTTATTAATGTCAATACGATTTAAAGACTTTTGTTACTTAACAGGAACAGATGCTTTGTCATGTTTGAGCTCTCTGTATGTTCCTCAGCAGAATTGCTCCACTGTTTTCTCAGCATAAATATCACAGTAAAAGTCTAGATTCACAGAAATACTTTCATCCACTCTTATGTTACTTTCTGTGTACATTGTGTGTGTGTGCAGGAAATAAAATGTATGTAGTGTTTTGAACTACTTGTGAACAGAACATTTTTCTTTTAATTAGGAAATGTTTTTAAAAATCTGTGCAAATTTATTGAAGCCTGTAGGTGGGTTTGCTTAAATGAAGGTAAAACTTGTTTTTGAAGCTCTGGTCATGCTTATATTGGTATTTGGGATGTTTTAATAGAAGAAAGCATCTATAGAACAACACTCTTATGTGTTCTATAAACAGGTCAGTGCTTAATGTTGAACTAGTTAAAATCTAGTTTCCTGAGCTAAGCTTATCTTCTCCATTACCTTTGAGGGTTCCAGAGAGAAGGCCTGTGAACCTTTGTTTCCTCATCATGGAGACTTTTAATCATGGCATTCATGCATGTTTCACTCACAGAAACCTTCTCATGCCTTGTTTTTCAAGTGGAGGTGTGGTACCTACTCCCCTGGTCTGTTTCAGCCCTGGGGGTTTGGCCAGCTGAGCTGCAAGGCCCCGTTGGGCAGGAGTGGAGAATTAAATCCTCCCAGCCCACCTACTGCAGTGAGGAGGTGACACAACAGTTCTGAGCATCCATTTTTCTAAGGAAAAAGATGGGCAGCAGCATAAGATTCTCAGAGTTCTTACCACTGCAGCTTTATTCCCTCACTGTGGATTGGATTAAGAAAGGAAACTGCATCATCTTAAGGAAATAGAAAAAGTAGGAGTCATCAGAAAAATTCTTCATGTGGCTTTACATTCAGGTTTTTCAATGCACAGAGCTTCAGGTGCTTTCCTTCAAAGAAGACTTGAAACCCTGGTGGGCACTGCTGACCAGTTACTCATTGGTTTGAGGTAGGCTTGTCTGTAGGACAGGTGGTAGTTTATCAGTGCCATCCTCATAGCTCTCTTCAAATAATAAAGATGTGTAGTATTGACAAAATTTTCATGAAATTCTGTAACTAGAGAGTGTTTGACACTTTTCTATCAGTGTCTTGGTGTAGGGAAGCAACAGCTTCCAAAGCAGAATACACTACTCTGTAATGCAGATTTCAGTTGACCAAGAAGGTAAAACTTTAGACATCTGGGCAACTTTCCTATGTGTCAGGAGCTATTCCAGTTACTCTTGGGATGCTGACCCTGGAATTAAAACAGCTGCTGAAAAGCAGAACTGTTCATGGAGTTTGTGTTTTGAGATGCCAAGTAATCTGTGAGCTGCTTCCCTAAGCTTGAGAACTTAAAGGTTCCATTAATTAAAACTTCTAGAGTTGTACCTAGATCTGTGCTTTTGTCTAGTTTCCCACAGATTCCCCTCCCATCCTCATGTATACAAGGGGGTGTTCCTCTAAAGGCAGTAGCTTAATCCACATGAGTTCCTGTAGCAAAGCAGGAGTGAGCAGCAAGTGTTTAAATAACTCTTTTCCTTGCTGGGTAAGAGGGCTGTGTCCAGTAGTATGAGGAAATGCAAAGGCAGGGGAATTGTGGAACATATAGACTAGAAATTTCAAAATTAATTGGGCATAAGCAGGAAGGCACAAAGAAAGTCCCTGTCAGCAGTCTGCTGTGCTGCCTGGGCTGGAACTGAGAAGAGAAGGTCTGACCAGCTCAAGCATCTGGAGGCATTCTGTAGCCTGGACTTAGTCACCAAAGTACTGAGCCTTTTAGACAAGTATATATATTTTTACCAGTGGCTGGCCAACCTGCTGGTCAGAAGTATGGTTTGAAGGCACCTGAGGCAGACAGTGACCCTTTTGGAATAGTTTTGCCTCTGGCAACCCTCTAGAACTGCTTCTTACTCACCTCTGGCCACCCTGGAGATAGACTGAGTGTTGCTGCTTGGCCTGTTACCTTTCAACCATGCCTTGTGTAGCGTTCTTCCTCTCCTTCAGTGTCTGTCTCAATCCAGAGGTGCACCAGCCTCTTCTGGTCTTCTGTGTTTGGTGTTTCTCCCCAGCCTGCCACAAACAGGGAACAGGGTGGTAGGAGAGGTGCAGGTGTGGCAGCCCCTCTTCTCAGTGGAGTGTTAAGCAGGTTAGGTGGCTTGGCCTTTGAGCACACATGACATTTACAGTACTCTTCTCCATCACCTGCAACTCTGCTCTGCACCTGGCAAGTGTTCAAGGATGCAGCATTCTGAAAATGACTCATCTGGGTAAGAGAATAGCTTGGGGTCACAGTGAAAGCAGGCTTTGAGCAGAATTGTCTGGAGCTCAGAGGCTGCTTCTATGCCAGAATTGTCACTGTGCTGGGGATTTTCCATTCTCTGGTACCCATGGATGCTGGGAGGAGCCAGGCGTTTGGACAGGCAGATAGGGGCGTTAAGTAGCAGGAGTAGAACAAGGTCACTGTGATAATGCTGATCCTTCTTTACTTCTTTTATTCAGAATTTAATAGTAGGTAAAAAATGTCCTGCTGGCTCAATGTGTTACTGGATGTGCACAGTGGATGTTTTGTCAGGAGTCTGCTCCATGCTCTGCTCTTTGCCTGGATGGAGGAACAAAAGCAGCTCATATCTTCAGAGAGCACACAAAGCACTGTGAGCCTCTCTGCCACTCTCTGTCTCCTTTAGTCCAGTCATTTGGTTACATCACATTTTTCACTGATTTATGAAACACTTGTTAATGAAATTAGTATTTATTTAGAAGTAAAGGTATAATGAAACAAAAACTCTGTGGTTTTTTTTCTGTTCACTGGATTTATCACCTAGAACTCATTTCCCAACTGCAAACTGAATACTGAAGGCAGGAATGAAAGTTGGCTTTGCCTGGTCATTTTTTTTTTATCTGAACAAATTATCAGTACCAGTTGTGAGGAAGAGGGGTCAAGGAGATTTATGTAAATGTGTCTTTCTTGTTTCCTAAAGTCTCTTTTTTGTATTGCTTCAGTGATAGAAGTCAGAGAAGTAAATTACATTGGCCAGCTTAGTAGGAATATAAGTAAGGACAGGAATTAAGAAGCAAAACTCATATCATAGAGCTTCTTCCACTGGAACCAGATAGTTTTAGGTAATTTTAGTGCTGTATTAAAAATAGAGAGTGACAGTACTATGTCAAAGCAGGAAAGGAAGAGGTTGTCTTGAGGAGAACAGAAATGAGCGAGTAAAGCAAAGTTACTATGTGAAACCAGCAAAGGTGGGGGAAAGGAGAGATGGTATGGAAACACTGCCAGTGGTGGAACTTTAGGAATGCAACTGGAGAACCTGATGTAATTGAAAACTTTATTTTAATGCATTAGAGGTCTGCAAAATACTCTATCCCAAAAAGAATATATTCCTGGGGGATTTGTTCTAATTGCTACTGGCTCTGAAAAGAATACTTCATTGAAGAAGCTTGGTGGTGAGCATTATTTGACTAACTTGGGGTTTTTTTCTACTTCTTAGTAGTAATTTCATGTGCATTGTCATTTCTTGCTTTCATAAAAAGTTTACGTTCAAATTATTTTTACATGCTTTTCACCATAGCAAAATGTGCATCTCTCCATGCTGATTCCAGCACACAGTGCTATGGGTTTGGAGAAGAGTGGCTGGAAAAATGTCAGAAAAGGACCTGGAGGTGTTGGTCAGTAGTGGCTGAACATGAGCCAGTGTGTGCCAAGGTGACAGGAAGGCCAATGGCCCTGGTCTGCCTCAGCAGCAGTGTCCCCAGCAGGACCAGGACACAGATTGTCCCCTGTATTCAGCCCTGCTGAGGCCACACGTCAAATCCTGTGCTCAGTTCTGGACCCCTCACTGCAGGAAAGACATCGAGGGGCTGGAGTGTGTTCAGAGAACAACAGAGCTGGGGAAGGGTCTGGAGCACAAGGCTGAGGAGCAGCTGAGGGAACTGGAGCTGTGCAGCCTGGGGAGAAGGAGGCTCAGAGGGAACCTTGTCACCCTCTACAGCTGCCTGGAAGGAGGCTGTACTCACGTGGGGGTTGGTCTCTTCTCCCAGGTAGCAAGAGACAGGACAAGAGGAAATAGCCTCAAGTTGCACCAGGGGAGGTTTAGATTGGATATTAAGAAAGTAATCTTCACAGAAAAGGTGGTCAGGCACTGGGATGGGCTGCCCAGGGGAGTGGTGGAGTCACAATCCCTGGAATTGTTCAAAAAACGTGGATATGGCACTTCAGGACATTGTTTAATGGTGAACATGGTGTTGGTGCTGGGTTCATGGTTGAATTTCATAATCTTAGAGGTCTTTTTCCAGCCTTAATGATTATATGATTCCAGTTTAGAAGAACAACTCTTGAAGTCATATCACACCAAAATTAACTTGAACTTTTTAGCTTACTGTGAGAAATTTTAAGCAGAAAGCTGTTCTTTTGGGTGATGTTTTCATTTATTTCACATAAACTAAGCACCAAAATATTTTTAAAAATAAATGCAAAATTGTCAAACCTAGATATGGATGGAATTCTCCCCATTAGGTGTTACTGCAGGTTTGCTGTCATGGGGGCCAAAAAGTTCACATCACAAGAGGAATATCCTGATGAAAAATTTCATCTGCATGTTGGACATTTTCTTGAATGCATTTTGGTGGAGAGAGGCTGGAAACCAGGCACTTAGGAGTCAGCTGACTTTGGGTGAGGGGAGGAGAGGCTCATCTGGGGGTGAGGCTTCATCCTGTCTGAATGATGAGCCCACTGTGCCCTCTGGGAGTGCATTCCAGGGACATTGCAATGGCTGAGCTCTGCGTCCTTACAGCACTTGCTCTTTTTATAGCAGGTTGAAGAATATTTTTAATTAACTCCCTTATATGGCTGGAACAATTTTCTTGTTATAAAGTGTCTGATCTCTTTTTTATAGTGGAATGAGAGTACTCTTGAAAGTCATTTTAGTTCTGAATTAAATGCATCAACTGATGTTAACAGTTCAAAAATAACCTAATATGGTTATGGTTAAAGTGTTATTTTATGCACTTTCATCAGGATATCTGAAAGAAATTGATTTTATTCATATTTCTCATCTCAGATACAGAAAAATAAGTAAAATGAAAGTTAAATGTATTACAGTCAAATAAATTTTTGCATAGTTCTGTTTAAGTACATTGTGCAATCAAATATAATTCTAATATTGCCGTGTCGCTTGATCTTAGCAAAACACACATTTTTCTGTAGAGTGAAACTTCTATGTTAAATGCACCATTTTTTGATAGAATATGATTTTTTAAAAAAAACTTGGACAATTGCAAATAAAGTTAGGGATGACCACATCCAAGCTTGGGACATAATAAAAATATTCAGGGAGTGAGCATGAAATCTTGATTCAGGTTATTAATGCTCTGTAAACAGTTGACAACAATATTAGACAACATGACAAAACTATGGAAGAAATTCCAGCATTAGATAAAACATATGATTTCTTTTCCCACGTTTTGATAGAAGAAAATTTGATAATTTTAAACTCAACTGGGAGAACTTAGTCTTTTATGTTTAAACCCTCCTTGAAACTTTTGTTTTCCTGTGATTTTGTATGAGTAAGATGCAGCACAAATATTCAGACACACTATTTTGAAATACAGCTTTATTGTAATGCGACTTTTCTAATTTACAACATGGATTTCCTGTAGTGAACTGTGTGGGGACACTTTCTGTGCAGCTCAGTGTTTTCTCTGAGTAATCTTTTAAGTGTTGAATTGGTATGGAATTTTTATGTAGTAGAAATTATTAGCTGTGTTTTTGTTAAAGTACTTATAATTTCCAGGGTTTATAAAAATGTATTTATGCAAATCCTGTATTTGTGTATCCCAAGTGGATGTAATGTAGGAAGTGAAACAATAAAATGCTGAGAATTAATGGGAAGTTGGAAAGTAACTTCAGAATTGCTTAACTGAAAATTGATTTTCTACCTGCTGGATCATAATCACGTTAATGATTTAAATTCTGTAATCCTTACTTCCTAAACTAGGAAGTATTATTAGAGATAATGTTAATTTCATTATTTTTAGATTGTTTCTTTAATCTTAGATGTAAACCTGTTTAAAAAAGTCTTTTTGGTCAGTAGTCTGCCTTAAATACAGCACTCTGTATCCATTCTCCGGGAAGACCAAGCCAGTAGGTTTTGCTAAAATATTTATCACTCTGCAGTGATATGTGGCAGCTGTCTGAGGATAGTTTTACCTGAAACTATATGGATTTTTAACTTCTAGTCACAGAAATAATGAGCTGTGTGTTCCGGGCAAGCTGAAGCAATGAAACTGTCTGTGCAGTTTCATTGGAGGAGTGTGTGTGAATCACACATTGACAATATATCTTTTATTCTTTGCTCTTTTCCTGTGCCTGGCCTTGTTAACAGAATTTGATCCTGAGGTTTTTCACGTGTTTGGTGGCTTTATGCAGATGTCACTGAGCTGATCAGATAAGCTTACAGTGCTGCAGAGCCCTGGCGGGAAGGAACCGCAGCTGTGCGAGTGTGAGAGAACATTTCTGGGAAAGGAGACAATTCCCCCCGAGCCAATTCATGTCCAGGATGAGGCAGTATGTGCAAGTTCCAACTGTTGAGCAAGAAAAAGCCTATGATTATAATTCTGCTTTTGAGCCGAGGCCATGTATGTGTTTGGGTAGGTGAAATTACCATTTTCTGATGGCGGGGGCTGTGTCTTACTGCTCTTGTGTAGAATAAATATGTGTAAAAAGAAGTACCTGTGCAGCTGGTAAATGTGTACAGTTCTAACATGAAAAATGCAGATTATCGGACTTCTTTAGCAGAAGAGAATGTACATGTTTGAACTTGATAAAAATCCCACTATTGGAGAAGCAAACAATGTATTTTAAACCTTATATATTAACTATCATGTTACCGTGCAGAATTCTCTGCAGATATTGCTTTAACCTTTATATTTACTTGCATAAAATGATGTAAAGATATGTGCAAGGAGGAGGCCATTAACATGTAAATTTTGTCTGACATTAAAAAGCAATTGCCATAAGATTTTTCCCCAATAAACCTGCATGAAATGCAACAGCTTTTTTTTTAACTTGTTCTATAGACCTACAAAACAGTCTGTTTATGTGAAATGAATGAGTTTATCCAAATAAATTTTTATCTGTGTTAAATTGGTATCCAAGAAGCAGGGAATCCATTTTCAGTTGCTCAGCTTCTATCCATCTTTGAAGAGATTAATCTTTTTGATCTATGTAGTAATTTGTTCCTAAATTTTATGGCTTACTTTTAATGTAGTTTGTTGACTTGATCTTGTGGGGTTTTTGTTTCATTATCTTTTTTGTTGTTGTTGTTTTTTTTAAATATTCATACATTCTTTAAACCTATTTCTATGATTTTTTTAACCTTTCGTGCTTATATCAAAATAATATAACCAAGCAATGATTAGTAGTTTTCCCACAAAATCTGTGTCGTGACTGCTAACTATTCAGGTTTTTGATTTAGGTTGTCATTTATTTCTGTGTTGTTTGGAGTGCCTGTCAGTTTTATTTCTGACAGTGCTCTGCTTGGAGGCTGAAAACTTTGACAAATTGAATCTCACTTTCTGATACTTGAATGTTCTGTTTAATGTAGGAAGTTCTTTTGATGGTATTAACATCATAGTTTTAAGTGTATACTTTAATGATAAAGAATTTTTGACAAGTTTATGGGTTTTTTTCCACATAAGCAGTTCCATAATTAAATACATAGCAATGTAAAGATACTACCAAAATCCAGGATGAGGAGAAAATTTCAAATCTTATGCATACTTACTCTTAGGCCTTTTTTTGGTGTCAAAATTCACTATGTTCCATAAATTTGGAGAGCAGTATTTCAATAGAGCAATATCATGTTTCCATTATGTGAAACCATCTGGTAAGGCTGTCAGAATGAGTTGGTACTGTTACCTGATCTTTTTTATCCATCTCAAAGAAGTAACTGGATCCAGATTTTATGTTGAATTTATGTAATTTACATTGGTTTGCAACACCATTTTAAGATTTAAATTGCAGTTCTTTGCAAAGATTTTCTTCTTCTGTCACTTAAAGAAGGAGAAAGTAATTCTAAAAAGTATTTTTAATTGCCTGTCTTGCAATATTTTAGATTGTTTTCCTGCTCTTGTTATGTTTTAGGTAGTTGTATGCTACAGTTATTGTTAGAATGTTTTGTTGTATTTAGTACTAATCAAACACACTGTTTACCATGGACCAGAGTTAATGGTCAGCCATAAGATAGAAAACCAAGTGCAAAGAGTGCTGGGCCAGAGTGGTGCTGAGTTGCATACCTACCTCAAGAAATATTTAGCAATAATACATGAGGTTTGGGGGATTTTGATGCTCTTTACTTGAATTGCCCAATGCAGAATGGTATAAAGACACTGATACAGTACTCCTTTCTTATGATTTTCCTTACTTCTAAGATGTTGCATAGCATTGCTCTCAAGAGAATGTTTTTGTAGAACTATCTAAATTATTTATATTTTAAGTCAAGTAGTATTTTAACCTTTTTTCATACGTACATTTTCCAGCATACCAAAGAACTTTGATTTTATCTACTTCATACCTGCAGCTTTTATGTAAATGCTGAAAAAATTTTTTACATTTCTTAGACCTCCATGAATAAGACATCAGCAGGAGTGGTATGAAGAACTTGACAGTATTACAAAGTACTGTTTAACAAAAAATCTCAATATTTCAGTTGTTTATTCCTTGAGTGCTTTTTATTTTCATAATTATGTATTGAAGTAATAAGTCAGTGTTGATGTTCCTGATGGTACAGGACTCTTAATTCATAAGCTGAGCAGAATTTAAGTCCATTGAGGAGAACTTGGAGTTAAGGCACAGTTTTAAAATCACAGATCTATATTCAGTAATTGTTTTTGATTAAATAACTGGAAAGAATTGTCAAAGTATGAGCAGAATACATTTTTTGTCCAAGAGACAATAGTATCAGAAAACAGTTGTAATTGAGGGAGAATGTCTACTCCTATAGTCTTGTAATTAAAACTAAGCACAGCAGGTGAAATCTTTGTTATGAACCTTTCATATGTTCTGTTAACTATGGTTAAAAACTACTAAGATTTCTTAGATATCTTAAGTAAAAAAGTACAAGTCTTTATGCTTTTGCAGAGGAATTGTAATCATCAGAAGTTTCCTGCCAAGATACCCTTTATTGTTTGCATCTTTTTACTGATTTTAGCAGTATTAAAAGATTTTTTGAGCATGTAAGTGAAAATCTTTAATAAGACATTTGTAAGGTGTTTAGCTGCTCTGAATCCTTCAGGTGTTGCGACTTGAAAAACAGGATAGGCCTTGAAACCAAGGGAGTAACAAAGTAACAACCCTGATAAACAGTTGGACAGATATCTAGAAACCTTTTTCTTTCTTTTGTGCTGAGTTTTAACCTAACTCCAAACTTCTACTAGTTCTTAGTGCTAGAAAAAGGACGAAACAATGGTCTGCAGGTTTGTTACCTTTTAAAGCAGGCAGTATGACTTTTAAAATTAATAAAATTGAAGTTACATGCATTGTTCTGATTATATGGATTAGTAATAGAGTAGAAATGAGATCAAAAAAACTCATTTCTCTGCTTCAAGTGACTGTCATTTCACTGATGCCCAGTAAAAGGAAGGATAAGGGATAAGGAAGACAGAGCATGTTTTGTATATTATGGTTTATATTGGTTTATATGCGTGCCTTTAAAACAGATTTCATTTTTGTTTTCGTTTTTTTTGTTTGTTTTTTTTTTTTAGAATAATGCACATAATGCACATGTGGGTGTTTTGAAACAGTCATTAAGAATGAAGATAAACCTGCAAATGAAGTAGCTGTGGTTTTAATATGACTCAATTTTAAAATGCCTTGACTTTCCTGCATGTTTTTAAGTGTGGATGGCAGGTGCATTTCTGGAACCCGAGATCCTTGCATATTTTCTCATGTATTGCAGTGTGTCAGTCGTTTTGCTTATTGGCTTACTTGTACTTACTTTCAATTCCCTTGGTTTTGCTTTCTTGCTGATAGCAAGCTGAATTCAGTGTTATCTTCTTCCTCCATGCTTGTCAGCTTGTTCCTTCCAATGAGTCCCTAGAAGTGCATCCTAAATCCCGTTGGGTAAATCTCTCCGCAGGAGTTTGCTGCTGCTGTGCTGCGCTGCGACCTCGCTACAAGCGTCTGGTAGACAACATCTTTCCTGAAGATCCAAAAGTGAGTCATGACTTGAAAATTTTAAGGGATTGATGTTTGAAAATCTGTGATTATACCTTGTGATTTAGCAGTTTTTTTAAGTTTTCTTTTTTCTTTTCTCTTTTACCATAAATTCTGCTTTAGCGCTTAATAGCTTTAAGAGAGGTTAGTAGAATAATTCATCTGGAGAGGGATCCATGGAGATCATCAGGTCTAATTCCATTTCTAAAGCAGGGATGCACACTGAAGAATAAAATTAGTATGTTTTGCTCAGAGAAACAGAGATTTCAATAAACAAGGTATTCTGCTGCAGAGGTAGCACTTAACTTCATCACTTTTTAGAACCACAAAGACTTGCTTTCTTGTGGTTGCAGGTGTGAACATTTTCTGGTTTTCTACAGGATTTTAATTGTTTAACTCTTGACTTACTGACTCTGAACGTTTTTATAGTTCTGGTAGGCTGTTGTGACCCAAAAAGGTTTTTCTGGTGGTTTTTTTTTTAATTTTTCCAGATACTCATCTACAATTTTACTTTTTCATTTCACTGTAACAGTTTTGGAGCTATATTAAAGCCTAACTCTTACTCTCTGTGAAAATAAATAACTTCTGTTTACCATGGAGGAATGCATGTGTCTATACATAATCATTTGACAGTTCAGACTGATCAAGAGCTTATGTTTCTGTTGCTCTGTTTTTTTAAGTGTGTTACCAAATTTTTATATCTTTTGTTATAGTGGAAGTAAGCAACACAATCAGTATTTGCGTAATATTTGTTTATGTTTACAAAGTATGTTGGCTTTTTTTGAATGATGATGTTACTTAGTGCCAGGTATTATGTAAGTGCATAATACTGGCTTTTAAGGAATTTTTTTCTGTGTATACAATATATTGAATGCATAGAACAGTATGGGTTTATAGACTTTTTTGTTCTAGTCTAGTTTTTGATACAGATGTAGAAACACCTGGAAATGCTACAGCTGTAGTGTTTTAGTTCAAATCTGACTCGGTCGCTCTGAGTTGGCACATCTTGGTCTCTGCCTTGGTTAGTATTCATAGGGTCAGTGGAGGACACAGTCCAGTTCATGATGTTTCTCTTCAGTTGCACACCTTCTCTATGGTATCAGAAGATTTGCTTGATAAAATTCATTAATCAATAATTAATGTCTTAAAAGCTTTTAAGTAATTTATTTGAAAAATAAATATTTTTATGAACTTCCAGGGGGAAAAAATAAGACAAAAAGGCTCATCCTGTTTACCTGATAGTTATGGTCATAACCTCATCTGAGCAGATCTGTGTTACAGTTCATGTTGGAGCTAATATCTTAATCTTTGACCTTGTTCTGACAATAACCCCTTATACCTGGGCACCAGCCTTGTTCAAGATATGACAGAAGAAATAAAACAGTTAAACTACAATATTAAATATTTAAACTACAATCTTGTTTGTGTATTTTTTCAAAATTTTGCATTGAAAATACTTGGTGGGGGGATGGGAAGGGAAAAAATTACATTATGCTATTAGGAAAGAAGTGTGTCTTAGAGCTGGTCACATATCTCACTACATACCTTCTCTTAAAATACTCATTCCCTCACAAAAAAAAAGGTGGAGCAAGCTAGTTGCTTAATTTCCTTTAAAAATATTTTAGTTGTTTCATGTTGCTGATTTTTGAGCTAAGGTTATGGCAATTTTGCTCAGTAGTTCTGGGGTATTTTCAGTAGCTTATTTCCATCTGTAAGGCTTTGATTGCTCTGATCTTTAAATATTAACTAGAATAAAAGGAAGAACACTTAGAAATCTTTATATTTCCTATGAATTGTTTAATTTTCTATTTTGTATTTCTGTTTCTAGGATGGTCTTGTTAAAGCTGACATGGAGAAACTGACTTTCTATGCAGTTTCTGCACCAGAGAAGCTGGATCGAATTGGGGCTTACCTGGCAGAGAGACTGACCAGGGATGTGGCCAGACATCGCTATGGGTAAGGAGAGAAGTCATTAAAAATAGATGCAAACAAGTCATGGAATTTCATCATGTTTGTTCTGATCAAGTCTGGAAAGCAAGGCAGACCCAGTCCCTTTGTGGTCAGTTACCCTTGTCTGACTGCCAGGTGCCCATCCAGCTGCTCTCACTCCTCCTGCTCAGCCTGATGGAGGAGAAAATAACATGGAAAGCTCATGGGTTGAGATAAGGACAGGGAGATCTCTTTTCCCCCATGATGGAACAGAGTGACTTAACTTGGGGAGGATTGATTTAATTATTGCCAATTAATCACAGAGTAGGATAACGAGAAATTAAAGCAGAACTTCAAAGCATCTTTCCTCCAGCCATCTTTCTTCCCAAGGTCAACTTCACTCCCAAGTCCATTTCCTCCACCCCCACCAAGCAGTGCAGATTAGGACTGGGGACTGTGGTCAGCTCACACTATCTTCTGTCTCCTGCTGCCCTGCTCTGGCCTTGGGTCTGTCCTTGCAGGCAGTCCTGTAAGAACTGCTCTGGCATGGCTTCTTTCCTCAGGGTACAGTCCCTCAGGAACAGGCTGCTCCAGGATGGGGCCCCCATGGCACCTCAGATCCTGCCAGAAGAGCTCCTGCAGGGGCTGCTCTCCATGGGCCCTGCCAGAAGCCTGTTCCTGTTCCAGCAGGGCCTTTCTGTGGGCAGCAGATTCCTTCAGGGTGCAGCCACCTGCTCCAGCAGGGGGTCCTCCATGCTCTGCACTGTGGATATCTGATTACCTGTGGGCACTTCCAGTGTCCTTGAGGGGCTCAGGTTTGGGAAATTGGGATCAGTCTTGGAGCTGGCTGTGTCTGTCATGGGGACAACTCCTGGTTTCTGACAGAAACCACCCCTGCAGCTCCTTGCTGACAAAACCTGGCTGTGTAAGCCCAATACACCCTTGAATGTCAGTCAGGATATAGGAAAACAGCATTATCTTTCTTTTCAACCCTTTTGGCTAAATCAAATATTTAAGTGAGAAATATTAATTCTGAGTTGCAGGAATTGTTAAAGAAAAGGAGCATCCATCACAGACCACCATTTTTTGGCCTTCATGACATCCAAAGCTGTTTTTATAACTTTATAGAAAGGGTAAATGGCCAACACTCAATTCTATACTTCCCTCCCTCCTACGCCACCCCATCTCCTCCCAAAAAAAGAAAAGAAGAGATAAAATATGGATGTAGAAAATAGCTCCAAGTGTCATTTTGATGCAGTGGGAAATACACACCTTCCATTCTTTTCTATTTTTTATGGCAAGATCCCAAGTTGAACTAACTGAGTTAATGATAAATGTCTTTATCTGTCTCTAATTAATTTTCAGTTATGTTTTAATTGCCATGGAGGCACTGGACCAACTTCTAATGGCTTGCCATTCTCAAAGCATAAAACCATTTGTGGAAAGTTTCCTTCATATGGTGGCCAAGCTTCTGGAATCAGGCGAACCAAAGCTGCAAGTCCTTGGGACTAATTCTGTGAGTAAGCTCAGATGCTGAAACAAATCAGAGTAAATCTTTGCTTGGGAAAGTAGTTTGAGATGTCTTGAAGGGTCTGCCAGTTGACATCAGTGAAAAGATGCTGTCTGAGGCAGGGTGTATCCTTTGGGCCTAAGCACGGAGCAGATACCAGCTGGAGGCAGATAAACTGTTTCCCTGCAGTATCCCAAATTCTTTTGATGTGTGGGCTCGTTCCCTCCAAAAATAACTTCTGGAAGGAACAGGAAAGCTGTGCTGTGAGTTCATGTTTTGGGTCTTTAAGCAGCTCTCCTGGAGCCAGCATATAGGTAAGACAGTGTTTTGTTTTCTGACAGCTTAAGCTACACAGAAAGATTCTTCTTAGCTGAAAAGCAGCTTTGAGTATTGCAATCTCACCCTCTTACCAGCTTAAATATTTCAGGATTCAGATCCAGGCTTGAAGGGCATAACTAAAAGTGTCAAAATGAAGATTTAGTTTTCCAATTAGAGTGATGGGTGCAATCAAGCATATAGCTCTGTAATATTTGTCTTCTAACTACTGTATTTTCCAGCTGGTGAAATTGGAATCTCATAAATTCCAAGATTGTGATGTGGACTGTTTTCTCTTAGAGTTATTGTTTTTGCATGAGTACAGAGTACTTGTTTTTCATGTTAATTATTGCCATTGCTAACAGTGGGGATTTCTTTGTGGAATCAGTAAAGCTGTTGGGCTTTTGGTTTTGGTTCCCAGCTGATGAAATTAAATGGAGTTGCAGCTCAGGAAGACAGGAGGGCCTAGTAAACTGGTGTTACCCCAGGGCAGGATTTCTTGTTATGGTGAAATTTAGAGAGTTTTGCTGCAATGTAGGGTAGAAGTGTCCCTTGTTCCCTCACTAGCAGGGCAGCTTTACTGAGGATAACAAGATCTATACCTCATTATACATAGAAAATTTTACTTATTTATTTAAATATCATTGAACCAGGCTGCCCTGCTTCTTTTGTTTGTATAATAATGTCTGGGCAAGTCCTTTTAGAGAAATGACTTAGGAACTTGTTTCCTAGGCTGCCAAATGGCAAGGTGTGCATCACCTTCCAGTTGTTTAAAATCATTGGTTAGTGCCAACCTCTAAATTGGCACTAACCAATGTTAGTGTCACTTCAAAATGCATGTCACTGAGCAGGACTCCACTTAGGGTAATCTGTTTGATATTCCTGTTGGTTCCTAAGTCTTTTGTGAGTAAAGGAGATCAGAGACTTCCTGGATTAGGAAATAATGTTTATCTAAAATTTATAAGACTCACAAAAAAAGGTTTCCCTAAATGAGAGGAGAAGCTCTGTGAGGAGAGAGAATTTTATTGCTCTTCAGTAGCATTTCAAAACCTTTTTTTAGCCTAACTCTGCTAATTTCCCTAGGTACCTTCTAGAGTTAATGAAGACAAAGGATACAAGTCTATTTGTATTGACTTAGCAGGAACAAGGGTAACAGCTTGTCTGTTACCAAGGGCACTGCCTTACTTTGTTCTTAAATAGATTTTGTTACATTAACAAAGAAAGTTGACTGCCATATTCAGCCTTTTTTCTCTCCTTCAGAAGGAAATAGGCAAGCAAAAACTAAAAAGCAAGGGAGATGGTCTGGTGACTGAATAATGCTTCATGTGCTTTAGCTGATGAACCACTTTGGAGTGCAAACTGCTATTGTCTAGAAGAGAAGAATGGGTTGTATATGAAGTAAATGTTTTTAACTGGTGAAAAGTCAGGCAACCTTTGGAAAATTTTACATCGTGGTTTTAGGAAACTCACTTTAAGGCCCCTACAAATTTATAGTCTGCTTACATTTAAAATATATAGAGTCTGATGGTGGCTCTAAGTAGATTTTGATTATTTTCTACCCAAAGCTTTATTGATATAGAAAAGCAGTGATGTCTTTGAAGTAAAATTCAAAGCTCTTTGCTTGAGCTGTAGGGTTTTTTCAGCCTCACAGATTTTGTTTCAGCTGTGGGCACTCTTGTGATTGGTTAAAAGGGTTTCAAATGAAGCAAATCTCTGTACAGAACATCTTTGGGTACTTTAAAGCCTTGGAAAGATTTGGAAGCTCCCACTGCCTTCCACTGTGTTTTCCTGACTTCCAGGTATTTGGTTTTGGATGCAGACCTTACTCTACTTTGTGCCCTATATTTCAGGAAAAAAACCCAAAACTTTTACTTAGATGTTTGTCATCTTAAATTAATTTTGGAATTTAAATTTCATTTAATTATAATAAAAAGTCAGTTTGTTTTTGAAAAGCAAACCTGAAGATGGCTATTTTAGATAAATAATTGTTTGGGTTTTATTTATGCATTTTTAAGCCTGATCTTCAGGTTACATATAATTAATTAGTTAAATTTTTTATTGCATTTATAAATTGTATTAACTTATTTCCTACAGCAACTGGGTTTTTTTAAATTTTCTTAATAACATAATTGTAAATCTATTTGTATAAGGCAGATACTTAAAAACAGTAAAATTCAAAAGTGGATATAATGAATAGGTGTTGAGTTTTTTGTTTTATATAGACCAAATTTCAAATTGCTAATGTCTGTGAGGTTCAAAATAGCTTTTTCTAGCATGGAAGATGTTTTTATAGACCATGTGCTAGGATAGCATATGCTGGTCAGGAAACTGAAAAAATGTGGTAGGGAAAAGTGGTATCTCCTTGGCTTATGTGTTAAGGATCTGAAGGCTGATTGCAATAAGCTTTTAAGCTTTTCCTTAGAAAATTATGACAATACTGTATTTCTCTCTCTCTAATTTTCTTGCAGAATTTCAGTAACCGAGTATCATGTAAAGCATCTCCATTGCTCAAGTACAAAGAATTAAATTTATTACTTAGGTCTGTAGTGTTTTTTCTAGGATAGGATAGAAGTGAGAAGCTTTAAAATCTTTCACCTTGCGGTCAAAATTTTTTTGAATAAGAGATTCAACTTATATCTATTAATCTATATTCAGTTTATGTCTATTTCTAAAGTTTTTAAAGAAGGTTCAGAAAATTTCTTTAGTGGGTGACTGGTCAAGAGCAATTGGATACATAATTTAGTAAAACTTTGATCTTAATGTATATTTACAAGACTCAGTTAAATAGAAGCATTTTAAGCTAATTTGGAATGCTGATGAGGTGAATTCTTTGTATTTTGTCAGTAAGGTATTGGGGTTTCATGTGAAAAATAGTAGATAATATGTGGAACCCAGTATTACCACATCTTAATTATGTACCACAAGTGCTTCTTTGGTTGATAGGGTGCTTCCTTTTATGAAGGCAGTTTCTTTGTAGGAGCAGTGGAGTAATGATCCATCCGTGACTGTGTTGAGCGTCCTGTGCATGAGAAGGTGGCTGCTATTGCTGGTTGTCATCATTTAAAGGAAGATAGACATATTCCCAAGTGGAAAAGTGATCAACCAGTGGCTGAGACAAGACTTTTATATTTTTTAGTGTTGGCTTCTAAAAGCAGTTGGTTTGGGCAGAATTAAGTAGATATGTATGTAAAAATAGTATCAAATGTCAACATTTTGAAATTAAGCTATGTCAGAATTCATATTCCCAGCAGGGTATTTACTTGTTTGCCTTGTCTGCAGCTTGCTAATCTGGAAGTAGGCAATGAAAACTTACCCTTATTGCAAGATGCTTCTTTCATTCCATGTACCAGTACAAAATTTTATGGTTGTAGTGATTTAATACACAATGGAACAATTCCTTTTCTAGGATGCCTCCTCTGTCTTTTTAATAGGATTTAAATCTCAGGGAGACAGATTAACACACAGCATTCTTTCTCATTTTGTGAGTTATGAAATTATCTTAGAAATTGTGCATCTGCATCTGCTAGAATTTAAGTGCTTTAGGGTCACTCCAAGCTAAGTATTGCTTCCCCCACTCATGCTTGTGCTCTCTGGTTTTGCAGTTCCAGGCCACACGACTGTGACCCTGTAAGCCAACATTCCTCTGCTGATTTTGTTACCCAACTGTACATGTGGTGGTCAGGAGAATTTTTATCCAAGGGGCACAAACTAAAATAGAATGTGAAATTTTCCATCCTATTCTGATTAAACTGAAAGTGTCAGGTGATCCCAGGTATTAATAAATAAACCAGATCACCAGTTTTCATTGCTGAGAGCCTTGTGATCATTTTCGTGCTGTCTCGGTAAAGTTAATGTATCCAGTGTGAAGTTAATGTATCCAGTGTTTGAAGCTTTTCTCTTCTGGAAAATTGAAGTGCTTGTCCTTATGGCATTTATTTGTTGTAGTGCACACACAACATTCACACTTCTCATTAAGGCTGTGCTGTGTGGTTTGTGAGAGTATTACATTTATAGGAGATCATGACTTCCCATGTGACAGTTTCATAATAATGAAATGCAGTACCTTGGCCTGTGAAAGGTGATAACTGCCAGTATCAGCACTGTGTGTTTCAAACAAGAGAAAATTGCAGGCTGCAGAAGACAAATTGGGGAGCTCAGATATGTAAAAAATAATTCTCAGGTTGAGCTTAGTATCCTTACAGGGAGATACTTTAAGTAACATGACTCAAAACTCAAATACGATGCATGGTGATTATTCTTGAATAAAACTGACCTTTTTTAAAGACATCCAGGGCCCATTAAAAGTTATGATTTTTCTCCTCATGTATTTGCTGTATAACAGTGATAAAACAGCATAAATGCATAGAAGAAATTTTGTCCTTGAGAAATTATAGGATTTACTTACAGGGCTTCCACTGTCTCTCTCTCTCTCCCTGGTAATATGGTCCAAAGTTCTCTACTCAGTCTGGAACAAACATCTTCTGAATAAATAATATGTTTCTTCTTTACTTTGTGGTAGATTTATATGTTTTTATACTGATTGAATTTTATTGGTTTCAAAGTAAATGGAAATAAGGTATTACCAATGTAAGTTCCTTTCTGTACCTTCTGTATTATAAAATATAGAAGATGCTTGTGCTGGTAAAAATTCCATAAGGTACCATTGGATACTTGAAAGCATTTATTGTGAATGACATGTTTACATCTATAAAAGCTTTGTAAATAATGCCTAGGCAAGTGCTTGGACTTTCATAAGAGTTTTATCCTTTTTTAGGGTGAATAAGTGCTATATTTGAAGTTTGTTTGAAAATAGGTGCTTAGGAGTAAAATATTCTGTAACAACAATAACAGCACCACCACTGCAAAGTACAGAGTGATGTAGACTGTAAAAACTTAATATTTCTATGATGGAATGGAATTTTACACTTTACTAAATGACAGTGCACAACTCAAAAGTGTTAACACAGAGAGCTTTCCTGTGGCCTAAATGCTCAGTCATCTGAATGCTAGTCCTGGATTGTGCTTCAGAAATGCTGTATGTTCAGTGGGGAAATTGTTTTGTTATAGACATGAGGACATAAAAAAACCTTTGCCCTTTCTGGATCTCTTACTGTGCATGCCATTTTGGAAGGTCTGACTTGCACGTGTTTGTGTCCCTGCTGCAAAGCTGCCCCCTGATACAGGAGAGGTACTCAGAAGGAGGGAGTCCCTGACACTTGCTTGGCCTAAAGTCATCATTTCATCTTACAAAGCAGTTTCCTGGTACAATAAATCTTTCTGTTAGCAAAACAGTTATCAGAATGTATTAGGCTTTCCTGTTGGGAGATCCTGTCAATTAAATCATTAGTACTTCAGATAATAATAATATTAAAGGCTGATGCTAAATGCAACATGAATTAGCAACGTGAATTAATATTCTCATTCTCACAACCACTCAGTGCTTTGTCTTCTTCATGCTTTGTTTCCATTCTTTTCCATGCCTTTATGGGGGTTTTCTGGGTGAATCATTTGTCGATTTGAGCACTTGAACGTCTGGAAAATATTAAGATAATATTGTGTGAGGTTTACTAAATCCTTGGTCTTAGTGCCTTATTGAGATGTAAGGACTAATAAAATTCTTGTCTGAAAAAAAGTATTTCTGTTTTGCTAGTAACAGTTTCATGAAACAAACTAGGGAGCCACAGTACTTATGAAGCATTTGCCAGGGTCTCTTGGGAAGGAAGTGATCATTTTTATAATTGACTCTGTTGGAGAAAACATATGGGTGCTGTTTGTAGATCATCTTTCAATCAATGGCAGGGGACCATACAGAATTAGATTTTGACTTCTGTCACTTTTTTACCACCTGAAGTACAGGATATTCCTAACAGAAAGACTTGTAAAATGGACTCATACTATACAATTTTCTCCATTTTCAGTAACAGCTGAGAATGCAGTTTTATGAACTACATAATTTTCTGCTGTTCCTGTAGCTTTTAGAGGGTGAACTGGTAGGGCAGCTAAAAGGGATAACTGTTCTAGATAGAACAGGTAAAAAGACTAAAAAAAGAGTAGAAAAAAAAGGTATTTTTTTTTTTTTTAATGCACAGCTTTGAAAACCTCAAACCCTCCACAAATCAGTGTGCTGTAGATTATGCTAAAGGGCTTTGGGCCTGTCTGTGGGTAACGTGCTGATGAAAGCAGCTTTTACATCATGAAAAATACAAAGGAAATGCCTCAGCCTGTGCTTAGGAATTGATAAAAATGGTGTGAGTAAAAGCAGAGGGATCTTAATGGAACATCACTCTGCTTCAGGGCAGAGCTGGCATGGTGTTTGACCTTTCCTGACAGTGTTTTGTTTTGCTTTTTATTTCCCTCTGTAGTCTGGTCTTAGAACTGTCTGTGATGGAGAATCCAAAAGGTCTTTAGGCAGTCTGCTCACTTTAGGAAGGAGGGGTTTTAATGGCTAACTTAGGCTTGCTTCAATATAAGCCTATTATTGATTTTCTTACTACTGTTGGACAAAGAAAATTATTTATTCTGTTTTTATAGCTGTCTTCTGTACCATTTAAGACTGATACCTTTCAGGCAGCTGTAGTTAAGGTAATTTGGTGTATTTCGTTTACAGATGTTTTTGTAAAGCTTTGTCTATTTCTTTAATAATTTGAAAACTGATAGTCACCATTTTAGGCTGTGATGTTTCAGCTCCATGCACCACTTCATTTAAGGCCTTATTTGGCCCAGTTAGATAGCAAAAGTTTCTTCACAGGTGCCATGAGTAATGCAGATGTATCTTAGTATATTGTTCTGTTTTCCATACCATCGTATAGGCATTGACTAAGTTCCTTTTCTTCATTCAGCTGTTTCTGGCTAAAATGCTGTTTTGCAATAACCATTCCCAAATTGCTTCCTTGGTTTTTCAGGTTCTATTTCCAATTGTTCAAAAACCAGCCATCAAATGTGCCTGCAGCTCTGGCCAGCTTAGTGTTCTTTGCGAATTTGATGAGCCCAGTCTGCTCATCTGAGTCTCTAGTGAAGCTCATATTTTTGTACTGTGATGATTTACAAGTGTTTCCTTATTTTTTTCCAAACTCTTGTGCATCTCTCTTATGGGGAGTGTTCTTTTGACAGTGTTTTTCTAGCTTTCATTTGAGAATTTTGTGTGGCTTTTTGTCAGCAGCATCGCTGAAGTTTTGACAGATGCTGCTTCATCTGGATTCACAAAAGTTATTTACTTGTCGTAGGAATAAGATGGATTGATGTGATTTGTTCTTGACAAATCCATGTTGACTGTTACTTACCCTTTTGAGACTTTGTAGATGTTGGCAAATTGGCATTTTTTTCCAGTGTTTTTCTGTGTGTGGACTAGAGTTGACTGGATTATAATTCCCTGACTCCTCCTTTTTCCAACTTCTGTCTAGACAGAATTGACAGAATGCCTCCAAGTTTATTTCCCTTGAATTTTGGTACATCAGAATGTTGCTAGGTAACCTGGCAGTGACAGGGTTGTGTTTGATTGCTTGGGCTGCTCTCTACAGCTGCCTGAGAGAGGGTGTGGCAGGGGGGGTGTCAGGCTCTCCTCCCAGGCTGAAAGACATAGGACAAGAGGAAATGGCCTCAGGTTGTGGCAAGGGAGGTTTGGACTGGATATTAGGGAAAATTTAATCTCTGAGGGAGTTACCACCATTGGAACAGGCTGCCTGGGGAAGTGACTGTGTCACCATCCCTGAGTTATGTAAAAAAAGGTTTAGGGGTGGACTTGACAGTGTTAGGGAATTGGTTGGACCTGATGATCCTGAGGGTCTTTCCCAACCGAAATGATTCTGCTGGTTGATGACTCACTGTTCAAGTGTTAGATGTTTCCTTAGTGCATAGTGTGTTGCATTTCATACAGTTTCATGCTTCCATAGCTATCTAAATGAAGTTCTTGTGGGAAGACTTTTAAAAGAAAACCCTCCTATTCAGATTTTTCTTCTCTGAAGTTCTAAAGTGTCAAAATTGGGTTCTTAATGCAGTTACTTCATGTTACTTGTTAAATTAAGCTTGGATTAAGCTTATTATTCATTATTCTATTTTAGGAAATTGGTATTAAAAGCTTTTTTTAATGCATTTAATTTTCCAGTTTGTCAAATTTGCCAACATTGAAGAAGACACACCTTCCTATCACAGACGCTACGACTTCTTCGTGTCCCGGTTCAGTGCCATGTGTCATTCCCGTGACCCTGATCCAGAAATACAAAATGAGTAAGTGTCATTCTGCAGGAATTACTGAACACTGTTGACACATTAATACTGTCTGTAATACAGCTCTTATTAAGGTGTTTGCTGGACTAGTTCATTCCATATGAAGAAAATGACAGTCTGACTCTTTAAGTAGCACCGAATATTGCAAATCTTAGGTAGCTGGAACTCCTAGGATGTTTAAGTGTAATTTTACCTTAATAATGCATGTTAGATTGTGTGGATTTTCTCCAGAAAGGCGCCACTTATTACTGTAAATGCATGAGTTCATGAGGCTACTTATATGAAAAGCAAAAGCATATATTAAGTCTGTTCTTTGAGAATTACTCATTAAAACTGTGATTTCTTAAATGTCTGAAGTATGGTCATATGTGTCAAACTCAAGAGCCTCCATGAACGGGAATTCTGTTTTTCCCATTCTTATGTAATGGCCACAGTTTGTTTTCCTGCAGCTCCCCCCTGAAGGATGTGTCCTTCCCTGCAGCAGTTTTTCTCCTTCTTTGTACATCCCTCTTGTCTCCTGCTTTGTGTGTAATCCTATTGAAACCATCTCAAAAGATCTAGAATGAAATTGGGTTCACTTGAATGCACTAAACTTCGTTCAGAAATAGCTAGGATTTAAGCAGCTACAGATTTAGGTATTTACAAATTAAAATCCAAACAAAAATAATTACAGAACTTGGTTACCTCTGTAGTTTATCTTAGAAATGCTTTAATTGAGGGAATTTGACTGAGCAAGGGCTTATTAAGGATTGTCCATACCTGAATCAAGATTTTAAAAATGAGGGGTGGATTTTAAGAGAAATAATTCAAAATTGTAGTGAGGCCTATAGTTAATTCATTTGATAGCTGTACTAGCTTCTACTTGTTTTCAGGAAGTAAATTTTTTTCCTACCATTTATTACAATGGATAATTTGCTATTATCACTTGAAAAAATAGTATTTTGCTCTTCATGTCATTGCACAGATTACCCTGCAAGCTATTTTGTTTAATAAATTTATGACAATAGCTAGCAGCTAGACCAAGTCCTTTTTTGAACTTATGTAATTTTTTTCTTTTTATTATTTCATTGCTGTCGATTACTTCTCAGTTGATTTCATTCAAATGGTTTTAGAATGAAGTGGTGGTTCCTTTTGTCCATTAGGCTTAAATAGACAGAATTATCCTTTGCTTTCCATCTTTGGAATCTTTCAGAAATCTTTGAAGAGCTTTTCTGACTAATCCATAGTCTTAATTAAAACTTCTAATGGCACAATCACATGGCTGTGCTAGATATTACTTCATCTGTGTTCTGGTAGCTTCCTGTTTTTCTTCAGCTCTGGAATAAATAGGCTGAGATTGTGTGAAGTTTCAGCTGATGGTTGGTAGATTGGGTAGAGTTGGAGGGTTTTATCTAGAGGACTTTTGTCAGAGGTGATGCACAAAGTTTGAGTCTTCATTGAGTGGTGTCAGCTTTATCCTTACAGGCCATCTTCTGTTCAGTTGTTAGTTTTGTCAGCTTCCTTACTGGTTTTAAAGGTGTTCAAAGAAAGCATAGGCAATCTTAATGGTTGGCCAGTTTTTCCAGTTGCTGCTTGTGAGAACCTACTGGAATTCCACAGTTCTTCATTACTGCTGCCAGAGCCCTGCTGGGAGGTGCTGTGTTGCTCAGCTCCAGTAATTCCTCTTTTCCTTGCTCAGGATCCGAATTGCTGGAATCAGGGGCATCCAGGGAGTGGTTCGAAAAGCCGTTAATGATGAGCTTCGAGCAACCATATGGGAGCCCCAGCACATGGACAAGATTGTGCCATCACTGCTGTTCAACATGCAGAAAATAGAAGATATTGACAGGTAAGTGTATTCATTGTCACTGGTGTGGTTTTTTTAAGCAATCTCTAGGCTGGGTTTTTATGATGGATATCCTTTTTGTTTTCAGTGGAAGCAACAACTCACCTTTACTAGCTGAGGCTCCTTGAAATTGATAATATAGGTTTGCATAATGGTTCTTAATGTTTCTTGTCTAAAATCTTTTCAACCACATTTATTCACTTGTTCAAGATTCTGTTGGCCTAAAAGTTATTCTAGAAATTATATATCCATGTTTTGACTTGATAAAAATTGTAAACTCTCTGTTTTAGTGGATCAGATGCAGAGATGAGTAAGCAAAGGCTTTAGGTGACTCAAATGATTTTGCTACTTAGATTTGTTAGAAACAGAGATTTTAATTCCTTTAGCCATAACTAAGAACTGCTTGTCCTGGCTGAAACAGTACTTTGAATAAGGAATTAAAGTAATATTTATATGTAAATCACCTTTTCTTTTTTGCTTTCAGTGACTCCTAGGCATATTACTTGCCACATTTGCAAAAAGATATTCAAAAATATCTCTGTGACATTTAAGCTTGAGGAGATGCCAGTCACCTTACAATTGAAAAGTCACTTTTTTTTGGTCCCTGTTTAAACACTATGTAGGTGTAAAAACTGTTTATTGGTAGCACTGGGAAATTTCCATAAAATGCACTCCAGCAGAGCAAGCAAATGAAATATTAATTCCATGTCCAATTCTGGCTGCTTCAAAACTTGCCTGCTAAGAGGCTCAGCAGCCTTCCTATAACAACAAGCTTTTCATGCTTTCACTCAGCTTTCTAGATCTGTCAGTTTCTCTTTATTTAGTTTGAGTCTTGGCATTTATTTTTCAATTCCTCAGCTTTATTTTTGTTGTGTTATTACTGACTGCCAGTGTCGGTCTTATCTCTAAAACAAATTTTCAGACCAAATAGCTAAAAATCAATAGTTGTCTGTCTGTCCATGCTTTATCTATTTACTGTATATAACTGAGGGCCAATGCAATATTTATAGAAATATCCACTTGAATTTTACATCTGAAGAGTGAATTGAGTAAGAAAGAAAGGTTTCTGAAGCTGCTGTTTGAGCAAGGAGAGCTTGGTTTGCCTTTGCTTACTCTTACAGGGCTTCTAACTGCAGGTGGGCCCTTTCCTTTGGTACTCTTTACAGTGCCCTCAGGCATACACTTTCCTTTTCATAGCAGAAGTAAATTAACTACTGATGGAAAAACTGACTGAAGTAGGATTTGGATTAACCACTTAAAGTGGATCAGTTTATATGTACTGCAGGAATGATTTTTATTATCTGTGGAGCAAGGCAATAGTAGTGTAGAAAAACAAAGCTATCAAAAAGCAACTTAAATTTCTGAATTCTTGAGCTTGAAACTTGTCTTATTGAACATGAAATAAAAAGACTAATGATTTTCCCAGTGGTAAGTAGGGGCCTTTTATGATGTGCATATGACAGAAAAGCTGAAAACAGTGTTTGTAAATTGTTACCTGCTGGTCTTAAATGATGTTGCAGACAATTTCTCATTTTATTTTATGTGTGACTTCATATTTGAGGAGCACAGAGACATCTTGAAGAGTAGGAGTAAGGAGCATATTGTTCTGGCAGATGGAGTCAAAGCATTATTTGAGAAAGAGCAGAAATTCCAGAAAATGCCCCCAGCTTAAATCCATAGAAGAAAAAACATTTTTGATTATAGCTGATGTACATATAGGTACTTACCTTGGAAGTCAATGTAATTTTAGCTCATGGGACTTCACAGCTTAATTCAAGAATCTTTTGAGTACATATAAGATGAGGCACTTCTTGGAGTTAAGAATTTACCATTTAAATAACATTTTAAAAATATAATTGTATTTGTGGATGTCATTATTTGTTCATATATCGGAGTGCACATTTTAGTTACATGCCTATCAGATGTTATGTTATGTGTATATCTGCTTATGTGCATCTCCAAAATAGGGAGGGTTTGTATGAAATTAGTAATTCCCTTACTTTATGACATACTCTTCATAACTGTGGAGCTAAACCTGCCAGCCTGATTTCAGGCAGAGGGAACTAGCACTTAAAGTAAGCTTGACTTCAAATCCTTCTGATACATCTAATGTTCATACAAATTCTGTTTTAGAGGAAAGGTAGAATTTATTTCTTTCTCAGGGTATGTGAATCATAGTCAAACATTTCTGTGCCTACTCTGCTCAGAAGTGGTGGTTCAGTCTTACTTACCAGTCCTGTGATATCTTTGGCCAGTCCTGTTTTTTTGGCATTTAAGAAGTCTCCTGCTTAAGTTGCTGAGTTACTGTGAGCTAGTTTAAGTTAATCACCTGTGATTAGGTGTTTGCTATGGAAACTGCTGTACTTCAACACATCCTCCTTCCAGTTCCTTGTTGCCACTTCTGGTAGAGATTACCCACAAAAAAACCAGTAAAACAGCTACAGGGAGTTGTCCTTGCCCATTTTATTGTAAAGCACATTTTCAGCCCTCTTGTAGTAGTACAAAAGGTTTAGATGCAGAGAAATACTACTGGTTTTTTTCTTAACTGTTGCAGTCGGATTTCTCAGAGGTTTTCTAATATTTCTGTAAAAACCAAGCCAGTGAAACAAAGTGAGTATGAGATACTCATTTGAATCTAGAAACTTAAGAGGCTGTACAAAGCTTTCCTATAAAACTAACAAGAGTATTCAATATTCATTGTCTATTGTCTGCAGTGCCAAGAAATGCTTACTGAGAAATACCTTGAGGTAGGTGCTGTTAAAGTTCAAATAAAATGTTACTCCCACAGATGACACAGGGTAATTTTGAACATTTTGATGCAGTCAAAGAGTAACATTTTATACTTGGAAGATTCATCTAAAAAAAGACTTCCAAGCGGTGCTGAGAAGTCACCTTCTGTAGGTTTGCATAGATAAGCACTTAAAATGTAACTTATTTTACTTCATTTTAAATGGAATTCTTTCAGACAGACTAAGCTCTGAGTGCTATTCTTTCTGCTTTCATCTTTCCTCCCCACACACCCACCTTTGCAATGCTGTATTTTTGTAGAATACAACCTTTGTAACGTTGTATTTTAGGGAATCTATGTCAAAACAGCAATGGAAATGACAGTCCTACACTATCTCTTGTACCTTCTCTCCCATCTCCCTAGATCACAGTCTAGGCAGTACAGGGGAAGGAAAAAAAGGGAGGATGGGTGGCACAGCAGTTGATAAAGCTGGAGTTTTGTGGTACTCATAGTGGATTATATACAAATTGTCATATCTTTTAAAATTCTAATCATGCTGTACTTGTAAAACTATTTCTCCTTATCTAACAGAGTTCCTGACGCTCTTCTCTTTATTAAAATCTGACAAGCTAGCATTGTTGTGGTAACTCTGAAACACTGATGTTTCCAGAGGCAACAGGATTTTCATATGGCCAATTATAGATTTCAGTAGTATTGAAACACTAGAAAATCTCTTGCCATCAAAAGCTATATTGCAACTATGATGTTAGCATGTTCATTTGACTACTGATATTTTAGTTTGCAATTTTCTATAATGCTCTAAAGCTTTTATGATTCTTAAGTAAACTGAATGCTCTTGGTTGACACTTTCAAATGTATTTACGCACAAGCTTGCACTGCAGAACTGAAATTATCTTTAAGGGTTTAATGTACTGGTTTCTGCAGTCTAAAATTAAAGATGCATAATGTTAATGTAAATGAATGAATCCTCACTTAAGTTCCTATAATGTATTTTGTGAGAAGAAAAAATAGATTGCCACTGGTAGGTCATGTGACTCTTGGTAAGTAATGGAGGTACCTCAGGGAGAGCTGTTTGCTTCCTTTCTGAAACCCGTGTTCACCCTGTGCCCTGTCCATAGTAATGATGGAAGACACTCAGGTAGAGGGTGACCAACTTCTACACTGTCTATTTAGAGGTAACTGTGTGGGTGATAATGTTCTAATCAGTTCACTCAGACTTTTTTTTTCAACTCACAAGCCATCTGTTTGTGCAGAAGTATTGGAGTTTGATTTAATGCTCACCCACACTATGGACTCAGTAGTGGGCAGGTGAATGAGATCATTAATCTGAGCAGTATTACTAAGATTCTGTCTAAATTTTTTTAGTGGTTTCACAGCCTTTGTTTGTTGCTAGCAATACATAGTGTTTTGTCAAAATGTGGTAGGTAACAACTTAACTGAATATTAGCAGCTTTTGTGTTTGCCATATAAATATTTACTAATACAGTGGTCAGTACTGAGTGAAGAGATGATGATCTATGGTCCTGCTATAAAAGAGTAAAATATGTTATTCAGAATTCTGGTTTGATGCATATTTGAAATGCAGTTCTTGCCTTGTTCAAGATTGTGACTCGTGAATGTTTTAATACCAAGGGTGATACAGTAAAGAAAAGGTGACTATTAGTAATATAATCAATGCATTTTGTCTTATTTCAGCAGAATAGGCCCCCCATCCTCTCCTACAGTAGGAGTGAAAGAAGAAAATCCTTCTGTGCTGGCTGAGAATTGTTTCAGGGAACTACTGGGACGAGCAACTTACGGAAATATGAATAATGCTGTCAGACCAGTTTTTGCGTAAGTTGAAGATTTGTGAAAGATCTGAAGAGGTTTTCTTTATTTCATCCTCAATTCTGTTGCATTAAATTTTTTCCTACTTTTCAGGTCAAAGGTTTCCATTCACATTTCTTAAATAAATTGCCCTTCTTTTAATCACTCCTCTTCTCTCTCCTCTGTCTATAAACATGAAGGCAGTTATGGAGGAATGCATGTCCTGCTTTACTGATTTTTACAAGCGAAAAACAATAATTTACATGAGTTGTTGCTTCAGCTGGCTTTTTTTTTAAATGTGAAACTATCCAGGCTATTCATGTCCTATAGATGAGTGGAGAGACAAACCAAATAAAGTACAAGTAGCACAAAGGAATACTGTGCCCCATAAAGTTACAGTTTATGTTTTCCTGCCATTTTCTTCCAGGACCAGTTTCGATATTCTTTAATGAATATCTTTAACAACTCATTTAGGAGTGAGAGGCAGATATGCACACAGTATGCACATTATGCACAAAAACACACAGTACAAATTTTACCTCTTGTATTAACACTCAGTGATACCACTTTCAAACTGGCTTTTCCTGGTGATGAGGACACCTGCTTGCTTCTTGTAAATTTTTCAAGGTACATCCCAGGTACAGGAATACATTCTCTTAGATGGCCTAGTTCTTCCCACAGAAATTAAGTATTTTATTTGTACACTGAAAGACCATCAAGCTATCAAAAGCCATTTTCAAGTTACTAGTGTTAACAAAAAAAAAGATAAGGTTGGTGTTGAAGACAGAAAACTTTTGTAACCCCTTGTTTATCCTGGAAAACATTAACTACAAAGAACTGTACCACTCTGTTACTTTCTGTATGTATTTGTTATACCAACCTCAGAGGAGTTTCTGTTACAAACCACTCATTCTTTACTAGATTTAAAATTTGCATTCCTCCAAAATATCTGTGATCACAGCGAACACCTCATTACTGCACAGTCCGGATGGATTACTTGGTACTGTACTGCAGCTGCTTTCTGACCTCTTCTCAATTCTTTTAGTCAGTTTATTTCAAAACTTTATCATCATTTGCAGTGGTTTGAGTCTTTTGAATCATTTTGGGAGCAGGGAAGTTTCCTATGAATAATTCCTGATTCCACAGACAGAGGTAGGGCTTGGTTTGGGATTTGAGAAGGTGTCATAGCTGCTTTTCCTGTGGCTGATCTAAAACCTGTTCTCTAAAGTTTATTTCCAGCCTATTTTCAGTTCTCACATGCTATGACTGTAAGGGGCCAGTTGGTTCTGTGTGCACAGCAGCATTCCACATGCTGCATTTATGCACTGAAATGAGTAGATAATGACCAGTTACTCAGAATGTTATCTCCTCTATGAATAAAAAGTCTTTGTAGTCACCATTTCTGTGTTCCACTTTGAGGACAAGTTACCAAATGTGTCTTTTTAGAAATGACTGCTGTAAAAGGTTTAGTATTTTTGAAGAACAAGAGATGCAGAAAATGCAATTTCAAGCTGTTTGTCCTAAACAAAAAGGGAGTGCTCTATCTAATGAGATAGAACACTTTGTGAATGACAGAACAGTTAAAGTTTGAGATAGTCTATTGCACTTTATTGGATTGAAAAACATGACTTAGCTTCTGATTAGAAGACAGTTTCTTCTAACAATGTTCAGTTCTTTCACAGGTTTTAAGGAAACTCTGGAAATATAGATAGGGCCTCTTACTACAATGCTAACATGAAGGTGCAGGTTCAGTTCCCCACCTGAAGGCTTGCTTCATGTGGCACTGTAATACCAGGCAACATGCTGCCACTCATTTGCAAAACTGAGAGGGCAGCTCTGCTTGCATCATGAGGCAGGGCTTATTGAGTGATTGAGGGGTTTAAATAAAATGAAGATAGTAGAAATCTGAAGTCAGTCTCCTCGTATAGGTTTGGATTGACATTAATTCTCCTTGCCTTAGGCAGGAAATCTCCATGGTTATGTCTGCATGCAGTAGCTAGAAACTCTCAAATAATAATTTGCAATGAAATCTTACAGATCAATCTCACTAATTGCTTAATGAAAGTCAAAAAATGTTACATTAATATTACCTGAAAAAAAATTTCCTGTTGTGTCAACAGTCAGAAGCTATTGAGACATACTTAGCATGGATTTGCAATGGTGAATAGATTAGACAGATTCAGAAAGATCCAGAAATCTGGTAAAACTTTCCAAGTGCAACAACTGCATTTCCATTCTTGTCAGTTATCACAATACGTGTGGAGGGGCTTGGAATATTAACAGACTGGTGTTCAGTATTCTTTCAGCAAACATGATGCATGAGCAGAATATTTTACATATTCCCATACATGCATGACTCAGCTATGCTTTCTGATCCTTGGTACCAATTTATCATTATTACTTTAAGGATTACTTGTATGTGTGACACTGAGAAAGAATTCAGGGATCATTAGTGGCTCTCTCCCCAGAAACTTGCAATATTGGTTCTGCTGTTCCTTTGAAACTGAGAGACCTAATTGTGCACTTTTGTTACATATGTGCAGCAGATCTCAATGGAAGGAAGAGCTTGACATTTGTTAATCCAGCAATAGAATGTTTTGCAATCTTCAGTAGATATTCTTTATTGAAAGAAATGTAATTTGAAAAAAAAAAGGAGTTAAGGTGACTTGATTTTAACTGAAATAAATGCACCATACTAAAAATACCATTTACTGTCTTTTGCAAAAACAAAACTACATTGAATGCACTTGTTATGGTCAGTAAAATACATCAGCTACAGGAATCTAATCCTGCTGTCTTTAGGAGGAAAGTTCCAATATACAAAGTATGCTGCCCACTGAGCTGTTATACAAAGCTTTAGCCAAGTCTCTCATCTTCCCCTGCTGTCTTCCCAGCAGTTTATCTACCTGAAGTAGCTAATACTTGGCCTTTCTGGCAGTATAAATCTGTATGTCTTGTTTAGAGAGGAATTTTTGTTTGTTAATGTGATTTGGGATGCAGTTGACCATAATCTGCCTGAATGGATCTTTGGGGCAGATGAATAGGAATTGTCAAGGATAACAGAGAACACAATGCCTTGAAAGATGAAAGGATCAGTTCCAATGAGGAGAAGATAGTGGAGAGTAGGATTTTCCATTCGATGACA
Organism: Setophaga petechia; assembly: GCA_024362935.1. Lineage (NCBI taxonomy): Eukaryota > Metazoa > Chordata > Aves > Passeriformes > Parulidae > Setophaga > Setophaga petechia. The sequence goes on from JANCRA010000011.1 coordinate 17,090,834, forward strand.
CCTCTGCACAAGAAAAGCAGCTATTCCCAATAGGTACTCAAGTTGGATATTTAGTAATGTAAATCTGCTGTTTTCTTGGCATGCAAATACCTTTAAAATTCCTGACATTTTTTTCCTGTTAAAGGTATGTGATGTGTCAAGATGGCAGAACTTTTTTTTAATCTCTGCAATGGGGAATGCATGATAATTTAGGGCATAGGAGGTGCTTTGTGTCATCTGGTTTAATCAGCCTTGAAGGGAACCTGTGTATGCAGGGGACTGGGCTGGGAGCAGCTGCCCAGTGAGGGAATTGGGATCTTCAGATTGTAGGCAGAGTAAGTTACAGCATCCAGCCAGTCCTCCTGTGTTCATAGTGCTGGCTTCTTTCATGGCTTCTTTCACCTCCAGAGCTCTTCAGTTTGTTGTTTCAAGCAACTTTCTATTTTCTAAGTTCTTTGAGAAAAGGGAGAGCAGTAATGATTCTGTAGCTGAGATACTTGTTGAGGAACAGAACTTAAATTCATCTTCTGTTACAAAGTTTTTTTGTTATTTTGGGTGGCATATTTGCTGTTCACTGATGAATTTGTTTGTGGACTTGCTTTCATTTTTTTAAAACCTAAATCATACCAATTAAAATGTATCCAAAGTTACCTTTTCTTCAATCTTCTAGACTAAAAAAACACAGTTATTTTTTATACTTTTTCAGGAACACAGATCTCTTTTTGTGCAAAAATCTGTGTGCCCTATTCATAACTTTCAACATTTCTGCTTAAGCAGAATTTTTTGTATTTGCTTGAAACACTGATAAATTTTTTCTCATTTGTGGTTCCTATTCCAGTTAAAGAGAATCTGATGCATTTTTATTGGGATTTTGATTTGATCTTTCTTGCAGTAAATGTTGAAATGCTTCAGAGCGTAAAGGCATATACACACAAAGAGCAGCTCTTTTTTGTTTTTCATATATTTTATTTATGAAACCACCATGAAAACAAAAATATTTCTCAGAGTTTCTATTCTGGATGGAGCATTCAGCCCTAATTATTTTACAGCTTGTAATTCAAAACAACTTACTTATCCTTTGTAAAGTATAAATTTTTAAGGTGTTACAACCTTCACCAAATTTCTTTAATGTAAAAAAACATCTAATATCCCAGCACTCTGTGTGGAGAGAGTGTATTCTTAACTATATATGTTTGGTGTATCTAGGTTCCTTAAATATCCAGAACAGGAATTTCTTTTCAGCCAAATGTTTTGTGATCATATCCTAAACCCAGAGAACAAGTACTTTTCTGAAGTTCTAAATTTCTCATAAGTTATTGTATAGAGATTTTATGTTGCTAAATAATCCCTTTGAGGTGAATTTTGAGAAAATTCATAAGATATCATTTATTATATCTTTATAATATAATTTCTTCATTATGTCTTAATTTTTGCTTACAGGCATTTAGACCATCATAAACTATGGGATCCTAATGAATTTGCTGTTTCCTGCTTTAAAATTATCATGTATTCTATACAGGTAGGATTTTCTCCTGTTTTTTTTCCTTACATGCATGCTTCAAGCACTTGAGAGAGGTTTCAATGCTCATCTCACTATCCTAGTGGTAGACAGTAGATGAAGTCAAGGAATCCAAAAGATGCAAGGGAAGGTAGTGGGGTGGTCCTTCTCCAGAACAAGGAGCAGGGTGCTGGTGTGGCATGGTGCTTGACAAAGAAATATCTCAGGTTGGTTATTTTTCAGCTGTGCTGATTTTCCAACCCAAGAGACCAACTTCACATGCAGCTGTTGTGCTGAGGATTTTTAATAGTGGACAACCTGTATTGTGGCCTTAAGCTGAAGGAGAGAAGGTAGAGATTGGATATTAGGAAGAAATTCTTTACCTGAAGAGTAGTGAGGTACTGCATCAGCTTGTACAGGGAAGCTGTGGCTGCCCCATCCCTGGAAGTGTTCAAGGCCGGGCTGGATGGGGCTTTGAGCAACCCGGACTAGTGGAAGCTGTCCCTGCCCATGGCAGGGGACTTGGAACAAGATGGTCTTGAAGTGCTCTCCCAACTCAAGCCATTCTATGGCTATCATTGTCTGCTGTTAGCCTCAAGGTATTATTCTTTGATTGCATCAAACACAGATGCCCAGAAGATAAAAGTGTAAAATTCCAGGTTTGTGGGAGAAAGCTGAGTTTTCTCACCATTTACAGCAATGGTGCTGAATTCTTTGAACTGCAGTTAGCTAAGTGAGGGACAATTTCATGCTTCCTCTGTGCTTGCAGATGTTCCTGGATATTTTAAAGGAATCTTTTGGCTGAATGAACCTGTATTTCTTCATCTGTCATGGCAGTTTTTTGAACCCGTATTTAGTCAGGAATTGATTGTAATTTTGATAAATTTCTGAATGAAAATGTTGCAGAATGAGAACATGGTCATGACCGTAGCTGAGTGATGTATGAGCTTATTCATGTTAAAGTCACAGATGAAGATTTTCTGTCTGTTTTCTTAATAGGCACAATATTCCCATCATGTAATACAAGAAATCCTTGGACACCTTGATGTCCGCAAAAGGGATTCACCACGAGTTCGTGCTGGCATTATTCAGGTTCTTCTGGAAGCAGTTGCAATAGCAGCTAAAGGATCAATAGGTAAGTTGTATTAAATTGAAGGCATCAGGTCAAAGGATAAATTTGCAGGGTAGTGCCCATTTTCACTTTGATTTCAGACTGATTGGAAACATTTTCAAAAAGTTTCGTGTATAATTTTATTTTTCTTTTGTGTTGATAAATGCTTAAAATCTTATTTGGTTTGCAATTACTCCAAGCATATACACTTGGCTATTTAACTGTTATATAATCCTTTGCATTCAAGAAATGATTGAAAAAATTGTGAAAGGCAGGTATTCCTGTTTGGAAAGAAATCATAAAGTCTGAGAGAACTGTGTGTCACTACAAAATGTCAAGAGCATTGTCGCTTTGTGATACAGCTCTGACCTGAATATTTCAGGAGTAGAATGATCTTTGAGAAACATTACCTTATTGACTGGGAAGAAGCTGAAATAAGGTGAAATAATGTAATTTAAAATTAGGATAGTTCCTTGAAACAAGAGTAGTTATGAAGAGATGTACTCTCTTTTCCTGATGTTTTTTGGCTTCCTGCTTAAATATTATTGTTTTGCTTTATTGGCTTGAACCTGAATGTGTCCTTCCTCTGAGACCCACTTGCATGCACAGACTTGTGAAATCTTTTACCATATGATGAAAAGAGCTCATGATTTGATCCAATGTATAGAACTGGATTTTAGTAGCAGGTTTTGAAATAACTGAGGTTCAGGGGCAAGTACCTGCAAATCCATTACTGATGCTTAATTTCAGCAACCACTTCTGTTTTGTGTCTGAAACTTGCATGCTGAGTTGACTGGGCTCTTTGCACTCCCCTTTCTCACAGAACAGGGACAATGTGGAAAGAAAGTGAGAAGTTTCATGGATCAAGATAAAGACAGTTTGATGGGTGGAGCAAAAGCTGCGTGCACAAGGAAAGTCAGATTGCCTCCATCCTGACCAGACCCAGTAGTGGATCACAGTGGATTGTGCATACATACCTAACTGTATTTCCTGATTCCAAGTTAATTTCTAAAGTGTCAAAGTGTAGGCACACCTCAAAAGTTTTTCTCTAGTTGTGATGCCTCAAACACTGTAATTCACTTTGTTCTCTTCATTATCCTACTCTCATTACTTGTGAAAATGGATTGAAAAGCCCAGTTTTAATTTTCTTCAGACATCTCCCCCTTGACAAGTGCAATCAATGTTATTTGTTGTTTCCAGGCCCAACAGTTCTGGAGGTTTTTAATACCTTGTTGAAGCATTTGCGCATCAGCGTCGACTTTGAGCTGAGTGACCGGCGCAGTTCCTGTGAAAGCACCACTTTAAGCATAAGCTCCAAGGAGAGTGATGAGAGGATTGTCCAGAATGCAATTATTCAAACAATTGGTGAGTAATACAATTGACACAGGCTCACTTAAAATTTCTCCCCTTTTCCCTCTTCCCCAATGAGATGATATTGGACCAGCTTGAATCATGAAGGAATACTACCAAGTGTGGTCTCTGATTGTGTTTGCCTCTCATTCTCAGGCTTGCTTTATGTGTTTGATTTCTGAAAATTTTTTCTTTTAAATGGTAACTGAACACATAGCCAAGAAGCTTATGAAAATTAAAAATGCTGGTGGACTTAAAATTAATTTTAATTATATTATTATGTGGCCCTTGAAATGTAGAAATCTCTACCTGTGGTACAGAACTAGTATTAGTCCTTCTAAGAAAATCATTGCAAACAGTTGTATAGAGTATAATACATTTTTTCATAGGTAGTGCTTTAAAATTGATAGAAATGAATGTTAAACACAGTAGCAACAATGACACCTAATGGCCAGTTGGGCTACCATGACTAAACTGAAGTACTTTAATGCACAGCACTTGAAATTATTTTCTCAACAGTGTTTCCCCCTTTCTTAGATTTTCCATTTATGACAGTGATGTTATATATTGGGGTGTATTTATGATATGCATTGCTATTCTTAAAGAACAAGGGAGATGTAGCTTAAATGTTTGTACCTTTGCTTGCCTTGAAGAGCAGTGAAGTATATAGTAGATTACTTCTCACCATTTCAGTAAAGTTTCCAGGTTAAAATGTTCAACTCCCATGAAAAAAAAATCCCACAAACCAACCTTTTGTGAAGCTTCTTTCTACTGAAGTTAATGGTATACCATTTCATAGTAATAAAATAGAATATTTGCATTTGGAAGGGACACATCAGGATCATTGAGTCCAACTCTCTGCTCTTCCCAGGACTGCTTCAGCTAAACCATGTGCCTGGGAGCATTGTCCAGATACTGCTTGACCTCTATCAGGCTTGGTGTTGTGACCACTTCTGTGGGGAGCCTGCTCTAGTGGCCAACCAACCTTTTAGTGAAGAACCTTTTCCTCATGTCCCAACCGAACTTCCCCTGATGCAACTCCATCCCATTTTCTTGTGTCCTGTCACTGGTCACCAGAGAGAGATCAGCATCTCCTGTTCCCCTGCCCCCCTTGGAGGTGTTTGATGTCCAAAGCATGGACTCGAGGAGGGGCTGCAGCAGTGCAGGGGGGTGGGACAGTCACTCCTCGGCCAGGTGGTGATGCTGTGCCTGGTGCACCACAGGGCACAGTTGGCTCTTTTGCCTGCCAGGGCACACTTGATTCACACTGGACTTGCCATTAACCCAACCCCCCAAGTCTCTTTCCTTGGGGAATGTTGGGAATAACAGTGTTAGCTCAGTTCCCTGGGTGTGCGGCCACAGCTGTGCTCAGTGCTGTCCTGTGCTGCCCTAAGAGCAGGGCCCAGCCTGCAGCTGGCACTGGGATGGCAGCTGTTCCCACTGGAGCTGTGTCTGGCAGCTGCTTCACTTGTGGTGGGTGCAGAGCTGGGAGAGCACAGGGTCTTCTGTGAGTGGGAACCATTCCTCACTGGTGGAGCTGGCAGAGCTGCAGTGCCCTTCCTGCCAGCTGATGCCAGCACTGCCAGAGATACTTTTCAGGCAGGGGAGGTGTGTGTGTGTGCCTGACATTCCTCCTGGCCCTGCCCAGGTTCCCTCAGCCATTGTGGCTCTTTCTGCTGCCTTGAGGTTCCCCTGGTCCAGGAGCTCTCCCTGTACCCCCTGCTGGAGTGCTCCTCTTCCCATGGTGCTGGCACAGAAGCTGCTCACATCCTCACTCCCCAAGAGCAGCAACAGTCCCAAAATGTATGTCTCTGGGATTTCTGTCCCTTCACTATTAATATTTATTGGAGACTTAATAGACAATACTGTGTGCCATGAGAATCAGTTCCAATTCCTCACTAGGTACAAGTTAATAGACTCCAGATATTTAATTTTTAAATTGTATATTTAGAGGAGGATAAAATTAGGTGTTGGTGTTCAAAGATGAAAGTATCATAAAAAAGACTCAGTAAAATCATTCAGCAAAAGTAAATATGAGATTATGCCCTAAAATAAGTCATATGTTTATTCTTAATCTATTTTGACCTGTTAATATATTCCTTGTATTTTAAAGGCTTTTCTTATAAAGACAAGGGCCCTATATCTCTTCTGTGATTTCATTCTGTTTTTATTTAGGATTTTTTGGAAGCAATCTTCCGGATTACCAAAGATCAGAGATTATGATGTTCATTATGAGCAAAGTACCTGTTCTGGGAACAACTTCACAATCGCTGGACCCCAGTAACCTTGGGTTTGTATATGCTGAATTTTTAAATTTCAAATTAAAAATCTAGATTTTAGAATCCTGATAAATTAAGAAGTGGAAAACATGAAGAAAAGCAAAATGCAAATTCTCACTCCTTAGGGGCTGTATTAAATACTATGCAGAACCAAGACAAGCTCAGTGTCAGCAATATGAAATCAACCTACAGACATTTTACTGATAAAAATTATCTGATTGGAAGCCATTTATTTTTCACTAAAACACTCTTTCTCTCTTCATTTGTACAATTTTTTTGAAATTATGTGCTTTATGGTTGTTAATTCCATAATTTTTTATATGTGGGTTTTGAGAATGAGAGGAATTATAAATACATTTTTTCAAATAGCTGCATAATTTACAAACGATTTTTAAAGTTGGTTCTTTTTTTTAAAATTCTGTATAAGTTGACTTCAGGTTAAGAAATAACTGCAGAAATTCCAATGAATTTTGGATTTTTCCTATGTATATAGAAATAGGAAAAAATTATAAGTGGGTAGACTTAGTAAACCCACAATTTAAAAGTCACCCTACACTGAATACTTTTCCCTGTAACAGGAATAATTTTGTTTAAAGGACTGCATTTCCTCAGTATGGGGAAGTCACTGAAAAGGCTGCAGCTGTTCTTTCCAGATGTGCACAGACACTTTGCAGCACATAAGTGATCCCCTAATAGATTAAGTAGGAAGTCATTGTCATTCTCCAGTTTTTTATAGCTTTTCATACAGTATCCCTGCAGCATGGGATGCTATTCCATGGAAGATACAAGTCTGTGCCAGGCAGTTGTCACTCATTGTGGAGGTATTTCAAGAACCAATCCATATGAAATTCTCTACTTGGATTAACAGTTGAGGGTGGTGGTTGTTTTTTTATAACTGTATAATTTTCCATTTATGAGATTCTGTGTAAACATTTGCCTGAGCAGTGTGTTAGCATGATGTGTGCATGTGTCACTCTGAGCAAGGAAGGCTTTCTGATTGCTGATAAAGTTTGGCATTACTTAGAATTTTGATTCCAGCTGCCCAAGACATTTGAATGGTACAGACAGCCTGGATTGTAGCCCATTAAGGTAGGAGCTTCCACTGTTATGTAGAGGCCAACTTTTGTGAAGAGGGTTGATCTTCCTTTACACTATTTAATGGACAAAATGGCTTGTACTTTTTTTACTTTCCTGAAAAAATCTCTGTGAATGGAGCAATTTATTCCAAGTGCACTTTTATCTCCTAAGATCTTGCAAGAATAGTGACTATGTACCTTCAGCTATTTGGCTTCTTTTAGTACCTGCAGGATGGAAATGAAAACAGATGAAGAACGGGTCAAGTAGTGTTTCATGTACCTTCCTGTGATATGAAAACTGAGGAATATTTCAGTTTTTCTTACTGATTTTGACAATAACTTTTTTCCAATCTCAAAGTTTTGGGGTCTGGCTTAAAGAAGAAATGTCCACGTTTCTTAAAAGACTCAATTGCATTTTAGTCCAGAAGAAATTTTCAATGCTGATGCTTGATAAAATAACAAGCTATCAAGCTTGTAGTGGTCAAACATTTTAGAGATTTCTGAGTAAAACAAAGATTTATACCTCCTTCACAAATACAATTTAATTTTTTCTTCAACTGAATGTGTTCCATTTTTTCAGCCCTCCTATAAATGTGTCTTTCAAAAACATTCAATTATTGCAGCTCAGTTGGAGATACTTTCCTTTATCTATGATCATCCAGCATTCCTTCCAAGACTGCTGTATTCACTTGTCAAAAATGGGAATAATGTCTAGAGTAGAATAATATTTCAAAGATATGCAAGAAAACCTAATTTGCAATTTTTTTTCCAATTGCAGAGATTTGGGAACCAGGAGGATTCAAATCATGTTATTGAGATCTTTACTTATGGTAAGCCTTCTGTGATGAGTACACGTTATAAACACACAGTGTTTCACTTTATGTATATATTTACATATAAAAGTACAGTATAACAACACTGGGCTATGAAAATAAACATACATTCATATTGCATAGACCTGTAATTCTATTGTGTAATATTGTGAAAGCATTTTTCCAACTTAGATTTCAAACAGCACAAGAAATACACCTCCACCTCTTAGAGCACTTCAGTGAATGTCAGTTATAATTGGATCTGCAGATCCAAAAGAACATCCAAGAGTGGGTTGAGTTCTGCCAGCAATACTGGCTACATCAAAGTGAAATCACTTTCATCTCTGAGCCTGGAAAAGTGGTAATTAGTAGAAAGGCCAATGTTTTTAAAACCATAGGAATGGATACCTCAGACACAGTTGTTCTTTCCTTCCTAATGTTTCCCAAATTTCTTGTAAGGCATGATTGAATTTTTTATCACAAATACATTTTACAGCTGTAAATCTTCAAAGAGTATTTCTGGAAATAGACCCAGATGGTGAAAGTCAGAAAGTGGGTAGTAAAGGAGGCTCTTGCCAGTAGATTCCTGGCCTGTTTTGTTGGAGAATCTGAAAACTGTTTAGTGACTCAGATAGGAGAATGATTTCACAAACTAAAGCAGAAGAATGTCCTCCTGCAAAATGAATTTTTGTCCCTGCTTTGACATGAAACTTGTGTATGGTGTTAGGCAAATAGGTTAAACCATTCTTGGCTTGTCCAAATGTGAAATCTTAGACTCTGGTTTGCAAAAGAGCTGGGCATTCAGAGTTGCAATTTAAGGATAGAAAACTTGTTAGGAAGGACCTCAGGTGGTCATTTTGCACATTGTCTTCATTAAACATAGACTCAGGTATGTCTAAACTGTTCCTGACAATATTCAGCTCACCAGTATTAAAATTCCATTAAAACAGATAAGAATTGTTCTAGTGATTTTCGGGTGCTACATGGCCTGTAAATATGCTTTGAGGGAGTTAGAGTACATGTGGAAGGGATTTAACATTTTGGACACTGAATTTTGGTTTGCATCTCTTTCAGAATATGGAAGTAAAATCCCATCATGGCACAGAGGTGTGATGTTCTGATGCTTAGTAAATTAGTCATTGATAAATATTGTGGGAAAAAATCCAACATTGTATATAATGTATTTTTTACAAAAGAATAATATTTCATAACATAATTAATCTGTTGTCATGCATACACAGGCAGACAAATTAATGCTGTACAGGCAGTTGAAATCTGATGCTTCATTAAAAGTGTGCACTTAGATTTGCAAGCCTTGCTGCTTGGGATATCAGCCATTTTCCACGTTCAGAATGATTGATCGGACACTTTCCCGTCCCCTGGTGCTCCTGTCAGCCGCGTCCCTGGGAAGCCTCAGCTGAGCTGGGGGCACCGTGCTCACTCAGCTTTAACCCAGAGCACCAGGGACCACCCAGGCACTCACTCACCCTGCCCCAGGGGCATGGGGAGAGAGCCATGACAGCAGCATGAGAGAAGTGAGTTGAGATGAAGACACTTTAGTAAGTAAAAAAAGGAAACCAAGAAAAATAAAACCAAGAAACGAGAAAAAGAAGTAATAATAAAATAAAACAAAATCCCAGCTGCTCACCAAAGGCCAACTGATAGCCAGCCCGGTCTCTGAGGAGTGGCAACCCTCACAATTTGCCTCTTGTTCTGATGCTTTACAAGACACGTTTTAATATGGAATATTCCTCTGGAGGTGGATAAGCCCTGCTCAGCAGTAGCCAAATCATCTCTGTGTTACCAGCACTGCTTTGGTCACAAATCCAGAACACAGTAGCACATGTGCTGCTGTCAACGAAATTGCCTATCCCAGCCAAAACCAGTAAAAACACAGCTCACATGTAAAAACTGTGAGGGTATGGAATATATATAAAGTATTATGTAAGCCTTGGATGAAAATAGTATTGCATTTATTATAATTAAATTTGGAATAATTTTGCTTCCCTCATCCTCAACAGGTTATACGTACTTCGTAAAATATTTTGAGGTTGTAATATTCTGGTAACCTCCATTTTAAGGGATGGTAAATTTTAAATATTTCTGGCTACTGTAGATGTTCAGCTAATTAAAATTTGAATTAGTAATAAGGTAGAAGTTTATTTTTCTTTGTATACGTGCAGAATTTGCTTTAGTTAAAAGTAACTGAATGAGACAAGTCAGAGGTAGCATTAATTTTTAAAATAACGCCATAGCACCAGATTTCTAAGAAAGTGGTATTTGCTTACTTCTTGTTTTGCAATAAAATAGTATCCAAAAATCTTTGAGGTGTACATATAGGCCCTGATTTCTCATTTTTTATTTCACCTGAGCTTACTCTACCATATGTGACCAGCTCATAACCTAAAATGGAAAAATCTCTGTTGTAATTATTGACTGGAATTCCTATCATCTTCTATTCATACCCTGCAACTTTTCATAGGCCATATAAAAAAACAAATCATAAATCATACCTTTATTTTTTGATTCAGAGTGCGTTTTAAAAGAAAGGATCCTGAAAAATCCTTTTAGCATGAGTGACTTAATTTGAAAATGTATGCTGATGTCCTTCCAAATTCATACTGAGGTCAGGAATTTTCAAAATTAATACAAAAATTCAATTTGAACCTACCTTGTGGATGCCAAAGCAATCCCACTAAAAAGTGACAACTGTGATTAATTCTTACAATGCAGTAATGCCACATGAATTTTATTTGAAACAATGAACAGGTGACTTCAGGATACAAAGCCACAACAATAAGCAATGCACTTCCTGCCCCCTTTCTGGACCCGTTGCTGTCTCCCTCGCTCATGGAGGACTCGGAGCTGAGGCAGCTGGTGCTGGAAATCCTGCACAACCTCATCGATCGGCACGACAACAGAGCCAAGCTCAGAGGGATCAGGTGCTGCTCTTCTTTTATGGCCTGCTTGAAATTCCAGTGCATTACCTGAATGACAACTACTGTTGATTTTTAAATGTTTTTGCTGATGTGAACTATTAATGTATTGTTTTGGTAAATGCACAGTGCTCAGTGTCATTTATTCATGGCAAGAGTTTTACAGGTAAGCCTCAGAGCACAGTACCTTAAAGAATCATTATAAATACCATAGTTTAGTGATGTAGAAGACAGAATTTTATTTTTATTTTATTTTCCTTTTTATTTTATGTAGATAAAAAAATACATGATTATCTTAATTCTCTTTCTGGTTCTCCATCTTCAACTGAAATTTGAATATTCTTATTAAGCTGGATATAATTAAAATGGGAATTGGGTCAAGATCTGTTTGAATAGTTCCTGTATTCCGCATTCTCTTCATTTCCAATTTTTTTTTTTTTTGGTCTGAAACAACACATCTCTTTCATTTGTAGAATAATACCAGATGTTTCTGATCTAAAGATAAAACGAGACAAGATTTCAAGGCAAGACGTGAGCTTCATGAAAAAGGTAATAGAATGAAATATCACTTTTCTATCTGGAAATAAGTAACTGAACCAGTGCTTTTGCTTTTCTTCTACAGCTGTGGTTTAGCAAGAAGTCACAAAGATCAGTTTCAAATTATTGTAATCAAGTCACAGTGATTTCAGTGTTGAAGTTCTCTAGATACTTGAAAGATGATTCCATGCAATAAAATTTTAATTTATGTCAGTTAAAACCTTTGTATGCATGAACTTAGAACAGCAATGTCAAAACCATGATTCTGAAAAGATCCCCCTGTTGTTAGATTCCTGAGTAGCATTTAATTTTTCTCAGTAGCAGTTTTCCACTAGTTTGGCTTTTATTTTGCTGTATTTTAGACAATTTTTTATTTAGAAATCTTTTTATAGCTGTGGTACAAAGACTTATGTCTTAGTTTTAGGTAAAGATGTCAAAGAAAGTTAGCTTTGCACATAACAGCTATCTTCTTAAAAGATGGTTTTCACAGGACTTTGTACCAGGTAACTTCTCAGTATATTTGGCTCTAAAGAAAAACAGGGTTTTTTTAGATGATACTTCAGTTGAGTGAAATTGCTTACAGTAGGTACCTTGGGTTTTATGTGGGAAAGATGCATAAAGCTGTTACTGTGCTCTATCATTCCTGACTGTGGTTTATCTGTGTAGGTATGTAAACAAAACAAAAAAATACTGAAGTAGGCCAAAATACTGCCCATGTAATAATATGCAAACCAGAGTTGTACAGCATTCAAGTCACTTTGCAAGATAAATGTTCTTGCTATAAGTTAGTCCAGTTAACATTCTTCCAGTACGTGTTCAGCTGGAATAATACAAATATAAAAAATACTCCAACATTGGCAACTATTAGTAATGTGTCTTTTAAAAAGTGAATTAAATTTTAATTCATTAATTTAATATCTATGATTTAAAGCAATTTGGATAAGATGTATTTTGCTAGATGAAAGTTGTAGCTGTCAAACTAAATATTTGAGTTGTTAATATTGATCTGAAAAAAAGGGCAGAAGAGGAAAAGAGATTCTTCACAGGTCAAGAAAAGAGCATACAGGCTTTTAAAAAATATATTAACCCTGGGCAGTGAAGTCAGTCAATGATTATGTGTGTGATACTGTTCCTCACCTGGTGCAGATGTGCATGTTAGCAGCCTGCTCCTCCCAGATGCTCTGCATAATCAAAGGACAGGGATGAGGCATCTCCAGAAGTTCATTAATATCTGGATACCATTTGGGCTTGTTTGATGCTAATGGGGATCCTGAGGCAGTTTTGTATCACATCCAGGTGGAATGGAACCAAACATAGGCACAAAACTCTTGGTCTCAGACCAGTTGCTCAGTTTATATCATCTTTTCTTTGAAGGGAAATACATAACTTCTTGAATTTCCCAGTCTTGTAGAAAGATACATATTGATAAAATCCACATAATCATTTATTTTCCTATTTAAGTGCAATTCTTTATCAGTGGGATAAAAAATTCATTACTTTTATTTTCCAAATATACTGGGTCTTTAAACAGCTAACCTTTATTCTGTAGTAATTTCTGTGCTTTACTGTGTTTCCCTCTTTTCTAAATACAATGTGTATTTAAGCCACTCTTTGATTTTAAAGGTAATGAAAAGACCAACAATGTCATCATTATTTCTTCAGTAAATATGTCTTGTTTGAAAAAGAGAGGTGGAAAATCACTTTTCTGCTTCCTTCTAGAGCTGAATTAATATCTCTAGAGTTAGTCTTTAGATCTTGAAAATTATTTGTGTCAACTGATACAGACTTGTACTCCTCTACAGATTAGGAATGCTGTGGGTGGTCCTGAGCTCTGTTCCATACAGCACCTGCTGCTTATCCTGTCTTTCTTGTGTTTGCATTTTTCTTTTGTGTTGGGGTAATAGTTTATTTACTGAGATTTGGTTAGGCACAGTGTAATGAGAAGAAGGTCACTTTTGAAGTGGAGAGTCTTTCATTAAATGACTTGTGTTCTTCACTAGAGCTGCTGTCTCCCTACACATGTCAGTAAATGAGCCCTGCTCACCTTCTCAAACACCTTCTAGCAGAATTTTTTCTTGGTTTGCTGTTTGAGGGGAGTTGCTTAATGAACAAATTCGATGTCTTCACAAGGATAACACTTGGACCTCATCAGTTCTTGAAAATGAGCTCTTGAAATGTCTCAAATGTTCTTGAAAAATATTTCAAGATTGCTTTTTGGTTTCTCCTTTTCATAAATGGGCATTTTTTTCTAATATTTCAACAGGAAATTAATTCTAACATCTGATACTCTGCAGTAATCGTGCAGTTCTCTGTATCATCTTCTCTATCTGTACATTTGTGCATAAAATAGAACAGTACAGTGTTTATAAAGAAACTCTTATTAGAAACTTGAGGTCTACTTGATTAATCATGTACTTGTTTCTCTGTGTATGTATGTGTACACCACATACCTTGCCCTTTTTTGTTTTTTAATTCTCAATTGATCTAACATCAAAGTTGGCCCTGTTTGGAGTAGATAGTTGGACCAGAAGACCTTCATATATCCTTTCTTACCTAAATTTTTCTATTATTTAATACCCATTTTCCCTTTTATGTCTTTTATAGCATGGTCAGCAGTTGTACAGACACATCTACCTAGGCTGCAAAGAGGAAGACAACGTCCAGAAGAATTTTGAACTCCTGTTTACATCTCTGGCTCTTACCACAATAGAACTGGCCAACGAAGAAGTGGTTATTGACCTCATTCGATTAGCGATTGCCTTGCAGGTATGGGTCTGGTTTGGGTTCATTGATTGACAATTCAAATGTCTAATTTGAGATGTGAAGAACCTGGGGGATTTTGTGTATTGATCTTCAAATTGGAAATCCCATAATTTGGCCTGGACTTGATTGGTCACTAAGGAAGTGCACTTTCTTTGTACCACTTACTAATGGGGAAACGTCATCTAATCAGTTTTGTGACAAATTTCCACAGCATATGCTGTTCAGGAAAAACAGCAGATGTGGAAACTTGTTGAAACATTTATTAGAATCACTGATACTCATTAGCAGATTGGCAAGGTGTTCTCTCAATCTATGATCTTGTGTTCTGTATAAAATGTATGGACTGTGTGCACCCAGGATGAAAATTTCTATACAATTAATTGATTGGTTGAGAATAGTTACTAAACCAGACTATTTAATCTTACCTTACAGTAATATTCTGTCAGTGTTTTAGGCTTTATTCCTTAACGTTTCCTTAATAGGTTCAAATATTAACTCATACTTGCATGCAGTCCTCAGGGAAACTGGATAACTTATCTGTGTTGAAATCAAAAATAAAGTATTGCTAACACGTGCCCTGGAAATTTGATAAAATCAGGCCCTTTATTCCCAGTATATTCTGTCATTAACCTTATTCCTAAATGTACAGCTGTATTATAAAATATCTGAAATGCAGTTTGCATCCTCAATTTTAAAATATGTAATTGAACTGAATCCTTACTTGGTGGGAATGACATCAGGAGTTCTACTAGAGTAAAAATAATGCAATCTGAATAAACACAGAAGTGCCAATATGAATTAAATAATTCCCTTTATTGTGCTGTATCTGTGATTCACACTGGTGATCTTTATTATCAAACTGCTGTTTTTAATTTTCCTGAGAAGATGTTGTGATCAACAGGCGGTAAGGACAAGAGACTACCAGTCATTTATCTGTACTTCCTGTCTGAGAAGCAGAATTTTGAGCTGAGTAAATTTATTTTTCTTCATAATGGTTGAATTTTTTAAGCTCTCTAACTTCAGATCAATATATTCCTACTTCAGGAGTGAGCTAAAAGACTAGAATTTTAAGATGAGGTATGTCAAATATGTAATAGCAGATAAACATCATATGTCATACATGTTATATGTTATCAATGATAAGTTTGATTTCCATGTGTTCAGGACAGCCTGCTAACTTTGGAAAACATTCTGCTGCCCCTTGTATTTCAGGACATTGCCATCATCAATGAGGATAATCTGCCAATGTTTAATCGTTGTGGAGTCATGGCATTGGTTGCAGCATATCTAAACTTCCTGAGTCAGATGATAGCAGTGCCTGCCTTCTGTCAGCATGTCAGCAAGGTAAGACATGGTTAAATACTGCAGGTCATTTAGAGCAATACACAGTCTACTGTAAAATCAGTAAATAACTTGTGTCAGGTGCTTGCTTGTTATGTTCATCTTCCCTCTTTGTGTCCACTGACATTGTTCTTGATCTTCAGTCTCTCGTGGCATTACTTGCTGACTCTTAAGATTATAAACAAAATAATCTCCTCTCAAGATACAGCATTTTATTATGCTTATGGTATAAGACTTTACGGCCCCACTGTCTTTGCTAAAATAGTTTTGACATGAACAAGACCATGAAAATTGGATTTTTAGTCTAAAGGGTGAGAGCCACAGTCTCTTCCCTGGTTGAAAGAAATCCCAAATGTCTCATTTGTGTCGAAGTTGATGTTAGTGAAGGATAGGTGTTCAAGAAGACAACTGTGGAACTGTTCCATTTGTACTATTTGACATGGGATTTTTTTTCAGGTCATTGAAACCAGAAGTGTGGAAGCAGCTTATTTTCTACCAGAAACAATTTTCAAAGACAAATCTAAGTAAGTAGATACAAAATGGGAATTAGTGGACAGTGAAGCCCCTATTCTGCTATTAAAAATCATGCATCATTGAGAAATGTTCCATATGTGAAAAAAATCAGAGGTTTTATGGTATTATGGACAGGCAGAAGAATCCCAAGCATTAAAAGCATGTACACTTACAGGGGGAAAAAAAAAAGTGGGCTTCAGACTTTTTTTATAGTAGTCAGAGGCATTTATGCACAATAGGATGCTCAGTGTCCTAACACAGCAAAATAAATTTTCACTGAATCACAGAATGGGTGAAGATCCCCTGGGAAGGGATCTCAAGGTCAGCTGGTCCAAGCCCCCCTGCTTTAGCAGGGTCCCCTGGAGCAGACTGTGCAGGACCACATCCAGATGCTTTGGAATATCTCCAGGGATGGAGACTCCACAGGTTCTCGGGGTAACCTGCACCAGTGCTTGGTTACCTTCACCTTTGCACAAAAAAGTGTTTCCTGATGTTCAGAGAGAACCCTCTGTGTGTCAGTTTGTGCCCATTGCCTCTGGTTCTGTCACAGAGCAGCACTGAGAGCTGCTTAGTTCTGAGGCCTTTCCACCCTCCCTCCCTTAAGGGAGCTGTACACTTTATGAGATCCACCTTATCCTCTCCATGCTGAACTGGCCCAGCTCTCTCACTCTTCACTGGAGAGATGCTCCAGCCCCATTATCCACCTCAGTGACCCTGTGGAGCCCTGTGGTGGGCTCCCTACATGTCCTGGCCAGCCCAGTTCCTGACTCAGCACTCCAGGTGTGGCCTTACCACAGCTGAATAAAGAGCAAGGGCCTCCTCCCTCCCCCTCCTGATGCAGCCCAGGATACCCTCAGTCTTTTTTGCCACAAGGGCACACTGCTGACAAATATTACAATTAATTAATTACTATTAATATTGCTGTTGCTGTGCAGGTTTGGTTTTTTTTATTTAACAGAGATCATATTCTCTCAAGATGTGGCAGAATAGATGAAGAACATATTTCAGATAAACAATTAAAGTTAGTTAAAGTAATCTAAAATACTGTGGAGGTTTTCAGTGGACTAATTTTAGGTGTGTATTAATTCCTAAAAAACTGACCAAGCTTTATTTCCATCAAATCATTACCATTGACCATTCTTGGTTGCTCAGACATTAGAAAACTATTTTACTTAACAACAAATATCTATTGGTAGACAATAATTTCAAATATATGTTTTGACAGTCTTCCAAAATCCTTAGAGAAGGATGAAACAGATCTGTTTTTCCTGACCAACAAGATTGCAGAATCATTAGGAGGCAGTGGATACAATGTGGAAAGACTTTCAGTTCCATATGTGCCCCAGGTAACAGGTAAGTGGTAGTTAATAGCAACACCATCTAGTACCAGTTATTAAGAATGTTTTCCTAATGTGTTGTGTGCCAGTGAAATGTATTGTGACTGCTTGGCAACAAAACTTAATCAGATCATTTTGTCTTCTCAAGGTGGTTTTTTGTTGGTTTTTTTTTTCTCATGAGCTACTGTATTATTGCTAAGAAGTTTCAAAGATTTTTTTTTTTCATTAAGGAATGGAAGTGAGGCAGAAGGTCTTAGAAGACATTTTAGCTCTTTTTAATGAAGTCTTTGCTTCAAAAGAATACCTGTACTAACTTATCTAGAAAATGAGGAAAGAATATACAAGTCAGCTTGCTTTATCCTTTTCATGTAAACATTGGATGAAAGATACTCCATCCTTTTGCCACACAGTCTTGTGCTGATTTATTTGCCTTAGTTAAATTGTCAGTGGCAGATGTTAATTTAAGCAAGAATGAGATATTTTCCTCCATCAGATACCTATGCAAGCTTAGTGTCAGGTAACAGTGGAAATAAAGCGTTACCTGAGGAAGGTTTGTGGGAGTTGGTGCTGCACAGCCTGAGTGAATAATGTGAGAAGGACTAGCTAGTATGTAACATTTGTGTGGTTTTGGCTTTTAATATATTTTCAACAGCCAATTGAGCAAATTACTGAAGAAAAATTGATTGAAGAATTTGTTCTTAATTTGTTCTTAGCCACGTGTGTTTTATGACTGTATATAAATGGATTGCTATTGTAATAGACTAAGGGAAAAGCCCAAAGCATGGCCTTTTTAAAGTATCTAGCAGTAAAATGTGATTTCTGTGTTCTCTAGCTCACACACAGAAAGAACCAAATGCAGATAATGAATGCCAGATGGGTTCTCTTGCAGTCTGATTCAAAGACATTGCTGCCTGCTCTTGAATCTCTTTTTTGGACAGTTATTGTGGGAGGAATTGAGTTCTCCAGACAGCAGATGTGGTTTTGTCCCAGAAATGCAAGCAGGCACATTACTGATATGCTCCAGTACAGCCACAGTGTCTGTTTTCTGTTGCTGGTTGTCTTCTTTAGAAAAGGATAATGTTCCTATGGTTCTTTCTTGTGGCGCCTAAAACACCAGTTAACATTATATTTTAGTATTGGCAGAAGAGGTGGGCAGCAAGTGAGGAAATGTTACAGGCTTTGAGTGAATGAGAGTGGAGTGAGGAAGAGAGCCTGGTTTGAAATTTATGTTAAGCCTCCTCTAGAAACTCAGATATATTTGTACCCAAATGACCTCAGTAAGATTTTCTTGTACACTTTGCTAAAAATGCATTCCCACACAGGAAGAGACGCAAGTTCTGACATCAACATTAATTGAGTTTAGCTGCAAGTGTGATTAACTGCCTCTGCAGGTGATGAGAAATTGCCATATTTAATCCCTAGTAAATGTGATTCAGATGGGTTCAGGGATTTTGTAATTTTTTATATAGAGGAGCAACCAAAACTTGTTTCTTGACTGTTGCCATAGCCAGTTAAGTTCATGAATCTCTGATCCTGTGGAATATTGAGCTTCCCAAGTTTTACATTTAACTGAATTAGGACCAGGCAAATATTTTGGAATTCCTAAGCTTTTCTTTTTTACTGCAATTAAATGTTACATTTCTGCTATTAATGCTAGAATGTGGTGTTTTGAAAGAGATCATTAATCTTAATAAAGAAATAATCCCTTTTTTGTACATTCCTGTGAAACCTAGGGTTGAACCCAAAAAGCCTGTAAATATTTCATCCTAATTATTTCTGCTATTTCCAAATATCAGTGTTACAATGCTTAACAATGACTTATAGAACATAATTTTCTCATCTTGTCTTTGTTTCATGTCTTGATACTTCTTAACAATTAGAAAGACATTTGTATTTGCAAATTTTTATACATGTTTCTCTTTCTTACTTGAGGGAGGGAGACAACTAATAATTTAAAAGACTTTCAGTCATTTTTTGTCTACATATACTTACATATATATCTTTAATTCGACTCTATTTCCATCAGGCAAAAAACCTCATAAATGCAAACACAAGTCAAAAGGTAAAAATGAGCTGTAGGTCAGCCTACTCTCCTGCCCTGTGGTGTGTCCCTATAGGATGTGCAGTCTAAAAAATGCTTTTAGAAGGCCTAAAGACCTTTAGGCCAGAAATTGTGTTGTACTTAGTGGATTTAGTGTTTCCTTACGCTTTTTTTGTTTCTCCCCTTGACATGCCTGTAGCAATGTTAGCTGCTGTGGGTTTGCTGTTGTGTTTGCTCATGATTTTGTACTCTACCAAAAAGTAGTTTCCTGTTTTGTTTTCCTGAGCAGGTAGTAGAGCCATAGGTATCATTTTTGTGATGGTACTAATTACCTCTTTGAGTGACAGTACAAAAACCTGTAGAAAATTGGAAGAAGCTCTCAGTTGTTTGAAGAATGATGATTCATCTTAATCACTGGCCATTCAAGATGACTGCACAAAGGATAGAGTCCTTCACCTAGGAAGAGGCACCTTAAAGATCATCTTGTTCCAAGCCCCCTGCCATGGGCAGGGACACCTTCACTATCACATATTGTTCAAAGCCCCATCAAACCTGGCCTTGAACACTGCAAGGCATGGGGCAGCCACAGCTTCTTTGGGCAACCTGTGCCAGTGTCTCATGGGGAAGAATTTCTTCCTAATATCTAATCTGAATCTACCCTCTTTCAGTTTAAAGCCATTGTCCCTTGTCAGAAGTGATGGAGCCCACCTTGGTCAGTGAGGTGACACACAGAGCTGCTCCCATTTCCCAGGCAATGGGGCCAAAGCTTCTGGGACAGTCTTGACAGGGGCTGGGCCAGTGGGTGTTGGGGCTCCATCCCTGTCCTTGAGCCCCTGGGCTCCTTCCTGTGTGGATGAACACTGTATTTTATAAGAGAAAAAATTGTAATTGTCACAAATATTTACCCACTTCATATGTTGATAAATGGGCATACTTCATATGCAAGTTTAGTGAGGCATCCATTGCAAAAATGAATTCTGTCCAAAGTAGTCCCTAAAATGTATCTCCTGGTGTTTGTGTGTCAGTTATAGAGAGAGCAGCAAGATGGCAGCAGAGATGTGGTTCTGTTGGGTGTTTTCTCTTGCAGGCTGAGGTGCTTTCCTCAGATTTGGAATGTACTGGGTCGTGTACCAGTGAGCTACCAGGGATTAAAAATTCAGTAAATCCTTCAGAATGCCATTTCAAATGCTCAGGGTGTCTGAGAACCTGGCAAATATTAGTAGAATTCAGGTGTTTTTCACTAATCTTGTTCTTTCACTGCCTCTTGATCTTAAAATGACATTTCATTTATGTGACTTCTCAAAGTTATTTCTTGGTTTTTAAAAGCTGAGCATGTTCAGCTCTGCTGGAATGAATTCTGTTTGTTCATGCTCAATATTTGCACTGCAAAAGCACTTTGCTTGGCTAGAAGTGGTTTAAACAAAGGTTGCAGAAGAACCAGCGTAAATTACCTTGTCATGGGGGTGTTTTGAAGTTCTTCTTTTTTTTAGTATCAAGTGCCTGTTGCTGCTTCTAACTGTGCAGTGCAAGTCATCAGATAATAATAGCAAGGTCCAAATGGCTTAATCTTGCCTAAAATCTAAAATGTGACATTGCAGTTCATGGTTTTGTAAATGACACACACAGAAGCCAGGCCACTCAAGCGTCTGTTTGTCAGAGGACCTTTGTGACAAATCTTAAAATGTATTTTTACTGTTCATTAAAATCTTCTGTTAATATATTAAATGTCAAAAATAAGAAGACTCTAGTGGAACAGTGTCCTAGGACTGCAGTCACCAAAGGAGATTCCATCAACTGATGGATCATTTGATCATAATTTCTTTATGCATTAATTAAATTGTTGTGCTTCTTTTAGTATCAGCACAGTTGGTCTTATTCTGACAACTTTTTAGGCCAGCTGGACCTGCTAAAACATTTGTAGGAAGTGAGAAATTGAGAGAATTTTTTTCACCCAGTAGATTTTTAGACTTGCTGAATATGGTACTTGTAGCAACAAGAATAAGGAGGGATTGTTGTTCATTTCCATTCAGAAATCTTTGTTTCTTCTGTCAATGAATCATATTCCAATAAGCCATTTTCTGTTTCAGAATACCTTAAAATCAAGACATTAATACTTCAATTTCACCAAAAAAAAAAAAGTCCGGCTTTTGTAAAGGATTTTACAGCTGTGTATCATCATGTGCTCTGTTATTATTATGCATTTGAATAAGATGTTGTTTTCTAAAATTCTGGACTTTCAAGGGAAAGTTGAAAAGATCTGTAATGAGAGGAGGGAGGGACTATGAAAAGGTTATTTTTCTTCATGTTTAGTAATTTAGAGCAGTGACTCTAAATGTATCATTTTTCACAGTTCAAATGATAAAATAGATGATCTTGAGTTAAACAGGCATATGGAAATCTGCATCTGATGGGTAAAAATTTGACTGAACGTGTTTCAAGAGTGTTATGCAAAAAGTGAAATGATTTC
Organism: Setophaga petechia; assembly: GCA_024362935.1. NCBI lineage: Eukaryota > Metazoa > Chordata > Aves > Passeriformes > Parulidae > Setophaga > Setophaga petechia. Next base: position 17,112,874 of record JANCRA010000011.1, read on the forward strand.
TTCTTATGCTAGATGAGGACAGACTGTCCAGGAGGAAGAGTATTGTGGACACAGTGTCTCTTCAGGTGGATATTCTGTCTGGCTGCAGCATAGAGGATAAGGTATGAAAATCACAGATTATTTTAAAGCATTATTTTGAGTGGAGGGAGGGGGGAATGTAATTGAAGTATTCCCTTGAAGTCAAATATCTGATTATTCTAGCAATTTTAAATATTTTGGAGGGTTTGTTTTTTTAAGTTGTGTATTTGCAGAAATGTGTTGTCAAAGACATTATTATTGTATAAATAAATATAAAATATAAATCAATAAATATAAAATATAAAAATAAAGATCTTACTGTTTAAAAGGGTCAAGTATTTGTCACTACAGTTTTTACAGATAGTACTACAGATGATGGTGTAGCAGTACATTTATTTACATGCTGAACAACTGGTATTTTATGAGTAAATATTCTAAAATGTTTTCTTCAGCTTTTGAGAGATACAATAAATTTCAGCATCTGTATCCCTGTATCATATGAAGTATTTGAGAGACTTGTTCAACAGCCTGGGGCTGTGAGATACAAGCCTAGAGAAACAGAAGCGTGGTGGGAGACCTGCAGCCTCTGAGGGGGACACACAAAGACTGGGCAGGCTGTGTGCACCAGTGTCACTGTTCCTCCCCAGAGGAGTTTGACATGCAGCACAGGAAGTATAAAGTAGCAACAAAACATTCATATGTAGGGTAAGGAGCTGATGTTAATTATCCCTTAGGAAGACCACATTATAATTAAAATTATCCCACATCATTTGACACTTCATTTGAAGTATTTCTTAAAATAAATTTCTACTTCTACTGGATATTTTTCAAGGTTCTGCTGATTTTTATTAAGTAGATTTCTACTGGCTGCAATGGAGATGAGCTGTTGAAATGGAGGTGTTTGTACCTCATATGAGGCACAGATGGTTCCTACTTTTGACATCTTCAAGCACAACCTGCCTGGAGACACAAAGCAAAATGTGTGGACTGAGTCAACCTGAGTGTTAGTTAAAAATGCAGTATTAAGCTATAGCAAAGGAGCAAGCTTTACTTTAGACAGAAGTGATATGTTTTGCATTATTATTATTACTGTTATTACTATTATTATTCCTTTCTGCTTTGTGTTCATTATACCTCAGGTGATCTTTTGTGTTCACTTCTTGCTTTTGTGTTTTAGCAAAGATACAGATAAAAGTAGAAAGAATAAAAAGGTGTTTGAAAAATAAGTGAGACAATCAGATCTCTAGCTTTCTGAAGCAAGTAAATGCTCCTCACAGGACTGAGGCTGTTTGACATAAGTATTCTTTTTTAAAATCACTCATTATATGTGGTTACGTGTAATTGAACAATTCCCTTGTAAGTAGAACTAAATGAAAGAAGTTTCATTTCAGATTTCAAGTTATGCTGATGTTATGTCAAGCACTGACACATAGACTATTTTGAAGTGGATGTAGTGGTTGTAGATAAAATCTTTTTTGGATTCTCATCTTAATGTAGTCTTAATATAGTCCAGTGTCTTAGATAATTAATTCATTTTTATCTCTTAAAAACATGAATTTTATTAATCAGGAGCACAGGAAGCAAACTATTCCTCCTTTACTTGCTTTATGAGGTTTGTTTACAAGGCAGAGGATAAAACAGTATTTTCCAGTTAGCTGACTGCACCTATATATGAAATTTGGTTTTCTTGCTGTGTAGATTAGTCAGTATAGCAATCCATAGCCATCAGCAGAACTCAATTGAAAAACAACCAAACAAGCATAAATCTTTATGATTGAAAGGATTACCTACTTAATTAATGGAAGTTTTAGGACATAATGATGTATGATATCATTTCTGCACTGAGATAGAAGACTGTTTATCCTTAAAATAGCTGTTGTTTTATACAACACAAATGCAATTCTTCTGTCAGCGGACTCAAAGTTTTTTTTGTGGTACCAAGTCTTTTAGTGAATCTTGTTCAGGAAGGTGAGTTATTCCATAGTTATCTCCATTCATAAGGTGAAAGTACTTGTTAAAAGCAGGTAGTGTTTCTGGAGTATTAATTAACCAAGTTTAATTCTGGGTAATATCAGCAACTAACGTGGAGGTTAACTAGCACTATGAAAGGCAGCCATAAACAACTAACATTTGCCAAATGTGAGTTCTATAAAAGATGATTTCAGAACCTGAATACTCTTGATCAGGAGCCATAACCAGAAATATTTGACAAAAAATTTATTTATTAATTTTTATTTATTTAGAGATAGAGAATACAGGCTTATTAATTAAAACCTGTTAGAAAAATACAATTTACAGCTGCAGCTCATGAAATAACTCTCATGTAAAAAGGAAACAGCTACTTCCTTTTCCCTTAACAGTAGTTCAAGCCAATAAATTAAAAAATTGAAAGAACTCACAATTTTCTAAATGGAATAAAGTAACTTTTTGCCGCCTTAGCTCTTAAATTATATTGGACCATTCTAAAGAGTTAGTGTTTATCAGGAAGAATAAAATTGCTGCCTGTTCACGTGTTAGAAGAATTGAAGTGGAAAAATCCAAGCCAAGATAGCATGTTATGGTCATATGAAGACTGTTCTGCCATCTAAACACTCTCCCCTATTGCCAAGAGGGTGGCTTCACTATAAATATATTTAGTGGTATAGAAGCTAGGTCTATAACAAATTGAAACACTTCAGTAATTTTGCATCCTTAAGCAATTCTTGGTGAGGTGCATCTGCAGCAGGAAATGGCTATTCCTACCAGTAGATGAACAGATTTTCTCAGTGCATCAGACAGAGCTTGTTATGAAGAGCCCTTTAACTCCAGTATTTATGATGTAAGCACCAAATAATTTGGATCCATCGTGGTACAAAGTTAGCCTAAAGCAGTAACCATTCTCCACTCTGCACTCCACTATCAGCTCCCATTTTAGCATCACATTGCTGGTAACTGAGTTGGGCCAATTGAATCTGCATTTCTAGAGGAACCCCTTTGGGGGTTCTCTCCCAGATTTGCCCTGAACCAAGGCACTCAGCAAGCCTCAGGAAGCAGTTGATGCTATTGGCAACAGCTGCCTAAGAACCAGTACTGAGATTTTACAGTATAGAAACACTACAGCTTATTCCTGACCTAAAGGACTCCTCTGCCTAAATCCAAATCCATTTATAAAGGATGTTACCATAGAACATCTTGAGTACAATTTGGAAAGTTTTCCTTGATCTCATTTGATTAAAAATTCCTCACTAATTGCAGTGGCTTAAAAATGTGAATTAGTGGTCTCTTGGCTGTCACAGAAAGTCCAAATGAAGTTATTGGAGACTTGTTAGGCAGAAAAGTTCTGGCTGTTTTGGACTTCTGTGTTTTATCATATTCCTCATTTTTAGATGCTTGTATGTTATATGTGATGATTAAGGAGTTTGGTTTCTATGTGTTTAGGTTGATAATACTGAAGAAATCACCTTTGAAGCTTTGAAGAAAGCCATTGGTAAGATTTGTCACAGTTGTGTTTGTTCAGCATAGTTTGCAATTAGTGTGGAACTGCTGAAGGGAGAGGCCAGAATAACATAGAATACTACTTTTTTTTTTATTTTCAGCTAGTAAATTTATTTAGAACTCCAGTTATTTTTTTCTAAATCTCTGAAATGATATTTTGATAATGTTAGTGAATTCATTTTCTAAAGTTAATGGGGCTCAATGAAAAGCATCTGGAAATGCCTGTCATCTATTACATTTGCAGTACAGACAAAGCTATAAATGTGAGATATTCAAGTTACACTGAGTGACTACTTATGAGGTAACTTGAGTATTTTTTTTGTATTAAGATTTTTGGGTCTTCAATGCATTCAAAAATAGGTTGTAAATTACAAATTGTGGATTTTAAAGTACTAATATTTTTTAAAAGAATATTTTTCTGACAAGTGACCTGGCTGTGAGAACACAGAATTATCCAGATTCCTTATTTCATATTACTGTAAGTAATTGCTAATCAATGTTTTTCAGTCTACCAAAACCCTCTTTAAAATCTGGATTAAACATTGATGTTTAGAACAGTAGACACATTCTGAACAGTAAGAAAACTCTGTCAGCATGATACTGGGAGATTCTTGTTTCCTTTTGAATCTGAACCTGTGTGCAGTAACTGAGAAGTGCAGGCAATAAAGCAAAAGGGAGTCTGAATGTTACTTTTTATTAAAGATTTTGTAAGAAAGGGGAAAAATTGGGTCCTCAAACCATCTTCCTGAAACTTTATCTATGTTTTGCTTTAGGAGCAATGCCAGATGACAGATCAATTGAGAATGGTTGCACCACTTCAGGCACAATCCTTGTTCACTTCTGCAGTGTAGATTTGATATTTCTTGTACTTCATAGGCAAAGATTCCATTTCTCTTTAATTTTTTTTCATTATTCTTTTAAGATAACAATGGACTTGAAGAACAGGAAAAGGAAAAGAGGCGTCTTGTGATTGAAAAGTTCCAAAAGGCACCATTTGAAGAAATTGCAGCTCAATGTGAAACCAAAGTGAGTTTCTGCAAAACATTAGCACTGAGGATATCAGTGTAGGCATTAGTGGGCATGGGCTGACTCAAGGTGATTTGTCATGTCACTGCTGCTGTTACTTGTTTAGAAGTTCAGTTCTTTGTAAGTCCAGTTCTTTGTTTTGTCTCCACTGCTATCAATGGTGGGAGATTCCAGAAATTTGAAGTGTGTTTTTGTTTGTTCCTAGACCATTTGGAAGATAATGGGTAACTTGTATATACTTCACCTTAAATCTTCTTCCTTGCTCTCTTTGAAATCCAGGTTCACAGTCCATTCCTGTTTCGTTCTGGGATAACTGGAGCAGCATTTAACCCACTATGTATTCTAAATAACTAAATGTGTGTCAGGTTTGTTAAATTATAGAGCAGAATTTGCTCTGTAACTCTTGGCACTCCAGGACATGCTCACCCAATCTCAAATACATCCTTAAGGCTCAGAATCCTTGCAGCAGTGAGAAAGGAAATTAAGAAATGTGGCCTGTATTTACATGTGGCAGTGTGGAGCACACTCACCTGAGTGTGGCCTGGCACACCCATTGTAGCTCACTCATTATCTAGAAGTTAATAATCCAATTTTAACTCTTTTTTCCCTAGGCGAATTTGCTTCACGATAGACTGGCACAGATACTGGAACTCACCATCCGGTAAGGCTTTATGCAAAAAGAATATCACACCTGAAAAATGATATAAAGCAATTGTGGCTGTTTTCAGGTGGTTATGTCATAGTGTTCTCAAACACATGTAATAGGGAGAAAATAATTGCTTTAACTGAAAGCTGTGGTTTAGCCCTGATAGGTCCATGTAGCCCTGTGTAGCCACTGGCTTCACCCTCCTCAGCAGGATGAGGAAGAGAATTGGAAGGGTAAAAGAAGAAAAACCATGGGTTGAGATAAGAACAATTTAATAGGTAAAGCAAAAGTCACACATGCTAACAAAACAAAATAAGAAATTCATTCACTTCCCATGGGCAGGCAGGTGTTCAGCCATCTCCAGCTAATCTCTTAGGGAAGGCAAATGCCATCACTCTGAATGTCCCTTTTTTCCTACTTCTTTCCTTAAAGCTGTTACTGCTGAGCATGGCTCCATATGATATGGGGTATCCCATGAGTCACTTGGGGTCAGCTGTCCCATTTGTGTCCCCTCCCAACTTCCTGCCCACCTGCAGCCCACACCCTGGCCCAGCAGTGTGAGGAGCAGAAGAGACCTTGACTCTGTGTAAGCTGTGCTCAGCAGTAACACAAACATTGCTGTTATCTGCACTGTATAAAACCAAAACACAGCCCTATACCAACTACTGTAAAAAAATCATTATCCAAGCCAAAACCAGCACACTGAAAAAGAATACTTTTCAATTTTTTTCTTCTTTGAATCTTCCTGATGATGGAGAATATCCAGAAACCATGTCACTATGTCTTACAGTATCTCTATGTCTGTCAGTAGTATTGCAGAATGCTGTTGTTTTCCCAATGCTGCATCTGGTTGAGAAAGTAATTAGATATTGAGCATCCCAAGTAGTACATGGTGTTATTATAGAGAGTTGTGCACATCATTATGCAGGATAAATAGTATTTATTAGCAGTAAGATGCATTTTGATAGTTCTGTAACATCAGTGAAATTGATGATGCAGACAAGAATATAAAAATCCTCAGGGCATGATAATTTAATTAGAATTTCAGGACTAGAATAAAATGCTGTTGGGATTTTATTATTTTATGATATACTGTTGGTATATATATGGGGGGTTGTTTAATCTTGTTTCTCTCCTGTAAGTGTGTAAATTTATATAAAAGCAATCCATGTAAGTGTAAATTCTGTATATTGGTTGTGCTTCTCACACAGTCCTCCACCCAGCCCCTCAGGAGCGATGACCATGACTGCTGGACATCCTCATTACCATTCTGTTCCAGTCTATGAGATGAAGTTTCCAGATCTTTGTGTGTATTAAGTGTCTTCTGAAGTCTGCTGGACATTATTTAGAGTAGAGTACAATAGAAAGAACAAGATGAGTTCTCAAATTTTATTGTTTATTGTATCTAACTTTAATATAATGATGGACATGAGCCAAATACAGATTATTTTAGCCAAATTCATGAAACTGTCTTGAATTGTTTTATTCTGTAATATATTTTGAGTTAGGTTTTTCACAGACCATGTTTCATCATTTTCATATTTGAGTACATGTAAAAGATTTAAAACTTGTCTTGCCATATAGGTAAATATTTCAGTTACTCTAGGAATTTGTCTTGCTTCAAATTCCTTTAATTTGAGATAATGTAACTGAAAAACCTATTAAAGCCTTTGTTTGGTTTGGTTTTTGGGTTTTTTTGTTTTGGCTTTTTTTTTGGTTGGTTGTTTTGTTGTTTGTTTGTTTTTTTTGCTCCTCTCCACCTCAATTCTGTGTCAAACTAGAATGCTTTTGGCTTGCTTCATCTCATTCAGTGTAACCAGGGAGCCCTACCTGAGCTCCCTCTTGTTCCTTCTGTCACAGCTGCTCAACTTGTTTGGTTTGGAATAGATGGAAAAACCAGTATCTTAATGTGTTCAAATACAGTGAATGAATTAATGGGCACTTATTAAGTATATTTTGATGCATCACATAACATGCTTTTTAGATAGCTACATCCAGTATATGTACTGTGTTTCTTGCTAAAAGTTAAATCTTAAGCTTTGCATAAGAGAGGAGAAAATCTCCTCTTGAAGCACGGAATTGTGCAATATATTTCATGTCTTAAGATGTATGGTTTACAGACTGTACTTTGAAAACACTGTAGTATTTTACTGTCTGCTTTAGTATAAATACAGGAGAGATATATTTAGTATAGCAGAAAATAAACTGAGGGCATTTTAAATCATAAATACTAAAACTATATTCTGTGAGACATTTCTCTGTAGTTTATAATAGCTTTTTAGTGATATTTTAGAAATTGAAAGTAAACTCAAACCATTTAAAGATCAAGAATTTATTACCTATATTTTCAAGCAAAAGCATTTTTAGAGACGCATCTCTGTGTTTGTTTTTGTTTCATATCTCAAACCTTTAAGGTAAATTTCATAGGTTTATGTATCTGAGCATATACTATTCAAATGTAAATAAAGTAAAACTGATAAAGTAAACCATGGACATTTGATGATAATTATCAAGGCTGTCTTTATGACTCACTAAATCCTAACAGCAAAAAAAAAAGAAAAGCATCATTCACTGATGCCATGAATAGTAAATCTGAAGTCCCTTAATCAGTCTGAATCTGACTGGGGCAGTGTAAACATGAATGAATGCTCTCAAATATCTATAATAAATGTACACATTTAATTGGGTGTTTTGGATGAATAGTGAACATGAAGAAAGTAACTTGAGGTAGGCCTGCTTTGAGCAGGAGCTTGGTTTAGATGACTTTCAGAAGTCCCAACCTAAATTAATCTTTGATTGCATAACTCATGACCTGAAGGATTATTAGCCCTGCTGATTTGCTGACTGGAGCCTTTGCAAACCCATTGTAAAAAGGATTTTAAGTTTTTTGAACAGTAGTCCAGTATTGTACTGGACTACATTAAAGGCCTGATGTGGCATGACATAGAGAAATATCAGCTACTTAAACCTATGAGATGACATGCTGAGTTTCAGAAAGCATTCACAAAGCTCAAAAGGTAATTGAGACCTTCTTTTCAGTTTAACAGTGCAATCACAGCTGTTAGTGGATGACGAAACAACCCCTTATCTACAGCATTCCGTTGTGATTTTTACTGCTGCAGCGTGTCAGCCTGATCAGACCACAGTCTACACATAAATAGGACTCTAGCTTTTAGTTTTCACTTTTTTTTTTCCTTTCTTTTTTAAGGTAAGACTAAGAGTTTTTGGCCTGTATAAAGACTGTAATTTTTTAAAAAGTAAATCCAACATAGGGATACAATGTAAAAAACCTACCCACTGTCATTTTTTTAAGAATAACACTTGGCACTTTTGTACAAAAAGAAGGAGTCTAATACAGAATGTACTTCTGTTTGCACTTGTGCAGTATGGAGACTGTGCTGTAAATACAGGATTGTTTCTGTGATTGAATTCTGTTGCATGAATGCTGCATGTGAAAAAACTAGATTCAGCATTTCATTTTCTGTTCTGTTAATGAAGTATTTTTCCTTTATGGCAATGGTAGGTTTCTGTGTTTCCAATGTTCAGTTTGGGAAATGCAGGTGTTGTGCAGGTATAGTGCAGGGAGTGAAGAATTTGTAACACTCTGTATGTTCACATGGTATTTCATTTCTTCCTTTATGGAAATTCAGGGAGTCTGTAAGTTGATAATTGGTTCACTGAGGAGTCTGTAAGTTGATAATGGTTCACTCTGGCCTTTCTAGACACATGGGAGATGGGAGTGAGTGTAAAATGTATTGGTTTGGTAGTTATTGTTATATGAGCCAATGAATGAAACCAAAAGAATTAAGAATGCTGTTTGTTGTACAGTACAAAGCTGCTTTGTTTCACTTCTCTTCATGTTCTTCAGACAAGCTGCAGAACTTAAAAGCTCCTTATGCAAACTGGCCCTGTGTTATCTGCAACACACTGAGCACTGTCTTAATGGTTACACTTGGTACCCAGTTTAAATGTATTCCAGCTGTTGCTTGGGGTTCTCTTTCCTATTATGTCATCTTGAAAAAAATATAGCTTTTGGTAGTGAGTCACTTTAAGATAAATTAAATTCATGGTCATACTAAAAGGTAGAAATAGCCTGTGGTCCAAAACCAGAGTAGGGCTAATTTGTCTGTTGTTCCAATGGTAATATATTCTGTACTGTATGTAATGAACCAGTTTCAATAAATGTAAGAACACACTGTGCAATCTATATTTAAGCAATAAAATAAACCAAAATTTAAAAATTAATCTTTTCTAAGGTGTCAGTTAATTTTTATTGCTCACAATTTATATGTCAATTACTAATTTTTGAGCATTTGAAATAGCCCTCAGTTTGCACACCCTTTTTTTTTTTTTTTTTTTTTTTTTTTTGCAGCTATAACAGCATTGCATCATTATTAAACTACTACATTTATTTACTATTAAACCTGGGCAGGCTTCAGAGGTGGGGCTATGAGAATCTCATGAGGTTCAGCAAGGCCAAGTGCAGGGTCCTGCTGCTGGGGTCAGGGCAATCCCAAGCACAAACAGTCTGGGAGGAAAATGGATTGAGAGCAGCCCTGGGGAGGCCTTGCGGATGTTGGTGGGTGAGAAGCTCAGCGTGTCCCAGCAGTGTGCTCTGGATGCAGCCCAGAAACCAAACGTGTCCTGGGCTGCACCCAGTGCCCCATGGGCAGCAGGGCAAGGGAGGGGATTGTCCCCCTCTGCTCTGCCCTTGGGAGACCCCACCTGAGGTCCTGCATCCCACTCTGGAGCCCCCAAAACAAGAAAGATGTTCACTTGTCCAGAGGAGGCCACAAAGTTGGTCAAGGGGCTGGAGCATGTCTGCTGTCAGGACAGATGGAGTGGGGGCTATTCATCCTGGAGGAACATGACTTCCCCTGGCTCTGGGGAGACCTTAGAGCACTTTGTAGTTCCTAAAGGGGATTCAGGAGAGCTGCGAAGGGACTTTGGGCAAGAGCATGCAGTGATAAGACAAGAAAGAATGGCTTCAAATTGAAAGAGTGGGTTTAGATTAGATATTAGGAAGTTCTTTCCTGTGAGAGTGGTGGGCACTGGAACAGGCTGCCCACAGAAGCTGTGGCTGTCCCATCCCTGGAAGTGTTCATGGCCAGGTTGGAAGGGGCTTTGAGCAACCTGGTCTAATGAAAGGTGTTGGTGCCCATGGGACAGGCAAAGAATTCAATGATTAAAAAGTTAAAATATTGAAGGAGGAAATATTTGTAGATTAGTAGTTAATAAACTAGTTATTTGCTTTTGGGAAACAGCTAGGTTTTGACTAGCTGTGCCCCAAATCTGGGAAAAATATGGTGTAAACTGACTGTGAGAATGAGAGAGGAAAGAAAAAAGCTGTGCTAAATGTTTCTTTTTTACCTGCTTCTCATTTTTTTGAATGATTTTAGCAATGATCTCTGATTACGAATAAATGTACCTAATCATGACTAGATTATTTAAGACTTCACTTTATCATCACAATTCATGTGGTAGTAATTAGGGCACAACTTGGGTGTTAAACTCTTCCTAAAATAGAGGTATGGGGAAAAAAGCTCAAAGGAATTAATGACAACATTGCCTGAACAAAAGCATATTTATTTTGTTATTTCTCTTTCACCTGATTGACTAAATGATCCATCCCTATATCTGCAGTCAGAAAATTCAGCATAGTTGAGTGAATGTTTGCATAACCATGAAGGTAGTAATAATTAGCAGAAAGGAATGGGCGTTTATTTTAAGGTGCAGTGTTCAGAGCAGCAGCACCACTCTTGTCAGAGAGATGAACTGATGTTACTCTGCAGTGCAATTCATTCACCTGCTTACAGGCCAGTTTTTCACATTTCAGCTTAACATTTGTCTCACTTTCTCATTGCAATATTTATTTATAAATTCTGTGAAAGGTAAAATAATTTTTCATCCCTATAACAAAAGCTGATGAAAATTGCAATGTAATGCAGATCTCATCCTCAGCATAGGAAAAAAATGGGCATTTTGCAGTTTTAGCATTTTGCTTCAGTTCTGAGATGTCCTTTTTCTGTACAGCATAAAGGGGGAGTAATTAAAATCTTGTCTGCAAATAGAATTTCTCACATCACTTATTTGACCTCTGCCTTCCCTTAAAGAAAGTCTTTTTGATCTGTTGGTTTTTTCACTAGGGCTGAAGATGTAGCCACTGGGATCCAGAGGGATTCACGTGAATAAATACCTTCAGGGTTTATTTTGGGAGTTTGTGTGGTGGAATTTGTTTGTTTGTGCTTTGGAGGGGGGGAAGGGTAATGTTTGGAGTTTGGTTTGTTTGTTAGGGTTTTATTTGAGGTTTTTGCACTGCAGTAATCCTTTGCACTTTTAATGTAGGAAAAATACTGAAGGGGGCTTATCACCAGCCAGAAGTTCATCCAATATAAACTGCTCATCCAAGAACATTCACAGGCATTTTTACCTGCTCTTCTCACACTGTTCAGTTCACACACGATCACATGCTGGGGTTTAGTGAACTACAGCAGGATCTGGAAGAACACAGGCAGCATCTCTGCACCCAGCATGAGGGTACATGGATAATGTCATTGGATAGTAGGGATACATGCTATAGTCATTAGATATTAGGGATACATGCTATAGTCATTGGTCTGTAGGAATACTTTGGTGACACAGTTCAGTCCTGTAGAACAAGATGATGGAGAAGAAATCCAGACCTTTCAGGGCAGCTGAATGAATCACTGGGAAGCTTGCAGCAACATTTTTTGTTCTAGGAAGTGTTGGTGAGTCATAGAGTCATAGAATGGGGTGGGTTGGAAGGGATCTTTGAGGGTTTCCATGGCCTGATATTACACCTCTCTCCCTTTGAGTCTGTTTTAAAGCCTGCCAGTCAATCCTGATAGCTCATGAGCAAAGACCTCTTGCCCATGTGAGAAATATGAATCCCATCTGACACAAACAGGTCTGGTGTTGTGCTGATCATCCTATTACCACAAACCCCCAAATTCTGGCTGTGACCCCAGCCATGGAGCCAGGTATTGATAGACTCAGTCTGTCTGTTCCTGCAGGGATAGGGGAAAAAATGACCTATGCTCCACATTTCCTATCAGCCATTCCAAAGTGCTGAAGTCTCTTTTGATCACCCTTGGACTGCACATTGTGACTTCATCACCCTGACATGTTAGAGTAACAGTCTGAGGGCTGTACCAGGCTGGGAAGTTTCCTGTTCATGTCCTTAACTTGGGCCCCAGAGAAGGAAGAGGCTTCCCTAAGAGGAGGGTCTGTCCAGCATTTTGGACCTGTTGCCCTCAGAAGGCAGTCACACACAGCTATAGACAGGAATGAACAAAGGAACTTTCATGCAATTACTTTAGCTTTGCTTCTGGGTGTTTCCTGCTAAGCTCAGTAAAGGAAAAATGTCTGCAGATGGAGTTGGAGTAGTTGCAGGTTGGTTTAATTAAAAACCTGGAATACTTGGACACCATCAGCAAGATCCAAGTGCACAGTTAACAAAAGTCTGATCATAACAGTTTTTACATAAAAAATCAAGTGAAGTTATATAGAATACTGTCCAATATTTTTTTAAGGTAATATCTAGACAGATGCTTCACAGTGCTGACCTCCCCACAGTAAGGAGTTAATACAGCCTAAAACCTAATCCTAGTCTATGATTATGGCATTTGTGTGCTGGAGAGTGTGAGGCAGCGTGGAGAGGATGAGGAGGGCAGGTACTCAGTGCCTGGCTGCTGCCCTGGCCCTTGCCAAGCCCCTGGAGGTGGGTGGTGTTCTGCCCTCAGGGTTATCTGCCCTCGTGCCCCCCAGTTCTGGCGTTCCCCAAGTGATGCCATGTCCCTCTCCTGGCTCTCCGGGATCCTCCCCGCCGGGCTCCTTCCTCCTCACTGCTCTCCTCGGAGCTGGAAGCCCCTGTGCCTGTTTGTGAGCCTGTCTGGGTGCCTGCTGGAGGCCTTTCAGCAGAGTCCCCTGGGCAGGAGAGCTTCTCCTCCCGGCAGCCCTGGCCGTGGGGCAGCTTCAGGCTGGCGTTGAAGAAGGCAGAGGCCATGCACTCGGCCGCGGCCATGTCGCAGGCACAGAGGAGCTTCTCACACGTGCTCTGGCCAAGGCCTGAAAGAGAAATTTCACAATTCACCTTTGAAAGCTCTTGAACTTACTTCATGTAAAATTTGCCACAGGTAGATGACCTTTTGAAAATAAAATTTTCAAATCTGCCATGATTTTTAGTCACCAAAGTCACCATTAATTACCTAAACAAAAGCCTGACACCAAGGTGCTTGCCAGTGGAAGGTTCTGCTGGCTTTAGTTGAATTTGTGAATGTAAAGACACAAATAGCTGACTTCTGACCACAATTATAAAATGTCTGAATGTAAGTTTCTCAGCCTGACCTGGTCTGTAGCAGGCTCAGGTCCTGCAATGCCCCCATGGCATTCAGCAGCCTAAGACAGGAAATGCCTAGTCATGATGACTGGACCTCAGAAGCCCCTTTTTCCACCTTGGACCCTAGCTTATCTCTCTGTAAGACTATAGGTCACTTTCCTTTTTACCCATGCTACTGGACACTTTCTAAAAACTCTATATCCTATAAAAATCCCTACTTTTGCCCAGCTTGGCAGAAGAGATGTCCCTGAGAACCTTCACAGAGGATTCCATAAAGACTCCTGTGGAACCTCACACAGCCTTCTCCTCTCTCTCCTTGTGTCTCCCTAGGCACCTAGCAAGCAAAGAGCTGAAATCACAAACGAGCTGATAATCACTAAATCTGGTATCACTTAGGCTTGCTAAGGGATCCAGTGGCTGGGGACTCCTTGGGAACTCAGTCTGTTCCACACAGGAATGTGCTATCTGGATCCATTGCAGCCCGCTGGGGGCACCCCAAAACCCAGCAGAGGCCACATTACTGGTCACATACACAGCAGTGTAATAATCTTTGTCTCAGCTAGGAAAAAAGTTTAACTTTATAGTAAACATTGCTAATTTTTTGTAAGCTAAATATTTCTGTCTCCATACTCAGCTCTAGCAGCTCTGTCATAGTGTTACTCAGTCTGCCATGTTGATAAACTGTCATCAGGACATGAGAATTTCCTCTCACACAAGCTTACATTTTGGTGTGTGATCAAAACATACAACTTCAGATCTCAAATTTCTTTCTGCATGACATCCAAGTTTCTTAACTTGCTCCATACAGCAGTGATGAGAGAAGCAGCATCTAAAATAAAGAGTAGAAGTAAATGGAAAATACTTACTCTTCCTGAATCCCAAAACTCTCACAATTATTTGTCTGTCTTTATTTTCAATGCCCGTTAAAACTAAAAAATTTCAGTTTTCATACCCTGGAAATTTTTTTTCCTATGAAGAACAAAAATCAACCTAAGCTGTTCCTACTTTCTTCCTATATTTGTTCCTACTTTCACTTTCTTCTTCCAAATTCTTTTCATGTCACGTGTTTAAGAGGGGTGTGTTTTAATTTTAAGACACAATTACAATTGTAACCATGACCTAGTCTGCCATGAGAATTGTCTTCCAGTGTTCAAGTCTTGGCTGGAAATCTGAAAACTGCATCATGATACCCAGATCATGCCATCATCTAGTCTAATTTTTCATGCCTGGGCTGTCTTTTTGTGTGTGAGTACAGGAAAAAGGAGTGTGCTCTACTTGGACCTGATGTGCCCCAACTGTTATGCACTTCCTTAGAGGAGGAGGTTTTTAGCTGTAAATACAACACTCCCAGAGGTGCTTTTATTTTGGAATTCTCTGCATTGCTCCTCATCCTCAGCCTTGCTGGCTCTTGGCTGCAGCTCTGACAGAACTTTGCTTCAGCTTTGACAGAACTCTGCTTCAGCTCTGTTCCTTTCTGCAGGACAGTGTGCCCTGGGTGGATGTTAACTCTGCTCTTCATAAATCACTTTTCAAGCCACCTCTTAGCCAAGTGGCCCTTATCCTCATCCCTTTGATGTTCTCCTTCTGCTTGGCTTACCTCACATAATTCTCTTTTCTTATTTGAGTTAGTAAGTCCTCTCCAAAATACTGGCGCAACAATGGAATGTGGTTTAGTCACATGAGAGTATTTTGTGTTTTATGTATTTAAGTGGATTTTTTCCCCAGAATGTGACTTCACTACTGCTCCATAGCTGTACAATGCCCAGAAAATGATGTTCCGATCTTCCTTGGTCCATGGGCACCGCAGTAACACCCGCAGTTAATGGCACACACAGAGGAGCCCCCACCTGTCCAGTGCATCAGTGGGATCTCCTCTTCCCTCTTGGCCACAATAGCAGCCATAAGACTCAAATTCCTCTGGGCATCTCCCAGTTAAGCAGAACAGCATTTCTCCGAGCTGGGGCAGCTCCCTCTCCACTCTTCCATGTCCTCTGTCTTGCAGAAAGGTCAGTCGCTCGCACACTGCAAAGCAAAGTTGTTATTTGACACACCGTGTGCTCGCTGCTTGAGGGCTCTCTTGTGAAGATAGAAGTGTTTCCAGAGCTACCAGGAACTTTGAAGGACAACATTTTACCACCTCTAAATTACTGCTTCAGTCCATGAATTATGGCTCTTAGACTAAGCAAGGCAGCAAAAGGGCAAGGCAGTTTAAAGGGGAGAGAGATTCCTATGAAGATAGAACATACAAGTCAAATTGGACTGCAGTAAGAATACTTAGCAGTCCTTTGTAATCCTTCATAGGTAATTTTTTTTCTTTTGGAATATTCAAACTCAGCTGTGTATTCAGTGGTTTCTGTCTTGGTGATTTGGAAAATACAGTCCCAACCTCTTGTGCTTCCACAGTGATAGCTGGACAATGACCATGTTTTGCTGAAGAAAACAATATTTTTTTCTGTTCTCATTTGAAATATAGTCCAATTTGAGCTGCAGTGCCCCTAGACCAAATGCAGGAGTGATCTGTTGTAATGGCTACTGTGCTGCTGAGGGTTTGACATCACCAAATCCCAATCCTAATGTCTCTGTGGCTGCCTCTACTCAGGAAGAACTGTTTTTATGGGAATTATTCATAACACTTAAAAAACCAGTGTATTGGGGAAAAGACATCAAAGGGACCTGTTCTGGGACTTTGCTGGGGAAAGGATGTAAGAGGCTTTTGCAGGAGAAGGAGGGAGGCTGATTGCAGGAGAAGGAGGGAGGGAGGGCTTCTGTTCCCTCTGCATCCTCCCTTCTCCCATGAGTTATCCCATCTCCCCCTCTGCAGCTCTAGTCTGATTCCCTGCTCCTGTCAGGGTCAATCCTGGATTACTGTTTCCAACAGGAAATTCTGCCCATGTGCCTTCCTGGGTCTTGATTCATTCATGTTAAATCCCATAATAAACCACAGGCTCAGGGAATTGATCTGTGCTCTCTAAAAGCTGTTATTTTAAAATGGTATTTTCCAGTTTAGTGAAAGGTGGGGTTGATTCTTCTGCTCTTTTCCAGTTCCAGGGCTGCTTCTCTCCATTGGGAAGCCTAAAAAGATGGATGAGACAGTCCTTGAGTGTGGATTTATAGCCATGACAAGTCTAAAATATCTTAGGATCTCTGGGATCCCTGAGGAGGAATTGGAACAGAAACAGAAGTGATGAGAAAAAGTCTGACTGGCAAGACTGTGGCAAAAGGTCAGTATGAAGAGCAGGAAAATTCTTATTTCTACTGCTGCTGCTTATAAAACAAAGCAACTTAAAGGTTGTGATTAAATTACTTCCAGCAAACAAAAGCAGGGAGAAACATTCCCTGAGCTCATTTTAGATACTGCACTAAATGAAAAAAAATTCCTTACAAGCTAATAATTAGTAGTTTTCATAAGTGTTACTGACAGCATATTGGCAGAAGAGGTTAAAGTGATGGAAGCTTTTGCAGATGTCTCCACCTCCTGTTCTTCTAAGTACCAATACATATATGCTAAACTGGTTTGAAATGACTATAATATTTATATGTAATACATACCTGCTTTTAATACAGAGGCTGCTGAATATTTCATCAGAGGTAATGGGGAAAAAGCCCTTTATTTACCTTTTCCTGCAGGTCCCCTCTCAGACAGTCCCAGGTCCAGAGCTCTGCCAGAGGAAGCTGTGCTCAGGGCACCCTTTGCAGGGCTTGTCTCTGGAGGAGACAAAAGCATAGGTTAGACTTGTGAAGGTAGAACAACTCTTCTTTCAGGAGTGTGCCCAAAAGTGCATATTCTAAACTATTATCAGCTGCAGTCTCCTAAAATTTGCTCATTCTTAGTGGGAGGCTGTTTATTAGCAGTTAGTTAAGCCTTCCTGGTCAGGTGGCAGTGAGCTGCCCTTTCCAGGGCAGTCAGTGTTATTCATCCTGTATTGTATGCAACCTCTGGATTTAAATAACAAAATAGTTTCATTCTACATAGCCATTAAAAATGCTGGCTCCTCACATAGATGTAAACAGGATTGGGAGAATTTTCTAATTTAGAATTAGAAAAAGTGTAATTAATTTTTCACTTGCCTTTTCCTTTTGTCCTTGCAGGTGTGCCTGCAGGACTCCTGTTGGTGGAGACAATTTTGACTTGCATTGAGTTACTGTCTCCTGGGAATGAGGCTGGGGAGGTGGTTATCTCTTCCACTGGGACCAAAGCTTCCATAAATCCAGCTTCTTCTGAATAAGCAGAAAAAAGAAAGCAGAAGAAGAAATAGAAAATAAACAGCAAGATTTTAATTTTAGATAGCTGCTGAGAGTAATATCCTCAGGCAGAACCAGTGTGAATTGATGGTCACAGAGAAGGAGTATCTAAGAGTAAAATTGGAAAAGCAGAATATCCACACTGGTCATTTATGCACATCTCTTGCCTTTCAGAAGAAAGAACTGTGGTTAATTATTTCCAATTTAACTGCTGATTGTTTTGGGTTTTTTTTTTAATTCTCTATGTACTGGGACAAAGAGCTTTGCCAGGTGCTGAAAATCATGTTTGCTGTTTAGTCAGCTGTACTGAGAGATAAAGTACAAGTGAGATGCCATTTGCTGAGTAAACTGCTTTAAAAGTGTCTGTTTACCTGAAGTTTCTAAAACTGAGAGTAATATCAGTGAAAGAAGAAATTATTTGATTGATGCCGAGCTGGGTGATGGAAGGGTTTACTGGGTTATAACCACAAGGAAATATTGAGGGCAAAAAGTTGGAAAATAATTATTTTCAGGAGATTCTTTATCCTAAAAAATATTTTTGTATTTGTTTTTACATTATCAGACACTTTGTTGTTGATCAGGAACGTTTTGTTGAATTTGGAGGTACTTAAAATCTTTTTATGCCTTTTTAATATAAACTAATTTGTAAATGAAAACACTTATCAAATGGTTTCATTTCCTTTTCTAAATGTCAATGTGAACCATGTGGCATTTCACAAAATAAATACTTTAAAAATACTAATGGGCATGTATTTTCATATTTTTAAAGCTTTCCTTTTGAATGCTTTGGCTGAATTTATTGGTTGGACTAAACTCAAATTCATTAAGCTTGTCCCTCTGATGTTCTGGTTTTAGTATGTGTTGAAAATAACCTGTCACAGGATAAGAGAACAGATTAAAAGAAATTAAAGTACTGCTAAGAACACAGCAAAGCCCATGAAAGGTGGCAGAAAGGGATCAATAGTCACACACTGGTTTTGATAGCTCAGCAAGGTGCACATTTTATGCCACTTTTTTGGCAGTGTAATGTTGAAATGAAGGTGATTCCTGCTGGATGTAAAAAATAAAACCAGAGTTTGGGAAATTCTACACTTAGCTAAGAATAGATATCACAAATAATCTCCTGGGAGCCATGCAGACCTAAAATACAATACACAGATTTTCTGGTACATTCAAGTTAATGGAGGAGAGCATTTAGTAATTTTGATCAGTGCTTAATACAGCAATGTTGAATCCATTGGGTGGGAGACAGGGATATTGTTCAGTGTAATCAGAGTCAAAAAATGACTGCTCTCTACTCTCCATATGCAGTTTTCTCTGACTTTTTCTGGTGGATTTCAGCCTGCCTGGATAATCCTTTCTATCCAAAAGGAGCCAGAGGAAACTTCCAGATCTACCAAGGTGCTCCATTTTCAGCTGTGCCTACTGGTGAGGCTGTGCTCAAAGCACAGACACCTGCAAAAGCTGGAACAGGTTTTAGACTGGGAGAGAGTTCCATGAAATTATCTGTAATAAAGGAGGAGGCAAAATCAAAATAAACCCTCCTGGCAGCAGATGCTGTGAATGTACTTTACAGAAACAACCATTATATCATTAAACCTTATGTGAAGAGACTTTCAGAAGCACTTGGATGAGGAGTGCAAATGAGTGGCTGGAGGCAAGGAACAGCTAATGCTTCTCAGCCAGGTTTTATTGTTTGTGTATCTTCTATCTGACCCTGATCTAAATTTGATTCTCAGGCAGCCCTGTTGCTACCATGCACAGAGCTTTAACTGTGATGCTTTTAAATGAAGAATTGCTGTGTCAGTCAAAGAAAGAGAAAAACTGAGGGTCACTGACCTTTTATTGAGAGGATGGGGGGAGCAGGAGCTGTGCCTCTGTGGTCCCTTGAGGTAACTGTACAAAAAACAGAGGCATCATGGTACTGACCTGCCAGCTGAATTTCTGCCATGCATTTCTGAAATTACTTTGACTTAAAGCATTATAAAGCTTAACCAAACAGCCTGGATTTATAAAGATGGTAATTAGGAGAATCAAAGTGCTTTGCTGAAGGATGTGCAAGTCAGCAGAAGAAATATTATCCAGAAATCCTGTGCTGAAGATTTTTGATTGTGACACCACAGAGCTTCATAAATGAAAATCCATCTTCATCTGTAGTCAAGAGTGCCAAATTTGTCAACAAAATTTAATGACTCTTACCTCTGGCTTTGAAAGTTGCCAAGACTCTGTCATGGGACTCTAAAGAAACCACTGTTGAAAATAGAAAATATAAACTCAGGAAACACTTTGCCAGCACAGTTATGGACAGTCAGGCTGCTGAGAAGGGCTTTTTCTGAAAACAGGAAGATACAGAAATAGCATGGAGAGACATTTGCCTGTTTTTCTCAGTTGTGTATGGATGGCTGTAAACAAAGTGATACTCATAAATTAATCTCATTGCATGCAAATAATTTTACATAGCACTAATACAAGATTCTGTGATTCTATGGAAGAAGTGTAAATATGGCTGAATTGGGAAATTCAATATTAAGTTCATTTTACAGACAAATAGACTAAACAGGACTAGGTCTGGCATCCCAGTGTTGTGCAAAGAAGGATGCTGGGTTCCTTGTGAACATCTTGTGTTTGCCTGCACTGAGAGTCAGGTATGGATGGGCAGCCATAAGTCCAAATACCTCCCTGACCTCTTAAGTTCTTTCCTTTACCTAATAAAATGATTTTCATTTGTCAGCTACCTTTTGGTAAATTATAAAAATAGCTATCAAATGATCTAAAAAATCATCTCCACATTTTTTTTTCTGTGTTGTTAGGATGTTGTGATGTGAAGAATAACTTGTTAAATCCTTTGAGTTCCTCAATGATACTTAGCTTTGGTTTAATGAAGCTTCCACAGTTGTCAATGTTGAAGATTCTTTGGGCTTCAAGAGGAAGACAACTGGTTAAATAGTAAGTGGTTCTCCAAATGTTTCCTTCAAAGACTGATTAGAAACATTACCTATATTGTTTTCAGCTTTCTAAAATTCTTAATACAGGTTTTTGTTCGTAATGCTTGGAACCCTATGATGGATTGTGCCTCATTAGGGAGCAGGAGTAGTTATTTTCAGGAAGTAAAACATTGCTTCAGAAGTGCAAATACAGATGCTCTCATTCCTTCAGGAGTTCTGTTTTCTATTACAAAGTGTCCCAGAAGCAGATAGAAAAACATGAACTAACACTGGAGCTGCTGCTAGGTGAGAATGAAAAATATTGTAAAAAATCTACTTTGATAATCCAAGAGAGCTATGAAGGAACAGCCAGCACTTACATTCAGCATAAAGCCTTTTCAGGTACCTACACTTCTGCATGTGCTGCTATTTAAAAATATAAAAAACAAACAAACTCACAAACCTTTAAATGTAAGAAACATTGTTTTTTAAAAAGAAAAAAAAATTCAATGTGGTTTTCATTATTCCAGATTCACACTTAGGGCAATGGCACACACAGGGGAGCACACTAAATCTTGAAATCAGGTTCTTAGGTTCTCAAAAAAATCCAGCTTTCCACCTCTCCCTGTGCAAGCTGGTTTGGTGGAAAGGTCCCTGCCCACAGCAGGGGATTTGGAATTAGACCTTTAAGGGCCCTTCCAACACAAACCACTCTGTGATTTTCTGGATTAAGCAGTGGCCTGGTTGCACATGTCCAGCTGACGTTGCATCTGTGCTTGGCAGATTTGGGGTCCCTGAACAGAGAATCATGGAATCACCAAGGTAGGAAGAGACCTTCAGATCACCCAGCCCAGCTGGCAGCCCTGCCCCTGTAACCTCTAAACCACCAAACCACATTGCACAGTGCCAGATCCAAACTCCTCCTAAACACCTCCAGGGGTGGTGACTCCAACACCTCCAGGGGTGGTGACTCCACCACCTCCATGGGCAGCCCCTTCCAATGTCTGAGCATCTGAACAGGTGAAAAAATTCTTATTAATGACTCATCTGAATCTCCCCTGTCTCATCTTAAGGACTTTTCCTCTGATTGTTTCCCTGCAGGCGCAGCAGAAGAGACCAACACTCACTTCACCACACTCTCCTGTCAGGGTTTTGGAGAGCAGTGAGGTTCCCCTGAGCCTGCTCTTCTCAAGACTAAACAAACCCGTCTGCCTCAGCCACTCATAAAAAATGTTCTCTTGTCCTCTCACAAGCCTTGTTGCCCTTCTCTGGACACACCCCAGCCCCTCAATATCCTTTTTAAAGGAGGAGCCCAGAGCTGAGCACAGCACTCTGGGTGCAGCCTCATGGTGCTGAGGGGTGATCACTGCCATGGTCCTGCTTCTCATTCTCCTGCTGGCACAGGCCAAGGTGCCTTTGGCCTTCTTGGGGCACAGGCCAAGATGCCTTTGGCCTTCTGGGGGCACAGGCCAAGGCGCCTTTGGCCTTCTGGGGGCACAGGCCAAGGTGCCTTTGGCCTTCTGGGGGCACAGGCCAAGGTGCCTTTGGCCTTCTTGGGGCACAGGCCAAGGTGCCTTTGGCCTTCTGGGCCACCTGGGCACTCACTGGCTCCCACTGAGGCAGCTGTGCTCCAGCACGCCCAGGCCATTCTCCAAACAGCTGTGGTGCCACTTCCTCCTTTACAGCAGGGTGGTTTTACATGTGATGGAGCCACAAAAAAAAGTGCTAAACTGGGTAAGAGTCCAAGAATGGTCTCCCTCCCTACTTCATATCCTGGCCCTCCCAGAGTTACCAAGGGCTTTGGGTGCTTCTGTCCCAGGCCTCTCATGTGGCAGCGCTCACCATGCAGGCAAGAGAACAGATTCTCACACTGCAGCAGTGAGGTTTTGCAAGTACCCACTCCTCATAAGACAACCATTGACTGTAGCAGAAAAAAAATAAAAAAAAGAAGGCTTCCATGACAACCACTCGGCCTTGTTGTTTAGAGACTTACCAAGGAGGCTCCAGAGTGAGGAGGTTTCAGCCTGGATCTCTTTGTTACAAGTAAATAAAACACCAAACTGGTGGCTCATTGGTACAAACCATGCTCAGAATTTCCTCATGCTACTGCTTGATCTTAATTAATTCAATATCTTTTAAAGACAGAAAAGATGCAATTGGCTGTGGGTCCAGTGGTTGGCACCCACAGAGGGCATCTCTGCCAAACAGCTTACCTGCTCCAGCCTGTGTTCCCAGGGAAAAAAACTGTTTTGATGAAAACAGGTTTTGTTGCAGAGCATTCATTCTCAGCCCTTGGGAAACTCACTGTAAACACTGGTTAAACACATTACATGCACAAATTGAAAAATTGCACCTCCCCATTCAATCTTGAACTCCATCACCAAAACATTACATCTAGTTTTACATCAGTCCTTTTAGAAGGGCAGAAAGAAAGCAAATATCTTGTATTCTCTCAGCTTTTGGGAGCTGCAAGCAGGGCTTTTTTCACTCTAAGTTGCAAACCTTCTTCCACAGATGCAGTCACAGCCAGTGTTTCATCAGTCTCTTGATGAACCAATGCTGCAAAAAGAAAATGTTTTTTACTCCAGAAACTCATGGCTTAGGGTGCTCCTTAGACTGTATCCTGGAATGACATGATCCGAGTCATCAAAAAGGAACTTATTTCTAAATATTATTATGATTACAGCAGCAGTATTAAAATATTGCTTTAGTATTTATACTCTGCTACTAAATTCTATTGAGCTATATGCAGTATAATAATGAAAAATTATCCCAAAGAGTTTAAACTTCAACAAGAGGAATTGGCTGGCAGTCAGCATTCTTTAAATTCCCATTTCTTCAGCTTTTTTTTTCTGAGTATGAGCTGGTCTCAATTTAATACATTACAGACAAAGAATTACAGAAGTGACCTACCCTCCATTTGTCGTGTTGTCAGCTGTCTCTTGCTGGTTGTTTCTGAAAGAGAAAAGTCTCTCATAAAGTGTGAGAAGGGGAGTTTTTCACTGTTTGATCTGAACAGCACAAATCAGGAGTCATTGAATGTATTCCTATTCAAGATTTAGTCAAATACCAAGCCCATTTCACTCAATTTTTTCTCTGTAATAAAGAACCTACCAAAATCCTTTGTCTATGGATTCATCAGATAGGGTTGTTTTGGTTTTTTTTCCCCAAAGTCAGAACTGGACAGAACAGCTACACGGAAGGATTATGTCATGAGTGAACATCAAGTGAAAATATTTCATTCAAAGTTGCTTTTTTTTTCTCCTCAAGAAATATGATCCTCATCAAGAAACATAATATAATTTAAAATTAGCAGAGGCATCCAGTGAACTCAAATGGAATCTGTCTTTATCAGCAGTGATAAAATCAGCATGATTTTGCTGTTAGCACTGGACAATTTCCCCTTTACCTTTGGTATGTTTGATCTACCATACTGTATATTAGGCACATCTGATGCCAGTAGAAGATTGCTGTCTTAAAAAAGACAATGATCTGGCTTTGATGTAAACCTTCCTGGGGCATCTTCTTCTCCCTTGATCCATTCAGGAGGGTATGCACACATCCTGGCTGTGATTCAGGTGTGTGTCTGTCTGTCCTTAGCACTGGAGGCTGTGGCTTGCCCACAGTATTAGAAAAGCTAAGGCTGTTTTTTCACATCTCCCTCAGCATGGGAACCCAGAGCTCCTGCCCCTGCCATGCTCTCGTTGCAATCCATATGAATGAAGTTTTTAATCCAGGCCTGCTCCCACAGGACAGGCATTTGGTCTTGCATGGCTGCAATTTCAGCTACAGAGCAGAGATCAGTGTGTGACCATGAGGATAGACCTCCCCTTCATCCTTTGCAGGGTTTTTTCCTTCCAGAATAGAAACCAAGTAACTGAACAGAGTAACCCTGTTTTTGCTTTCCCAGTCAGTTTTTAAATGGTTTAAAGGAAGATTTGGGTTAGCAATATTTTCAGCAATTCCTGCTAGTGACATCATCACCAATATCACTCATTCATTCCAGGTGGCAGAAGCTTCCTGAAGAAAAAGATTTCTTCACATCTAACTGGAATTTCCCTGTTGCAGTGGTGCTCCTTGCACCCTGTGCACATCCAGGAAGGGTCTGGCTGCATCTTCTCTCCACAACCCACTTGGTGCTGAGAATTGCAAAAAGATCCCTCCCAAGCCTTCTCCTCTTCCCTCATGGCCTCCATCCCCTTCCTCAGCCCAGAGGCCTCTCCTGGCCCTGCTCCAGGACAGCAATCAGTCTGCCACCACCTTCTCTCCTGATACTCACCCAAGTAGCAGTAAATGGACAGGGCACATGAAATTGAGACCAGGTTTATGGCAGGAAAGCACCCAGCTCCTGCTTCATTCTCGTTGGGTCACATTTGGTGCCAGCAGAAAATCTGGCAGGAGGGGGCACTGGGTCAGATCCCTGTTATTACCTGTAACTGGAGATGGGCAGGAGGAGACATCCAGCCCATTCAGGGAGGAGTTGATCTGGGCATTCACAAAGCATTCAATGGCATCTTTGTCACAGGTGCAGAGGAACTGTTCACAGGGATCCACAGACTCTGGAAATAAAACAAAAATCCAAACAAGGCGCTATTGAAAAATCTTTTCCACCTTCTGCATTTTCCTCCCTGTAAGGTTTGTGTCTGTATTTTGTTAGACCAAACCTATTTATACTGTTCTTCTCCGTGCAAAACACGGACAAGTTTCGTAGTCCAATTCTTGTTTTAAGCAGCAGTTGATCTAGCCTGGCATGGCTGTCAATAATTTATTGCCTCTTTGGTTGTGTCTGCAGAATATTGAGGACTACAGAGCAAGACTCTATTCTTCCATGGAAAACTTAATGCAGCCAATGCTACATTTAACATTTCACAGATTTTGTTGAAGTATTCTTCCTAACTCCAGAAGTCACAATCCACAATCCAAGCTTTTCATGGATATGTGATTTGCTCCTTATAAAGAATCAGAGAGCCTTACAACAGCTTGGATTGGAAGGTGTGTTAAACCTCATGTCATTCCACCCCCTGCCATGGACAGGGACAGCTTCCACCAGACCTGGTTGCTCAAAGCCCCACCCAACATGGCCTTGAACACTTCCAGGGATGAGGCATCCACAACTTCCCTGGGCAACTTGTGCCAGTGCCTCACTTCTCTCAAAGTTAAAAATTTCTTCCTAACACAAAGGATAGGAAACAGTTCCCCATTAAATACTATTTCAAAATTTCCAACCTTTCAGATTTTAAAAAACATTGACTTTTCATAGCTGTGACACTTCTATTTTGTATTTGTGATGGGGACTATATAGAAAGAGCTGAAAAAGCATTAAATGCACTTGGACAATTAGAGATTGGCCTAAATAACACAAATGGTTTTAATTTGAATCAAGAAATGGAATTTGTTGCTTAAATAGGATGTAAGGGTATAGTTTGAGGATTCTGCTCCTCTTTGCTGGTATCCTCAAACCATGTTCTAGCATTTAGTCTTTTCTGAGAGCCAAAACTTGCTGAAAAATTATATTACATGTTATTAGACATTAAAGAACTGCACTTCTGTCAGGCCTGTACCAGCATTGCATGGAATAGCTCCTTTTAGAACACACGATCTCTGCCCTCACTGGTGATAGAGCTGTAGCTGACGAGAGTGTGTGACCCTCTGAACAAAGAATCTGATCCCTCAAAGTGCAGAAAAATCAGGCCTTGATGCCTCAGAATATTGTTTTTCAGGTGTCTTCTCAGCATCTGCTGCATTTCTGATGTGTGGAGATATCTCAAGCATTGCTTAGTGGTCTTGCAAAGTAAGGGAAAGCCCAGGAAGAGGCTGCCTGTTGGAGGAGCTCTGGGAAGTGAAGGGATTAATTTCTCTATGACTTTTGGTAGGTAGACCAGAATGAACTTCTGGTGAGGCTCCAGTGTCAAGCTCTTTTGACAGGTCAATCTTACCACAGGTCAGGTTTTTAGTAGAGCAGCTGACATCTGCAGAGATCTTTGACGGGTCCCACGTGCACTCCATCTCCAGCGCTTCCTCATAGCACCTGCGGTGCTGAAAGCAGCATCTTAAAGAGGAAATAACAGAGAGGTCAAACCATTCAGTTTGATCCCCAGACAGAAGAAAGGCTGACTCCTGCCTTTCCCTGAGTCAGAGTGGAAGGATAACCATGGCTGCATGCAAAACTCCATGCTGGGAGCAGGTCTGCCTGCTGTGGGTGACCAAACATTTCTGTCCTGCTGTGGTTCCCAGGTGCTTGCAAGGACTTTAAAGGCAATTCGTGTAAGAAATCCACTGCCAGTGCACAAATACTTCCCCTCAGCACTGTCAGCTCACTCACAAGCAAAGCCCCACAAGTCAGCCCTAGAGATCTTGGATCCAGTCCTGTCCCAACCTTCTTCACTGCAGATTTTGAGAACTAAACTGAACCTGGCACTCACAGAGGGTTAATGGCTCTGCAGTGTGAATTCCTGTGTCTCATAGGGACTATATAAATACACATACTTTTATCCTCTATTTCTTGTACTTCTATGCAACAATCACAATTGAAATGCACCGTTTAGCCATGGGAAAGGACCATGAAATATTTTTCTCACACTGGAGTAAAACAGTTTTGTCCTGCCACTATACAACAGAGGCAGTCAGAAACCTTGTGTTTTCCTGGACCCCTGTTGTTCTGCCAGACTCCAATTGCCTACAGGACCACTTCACTTTGAGTAGGAATAAAAAGTCAACTAAAACAACAGGCTCTTCTTCAATCCTCTCCCCTCTTCAGCTCTTTGTACAGATAAATCATCTCCACAACATCTCTGTGCACTGACATCAGCTGTAAATGAAACTCCAAGTAAAACAGTCATTATTTACCCCAGGTAAAATTGTTACATAGATTAAACAGTCTTGCTGTTAGATTCAGATTGAAATACCCTCATTTGAGAGAAATGGACTCAAAATGGACTCTGTTATTGAGTTGCATTTGTCCTGGACAATGCTGAAGACAAGGACAACATCAACATCCAAACCCAGCATCTGCTGCCAGGAAGGATCACACCTGCTCCTTGCCAGGCTTCCTTCTAGGGAACCCTTCTGCACATGCTACACATGCACTTTTTCACCTCCTCTATTTAGAAAGAATTTCATATTTAATCACTGACTGTATTAATAAATAATTATCACAATATTTTATTTGTCTTCACAACCAGAGAAGGCGTCGAAGGAATCTATCTAAAAAAAGAGAGGGCATATAGCATTCAGCAGAAAGGCTTCTCTGCACCATAAATTCTACTGTGCCTTGTTCCAGGGATGAGGCTGAAATCTGTGAGCTCCATCAGGAACAGAGTTTTGAACACCTGACTGGTGATGTCTCAACACTCTCCTGACTCTACCTGAGGTCTAGTGAGGTGTTAGCTTCTAAAAGCTCCTCTAACTGCATAAGGAGTCTAACACAAACTCTCTGAATTTCTTGTTTGTTTAGAGATTCATGATTATATCAACATTTACTGCAACAGTTAATCCAAAAATTCACTTAGTTTCCCTTTGCAAGAGGGAAGGGATTGTTTCTCTGTCATTGCAAGACATGGATTGTCTTCTGGGCCTGCTTTTCTTTCACAAAGTCTGTGGAGGCTCCTAATTTAGATATGACAATGAGCTACTCTGGGAAATGGGAAAAGGTTGTTCTTACAGGCACTAGTACTTTCCCATGCCTTAAAAACCAGCTGTGAGGCATTGAATCCTTTTCTATGGAACAGAAATGGCACAGAAAAGCCCTAAAATTTGCAAAACTATTTTCTAAGAAATAAAATCAGTGAAAGAAATTGCAACACTGTGGGAATTGTCTCTGGAAGAGACAGGCAAGCCACTGGTTTGGAGGCTCCCTTGAAGCAAGAACACATCTCTGTCAGTGGCAAAGCAATAATTCGGTCTCTGTTTGCTGCACATGGCAGTAGAAATTCTGTGCTGACAGGGAAACCTCACCCCAGGGCTGCACAACAATTTGTAAATACAAACTGGCTGTGTGGGTGATTCTCAGGACAAACCTGCTGATGGATGTTTCTGCAGTCTCTGGGTTTGTGCCGCTCTGCACTAAAATGAAGCTGAGTGAAGCAAGAGCGCAGGTGCTCAGCTCTTGGGTATCAATCCATTGAACTGACTCAGGCTCTCATTTCAGGATGTCATCACAATTGTTCAGAAAACCTTTCACAGAGATGTTCCATGGCTTATTTCCAGTAGCAGGGTTAGATCTCCATTTTCCCAGCCATCCCATGCTGCAGAGTGGATAGATTAATTTCCACCTATCTATAGGCTTAGCCATTTCTGAGCCATTGCTGTCTTCACTCAGGGAATGAATACATTACATTGTTGGAAAACCCATTTTCTTCACAGACATGGATGTATCTTGATTCTCTTTGAATTTCCTTTCCCATCTCCTGCTGATATAATTAACGAACGATTTGATTGTTCTGAGATTACATTTTTTCTCACTTGAGCCAGATGCTGTGGGTCTTACTTAACCCCAAATAAATCTATATTTTTATTACTGTTTTTAAATAATTTATACAGGTGTTATGAAAAATCAGAGCAGGAGGGCATTTATTGCCAGTCAGGGCAGAAAAGGACCTCTCATGGATGTGACTTACTCATCAGCTTCATCCACAGGAAGCCCTTCCATCTCAAACCGGCAAGAGCAGCCATAGTCCTCGAAATCCCTGGGGCAAAGCCCAGTGACACACTTCATTCTGTTCACAAAGTTGAGAAGGGCAGGGAAGTTGGTGAAGATGGACTGTAACCAGGTGAAGTGAGAGCCCAGGCAGTCTGGAAGGAGAACAGCCATAAAACACCAGGTAAGTGGAGGTGAGGCAGGTGTGGGTGACACCTGGGTGATGTTTGCAGGAGCATGGAGCCCAGACCAGGCAGGGACATTGGGCAGTGCTTGGCACTCAGCAGTGTTTAGTGTTACAGTGGCTTTTGGGGAGATTTACATCCACAAAAATCCCTGTTTCATCTTAGTAAATATAGAAAAACAAACCCCACAGGATTTCTATTCAGAGCTAAAATACAACTGGAACAGGTACATACCAAAAAATAATGCAACACTTTCCACATTTTGAAAGACTCCATTGAAGAGTGTGGCATTGTCTAAATGAAAAAAATAAACAAATAAACAATGCTTACTTTAAAAAAAAAATTTCTCCCCCTACCAGACTTCCCCTAGTCTCACTTCAGTTGTTAAACCATTTTGAGATGAGTCCCTGGCTATTTGCTCACATTTCCCTGTGATGCCTATGGAGTACAAGGATTCCCACTGCCATGCAATATTGCAGAAAGTAAAGCTTAAACCTTTCTTACTCAAGATTCTTTCAGGTGTGTTAAGCAGCTCTGGCAGGAATGCTGGTGGCTCCAGTTCTTGGCCACCTACCTCAGCAAAAAAATTTGAGAAGAAAAACATTTAAATGTAAAAAAAAAAAAAACAAACCAAAAAACCAAAATAAAAACCCACCAAACTCCAAAAGATCACAATAAACCAGCAACATATATTTCATTATGACACAGTGCAGGCATTTTGAATATCTTCATAAAAAGATAAGCTGATTTATCAAAGACATGAAGTACTTGCTCAGCTCCACCCCCACCCTGGGAAGCCCAGAATTGTACTGGTGTGGACTGGGAATTCACACCCATTTCAGGTCAAAACCCAGTCTCTGCTGAGCAGGTATTGCTGCTGAGGATGAGCCAACCCTTGTGTTCCTGTCTCATCTGAACAGTTGCCCTTTCTGGGACAAATTAGTAGAATTATATAAAATTGGTTTAGTGTCACCTATGTCCCAAGCACTCTGTAAGCCTGTGCTGTAATGTCAAGCAGGGTTATTTGAAGTGATCTGGTTTTTCTAAGTCAGTCTTGGCTCTTGCTTTATTGCCTCATTGTCTGTCTTCCTATAACTTAATATTTTAAGTGAATTATCTTTTCTTCCTCTTGAAGATGACATGGTAGATTTTGTGTCTTTTAAAGCTTCCATTTTTTCTGTTGGCCAAATTCTGAATTAGAGTAAAATCTAATATTTGTTCTCTCCCTTCCCATTTTTAACCTGTATTTTATGTCTGCATGATTTCAGAAGACACTGTATTACTTTGGATTTATTTAAACTTGTTTTGTTTTTTTTAAATGTAGTAAGTAAAGGGTATTTGCTGTCTCAATAATCTATATATATGTAAAACTGAAAAAGCCCATAGTGTTAAATTCATGGCATAAGTTATGTCTCAAAATAACTGGCATTAGGAAAACTGTCCTTTTTCTGTAAAAAATTCTGGGGAAGAGCTGACAGTTCTTTTGCCTATGTGCTACATCTTCCTCCAATAAATATAGGTGTAAAAGAGTAAAACAGAGTAATGGGGTTTTTAGGTACGAAGCTTAACTCTATGCTTAGTAAAGCATTAAGAAAATTAGGATTTTTCTTTTTCTTTAAAGATCATATATAAGTGCTTTCTCAGGATGTCCACAACTTTTGTGATGTGAACAAGATTTTCATGGTAATAGACATATCCTCCCAGCAATTAATTTCTCAAGTTCAGTTGCACAATATGGAGACAGGATTGAGTGAGTCAGGAAGAGGTGCTTCCTCTTGTTTTATTCTTTCTCCTGAAATTCTTGGTCACAATGAGAAGCTTTTAGATAAAGAGTAATCCATCAAGAGTGTCTTTCTCTGCAGCAGGACGAAGGGGGGTAAATTGTTTTCCACAAACCAGAAGAAGCCTCCCAATAAAGGCTGGTCTTTCACAGAACTGTAACACATCTGTTGAAAGCCATGAGGAATTCAGCTTCAGGAGAAATAATGGCATGCCTTGCAAAAAACCAGCATTGAATGCTAAATTTGTACACATGCTTGCTAGAGAAAAACTAACCCTTATTTTCTGGCTTAAAGCCTGTATTTCCTCTGCAATGACAAACATCACCTGAGCCAGGTTCTGTCAAGTGCAACTGGAGCCAGGTTTGACACTCTGCATAACACCACAGCTCAAACTGAGTGCTGAAGAAGAGCCATTAATCATTTGGTCCTTTCAGAAAAATGTTTGGAAAACATGGAAATCTCATAGAGTTGAAATGTCAGAGGAGAAAATTGACAAAACCATATTCCAGGGGTTCTGGAACTGTGATTGCTCCACTATCCTTCACTTGCAGTTAGTTCTTCTGGGCAAACTGAACTGTGTACACCCAATTAACACATAAATGTTTGAAGTTCCCCTGGAAAGGAATGTCTGCTCAGCACTTTGGTAAATCATTGGCTCTTCTAATCCTATCATTACAAAGAAAAACTTTTTTATTTGTCACCAAGTCAAGATCAATGAACCAATGTTTGCTAACAAGATTGCTTACTTTTGTTTAAATTGGAGGTGGGAGGAACAAGGAGAAAATACTTTCTAGAGTTATTATTCTCTTTTCCTCTTTTGGTATCATGTATTTTGGAAATACTGTCCTATGTCATTCCCTGTAGAGGCAGTGAAAGATTTCACTACAAAAATCAATCCTTTAAATCTCAGAAGACCCTGGGGATGCTACCTTGTCTCACCTCTCTCCAAAACCTGTTAAAAAATTCAGTATGTTTTGAGGAGACTCTTGTATGATACATCAGCTCTTGGGCTTTCCCATTGTACACCGTATCTATGGAATTTCTTTTAATGTTCAGTTACATATAAAATTGTTTCTGAACTGCATCTGTAATTTTCCTACCTGACAACTGTTTTCTGAAATGTTGTACAAAAAAATCCCATCAAAAAACATCACTGCACCTCCAGTTGTCTTTTTCAGCCATGGCTCACTAAAATGTCCTACTACAGGGCATGGATGCACTTAAAATTCTTGGGAAGCAAAAACCTTGACTATGCCGGAAAAAAGTGAGGGTGCAGCAAACCCAAACTATTTGATTTATTCAGGGTAAATCACATTAAGTCCTCTCAAAGATGCTCTTTCATGCACAGATATTTGCTTCAATCTCAAAGCAGAGATCAGCAGAATAAATCCCACAGAAATATAAATCAATAATCCTCCCCAAACCTAAACGTGGTAACACTTTAAATATTCATGTTCTCATTGTATTTAGCTAAGGGGAAAGAATCTAAACACTGCTGCACAGACTTTTAAGGTGTGGGGGATTTTTTTCCAAAAGTTTTGTCAGAAAAATGTATGAATGTCCAGATATTTTTGAGTGAAGTATCAATATAAAAATATATATTTTTAAAATAAACAAATACTGCAGGTATTTGCGCACTTGCTATCACTGCAGTGGGAAATGTGAATATTCTTTCTGATTTCTCTTTATATAATAGGAGTCTTAAGGTTCAGCTTCATAATTTTAGCCTGTATGTTTTGTGTTAGACCTGTTTCATTTCTGAACTGCAATGGAAGCAACTCCTCAGAGGAGAAGCAACTGGTGAAGCTGATGAAGGTCAGTGCAGAATTCTTCTATGCTGGGGTCCTGAGTTTTCCCTTTAGAAATATCCCCATGGATTGACCAGAAATGGTGATAGACGTTCTAAGAGTCCCTCTCTTCACTTGCACATCATAACCCTTACTGGCACTCCTACACAGTGCAGAGACTGCAGAAATTTGAGATGTTTGCCCATCCCTGACTCAGGGAAGTTCATTCACTCATGACAATAAAATCCAAAGAGTTATATGAAGAAAAAGCTATTCATAATAAAATTCAAAAGAGGAGCTTTAGGTGGACATGGGTTCTATTTCAGGATGTACTAAACGGTTTGAAGAATTAAGACAATATAAATGTATTTAATGAGCAGAATCTCTTTATATGAAACTTATAAATTTGGAGTCTTAATGGTTTAAATAATGACAAAGTGCTAGCAAAAAGAAGTTACAAATTTTTGGTTGTATTTTTATCCCCACTACATATTTTGTTGCTTAACCACAAGTCCTGAAAAAAATATTTTATAAGTACTTCATAAAGAAATGTCTTCAAGTGCATTAGGGTGTTGAACTCCAAAATTTGGGCAGAGAGAAGGTGAATTTCTAAGGGACTGTTTCCAAATGCTCATACTTAAAATAGTATTTTGACATAATGTCAAATAATCATAAAAATACATTGCCACTTACCACTGTACACCACCATGGATACAGACAACAGCAGAATTACAATCATTTTTTGTTTAGTCCAAAGACAAGAAAAAAGTCTCACAGTAGACTGGTGTGCCTGGTGAGTCAAGTAAAATATTAGACAGAATGTTATCTCTTCAGTCTGGGATTGGGAAGACACCATCTTGGGAAATCAATCTTCTGTAGGCTTGATTTATTTCTGCTTGATAAAATTCAGTTTTTACTCTGATCATAGTAAATGCACATATTACAGGAAAGATGAACCTTATATATCCTTATTTTACCAATGTTGTCTAAAAATCTGACTAACAATATTTATTTTGGTATTGCTTTGAGTCAACAGACTATGAAGCTGCCATGTAGCAATAAAATGGTGCAGTTTCAGTTTCTTTTGTTTTGCAAACAGTTTTCATATCTTCCTTCATCTCATACAATGTTCAAACATTTCTTATGTTCAAATGAAAATATTGTGAAACACTGCGTAAATGAAGTTATTCTGATGTTGCATCTATGGAATTCAGTTTTTCCACAATTCATTATATTTGTTTCATATCATAAAAATTTGTAGTCAAACATTTATTTTAATCTATGTTGAGACTCATCTAATATATCATAATTTTTCCTAATGAGAAATATGATGTTATTTGGAGATCTTCAAGAAATGTGTGTAAAAAATTCTTCTCAATGTGTTGCACTAGTATTCATTAAATGAAAGATGACAGATTGGTTTTTAACTACAGTCACAAATTACTTTAAATTTAGAACACGTAAGTCAGGCATAGGGCTTTTTACAGCCAAAAAAATGAACACACACATATATGTACCTGCTTGTTATTGTCTGCTTTTCTGAACTCAAATATGGAATTAATTTCTATTAGAAAATCTTGTCATATTTTATCAGGAAGTGAGATTATAAATCTAACAGCTCTAAATATTTATAGTCTATTTTCCCATATCTCTTGCCTATTTTTTTGTCTATTACTCCAAAGTCACAAATAGCTTATTCTACATTGTTTTCTTCTTGCTTCCCTTATTATAGAGAATATCCAGAAAAACTTACCTTGAGGGATATTATGCCAAAGCAGCTGGATGGAAGACAAATGAATATCAGCAAAGCCAGTACTAACTTATTTATACCCACTTGGATATAGACCTCACCCATGTGATCCCTTCCTTTATCAAACACACTTCAACGTTTATTAATTAATTCTGCCATGAAATTCCTTGGAGTCTTTATGCCCAGTGTATCTGTAATATGGCTCCAGCCATGTAAAGGATCTATACTGAGAAGTCTGTTCTGCAGGTGCCTTCACCATATAATAACTTTCCCTAATACTCTTGGCTGTAATTTAATAACAGTCATCCCATTGTTATTAATCACTCCCAAAATCTCTTGGGCATGTGAATGTGGCTTTAATGGCTTAGCAAGAGGTAGTGTTTGGTGATGAAAGATGAGTGAGAGTTTACACAGCTTTAAACACTGGCATTCCTCAGGGTTGGGAAGTCTTCTTTAATCCATCCACAGTGGCTCTGATCCAAGGCTGAGTGAAATGCAGGAGAAGATTGGTTCAGTGAGCTTGGGGCAGGATGCCTTTCATCAGGAAGGTGTGCTTTCTGCCAGGGCCAGACACAGCTACCCTTCAAAGAGTCCATCAACAGAGACAAACTGTCCACTGAATTGCAGTATGGAGAAGTGAGAAGTCTGACAACTGGGAATTGTAAAAATACTTACACAAGAAAAAGGCCCTTTGACTCTGTGACCTACAAGGTTTTCAGGAAAAAGAGTTTTCATGGTCACTTGTGAGATCTTCATGGAGAAGCTGTTGATATCTGAGCTGGATGTGCCTGGGGAGGTGGTTGAAAATGGCTGGTGGGGGCTCAAGGGTGGTGGCCAGTGGCACAGAATGTATTTGGGAGCCAGTGCCTGGTGGTGCATTCCAGCAGCCAGTGCTGGATCCAGCCCTGCCTGGCATCTCCATGAATGGCCTGGATGATGGGGCAGAATGGGCCCTCAGAGGGCTGGCAGGTGACACGGAATGGGATGAGTGACTGGCATGTCAAAGGGTCACTCTGCCATCCAGGACCTCAACAGGAACTCCATGAAGTTCAACAAGAAGTGCCAAGTCCTGCGCCTGGAGACGTGCTGGTGGCCACCTATCTGGGAAGCAGCTTGCTAGAACAGGACCTGGGGTCCTGCTGGACACAGGGTTGATCAGGAGTGAGAGGTGTGTCCTTGCAGAGAGAGGCTCAGCATGTCCTGCACTGGGCAAAGTGCTGCCTGCAGGTTAAAGGAGGGGTCCTGCCCCTCTGCTCTGCACTGGTGAGACCACACCTGCAGGGCTGTGTCCAGTTCTGGGCTTCCCAGTGTAGGACAGAAATGGAAAAACTTGGGACAGTTCAGAGAAGGGGCACAGAGAGGATGAAGGGAACATCTCTGATGAGGATGGGACAAGAGAGCTAGGACTCTTCACTAGAGGAGCCTTGGGGGGATCTCATCCATCCAATAAGCACCCGAGGGGAGGGGGCAATGGGACAGAGCCAGTCTGTCCAGCAATGCCCAGGGACACAACAAGAGACAATGGGCTCAGGCTGAGGCTGCTCCAACAGGGTGAGATCTCCCACAGCATGGCAGTGCCACAGCCATGTTATGGCCCTTCTTGAACTTCATGAAGTTCTTGTGGGCTCATTTCTTCAGCCTGTTCAGGCCTTTTTGGATAGCAGCATGTTTATTCCCAGCACATGCTCACTGTGTCAACATTCCTATTTATTCAACTGGCCTAACTTTCAATATCTGCTGAAATTGGTACCACTCCAATCTATCCTGCTCTTTGACAGGACAGGAGTTCTTCTCTCACACTATTGAGCACAATAGCCAAATGTATTTTGGAAGAGAACTACTGCATCCCACCTGTCCCTGGGGTCAGCATTGCTTATATTGCCACTTTCCTCCTTGGCTTTGCCTTGAACATCTCTCTTCAGTGAAACATCAATGTGCAGCAGATATAGTGCAAATAAACTTCTTATTTAACAACAGTTTTAATAGCTTGATGACCTGCGCTGGGTAAATGGTAGCATAATGTTTCTGCAGCATAGAAAACTATGGGATCATGTAGTTGATTTGGTTATTTTTCATTTTTTTAGAACCCCTTTTTAGTTCACCAGACTTGCATATGAAGGAAATGAAAGCTGGGTTGGAAGTGGCCCCGAGCAGCCTGATTTGGTGAGGTTGTAAGTAGATAATCTTTAAGGTCCCTTCCAACCCATTCTATAATTCCATGTTTCTATGAATCCTGGTGAGCTCACACAAATACATCTCAAAGCACAAAAGATTCTGTCACTTCCTAGGTTGACACTGCACAACAGGAATTGCTAAAGTAATGGAAGTTTCTGATTTAGAAGGTAATCTGCATGTGTTTAACACCAGAGAGTCCTGCTTGCCTTCAGTATTTCAGGTTGCTTTTAAATTACTTTGCATTTGTTAATTTTGATTACTATGTCTCAAATGTCAATAAAATAAATACAAACTATTTGCATTTCTTAGCCAGCCATGTAAATATCCTTTATAAAATAAGATTTTTAAAAGACTTTCAATGGTTTTATTGTGGTTACATCACTTGTATAAAAATCTCTGTTTTTTAGACATTATTTTTACAATGACTTGGAGGAGGAGACATTTCTAGGTTAACATCTGGTTAATAGCTTATCTGATTTCAAATATTTACAAATAACATGTTGCTTTCTGATTTTTACACTGAGAAATCAAAAATAAAACTACCACCAGTCTTCCAACTTGCAGTAAAATTTCTCAGTGCTCTAAACTGATGTACAGATGTTTTTAAGGCATTTTTGCTTTAATGCTGGAAGAACACAAGAAAATATTCGTTAAAAGAGGTTTTACAAGAAAATATTAAAACATGCATGAATGTAAAATAATTTGTTTAATCCTTTCAAAATCATTATCAGATAAAATACCTATGTGATGACAGACAGCAAATATTCTGTGAATATGCAAAAATCTTTCTTATATCTTCATAACAAGGTGTGTAGAGATAGAGAGATATAAAGTGCAAATGTACTTACTGTGGGAGTAAGCAACTCTTTTGACTCTTTCGCAGACATAACTTGCATTTTTCACAAACCAGGAATAGTATTCAACACAGTATCTGAAGATGGAGTTACAGATAGGAGATGCAGTTAAAGATAAGAGGCTTGTTGTCTTTCATAAGGAGAGGGACTTTGGACAAGGGCATGGAGTGATAAGATGAGGAGGAATGGCTTCAGGCTGAAAGAGGGCAGGTTTATATTAAATATTAGGCAGAAATTCTTTACTGTGAGGGTGGTGAGACACTGGCACAGGTTGCCCAGAGAAACTGTGGGTGCCCCATCCCTGGAAGTGTTAAAGGTCAGGTTGGATAAGGCTTGGAGCAGCCTGGTCCAGTGGAAGGTGCACATGACAGCAGAGCTGGAATAAATGGTCTTTAGATCCCCTCCAACTCAAACCAATCTATGATTCCATGATAAGCACAGTATATCATGCTGCTATTACTAAATATGGAAATAAAAAGCTAAACTCCAACCTCAGTGATGCCATTGGATGTTTGGAAAGATGCAGCTGGGCTTTTTTCCCTTAGCTGGAATACTGAAGCCAGATCAGGTACTGATCAGTGCACTACGACACGTTTGGATCTCAGCCAGTGGCCACAGACCCTCCAAAATAATCATTGGTGATTGAAAATTGTCATTTGGGAACAAAAAGCCTGAAGGAGTATTTTAAGCAGACTGAGAAAGAAAAAACAGTGCCAGGTTTTACCTCATGGCTTCCTTTCTGGAATATCTTCTCTGACCAACACAGAGGCACAGCTGAAAGAACCTACAGAGCTCCATCACACAGGGGTTGATCTTCTGCACTACGAGGGTGACAGGAGGGGAGGTGACACGGGGCTCTCTGAGCATCGCCTGTGGGCACCCTGAGGACAAAACACAGCTCTGAGCTGGCCCAAAGGCTTGTGCCACCACATCTCCTGCTCTGCCTGGTCTGGGCTATGGTCTCCAAAGAATTGGCTTCCCTACTCCAACAAATAAGGGACATCCCTGAAAATGCCATTCTGGGGTGGAAGGAAGGAGAGGAAGGAAGTGGCGGAAGTGGTAGAAGGAAGGAAAGAAAGAAAGGAAAGAAAGGAAAGAAAGGAAGAAAGGAAGAAAAAGAAAAAAAGAAAGAAAGAAAGAAAAGAAAAGAAAGAAAGGAAAGAAAGAAAGGAAAGAAAGGAAAGAAAGGAAAGAAAGAAAGAAAGAAAGAAAGAAAGAAAGAAAGAAAGAAAGAAAGAAAGAAAGAAAGAAAGAAAGAAAGAAAGAAAAAGAAAGAGAAAAGCGAGGGCAGCCATGATGTGATTGTCAACTATTTTTTCCATTTTTGTGTAAGTAGCAGCAGGCTTTGGCTATGTGTGGATAGCCTACCTTACCTGCTGAGTATAATCCCCTTAGACAGTGTAATTGCATTTCCAGGTTCACATGTCTCACACACTTTATAGCTCTGAGCAATGCTATGTTATGTGATAGCAGAGGTTATGAAGGTTAAATTTGGACTAATGAAGTTCTGTTGAAATAAGCTTGAGTCATCTACTGCTGACAAGAAATTTAATATAAAATGGCATTCTTGGGCAGGAGGAAAATCAAGGCTCTACCAACCTGAAAGAGAAACTGTTTTCATTGCTATGAAACTATTTCTCTCCTGGCAGTGCTTGACCAAGATATCAGGAGTATGTGAGGAGTAGGGCACAGACACTGGCAGCTCCCAAACTCACAGGCTGTTCTGAAAGCCAGCTGTGTCAAAGGCACTGCACAAATATCGGGTGAAATTAGCAGAGATGGGCAAGAGGGAGATTCACTTCTCTTCACCCCAGCAATTTCACATAAATGTCATTAGGCTTTGTCCACTTAATAGCATTTGACACACCTTGATATTCTCTTACATGGAGTAAATGAAAAATTAATGATTCCTTGCTTAAGTAAACACACTTCATGTTAATAACCAAATATCAGAGCATGGGACAATGAGGTTTTAATATAAGTTGTCCCTGAAAAGTAATGTTAAAATTGATGAGAAATAATAAAGTTGATGAATAATTAAAACTTGCTGAAGGCCTCCCTCCTACGAATTTCAGCCTCCATAGAAGTGGGTCCTCCTATCCTGCCAACCAGGTATTAAATGCTTTCCTCAAGCCATGTGTTTTGCCAGCTGAAATTTACTTTTATCTAGCTGCAAATTGAACGTTGGCAATTTCAATTTGAAGCATCTATGTGGGAAAGAGAAGTCTAACAAAAATGCTGAAAGCTAAGGAAATTGATTTGGTTTTCATTTTTGACAATCACTTTAAATTAAGACTGTATTTGCATAATACTGTATTTATTTAATGATGAAATTATTTTCAATTAATTTTCTATTTAATTTTTTTGATTGCATAGTATATTCACATCATATCATTGAAATTTAAATTTTCACCCATTCATAGTAATGCTTTATACCTCTTCTGTAATAAATTTCTACTGTGAAAAGTATTTTTTTCTGTTCAGGGCATAAGTTTATAAAGATAAATAAAAGTAGGAATTTATTTCAGAGTTTTGTTTTCTGAGAATTCTCTTTCTTAAGAGATTGAATTAGTCAAGAGACCAGAAAAGGCAAGAACCACAGCCCCTGTGCAGAGATTTCCTCCCGTGTGTTTCAAATTGCCACATTATTGTCAGGGGCAGTGAAGTGTCCAACTTTTGCAATAAACAGACAGCTCTTTTATTAATTCAATATCACATCCCTGTGACACTGAGATTAAATTTTGCTGCCAGTGAAGACCAATGTTACGGTTATTGTGAATGATTCAGACTCAAAATATCCCTCCCTGCATGCTCTAATATGCACATTTACATCTTTTATTACTTGGCACTCACTTCCATGATTAAAGAAATGAATTATTGGAATCATGAGTCACCCCTCAGAACAATGTGGATGCCCTTTCTTTCTTAAGGATCCCACTGCTGGATTTATTTCCCCAGGTGTGTGATTGTTAGAACCAGGCAGGCTGCCTGTGCCTGCATGGCTCCTCACACAGAGGCATCTGGTGACTCCAATTCACCCATCTCACTGAAATCCATGTTTCCCATCTTTTCAAAGCATCCTAGGTTCTCCAGGGTCTATAGAGTTGCACACCAGAGGAAGACTCTAGTGTTTGGAGCTCTTTAAACAGAAGTAAGATGAGAGACAATGAAATCTGATTTCAGAATTAAATAGCATTATAAGAGCTAAAAAGATGAAATGAAAGTGATTTCCCCACCATTTTAGTTCCTTAGCCTTTTCTGGTTTTATCTAAAATATCAAGCCTAAAGGATATTGAAGACCCCTGGAGTTCAGGATGATATGTTATCTTTGCTTTACCCAGCATTCATGCTTCTCCTAGAGAGTCACCACACAGAAACACAAGCAGATGAGTTCTGAGCTTTCATGAAAATCTAGTTGATGATGATCCTTTTTTAGTTGAGGAAGTAGTTTGCAGTACTGTAAATTCAGAACAATTCTGGGGCTTTCTTGTGGCATAGCTGGTTTCATCATTTTATTTATGATGGGATTTAAAGCTTTTTTTTTTTTTTAATGACTTTTAAGAATTAATTCTCCAATAACCAATCTATGCTAAAATTGACCCACAGAGTGCCTATGTTAATTCTATCACCACAATATAATCTATGTTTTGAATTTGCAGCTGTGTACAATTCACAAGCAAATGGGAAGCAGTCCCTTGGACATTTGGGGTGGTTTACATACAGAGACTATCACAAGGTAATTAGCCATGTATGTTTTTTCTGCATGGGAATGTTTCTGTCTTGCATGACTTGCAAACACACTGCTGTTTCTGTTGCATGAGGCATTTACTCACTGGTAGCTGAGTACAGTTTCAGTGTCACACCAGGTCTGTAGGAAGGTGGCAGAGACAGTACTGTGGAGGGCAAATCTGGGGGGAGGCAAAAGAATAGAACTTCCTTTGACACCTTAAAACAAAAAGGCAGGTTGATTGAAGGAGCAGCAGAAAAGAATAAAAAAAACCAACCCTGAACTCAAAGTTCATTAATAAACATTTACATGGACAGTTATGTATAAACATTACTAGTCATCTATTTCTATTTATTACTTTCTATTTCATAAATGTGCCAACTGACACACTTTGCTGCTATCCCAGACCAGTCTTACCTGGCTCTGTTTGCACCACTTTGCTGGCTTCTTGTGGAGACACTGTCTGCACCCAAAACATGGACGTGTCAGCTGTGGGAACAGAGACACCCTTCCTTTTATTCATTATTTATTTGTCTACTGAGAAGAATTGCTAGGTATGAGACAGCTCAACAGCCAGAGTCCCTCACCAGTACTGCCAGTGACATATAAAAGTGCCAGGATGAAATAGGAAGGACAAAAGCTGTACTTGGCTAGAACTTGAATAGCCTGTGGACTAGGGAAGGGCAGGGCTTCAAAAAGGAATCAAGAAGGAAAAATAAGCATTTCTATATTGTTTTATCACAGGTGTGCCCACCAAATTTGGAGCTAAATGTGAGGGAAGATCCAAGTGGCAGAGGTGTTTGTGGGAAGCAAGATCAGGTTTTTCCCCTAAAGATAAGAAACTACAGGATGGAACCTATAGCTGATTTTGACATTTCTGCAATAAAGTAATGAACTCACTGGTAACCCAGAGGGGGTGTCCCTGAAGGGCTCTCCACCCTGCACTCAGAGACACTTGGCCAAACCCCAGAGCAGTGGGGCAGGGCAGGTTCCAGGGCTCCTGGCCATACTCACTGGGGCTGGGCTGCAGGGCTGGTGAAGGGGCCAGGGCCCCCCCAGGGCTCAGGGGGGGTCTGGCCATGCCCTGGGGCCTGGGAGCATCCACGTGGGGTGGTGGAAACCACGAGCCTTTGGCTCCAGCTGTCCTTGGCCACAGCGGGAACTTCGTGGTGGGGATGGTGGGGATTCCTGCTCCTTTCTGGGC
The DNA here is from genome assembly GCA_024362935.1 of Setophaga petechia. Classification (NCBI taxonomy): domain Eukaryota; kingdom Metazoa; phylum Chordata; class Aves; order Passeriformes; family Parulidae; genus Setophaga; species Setophaga petechia. Next base: position 17,155,661 of record JANCRA010000011.1, read on the forward strand.
GAGAGGGGTCCTGGTAGCTGGAGGAGCAAGAGACACAGAGAAAGGGCACCAGCAACTGCAACACACTGGGGGAGAATAATATCTAAAATACACCCAGAAAATGCCATCTACCCCTTGAGTGCTTCTCTGGTACTTGAGCAGGCACTTCTCCGTTTCGTTTTAAATATGGAAACACAGGGAGCTCCAATGATGTTTGAAATTTTAACTGAGAATATTTTAATGTGTGAGTTTTCTTAAACAAAGAAAGAAACTGAAATGTTCCTGCAGGGTTTTGTTTTTTTCTTGACATAATTTGTGCTTAATTCCCTGAACTGCTTCACTACAGTAGAAGGAGAGAAAGGTCTTGTCTGTTTGAAGGTGAGCAGGCAGGTACTGGAGGGCAGATGCTGCAGATTGAGAACTGACACTCGTGGCTATGAGAGATAACAAAGGTGGGCATGTGGTTTAGGAAATTAAAAATATTTATAAAGGACAGCAGACTGCCTACAGGAAATTCAAGCATTTTGTAGGAGAGAGATGCAGCTGCAGTGACAAGGAGGTATGAAGTCAAGGTCAGAATTTCTATTGATTTCTACTACAAGCTAGCAGGTGAAAAGCTTTGCTTTTTGGCTTCCAAAATGGGGCAGAGCAGTACTTTTCTATCTTGTAGCCCTGTAGCAAAGTTAAATGTACTAAAGTTTATGAAATGCTCAAGTACAACTGAATGTCATATAAAGAAATAGATAGAGAATAATACAGAAAAAGTGACCATAGAAAATAAGAGGAAATAGTTTAAATAATCTTATTTTTTGGTTTCAAACCAACAACCAGTTTTTCTCTTCTTCTCTGCCTCTTTAGAAAACTTATTTTTTTCTGGTAAAATGGCTTTTCACAAGAGTTTATCTATCCTCCAGCTCTTCAATGGATTACTAGCATCATGTGCTGATTCAGAGAAATTTTATGCTACCCTCTATTTGGAGTTAACATCACTTGCCAAGACATTAATCAAGGGGAACACAAATTTAGGTGTGACAATAGCTGCTCACATTTCAGTGTCCACACATGTTCTGCTGATGAATCCAGTGTCTTGTTTGGGTCTTCCTGCAACTTCACAAAACTTGAGAAAATTGAATCTAGGTCTTGGAGGTATGAGAAGACAAGGTTAGAGCACTCACTATCCACTGCATATTGTGTGAGAAAAAGGAAAGAAATCAGATTCTGCTACCATAGTAGCAGCTGTTGTTTCTAATTAAAGGGGGTTTTGGCCAAGGATCATCTTTTTTTTTCTTTGGTTTTAAAAGGAGAAATATCCCACAGCTTTCAGCACACACAATTTGCCACTGATTTCAGTCTGCCTGCATTAATCTGTCCTTGAAAATGGGAGATAGTGATGGGCAACAGTGAAAGGTGAGCACCTGAAGTGCAGCTCAAACTGGCAAATCAGTTTTGGGTGGAGGAGCCACACAGGGCAATGACTGAATGTATTCACCTCCACTGTGAATGTAACTCATGTAGGATGTCATCTGTGCTGAGAGCTATGGAAGGCACCCAGTTAAATTTAAGAGCACTAGAGACCCTTCCCAGCCCAATGCTGGATTCTCTGTAAGCTCTCATCCCAGCAGGTTTTGCTTGTTTCTCCACCAGAAGACCTTGTAACAAATCATTGAAAGGTTTTTAAAATTTACTTACATTTATGATATAATTACTGCATTACATTTTCAACAAGATAAAATATTATTCTAACTATAACCAAATACATGATATTATGCAAATATATAAGCAATAACAAAAAATAAAATAATATTTATAGTAGTGGAAATGAGGATGGAGTACTCATTGCAAGAGCATTATGGACATGATTTTCACTCTGGTTCCTGTTTCCTTTTATTCCTCAGGATGTACTTACCCAGGTCAGATGATGTGTTACTGGAAAATGTGTAATTAATAACAGGAGACTTATCAAGTATTTCCAAAAAATCAGACAGATTTTTCCCTGCAAATAGAAATGCTTACAAATATCAAGAAAGTCTTGTTTCCAGTATAAATCATCATTGAAGAAAACTAGGGCAATATTGTTGGGTGGAATGATTTTAACTTTTACCTGTCTGCCCTGCCATCACACAGATGTAGATACAATCAGAGTCATTGCTCTGACGCACTGAAAAGCAAAAAACATAAAAGAGATTATTGTTACCAGTTTTCCTTACATGGAATTATCTTTAACAGTTGAAAACACAAATAAAAAATGGCATGTGGTTATGGCAGCTGACCAATTATGTTCCTTCTGATCTAATTTTTGACAAAAATCTCAAACTACCATCAAATCCAAATGTTTGTATCTTCAGGGGAAAAGTTTCTATCTAATTAAAATTCTAAATTACAAGCATTTTTATATGGAAAAAAATCTTCAGATAAAATAGCCCACACTTATTCTCTGTGAATCAGAATTGCTCAAAATATCAGTATGTAATAATAATTCTCAAACCCACCAATTTTAGTAATTAATTATAAAACATTCAAACAACATAATGTAGAAACATGTACATCTCTATATTACACACATTCACATTAAATATGTATCTTGTTCCATGTGTTGCAAGAAAAATGCTGTTGAGTAAGAGCAATAGGCTTTTATCCATATTTTTATGGTTGTTTTCATGCCAGGAGTAAAGGAGACAGATAAGACAATGATAAATGTTCAAAGGAAATGCAAACCTGAGAGAATAGAAGTGGATTTGAAAATTTCTGTGAGATAACTGGTGGAGTTTCCAATGATATCAACAAGTAGAGCTGTAAAATCTAGACAACAAATAGAGAAAGTTTATTATTGAAAACACATATTCTATCATGTATACCAAGTCAAAAATTCACTCCTATATGTGATGATATTTTAGATATATGCTATAAATGACAAAGGTTAAAGTATTTTGCTGGAGTGGACTGAAGAAACCACGAGAATACTTTCAGAAGTATATTTCAAAGATGATATCCAAAATGACATCAGTGTGTCTAAAAGCAAACTTAAATGGAATTTATCTGTTCAAGATAACATTTTAATGTAATGCTCTACTTAGTCTGCTTTAATGTAGAAGGAGATCTAAAGCCTGCAGGTTTCCCTGCTGTAATTGCCTGTCTGCTGTGTAGGACTTTCCAACAGGCATTGGATTCTTTCCTCTGAGGTCTGTTTCAGACATCCTGATGATTCAGATGTCAGCCCAAAAAATGGCTGGTGGTGTTTTAGTGATACTTCCTAGCAGTAACAGGTCACTGTTCTCACTTAGGCAGTGATGGGCCTGAGCCCTGAATTTTTACTGCTTTGGAGAATGCTCCAATCCCCAAGATGTTCTGGAATTGCAGTACAAAGATTAAAGTTTCTCTGTTATTCTCCAAGGCAAGCTGGTAATTATCCATAAAGGCTTGTGAGATGTGTGGTCCAGAGAGAGCCATGAAAGCCACTGTGGCTTGTGCAGGGTCACCATGTGTGGCATAGAGGGTGTGGAGTCTGCTGATCTACCCTTGATGCCCTACATTAACCAGCTGAAGAATCCAAACACTCAGATCCATCCTGAAATGTTAAATTCTGTGAAATCAGGGGTGTGAATGAGGATTTCAAGTGAAGGGTTTGCCCAACAGTATTTTGTAGTCCATTCAACAGTTCTATGAAGATGTTAGTGCTTGCTTTTCCCTTCTCTTGGGCTCATTGAGGATGGAGGAGTGTGCCTCTTGTTGATGGAGTGACAAAACTATCCTTTGTCCCTTTAAAAGGAAAGAAGCCCAGGAGTTTCTCTCCTCAATTAAGTGAAAACACACCTCATAGGACCCAGGAGACTACACCTCAAACTTAAAGACAGCTAATTAGACAGAAGCCAAAGAGTCTTGCCTGGGCAATTAACTAGAAAATGACACGAATAAAGAAACCAAGGGCTTTTGTAAAGTGTTTTACCTAGCACCTGGCTCGGTTTTTCTGTTTGTTATTTTGCCTTTTAATAAACCTTTTTTTCCCAACACTGCAACAGTAGCCATCCTGCTGATTTTTATGCCTCCAAGGGTAGCCGAGCTATCTTGGGTGTGTTATGGGCCTCAAAGAGCTTATTAGATCTGGCTCGAAGAAGTTACTATAACAACTGGAAGTTTCTCTGTTGGTGCAGAGAAGCTCTTGTTCATCTCCTCTGGGTTATCTCAGGAGAGAAAAAGTGGCCGCGGTGAAGTACCACATATTGCTGGTTGTCTCTCCTGTGCTGCAATTTGTATTCCAAGGAGGAAAGGGAGGCCTTTTGCCAGTCAGACCCATCAAGCTCCATCCCAGACTGGCTGCTGCCACCTGAGGCTGTGGATTAGAGCAGCCACTTGTGAGTTATGGCTGTTGGCCTCAGAGTGGTGGTGGAAATTATAAGGATGAAGTCTGCAGAATTCAGACTACAGCCTTCAGCTCCAAAGGAAATAATTCAGCTTAAGCACATGCAATTGCCAACCTCTTGTGTACCCACCTGTCAAGTCATTTGTCACATTATTCACACAGTAGCAGTAGTGCATAGGGAACTTGCCAGGGTCAATATTTTTTGCATTAGAGACTGGAGAGAGAGACAGAGGAAAAAGAAATCAGTGTGTTGTGGCACAGGCTGTGGGAGAGAAGCTGCTCCAGAGCTGAGCAAAGCCAACACTCACTGTTGTAAATGGTGACTGACACTTTGTGGAAGGCAAACGAGCTGTAAGAGGTGATGCTCAGCAAAGAGAAGAGTTTCTTGGTACCTGCAGAAACACAGACCCATGCTATTAGTCTGGGAATAAATAGTGAGAACAGCATGTTTTGACTCTGCTCATTTAGTGTCTAAAGGATTCCCAAGGTGCCAGTATGATACAGCTGCCTCACACTCAGTCCTTTCTCATTTTCACTGAAGGATCATTTGCATTGCTTCTTCCTTTTTATTTTGTTTTTCTTTTAATTGAAATGTACACTGGATTAGAAAGTGCCTTTGAAAGGCGTCCCACAAGTAATTATATTGTGTCTATATATAAACCCACACTAATTTCCAAGTTCTCTGGGGTAGACAGCCATCTGCATGATAAATGCACAGAGGTAACACGCTCCTACAAGCAAGTCTGCAGGCTGACAGCACATGTTTACAGCTTCTCCTGCCAGCACTTGTGGTGCCTTTTCTCCTGCTCTGCTGGGCTGGCAGCTGTGACCTGCCCAGCTGTGTCCCTTTACCTCTGAGTGCAGTGCTCAGCATCCCGTTCACCAGCTCTGTCAGGTTAATGGCAGCCAGGTCCAGGGACTTTGCAGGCAGCTCTGAAAGAAAAGGGGTGCATGAAGGCACAAGGAAACAGCTGTGCAGCCACTGCTCATGTGTGCTAGAAATCTGCCAGAACAGGAAAACCAAAATGAGAAGATTATGTACATTTGGGGCATACCAAAAAACACTGATGGGAAAGTATTCCACCACGGAGATGAGTCTAGGAAATAGCAAGATGCAGCAGCAGTAGAGTGGTGCCAAAATTCAGGTCTGCCAGCTGTGCCCTTGACCATGGCTTTGAGCAGCTGCAGGACCCTACCAGCCCTGGCATGCTGGTGATCTCCCCTGCTGGGCAATGGGTGTTTGCTGCCAACAGAGCAGCAGATCTCACCATGCAGGTCACAAAAGGCAGAGGAAGTGCCTAGGAAATGTTCCACCTTCCCCAAACTGCATGAAAACATAGATTTTTGTTTTTCAGCTATATTGAGGGCTGTACTGCTTGCTACAACAGAGTACTTTTGCAGTAGCCAAATCACTCTTTTTATCTTAACTTGTTTTATTTCTGTTGTTGTTGCTTATTTGTTTTTTCCCAAGTCTTTTCAAAGGTTTTTTTGCTTCCCTCCCACAGAATCATGCAGAAGCAGAGCAGTGCAGCGCCTGTGTGAGGGAGGAAGGTGTGTGTGAGCATGACAGACAGAGGAAGAACAGAGCAGGACAGAAAAAGAAGCACAGAAAGCTGAGATGTGAGCAAAATTGAATTTGGGGAGAAATGCAATTTTCCAATGACATCAGTACTATTTATAACCAGTTTGAAGCCAAGCTGCACCCCAGGGCTAAAAGCAGCACTTGTCCACAGCACAGAAGAGAGAAAAGGAAAAACAAACGGGAATGAAGAGCTGGGAAGGAGAGAAAGGAAAAAGAGAAGAGCAGATTTTGGGAAGCACGTTGTTAACCTGGCCAGGGACTGGACTGGTGGGGTGGGGCTCACAGACTCTGCAGGAGCAGGGTCCATCTGCTGCCCCCTGCATGCCCAGCACAGCACCTCCCTCTCCCACTAACACCCTGACTCTGGGGCTCCTGATGTGCTGCTGCCTGTTACCTGCAGTAGCCAGCACTGCCAATTGCTTCTCTTTCTTGTTTTCTTTTCTTAGGCACGAAGCTGCAAAGTGAAGAAAGAGACTGAGAAACAGTTTTCCCTGTTGAATTTGCCCCTCAATAATCAAAATAAAAATATTACAGCAAATATTTGTAGAGATCTTCACTGGGCTTGCACCAAGAATTTGCTGCAAGGTACAGAGTAAAATAAGGCCAAATCCAAACAAATCTTCCCTTCTCTGTGCATGTTTATTAATCAGAGCAGTCGTGCAATTGAGGACTGTCCTCAAGAGCTGTGTTGCAGGAGGAATGGGGTGAAACTGGCCTCAGGAGATTGGACTGGGTTCCTGGGATCACTTGGTGACCAGCTGAGGTGCACAGCAGTTAATGAGAGATTGCAGGACAAGTTGAAGATATGTGTTTGAGATTTAGGTTTCCTATCCCACCAGAGGAGAGCTGAGTGCCTCCTAAAAGCAATCCCAAAGGCTCTCAAAAGGAGTCAGTGCTAGAAAATGCTAATCTGCCATGTTCCTATGAAGCTTCAGCTTCTCAGCCCATCCAAGTTTCCCTTTATGTATGTCTACAAAGGAGAAATATCCAGTGGGCACTGCATAATCTAAGGCTTGTAAATTGTGATGTTGTGTTAATCAGCTGTATTAACAACGCTCAATTAGTCAGATTAAATCTGGATTGACAATCTAGGTGGTAGGAGCTCTTCTAGCCCTTCTCTCACTTTCCTTTTAAGCCTTTCTGATTCCAGATTCTCAGCATGGGATTTAGGAGCAGGCATCCCCTGCTCTGCTCTGCTGAGTGACACCAGCCCTGGAGCTCCAGCCCTTCAGTGTTGCCTGCACAGGGGGAAAGAACCAAACCTGCCACAGATGTGGGAATGGGGCTGTGGGAGCAGCAGGGAATACACTGGGGTATTCCCTGGGGAGCACCAGCCCATTGTCCTTACCTGTGCTGAAAACCAGAAAGAGACACAGGAATCCCAGGCTCATCTTCACTGCCACATGCCAGCAGAGCCCCTGCATTATGGATGCTGACTTCCAGCAGGTTTGGTTGGTCTAGGAGAAAGAAATGCTCGTTTGGTGGTAGTAAAATTTTTTAGCATTGAGAAATTTTGTCCAGCCCTTGTCCTAGAATCATTTGACCACATTCTCCATTTGGAGAAATATCCAATTTCTGTGATGCAGAGAAAGATTGGGTCGGAAATGACAAATAAACAGAATCCCACAATCAGTATTTCCTCTGTGCCTCTGGGTGCCTTTTGATTTTTGAATCCTACCTAACTGGCTTTTCTGGGGAATTGGTAAGGTTGTCAACACAACCCTCTTCTCTGGCAGGATGAGCTGCGCCCTGACAAAACAACTGACTAAAGCTGTTCTTTTAAAACAAGATAAAATTTGCTTACGTTTAGTTTCAGACCAGAAATGTCAACTGAAGTTCTCTTCCACAGAAATGTTGCTTTTCTGATCATTCCTGGTTTTGTATTTCTGTAGTTACTATCACCAAGTCCTGTCGTGTGCTGCCTTGCCTACCTGCTTGGTAAGGGGTGGGGGGGAAGGTTTCTTCATGTTTCCCCTGTTTTTGCAATATCAGAACATGTCAAATAACTCTGTAGTTGTCAGAAAATGAGGGATGATATGAAAACCAGAAAAAGAAAAAAAAAGCCCAAAAATTTTTAATATCCTCTTGGAGCAGCTAATCTTGCAAGTATGCAGAAAAATATCTTGAAGGTGATACTGTTTGATTTGAAAGCTATTATCTTCATATTTAAAATATTTTTCATCTTGAAGTCACTAGAGAATTGACACATTCAAAAAATGGCTTATTTGTATTTAGTGGCTCTAAAGAGACTCTTCCCTGGGATGGTGGAACAATACTAAATATTTCTGTGTTGGAAATGTCTGTGTTTGCTGGTCTGATGAGTCAAAAGTGTGTAAGTGCCAACTCTGCTAATTCAAGCAAAGCTCTGAGAGCTTTCAAGCAGTTCATCTGCCCATCATCTGCCCTTTTCAGCCCATCTGCCCAACCCTTTTTACTCAGACCCAAGCCTGGACCCATCCACAGTTTCTGCACAGCATGTGCAGATGAAAGGAGCTGAGGCAGAAAGTGTTGGCCAAATCTCATTCCCAGACTTCATACTCCATCACCTTTCTATGGAGGAATTATGCATGGACAGAGTCCAGTATCCCATGGACAAGTCTAGCACCAAAAATCCTAAACTTGGCTTTTCTTGCAACAATATTTGGAATCTGGCAAACTGCAAGATTACAGACCATGAAAATGTTGCTGTCATGAAAATCCCAGGGCCTGACGCCCTGGCAAGGCTATCCCTATTTCCACTCTCTGGTGTTATCTGGTGTTATGAAGCTTCCTAGGACTTGTAACTGGTTTTTTTTTTGGTTGTTTTTTTGTTTTTTGTTTTTTGGGTTTTTTTTTTTTTGGTTTTTTTTTTGGTGTTGTTGGGTTTTTTTCTTTTTTTCTTTTTTTCTTTTTTTTTTTAATGGATCTGTGGACTCTCTAATTAGGGGAGAGCAGTGTGTTAGCTCAAGCCTGATCACAGGTTGATGTGGTGGAAGCAGTGGAGGTGTAGTCTGCATGGAGATTGATATAAAACCAACCCACATCTCTGAATTCTGATAATTCTTTTGTTGTCTTTGATTTGGTTCAATGAAATAGAGAGGAGTTAGTGAGAGATGCTCCTCTGTGGAGGTGAGTGTGAGGAAATGGTGCTTTGCAAATCAGCAGGGAGGTGGCTGCTGGGGAGAGCAGGCTTGGGGAGGTGGGGAGTTGGGTGATCATGTAAAGGGAGGTTTGTAACTGCATGTGATTTGGAGCAGGGGTCTGGGGTGGCTGGTGCATCTAGATAATCAAGTCTTCTATTAAACAGGAACTATTGGGTTGTGTCTTTGTTTGAGGTCAGAAGTGGAGTGATTTGCTGCTTTTAATAGAACTTCATGAATTTTGAATGTACTATGAGAAGTGTCACCTTAGCTCTGCAAAATCTGCATTATAAATGAGTTGTGCTTTGTCATGATGGTCCAGTGTTTATGGGCCACAGCCCCTCTGACCTGTTCCATGCACACAGGAGTGACCAGGCTGCAGAGCCAGTGCTGTCCCTGTGCACACCAACCCAAGGGACACCAGCAGGAAACACAGACATCACAAGTGCTGCCACTGAGCTGTCCCTGAGGTGCAAGGCTGGCCAGCCTGAGGGGCTCTGCAGCCCTGGCTGGTGAGTGACCCCACACCTCTGCCCTTCACGAGGATTTTGGCTGCATGGTGAGTCAAAGACCCAGACCCAGGAGGTGGAAAAGAGGGCATGCCCTGCCCCATTTTCAGTCTGTCCCTACAGATCAATGGACAGTGTTCATCCACCATGAGGAAACTTGATTTCCAGGACCTGCTTTGAGGAATGTGGGCTCTCCTGGGTCACCAGTGAATCCCACTGGCACTGAAATCCTTGGTAAGAGCATTTCACAGACTGATGTGAAAGCACAACTGTTTTACAAATGTTCATAAGTAAAAGGGTAGATAGCAGATAATTTCCTATCAGACATCTAACTTAGTGCTGATTTATTTAAACTGGTCAGAGTTATTCATGGCAGCAGGAGAAAATTATTTGACAGAGGACTTGGTGTAGCAAGTAAGAGCAGGGTCTAGAGAGACCACATTCCTAAAAGACAGAGAAGAGGCAAGAGGAGTGACACATGAAGGGGTCATCTATTTTAGGAGAGAGAGAGAAGCTGTAAAAATACAAACAGAATAGAGCAAGACAAATTGTGCTTGGAAGCATTCCCCACGCACTGGGTGAAGCTTTCTTGCTCACCTGAATTCTCAGTTCCTTGCTGTCCTCCCCACTGTGCTGCTCCTCTGTGCTAATCAACACACACAATTTTCTGCACATTGAGCTGCTCCTCTGTGCTAATCAACACAAACAATTCTCTGCACAGACAGTGCTGATATCCAGCAGGAATTCAGAGAAGGCATTACTTGGCCATATCACACGATAGACTCAGCCAAGCAAAACATCTAATGACAGGGACAACAGGCAAACATAACCTGGAAGGGTGGATCACAGTAAGACAAATCTTCCTCTACTTCTACCAAAGAAATATTGAGTATTGTTGCTACAAAATGATGGAGAATCCTCCATTCATGAGAGTGCTTGTTTTGCCTGAATGCCATTTTTAGCACTGATGTGTTCCCTGACCAGCACAAAATGCTTAAAAAGAAATTGCAGATAAATCTTAATACTAGGGATATGACTCCAAAATGAACTACCCTTGCTCCTTATTGGATAGAGGCTTGATTTAAATTTGAAGCACTAGCTTTTAGTTGCTTCCCAAAATCTTTTTCCAGTATTAACTCTCTGAAATTTATACTATCCAACCAAACTTCAAAACCATGTGTGACAACTATTCCTAGAACTGTTGCCTGAAATATCTTATCTCTCAGCAATGTAGATATTAGTAATATTAACTCTTGTAATACACGTCACATTTGCATTACTCTGGTTATTCAATATCCAATTTTTATTTATCAGGGACAAGCCTTTATGACTTTGCAACTGTATCTCTCTTGAAGCGACTCCACTGTGATGACTGAAATACACGTCCAGGTTGCAAATATGAAACCCTCATTGTCCTCCAGACCAAAATCACCATTTCCATTTCAGACTATGCTAGGATTCACAGGTGCCTCACAGCCCGGAGCAGGCAGACAAATCCCATAAACTGACTAAGGGAAGGTTTTCCTTCCAAACATTTGTCTGATAAAATCTGAGAGTCAAGCCTTTGGTTACAAATTCTCCTTCAGCTCTGCTGGTATAACAATCCTCCTCTGTTTATTTTAAGCTGAATGATATTAGTAGAATCTATTTTATTTAGAACTGTTGATCCAGAGTTCCCTGAACTGCTGAATTGGAGATTTTAATCCAGTTCAAATTACTTTTATACATTCATGAAGACCTCTTATTAAATCCCTCTCTGTTACTCTGGGTTAACAGCAATCTTAAACCAATGTGTTTATTAGCTATGCTTCAGTAGAAGTCCTTTTAGTGTGGCAGGTAACCATGAAGTTTAAATAGTTTTCATTTTTCCTGTACCAATGTACTGCACTCCAATCTCAAGCAGTTTCCTCACGTCTTCACGCTTAACAGAGCAGAACAGAAATCAAGAGAGCAAAGAAATAAAAGAGGAAATTCCTTGAGTACAAATTTCCTTACCTTCATTCAGTTGCAACATCTAAAGGTCATGTCTCATTTTAAGCACACCATCATCCACCAAGTCTAAAGAAATATTTCAAGTTAATGTGAAAATATGCCCGTGTTACAACTGCACGCTTCATTACATTGATACAATTACTTTTTAAATTCAGATTTATTTGTGTGAGAATGCAATAAAATGCAATAAACATACATTTAGTAAAAAAATTACTTAATGTGCTACATTTCTATTGAGCATTAATAGCGCAGCTGAAAAGGTTTCCTCCAAGTACAAGCAAAACCACCAAGGTCTGGAATAGTTAACAACAACTTACCTGATTTCTCATGACAAAAATTATTATCTTCAGAGCCTATATAACACTGGAAGTTATTGCCAGATGTTAATAAACACTTTGTGAAAAACTTTGAGTAGACTGGCTTGATAATCTTTCCTTAAAATCCTGTGAAAATTGTTATCCTAATCCCTGAAGGACTAAGCAGAGGTAACACAATCGTAAGCACACAAAGTGCCTGTTGAATCCTGCATGGAGAGGCTCTGTGGCAGGTCAGGTGGGGATTGGAAGCTCCTTTTGGCAGTAGAATTGAATTGTGGAGGATTTTTTTTCCCTTTTAAAGGAACAGCTCTGCTTACTGCATTTAGACCCATGGCACCTTTGATGGTGAGAAGTAGGCAAGGGTGAGCTCCTCTGGTAAAGCTTTAGCCATTCTTCAGGTCAAAGAAGGGACATTGTCAAGAGGGCAGAGATGACACCTGAAGTGTATCTTAAGTGTGGAATCTCAAAAGGAATAAAATGTGAATTACAACGGGAAAAATTGCCTGGAATCATGGTTAGGTGATGAGGAAGGAAGAGAGGTCTCGTCAGAGCAATGACATAAGGCAATTTCAGTGCTGCTGAGTGATGTCCAGTATTATCCAAGGGAAGATCACATTTGGAAACAGTCAGCAAAATTCTGCTACCATTTACTCCAGTGGGCTGGAAATAATTCCTCTGAAATCAGTGAGTTTAGATTCAGCATGGTTAAAAGCCAATGATCATCCATTCAGTAATTTTATCACAATTCACCAAATGTTTCTACTTGTGAAACCACTCAAAACGTTGCAGCAATTAATAAAGGAAATCTAAGTGGGTTCACAGTCAGTTTATGAAACAAAAAGTACTATAGCAACCATTTTATGTGTGTGGTTGAGCTGTGTCTCTGTCTGTCTAACAATCCTGCCTTAACCAAGAACTTCAGTTGCTGCAAGGCAACAGTAGCCACATTTACCAGAGCTGTAGCTGGTCTCTAAGATGCCCACAAGCCTGTGCACATGCATGCACAATTTTTCATTGTTTTCATTCACTCTGCTTTTCACAAAAAAAAACATTATGTGGTGGGGTGTCACTGCATCTATTATTATTTACTTCTGTATGGAATTTAATGCTGTGAAAAAAGGGAAATTTTCGAGACTTGAGACTGAACGCTGCAGCTGGAGGAATATGGAAGCACCTTTTCTTTGACAAGACTTACTTTTACTGACTTAATTACCACTTGCTCAATAGCACATCAAGAAGGCTGGGATGAAAGTCCTCTCTGTAACAGCTGACAAAACCAGGTATAGCCAGGAAAATGTGTGTGCTGGGATCAGTTCCAGCCGTTTGATGTTTGCCTGTGAGGATAATTAGACTTTCAGCAGGTTTTGCCTCATGCTGTGTTTTACCCTGGGACTCTGTAATTTTAACTTTCCTCAGCTGCTGAGCAATGCTCAGGTGACCTGGGAGGGGGCTTTTGTTCAGCCCCAACTTTGACTCTTGGGGACAATGCTGTGTTCTCACTCAGAACATCCCTCTGGGCAAGTAGCTTTCTCAGGAGTATAGTCCTTACATGCTTCCTTTTTCCAGCATCCCTTTGTGTGGCAGCACTGTGTCCATAATCAGCATCCCAAAATCCAGAACATTAAAACAAGACTCTTTTGGTGTCTCTTAGTAACACTGTATAGACACACAATTCATATAAATTACCTAGTAAATGCATCCATTTACTGAAAGTTGCACAGGGTAAGGCCCTGCTAATGCAATTTAAATAGACAGAAATTCAAGGAAATGCCTGTGATTTATCTGTAAGAGACAGTGTGGTGTGATGTTCTGGTAGGGAGGGAGAAAATGAAGTCTGGCTGTTGGAGCTCTATCTCTGAGGGCTGAGAGCACAGAGTGAAAGCAAAGCACTGTTTCTTCCTTCTGGCTTTTTCTCAGGCCTTTAGATGTGGTTAAAAGCACACATTTCTCTGTAGAAATTGCAATATGTGTAAGTGATTGCAAGAGCTGCAGCCATACATTCCTGTGACCTCAGCCAGTGGCATGAACAAGTGTCCCCTCCTGCCTGCTCTGTCCTGGGGTGGCAGTGGCTCACTGTCCTGGTGTGCCCCTGGGGTGGCAGTGTCCTCAGGTGTGGCCACCCTCCAGCCTGGCTTGGCTATGAACCAGCTCTGCTCTAAAAGATGAGCTGTGGAACCTGGAGGACTGCAGCACCTAAAGCACCTCACAAAACTGCCTGATTTACCTGGTTAGAAAACACAAATCCAGCTGTGTCTCTCCAACTCAATGCTGATGTGCAAGAGAGAAGGAAATGCTGTTTTTTAATTGAGTGCAAAGAAGCAAACTTAACTCAAGTTTACTCCAGAGCATTGAAGTTTTATTTTCAGTTACACTTGATTTTACTGTGGCAAATGTTTCCATGAAAGCATCTTTGAATGAATATTAAATAAATTTTGTTTAGAAAAGTATCAATTGAGTACATTTCATTTGTTCTGAAAAAACTGTTTGTACTTCAACACTTCTCTGTTAGTCCTCTACCCTTACAATTTTATAAGATATTTAGTTTGTTTTATTAAGAAATGTATAAGTTCTAGAAATTTTTAATTTTAGATTTTACCAGTATCCTTCTATTATATCCTTCTATTGTTTTTGTCACAAGTTTTATTAAAGACAACTCTCTAAATGTATTACTGTTTCTTTGTCAATCTTTTTTTCAGTAGAATAACATTTCATCTCCTAAAAGAAAAATTATAGAAAGAAACTCAGAATTACTACATGTGGGAAAGACCTCTAAGATCATTGAGTTCAACCATTAACCCAGCACTGCCAAGTCCACCACTAAACCACATCCCCAAGTGCCACTTATACACATTTTTTACAAACCTCTAGGGATGTTGATTCCCTGGGCACTTTCTGGACAGCCTGTTCCAGTGCTTGACAACCCTTCAATTGAAGAAATTGTTCCTAATATCCAATCTAAACCTCCCCTGGTACAACTGGAGGCTGTTTCCTCTTTTCTCATCTCTTGTTACCTGAGAGAAGAGACTGACCCCACCTGGCTGCAGCCTCCTGTTGGGCCGATGTGGAGACCAACAGGTCTCTCCTGTTGCCCTGTTCTTTTAAATTCTTCTAAACCTTCTGATGTTTACGTTTTTGGAATGGAGTTTCTCATGCACTTTTCATGTAAATAATGATTGTTTTGCATTCCTTTCTGGAGGAGGAGAAAATTGATGGACTGTTGGTTTGACCAGTGTGGCTGGAGAGGTGGCAATTTCATCCTCCAATCCATGGTCACTTCTGAAAGTCTGTAAATATTGGAGTTGGAAAATAAACTACGCTCTTTTTACCTTGGACATTTCAGCTTGGGCGTGTCGTTCACTTCGTGTCCTCCTGAGACACTCTCCTGAGCCTCCTTTTCTCCAGGCTGAGCACCCCCAGCTCCCTCAGCTGCTCCTCAGCCTTGTGCTCCAGACCCTTCCCCAGCTCTGTTGTTCTCTGGACACATTCCAGCCCCTCAATGCCTTTCCTGCAGTGAGGGGCCCAAAACTGGACGCAGGATTTGAGGTGTGGCCTCACCAGTGCCCAGCACAGGGGAACGATCACTGCCCTGGTCCTGCTGGGGACACTGTTGCTGATCCAGGCCAGCTGCCATTGGCCTTCTTGCCCACCTGGGCACACTCTGGCTCATGCTCAGCTGCTGCCAACCTGCACCCCAGGGCCTTTCCCACTGGGAGCTTTTCAGTCACTCAGCCCCAGCCTGGAGCACTGCAGGGGATTGTTCTGACTCAAGTGCAGAACCCAGCACTTTGCTTTGTAGATCTCCAAATACATAGTTATATATAAAAAGTTGTATTTGTTCCATTCATAGAATTTCCTTCCCATTTCAGAACATGTGTTCCAGATTGCAAGGCAAGATGTATTCTATTATCATCTGTATGGCACATTATCTTTTGTCAAGTGGGCAGTTTGCCTTTTCTCTCTCTCTGAGTGACCACAATCACTCCTCCCTCGGGAGGGGACATCTGCTGATAACAGCTATTGAATGTCACTGCATGACTGATAAGAACTGTAACATCCCATTGTGAGATGTGAGCCCAGAGGGAGGAGCCAAGCATTGCTACCCGGATAGAATCCAGGGGTTTTTGAGACACCAGCACGGCTTTCTCCACTGGATTCCCCAGAGGAGCAGCAGCTGCCTCTTTCACTGGATCTTCAGAGGAAGAATCCATCCTTCTCTACAGGATCCCTGCTCCAACAGAACCACCCCTGACACTGCAGGAGGGCTGCAGCCACATTTCCAATTGTACTGCCACCAACACCCTGACCCACAGGGTGTCAGGTTGGGTTCTGACTCTGTCAGTGTTGTTCTAGTGCACTGCATTGTTTATTTTATCGTTTAATTTTTTTCTTCCCTGTTAAAGAACTGGTCTTTCCTGCCCCCATATTTTTGCCTGAGCCTATTAGTTTAAAATTTATAGCAATTCAGAGGGGTGGGGAGGGTTTACATTCTCCATTTCAGGGGAGGCTCCTGCTTTCCTTCACAGACTCCCGTCTTTCCAAACCAAGACAATGTGTAATTAGAACTGAAAATAGTTTCTGTCCGTTATATAACTTTTTCTTTAATTTTTATTATCTATGTACCAATTGCTAAGATTGGTACTAACATCACAAAATTTCCTGAACAGAATGTGCATTAAACTCTACAAACTGTTTTCAGTAAGAGTGTTTTGTGTATTTGCTAAAGCAGGGAACACATTCTTTTGAAGTGTCTGATATTGTGAAACTTTTTTTGAACTCAAGTATGCTCTAGAGAGAGTAAAAGAAGAGAAAATAAAAAAAAGGGGCCATGAAGATGATGAAAATGTGTAGTGGTGAGAGGCATGGAGTCCTAGTGATTTTCTTATCTGTGTGTGAGTTAAAATACATGAGATTTTTACACAATACTATGCACTGCTCCTTGAGGGTTTCCAAAGAAGTTAGTTTGTGATAAAACACTTGGCATTTTTAAACACAGATCCTCATAAAGCTCTGATTAGACAACACGAAATTTAAGCAGTCCAGAACTTAGAAAAATGTTTAATGACTTATCCAATGATTTTATTTCTGATAGGATGTGTGTCAGAGATGTAACTGACCCCATCAAATCTGCCAAAAAATTCACATATTACGTCTTTTTCATGATCTCTGCTCTGTATTCTGCTGTCCATCTGCACCTGACACAAAGAAGCAGGAGAAAAGCTGTGGTGCTGTCCCAAACCCATTGGGCTGACTATATTATCTTAGAGGGCAATTTCTTTAAATAATGTCTAGCTCCCCTGCTGTTCTCTGCCTTGGGACTTGGCTTTCCTGATTCCATCCCTTCTCTGTGTTCCAAAAGGATGCTCTGTGTTCCAAGAGGATGCTCTGTGTTTGTCAAGCAACTGCTTTACCCTGGCAAGTCTTAAAAATCAAAGCATCCTACAAATAAATAGAAGGCTACCCCGAGAAAATTCCATTCCTGAAGTTGTTTCTTGATTGACACTGTTTCAATTTTTACCCTTTCTAAACTGCTGACCCTAAGTCTTATTCTGCTTAGGTGGGGGACAATTGTATAGGATTCCCAAGTCCCATATAGGGGTAAGCACAGGCTGCACCCCTGGATACAAGCAGGACTTTGCCTTGGAATAGGTGTCACACCTTCTTCCCTTTTTAGAGTCCACTTCTTAAAGGATCAGACCTAATGCCTCACTGAAATCCAGCGACTTGTCAGGTTCTGGTATTTGGGTGACAGCCACGGGGAAATTTTAAGGCAACACCTTTCATTGCAGGTGAACCAAAGCTGAGTGTTTCACCTGCTGTGTCTGTGAAATGCTCAGGGAAATGCCATTGCTGTGCCTGGCAGCTGCAGGGCTCAGCCCAAGCCCTCCAGCTCAGGCTGGGACATTCAGGGCTGAGGCAGTGATGATAATGCAGGGTAGAGTTGGCTATAAAAGTGCAGACACCTGAAAAACCCCTGAAGCCCAAAAGGTTCTGAATTCCACACTCTGGTGCATTAGTTTGGAAAAACACAAACTGTCAATCTTTGGAAAGAATAGAACTTGGTTGTAAGAGCCTGACATTCACCGTTTTTATTTTTTGGTTATTATTTATTTAAATTGAAGCATTTCAAACAAACAAATAGACTCAAAAGCACTACAACTTAATGTTGCAGTACTAAAAGATCTTTTAATTATTCCCACATTACAGTGGTTTAGAAGTGTAATAAGACATGGCATAAATGTTGAATATTTTCTTACTTACCATAAAATATTAAAAAACCTTAGGTTGTAAGATTTTGAGGTTGTATTTCAAGTGTTCAGCAGAGCTCATTCCTTGGTGACAACCATGAAACTGAAGCCACAGAGAATGCCTTAAAATGCCTTTCTGTGTTCAGCTACATTTTTGGTAAGAGTTGATGTTTCATGTGTTTCTCTTCCTGTCTCATTCAGACACAGAACCACACAGAAATGAAGCAACAGAACCAGGAGCAGAACTCAAGCAAATTCCCTGCAGAGGATATTCTGATCATGCTTGTACCATAACTGTGTTCCCTCTATATTTTGTTTGCAATTTCATCATATTTTAGCACGTTATGTTTCCAATATGAGTGCATTTTCTCCCACTTTTCATTTTCCCCTTCACATATGCTCAAAGCCATATAAATTACATGGCCACTAAATCAAGAGATGCCACAAATAATGGGATCTAGCATGTGTTTACAGAGTTGGCTGTGGAGGCCACATAAAACCTGCTTGCAGCTGAATTTAGTCCTGCCCAGATGAAATCAAAAGGGTCTTTGCCAATGTCTCTGCTGGGGGTACATTTGACAATATATTTTTTGAATATGTGCGAAGATATCAAGATTTAAATGAAAATAAATCCAACCACATCATAATTGAAATTTCTATTTATTAATAAGTGGTGCAGTTTTTAAAGACAGAACATAAAAAAATCAGTTAAGAAGTATTGTTTGCATAATATATTGAAATAAACATATTAAATTTGTTCAAATATTGGACAGTGCCAGAATAGAAATTACACATACAGTTTAAAAATTACAATAAATAATATTATAAAGAGCACTAAAGGCCACTTGTATAAAAGTTGTGTTCCCTTGTCAGCCAGAATCTGAAAAGCATCTTTGTAGCATGGAGAAGATTTCAGTGAGCAAGGCACAAATACTAGTAATAATAAGATGCCATAACTAGAAAACAAAATGCAGTTGGCTATGTAACCTTCAGTCTCAGTATTCTTCATGATGGAAATAAGAGCCCATTTTCACTATTTTGCTTCAGTTAACTTCAGAGGGAAGCTACTCAAAGCTGAATTGGGAAGGATCAAATCTTACAGCCTAAAAAACCAGAAGGAAAAGTGATACCCAGGGTCTTCATTTCCAGAGTGCCCAGCTAAAAACACTTCAAAATGCCCCCTTTTCCTCTGCACTTCTTAAAATATTCTTCAAATGGAGCACTCACATCCAGCTGTGCTCCTGAAAAAGTGACATCCCACCAAACTCATGAGGTGCTGTAGGAGATTTAGGTTTGCAGCTCTTAGACACCTAGAGCTCAGTGATGGGGGCTGTGGGGTGCAGGGAATCCAGACCCAGCTCTTTCCTCACAGGCCCTGCAGTAATCAGGATGGATTCAGTTCCTGCCTAAGCAGATGTGACACCTCTGCAGCAGCTGGGCTCCCAGCAGGGGTGAGGGTGCTCCTCACTCTGCATTTTCTGATTGCTTTAGGCTGTGATCTTGCAAACTGCTTGGACCTTGGTGCTCTCCTGAAGGCCACAAGGCCTCACTACCCCCGGGTTCAGGTGGGCTTTAGTTTGCAGCACTCATGGGCCACCATCTGAAGCAGAAAAATTTTAAACTATTTCCACTCTGGACCATAATAATGCAGCAGTGATACAGATAAAAACAGAGCAAATATTGCCAAAGGACAATTTAGGGACTTTTAATCAATCTCTCCATGGGTTCAATTCCCTTTTATTTAGATAGGAGCCAGGGTGATAAATTCCAGGCAGGGAAAAGCCAAGGCAAGGACAACAGTCATTACTTGACTAGATTTCTTTTTTTTAAGTGCCAACTCTCTAAGTAGAGCATAAAGCACATTTATCATACCTTCATACTTCAACAAAGCATTCACTTTTGCCTTAATCAAATAGTCCCAGTTTGCATCTAAAATGATGAAGCTTAATTGATAATAATGCTGCAAAGAGAGGCATACAATGTAAACATAGATTCACCTTTTTGAAAACTTCCAGACATCTGGCATTGTTAGGGACTGAATGTCACTCTCAAAATGTAGCCAAGAAAAATGTCTCCAGCTCAGTGCTGTCCTTCACAAGGAAATTTATAAATAATGGCAGATTAGAACCCAGCCCTGCTCCCAGTGCATCACTGTGAGAAGGTTTCTATCTTACTTCAAGGAGAGCAGAGAAAAGCTCCACAGTTTCAAATTACAAAAAATATCTCAAGGCCTGAAATGAGATGAGAGTCATCAAAGTCACTAATACTTTGTAATGTTAAGTACATGCAAACAAAGTGCTAGTGTCAGTCAAGATGCTAGAAAGATCTGACCCAAAGAGAATTGATAATTCTTTAACTGAAACATCATGCAGAAGAAGGTATAAATCTAATTAATTCCTATTACAAAGACTATTATTGACCCAGATGCCTTCCTCAAATGAAATTGTGAATAGAGATTCCTTGTGTGTGGAAAGAGGTCTTGACATTCTTAAAGTCAGTGGGATCACACATGGTTTATTTTGCTTTGTCCAGCATCTATGGTTGGCACATGAACCACAGTTCCAGGGTGGATGCACTCCCTGGACCCAGCCTGATTGGAGTCTGATGAATTTGTGTGCAAATCCCTGATCTGGGATGGTCTCCAGATCTCACCTTGCTGGTGACACCTTGACATCTATCTGTTGTCATCACAGACAGCAGAACTGATGGATGTCCCATTTTTAACCCCAATGATGTAAATGGCAGAGAGCAGCTAAGAACAGCACCCTCATGAACAGAGCAGTGACAGGTTTCAGTGATAAGAAAGAAAAATAAATATTAAAATAAGCTAATCAGATCTGCCTGTCCCATCTCTTGGATCTCCTTCACAGGACCCACAGATGTCTACTGTAGAGGATCTTGCTGAGTTTATCACCAGTGCTTTTTAAGAAGAGGCAGATCTTATCTGGCATCAATAAATATTTCATGATGTGGCTACAAATACCTGACCTGACACCTTAAAGATGCATATTGTGATTGCAGGCCAGAGAAAACACTAACTTCAAGACAGTTCATCTGCTAAGTGAGCAGAGTGGAGGGCAGCCCAAACCCTTTCTCTGGGGCTGTACCCTTTGTGCAGGTGAATATTCCTCTAAGTCTCTGCCCTTGCTTGGATTTTCCCTTGGAAAGAACATAACTTTATAAGGAGGCTATTTATGGATTTTCAACCAGGTTCAATACTGAGAAAAGTTTCCTTTTATATGACCTGTCATGGAAAAGAACAAAAACCTGAACTGAAGAATTTCAGTGGGAATTGGAGAGGGAACTGCATGGTATAGCCACTGTCAAAGACAGTCACAAACAAGTTGATCAGACTGCACTTGCTTTTTGGCTGCCTTCATTTTTGATTGTTTAGCTCTAGGAAGCATTTAAAGAAGGACCAAACTCAGATTAAATCAGTAGGAACAACAGGCCCTTTATATACAAGAAAACTGAAGCAGGCTTGTCTAGCACATACTTGCATACACTTCAGAAGTGTAGCAATGTTAGAATAATTTTTTCATTCTTTTCCATTCTTTTGTCATGTGAGGGTTAAATCTCACAAGTTGCCACAGACATCTACTATTTCAGAAAGCCTGCAACAGGTACAATGCAGATATTTCCAAGAATCATAAGGGCCAAAGAATTCTTGATATGCCAAATTATAATGAATTACACTTTGGTCATTTAGTTTTATTCTTAAATTTAGCCACAAAACTCTGCCAAACACAGATTATCTTTCAAGTCAATGCTATTTTGTCAATTAAGTAATTACCAAAATTGTGCCTCATACCATCATAGTTAGTGGCTTCAGAACAGTTTCATGGACTCATCCCAGTCTTCAAAGGCTGTAACTGCTCTGCAGTATTTAATCCAGTAACAACAGCAATTTGTTCTTCCTGAAGATCCATCCCAGAAGGATGAAACATGATTCAGCTGAAGAATCAGATGAAGCAAGAAGATCCTAATCCTTTAGATGTCTCTTCCAATAGAGAACAAACAGTGAAGATGAAGGCAATGCCCATATCTGGGAAAGAACAGAATTCCCTGGATGGAATGACTGCTGTGAGATGTCAACAATACTGAGGAATTAACCCAAAAGTTTACTATGGTCAGAAAAACCCAACAAAATATTGTCCATTGCAGCACTCTCCATGCAGGGCTGTGCAGTTCCCAGTAACGTGTTCTTGGTTCAGACTGGATGTGCCAAAGATGCTCAGTTGTGCAGCTGCAGTGTAACACAAGCAGCCTTTACGGAAAGTCCCTTTTCTAACACCTTATTTGGGCCAAATCCTGCCATCTCTGCTGGTCACTGCCCTGGCCACAGTGGGGAAGTCGTTGTGTGGAGTGACAGGGATTGCTCTGGACATGAAGTGGGGATGAGCCATGGCAGAGAGGCTGTCCCTTGGAGCAGTGGGGGAGAGGTGAGACAGTTGACACTGATGGTGTGGTCTCTGATCATCTGACATCTAAGCAAGTCACCATCTGCTCTCTCTTGAAGTTGATAAACATTTGGTCATTGTGGACAACTGAGTTAAAGGTGAGACTAATCTCATCCTGAATTTGATGTGTGCCTTTGTTGCTGTACCCTGTGCTCACTGACTGTACTCCTTCATTTCCCACCAGCTGTAAAGAGTGTACAGCCACCAAGCTGGACATCCCATGGATGCTATTTCATGACACATTGACTGACACCAGGTAAGACCTGTAGAGGGTATTTGGATATGCTAGTTTCACTAGCTTTATAGGTACTACATTCCCACTGTAGTGGTGAGATCTTTGATTCATGATTCATTTCCTTCCAGTGATCCAGTGATTTTCCTGGTCTCTCCTTCTCAATATTTTCCAATTTCCATTAAAAAATATTTGGCTGAGACCTATGGAGTATACTTATCTCTCTGTTGCTCAGGGACACATGACAAAAATGGTGATTATTTATTCATATATTAATCCTAAACATAGCACACATTCATGGATTTGGAGCACTCCACTTCCAAGAGAAAAGGTAAACAGAGAGAAACAGATCCTGGCAGTATCTCACACTGTAGAACTTGCAGGGAAGAGAAGAGCAATTTTCTGCACATCTGAGGAGCTCAAAGCACTTGACAAATATTAGAGAATTGAGCCTTTCAACCTGTGAGCATGTGTGGAAGTGTAACTCCCAATTAACAGATTGGGAAACTGAGGCTGAGTTACATTATGCTTCTTACTTAGCAGCACCTAAGTCAACAGAGGAGTGGAGTATATAAACCTGGAGTTCTCTATGCTGAACAACCTTATTTTTGTAACAAAGAAAATTTGGCCCCATAAGTAGCAAATAGACTTAGCAAAAGATTTTTTTTAAAAAAACATTATAATCCTACTTTGAGCAATTTTATAAGCATTAGTGAAGATGTTCAAAGTATTTTGAGGGATTTCTATTTACATTTTACAATAAATAAATACCTATCATCATCCCAGGAAGAGGCTTGGGTGATTTAAAATTCTACCCTTAATTTCATTTCAACATTGTTTTTCAGGAGTAATTATATGAGATCACATGAGAAACATTTAGTTCACAAAAACTTTTCAATAAGGTCATAGTTCAACTCAGCTTTTCTCCTGCTTTTGGTTGATTAGAGATTGATTTGCTTGGTTGATTAGAGATTGATTTGCTTATAATGGAAAATTATTTAGACATTATGTTTCCACAAAGGGATATAGTTCCTGAAAAATCTCTTTATTTTGCTGCTCTGTTTACAAAATGTAGCAAGGACCACTGTATCTTGTCTGTTATCAATTCACCATTGTTGTGTTGAAGAGTACCAGATAGATATGTATCATGGAAGAAATCAGCTGTACCATTTATATAGGGCAAAGTCATGCAAACCATGCTCAAAACTAAGCTCCTTAGTTTTGGTAGCATGAAAAAAACTGCATCAGTAAATTGTATGAAATGGTGCAGAATGACTACCACTAATATCACATGCATCTTATGCAGCCATTGGTGTTTTGAACTAGTAAGCTTTGGGTGTAGAGTAAGTGAGATATACAAAGTATGCTTACATTACAAGGAGAAGTCAGCCAGTGACTGCCCCCACACGCACTTTTAACCTGGCTTGTTTGACGGGGTCCATATTGAGTCTGAAATCCCATCTCCCGTGGAGGACAGGGGCATGGAGCCGCTCGGTGTGAAGGGGTCTGTGTCTGTGTCTGTCTCCCCCTCCGCCAGGTACCGTTTCTCCCTCATCCACGCCGAGCCCCCGCTGGGACCAAAGGGGAAGTCGTCCCTCTCCTGGGAGATGCTGAAGCCGCTCGGGGAGCGCTCCAGCTCCTCGTGGTTGACAGAGAGGAGGGACAATGGGGTGTCGCTGTCTCTCGTGAGGCTCCTTCTCTGCCTCGGGGACACCTTGTCTGAGTAAGGGCTTTGAAGGTCCCCGTGGGAGTGGTAGCTAACCTGGGAGTCCATTAATGTGAATATAGGCAGAACTGTTGGCCTCTCTGCATATGAAGTTGAGGAAGGTGTGGCTTGCAGTCTGCCAGAGTTTTGCCCACCTATTGATAAAGGCTGTGAGTGAGCCGTGTGGCCTCGTGCTGAGAAACCATAGGGGCTGACTTTGTTGACTGGAACCTGCTGGAAGTTGTAAGGAGTTTCACGAGAACACTGCTCAGTGTATTTATATATTATTGTTTTTAATTCTGAATATTTGTTTTCCTCTCTCTTCTCCCTTGCAGGAGAAGCGGTTTCCTTCAATGGACTTATCTCAGCAACTTGTATCTGCAGCTGTTCCATGTGATGCATATGCATATCAACAAGAAAATCCAGTTTCTTCCCCATGTCATTTACCTGAAAAATACCAATGTCATGATATTGCCTCAAGTCAGTTGTTCAAAAAGAGTCCATGATTCCATACATGTACAATGGTGTGCTGCCATGTTTATTGGTCATGGAGGTTCATACGATAACCATGACCCTCCCTCAAAGCTGGGCTGAAATGGATGACAGCTATTCCTCTAACTCCTCAGAATAAGAAGACTCATCCCTATGAACTGTGCCAAAAAATTATTAGTCTTGCTGGATATTTATCAGTACAGTATCCAACAGGACTCTATAATGTTATGACAGTCTTGATACCAGTGGTAAATAGCTGTTACCAAAATACAATATATGGAATTACCTTTGCATACAGGCCTGTTCTCTAACTGATAATCACAGAATCATCTAAGTTGGAAAAGACTTCTGAGATCATTAAGTCCAACTTATGACCTAATGCCACCTAATAGTCCCAGAACATCAGGGTTACATATCAGGACTAGTTTCCATTCTCTTTTGGATAGGGCCCAAGAGTGGACAATCATTTTGAGTCCAAACCCTGCAGGAAAAGGGCTTGCTCATGTCAAACACCAGATGTGATGAGTACTGAAGTTACAGGAATTAAAAAGTTCCACTTCAATATCGTGGTTAGGATCTTCTGCCATAGACAGTGACATTGATTCAACAAGTTTCAAAAGGCACACTTCCCAGGTAAGCAAATTCTTTCATGAAAAACTAGCAGCATCGTTTTGTGATCATTGGAACAAGATCTCTGTGAGTCTTCACCACCAGCAGCACAATTCTGCCTGGGTCAGCCAGAGTCATGCAGAATTTATATCAGCTCTATCATTTCTGAACAAGTTCCTCATGAAATTACTTACCTGCCTCTCAACTTTAACAAATTTTCCCATCATACTTTGGTCTTCAGTATCAGCTGTAGATGCTTTGGCTACATATGGTTCATTTCTGCAAAGAATTAATAACTCTATTAGTGTTCAATATTTCTTTGCATCACAATAAGCAATTTATATCAGAAAACAGAATTACCATCTTGTTGATTTATACATATAGATCCTTGGAGCCATTTTTGCTGTTTATACAAACAGGAGTAAGAATCTATTCTATGTGATATCAATGTATTCCTAAAAAAATATCATCTTGTTTTTAAATTTTTTAATATTTTGTTTTTCAAGTTTAAAATAAAGATTCAAAAGCACCAGAAGTTCAAAGAAAATTAAAATTAATCTCCAGCTTGTTGGAATAATTTCAGGTTTGTGAAAATCATTGAGATAGTGCAGTTAGTGAGTCTACAGATGGCCATGTGTTTTTAAATCTAATTCTTTATAATTAGTGTCTTTGGAGACTGAATCTGCGTTTCACGGATGAGTGTGGTTTTTTCTCAATTTCATTATATCAAATAGTAAGTGTCAGAGATTGCAAATGCTGAAAAGAGACAGTCTGGTCTGGCTGATTCCAGAAGAAGTTTTCATCTATGCAATTTCCTCTTGCCTGTCCATCAGATGGACCAAATTCATTAGGTAAGAAGATTATCTCTAACTAAGGAGTTTTATTTATAACTTCATGGAATTTTGGATTCTCATGATCAAGTCAAACCTTTACCAAACAGTTTCGAAACTGATGTCAAAGGAGTCAATATTTTCCCATAACCTATGCCTAAGTCTAGAAAAACAATTTCTGAGCACTTGCTCTTTAACATGATTTGGAACAAATATACTCTAAGACTTTTGACACGTCCAGTTCTTCTCTTTCCTGACAAAACCCAAAATACAGCTGCAAATAAATTGTATTAGAGCAGAATCTATACTTAAAACATGTCAGATTTTCTGCATTGGGTTACTGGTGATATGGGCTCATGCAGTTTTTGCAATCTGATTTCCTCCCCAAATGATCACTGCCTCTTTGATATACTTATGTCTCTTTCTTCACATTTATGTGGTTTTGGAATTTTCTCTGTGTTGGATAATTTATTTTCTGTAAGACTGCTTTTGTTCTGAGCAACCACAACAGCTTTGGGGACAGATTGTTGATGGTCTTGTGTGGTTCTTGATGGATATTTATTGACAGATTGATAGTTGTAAACAACAGAAGAAATGTCATTTATTATTGATTTTTTTCTATGTGGAATGTAGCAATACAATAATATGGTGCCACTTTCACACTCAGAAATCTGTTATTTCAATTTGTTTTGTGTATCTCTCATCAATCACTGATTTAAAAGCTGCAGCATTACAAATCTCCGCTTGCCATTTGGTGGGCACTTCAGGAAGAGAACTAATTTACTTTCAAACTGTTAGTGGTTTTTATTGAGCTTTTAAGTGGGTTTACAAGTTAAATGTTAGAAAATTAGCACATCAGCAATCAAATGCATGCATTTAATTTAAAACCATATTTTCAAACTGTGGAGAAGCTGAGCTGGACAATTAAGAAGCCATTGTTTAAATTTTCATCACACATTGCTCTTTCTGGCTCAATGTTTATCCACGGCTATCTCATGGCAACATATCCTCTCAGTATCATTACTTTAACAGTGGTTGAAGAAAGATCATGCTTATTGGAATGAATTAACTTTTTTATTTCTGTGTTGGGCTGTGCTAAACACTAGATATAAAAGAATTCACCTGGGAGACTGTTGTGAAGGGTAAGAAAAAGCTCCTCCCTTTTGGGATTTCTTATGCTTGGGAGTAGATGGAGGTCCAGGTGTAAAAATCATATCTACTCTGAAAAAAAGAAAAGTGCAGCTGTGTAAGTCCATCTCCAAATGTTAATGCATGACAGAATACGCTGTGCATCTCTGGAACAAAGATTCAAAAAGGAAGCATGTGTTGATTTGGTAATATATTGATGCTCATGATGTGTCTGCTCTCTTTTGGGTCACAATCAATGCACTGAATTGCAATTACCTGGTAATTTAATAGTAATTAAGTAATGCTCTAGCTCACTGTTTCCAAACTTCAACATTTGAAACACAATTTCTGTTCCTTCAAAGGAGCCAAACAGGATGATTGTCAAAAAATATCCAATACCAGCTGCTCTTAAAAATGTCAGGAGACCCATCAGATTTTGTGCAGGGTAACAAAAATCAGAACTTGGCCAAAGGTGGAATTGCTGACATTCCTAACAAACCAATAACTTTCTGTCAGTTGTTGTTTCTGATTGTCAGCAATATTTTAGTATTTACTAATTATTCTTTTGGCTTGAAAAACATAACTTTAAATGAAGTTGCATAAGGAAGTCTACTAGATTTTTCTATTTGGCACCACAGGAGAAAGATTGTTTGGAATGCTCCAACATGTAATTATACTCTTTCACTATATCAAATATTCTTTCATTTGTCATTTCCAACTGCTCAGGTGCTAGTTAGTCTCTCTTTATTCAGTTCACCCCCTAAAATGGCCATATATCAATCAGCACTAGTCCACAGACCAGTTATCTGTATTACTGGACAGTCCATGCAGATGCCTTGAATGGTTTCATAGTGCCCCATAGAGTTTTGAAAATGGAACTTGAAAAAGCTCCAGGCAAGCCTCACAAAGCTAGCTAGATATTGGCTTGAATCCCCAGGCATTGCTGACAGACATGCTAAATACTTGAAAAAGAGATTGCCCAGTGCATGGAAAATCACTTTGAAATAAGAAATTACAAAGTTCAGCAGAAAGATCAGAGCAGCCTTTCAAAGCCAAAGTAAGTGCAGACAAGGCCCAAATGTGCAGCAAGAGTTGCACTCCCTCGGCCCATTATTGGGAGAGAAATGAAGGTGATTTTGTGGCATTTTGCTGTTCAGTCCTGAGGGCCTCAGGGAATGTGCTGTGCAGAGACCAAGCAAGGACAACCCCAACATCTGCACACACACCTGGACACACATCTGCACACACACCTGGACACACATCTGGACACACATCTGGACACATGTGCACACAGGCCCACACAGATTTCCAGTCCTAAGCTCTGACCTGAGCTCATGGATCAGGGGATGAGAAGCACGGTTTTGTAGATGTGCCTCAAAATCATATTGCAATGAACCCCTTCTGAGAGGAAAGAGCTGTGGATGCAGATTGCACCTGAACAATCAGAGAGGGCTGAAATTCCAACTTTTTTTCAGATAGGTCAATTACACCTGAGTGCAACCTTCTGTGCTGATGCATTTTGGCACTTTTATGGGATGTTTCACTAGGCACACATCAGCAGAGAATCCAGCCCAAAGAAAAGTTCATGGAGAGCAGCTATTGCTTTTATTTATCATCTGTAAAATGGGGAGAGGAGAGACATTTGATCCTGATCAAATAAGGCAACAGTGAAGAAAATCCACAGAATTGTTAAACTCTGATGTCCTTGCTCTATATCTGAGCCAGTGGTCTCTCCCTGCAGTTATCCCTGCTAGCTCTCACTTGCTTTTTGTTTTTGGGAAAAGGTTTTGTCACGGACCAGCTACATCTAGCAAAGGCGAGGCTTCTGGGTGGCCTTGTACACAAATAGGCCAATGTTTTCATTTTCCCACCAAAGCTGTACATTTACCAGAAGATTCTTACCTTGCCTGAAGGTATTTTATTCTGGAAAGCATATCAAGATGCCCTGCTGAGTATTGCTCTATCACATCCTTTACATCATAAGGCCTCAAAGTCTCCTTGAATTTTTTTTTATAGAGACGAAACTGTAGTATTCTGCATAATAAACAGAAAAAAATATTAATTTCTGATATAAATTACATTATGAAAATTTCCATTTTTTTCAAAATATGGATGAATTCTGTCTGTTTGTAAATTGAGTGTGTTATTTCTAAACAAGACAATAAAATATAAATGATGAATCTATAACATCATCTACAATCTATAACATCACAAACACTAAATTTGAAAATTTGTAATAGTTGGATTTGCATAATTAATAGTCTTAAAAAATGGTTTAAAGCTTCAGAATCACAGTTGGAGCTTGAATTTGAGCAACACAAGTCACAGGAGATTTTGAAGCTGTGAAGCTGAAGCTGCTTTTTTTATGCCTCAGTCTATTATAAAGCAAATTTATAGTATATGCAATGCTGAATAATTTTCATCTTGGTTTAAATTTTGCACCTGGGAAAGTTTTGGATAGGAAATGCTAATTAGATATAGATATGGAAGTTAAGAAGTTAGCAGCAGTTCAGGCTGTGAAGAGGGGAAAACTTTTTAGAACTGCCTGAAGTGTCCTTGAAGACAACAGCAGTATCACATTATTGTTGTTGTTGTAGTGATAATAATATGATTGCTCTTACTCTTGCTATTGCTATATACTGAGCTAGTAATTAGTAACAGAATTCTTATAACAAGGAACACTGCTGACCAGAGCACTTGAAAAATGTTTGGCACTCTTTTTTCATCCTTTTCTGTTTATGCATTACTTTAAATATATATATCTTGGTAGATTAAACAAATAGAAGAAATATGTTTAAACAATGAAATCTTTATCTTCATCTGGTATAGACTTGGGTTCTGGATGTTTGCTTTCTCAGTAGTCTCCAGGTACTTGTTGGTCTGAACTGGGAAATTGCTGTCTGTTAAGATTCTAGCTTGTTTTTTATTTAAGGTTGGTGGGTTTTTTAAATGTTTTTAAAGTCTGTATAAACTTTCATTTAGAAAAGATAATTCTATTACAACTTTTCAAGGGCTGCTGATTTTTTAACTCTGTTGCTTATAAATATTTCAAGGTTTCAGAATTATACCTGGTCCTATTTTTGCCAAATTAGGTATGGTAACAGCAAAACTGCACATTCAAAGTCTTAAGGGAAAAATAGGGATCACAGTGTTAGCAATTCCAATTTAAAATCTCCTTGATCATGACCCTGAAATCCATTAAGTGGTTTTGTCTGAAAGAATTACTCTCAATTAATGTTCAGGATCTGGGTACACTACACAAGGAAAAAAAAAATCTTGGCTCCTGATTGAGTTTAAATGGAAATTGCATGAATCAATTAGATTTGGACAGGATGTGGGGAAGGAGTTTTTCAAAAGTAACAATAACATGTTTGAAAGCAAGCAGGTATCGGGAAAAGAAAGGGAAAGCTGTGGAGAACAGGGATGAAGAAGCTTCCAATGGGAGGAAAGAAGTCATGGGTAACATGAGCAAAGCCTGTGTCACTTGGCTTTCAGCAGCCTTTGGAAAACTTGGAATTTTTTACAAACTGATTCTCCTGCACCCAATTAAAAAAGAGCCAGGAGTACATATCATGGTTATATACATATAAATATATGGTTATATTTTTATTACCATCTCCCCTGAAGTTTTTCTAAGATAAATGTGAGATATTCCAGACTTGCAGTATTTCACCTGGAAGGTGGTAAGTCCCTGGCCCAAAAATTAACATCTTTAAGGATAAACAGCAATTGCAATGAAAGCAGAGTATTTTCCCATGGGGCATTTTTCAAGGGAGGAGAGTAAAAAGTACTGCATTGAGTAAAAAAAAAGTAACAGAGCAGCAGTGAATGAATTCTATTTCCTTGATGTGCTAAATACATGACCAAGGCTTACTGGGAGTTTTCTAACTCTAGGGAATATCTCTTGTGATGTGAAAATAGAGGTGGCACATGCTACAAGCCAAAAACTGCCGAAATTGAGACCTCAGCATCTATTAAAAAATGACAGCTGAAAAGTAGGTTGCACACTCATACTATTGTGAATAAAGAGTTGAGTCAGCTCAGAGTTTTTTGTTAGCAAAAGTTCCAGTTTCATACAAATATTAGTCACTAAATTGAGAAAGATATATTTATAAAACATTTTAACAAGGAACAGTACAAAATATTATTTTATGATAAAAACACTGTGGATTATTTCTCAAAATGACATGGCAAATGTTATTAAAAACTTTCTCCTTTCTGCATACTTTCAACAGACTGAATAGGGTCTGTCTCATGTTTCTGAAAACATTAGAATTATCTCATCTATTGCATCTAAAAAAAGTAATAACAGAAACAGTGAATCAGCACGTAGCAACATGGTAATGTTATTTCCTATCATCCTTCAAAAAGACATTTACCTGACAGCTCGGATGGCTGTCTTGAATGTGGGGATCATATCTTCCATAGGGAAATCACTACTGTCACCTCTGTCTTCTGCCATGGGTTCCCCTGTTCCTGCATCTGCAAAGGAGGCCAAAAAACCAGATGTGTGAACATCTCACCACACAATATTTAGAAGGATGTCTGGCTGAATAAAGCACTACATAAAGTAAGTGCAATTTAATAAAGAAATATCTCTTACAGCTTCTTTCACTGGTCAGGTCTGGAAAGGGATTTAATTATTTTGGGACAGTTGTAAGACACATTATTGAAGGATCTCCTCTCAGATTCCAGCATTTCTGAAACACTGGGATCCTGTCTTCCTTTCCAATGGATCTTTGCCCAAATTATTTTACAGAAAGGCTAAAACAGGTTGTAGAAGCCACAGGCCAAGTTCTCCTCTCACTGGCACTGCCTGGAGCTCATGGACCCTCATGAAGGAGAAAATCAAGTTCCTGGTGTGGACACCCAGGCTACATCCATCGTAGCACGTCCAGCATGCACAGGTGCCAGCTGGCATAAGAAAGGGGAACCTGTTTTTTAAATACCATTTTGATGTTATGGGCAAGAAGAGGGAAATGTGTGCTCAGGGAAGCTGAGAGGAAAAATACCCTAAAATGTTGCATGGAGACCCAATGGAAACCTCTGAAGGGCAGCAGGCTTGGGGACAGAGGGGGAGGGAATAAGCCATTGACTCTATAAAGGAGGTTTAACGAGATGGCAGTGAGGGTATATTGGAGATGACTGCACACAGGCTGCTGCAGGGTTGGATGCAGTCCAGGAGGGAGCTATCTCAGCTTAGCATCCTTGCTCATTAACCAAACTGTGATGGTGTGTGCTTTTTGGGGGATACAGATTGACTGCCCAGTGTGCCCACTTCTTCCAGGCCAAACAGGCTGAATCCAGCACTGGCTTTATCCCATATCAATTGCTGGCTTTGAGAAGGGCTGGAGTTTGATTTCAAGCACTGTGTTGCCGGGACTCCAGGACTCTTTTTCTTGGGCTTCCCCAAAGGTACTACACGAAACCAGGTACCAGACATGCTTGTCCCAGAAAATCACAAACCTTCAACAGAATATGCAGAAGAATAAAGTAAAAAGAGGAGAACAGGGGATGCATAGAAAGAAATCAACACAGATGGGCTACCTTCCGAGCTTTGCCAAAAAGCGTACGCTTTCATTCGGAATGCAGTGCGAAAACGCTCCTTATTATTCAAGACAACATTCTTAGGCTCTTTTGAAGGACTTTCTTCAATGGCATCTACATTCAGAGGGGTAAATAGCTTTCCTTTAGTATTGGTACCACGAACCCGATCCAAGAGACCCAGCTTTTGGCTACAAAATAAGCAAAAGTAATCATTTTCCTTCTTTGTACACTATTAACTTGTTTTCATGATGCTTTATGTATATAATGGGCTAAATAATTGTTTTGTATACAAGGACACTGCTGGGGCTACCATAACTATCAATGTCTTTGTAACAGTTAAGGTCCACAGATAATTAACTGCTTTTTGTAAGCATTTTTTGGTATCAATGTTGAAGATGTTACCAGAGGGTCATGCTATCCTCTCCATGCAAGGTGTCACAGTGCTTCAGCTCATGTAGCACACCTGAAGCAGTAGTTTTACTATAAAGACATAAAACAACACTACTGCCATGGGCAGGGATGTCATTTACTAGACCAAGTTGCTCAGAGCCCCTTTCAGCTTGGCCTTAAAACACTTCCAAGCGTGGAACATCCACAATGTCTCTGGGCAACCTGTGCCAGTGGTTCCAGTGGGGAATTTCTTCGTAATGTCTAATAGAAACCTGCACTCTTTCAGCTTGAGGCCATTCCTCCTCATCCTGTCACTACACACCTTGGTTAAAAGCACCTCTCCTATTTTCTTGTAGTCTCCCTTTAGGTACGTGCTCTAAAGTCTCCTCAGAGCCATCTCTTATCCAAACATAGCAACCTCAACTCTCCGGCAGGAATGAAATAAAGTCAGATGTGTGTGCTGTGAACCAGATAAATCACCAGCAAAACTCTGGCAAGGCTTTGCCAAGACAAATTTGTCCCCAAGATTAGGGACATGGTAGGGAGGATACCATGTTTTCTGTCCACCTTGCCTAAAGGAGTTGTAGTGAAGTGAAAAATTTTATTCCTCTGATGATTCCTTGCACTGTCTGTCCTCTTAGAGATTTACTGTCTGAATACATTTGTCCTTCAGTGACAGCACAGAGATAGAATTTCATCCACCTGCCATTTTACCAGCACCACTAACCCTCCTGACATCCTGTAATGACTGTAATGATCTTAAAGGTACTCACTAATACCACCAAAACAGCAACAGGAATAGGAATTTGACAGGGAGTTTATCAGCTTATATATGTTTAGAACACTTTGTAGGTAATAGATGATATAAATATTTGATTTGCTTGCTCACTTTGCTGTTCAAATACTTGTTAATTGCACATTTGTTAAAAAAAAAAAAAAAAAAAAAAAAACAACGACAAAAAAAACCCAAACAAACCAGGGCTAAGGCATGGGAAGAAAGCTTTTTAACACATTCCTGGGACAGCTCTAGGGAGAGGTGAATTGTGCACACATGAACAAGAGGCAGTTCTGTGTGGGGCACCAGATCAAGTAAGTTGAGTGCGGGGAGGGAAGAGGCTGTTATAGCTGGCAGGTTTCTGAGAGCCACAGATGAGAGCAGAGCTGAAGGATCAACAGCCATGGTTACCAGAAGGAGTTAAGAGGTGAGGTGTCATTTCAGGATGCTCAGCTGCAGCCACTAAACCGGCTGGCAGGAGGGGCAAGCGTGGGGAGGGTCCCCTCTGCAAGGACATTGTGGCCAAGGATGGAGATGTGTGTGCAGACCTTACAAGTGGAAATAAAACCCATTTCTGTCTCAGAGCTCTGTCTGTTGTATCCCACCACAATGGGTGTTATCTGAGCATTGAACACCACAGCTGTTCTAAGTTTTTATGCTGTTTTATTTTTTTGAGGTTTTTTTTACATGAATTACTGGGGTTGTCATCTCTACTGTCTATTTCTGATTAATATATCTTTGACCCAGGGAGTAATGAAATATGGGATTCTCTATCAGAAAAGTTGCAAGCACTAAACCTTTGGGTGTAGGAAGTTTTTACAACCCTTCTGATTTTTCTTTTTGATATGAAAATACTTGTGAATTTCTGCAGCCTAGGAAGTCCAGACACTTGCCTGTCATT
Organism: Setophaga petechia; assembly: GCA_024362935.1. NCBI lineage: Eukaryota > Metazoa > Chordata > Aves > Passeriformes > Parulidae > Setophaga > Setophaga petechia. The sequence goes on from JANCRA010000011.1 coordinate 17,190,830, forward strand.
GCATGGATGAAGAGCACGTGTGTGAGTACTGAACTAAGGAGGAGTTGGGTACAGAGACACAGATTTAGTCCTGATATACCAGCATTTGCAGGAGATAAAAACATGGATTTGAGTGAAGAATTAGAACAGTCTAAGTGAATATCTATATTACTCAGACTTTTCCCTAATGTCATCTCCTGAAGAATTCATGGCATGGGGGTAAGATGCACAAATCACAGAAAATATATGGAGTAAAAATTGGGGATTACTTCCTTCTTTGTAGAAAAAGATGAGATGTTGCTTGTTGACATTTGTGACAAAATTCATTTTGGAAAATCTCACATTTGAGCTAAAGAATGCTTTAAAAATTAAAAATTATTTAAAAAGCAAAATGGCTTTAAAATATTTTAATGCCATTTAAAATATAAAATAGCTTTAAAAATTATTTCCATAGTTCTTGCTTTTGGGGTGGAATCGTGATCTGCTTTACCCACCAAGGTTCTGTCAACACTGAAGTGATGTTGAATGCAGAGTCCCAGCAAGTGATTTGTGTTCTACTAACGTAGGGAGATCCTGCACCCCCTTTTCTGCATCACTTCTCTGTTTGACCACGTTTGGGAACAGAACTGGTTTACAAGACAAATATTTCAATTCTCTGTGAAATTTGGATTCTTCAAGTACTCAGCTGCCATACATAGGGCAAACATATACAGGAGAAGAAAACTAATGAGCAAGCTTGAAAAGGGCACAAAATACAAAGGTAAGGAAGTAAAAGTCAACTGAATGATTTGCATGTGGGATTTTTGGACAGGTAAAGTAGGGAAAATAAATTCTCATGACTCATTAATAAATCAAAGTCTGAAGGAAGAATTAATTTTGAGAAGTATGGTCGAGTATAGAATCATGACACATCACTGAAAAGAATTTTAATCCAAATAAATGCACCAAAAATCTAGTTAAGTGATAACAGAGTCAGCCAGGCAATATAAACAGATGGGCCTGAAGTTTTTAGAGAGAACGAGCTTGTGAGAGTGAGAATTTCTTTATTATAAAGAAAAAGAGCAATGAGGTATGGACATCCTGTGTTGATCTGTGCAGACTGAAGAAGACTGTGGAATAAGATACAAGAAAGGAGAAACCAAAGCAGTTTTAGGAGGAGATCTGTTCCATGATAATAAAATGACAAAGTTTTTTTCTGAAAAAATTGTGCAACAGGTTTGTTGTGGAGATCAGTTTTCTCTAGGTGGGGGGATTGCAGGTCACTGACTATAGATTGATAGATGAATCTCAAATGAAGAGTCAAGTGGTCACATACTACACACTGGCTTTGAGCAATGTACTAAATGTTACAAGATCTGAGTTAGTAACACTACAGAGAAATTCTCAAGAGAAAAACATGAAAGGCAAAGAAGCAGAAAATAAGTAAGGCAAAAGACTGCTGCTGTTTATAAAAAACCGTTTCGTACTACATTAAAATAATAGAGTTGTCATTACATGTGGTCTCTAACTCCCTCTAAAGAAACTTGCTTAGTTCTTCAAAATATATATCCAGCTGTCCCAAAGTTTGGCCCTTAAAGCTCCTGTAATAACTGCCTTGCATCCCAGAAAAAATGGAGGCATAAAGTGAGGTGAGACCTGCAGGGATCAGACCAGAAGAAAAAGGGTCAGTAGATGATGCAAAGTATCCAAATATTAATCTAGTGACATTTTATAAGTATAGGACAGCAATATAAGCAAGATATGCAGAAATTTGTCATAGAGCTATGCAAGACTGGGACTGAACAAGATTTTATATCCTCCTCATAGATAAAATCAGAACAAAAAATTCCTCTGCATTCAGCACAAAACCCTACTTATTTGCAGGGACACATTCCTCCGCATATGTTGGCATGCTCATTTGTGAGGTAGGGTTTTTTGGTGTTTTTTTCAGTGTGGTGGGACTTAAGGTAGATAGTACAAACTGAAGGCATTCCCAGATTTTCTTTTCATAGTTTTGCAGCTATCCCTCCTGATAAGAGTCAGTTTAGGAAGAAACTATTTTCCAAAGACTGTTGCTTGAGCATCTTAGGTTTATAAGCTAGAACTCATCTGATCTTTTTTAAGCTGTTAAAAAGTTAAACTTCCTGTCTAAGACTACTCTTTACACCCATTTCTATAATCAGTGGGAAGTCAGCAACTCTAAACTGTGAGTGGGGAGAGTGTGGTTCAGTTTGGGATGTCTTTATACTTGGGGAACTTGGCTCTTATATTGACTATGGAAAGATCTAGATGAGAAGTCATCCAAAAAGCATGTCTCTAGTCTAAGTTAAAGTTACCTGAGCTGAAGCCTTCCTCATTAATGGAATCCTGAAGATTAACCCTTGAAGTAACATTCAGATTCATAACAGTATGTTTATGCAACAAACATAGACAATTGTGTTCTATCTGGCAGCCAGAGCAGTAAAATCATCAGACAATAATTCATCAGCTTCACATCAAAATATTCAACCGTGTGTTGTATACAAAAGAACCCCAAACAAAACCCAAGCTTCTTTCCAGATAACTGTCATCAGAAAAAAAAAAAAAAAAAAAAAAGGACTTTATTTTCATTTCCAAGGAATGAAATCTGGGTCTGCTGGGGTTTTCATTTTCATTGATCTTTTTAAAAGTGCTGAGGAAATGTTTGTTCTCATGACACGATCTCCTCATCAAAGCAGCATGCGCATGGCTCAGTCCCGGGCGTGAAGCATGCGCCGACCAGGCATCAGCATCCTGCATGAGAGGGGCTAGGACAGTGGTTCCCACCCACGGGCTCATGCACTGCTGCTCCCCTTTCAGACTCCCCCTTCTGATGTTAGCTACTCTTCCTCCCCTGGGAACAGTGGTCCCACTTCATTTGGCTTCCTTATGTTCAATAAAATATCATTCTCAACTTCCAGCACAGTTCCAGAAACTGGGGAGATACAAATCCATCCCAAGCATGCTGACAAAAATCCAGAGTAGTTTCTCTGACTAGCTTGGATAAATCATCCTTTCTTGTCTTGCATGTTATTAGATCCTCTCTCTCATGGATTCCAAACGCTGTGTCTTTGAAATGGGATCCAGGATGAGAATTCCTTAACTTTGTGGTAGATACAGATCACCAGAAAGGGAGGAAGGTGAGAGCAGTGCAGTTTCTTTCTACCTAAAGAAAAATTCAGCTCTTAAATTTTTGTTCCCCAAGAGCAGTGGGAATTACTTTGGCGGCTTGATATACAAGAGATGGATGACTTCTGCAGCACATGTTTTACCCTTGCTCAGGGTGGGAACCACTGAACTAGATGTATTTTCCAGAAACAGTCATGCAAAGAAATTATGCGTTTACATCCCATCATGCAAGCCAGATACTCTCCTCTCTATCCTTTTCCTAGTAATGGAGTTTCATAAACAAATGGTACATGTGCGAGGAGAAAAATAGTTAATTAATTCTAAGAGTGAACCAAACAGTCCTCTGCCATGGATTTATCACTTTCACCTAACAAGGACAAATGATAATCAGAAGATTTTTCCATATTTTTTACAGTTTAAAATCACTACATATAATTAGTCTCAGGTAATTGGAAGCAGAAGGAAGTCATGTTTACTCCACCACTTTTGTACCTTATCAGATTAACTTATATGGGTGAAATTAGCTTTGGAAAATCAAACATTCTGAGTGAGGTTTCCAGAAGTATTCCATATTCTGCTTTGAACACTTCCTAATAGAAATTAACACTAAACTAATGTTATGACAGACATTAATTCAGCAGTGAACCTGTTCAACTGATCTCAGACAGTCCATGAGATTTCTTAAGATAAAACAAAGAACATTCCACACTTCTGAGGCAGTTCCGAACTTTAGCCAATCAACTTTCCATTTTATTGAGTAGTATTCTTTCCTTCAGAGAGGATCTCACAAAAATGTTCTGTCCCAAAATAGTTGACTACAGCTTCCTGAAAACTAAAGACTTCACTCTGCATCCTGAATCTTGAGGCCTAAATTTTCAAGTTTTTACTGTGTAAGGAGGAAACATCCCTTCTAAGTCAACAAATTTCCACACTCCTTGGTTGGGTACATCCTCACTGGTATTTAAGGGTGGATATGACTCAAAATCCAGACTCACCTACCATCCAGATTATCTGCCCACAAACTTGAGCACAAATCAAAACTTCAGCTCAACTTTGATGCCCTTCAGAAAGAGCTTTTACATACACTAAATGCCTTTGCTTAGCCCCTTCTCTCATCCACACTTTCTAAAGGGATTTGAGATGGATGAAAATAAACAATGTCACATAAATCTATGGGAAGAAAAATCCAAATCCAATTCATTGTGAAACCAGGATGGATATTTTTCACCAATGGATGCAGCCATTGTAGGTAGAAACCATATGGACGCTGACCCACTTTTTGCTTCAAAGTGAACATATCATGTATCAATCACTAGAAAGCAAATCAAATTGTTAAATCAAAGTCTCTTCACTATTTTGCATGGGCCAATCATCAAATGAAAAAATGGAGTGCTTTACTTGCTACTCTCCAAAAGCTGAAGAGCTCCAGCTAGAAAAGCTGAGTTGCAGATTGATGGTTTCATGTTTGTGGAATGAAGCTGGAATGAGAACAACCAGATAAAGTTGAATGACAGCATGGTGTGGGATAGAGTGAAATACTTTGCAATTCAGTCAAAATATTGTTTCTAATAATGTGTGTTTTATATTCCTGAAGTGCCACAAGCTTTGTCTATGTCTCTTTGCAGGAAGGTAAAGGTCTTGCCCCACAACTTAGGACACAGTTCAGCAAGATATTTAAGCATGTCACTAGCTTTATTCAGATGGCCAAAAGCATCCACTTTGCTGTTTTCCATTTGCTGAACCAAAACCTGCAAATACACATGCAAAGATGTTCTTCCACTGGACTCAAATTCAAAGTAACTTGCATGAATTGTGTTGGCAGGGTTGGGACCACATAAGGAACAGTGTTTAGCTCTTACAGTATATTTTTCTCACAGTAAATTTCAAAATTCTTTTCAGACTAGGCTAGTTTAATTTCCATTTGATAGAAACAGGGAAAAGCATCTGTTTCTAAGCAGATTCTTGGGAGAACTAGGATAATATCCTATGTTTCCTGAACAGTAGAACAATTAACTATTTGCAATGTCATGCAACTTTCTTTTTATACTTAATAACTTTTCAGTCTTATTGTCCCTTACTTCTGATAGTGGTTAGGTGTACTACTGTAGTAAAAACAGAAAGTGCAGGCAGAGAATGGCATGCAAGAAATATGAAAAGAATAAGGCTCAACTGTTACTTGAACATATATACCTAAGTTTTCTTGTGAGGCTTGATCCAAAGAATGACTCCCTACTAATCATGACATTACTGTAAAGTGAAGAAAAGTTATTAAGATAAGACATTAATGATTACCATGAAAAGCTCTGTGAAAAAGAATGGGAGCCTTTCATTTGTAGTTAATGCAGTGTGCAGATCAGAGTGGCCTCTTTTCCTTCCTGTTTTGGGCACATGTATTAGGATGAATAGCTTACAATTAAATTTTACACCTTGCAAAGTAGGGTTTTATTTTCATTTTGTTGTCAGCATTGGCAATACAAAAATGTACCATATTTCATGAATTCTTTCATACTCATGTAATAGGAAGGACAGGTACTCATTTTGCCATTTTAAAAAAATCAAATCAACTTTCCAAAGGCACAGAAATATTATTTATCTTGTAGAGATATTGAAACAGGGATAAATTACTTTTCTGCAATCACATAATAATAGATCTAGGAATGAGCATGCTCTCCTGATGTCAAGTTCTAAAGCTGGACAATGAGGATCAGGAGGAAGATCCTAGAAGAAAGTTCAAAATTCTTCACTGAAGTGCTTGTACATGCAAGTTTAAACTCTGGTCAAAGTCAGTGGAATAGCTGCTAGCAACAGCACTGAAAAACCAGGCCCCAATATTAATTCCTGAAACATATACATTAAAGGTTGCTCAGAATAAAAATATGTCTGGCAAGCAAATGCCCATCCTAAATGTAGGTCAGGCTCCCAAATGTTTGCTGAATGATTTGCTGCATGCCTGCAGAAATGAGCATTAGTATCTCTTCCTCATAAATCTCCATTCTGGAAAGCTGAGCAGATTAAAAAGCTTTGCAATACAGGGAGAAAAGCAGTTGCTGTCTGAGATTTCATGGGGCTGTGAGGTTTAGGCATTGATTAAGGAAAAAAAAAAGCTGATGGCACCTCTGGCATGAGGTCAGTGAACTCTTCATCATTTAGCCACAGAGAGCACAGCTCAGTTCCTCCTGGGTTGGGGAAGACACATAGGGAAGATGCTGTTCTTAAGAGCAGCATCATAACTACCAGTTCCCTTCACTGTTTACAGTTCAGAGTCAAGCTCCAGACCAATGTCCTCTTCATCATATATCTTCACAGCTTTATTTTAAAGGGAGCTTCAGTAAAGCCTTAGATTGCTGACAAAATTTACTTGATTTTCCACTGTGAAAAGTCCTTCCCTGCAGCCTTGTCTTGGGATCCAACTTCTGAAATGGACTTTTCCACTCATTTGTGATGCCTGTGTTCTTCCCAAATGGTCTAAGAACAGGCTCCTGTATCTGTCTGTGACTTTATCATGCCAGCTCCTGCTTCTCCTGATTCAGGAGAGATCCTAGAAGGATCTGTCATGGAGTTCAACCCAAGAACTGTGGAGTTCCTAAAGAGCATTCACCCTACTCACTAAAAACTCTGCCACTTAAAGCGCTTCCCGTCCTCAAATTTTGACACAGCCAGGCCTCATTTTCAGTTTATTAAAAGCTTCTGTGAAAATTTTGGAGCAATTCTTCTCTCTCCTTTGTCAGCCATGGATCAGATGATGCAATTGATCACTACAGCAGCATTATTACTTATTTACTTTCTCTTTAACTACTAAACTGATGGAAGAACCTGGAGACTGAGGACACTTATAGGCTGTTCTCCCCATTAGGACCACATTCCCTTATTGCTCATTTATTTCAATACAGTCAAAGCACAAACTTCAGTGGGGTACAAGGAATAATTTCTATACCAAATCACTGCAGAAGGAAGAAGATTTTTTTTTAATTATCTTGTTTGTAAATAAGAGTTTTTTAAGAGATGGGATGTGGTACTGTCAAAACAACCAGATTTTATGGCTCAATCGCATTTCTACTGAAGTAAGTAGATGTTCCCACAAGTGCCATCATATGTCTGTTTACCTGGAGGGTTTCCAATCTCTTTAATTGAATGTCTCATTCCATAAACACATTTCTGCTAGCAGGAAGGCTCCCATGCAGGTGTACTGATGATTTTGCTGAGGGTTATTATATATATAATAAAATAAAACCAAATTATATCCAGCTAGAATGAGGGGCCTTGGGATTATAGCTTTAAAGATTTTGAGCTGTGAGTCATACTTTTCCATTTTTAATTCAGTGTGTTGACATCAAATGATTTCTACTGCCTGAAAGCTACAGTAACTCAGAACTGCTGCAGGTGCAGGAACTTCTCTAGTGGGGCTGTGATCAACAGTGAACTGCAGCAGGCATTCTCTTACCTAATTTTAATATGCTGCTGCATTTCAGCAGAACATTTTGACTCCAGTTATGGAATTACATACTCAAAAGGATTTCAGCTCCTAAATTCTTCCCTATATATTAAAGACCAAAATTCAGCTCTTACTAAGACTGGAGATGACCAAAATCTCCAAACATCTGCATTAATGCAACTGAGCTTGCTCATGACTGCTTAGCCTGGGGAGTGCCATGCTTGTGAAGTATTTAAGGTCCATGGGCATTCACAAACTGGGTACCTCTCATTCAGTCATCTTTGAGGAGGGGCAGATGAGCTCATGATTTTGGTGGTAAGAGGAGGAAGACATCCTTTCCCAGTAATTTGTCACTAGAGGACTTGACTGTATTGTAAGAAAACTTGAGATAGGTTTTTCTTTTCTGCAAAATGAAGCTTGAACCCCAGAAGTTCCTAGGAGAACAGCAAGTGTAATCTTTTTTTTTTTTGATCAACTTCCTTTATTGAAATTCTCATGTGTTACATGAAATATTTAAAAAACAAAAAGAAAAACATAATTTTTCATCAAGTCAGGGACTAGAACTCCAGACCTGATCTCTGGCTCACAGTTTTGAAATGTAGCTACGATTTTGTTCCTTTTCTCTGTGCTGTAGATGGCAAAGCAAACTGAAGTAGCTTCAGCACTGTGGAGCTATTTATCCTTTAATTGTTATTGAATTTCATTGTGGGTGACTCATTGGTAGTAGTTCAACATTAAGATTTGAGTTACAATTATTGTATGTGCTTTTGACTCTTCTACTTATCTGAAGAAAGTTATAAAGATATCATTTCCATTTGAGACTTTGCAGGTTGGCTGACAGTGGCTGCTCTGCTGCTCTTCAGTGACTGGCCAGTGCTGGGGTTGAGGATTCCTTCATTCTCTTTGCTGTGAATACCCAGGTGTGATGGGGAGCTTTTCTGTTTTATTCAGCATGGGTGGCACCTCAAACCTAATGTAGCTTTTACAGTACTGCCAGAGAGACTGACTATCCTGCTGTTCCATCTTACACACCCATCTCTGTATTTCATGTCAACAAATCTTTGCACAGGGTGAACTGTCACTGGCTCACACCACAGCATTGCTCTGTGCAAGACTGTGGAGCAACAACAGCCACCAGGGTCTTAAATTCCCCCTAGAACAGCCTGGATGCTAAATCCTGGCTCTGCAGCATGGATCAGGAGAAATCTAGACCATGATTAGTCATAACAAACAATAAAGCTTTTTACAGACAATCAGCAAGCAACACTGCCTTTGTACAATTAGCATTTTAGCTGTGTTGTTAAACTAGGGATAAAAAGCAAGCAGTAAGGAAATGGACTTGTTAATAATTTTTAATGATTACCTGTGGTGTTAGTAGCATGATTTAGTTAACAGCTCATGAATCCACAAAGAACTATTTAGCCTGCATCCTCCAACAGCTGTATTAAAACATATAAGTATAATAATGACAGCTACATACCTGGTAGTACCATCCAATTGGTCTTTCCTTTTATAAAAGAGAGGATGCATTACAAGAAAGCAAGGAGAGAAGAATCACATCATAAATTCAGCATATTTTTAAAATATAAATTGCTAATCAACCACTAATACCTTATACCTCTTTTGTTCTGTGACCATAACTGACAGAAAAAGCAGAATAAAAGCTACAATTTCAACTAGCTATAAAGCAGAAAGAGAACTTATATAGATTCCTGAAACCAGTCTGTGCTGCTTAGACTGGCAATCCAGTCTTCAGTGAGAAGTGATCTCCCTTGCCCTCCTTCCCAGGATCTTATTTGCAAAATACCCATTAAATTTCAGATTGCATTTGGATCACAGAAGAACCTACACAAAATGAGCAAGCTTGAAGTCACAGTAATGAGTCCAGACTCCTTATGAATCTGAGAATTATTCTCTGAAAAACTCTGCAGTCAAGAAATCCTGAAGAAATTATTCTGTAATGGAAAATGTGGGAATAGACAGAGAGTGAAAGAGATAAAGAAAAGGAAAGAAATGTACTGAGCCATAATTAAACAGTTTCAGTGCTAGGGTTTTTTGTCTTTTTTTTTTTTGTAGAGGTTTATTTTTTAAGCAGGTGAAATTGATTGTAAAAATATGTTGTGTCTAAAACAAAGAAAGGGTATTTGTAATTTGCCCTTTGTGAAAGGAGGAGTCTGAAACATTTCAAATCAGTTTTGAGTAACAGCTGTAACTTCCGTATCAGGGCAGTGAGCACAACTATGCATGGAGCCCTCTGAGTTGAACACTTGTTTAAGGGCACTTCTTCAGAACGAGGCACAACAGCAAGAGCAGGAGGAATGTTTAAAGCACTAACTTGGATATGTAAGGCCCACTGTTATCACCTGATAATCTGTAGCTAAAAGTTTGGGCTTTTCATAGGGCCATAAGGTTTTTTAAAAACACATTTTAAAATTTTAAGACCTAAATGTGAGAAAGATGCCTGTTGGATAGGCAAGGAGAGTGAGGATCAATCTAATAGCCATAAACATATAAGCATCTACTTTATCTGAATGTCTTTATGTATTGAATACTTTCACTGAACTCAGAAGTGGTGACTGAAATTAAACCACTGCCTCAGAAAAGATTCCTCCTCTTCAGAAGAGTTTTCGGGAAAACATCTGTTACCTACAAAAGCCTCACTGATATATATATATATATATATACAGAAAATTATGATGGAGAGGTGGACAATGCACTTACCTGAAAAATGGAAATGATACGATTGATTCATAAAACCTCCAGGTAGCAACTAAATCAATCCTGTTGGGGTTAGTAGCATAGTATCTCCAGGCAGCCTAAATTACAAAGGAGAGGAAATAATTAGTGTTAGGTGAAGTTATTTCCCATCTGACTGCAGCCAGACTCTGTCAAAGAACATAACAATGCACCTGAGTCACTATCTGGAAATTAATTACTAATCAGCCATACCAAATGAGTGCTGCTATATGGAAAAACTTTTGACACTGAATTTTGATCTTGGAGGGCTGTTAAAAGAAACAGAACATGGAGGCAACCATTATCAGAACATGACATTACATTAGACTAAAATGGTTTTATTGTCCTGTCTGGTATGTCTAAAAGAGCTTCAAGCACTGCTGGACTTGTCCAGCAATTCTGGAAGTACTTAAGATAGTTTGCTTCCTAATGTATCATCAGAAGAAATTTTGCTGAGCAATTTTCTACTTCAGCATTTAGTTCAAATTAAAATTCCCCAAAAAAACTTTCCCCAACCTAAAACCCACTAGGTGCATAAGTTACCTGATTAGTGGAGATTTTTTAATTTAAAATCAAGTTCCATCAAATTCTATTCACAATTCATGCCTGCAGCCCCTCTGTTTGCTAAAGCATGTTTTTAATGAGAACAGCCATGAATTTTAATGCCATTCAGCCTATTTCTCCTGAGGACTGGTTCAATCCTGAGCACCAATGCTTCCATTTTTTATCACAGAAACTTTCTCTGTCCCTCTGTGAAAATGCTGTCATTTACTTAACTGCCATCAGATGTGCTCCACACCTAGTAAGAAAAAAGAATTTCAAATTTGTCAGCACACAGACGAATGATTTTAAGCTTAATATCCTGAATCCATAAGAAAAGCCATAACTAATGTCCAGGTGAGGTAAGGGCTCTCTTCCCATTCAATTTCTGGATCATCCAGTGACATAACAGAGGATACAGGGGTGTGGTTTAGTTTTTAAACCCCACATATACTATTTATGTTATTTGCCTTGATTGAAATTGTCACTGTCTATTGTGTTACTTCTATTGCTGTTTTCACATCAATGACAACATAACTGTTTGCACAGAAAAGCAATTTCTCAAGGGAACTGAAAAAAAAAATCTGTGTTTTGTAAAGAATGTGTCTTCAACAGCTTGTTTCCTGTGATTTTGTGGCAGTGAAGAAGCCAGTTGGTTTACAGATGAGATCCTTTCTTTGCAAGACACTGTTCTTCTGAAAGATATTCTGGGAGTTGAGAGATTCCACAAAACTGCAAAGACCTTTGGATTATCCAGCTCCATGTGAAAAAAGGACAAACAAAATTTCTCACCCCCTGCAATGGGAAGTGAGAATTTGGGCAGGGGAGGAGGAATGGTGGCCCTTGCTAACATGATGCAGCAGTCTTCATGCACTGCACTTTTTCAAGGAAGAGGAGAGGGCTGCAAACCTGAATGAGCTCAGCTGCTGGCTTTCTTCTTTTCTCAAAATGTTTTTGACGATGCTGCTCCTGGACCTTCAGTGCCAGCCCTGACCCCAGAATGCCCTGAAAGCACAGAGTGATGCAAGATTTTAGACTTTTCTTACTCAGAACAAAAGGGATTAATGATGAGAGGATGCAGGTCTGTGGGTGGAGATGGAGATGGCTACATGGAGTCTTTGTGCAGCTCCCATGCCTTTCCTGCTGGTCCACTCATGGGACAGGTTGTCATGATCCTCTCAAGGACCAAAGGCCACACCAAACCATTAAAGGTCCTCAAGAGGCTTCTTGAATGTCTACTGCCTTTCCAAGCTGGTGGTGTCCAGCTGCAGTGTTACTTTCCATTTCCAGAGAAACTCTGCTTGCATGATACAATGGTTGTGCTAGACCATGCTTTGGATCTGAGAGTGCAGGACTTGTCATCCTCTGTGAAATTCTTTCCAGGTCTGGATCTAGAGGAAAAATATCCTAAAATCTGGGATTGGGGCAGTTTCTGTTGCTATTCAGCCCATCTCAGTCAGATTTTGTTTCATTCTTATCTGAGGACATTGCAGTCAAAGGAAATAAAGAGCCAGATAAGATGGGTCAAATTCTAATTATTACAATGGTGGACCCCAAATCTTTGAAAATATGTTTTGTGGGGGTTATGCTAATACCAGTAAATTACCACGTGCCAGTGTACAGTCTCATGAACTGCCTTGTGGTTTCCCAGATTGTTCACTTGCTGGTTTAATTTTGTCCTGTGCTAACTAGCACTGTCAGACAATGCCCACATAGGGATTCGAGGAGTATTGGGGTGACATATTATTCCCAAAAGGCTCTGTGCAAAGGTGGGCAGAAACAAGTTCCGTTTACTGATACAGACCCACTCAAGAATCTGGAGTACTTCTTTAAAAGGGATTTGGTTCCAATGGTGATTTTATTAACTTTACCTTCTTTTTGCAAGTGCACAGAGCTGGGCTGTGTCTAACAGAGGAGGGGAAGGTACTTACTGCAGGAAGAGCAAAGAAGGAGACTCCAATGAGAGAGAAGGTGGCTGCAATCAGCCGTCCTTCCCATGTTTTAGGGGTTTTGTCGCCGTATCCAATCGTGGCGAGGGTGATCTGTGGGCACAAGAACCAGGGTTTAATGTGAGAAAAACAAAGCCAACAGCTCTGTGTAAATGCCACCATGAAAGCCGTGTAACTCACTTAGCCCTGAGGGTGCTTATGCACAGCTTGGTGAAATAGGATCTTGAGGATGGGTCAACCAATTTTTTGGTGGCATCATAATCCCAAGGCTCTGCATGGAGAATGGCTTTAGTCTCAAAGCAGCTGCCTCTTTCAGGTGCATTTGCTGCAAGTGAACTCCACATAAATCTCCTGCCTACCATCAGCACATAGTCAGGAATGGGATTTGCCGCTTAACAGCATGCAGACCCTTAATAACCTGTCAGAACTAGCTCTACCTGAAGTCATGGTCTTTTTAAAACAAAGATGTCTTTGTGAAAACATTCTTCTTTCTGGCACAATTGTTAATTTCCAACTGTGTACATTTTCTCACCACTGAGACTCCATCTAAATGTCCTGCATATAAAAGGACATGGAAACATCCAGATGTTCTAGGCAACACTTGATATCTTTTGACTAATAATGGGGGAAGTGGAATATAAAATATTGAACTACATTGAATAAAAAATATGCTGCTGAATTTAAATCACAGCATGACATAGACTTCCTTAACTATCAGTAACAAAGCAACATGAATTCTGGAATGGCCGGAATATCTGTGATGCAAACCAATACTCCTCTCCTAATCAGAAGAGACAAGAACAGATGTATCAAAAGTCCCTCTTGTTTAGCATCCTACCACTAATGGCATTCCCTGATCTTCAGGGCATGCATGTAAGACATGAGAATTGTTATGTTAAACTTTCCAGAAATATTTTTTTACTCCCTCCATCTGAAGCCAGAGACATCTTCAGTCAGTGGCTCCATAAGAACTAAACCTGCCATGCATGTATTCCTCAACTGCCCAAATGTTTGGTGCTCTTTGACAGCCCAACAGATCCATCCACTGGGCAGCTCTGGCTCTGCCATTTTCTGAGGAACACAGCTCTCACTGCAGGACACAGCTGACATGAGAGCTCTGTCTCCCATAGTGCAGTTAAACCTTAAGAGATGCTCCTCTAAAAGAGGTTTCCCAGACACCAGAAACAGAGACTGATTTCTGAAGGAAATTAAGCACCTAAGGGCCATTTTCTGAACATCAACCTGAAAATCGACAGGGTTGCAGGTTCTCTTGATTGGTTGTAGGGGCACCTCTACTTTGGTAATATTCCTGTGTAATGTGCCTTTCACCCAGATATAGCAGTGCTTGCACTGTAATCCCTAAAACTTTATGTCTTCTTGGATATGAAGTTTTTAAGAAGCGTATAAAGTAATTTTGGAGTCACTTACCAGCCCCCACCACAGTGCATCTGCATAGGTTTCAAACTCCTCTTTCATCTCCACCCCATTAGCATCTTTTTCAGGAACATCTTTTTCAACCAGATAAACAAGAAATGAGGATAAGATGAGTGTCAGGAACCCAATGTACCAAGCAGTGATGAGCTCCTGCAAAAGAAACAGATGAACACAGAGGGGCTGAAAAGAGCCTCAATATCCAGTGACAGGGTAAACATCGGGAGGGAAGAGAAGCACAGAGGGTAAGAGAAGAGCTGTCACTGCTGGCTTTGGTCACATCCATGACCAGCCCATCTCAGCACTTAGTGGGAAATAATGCAGAGATTTACAAGAATTGGCCCCTACACAGAACCTTCCTTAGGAGCAGCCTGGAGGCATCTGCAGCTATGGCTCTGCATTAAGCTGGGTTAAGGGCTTAGCTGCACCCATGGCACAGGGGGCTGCAGGGCTCTGACCCTGACCTTGCCTCTTTCCTTTCCTTCTGCCCCTGGGCCTGGTCAGTCTTGGCAAGCAAACCAACAGCTCTGCCCTCTCCCTACCTCCAGAGAGCCAAGGCTGCAGGATGCACTTCCATCTCCTCAGCCGTATCAATGCTGATCCCATCATGAATGATGTTTTCAAAATGAATTTATGCAATAAGAACAGACTTTTAAAATATTCAGTGTGCAAACAAACCCCAAACTTTGCTGTTTTAGAGAGAATGACTAAAGTGGAGTGCCCCACCTCTGTGGGGCATGCAACTACCCAAGTTAAAATCTCAGAGTGCCAGAAATATATGAAACAAAGAAACTTTTTTTTTAGGTCTTCAGAGGTAGGTAAAAAAAACAATATTCCAATTCATTTTTATCATTCATATTAGTCATTCATCCAATTCAATTCATTGTATTGGGAGAGAAAAAAAAAGGCTGTAGCTGAGAACTTTGGAATTGAATATTGAGACAAGCGAAAAACTTTCCTAGCTAATTTCTGGTGTGCAGTCACAGAAGGAAATTAGCAAAATAATTTTGTCATTGTCTCCAATAAAGCAAAGTTCTCACAACCCCCTCTAATCTCCCCCAGCCAGCTGAGGTCTAAAAGTGCATGGTGGGGAACCAAACAAGTAATATTTGAATGAAATCCCACACAATGAAGCCTTTAACTATTTCTAAACAATGTTTTTGTTGCATAGACTTCTTCCATGATCTGTTTCCTGAAAAACATTTTTGACATAAGTGTTTATCTGCCACCTGTCTCGTAGCAAGTTTATATGAGGAAGAAGCAGAAGTTCATAAGAAATGAAGCATGGTGGGTATCCCCATTAGTCTGTGCACAGAAGCAAAGTCTAAATATGCTGTGCCAGCTGGCATTTTAACTTTCTAAACCCCCTAAGATGACAGGAATGTCATTCATGGCTAAGAAAAAGCAGTATGTAGTAGAGTATATGTCATTTTTCTACATCCTGTGCAGATGAGAAATCTCATCTAGAGGATTTTTAAGCAGATAGTTTTAAACTTGTAATAATGCTCTGTGAAAATGCAAGAACACAAGTAGCTGTCTGGGGCAAGACAGGGTGTGTCTGACTACAGCATCAAGTAAGGCCAAGCAAAGATGACTTCAGAAATTTTTGCCTGTCTGGGTTCCCACTGTGTCCATCTCTGTATTGTCTGACCTAAGCTTCCCAAGAGAAATTTTACCAGTAGCTCCCTTGGAAACCACATTTCTCTGCACATTTCTCAGGCTACTTAGCCTCTTTCCATCCCTTCAGAGGCCTACTCCATCTGTTGATCAGACAGGTCTGAGAAGCCACTACAAACATGTTGCAACTTCCCAGTCTTTTTTGTCAAGGATTTCAGCATCCTTCACTACAAAAGGGATGTCCCTGCTTTCCATTCACAGTAAAGGCAAAATTCTTGTTGTAACATGTGGACATGAGCATGGTCTCATTTCCCAGCACCACTATCGAGCACAGAAAGGTAAAAGAAGGGGCAAAATGGTTCAGAGAATGGAAAAGGGAATAAAGCTGAATGAACAAAACTGTATTTTGAACAGCTAAACATAGCCCCAAGGCACTGCTGTACCTGTGCACCCCCTCTCTTCCCTTTTAATCTTCCTCCCCGAGCCCCACCTGAGCCCTGCAAGCTCCTCACTCACTTTGCTGTGTGCACAAATAGCTGATCCTAAAAGTTTCCAGGTGCCGCCACGCCGGTCCATGCGCAGCATCCGGAGGATCTGAAGGAAGCGGAGGCTTCTGAGAGATGTTGCCAGAACATTGCCCTGGTTCCCAACAGCAACCACTGGCACTGAAGCAATCAGCACAAAGATATCTGCAAGGCAAAAAGGACAAAGCCTGCCAACAAAAGTGGCCCCATCACCTGCTTCTTAATCCCATCTGGCTGTGCTGCAGATTTCCCTAGGCGAGTTTCAGAGCTGCCTGAAAATGCTTTCTCCTGCCAATTAATCAGATATCTGCAGCTGCCACACACCAGTATCAGGCACAGAACCTCCTGGAAAGCCTTGGGATCTATTTACAGATCAATGCACTGGACCTGATAAACTGAACTTGCTTAGGGATGCATGGAAACAGTGTCATAATGCTGACAGAAAATCAGCCTTAACTTCATCTGTACCACTGGAACACCATAGTGAGAAGGTCAGAAGATGAGAAATTCAGGTTTGATGGTACCATTTTATTCTTTTGGCTGAGTTTTCCCACTAAAATTGTGAAGTCAGTACTACTTTTTTCTTTAAGTGCTCACAGAAGCAATTTGCTGGTGACTGAAGAGGTTTGAAATGTGAATAAATTCTTTTTGTTTCCTTTCTTTTCCTTGTTTCACCCTGGTTTTTGATCCTATATACACATACAAGAAGAAAGAAGAAAGTGGTACTAAACAGCTTCAAACATTCTCTGGACACTCAGTCTTTGAATTATATTTGAATTGAATTTGAATAATTTGAATTGAGTAAAAAAAATTTCTCTTTCCAGCCAAAAAAGTGGATTTCAGATTTATTCACTTCTAATCATTCTCAAAACAAACTTGTTCCAGTGGCAAATGAGAGATGATTTTAATAAATCCAGGATATCTTCTGTTTTTTACCCAGATATCAATGAAGATTCATACTCAGAAGTGAGATGACATTGTTACTGAAAAGGAATGAGAAAGAATCAATCCCACTTGCTCACATCTACTGCCTTCACAAACCTACTAGAATATAAGAATCTGTACAACAGTAGCACCCAAAGGAGCATTACTAAATTGAGGATAGCAGAGATGCACAAAGAAAATTTGTCACAATTTTGTCTACCATTTAGATCCATGAGATAAACAAAAAGAGAGGCTTGTATTCATGCAGCACCACGGTTCCCAGAGTGTTATGGGCTGTACAAATAAAGAAAAAAACACAGTGCTTGGCCTGAAGAGAGTTGAAATAAGTGAGGGTATCCTAAAATCAGTGAATGAATGGGGATGACCAGTGTTCAGGGCAGAGTGAGCTCCTAAATGTTGGCTGGTTGGTTTATGGATAAAATGAGTAGTTGCAGGAGGGTATTCAAACATGAATAATGAGTAATTGTGTGGATAATTATAGTGCCTTCCAAGCCTGAAAGACAACATGGGTGAAATCACAAAGATACTTGTTTGCAAATACAAACCAACAATACAATTGTAAAACAAAACGCAAATATGAAAGCGAGCTGGGGAAGATGTTATAGGGTTGGGTTTGAAACTGAAGGCCGAGAGAGTCTTCCTGAGGATGAGCTTAAGAAAAGTGAAATGGGGCTCAGGACAAGGAAAATGTATTTGAAGAGTAGAAGGATTCTTTTCTTTTCCTCACTGGCTAGGTAGCCAAGTGTCTCTGAATTACAGGTTATTGCTGGCTACTTCAAATAATTACTCCAAGCAGGACACGGGTCCTGGAATAAAGGGCAGATCTGATTTCATTGCTCTCTGCACTGCCATTCACAAGTTTTTTGATATCCCCCAAATTGGCTTAAAAGGAAAAGAGACATTAATGAGGCAAACAGTAGTAGAGAGCAGGTGCCTACCCAGCATGCACAAAGGCTTCCTGGCAAATTTGAGTCTCCCCCTCCATCCTTTGTAGCGACAGCAACAGCCAGCAGCCCAGATTCTTAAGGCAAACTCTGCTCCAAAGATGAAAATGGCAAAAGTTTCCTGTATCAAGACACAAACAACATTGTTAGTCTCACAATAATTTTGCAGTAATTCTGGACACAAGGATACAGTTGAAGGAAACAGGTGAGGTGCAAGTGTTAGGATATGTGTAAGAGAGAGGAAAAAAGTGGAGAAGAATCAAGGCTGATGACAGGGCAAGGCAAAGAGGGGACATAGTTTTCCAGTCTGCTAAGTACCATGCAGGAAGGATTTGCCCCTGCTGTTGGGTAAAAGTGAAATGCTTACCCTGTCTTAATCGAAGGACAATTACTTCACAGGAAGACCTCCTGCTCTACACAAAATGAGGAGATGTATGTGAGGGGTGACTGCAGAGTCCCCAGGGCACTCTGTGCCCACCCCCAGGGTCAGCCACCAGCAGCTCGTTCATGCAGCCATATCTGTCCAGACAGGGCAGGACACAGGACACTTATATGGTCATAAGTTTAAAGCAGTGATAAAGACATATGTAAGAAAAATTTAAGGCATATATTGTTCCCTTAAATTTCTGATGGATGAGAAGAATGGGATTTTCCACCTTGCTCCAGATCCTTTCTAAGCATGGGGAGGGAATGGGGAGCAAAGAGCTTCTCTGAGGTGCTCAGCAGGGTGGGGTGCCAAGGGCAGCCTGGGGCACACGGTTACTTTTCCTCTCTGTGAATTGCGGGCAAGAGGGAAAAGGGGACTTTTCCCCATGCTCATTGCCCATAGCTTCTAAAAGCTGCTGAGAGCCACATAAAAACAAGCACAGGAGAAGGAAAGATAACCTCAGGCTTTTTCAAATGTGAAAGATGGGCCTAAGCAGGGTAACAGAGACCAAAAGCAAGTTTCCCATTCCCTGAGGGATGAAGGTGTTTTCAAACAGGCACTTTTTGAGAAAGAACATGCAAGGGGAATTCACCTTTCATTCAAAAAATCCTTTTGGTATTTAGCTCTTGCTCGAATCTATATGTCTCTGGAGGTACAAGGCAAAATGGAAATTGAGATCCTGGAACTAATTTTGGTGTTCAGTTTCTCTGGGGATACTTTAAACAAGGCCAGGTTAAGCGAGACATTGTGTCCTGTATTTTATGATAGCTATGGGAGCAAAGGAAGTTCATTTTTAGGGTCATTTTCATAAAATGTTGAATTTGCAATTTTATATTTAGGGAGGGTATTTTCTATTTTTTAATTCTTCTGCTAAATGGGAAGCCTTGTTGAAATAATGTCTTGAGCATGAATTTCAGCATTTATAGAACAAGCAATCTGGAATGTATTTGCTGTGAATACATTTTCTCTCAAAGGCACTGCCTGCAGCAATTTCAGTTATGCTGCTATTGGACAAAAGCATGAGTCCAGCTCTGATGACCTCCCTTGAAAGAAATACTAGGATTAATAGAATACTATAGAATGAATCAAAACTGTTGAAAGATTCCTCAAAAAAATATCTTTCAAGTGTGGTTAGGTCTGGCATGGTCGATAGGAAATTTCCTGATAATCTGATGGAAGGACTGTTAGACAAATGCTGAAAAGCCATGATTTAAAAGCCTCAGGATAGGGTTTTTTCCTCTCATTTTCTTTTTGCTCAAGAACCTCAATTACTTTTTAATCCGTTGGTGTTGACAATGGACTGGGAACTCTCAAAATATGTAAGTGCACAGTCACTGCTCCAGAAGCAGGAGCAGAAGCCTCACTGCATGCACAGCTGGGAGCAAGTTTCCATCCCTGCTGATGGGGCTGATTTCAATTCCAGGACATTACCAGGCTGATGCAGCAGCCACAGTTTACTTACCAGCAAGAGGAGCCAGTCTCCAGAAACTGTTTCATACTCCTTGAAAGTTGTCAGGACTGCTAAGATCAAACACCCCAAGACGATCAGAAACCTGAAATGAAACAAAAAGCACAGCATTTTTAAGCCTCTCTGTATTTGCACTGGAGATATTGCCTATAAAATCATGAGTAGAGACCTCCATGGGATGGCTTCTCCCTGTTGGCAAGAATGAGGTGGGTTCTGATGAAGATCAGAAGTTTTCAACCAGGTTGGAGCAGGGGGAACTGGCAGTCGTGGCAAGATCAGTGTCAGAATGTTCCTGGGACAGACATGCTGTAATCAACCCACATTCTTCAGGAACGAGATGGGTGATAGTGCATTTTGGGAAGGGATTGCATTATGTGGCAGAGGATTGTGTTGCTCAGGAGGTCCATTCCAAGCTGTGTGCTGCCCAGACTGGCACTGCAGTTACTGCCAATGGATCTCCCTAGCACATCCTGAGGCTTGGGAAAGAGTAAATGCCTCACTACAAGGCAGCACTGGGACAAACCCTCCCTTGAAAACTGCATTTCTTTTTCTTTTTTCTTCTCTTTTTGCACTCATTTCTATGCAGATGAAAAGACAAAAAGGTTTGAAAGAGTAACAAGAGAGGATAAATTTCTGCTCTCCAGTAAACAAAGTATATGATAAATCATTGCCCCTGTGTTATTTTCTGTCTGTGAGGCTCCAGAACACAGAGATTTGACTAAAAATTCAACTCCCACTGCTGGCAAATCCAATTCAGTCTAATTGATCTGCTTTGCAAAATTATTCCCAGGTTCAAGCTATTCAAAATCTTTTATAGAAGTGATTACTGTGAAGCAAAGGGGCAAACTCATATTCTGGTACTTCATGTACCCAAATCATGGGCATTTTAATGTGTTTCCAAAACTTGATCCACAGGAACAGAGGGGCAGGTGGCCATGGAAATATTTTGAGTTTAATGAATAAATTAGAAAGATATCTTTTTAAAAGCTCTGGATCCCCTGCTTTCATAGCTAGGGTACATCAAAGAAATGATAGGCATTAGGTACTGAAATCACCCAGGGAAAAAAGCTTGTGAAGAATCAAGCTGTGTTTATGTGTACTACCTGCTTTGAATTTCAATCTGGTTCCTGTAGTGTGATTTCATCTCTTGCTGAGAAAAACTCCACTTTTTTTCACTGGGTGAAATGAGCAGAGACAGAGCCTGCAGAGGAGGCAGTGACAAGGGACTCAGCTCAGCTCAGCAACGTGAAAACTTTGGGTTTTCATTTCCTTCATGTCTGAGAAAACCTAGGGCTAAAGAGGGGTATTCTGAGAATGTGCAAATTATTTGCAGCTGGAGTGAAAGGACAGAGGTGAGCTCCAGATAGGTCCTGATGGTTTTTGGGGGAATTTCCTCCAAGCAGAGTCCACTAGCACCCTACATGCAAGGAAAAGACAGCATTGAAACACTTAATAGCAAACCCTGAAAGATTACTTTGCTGTGGCTTCTCTGAAATTCACTGTTCTTATGCCAGGAAAATTTCAGATCAGCCATTTTGAACAAGGTTAGAGCAGAAGTAATGTGTTTGCTTATGCTAAATAATTTTGGATTTCTTTGGCAAGTTTCACCTTTTCCCACTCCCCAACCCTGCTCTAGAGCATGGGTTATGTAGTTGGTAGGAAACAGACCAAAATGTGTCTTTTGCCATCTACCTATAACCACACTACTGCTTCTCAAGACATTTGGCAGTACTGAGATAAGGGTGACAGGAAAAATCCACTTAGCAATTTTGTGGTGCTCCTGCCATGCCCTTGAGCTTTGTCACACCATTATCTTCTTGTCCCTTCCATGCAGTTACAAAGCCAGTGGCTCCCCGGCTTCCCAAGACCCTTGATCCAGCTGTCCAGAACCTCCAAGAGCAAACAGGTGAAAACTAAGCAAAGGCAATATGATCTCTTTGATTAACTATAAGCCACCTATGCTCTACCATACTACAGCCCTTAGAGTGGTACCATCACCCACACCCCACTGAAAGCCTTGAGCAGCTGCTGCTTGGTACTTTCCACTACAGCCGCTTCTTTATACCATGTGAAAACTCAGCCACCCATCAGCTCACAAGTATCATTTTAATGATTTAATGAAAGGTGAAACACACTGAGAACAGTCCAAGGAAATTACATCATCACATTACATCATAGGTACTTAAACTAAAGGCATGAAATTACGATGTCATTTAAAAAAAAACACCGCTGTCAATTAAAGATGATGTACAGATTTTTGTCGAAAAGGAAGACAGAAGATAAATTAGTAGTGAAATCATCTTTTTTGCCTAAAAATATCTGCGGTTTTACCACTAGAGGGTACCGGTGCTCCACAGAGCGAGGGGTTGCAGCTTCCTCCTTTTGGAACAGGCTCAAAGCAGTTCCAAGATGCGCAGGTGGTCGCAGCCACGTATTTGATACAAGGAAAGGGGTCTTACAGTGATGAAAGATTTTGGACAATAAAAATCCCAGATGTTGACACCAAGGGACAGCTGCTCAGTGCTGTCAGGTGTGCTCCTTGTTCAGTTCCTCATGTGGTACCAAACACGCTGCAAGCCCCAGCTCCACGTGAGAGCCCACCTGTGAGGACAAGAGGCCATGCAGGACAAAACACCCACTAAAAGTAGGGTGAGAGGGTCATACTGAAGATCACAAGTCCTTGTGAGTAATCTTGAGGGCAAATCTGAGGAGAGATGGTGGCCTGAAGCCCCCATTGCAGGAAGGGCACGAAGGCCCTCAGAGGTGCCATTGCTGAGGGGGAGCTGCAGGCCCCAGACCCACGGAGCCCTCAGAGCCTCACCCCGGGCTCCTTCCTGCAGGACTCGGGGTTTGAGGGGATGAAAGGCCCGTGTTAGCGCCCATAACCCATCTTGGAAGGGTCTGCTTTCCTCCTGCTGCACCACGGCTGAAGGGTAAACACCAACTGCAAACACCCACAAGTTAATCAGCTCACCACTCAGCAGACCTCCTCAGCCTCTGCAATAATTATCACTGCAGCTCAGAGCATGCCATCAACTTCAATCTGCACTGATGCTGTGCAGTTCAGCCTCTTCTGGTCTGGATCCTGATGGGTTTGAAGCCTGCAAGTCTTCCTGTGTCCTCTTTCTGTGGAAGATGTCACTCAGATTCCACCCTTCTTACATCAGTCCCCCTTGCTCAGCAAAGACAAGAAGGTTCATCTTCCGCTCGCTGCTACTGCCCCTATTTTGGGCACACCTATGCCCATGTGGTGGCCATGCAAACATAAAGAGAATTTGCAACAGGGCAGTGCCTTAGTCTGCACTGCCTAATTTCATTTTGTAGAGGCAGCAGTGTGGGCTGAGCGGTTGAGTCTGGTTCTAAAATTGTAACAGGAAAATCACAGGGTAAGAAACTGCTGAAATCAGAGGATGAGCAGGAGGAAGACTGCCACTGACCTGGGGAATCAAGGGACAGAAGGGGAGAAAATCTGAAATTTACTCACAGTTATAATGATTCATGGGACATAGAGCACTAAGGATTGGATGAAAGAAACAGGGTGAAAAATCAAGGTTTAAAATTAAAACTCAGTCCTATTAAGTCAAAGCTTCCTATGAAACTGTGTTTCAGCAGGTGGCAGTCCAGACTTCAAGAATGTGTATCACCTATGCCAAATGAGGATCTGAATGTGTTCTTCAGCTTTTAAGAATCATCCTTGCCATTATTTTACATAATTTTTCACAGCATATTACATGGTTCCTATTTGCAGCATTATGCCTTAAAAATCTGATTAGTTCATTGTATGCATAATTTCCAGATCACCAAATGGCAGTGCTTTCTTGTTACTGTCACAAATCATATATTATTCAGGTCAATTTATTTTCTTAGTTTTAGAAATTACACATTTAATACTCATATATTCTTACTGTACTATTTTGCTGTGTTTAAAAGAGTATTAAAAAAAAATATACTTTCCCAGAAAAGAAGAAGTAATTTACGTCTATGCGTGATCATGAATCTAATGTTTCTTCTATGAACATCACAGACTGTTTTGTTTGGTACATTTTTACTTATTTTGCTATTCCCCATTCTTTGAGTTTTTCATCTATATCTGTTTTCATTTGAAGCCAATAGAACACAGATATAGCTGAGAACTTTTATGTGTTTTATATATACATCTGCTCATCACATTTCTGTTCACCATCCCCTCCTTCAAAACTGCAGAAGCAGATCCTGTAGGAATTTGCCTGTAATCTATTCCAAAACAGCTTTCCTGTGAAGTTGTTTTGAGCACTGGATCTGCCATAGGCAGGCCAAACTACATTTGCATTTGGTATCATTTTGACAAATTTTTGTGCTGTGGGACAAAATGTTAAGCCTCAGTGAGGTTTAGTTAATAGAGAGGAATGTGTACTTCTAGTGTACAGCTCAGGTTGATTTAAACCAAATAGCTCAAGCTGGTCGGGAGCACCTGGAGAGGATATTTCTTCTGTTTAACTGTAAGGACAGACTGGTGATGAGCTCCTGTGGAGAGGTTTACTGTGCAAATCAGCTGAATGCCACCCCTTTATGTTTACCCCTGGTTTGGATATAATTATAAATACCACCTCTTCATAATGTTTATGTATTTTTGCTACTGAAATTAGCCAGCCAGCCACAGCATTTCTGGTTTGTCTAAAATCCCTTGTAAATTTAGGTATCACATCTACATGTGGCCAGGAATCCTGGTTAAAAAATTACAACCCAGGCTTTGGGTAAGAAAGCCTCCAACCTCTAACTGAACAGTTACTAGTAAGAAATCACCTCAGTCCAACAGTGCACAGATTTCTTTTTGCTCTCTCATCTTCAATACCACTTTTTGCAAGACATTGGGACTCTTCTATCTCCAAATATTCTTATGAATCTTAGATTTTTTGGCTTTGCTTCATTTGGTATTTTATTTTCTTCCCTTAAAGCTTATGCTCTGGTTTCATTATGCTCTGCCACCTGGTAAATGCTAATGGAATTCTCTAAGACTGTGATATGTAAGGAAAATCTGACAGTGTTCTGCTAAATTTTTGGTTTAGGGTATCCAAAGCAATATGGTTCTAAACCATGATTCCCACACAGTTTCCCAAATATCATATTGGAAAAACCTTATTTTCTTCAGCTATTGGCTTTTACCCATAAGGATTAAAAATGCATCTTTTCTCACATTTCTTTCAGTTGCTCTATATTCCTACCCACCATCTTTTCCTCTTTTTCAGAACTTCGTTTTTCACAGAACATCTGCAGTATCTTGCACTGATCGCTTTATGGTTGCTAATGAGAAACTTGAGTCAGGGTTTTTAACACTAAAAAAATTACATTACCAAATATTTGAGAATAGCTCTTCAGAGAGAAGGGAATGTATGCCTGATTTCCACAGACGCTGGAATACTCACTGTTTAATATTTAGATTCTTGAATCTCTGCAATTCCAAGCAATAGGCCAGAGATCAGTACTGACATAAGGGTGACAGGAAAAATCCAAACATTTTGTGAGGCTACAAAAGGGCCAGGGATGCCTGGAAAAGCACAGAGAAACTTAGTGGAGGTCCTGGAAGAGAAGAGAAAAAGCAACAAGTCCTGCAGAAGGGATGTTCTAAGGTTTCCCTTTCCTTGCATCCACAGATTTCCCTGAGTGCACACCCACAGCTCCATGCAGAAATCCCTGTCCCAGTGCCATTGTCCAGCAAGGACAGGGCAGAAATGCCATGCTCAGCAAGCTGTATTGCACTCTTGCTCTGCTGTGATAGCAAAGGCAGAAAAAAGTCCTTCACATGATCTGAGGAAAACTCTAGAATGTAAGGAAAGATCCCCAAAAGAGCCCTGGTCTAACTGGCATACAGGCTGACCTGGCAGGCGCTGAGGTGGTAGCTCAGAATGACACCTGTCCATTGGTGACAGAGGCGACAGACATTGTCCCTGGCACAGCAGGAAGCTGAGGCAGAAAAGCCCAAACCTTACTCATGCCAGGTTTTTGATGGCCTTGAGCTCTCTTTGGCAGGAATGCCTCTGAATGGGCTTCACTGCTGTGTCCATGAGTCTGGAAAGCTTTTAAAATCAAGACCTGTGAGGGGAAAGCTGTGCTACACAGCAGGGCATTTAGGGTACAAAAGAACAGCTTTTATATCAAATGCTTCCTCTTTCCTCTCCTCCATGTACTAGCCAAACAGGTTAAATCTCCCTTGTCTTGCTTTTTTTCAGGCCCAGTCCTAAAAACCTTTTTCTTCTGAGTCCTGTTGACCACCACTGCCATCTTTCCCAGGGTCTGGCATGCTGTAGCATTTTGGGTCAGCAGTGTCAGATAGCACAGATACCATCAATCTGCATTTTCTGTCAGAAGAATGGTCTGACACATTTCCCAGGTTTGCTGGTATGAGCCTGCAAAACAGCCCAGAGCACTACATTTCCCTGCCTGTTTTTCCTCAGCTTAGAAGACAAGAGTCATATACCATGATCCTATTTCCCTCCTGGGAAAAGTGTCAAAAGTGCTCCAAAATTCCCGGCATGTGTAAGTTACTGGGAGAGACCAAGGCATCTTGTCACATGAGTGGGGGACAGATGGCAGAAGCAAAGGAGAGGCAATGACAGCATTAGCTACCAAGGGGTTGCATGTCTCCTATCCCCTGCAGCTTGAATAAGGATGCAAAAGCTTCTGACTTGCAACTAAATACCCTGAATTGCTTCATTAGTGGTTTTAAATTCTATTTTTATATCAAGTGAAGGATATCAGACTGAACTATTGTTTGGGACTTTTATCTGCCATGCCCAGAATGCCTATCCATGGGCTTATCTCTGGCTGGCAGCAAAGCTGCTAATTGAGTTGAGACACACAGACTAGGAGCACGGTGATCCATCAGTGCAGCAGGGCAGGGAGAGCACAGAGCCAAACCACATCACCCAGCAGCCCCAGCTGCAAAAACCACAAATCAAATTAGTTCTGACAGGGCATTCTCCAAAAGATATTAAAAAATTGGTGTGGAGCCATTTCAAGGTAAACCTTAAGATTCCTACATTGGTTTCTGCTAAATTTTGCAAAACAAAAGTGCTGGACCTTTGAAGGCCAACCTGTAATTGAGTATTTAAGTGCCCAAACTACTGCAAACTCTGTAAAGAAGTGAATTTAGATGACAGAAAGAGTCTAAGGTTAGACTAACAATCATCTATATCAATGCTTAAACATCTGGAGAAAAATTTCTAGGAAGGCACCTTTTCAAAAGTCACTCAAGACTGCTGTGTCCAGAGGGACAAAAGATCTAGGAGCCTACCTCCAAACATGACAAAATCTCAGGGGCACACAAGATTTAGGATGTCTCACAGGGAGATACACTGATCTCCCCCAAAACCCTTCCTTGTTTCTTTAGAAAGGAGAAGAATGAATTATACCCTCTAAATAAAGCTTTAGAAATCTCAAAAAAATGCAAATGAGAGTAACTTCTGAACACACAGTTGTAACTTCTGCCTTGATTGAACACAGTGTTCTGATATTTTCTACTGTCCCATTTGAAATCACAAAAGACTGTAGCAGACAGAGAAAACAAACAGAAAAACCCAAAGAGCCCACCCACCCTTTCTTCCACCTGACCAAAGTGTCTTTTCTTGCAGGTACACACATCAAATATATTAGGTCTTCCAAAGCTGGCACAGCTGAAAGTGGATTTCTAATAAGAAAGCAGCAGTGTCCAGAAAAAGCCTCTGTAGTCTCCAATACAGAGTTTCTAGGTAGGAAATCCATAATAATAATAATTGCGTGGTCAAACAGATTCTACAGTGAACTGAAAGAGAATCTTTGCTCTTTATGCAAGACTTCAACCCATTTTGGATATTGATAGTTGGGGTTTTTTACATTTTTGACCATACATTACAAACCCTATACTTTAATAAATGCCAATGATTCCAACCCAATGTAGCACTTCAGCCATGAGGGACTGCCAATTGAAAAAAAAAAGCAACATTTCAGCTGGGACTGTATCTTTGCTTGTACCTTCTCAAACTCATGACACAGTCACCCTTATGTGAGAACATGAACACTTTCTGCAAGGATCTCAGCTCTCAGCTGGAGCAGGACATTCAGAAGAAAAGCTGCATGGTGCCATTCCCAGTAGACTTTTTAGCCTGGACAAAGATCTGCATCTGTGTAAGGAAGAGGTGCATGACTGCACATGACCTGCACTCAACAACAACTCTGCCAGTGCACTCCAGGTCCAGGTACAGCTCAGTGGGTTTTCCATTATGGGCAATGAAGTGTCCAGATAATGCAGCTCCTGTGGAGCCAGACATATGGCTCAGTTCTCTCAGATTAGGTAGGATCTCTGGTTTTTCTGACATTTACTCCACAGTGAGCTCTATCATTTTGCACCTGAGGTGGTCACAGTTGTTCTTGTGACACAGGGCACTTGACTCGGGGCTTTTTCAGCTAAAATCATGAAGTATTGCAGCTAGAATAGAAGATAGATCTTTTCTACATAGTGTTTAATCACTGCCTGACCAGAGAAAATCAGACAAAGGTCTCAGATCTTTACTTTGAACCATCCAGTTGTTGGGTTTTTTAAATCCAGGAAGACTTTCTGAAATTTTCCTATAAGTGAAGAGTTCAGAGTCATTACTGCAACTGAGGTTATTTGACAACACTGCACATCAGCTTTTCTTAACAATCTGTCTGTAGACTATGACCCATTCACACATCCTGTGGTGCTGCAAAACAAACTCACTTCAATCAGTCAGTGAAGGATTTCTTACTGCTCAGAATGCAAAGAGGATGAGCTGCTCTCACTTTATCCACAGGGAGAGCAGAAGAGAAGAAAGGATCTGTGCTGAAAAATGCAAAGGCTAAACTTCATGTCACAGGAGCTATGGATAAAAAGAGCAGTGGTGGCGCAGAGGAATGCTTTTTCTTGGAATACACAAATTGACACAGGCAAAATACTGTGTTAAGAGACCAAATTTCACTGGAAATTAAACCGGATTTTTAATCTGGTTTGATTTATGCTGTTCCTATAAACCTTTTCTTACACCAGACTCTTCACCTTTGCTTTGTGCTCCATAGCAGGTTGTAGTTTGGCATTCTTGATCAGTCAGATGACAAGGATTCACAGCTCTAGCTCATTTCCAGAACAATACCCCAGAAAACAGCATTATCTGGAAGCCAGGGGAAGGCAACTGAATGCAGAATATTCTTAATGTTCTAATCTCTCCCTATAACAGAACAGGGAATGTCTCAGAAGCTCTAGATTATCTCAGATAAAATAGCCTTTTTAAAGCAAATTAGCATTTTTAACAAGTGTAGGACCATTATCTCACTCTGATCCCAAGGGATGGGCTTCTCTCCAGTAATGATGGACACCACAGTGCAACTCCACTTTCATGCTGCTCCTCCATGGGGAAAGAGATGTTCCTCCCCTAGTTTCTGTTGGATACTTCCAGCCCTGTATGGAGTCTCACAGTGCACTTGGTACACCTGACTCAAGCCCCAGATTTTTTGTGTTTTTTGAAGGAGACGGCTCCATTACACCGACCAAGAGTAGTGTCAGAGTCCTGGCCCTGAGCAGAGTGTCACATGGATGTCACATGGAAAATTCCTTTGGGATGGGAACCTGGGCACAGTCTCCCAATCACACTTTCCCCAGATGGCAAGATGTTTGATGTCAGGCTTTTTCTCTCAGTGCAGAAATAAAATCACTCCTTGTAACTCAGCCTCACACCAATCAAACCACTGCCACAGGTCTTCTGTCTTTTAATACCTGCCTTTCAAAATATATTTGAGGGCTTCTCTTCTCTGATACTTCTATAAGAACACTGGGAATCTTTTTTAACATCTATTTGTTGGGAAAATATAAGAAGGACAAGAAGTGGCTTTTGACCCTAAAATGTCAGCTGCTGCCTTGATGTTTTAACACATGACAAGATATGTGGTCTGGATAGAAATGTGAGGGGGATGATCAGTTGTTTAAAGGCAAATCCCTTTATAATAGTGTTTTTTTCAACATCTTGCATTTAAACTGATGAGAATGTGTCAATAACTTTTAAGTGTTTCAGCAAAGGTGCTTACAGAGGCTGTGTTCTGTGGAATTTCTGTAAGATCTGCATCTTCTTAGGAAAGAGCATGGTGCTGATGAAGCATGGAGGCCAACACAGCAACAGCTGAAGTGTGAGGAGCAGATGAGTTATTTGTGCTCCTTTCCAATCTCCAGCTCACATTCATTAGCAAATGATGAGTTGTGTTAGCATGGCAAATGAATCACAGCCTCACTGGAGGTGAACTTTGGATAAGCAATTTGGAGGTCATTGTACCATCAGGACTCTGAGTGACACAATGGAACGGTGTCATTAGCACACAGGATTTGTACCTATGTAAATCTGATGATGTTTTAGAGTATTTCTGCTGGTTTGCATTACCATAAACAATTAATCTGCATTCAAAATTCAGAAG
Source organism: Setophaga petechia (assembly GCA_024362935.1). Classification (NCBI taxonomy): domain Eukaryota; kingdom Metazoa; phylum Chordata; class Aves; order Passeriformes; family Parulidae; genus Setophaga; species Setophaga petechia. Next base: position 17,221,379 of record JANCRA010000011.1, read on the forward strand.
AATCATTTGTAAGCATGCAACATTTCATTTGATGCCTGAAGTTGAAGTCTTTGGAGGAGGTTATCAGTCTTTTCCAGACCTGTCCAATTTTTATTCCTGAAATGTTTCACCAGCATCTGCAACAATGCTTCCCTACACAATGTATGATGGCCCTTTTGCTCAACTGACTTGTTAATGTCTCAGATTGCATTGTCCCTGTTTAACCTGACAGATTCAAACAATGACAATTCTATCAAACCCTCAGAGAAAAATGGCAATATGGAAGGAGAGATTTTTGGGTTTATTCGAAGAAAGAAATCTAGTGACTTGAATAAGTTGAAAATGGCAGAGATTTCAGCATATACAAAGTACATTTAGAAAAATAGAAAAAAAATGCAGCAATGAGAAGTCCTGCATGCAGAATACAATCTAGAATACAGTTAAGCCTGTGCTAAGGAACTCTGTTAGGAATACCATGTTTGTGTGCCCAAAACCTGTGAATATTTGTGTGTCTCCTGCGTGGAACAGCTGGCTTTACAGAAGGAAAGTTGTCTATGACAGAGGAATACTGGGCACAGTGAGACACAGTCTTGACGTAACTTTCCTATTCTTGACATCAATGGGAACAGGAATTCCTATTCTTAATTCAAGCTTTGCCACATTCTTCTGCTGTAGTATCAGGGCAGAGAGTGACTGGAATTTCATCATAATAACAAATCAATAAGGGTGGAGAGCTAAATCCATTTTCAGGTATAGCTGATCTGACCTGCCAGCCAGCCAGTAAAGCTCACTCAGTGAGCTGAAAAACCCTTTGAAGTCCACAGGCACTACCAGCTACATTAGTGGGACAGCAGACACTTAAATCATCTGTACACACACAGATATTTGGGTGCCTGAATTGAATATCCAAATCATGCCTTGAAACTCATCTCTTGCAGGTGAACAGAAGCAGAAAGTCTGGAACAGCAAGTAACAATACTGGTGCTCTGCTCCCAGCTTGCAGTGCCAGTTCTGAATACTGAGATGATGGGGAAGGTTTGCATCAGACACACAGAGCTTTTCCCTTTATCTGTAAAATCAAGACTTTTGCAGAGGGACAAATCTCAGGCCTAGGTTTTTATTGACCTCCCAGACAACCATGATGGTTGACACAGGTATCTAAAAGGTGTGAAAAGTCAGGTTTTCCTCCCTTTATGTCCCACCAGGACATGTCCAGGGATAGGGAGCTACACTTGCCATGTGGCTACAGAGAACATTAGTAGGTGAGCACGAGGCTGTAACTCTTTCCTGGGTGAAAAACCTATTGACTCAGATAATCCCTCCAGTACCTCAATTCTGCAATTAAACAGGGATCTTGGCCTTGACTATCTCCAGCACAGACTACACATTTCTATTTGCTATAAAGTGGCTTGAAGTTGTTGTCTACACTGATTAATTATTTATCTCATAGGCTGTAACTGTTTCAGGGGTGTTTTCTGAGTAATCTTGATCAAGATGCTCATGACTGATTGTACATTGATTGTTCTATTGCTTATCAGCAGCAGTAGTCCCAAAAAGTTTCAGGATTCTGGTCTATATTCAAAGTAATCCATATTCTTCTTAAACAGGAAATTAAGGAGCCAGTCCCAGGCAGTTCTGGGGAACCAAAATTAATAACGAGTTGTTCCTAGAAATACTTCCCTGTACCATTTTTACCCTTGAGTGTAGATGAATTCTATTGTTTTTTCACAGACAAGACAACCATAAAAGTAAGAATTTCCAAAGAAAGAAAGCTTAGCTTCTCCTGTGAATAAGAGTTATAGCTAGGAAAAAAAAACCCAAAAACAAGTACTGTAATGCCAGTAGAATTATAAGACCTGATAACTACAAGTTTTCAGGTCATTTGAATTCTGGGGATGCTGTGGTAAGTCTAATGATAAAGCTAATTACTCACAAGAACAAAATTCAAAAGAGTTTCATGGTGAATGCTTCCCATTAAATTACTGACACTATTTTGGTCACTGTGGCATTTAAAAAAAAAGCACATGGTTGTACTCAGCTTGCTTGTAAAGTTATTAGATACATCTCAAGGTGCCTGCTTTAGGTATACACCAGACAGATGTAATGTGGCTGTGGATGCTGTTCATCTAACACAAGTGATTCAACAGTCCCACAATAGAAAGCACATAATTAAGGTCTGCACACACCATTACAGGAGTTATGGGGCAGGCTAAGAAATATTTCACCCTCCAGACTCTTGAGGGAACTCATGCTCCTTCTTCCAGCAAGGATCATTGTGTTCTTTCCTTCACAGGACAGAAGAATACAAAAGTGTAGGAAATATTTCAAACACAAATATTGTTTTGCCAGGAATTTTGAGTCACTGTCTTTATGCAAGAAATGTCACACTGTGCACAAACACAGGAGCAGCTTTTCCCTTGAGCCTGCACAGTAGAAATTAATATTGCAGTTGCTATTTTGTGCATTGTGTCGCATCTTTCAACCTTGCTCTACTGCTTAAACTCACATCAGTTTTAGTCTTGCTGTGGAAGTTCTATATGTTGGAGGATGCAGTCATATAGAAATGTTTTCTCACCTCCTGGAAGTAGTTCTGGTTTTTCTGTTTTATTTATTTATTAATTTCTTTTGATCTGTTTATTTATTTCCAGAACAGGCTTTTTATTAGTGCCCTAATTTACAGAGCAGGGAATAAATGGCACATGTCTGTCTCTTCACCCTTTATTACAGCATTAACCTTTCCATTATCTGCTCAAAAGCAGGGTTTAAATTGCAACCATTAGATCCAGCAATGACTTCATCAGCTAATTGAGTAGCAATCCCAATCAGTCAGCTGATGGCCCACAGATCCTAACTATGAGTTAGATGATAAAAGGAGAAACAAGAAATAACAGCTAAAACCAGATTGAATTCAGGGGTTATTGGCTCCTCTCCACTTGCTTTTATGGTACAGCAAGTTAGCTAGATTGGAGTCACACAATGCTCCTAATTGATAAGGTAGCAGTGCATCAGATCAGACATTTTTTGCATGCATGAATTTCCATAATTACCTCCATTCATCCAGGAACAAATAAAGTAAAGAATAATTTTCTAGGATTCACACATAAAAATCCACATTTATTTCACAGGTATACATGAAACATTTCACTACGCTTTTGGGAGCTACCAGCTCCTGTGTTAGAGTCAGCATGCAATGGTGTGGTTTGTAAGCTTCTGCCTGCCCTCAGGTTCTCCTCTCCCCTTCACCCACTCCACCTGCAAGATGACAAGTTCTTCTCTGTCACTGTTTGCTGCCCAATGGGAACTGAGAAATCTTGAAATATTAAACTGGAAAGATTCAGATAACTCCATCCTACCCTCAGCCTTTGGGCTGGATCTCATCACCTTGGCAATACTGGGTTTAGGGGGAGCTCAGGCCATGAGAATCTATTGTCCAATCTTCACTAAGCTGTCACATTTACATTGACATCCTTCTGGTTACTCTGTAATGGGATTTCAATCCCAGTGAATAAAAAATAAATTTACTGTGGTCCTTGAGAAGAAGTTTGTGTACACATACCTTTAAAACCTTACCTTAAATTGGAGAACCAGATCTGGTAAAACAGCAAGCCATACTATTACAGTCACTTGTTAGTACCTCTAACTTAATTATACAGTGTTTTAGTATGAGAGTATCAGAATTAATGAGTCTATCAAGGGCATGGATACAAAGGTAACTGAAGTGGAATGGGTTAATTTTTCATACTAAGAAGCAATTAATGAATTTGAGGGCACAAAATCCTGTGTTTTCACATTAATCTGCTCCCATTATCATTGTAGCCTGGATAAAGAAGGCTCAGATATTTCTACATCCCACTGAAATCTGTTCCATATTTGTGGTTTTTGTTTCTTAGAAGCAGTACATATATAAAGGCCATCATTTAAGGAAAGTAATGACAGCTTGAGCAGAAGTGCAATAAAATCCAGGAAGTCTTTGATGCACAGGATGACACACCTCTTACATCTTACTTCCACAGTTTGACTTAAGCCAAGAACCAGATTTGGCATCAGGGAGGGATATCTCTTCATTTCACTCTGGCATCGAGCATTGGCTTAGGCCTGGATATTTATTTTTCTTTTGCCTAGAACATAAAGCATAATCTATTTCTTAGGCTAATCTGGGAGTATTTTATTGTAGCAGGAAATAATTAGTGTCTCACTCTTGAAACACTTTGTCTTCAGTACAGGCCTTTTTCTTTTTTCAATGTTTCAGGCTTATTGTAGAGGTAACTGTCATTATGGTGGTGAATGCAGTGCATAAGTAGATTGTCTCTAATACCATCTTCAGAAAATACTTAATTTAATGTAACTGCATGTGACTGAAGCTTAGTCCTTGTAACCTTTGCAATAAAACAGAGGACCCCATCTTTATATCCTGGAGCCTGACTAGGAAGGGTCAGAGATGCAGAAGGGTCTGTAACTCTTGCACATGCAGTAGAAGACCATTGAAATAAATCAGAAAGATCAGAAATCATAGAATATGATGAGTTGGAAGGGATCCATCAACATAATCAAATCCAGCTCCTGGTCTTGCACAGGGCACCACAAGAATTATGCCTCAGAGAATTGTCCAACTGCTTCTTGAATTCTCTCTGGCTTGGTGCTGTTATCATTTCCCTGGGGAGCCTGTTCCAGTGCCCAAATACTCTCTGGGTGAAGAATCTTTTCCTATTATCCAGCCTAAACCTCCCCTGACACAGCTTGAGGCCATTCCCTTGGGTCACCAGAGGGAAGTGGCCGCTGTCTGCCCCTCCTTTTCCTCTCATGAGGAAGCTGTAACTGCAATGGGGTCTTCCCTCAGGCTCCTCCAGACTGAACAATCCAAATTACTTCAGCTGCATCTTTTTTGGCTTCACCTCAAGGCTCTTCACCACCTCATTGTCTCATCTGGATGCTCTCTAATAGTTTAATGTGGTTTTTTTTATTTATTGTGGTGACCAAATCAGCACACAGGACTCGAGGTGAGACTGCCCCAGTGCAGAGCAGAGCAAGACAATCCCCTCCCTTGCCTGGCTGACAATGCTGATGTCCTCAAGAACAGGGCTGGCCCTCCTGGCTGCCAGGACACTGCTGGCTCGTGTTCAACTGTCCACAGACCAGGACCCCCAGGTCCCTTCCCAGAGCTCTGCTCTCCAGCCTCTCATTCCCCACACAACCAGGGGGGGTGTTGTCCCAGGTGCAGAATCCAGAACCTGCCCTTGCTAAACTTCATTTGGTTGATGATTGTCCATGTCTCTGATTTGTTGAGGTCTCTCTCTGCCCTCAAAGGAGTCAACAGCCCCTTCCAATTTTGTATCATCACCAAACTTACTCAGTATAACTTCAGGTCCAAGATGTACATCTGTCTACTTATTCTATCTTCCTACAATTTTACTGACCAGCTCTTCTGCCCAGTTCCCTGATATAAGAAACTGATGTAGAGCACAGGATGTAAGTGAAAAGTACTAAATAAAGGAAGCAGACATCAGTAACTTCATTTTCCTCCTGTCAGGTTTAAAATAATTTTTGATGAATAGGGAGAACATCTTTTCATGTGAGCTAAAAATACTACAGGAAATTAAATAGGGTGTTGAAGATGTTAAATCTGGAAAGTGTATTCAATCATTATAACATCAGTTTTAGCTCTGATTTGAGCTCAAAACCTCAAACCAAACTTAACTTTGGAGCCCTCACAAAATCTCTGGAGTGTGTTCTGGCTGCTGTATTTATAGACAGCGTTACATGAATGTTCTGTCTTTATGTGCAGCTATTCAGGAGATATGCAGGCAGTGGGTAGCACTCCGGAACACATCTGCTTGATGTACCAGCATTATGGAGTCAGGAGGGTTTAATTTTGCAGCTTTGACTGCATACATTGTTTACAGGGCTTAGATGAGAGCAACCAGAAATTATTTAATTATTTTTAAACTTACTTTCTGAAAATTTTCTATGTGGGAGTGAGCATGTCCATGTGTTTTCTGAATTTATTTTCTGGCCACTAAACATCCTACAGACATTGGTTTGCTATTTCAAGGAGAGATGAAATCTAAACTACCTTGATCCCCACCCCTATCCTAAAGAGAATTTCCCAGAATGCTTGGGAAAATCTGATAAATCAAATTATTAATTGATTTTTTTTTAAATGCTTTTACTCTTTCACCAAAAAAAAAAAAAAAAAAAAGGCAAAAGAGAAGTAGAATGAACACCTGTGCTTTGGGGAACAAAGCCTAGAAAGAAACAAGAATATGAAAGAAAATTAAGAGCTTGATCTTATGCTTTTAGAAATTACTGGCAAAACTTTGGTGACTTTAATAGTGAAAAGACCAGGGCTCAAGGCATGAACCCAAGAAGGGAAGAAAAGGACAGGGCAGTGATGAAAGACAGTAGGCACAGAGAAATAGTGACAGTCAGAGAGCAAACCCCAAAGCCAAACTGTTTCATGTGAAAATCTCCACACTTCAATGACCTAAGCACTTCTGATATCTGTTAATTTCTCTCTTTGTGGAAGATGACCCCAAACCTGCTGTCACTGTGCACTGAGCTCTAGACGTTCAAAGTTTCTGTTTATTCTTCTTTGAAGTTTTCTCTTTTTATTTTTTCAGCTTATCAGCTGTCAGCTCAGGGATTTTTACCCCACCAATTCTGAGTACCTATGTCTCTGGTGACAGGGGGATGTCTTAAAGAGGGATCTTACAACTGTAAAAAAATACCTTTTCATTGTAATGACTTGGAACACCCAATAAATTGAGGTGCCTTTAGCTAATGCTGTAGTTTTATGTGTTTTCCAACAGAACAGGAGAAACCTACTAGAGCAATTAAAGGCTCAGGGAAGGCAAGTAGACAGGATCTAGCTAAGGTTTTATTAGAAGAATTAGTTTTGAATTTTACAGTGTCAGTTCTGAAGGCCTGGGGCTTTAATCCTGCAAAGACTTTACTGTGCAATCCATGCTGGATGTTGCACCATGATACACCATTCCCTGTTTGCAGCACAAATTGTCTTCTGATTGAGATTTCTGAAAACTTTGAAATAATAAAGCATATGATTCAGCTTCCATTGATCAGCTGAACTACACCAAGCTGCAGAGCTTGTGAGGATGTAATCTTTTGGGGGAGTTAAATTTTAACAGACTGCTGGGGATATTTTTGGTTTGTCATGTGCAATCTAGCTGTAATCTCATTGGTACCCACTGAGAAGTCAGAAAGGATGATGTCTGTGCTAGAGCTGCTGGTGAAAGGTTATTCTTAATTTTGATCTGGCAAGCGAGTTATCAGCCATCATGAATGACAAGATTCCTTCTCCCACTCAGCCAGTGATGAGCAGAATTTAAAACCTACTGTCTTAAGAAGGCATAATTACAAAACCATTTCCAAGTCAAGGTTAAAAGCCTGAGATGCTTCAGTGCCCCTTTGCAGGAGAATATGAAATAGCATTTTACGCTCTCTTCCCTGCCTCCATTAACTAATTCTCTAAAAAAAATCAGCATTTGTTGTTCTAGGAAGCAACTGAAAGTTAAAGACTAGAAAGAATATTTTACCTTAAAGTGGAGAGAGGGAAGTGTTAGAAAAATAAAAGGTTTCAGGTTATTTTTTGCAAAATCAACCTCTGGATCAAATTGTCTGGCAACACAGTGGAGGTTTTACCATGAAGTAACAAGGAAGGAGGCATTACCTGCTGAAAAGAGGTACTTATAAGTGGATGAAGCTTTATGTTAATTAAAAATGTGGTGATACAATAAACAATTAATTTAAAATGTGGTGATTCAATAAACAGTGGGGATCATTTCATGGGTTTGTGGGACAGCATCCCACCACAAACTAATGGAGTAAAGTTTTCCATCAGTATCAGTGCTGATTTGAAATTGTGTCTGTTTTCAAAGCTAGAGCAGACTAAGGAAAAAACAAACAACAAAATTACTTCTTAAGTAAAACCTTCCATTCACCCTCAAGGAAATGTTAGAGACAATAATTTGATCAAATCATATAATGTGAGCAAATCTCTGAATATCAGCTGCAACATGAAGAGTGCATCAGTGTTAACTCTCCAGCATAGGCACAAATGTCTGATGATTAGCACTCCTGAAAAGCACTTTGTTGCAAAACCCAGTTGCTAAGGGGACCTGAAAACTGTTTAAAGCCAGAAAGTGGCAGGCATCCTTATGCAAGCTCAGTGTTAGGCTATCTCTGCAATCCTCTTTAATGTACACATTTGTGGTGAGAAGTTTAAAGCTGAGTAAGATCTCTGCTGTCTTGCAGGTAATGATGGAAGGAAGGAGGAACAGAACAGAAGACTGGGGCACAGCCAGCAGATAGTTCTACATTCAGAGTGAGCCCCTGGATTCTATAGAGCCTGGTGCCAAAATGAAACAGCTGCATTAATTTGACATGTCCACGTTCCAAACATCTAAGCCATACCCCTGATGAAGACATGGCTGAACCCTGTGTGCCGCATGCCCTGCTGCTTTCCACAGGCTGACAGAAGGTTACTTCACCTGCCTGACGTTTGCTTGCTGCTGACAAGGAAGAGACCTCAAGGAGGAACTGAAATTGTCACACAGATACAGGCCAGAAGATTTACAGTTACACTTTTCTATCTTATGATCTTATGAGTATGAGATATTGCCCACACGATTGAATATAAAATAATTCAAAGAAGCTGCCTGACTCTAATCACATTTCTTAAAAATATGATTTTCTTTTTTTTCTTTTTCTTTCTGATATCAGTCTGATGTCTGCCAGCCTTCTTAAGTCACTGTGCTTCAGTAATTTATTCTAGTTGAGGGGTAACTTTGTGTACAGCCTCTCAGCGCAGTCTGGAAGTGGTCTTGTGGTTCCATAATTCTGAAACACTCCACAGAGGCAGGATCCAAAACAGGGAGATAACATTTCTATTACAAAGTTTCTACTGGAGCTGTGATAACAGTAACCTAGTAAATTAACTCTGCAATCTTCACAATTCTCCTGGGCAACGTCAGACCATACCTAGAGCTGCTTTCCCCTGAGTTATACAGGTAACCACAGCATGCAGCAGAAATCCAGAGTTTGGCTGAACAAGACTTCAGGAAGTACAAAGTCACAAAGGTTACAGGTCCAATATTTTCTGGAAATTTCAAGGACCCCTTGTACTAATGAAACTTTGATTAAGGGAGGCTTGTTGAGACAGTGGTGAACTGTAAGGCCAGTACTAAAAATCCATTAAGAAAATAAATGCCTGTTCAGTGCTATTAAGAAACAATGTCCTGGTAATTTCCTTTGCAGGACATATTATTGAATCTGGAGCAGGTTTACAATCTTGGAATATTAATTACCTTGCACTAATGCTATCAATACCAAACACACACTGGTGGGCTTTCACAGTGCAACTGGTCTCTTTATGCAACCTAAACTGAAGCCATCCATTGCTTCCCCATGTTTCCACCTTAGTGTCTGATTTCAGCCAAAGTCTGACAGCCAAAAGCAGGAATTGGTAGGAGACAAATGTTATTTGCTGACAGCCATGGTGGATTTTCTAACGATGCTGATAATAGCTCATTAATCACAAATGAAACCCTGCCATAAAGCAGCCACTGGCTCACAGCACAAGGAAGAAGTGTATGCACTGAGAAATGTCCCCTCTCCCAACCTGCTCCCTCCCCAAATGTCACCTGGCCCAAATGGTGTTCACCAACACAGCCCATTTTGATGACCACAGTTCCCTTCCAGGAGCACTTATCCTCCCAAGAAATGGGGTAAAAATCATCTCTGGGAAATGTGACATGGCATGTCAGACAAAGCAGAAGGATCTCCTTGTGTAGAAGTTCATTTCTCCAGCACTGCAGACTCCCCAGGCAGTGAGTATGTAAAGGGTGACCCTGGCAACAATATCACAGGGAATTTCATCACAGCAAAAGCTGAGTTACTTTTGGTTATGTAGGACCACATCACAGACAGCCACCCTTGGGTGCCATTGCATTCTGAGTTGACCTTTCTGAGCCCCACGAAGTGATTTGGGCTCTTTGAATAAGAGGCAAAACAGCTCCATCACAGTGGCTGCTGTGACCTTGCTGAGGGAATGAGATCAGTCTCTGTCTCTCTGAGGGCTGTGACTTGCTCCCCCTCCTCTTCCCCATGACACTCTGGGGCCCACTCATGTCCCCAAGTCCTCCAGAGCTCCAGTCCACAGCCACAGCTTTAACACAGCGAGGCAGGATGAACTTTGCAAGGTGTCAGCCTACATTTTAAATCTTGTTCCTCTGGAGGTTTCTCTTCCTTGGCAATTCCTCACTACTTGCTGAGTGTTTCTGTAGCAGTCTCCTAGCCTAAATCTGTTGGTTGGTTTCTCTAAATCCCTTTAGCCTTGGCTTTGTCCAGAAGCTGCAGAGCATAAAACATTACATCCCATCACAGCCACAACCCAGAAGTGATGACAACTCTAGAGAGCATCTCAGCCTGTAAACCTATATCTGGCATTTAGGATTCATTTTATGTTATCTTTACACTGCAGACCAAGCAGCAATTTTAATACATGAGTAAACTCACAGATTCAACACACCAAAGGAGAAAACATTCTCCTGGGATGTACACAAAAGACAGTTTAATGTGGTTTTTTTTTGGTTTTTTTTTTTTGCCTCTAAGGCTTTTCAGTGCCAAAAGACCTTGAAATTTATCTTGTAACTGCCCACTGTTTTTTTTTTTAATCTCTTGCTTACTCCATCCCACCCTGAGGACACACTGTACACTACAAAGGGATACAGAGGTTGTCCTAGGAACAAAAAACAAAACAAAACAAAACTTTTTTTTTGGGGAAAAAATCAAACCAACAAGATATCTGTCTAGTAACTCCTTTCTCATCTTAGCAAAACATTGCTACCACTTTCAAAGCATCTAAATGAATCCTTCCTAGTCTTGAATATTTATCCATTTATCGTTCATTTTAATATACAGCCTTCTGGCTCTGAGAGATTAAACACTTAAAATGATGAAGTCTGCCCTCATCTACCAGTTCTCTTGGGATAATCACCACTCTAATCCCACTGGGAAAGATACACTCTGTGGTTTCAGGTGGACTGATTCAGACCCTTCAATGTGCAACTTCTCTCCCTCCTCAGGTTGCAGCATTTTATTGACTTTTGGTGGTTAGCTGAACATGCTGAATATCTGTGTATCTCACTGAAAGCTAAATCCAACAATATATAGTGAGTGAAAGTCTGATACATTAATAAATAATAGCTGTGCAGAGGAAGGTAGGAATTCAACACCTTCTGCAAGTGCTCACAAGGGTAAAAGCAGTGCCACCAGGCAGCCCAGGGTGAGCCACTCAGTCTGAAAGGCTGGAGAGCCAAGGGCACGGTGCAGGCACAAAGAAATGACCAGTGTTACCCAATGACTCACCCTTAGCTCATGGAATTTTATGGCTGAAACAAGTGTTTTAAAGGTCTTTTTGTTGCCCTGTGTATCTATCCAGGAGGCTCCAGAATTGTGTCAATGGTGAGACAGCATGGGCCAAGTACATGTCTAAGTGAAATACTTGGAAGTTGCCACTTGCAATGGTGGATTGGCTCAAAGAGATGATACAGCTGGACCTGCCTTGGCTCCTGCAGACAGTGCCTGGCGCTCTGTGAGTTTGGCAAAACCAAGAGTCCCCAAACCAGACTATTTGCAACCAGATAGTTGCAAAAATAGAATTGCAACTATCCTCCAAACCCATTCCTAGCAAGGAATTTCAAGGCCAAAGGCTTTGAAATGATGGAATTCCTTTCCAGTCTCAGCACAACTTTCTGTCTCAGCCATCTGTTGCTCTCCTGTTTATCCCAGGGAGCTGTGCCAGCTGCCTGCAAGCACAGCTCCCCACTGAAGGGCTGCAGCCCAGGGAATGGCCTGTGCTGGGGCAGGGAGAAGGGAGAGGCGGGAGGAGCAGCCCAGAGGGGCTGTGGGACCAACCACAGCCCCATCCCCAAGGTGGGGGGAAGTGCTTTCAGTTCATATATCCCTTTAGGAAGTTTGGGGCAGCCATCACTGGTAAACCAATTGATATATTCTGCATGTCTTTTCTTTGTTACTTATAATGAAAAAAAGGGGGAAAAAAGAAAAATATTATTTGGATGCTCATTCTAGAGGATTTGTTTTTGTTGTTTTCAGTATTTTAGTGGATTAAACTGTAATGACCTTGACTGTAATGACCAGTGGCTAAATGTCTGGAAGGCCAGTGAGAGTCACAGTTAGAGGCACAGCCAGAGGCACAGTCAGAGCCAGGGGCAGCCCTGGTTGTCTGGACAGGCTGGGAATGAGAGACTGGAGAGTCTCTGGGAAGGGACCTGGGGGTCCTGGTCAGTGGACAGTTGAGCATGAGCCTGCAGTGTCCAGCCAGGAGGAACATCCCTGTCCTAGGGGACATCAGGGACAGCATGGCCAGCTGGGCAAGGGAGGGATTGTCCTGCTCTGCTCTGCACTGAGGCAGCCTCACCTCCAGTCCTGGGCACCACAACTGAAGATATTGAGATATTAGAGAGTACCCAAAAGGGAGCTATGAAGATGGGGAAGGAGGGACCACATGAAAGACGTGAAGGGGAAGCTGTATGAGGAGCAGCTGAGGGCACTTGGGTTGTTCAGCCTGGAGGAGAGCACACTGAGGGGAGACCTCATTGCAGTTACAGCTTCTTCATGAGGGGAAGAAGAGGGGCAGACATTGATCTCCTCTGTCAGGTGAGCAGTGACAGGAGCCAAGGGAATGGCCTGAAGCTGTGTCAGTGCAGGTTTAGGTTGGATATCAGGAGAAGGTTCTTCATCTAGAGGGTGGATGGGCACTGGAACAGGCTCTCCAGGAAAGTGGTCACAGCACCAAACCTGACAGAGTTCAAGAAGCATTTGGACCATGCTCTCAGGCACATGGTGTGACACTCTTGGGGTGTCTTCTGTAGGGCCAGGAGCTGGATTCTGTGATGCTGATGGGTCCCTTCAACCCCAGCATATTCAATGATTCTGTGAGTCTATCTGATTCTTGATGAGCAATTAGTGTTGTTCACATGCTACTGACCACTGTCAGAAGTGTTTGTGTTCTTCACCTTAAAAAAAATTATTTCAGTGTTTTCACTGTAACCCAATTACACCCCATGTCAGAGCAGAACAAAAGCAAATGTGATTTTGGCTTCAAGCCTTCCAGCATCCTTCAGTGCTTAGTGATTTTATTTTCCCTAAGTCAGCAGTATTTAAATTTGTCTGTACATAATTCCTTGTTGTTTATTCATATCTCAACAGCTGGATAGTGGCACTGTGCCCTCCATTGTATCAGTGTAGGCTGAGCAACACAGAGCCACTGTGCCTCAGAGACCATCTACTGATTTATAGCTCACTCAGGCAGAATTTATTTTGGGATGACACAGAGTGGAAGATCCATTGCCAGTGGACATCTGACAGGAGCAGGAAAGCAGCCACTGCCTACTGTTTGAGTCAGACAGGAAAAACTCCACTTACATTGAGAAAAAACCTGGTAGATGAAGGTTATTTTAATGTAGCCAAAATTCAGACCAGAGGTCTAAACAATTGCTTAAGCCAAAGCAATCAGTGCATCATTTTTTAACAGGTATCAGCTGGGCCTGGTAGGTGGCCATGCATCCGTAGCCCTCTGCAGCTGTGAAATGAAACATTCCAGCTTAGAGCAGGAACTTCTGAACCATGGTACCATCAGGGATTTCAGCCATAGCTTTGGCTTTGGTAATAGCTTTGCCTAGGCTGGAAATTATGGTAATGACCTTCATTGTTCTCTGGGTTAGACAGTGTCTTTAATGTCAGTCTAGAGGGTGATATCTCAGCAGATTAATCTACATTTTTAACATGTATGTATCTAAAGCTTCACTGTAGTCACCACAGGAAAACTTTTCAGTGTCAGTAAAGGATTTCTGGTTCTTAAATCTGCTACAGATGCACCTCCTCAGCCTCCATTTACCCATCTGTGAAATGAAAATTCTACGATTTAATTACATTTCAGACCAGTGAAATGGTTGCAATTTCAGCAACTTGAAAACAGGAATATAACAATATTATTGTTGGTTTTAGCAATGCAGGATTAAAAAAAAAAACCAAAACAAAACAAACAAAAAATTCCCTACACCTTTTCCTAACTGGAGGACTGTGGCAACTGAAATTAAGAAGTTGCTGGAAAAAGGAGTCCTGCCTATTCTCCTTCCATACTGAACTCCTACACTGTTTAAAATCATTCTCTACATTCATCAGCCCAGAGGAGTCCTCTTCACAGCACCTGTGGGAGCTCTCTGAGGTATTCCCATCACCTAAGCATATGGGGTGAGAGTGTTTGTGCTTCAGCTCCTGAGGGCACGTGCACAGAGATCAGGGACAGTGAGACTCAGCACCAGCTGTAGCAAACACTGTTCAGGCAACTCCCCAATTTCCTCTTCTTGTGTATATTCAGCAGCAGCAGCAGAACAATAACCCCTGGGTCCCACTTTCCAGCTCCAATTCTGACTCACTGCCTGACCCCAGACAAGCCTGTTAACCTCACTTTGTCATTTTATGCCTGAGTGTTAGAAGGATGTAGCAGTTACCCTCCTCTTCTGGGTGTTGCAAAGCTTTGGTAATTTGTACTTGCTAACTGCTTTGAGATCCTTGGACAAAATGAGCTCAAGGATCAATATAAATATTTATGAGAAAGCCAAATCTATAACATAATGCATGCAAGTTGAATGCAGCTACATGCACTTTGTTGGACAGCATTGGGCCACTGGGTTTTTTTTTTCTTCTCTTTTTACAGGAGCATGACTGCAACAGCATCCTTGAGTGGTTGTGTCATTTAACAAGAACTATACTTGGCACTGGCTGCATTTTTCACAAAAAGAAACAATTATCTTGATATTCATAGTACCCCAAATATTGCCCAAATTGTTGCATGCAACATTTTGCAGAGCACCTAGACAGCTTGACATCCCAATATATAATATATATAACTCCTGTAATATGTTAATTCCTTAGCTTCTTTCCCATCATTTACAGTAAGTCTTTCTTTCTTTGATCTGAAACATCATTAGTCAAATTTTTATTGTGTTAAGAAAAGTCCTATTTTCACAAGACTTTATGCAGTGTTCAGTCCTGCTTAATGACTGACTGCAAGGTATGGACAATTACCTAGAGGGCTAAATACAGACATTACGATTCCAGCTTTAGAGAGCAAATTTTTGCATGACTGCAAGAGAGCCATGTCTTCTCAAGTGCCTCTTTTGATAACAGAAACCAAGAGAAATGTATCAGAGATTTCTTTCAATAAATCAGCCGGTAAAAAGAGATCTGTAAGAGCTGCTTGCCTGAGTCAGAGGGCAGACAGGGAACTATGCTCCTGTTGGCTTCAGGGAGCCCTGTGTGCTTCAGAGAATTGTCCCTCTGTCCTCCCCCATGGATGCAGTGCTGTGGCTGCCCTGTGTGCTTCAGAGAATTGTCCCTCTGTCCTCCACCATGGATGCAGTGCTGTGGCTGCCCTGTGTGCTTCAGAGAATTGTCCCTCTGTCCTCCACCATGGATGCAGTGCTGCGGCTGCCAGGTGCAAAGACCAGGCTATTTGCCTCTGTAGCTTTCCTTTATGTCCAGCCAACCTTCCTTAAACAGAATGGGAGCAAAGCAGGTGGCACACATCAAAAATAGGCTTTTGTAAGTAGGAAAAAACCTGTGGACCCATCAGACTGTGAGATGTCTCCATGTGCTTTTCACAGTCTGCTCACGTTCTCCAATTGCTCTGGTGATTTGTACTTAATCACAGCCAATTCTCCTTTGCTTCCCATTCCACTCCCCTCTCTGGCCCCAGGATGAAGTCACAGGTTAAGCCTGTGATGATGACAGTCAATGACTTAGTTATAGGCAGTATTTTGGTCTATCTGTAATGATGGCAGATCTGCATTTTTACTGCAGGATCAAACAGGAGAAACTGAGCAGGCGCAGGAGGGAAAACCTTTATAAATTTTAGGGAAACCAGCTCCTTTATATCATGTTAGACGATAAATGTTGAAAATACCAAAAAATAGAGGGGAACACTAGGGAGAAAGACATTTCTGAGTGTGGGGTATAATGTGCTTTAGGGATTTATGGGAAGTTAGAGCACATTCCCCCATTCCTCCAAGCACTCTTTTTCAATCTAATTAGGTATAAAAAAAGTACATGCAACTTCAGGATGATGTAATGCATCTGCCTAACTGAGCACTGCATTGTGAAAGAGCATTCAGTATAATGCTATGGATATTTGATGAACCATTTCCACCATTAATATTCACTAAGGATTCCTAGAATTAACTGTAATTACTGAGGGAAAGGGCCTAGATATGGCTGAGCACAGCTCAAAGAAAACATCTGTTCAGTGCTCTGTGCTGGGCAACCACAAGGATGGTGTTAAGCTGCATTAGGAAAGGCCAAGGCAACAAAATATGAAAAGAGGCAATTGAAAGAGAGCTGAAAGAATGAATGGCTTCAAATTAAAACCCAGTTATAAATTTTACTGCTGACCTCTAGAGAGAGGAAACCTGCAGAGTATTCACCCAGAGTTACATGATTCTGTATGATTCTAGAGGATCTTGTCAAGCAAGACAAATATCTATTTTTATCCCTGAAAATTTCCCAGAATTTATGGTAATAAGGAGGGAACGTATCCTGTGAACAAACTGATATGTCACCAAATAGCTGTTTTGCAAATCAGACCCCTAAAAGCAAACACCCCACACAAAGGAGGAGTGTGAGGGATTTCAGAATGTTCTTTCATTTATTGCAAGGAACCACACAGCAACACTTCTTGATTCATTAACAGATTAGGTCACAACATGGCAAATAAAAGCTTGTTGTTTGTCTCCTGAAAGCTTCTAAAAATCTTGCTGACTTTCCCTAATGTTTCAAAATCTGACAACTCGAATGAATTAATTTTTCAAGTGAGGAGATGTTGAAGAGATCTTAAAAGCACATATTCAACTAAGTTGTATGTGCTGTCATTGTTATCTTTCTAGCATTAAGTTGTCCCACTGTATTAATGAGCACCTAATATTTAATATTATGATTCTGCTACACCCATGACAAGGGATCTTTGATGTTGTCAGCAATATTAAAATATGCAGGGAAGGAGAAGGGTGAACTGCCCATTATCTAGTCTGCTGTTTATTCTGGCCCTTCTTTTCTAGGATGGAAGGCAAGTCTGGGGTCCTGACTGAATAATCACATCTTTTCAGGATTTCTGGTGGCTTGAATGTGCAACAGGTCTAACAGTCTTGGGGGACCTCACCTAGACAGTCTGTGACATCTACCAGTGTCCAGGGCATTCCAGAGTGACATGGTTTAGCCCTGTCTTCCTGCTTCTAAACTATTAGGAAATTTCTTAACTTTGATGGTACTGGAATTTTTCAGTCTGACAGGTTATGGGGTCAAGAGATCAGTGAGCAGTGAGGCAAGTTACAGAAAAACAAAACAACTGAGGGAAATTAATCCTTTGGGTCATTACATCCGTCCTGCCATAGGATGTCACATAATCCTGTCCAAAAGCAGGTCAGGCTGCATCTCCATTGCTGTGATCATCTCTCCTCTGGTGCTTCTGATGCAAGAGTGTCACATAATCTTACTCCTCAACTAATCTAACCCTCTTGTTTTCAGCCTAAAATAATAATGAGCAATATATTCACATTTGGTTGTGCCAGCACACAATGTCCTGTCTGCTAACAACCGTGTTTGCCTCCCCAGTGATCACACGCTGATGTATTGACAGACGACATATATTTCTGCAGCCTCCACTTTGCTGAAGTTAAACAAGCTGACTCAGTGTGTCTCTCCTCATAAGAAAATAATCTCTCAATTTTGTCATTATCCTGTGGTCCACCTCTGCATCTGATCTAGTTTGAACTTCTCTGCTCTGAACATGCCCAGATTCTTACACAGATATGGACTGTAGCTTTCTCAGTCTTTATCTTTCTGGACATTTTTGAATGAAGTTGGGCATCCTTTCCAAGTGTCTGGAGGTCAATGGAAAGCAAAGCTGATTTTCTGAATTGCCTTTTGGTCAATTTCTGAGTTCTCTGTGGACCTCAAATAAAAAATCCACATGTTTGCAGTGTTTAGATTGTAGTATCTTAGCAACCCTTCCCCTCTCCAGGACAAAAAACTTCTGATGTATCTCACAAGTGCATTTACTCTTTCATAGTCACATTACATTTTCTGTTTTCCTCTGTCTTTCTTTTAAAAGAAACTCTTACAGCTCTGTCTGCTCCTGAGGCCAGGGTACCAGCTGGTTTCTGCACAGACCATTTGGCCATTTCTCACCATCTGACTACAGGTAACATGCTGGCTTTCCTCTATCCCTTTGATGGATTTACTGAAAACACTCCTATGACAATCAACACGCCAGTTTGGCAGGATTCTGGGACAAAGAGTATGATGTTCTCCTAGATGTCTCTCTTGAGTTCTTTGAATTTTGTTTCCATATTGGATCTGATAGCTTCCTCTATCATGTATTTATTTTGTATTTTGTTTTGGCTTTTTTTCCAAGAAAGAAATTGGAATTTGGTGCAAAGAGATACTTGCGGAGAAATGGGATTAGAACCCGCTGTTCTCAGCCAATAATAATATGTGAAAAGAGAATTTTCTTGTAGTACCTCAAAGCTGATGGGTTATTTCAAGACTTGTTAGGAAGCAAAATTGTCATCTTGTCTCTGTTCCAAATTGGAACAGATCGTCAGTAATAATCCAGTGATGAAGAGAGCCACAGAACTGTGGCCTTTGGAGTGCATTAGAAATTAATTTTCATTTAACTTTTCCTCAGGGACAGTTCTGGTTCCCTTCGATCTAAAATGGGGTTGAGAATCAGGACTTGTGGTCCCTGCTTCAGTTTCTGATAGTGAATCAAGCATTCTCTGAAAGCTTAGTCAGGCTAAAGCACCAATTTAGAAGCAAAATAAATTATCTAAGGTGTTCAAATTATTAAATGCATTTTGGTTATAAAGGACAAGAGAGATTTATTTCCTGTTTACTTCTTTTATACTGTGAGTATACTATGCTGGATATTCCTTCACAGAATTTAGTGAAAAATGAAATATGATTCTTTCTTAAAAGAGATGCTCTGAAAAAAACCCAAAATTCACAGAATTCTTCCATGGATGCAAAATGATATTGTGAGCCCTCTTGTCATTATACTAGTTGATTATACTAGTGGTCTGAAGGATCCTTTTTCCAAAATTAAGGAATTCGAGTATGAAGTCTGAAGGATCCTTTTTCCAAAATTAAGGAATTCAAGTATGAGAACATATGAGTTTTTATTTGAAGAGTGAACCAGAAATGTAATATACTATTCCATTTTGGCACATTCAGTACTGTGAAACCTCTTTTAGGTTTTGCTCAAAAAAGAGCAAAAACCTGAAAGCTGATTTTCTCCCCAGTACATAAAGGAGAGCAGCTCTGTTCTAGTTTAAGAATGAAATGTCTCTGTTTAACCAGAATGTTTCATACTTGTTGACTTTATCTGAAATGCAGTGTACACATCTTCCACAGGTAGGAACTGGGAGATTCTCACTGGATTTTCACTGGGAGATTCTCCCTTTTTGCCTTCTGTGCTGGTTTCATCTGGGGTGCAGTTAGTTCTCCTCTCAGTGGCTGGCGTGGGGCTGTGTTTTGCATTTGTGCTGAACAGGAGGTTGACAATCCAGAGATGGTTTTGTTACTGCTGAGCAGAACCCACACAGTGCCAAGACCTTTTCTGCTCTTCCTTCTGCCATTCTGGTGAGGAAATTGGGGGTGCAGGGGAGGTTGGGAGGAGACACAGGACAGCAGGACAGGTAGCCCCAAAGGACAGAGGGATATTCCAGACCATGTGAGACCATGCTCAGTGTATAAAGTGGGAGAAGGAGGAGGAAGGGGGGACATTTGGACTGATGACATTTGTCTTCCCAAATTACCATTACATGTGATGGGGCCCTGCTCTCCTGGAGACGGCAGAACACCTGCCTGCCTGTGGGAAGGAGAGAATTCATTCCTTGGGTTTTTTCTGCTTGTGTGCTTGGCTTTTGCTCTCCCTTTTAAACTGTCTTTATCAAACCCACGAGTTTTCCAGCTTTTACCATCCTGACTCTCCCCAGCCAGAGAGAGGGGCTGTGTGGGGCTGGGTTGTTGGCTGAGGTTAAACCACAACAACTTCTCAGTCTTCTTCCCACCTCTTTCCTTAATGGGAACAGACTTCTGTGCAAATGGGAACAGACTTGAGGATCAAACTACACCTCTGAACCTGCCCACAGTATTCTCAGTTGCTGCTGTGATTTATCCAATTGATAATATCTGCTTTCATTTTGGGAAGGAAAGCTGAAAGGTGTTAGATTGCTCAGGATAGCTTGAATATCTTTTCTAGTGTGGGTCCCTTTGACAGAAACAGGGCAGGAGTTTATCACACATCTTTTCCACCAGCCCTGCAAGTGTGGATTTCCAGGTCAAGGAGGGAGGTAGGAATTCAGTTGAGGTGGGGAAAAAGCCATTAACCTCCTTACCTGACACATCTCCTCACAATGCATGTTGTCTACAATTTGAGAAGCCAAAAACTTTTTCCCCTACTATTTTTCAGGTAAGCTGCATGACCCACCTGAGTACACAATAGTCTGGAAAAGAGATATCATAGAAAAGGTCCTGCTAGCTCAAACTACTGGTCCATCCAGGTGTTCTTTTTCCAGAAACAGAGTAGGAGCTGTGTAGGAGCAATACTAAGAGTGTACTGTTTTCCAGTCTGCTCTCTGCACTCTTCCAATACACACAACTGCTGTGTTAGCAGCGTTGGATCTCTCCACTCTGAGGAGCAAAACACAATCTGAGCATGAAAACTGGAGGGCTGATCAAACTGAGATTGGGAGGAAGAAAAAGTGGCACATTCAAATGTCTTCTGAGGAAAAGGTTAATAGATATTAGGGGTGATGTTGTAACATGAATGGAGATAGAAGGTGACCTACAGCAGAGACTCATTTTTGAACCATGGTCCTGATGAAGTGTGTGAAGAAACAAGGGTTCACAATCCCAGCAGCTACAGGCACAACAGGGATGAGTGCATTGGGCTGCATAAGCTGTGGCATAGACACTGCATAGTAGACTACATGTTTTTCCTGGCCTTCAAGTTTCTCCTGAACCAGGAACAAGATGCAAACAGCCTGTGGTGGTGGAGGTGGCTCTCCACTTTGCCTCTGGAGGGAGGCCAAGCTTTGCACATGTTTCAATTCAGACAAAATGCCATCAGATAAAGCTGTCAAATGTTTGGGGGTTGGCATCCACGGCTGGAGAGATTGTCTAGGATGTTGTACAGAAGCTAAAATAGGAAAATTGAACAGTTGCACAATGTTCAAGCATGGTCACAGCACACCTCCCCTGTGTCGTGACAGCATTAAACTAGGAGAACTGGCAGTGAGGAAGAGCCCATGAAAGTCACTCAGCACTATTTACCTGTTCACAGGAGTAACCCAGCTGCTATGAGAATTGTGAGTATGAAAATGATCAATCTTTGAAATAATAATTCCAAACAAAATACAAACATCGAGGCAGGGTTAACTCTGAAAATTAACACAGGCTGTGCTCACATGTGTGCACCTATGTGTAGGCAAGGTGCCTACATTTCCCCTTATCATTACTGGAGATCTAGGGCTTGGTTTGTTTGCACAGACAAGGTGCTGTAATGGGAGATTTTCTCTGTGTCCTACTTAGCATCCCATACTGATACTTTGGGCCATCTCAAATATCACCAGTTGTTTACATAGAGACAATAAATAGAAATAAAATTAGCCCCCCTCCCCAAAAGTCCTGTGTGCCCCTGCCCAACTCCAGTCCTCCCCAAAAAAAAGAAAAACAAAACCAAAAAGATCTTGAGCAATGCATTCCCTCATTCATAAAATGAGGACACTATTTTGATATCTTGCACCCATTTTTTATGTCAAGCTCAGGCAAACTCAGTCTCCTGAAGTTTGGGAAATTGTTTAGTAGTTGCTCACAGAACCTTAAGTGATGGATGCCTTGAAAGTACAGATGGTGTCATTTTCACAAACACAAGATATAATTGTGTGTGTGATGGGTATGTGCTGTTCATCAAGTTCTGGAGATGAAATGCCTCTATTTTTGCTTTCTCATCCAGTGTTTGACCTCTAATTTCTGTTTTTAAAGGATGTTCCAGACTCAAGTTTCTTTTCAAGAAAGTTTAAAAATACCATCTACCCAGAATTGCCAGTTTTCTTTTTGTAAACAATAATTTAATTACATTAATTCTTGAGCAGGTCATAGCATGCCATTCCAACCCCCCCTGATGTTATTGTCCTGATATAAATACATCTGCAGCTCATTTGCTCAAATCTGACTGTTTACAATCCCAGCAGGAGCTGGAAAATAATGAGTTTGATCACACAGTAAGGTAAGGAGGCTGGCCTAGCTCACAGAGAGACTTTCTAAGTACAATGCTTCCATTAACCCCCTAATGGCATCCTCAACTGAATGTTTTTAAGCCAGAGCATAAATATAACAGCAGCAGGCCTGTGCGTGTTGGAAATAGGCTTTGCTCACAATATTCAGTTAACTTCCCATGTGATGCAAGTTAGGATTCTGTTTCCTGCCTGTGGGGTCCTAAGACCTGCAAAGAGAAGAGTTAACACTCAGAGTGAGCTCATCAGAGCCAGTGAAATGCCTGAAAATGCCTGAGCTTGTTAGCTGAGCTGGCTTTGGAGAGAAGCAGGTGCCTCCACAGGAAGAGTCAGCGGATCTGAGATGTTCCTCACAGGGTGAAATGAATTGCTGTATTGCAGCAATTTTAATTTGGAAGCCTCAAATTAATTCAAACTCACAACAGCCCCCTGGTGTGCAGCTGAGAAGTGGTTTCTTTGAAAACAGAAACAGAGGAAAAAGAAAGTTAAGTTGCTTGTCTTGGACATCTCATGAGTCACCAGCAGCCAGCAACAGATTTGAGAAGTCTTGGCTCCCCACTGCAGGGGTATGAGCTCTTTTTGGGTATAAATCCTCCCCTTTGGAAACACAAAGGTCCTGGCAGGCAATTAAATGAGTGTCTGCAGATTGGTGAGGCTCTCATGATGGACTGGGCTCTCTCTGAATGGTCAGTGGGCATCTGGGTGTGGAGGGTGGACCAAGCAGCTGGAAACAGGGCTGGGATTGCACAAGAAGTGGCTGATTTTCCATCATATGTCGGGTTTTTCTGCTGCCCTGACAGGATAAAAAATGGTTAACAGAGAGTGAAGTGGCCCTGTATAATGTTCCCTGGCACTGCAGGGTCACAGGTTTGGCTTCAATAGACCCCTCTGCAACTGCTCCCCAGTTCCAGATTTAGGCTCTGCCCAACAGGGATATTGAGGGTATAGAAAAGAGCCAAAGGTGATCACTCTGTACAGCTACTGAGACTATGCTTCAGAAAACACAGTATTGATTTCCTTGCACACATTTCCACTGCTGCAGCTAACTGTGCTTCCACAACCCCTGTGAAACCCAGCTCATGGCTGGGGGGATCTCTGTAAAGAAATTAACTGACTGCTGGATAGAGCTGAGTGAGGCTGCCTGCAGGGCAAGGGCAAAGGAAGCGAAACCCTGCTTTAAGGTTGTCCCAAAACACTAATCACAGAGCTATTCTTTTGGATTGTCAGTCAAGGGACAATTTATTCTGGATAATCTAAACTGAACTTTGTAGATCTCAAGAGCTTGGAGAAGCTATTCTTCTGACAAATTGCAGCAGTATAACATAATATTCAGCATTTTTCTAAAGCCCTAGCTCCTTGAGTTATATGATTACACAAGAATCTCTGCTTTGGGCAAAATAAAGAAAAAAAAAAAATCTGTTGATGTGACAAATATAGAGAAAAATCCTGAGAGAATCAGACGCGAAGGCTCCAACTTGAGAAAGCTGGTGACTTTGCTTGGGTTTAGATTTTAAATCCAAAGGGATTTGGAATCTGTAGCCCTAAAGCTAGCCAGCATTTAACCCACTCCTAGGGGTAAGGGTAGGAAGGATGTAGACAATGATTCTGCCATCCCCTGGGGTGGCAAACATCTGCAATGAAATGATCTGGGGTTTTGTTCTGGAGTAATTTTTTTTCTTTTTGGGGAGGTGGTGTTCCTTTAAACCTGTCTGTGCAAAGAGCCTGAGACCTCTTCTCAAGAGCAAATACTATTAAATTGCAGTGCCTTAGACAAACAGCTGGGACACTGGTGGCCTGATTTGAGAAGTGCTGGACAGTTTTGCATACAAAGATTACCCTGACTAAAGCTTGTGTGCTTTAATTATATAATGCTTCTGTTATTATTTTCAATTACTTGAATTGCAAATAATTTTTATTCTGCATCCTTGTGCCTTTATCTGATGAAGAATTTGTCACTTCCAGACCTGGCACATTCGTGCAGTTTTTCTGTTTTGTAAACAAATTACTTGTTTGTAAAGCTCTTAAAAAATTCTACCAACTATTTTTGCTAAGTTATTTATGGTTGCACAAGACACAGCTGTGTGAAATGTGGCTTCTGATGCCACCTGTGCCCTATGAAATGCATGTCTACAAATTATTTTAAGCTCCACTTGAATCCAAGTTCCTACATAAGCAAAAGCATGATGTTTCAGAGCTTTATTATTTGAGTTCAGATTCATTAATGAACTTCTGTAAATTTACTGCAGGGAAGAAACTAAGATTTTTCTTTTTTACTGGCTATATAAAATGACAGGAAAGTCTTAAAAAGGTTCAAAAGTTTAATTCCACTAACTGTCTACAGCTCAGGCACTATGTTATTCCTTTGATCTAAAACTGTATTAACACTGAACAGATTT
Source organism: Setophaga petechia (assembly GCA_024362935.1). Lineage (NCBI taxonomy): Eukaryota > Metazoa > Chordata > Aves > Passeriformes > Parulidae > Setophaga > Setophaga petechia. The sequence goes on from JANCRA010000011.1 coordinate 17,246,142, forward strand.
CCTCTGAAGTTTACCTACACTATATATTTGACCATAATGACCTTCCAAACCTCCTGATGTTTTTTCTTGTATTAAGTTCCTTTTTACTTCTAGCTTCCAACCATTTTACTTTTTGAAGGTCCAATGTTATTTTCAGGGGCACAGCTATCTTACAAAGATTTAGTACCTCAATTTGCTTTTCCTAGTTTCTTTTCATACTTTCCCCTTCTTACAAGTAACCCTGAGGGTCTGCAAACCCCAGGCTGGAAACTGCAGTTCTGCATTCAAAATAAAAAAAAAAATTATTTTTGCACAGGCTGCTGAGGGACACCAAGGGAGGGAAGGACATGGGGAGTGAGAAATGGGAGGAAAGGGACAAAGAGAGGAAGGAAGTGGCGGAAGGAAGTGGCGGAAGGAAGTGGCGGAAGGAAGTGGCGGAAGTGGCGGAAGTGGCGGAAGTGGCGGAAGTGGCGGAAGGAAGGAAGGAAGGAAGGAAGGAAGGAAGGAAGGAAGGAAGGAAGGAAGTAAGGAAGGAAGGAAATCCCAGACTAATATATTTCATGAGGTAGTGAGACACTATAGTGTCAAATAATGGTCTTTTAATTAGACCTTTAATGATTAAGCCTGAAGAAATTTTACAGTAATTTAATTCCACAGTATTTCTGAGGTTCATTTACTACATTTCAGGTAGATCTTCAAATTAATTTTCTCTGGATAAATTCTTACTGTGCCTTTCTAATCCCCTACTCCACCCTTGCGCATTTGGTTCTGCTTTGAATCAATTCTGAATTGCCTTTACTAAAAATAAAACTCCAACAAAGTCAAAAAGGGAGAAGAATAGGCCTGCAGCACAGGTTTCTGCAAGGTAGACATTCTTTCTTCTGTAAAAATCACTTTCCCAGCTGGGAGGAGAGGCAGGAGAGACAGGAGTATATTGAGAGAGCTTTCCTTGCCATAAGCCTCACTACAGTTCAAGGAGAGAAACCAGCAGAGATTATCCCCAGAGTGTTCCATTGGTTACAGCTGCGCAAAGGTGCCAACACATGGAGCCTCACCCTGTTACCCAGGAAAACCAGAGTTACAAACATTTCCTGGTCAGCTGATTAGGACCCATCTCAAAAGCAAACTCACTCATGCCACATGGATCTCAGGAGCTGTGGAGTGGTGCCTTTTGTTTCCTGAGCAGATTGTCTCATTTCATTAAATCAAATTATTTTGGAAACATCCCAGGCTTAAAACCCTGTCATTAAAACAACTCACCTTGGATGGCTTGGCTGGGCAACTACAGCTGTGACAATTATGTGGTGTTTTGCTAGAAATACTCCAAGAATTAGGCTGCAGTCATTTTCCTGTCCCAGTCAAAGGTCTGTATTGTTAATGTGTAAGGAATTCCCTTGTGTGACACAAAATGAAGGGCACTGAAGGCAATACCACCCTGGGTCAAAATGACAGCCCCAGGCAGAAATGAAGGTTGAGGCTACACTGGCAGAGTTTAGTCAAGGATTCTCAAAAGGACTGCTGAGAATAACTCTGATTCTTTGCCTGTGGGGTGGGTATGTAGGTACACTGGGAACACAGGATGGATGAGATCATCTGGGCCTGTACTCAGTCTTTGCAATTGCAGGTAATTCTGGAAACATTTCATCTGGAAGCACCCACAAAACCTCAGCTCAAGTCATCGCTGCAGATCACAGCAATGTAAATGTACAAAGGATCAAGAATGACCAGAACTACACAATGGAGGGGAAGAGAACAGGAGAGGTTGAGGAGATCATTCCTGCAATTGCAAAAGCACTCAAGTGAAAACATCCTCTCCTTTCAAGATGTGGATTACACTCTAAGCTACAGAAACAACAAAAGAGACAAAACAAACATTGCCCCAGGTTTTAATAATCCAAAATGGAAAAAAAAATCCTCTAAACCATATATCTGATGGTTTTAACCAGATTTTTAACCCATGTTGAATGAATATAACTATGAAACAAGACAGCCAGCACCTGTAGGAGCAGCAGTGTGGTTCTGGCCATCATCTCATCTCTTGCCATAGCCAATCTCTGCAGTTTCACATAAAGGTGACAATTAATTTTTTCTATGAAGGCAAATGACATGCCAGGTTTGGGAGACCAAGGGTGGAGGACATCCATAGTACTGGTCACAGGCAACCAGCCAGAGTATGGTTATGGAACAAAATAAATGTCATAAATAAATTAAAAAAAAAAAAAATAAAAGCTGGTTGAGACTCAGGTGTCCCAGGACTATTCATAGCACTGGGCTGCATCCTGACCATGATTTGTACAAATGGATCTGATATTTGTATAAATGGTGATGGCAGGGCCTTTGCCAGTATAAATGCAGACTATGCCCATACTGGGCAATGGGAAGGGGAAAAAAAAGAGGAATAAACCTCCCAGTTTCCCGCAAATTCTCAAAAAAAGCAAGATGCAGGATAACCCAAATCCTTACTCTCTTATCAAATAATACAGCCTTGTTTTCACTAACAAATCTGCTTAGTGGCAATTAGTCTGATTTGACCTTGGTAAGAAAGCTGTTCATTACCACAGAACTCGTGCATTCAAGCAGACAAAATAGATTTTTAAAACCTCTTCAGCTAAAGTGTTTTGCTGTACCAAGAGACACAGAGCAAGGATACTGCCATCCATCAGAACACCAGACAATACTGAGCAATTTTCACTATCAAAACTTTGTGTTCTCTCCTGCAGAAATTCAGGAACTCTGAGATGGAAAAAAGCCAATGCTAGTGACCTCCCAACCCTGGAAAAGTGAACTCCAGAAGCCTGGGAAAAAGAGAGTCAGTCATTCTCAGAGTGCAACACAAGGCAGTCAAGTTCAATAAAGTGCAGTGAAAAGAAACAGATTTTCAAAGATATTTCAAACTTCTGCATTTCAAAACATTATTGAGCACAAAATACCCAGGAATATGCAGACAATGCTCCAGCATCAGGAAGGTGGAGAAAACTCACGTCCATACGGTAGAAGAGTGAAAGAAGGTGATGTTTTAGGAAGTGTTCAGGAGTGCTAATTTTGTGATTATAGAATAAAGAATAAATTCAGGTGCTCTAGGTTCAGCTGTTGTTTTTACCAAAGACATCAAGTATCTTTGGCCATTTACATGGCCTGCTACTGAAACACTGGCTCAACTTATCTGCCTTCCCCCAGGCACACTCAGCAGTTCGAGTATGTGCCTGAGTTAACTTCAAGGATATACTTAGGATGGTACAAGAATTTAAGATCTCTGCTAATTAGGGATAGTCTGAGACATTCAATTAAGGTCTTTGCTGACTCATCCTTAACGTGTTCAAATAACCTTGCCAGAAAAGAGCTTTAAAAACATTTTTCACTCTCATGAGGAAAAAGCACATCTGATGGGTAAAGATTTGAGGTACAGTGGTGCTGGGTCATACAAGTAGACTGGCCCTAATCTGGTAGGTTGCCTCAAAATGAATAATTTTTCTAGGCTCTTCTAACAGTGAATGAAGAGATAAGAAGTGCTTTGTGGGGTATATTCTGCCCATTTACTGGGGGACCTGCCCACTTTTTGCCCATTCTTGCAGATTCCAGAGGTATCTTTATCTCTCCTCTGACTAATATAAGGAGCTCAAAGCAAAATAGCTCTTGCCATACCCACTTTCTATGCTTTAATTTAGTGAGAATAAATTCTGGCTGAACAAGCAAGGAGATAAACAAATTTATTCATTATCTCACATTTTGTCAGATATGATCTGCTTGTGATTAGCAGACTTTCTATTGCTTCTTTTGTTGAACTACTCTGGTATAATCAGCAGTCAGTTTAAATTCTTTATTTCTCAGTGGCGCTTGATTACTCCCTAATTTTCCCCCTCTCCCGCCCACCAAATCACTCCCTTTCTTCAGGTTTTCCATACCTATGTGTATTTCCATACCTATGTGCATTTTTATAGCTTTCTTCTCATTTACCCAGAATTTCATAGGTGAGTGTAACGGGAACGCTTTTTCTGACCAACTTCCGTAATACGCAAAAGCAACTCCAGTGCAAGTAGTTTACTCCAAAGACAAATACCCACTGAAATAACCTAGGAAAGAATGCATCTGTGGGATGAACACGGAATCTGGCACAAGAACAATCTCCACCTTTCAAGAGAGATGTGACTGGGATGGGGGGATAAAACCAAAAGTTGAAAACTTCTACTTGAGAGCAAGTTTTGTAAGGTCTGTGGAGAGCATTTGAGAAGAAAGGGAGCTGGCAGAAGGAATAATTGTCACCTGAAAGCCATGAACAAAGAAACTTCTGTAATATCTGGTGATCCAGGGTCCAACAACAGGAAAAGTTCTACATTAGGTTTACCTGGTGTGTATCCAGCAAATACAAGTCCCAAAGAAGTATCTCTTTGGTGTTTCACAGAATCACAGAATGGGTCATGTTGGAAGGGACCACAGTGGGTCATCTGCTCCAACCTCCCTGCTCAGAGCACATGGCACAAGATGGTGTCCTGACAGTTCTGGAACACCTTCAGTGAAGGGAACTCCACACCCTCTCTGCACAAGCTGTTGTCATCCATTCTTACTCATATTCAAAGCAGAATTTTCTGTCCATCAGTTTCTGCCCATTCCCTCTTGTCCAATTGCTTGGCACCAACAAGGGCAGCAAACGCTAAAGAGCTGTTACTGTCTAATAATCCTGTAAATTAAGGCTACTGCTATCCTCTTTGAAACTAATTAGAGTATTCTTAGGGGTCAGAGCACAAAGGCCAAAAGAGTAATTCCCAAAAGAGTAATTTCTTGCCTGCATAACCCTAATAATTAATTTGGTAGAGATACATGGATGGTGTTATGAAAGACAGAATGACAGCAAACAACATCTGCCCATCAGCAGAGGTGTCCAATACCAGGAATATACTGGTACCAACCTGCTTCACAGCCAGTGACCATCTCCATCACTTGAAGCCTGCTAAGGACCAGTCAAAACCAGTTTCTGTGATGCTAAGCTTTCCTTCAGGCATAATAACACTGTCAAGGCAACATCTCTGCATCCCTCCTGGACTGATCTTATACCTGGTTTTGGGACAGGAGGAAGCAATCTGGAGCTGACAGCCAGCTCTTTTCACAAGCCTATAAAAAAGCTCAGTAAAGCAACTGCAATGTATTCTGTAAAAGAAATGTTTTGAAACTGAAGTAGACAATGCCCAGATGCAGAGAGCCTACACAAATCTGTCAAAAGCCCCTAAAGTACTAATTTTGTGAACATTCATTTCACTTCCTATCACATAGGTGCTTGATCCTTCTCTCTGCTTCTAATTGAATCAACTTTTGTAGCAATCACATAGAAAGGAAAAAAAATGCAAACTTGTGGCTTGAGGAAAAGAGGAAGCATCTCTGCTTTGTTGCATTTTCTCAGCTATCACCAGTGATCATGATAATTCACCAGGGAAACAAAACCTATTTGAAAACTTGGAGAGGCGAGAAGTGACGAAGCACCAAGTGGGATGTCAACTACATTAAGAGATGGGACAGAGAAAGATCTGTAAAATGAGCCTTCCTAGAAAGGGACTATAAAAAATTGATTTGATAGAGAATTATTTGGCCATGTGAAATATTTCTTTTGGAATGAATTTTGATAACTGAACAGTCCCTTAGAAAATATCACCGTACTAAGTAAGAAAAAAATGCTGATCCTCTCCAAACATCTGAATAGTTCTTATTCAGTAATGCTTTTTGACTCCTCTGCTAAGGTAGTTATAAGGTACTGGCCTTATTCCACTGAGGAGGAACCATAAAGTGGATTAAGTGAGCTACCTGAGAGTGCACAGAACTTTGCCTGATAGGCTCATTTGATAGATATCAGGCAAAACCTGAACTGAGAATTAATCCCAGATGTCTTGAATCCAATTTGTCAGATTAAATTTTATCAAAACTTCTACTGGGACTGCAGGACTGAGGGATAGTCACATTCCATTTATCTATCTGTAAGGCAGATGCAAGTCCAGGGCAATGCCTTGGCAATAGAAAAATGAGTGCTGTCATCAGTGGTTGAGCATAGATCTGACCAACCTGGCCCTGCTCTAAATTCTTTTCAGAAAATGTTGTTAATCACTAAAGGTATATAAGCTACTCTGTATAGCATAAAAGACCTCTGCTTATTTAAGTGAAAACTGCTTTGGGTATGATTAGAACAACTGGATAAAACATTAGAGCAACAAAATCAGCCATAACTTCCAGGAAAACTCAGGCAGAACAATCGGTCCTTGTTATGTGACACCAGTATTTGCACTCTGGTGCTGACCTGTGGCAGCTGCTCTCAGAGGAAGAAATCCCAGTCTTCATCCTGAGGAGTTAAATCCACAAGGAAAATCCCTCCTTGTGGCCTGGGAGTCTCCTGCTGCAGCCTGGCTCCAACCCCAGGTGAGAGGTGTTAGAGCTATGCAGACCTTTGCCAGGGCACAGCAAGCAGGCATCCTACTTATCCACAAAGAGCAGCCAGGGCTCACTACCCAGGCTTGGGATAATATTCCATCCCTAAATCCCACAGTTTAGTGCAGTAAACAGGTAGATCATCTAGCCTGGAGCAAAAACAGCCTTAGCAACTGCCTAGCAACACTCCTGCAGAGGAAGGCAGGAGCTGCAGGTTATCTGGATGCAGTAACTCCCAAGGAAGAGCCAGCCCCAGCCAGAGCTCAGCAGCTCTAGGGCACAAACTGAGCCTCAGCTTTGTCTCTCATCCCTAGAAGGGTAGGAACTTTCTGTCAATAAAGCAATGAACACTCAAAATATGTTAAAACCTTTCCTAAAAAATCTGCTTGTCTCGGTCTTCAGCCTCAGCAGGCTGATAAACTTGCCAGGCAGACAAATTAGCAGCAGCTCAAAGGTTACTGCTCACTCCCAAGACTGAGAGGGTTTTTTAATCTTCAGAACATATCATCATGATTTTGATTTTTTTTCCTGTTTACAGAAATGACTGATGGATTGTGGAACTGTTATAGCCATCTCAAATTCCTCACTGAAACATTGCACAGTTGTAACTTTCCCCCCCCCTTGCAGTTTACAGCTTCCATAGTTGCTTTATTAACACTGCTGCAAAAGAGAAATATGACTTGGGCAGTATATTGGTGCCCATTAGTATTGCACACTCAGTGTTATGCATCACACTGCAATGCCTGTGGTACCACAGCCAAAATGGTGACAGGGTGAATGAGGCTATTACCTCCAGGGACTGTGAGCAATTTAAATTCAAATGCTGCTCCACCTTAAAAAAACAATCTTTCTTGCAGGTTTGGAGCTTGCAAACCTTAAGTTAGCACTTTCTAGGTGGAAAGCCATTCATATGAAAAGCAGCTGAAACAAGAAGAAAACTTCGAAATTTAAGAAAAACGTTCACTTTGGCTGTCCAGCTGTGAGGTGCTTTTGTGTAATTGAAATTCTTTGTGACAGAATGGAATGGAATGGAATGGAATGGAATGGAATGGAATGGAATGGAATGGAGTAGACTAGAATGGTTCAGTTGGAAGTGGACTTACAATAACCATCTAGTCCAACTGCCTGGCCACTGCAGGGCTGACCAAAAGTTAAAGCATGTTATTAACTCTATTGTCCAAATGTCTCTTAAACAGTGAGGGACTTGGGATACTGATCATGTCTCTAGGAAGTTTGTTCCACTGTTTGACCACCCTGTCAGTAAAAAAATGCTTTCCAATATCAACACTGAGCCTCTTTTGATGCAGCTTTGGATGATTTCCACATGTTCTATCACTGAACCCTAGACAGGAGCCCTCAGCACCTCCATTCCCTGTAGAGAACCACGAGATCATCCCTCAGCCTCTGCTTCTCCAAACCAGACAAGCCCAGAGCTCTCAGCTGCTCCTCACAGGACGACTTTCAGCCCTCTCACTGGCTCTTTTACCCTCCTTGGGACACATTCAAGGACCTTCACATCTTTCTGAACTGGTGGGGCCCAGCCCTGCACACAGGGCTCCAAGGCTGAGCTCAGTGAGAGCCTGTCTGGTCATGCTGGGTCTGATGCAGCCCAGGAAAGGGTTTGCCCTTTGCCTGCCATATTTTTGGAAAACTGACTGCAGTTATAAATAAATCCATGAGGTAATGACAAATAGTTAATCTTCTTTTACTCAACATTGGCTTTGAAATTTTAGTTTTAGAATTAAATTGGAGGGATGCCAGTTTGACAGTAAGGTCAATTGAATTATAGATACAAGACTGTAATATTTCACCTTTTGATTACTACCTATTGAAATACATGGATGCCATTTCGTAACACCTCTGCCTTCCCTTCTTTGCCTATTTCTTTTATTTTTCATAATAAATATATTTTGAAAGAACATGCTTCTAATTCTAAATTAGCTCATGCTAATAGGTTTTTAAGGCACAAGTTTGTTGTCATTCAAATGGTGAATTCCAGAAACACTGGTCAAGAACCAGAATCATAACATCTGTCTCAGAAAGCTCTTCATCTGAACAGCTGGGATTTTACATCATATCCTGGTAAAGGACTCCATTGGCTTCTCTGAGAGCCTTGATTTCCACTTGGAGGATTGTTGAAGCATGGGTAGATTTTTGCAACTATCACTGTGGGGGTTTTTGTGTGTTTGTTTGTGTGCTCATTTCCAGACTAAATCTTCCTCAAACTCCATAAAACGACGAACCTAAATTGACACTTTGGTTTAATTGCTCAGTGCAGATAAGCAGTGAAAAACAACTCAGAGCAGATCCTACATCCCCGGTAAAATCCACTGTAATTGACTTCCAATCTTTTTCTCAACAGATATAGGATCTGGTCTGGAGCAATTGGATCCACTGGTCTTCATGGAAGGCACAATGTCCATCAGGATACTGAGTCCAGTTCCCACAGTGAAACACAACCACGTAACAGAAATGAAACACAAAATCCTGTCCTTTTTGTCATATTGAAATGTAACTCCCACAGCCTGTACAGGACTTGTTTTTTGCATGGCAGTATCCAGACCTTATTTAATTTACCAGCTTAATGCAGATATTTTGCAGTTTCAATTGCTTTCTGTATAAATTATTTCTTCCAAACCTCACCATATGCAAAGGCACAAGAGACTTTTCACTGTACATCCGAGTACTGGAATGAATCTGTCAAACATTTCTGTTTTAATCTAAACTACATTACATTGGAACATAAGCTGTCAAAAGCTGAAAGTGGTGAAACTTATTTAATAGAGTTGAATGCAAAATGTTTTTCCTGCTTTATAGAAAATGAAGAATATAGCATTGATATTTGCAATTTTTAGATCATCCCTTACTCTTTTCACATTTGAATCTGACATGCTTTTCACTTTCTTAAAAATGTACAGATGCTAATGCTCACTGTTTCTGATCCCCACCAGGATCTCTCTGTTTTACTTTGTCTTGATAACCCCATTCTGATAAAAGAGATGAGGCAATATCCATCTACTCATAACTGGAATAATTCCTTGTCTGAGTCTGCCCTGAACAGAGCAAAGCAATGGAAGATTTAATAATTGCTGGCAGCAGAATTTGAAATTTCTACTATCACCAAGCTATCCTTACAAAATCCCTCATTTAAAATACATTTCTTGAAGACTTTTGCACATGTTTAATTCTTGGATTGCTTTTCCTAAATACCAAAATACCAGGTAGTTTTCACCAGAGTCTTATTTGGAAGCATTGATAAGGATTAACAAAGCTTAGCCCATATTATGGGTGTGAAAAGGGCTATGGATCTAGCAAGGTGTGAGGAAGAAGATAAAGTGTTTATCTAAAAATCACAACTGCTGCAATCTCAGTCTTATAAAAACAGCTATAGCAAATTATTCTTTCAGAAGCACAGGTAGTTCACTGATGGTATTTCCTTTTAATAACTAAATCAGAAATTATAATAATTCTTTATGCTATTTAAGGACTCTGCAGGGCTGTCTTTTTTCACCCCTTCTTACAGAAAGGAGAAAAGTTATAGCACAACCTATAGAAAATTATAGCGCAACCTAAGACCTCCAAATCTGTCTCTTCTGTTAGGCCCAGCATGAGCTAAGTCTTAAATCAAGGAAGTTACTAAAACAGCTGAAAAAACTAAAATGAGCACCTTCAGCACTCATGGCAGAGAAGCAGACAGGACTGTGGCCAGTCCCATGAGTTTGTAGGGAGGCTGCCCCCACCCTCTCACTTGGGAAATCAGAGTCTGTAATTGTTGGATAAGCACAATCTAAGGGAAAAGGAGGATCAGAACTCACTGTTAACACACACTTGTTTACTGTCTTGCTCCAGTGGGGCAGGGACTCAGCGGGAGAAAGAATTAAATCCTTGAGTGGGTCAGACTCTCAGTGCTGCTCCTGGCTTGCACTGACAAAATCCAGTGTAAATCTAGGCAGGATTTAACTACAAAGCTGCACCTTATAAAAGTGCATCTGTCATGTTACCAGAGAAAACAAACAGCATGGTGGGTGAAGGAAAAGCCAAAGAAAACAATATATATGAGACAAAAAATATGGAATGCAAATCAGGAAAACAAGGACCTGCTGGGCTGTGAATTGAACTCATATTTAACCAGTGCACTCAGAACAGGTAGTTAGTCTGGAACAGATAAAATATGGTAAGGAATAAATCAGTGAAGAGCATAGAAATGGCTAAAGGAAAGACAATTCTGAGGTCAGCAAGCTGTTGATTTATGTCCCTATGAACTGGCAGAGCTACCAGACATACTGACTCCAGATCTTGCTGCTTCCAGAGCTGCAGAGGCAACAAACGTCATCACAGGCTTCTCTGCATAATGGAAAGGAAATATCTGTTATAAGTCATAGGTGATTATTGATACTTTTATCTTAGAAAGGTTCCATTTTAAGTTATTTTTATTAAAATTAAAATAAATACCTTCTAAAATAACCCAGATTTTTTTTCTAGTTTATTTTTTAATATGAGTGCATTTTTCAGGGCACAGTAAATTATCCTGCTGATGCATTAGATTTACATCTCAAAGTGGAATCTCTCTGTTCCTTCTGCTAACTCTAGAATACATAGCAGAAATGGTGTATGATTATAATTTTAATTCTCCCATAAAGATATATGTTTATGTCTCTTACTAATACATTCTTCAATGTTGATAAATTAATATTTTAAAATATTGACTATTTAAAAATGTGTATTGCAACATTAAGGGAGAACACCGGACTCATAATGACACAAACTACAGAAAAAAAATTTCTTAATAATAAAACTGCAGTTTCTTTAGCAAAATACCTTAATGTGGGCTCAAAAGATCAGATGTTCTACCAGCAATCTCACAGTACATAAGGAAGTTTATTCAACCAACAATCCAGTTCTCTGGGTCCTTTTTATCAATGAACTTCCATTGACAAACTTTCTCTGAATGGAGGTTTCCAAAGGCTCTGGGATAAATTAATTACATCCCCTTGTCTTAATCTAAAACTCACTTAAAGATATGGAAAGAGTTCCATTTATTCTAGGGTGGTTGGAGCCTGACCCTATATGTTATTTAAAAATTGGCTTTTCTGCAGAGTGCTTCAAACATGCTGATATTCTGAGCCAACCACAGCCCTAGGTGGTGGCAAGGCAGGTTGCCAAGGCAAAGAGGTTGTCCTAATTTTCTCACTGGGCTGATAAAATACAGGCAAATATTGCTCCTGCTGTGGTGGTTAGAAAGGATTTCCCTGTGATCTGCTTTTCAGGCTGTGAAATTCTGGAGTCATGGCTTTATGTTTTTGTTCTTTCACCTTTGATTGTGTCACTCTCATGTGGTTTGTCCCCACTGCAAGACTGAGACAGGAACAAAGTCATGTCCTGCTCTATTTCAGGCTCAGGCCATGTATTGCCATGAATAATGTTCACCTGTTTGGAAATTCAAAGTGATTTGTAGATTTTGGCACTAAATCAAAAACTATTTTTTATTCTCAGAACCTCTGTGCTCACTAGGAAATAGCCAGTAAAAACTGGGCATCCTACAGCATTAAAGCACAGTGTCACTGAGGGAAATAACCCAGCAGAACAAAGGGGTGGGAAGGCTTTTAACTTCACCCCTTGTTACAACAATCTCACTGGTATTTTTTCTGGCCTGTCCTGTTGCTTCTGCCTTGACATCTCAAAATTAGACTCTCCCCTTTGTCAGTGGTCAGCCTGCTGCTCTTGCTGTCCTTAGCAAATGGGACACACATTTTCTTTTGAACCCAATCTGCCTCCCAGCTGTGCAGTGCAATGTACAGTACCCCTGGCTCTGCCTGTGCAGCTCCTCCTTGTTAAAGGACACCTACAACACTTCCAGCCCCCTCACTCCACTGCTGAGCAAGTCTTTCACCCAGACACACAGCTCACTTTCAATGCTCTGACCTCACACCACTTTTCTTCCTTTTTGTGCAGCATTAAGTTTGATCAATATTTCCACTCTTCCTTGTCTGCTGTGGGGGTTCCCTAAAAGCATTGAGTTATTTTGGCTTTTTTGGATGTTTGTATTGCCTGACCCACTTATGGTACTTGTATTATCTGCCTTTAATGGCTCCATCTTACACAAATTAGTAACTACACTAAAGGCCACTAGTAGTCACTAATTTCTGGTGCTTCCATTCCCAGGCATTTAAAATAAAACCTCCTAGACTTTCTATGCTGCAGAGGGATGCCTCCAGACCCAAAGCAGCACAGCCATGTCTACAAACCATCATAGAACCATTAAGATTAGAAAAGACCTCCAAGATTGTTCAGTCCAAGCTTTGACCAACACCACCCTCCCCACCGACCCACATTGCAAAGTGCCATGTCTACTCACTTTTAGAGCAATTCCAGGGTTGGAGACTCTACCACTGCCCTGGGCAGCCTGTTCCAATGCTTAACTACTCTTAAAGTGAAGAAATTCTTCCTAATATCCAGTCTGAACTTCCCCTGGTGCAATTTGAGGCCATTTCCCTTTATCTTATTCCCAGCTGCCTGAGAGAAGGGGCTGACCCCCACCTTACCACAAACCCCTTAGGAAAACAAGACTCAGAGGCAAAGCTCACACAGCTCAGCCCAAGTGCTTGGATACCATACAGGGCCACTGGCAGCAGAACAGAAATTATTTTAAAGTAGAAAGAATCATAGGTTTTTGTCCTTTCCCACAGGGACTTGTAATCAGTGTGTAGAATGATGCAGTGTAATGTTCCCCAGCAGAGGAAAGGAAATAAAGAGGAATATTGTTACTGTAAAGTTTATTTCAATCATCAAGGTGAAAATTTATTGCACAGATAGCACTGGAGAAGCAAAGATTCCCTCTCCCGTAGCTTGCCTTTCTGTCTGGCCTTGCAGCAGCATTTCTTGTACTCTGCATATAAACGATGATCTAGGCCTATTAAAGAATTAATGCTCAATGCTCCTTAACAGGATAATTCTGGTCATTTCAATGTCAAGGCTTAATTTTTTTTTGGCAGTGATTTGATCTGGAATGTCCAGATAATGTTTATCTACTTTTTTTTGAAAGAATAAGAAACTTTTCAACAGGCATATAAGTGAGAGGCCAATCAGCTTAAGTAGGTATTTCTGTATGTGTATTTAAATGTTCCTGTCCTTTTTTTGTCTGTTCTATCTGTCAGGTGTGGGGACAGAAAGCTTTCTGCCTGAAGAAGAAATATATGTGAAAAAAGAGATCTGTGACGTTTGGAAAATCCTTTGGCAGCGAATGTGAGTAGGCCTAAAAAGGTCAGGTTTAGATGTATTTATAAAGATAAAATTGGCTGAAATCAGCTTCTTTGGCCTCACTTCAAGCTCTTCAGGCAAATTTCTCTTAGCATGAAGCCCCTTAGAGAGCCCTGGAATTTTGCTCAGTGACTTTTTTGATGTCTCTATTTTCAGACTCTAAATGTTGTAAACTGTTTGGGTAGGGCTGCTCCATCAAGCAATCACTGCAGGGAACTCTTGTGAATTTTGTTGTGTTGAGAAGTTGCTGCTTCAGTTGGAAAACAGCATGTCCTCCACCAGCCTGGTAAGAAGCAGGGTGCAAATATCCCAGGTGATTCAAAGGCAGCTCAGGTATTTCCAGTGCTATGCTGTGGTCTCTTCTATCACTTAGCGTGGATTTTCCCTTGCTGTTCCTGTGTTTAGTAAAGCCCATGCTGGGTACAGTGCAAAAATAAGAAACCTTATGTCTCTAGAGGTACTGGCATGGTGAAAGCTCATTTCTGATGCTAGAATTCCTAGAGAGCTTTCAAAAGCATGAAGAATGTTTCATTTTTAGGGACTCAGATTCTAAATCATGTCTGCTGCTGTAAAAGTGATACATGTTTAAGCTCTACAGTGTTCATGCATTTTTAAATATTTCTATTTAATTATTTGCTTGCTTCCCTGGACCAATTTCTTTTCTCTTAATAAGAACAAAATGAAGTTAAAGTGTATGCATTATTAAATTTAATAGGAAGTTACAATTGAATTACAAAATAGTAGATATTTCTCTTATTTATTATGATGTACTGGTCTCTCTCTTTCACTCACAATGGCTCTTCTTTTCCTGCTTGTAAGATATGGGGGAAATGGCATAATAAGCTGCCTTTTACAGCTGAGATTTTCAGAGCAAACTTCAGATGTCTGAATGCCCTCATCCCATGCAATTTAATGAAGACTGAGACTCAAATCCCTTAAGTGACTATGAAAACTTCAGAAGGGAGGGAGGATATTCCAGCACCCAGGCCCCTGTGTGCTGAGGCTGCCTGGTCCATGGGGAGCTCGGTCCCTCTGGGTCTCCAGACTTCCCCTTCCAAAGTGACAATGCACTTGGTCCCCTCTTGTGGGGACAGAAGGGCTGTGTGGGGATGGAGACATTACAGACAGTGAATTTTTGGGCTGCACAGAGGCAGGGGTGTGTACCTAACACAAGAAACCACCATATTTCAGAACTATTTCCCTGCATTGCCACTGCAGTCCTGGCATTTCATAAATGCCAACGTGATGGAACCTGCATTGTTTGATACAAGAAACCATCAATCTCCCTGAACAAGGGAGATGAAAACAATGATCAGGTAGAAACAATGATAAGCAAAAGAAGCTGTTTGGGGTAAGAGATCATCCTCTCCAAAACACTGAAATAAAAAAAAAAGTAAATTTTGGCCATGAAAACTTTAGGCTACAGAACAGCTAACAATGATATGGCAGCAGCTCTCACACAGTCTTACAAAAGGGGTGATGGAGACAAAAAACATGGGGCACGCCTATGATTTGGTGTGCAAAAAGTGCAGAATAAAATTATTTTATATAAAAAACCAAGGTCTCTTTCAGTCCCATTGTACTGAAACTCCTTCTTTCAGAGTAAAGGACATTTCATAACCATAGTTACATCTCTTATGTAACTGCAATGTGATTGAGAGATGTGAAGGGGAGTAAATGTGTATTGGTTTCCAAGGCATAATGAAAGTAACTGAGGAAAGAAGAAAAAGAAAGAAAAAGAAAAAAAGAAAGAGAAAGAGAAGAAAAAGAAAAAGAAAAAGAAAAAGAAAAAGAAAAAGAAAAAGAAAAAGAAAAAGAAAAAGAAAAAGAAAAAGAAAAAGAAAAAGAAAAAGAAAAAGAAAAAGAAAAAGAAAAAGAAAAAGAAAAAGAAAAAGAGGAAGGGAAGGTTCGGGAAGGAAGGAAGTGGTGGAAGGAAGTGGCGGAAGGAAGGAAGGAAGTGGCGGAAGGAAGTGGCGGAAGGAAGTGGCGGAAGGAAGTGGCGGAAGGAAGTGGCGGAAGTGGCGGAAGTGGCGGAAGGAAGGAAGGAAGGAAGGAAGGAAGGAAGGAAGGAAGGAAGGAAGGAAGGAAGGAAGGAAGAAAAAGAAAGAAAGAAAGAAAGAAAGAAAGAAAGAAAGAAAGAAAGAAAGAAAGAAAGAAAGAAAGAAAGAAAGAAAGAAAGAAAGAAAGAAAGAAAGAAAGAAAGAAAGAAAAAAAGAAAAAAAGAAAAAAAGAAAATGCTAATAATCAGAAAAATGCAAAAGGAGTTCTAAAGCTGGGCATAAAGTTTTGACTGGAAATAATTCAAAAACATCTTAACAAGAAACAGTGGCATAGATCACTAATATAGGCGGACTGGATATCCCTCTGCAGAAAGATCATCTCCTTCTCCCTCTGTAGTTGATTTCAGAGGATCCTTTCAGGTCTTGAAATTCACAACTGTGCATATGAGGAAAAATATAGTAATGATAGAGTGACTCTTATTTATCTTCTCCAAGGAATACAGAGATTCTAAGTGATGCTAGATCAATGGAGGTTACATTAATTTAACAGTGTCTCATAAATTAGAAAATAAAAAATAGAAGATATTAAAAATGCAACTGCTATGAATTTGGAATCAAATTGTCTTTCCACTAAACTTGAGAAAAAGAGGAGAAGATAAAAAAGAGGAGAGGAGGGGATTAAGATATAAATGACAAAGATCAAACTTTGATACAGCAGTGCATAGTTCTGACTTTGTGTGCCTGAAAACCCTGAGATTTGGATCATACAGTGTTCTGCAGCATCCTGGATTTACCTGACACAGATATGCTGCTCTTCCTGAAAGCCCTGACTGTGGTCCCTGCTTCTTCTCAGAGAAACCTCACAACCTTCAATAAGTATTAGCCTTGTCATAAAACTCTGCTTCTCTGAATTTGTTTCCAGGATTAAGGACTGTAAATCTGCTGCAGCAGGGAATGTTTGGCTCATGCTCATCAATAGATATAGATATTTTCCCATGTAGGTCATTGAGCTGGATCCGCTCCAGGTCAGTAGTGGCCAAAGGTAAATGTTGTTTCATTACAAAAATCTAAAGTGGATCCTAATAAAACTTTGAATGAGCAATTACTATTTCACCCAATTTCTTAGGTAAAGTCTAAAATGTCTTGAAAATGCCATGACACTGAGGTTATTATCTTAAAGACAACCCTCATTTATCCAGGGTGATGGTGGGTTCAGATAATTGCTCTAAAAGAAGGAACTGTGATATGGGTGCAAGTTGCATGCATCTGGCCCTCTACAGTCACTCTGCGTCCTGCAGGACTCATCAGCTCTTAGGTGCAGCTCTGCAGGATTTGGATTATTCCTTGTAAAGCCATTGGTCACTCCAGCCCCCTGCAGCCCCAAAGAATGGTGAAGGGGGGTGTGTACCACTGCACAAATGTACAGAGCCTGCTCCTTTGCAATGCCAGGCTGCTGTCCCAGAGGAAGAAACATTGGGAAGGCAGAGCAGAGGGAGCAGTGCTGCTCAGCATCTGACAAATGCATCTGCTCTGTGCAAACCCACCTGGATGAGCACTGGAGAGTCTCTTGTTCTCCCTCCCCTGCAAGGGGCATGGCTGTCCTTGGGCAGGCTAAGGGACCTGGCAAGGGACTGCCATTGGCAACATCGCTGGAGAACAGCCCAGGGATGTGACCAGGGAAGGGGCACTTGGCCACGTGACAGCAACACAGTGATCACAAACCCATTTGCAATGGACAAACCATCACCACCACCGCTTTTAGCAACAGTTTTCTCCCCAGCTGGCTCACAGAAGTTCTTTTTATGACAAAAAGGCATCCAGTTTCCATCAGCAGTTGTTGTGATCATATTTCCAAAAGTGGACAAGGTTCCCATTCCAAGAGGTGAACAGCATAGGACAAGCAAGGGAGTCTACGTGGCTCAGTGCTCTCCTATTTAATCCACAGCCCCTGGCTGCTGACAAGGTGGGCTATTACAGCTCCTTTAGAGCTCTTCAGTGTGCTTGTGCCAGTTCCTTATCCATGGATCATTGATATGATGGAGTATAATGGCAGCCTCAGAGCCCCTCATATTTTCAGTTGTCAGATTGAATACAGGGAGATGTTCAGAGGCAGAAATTCACTCACTGTAGTGCTCCTTTTGTGTGTGTTCGTGGAGCCTTTATAATCCTTCATAACAGAAAGGTACAAAATACACTACTCCAGTTTTTTCTAATTGCAAAGGCCAAATTACCAAGTATAATGGAGCAAAATTATTTCATTTTTGTCTCATTTCTGAGCTAAATGCTACAATTACAAGACCATCAGAGATTCAGAATACTATTTTTGTTCCTTAGTATCTCATTAGAAAATACATTTTTTAAAGGCTGCTTACCATTGCTATGCATCATTAGAACTTTCCTGACAGAACTCATTTATAAGCACATTATTGTTTAGAGATGAAGAGTTACAAAATAGAATTTTCCACCAACACTGATCACCAACAGCTGCTGGTGGAAACTGGGCATTTGAACATTATCTTGTCCAAGATGCAGCTTAAAAGGGCAGTGGCCACACTTATAATTAAATCATGTTTACTTCCACATTAAAAATTTCAGCAGTAAATATCAGATCTCTACACTGCTCTTCACATGTGCAATAGAGGAAAGGGTAAAAGTTAGCTCTGTGATGAAATGAGTGGTAAGATGAAATTTGATTTACCTGGCAGGTAACAAGAAATTCTAAGTGGGATTGTATTGTCAAAGCATTGATGGGCTTCTCTTGTTTCTGGCTAAAAGAAAAAAAAAAAATCTTTCCTACTTTTCCTCCACTTGAAAAAGTTCAGAAGGGGAAGGATGTAGCTTTTTCCTCAGCAGACAGAAATTGAAATGGAGAACTTTTATAGAGGTCAAGATGACTGCACAAGCTCCATGAAATGAACTCATCCACCACCATTGTCTGATTCTCTTTAACTTATTTCTCTTGTGTCTGAGCTTGTCCCTTAAGATGACAGCCTTGATGACAACATCTTGAGAGCCACTCCAAAGTAATTTAAAGCAAGATATAATTACTGTGGGGCTGAAAGCTCCCAGTTTACAAAGCAATAGCAGCTGTATGAGTTCTGGCTCATCTAACAAGGATGATAGCTCTGCAAGCTCCTCCAACCTCGTCTGCACGCTCACCCACTGGATCACAACACAATTCACTTGGGCTCTGCAGGATCTGGGGCCCAGCTGTGCCTGAGGAACTGCAGCATTTCTGCAAGGACAAGGAGCTGGCAGCCAGTGCTACCAAAACAAGCAGTGCAAGGCACAGGATGGGCCCTGGCAGGGTGTGCAGGGAGCAGTGAGAAGGCTCAGCACAGACTAAGGAAAACCTGGTGTCAGAACAATCAGCTCTAAGGGGGAGCTTGCTCAGTGCCCCACTTTGCTGAGGGGATTGGCAGGTTCCAGAGAGCTTTGCCAGACATTCACAATGGTTCAGGTCAACACCCAGATCCAAAAGTCCTTCTTTATGTGCATCACCAACACTGCCAACTACACCGTGTGCTTAATAGCAGCATTTTGGATCCAGTTCAGTATGTGACACACAGTCCATTAGAAAACAACAGCCTTCAGCCACCACATCCTTAATTAGGTTTCAGTTCCCTGCTGGAGTTTGGAGTTCTTCTCTGGATTCTTTTCTTTATGGTAATGGGAGAAGCATGAATTACTGGAGATGTGCTTTGCAGTGATGCTGATAAATAATGATTACTTTTGTGGCCCTTACCTAATTAACTTTAAAAATTATTTTGTTATTACTTGACTTGATCTATTGACTCCCTCAAAACTCTTATCCAATATATACTTAACAAACCTTCCTCCATGCATGTACATTACTCAAATAAGTAAGTATTAACAAGTACTCAGTATTGTTAAAAGGTGACTATTGATTAATAAGCAAACAGATGGCTTTTCTCCAGAAGTTAGATCCAGAATTACATAACTTTGGAAGAGAAGCATATTTAATGATCAAGTAAATTATTAGAACAGGAAAACTGATCACCACAAAAGTCAATTCACTTGTTAAACATTTCAAAAAACTCAACATGAAGTCTTGTTTCCATGTCCTGTTTCTGTACTCTGACTAAGCTGGTTTCCGTGTTTTGCTGATGTTCATCTGTGGTGTCTCTGATCTGTGAAGCAGAACAGCTCCAAGCTCAGGCAGCCAAAGATGCTGCACTTGCTAAATCTGATTCCCTGTACAGTCACTGGCCAAAACAATGGGGGTCCAACCACTGCCTCCAGCAGGAACAAACCCATCCTGGTTGGATTTGTCGTACATGAAGAGCAAGCCCAAACTCTACAGTCAGGCTCACCACCTGAGAAATCCCACTATGCAAACACAGTTACATGTCTCTGATCTTAAAATATCATAAGATAAAAACAGTATGATTTTTTTTATCTATTTGGTTATTTTGATACACAGAATTGCTGTTCAAGGCAGGTGCCTCACAACCTCAGAGCTCAGTGTGGTCTGGGCTGTGCCTGCATGGATGGAAGGGATTGTGTAAAATTATCTTACGCAAAAAAATGCCTGTGCCTATGACACTGTTTCTCATCACTGACAAAACAACACAGTTCCCACCTGTGCCCTGTGATTCAAAGGAGAAAATTCCTATTATGCTGGTGAACCCTCACACTGATGGGGAAAATGTCAGGGTGAAATAACAGTGAAGCTCTTTGATGCTCTTCAATGAGCTATAATTACCACATTGTCTAGAAAAGTAGATCAATTAACAGAGATACATGCATGGGGGATTATTGTGGTAAAGAACACTCTCCTTCTAATGACTTTCTTACTGAAATTTTTTACTCAGAGGGGATTTTAAACATATTAAATGCTGGGCAAAGACAGCCCTGCAGGTAAGGTTCAACTGCATTACTGAATTTTGAAAGAAAAAATTATATCACTGAAACATTTAGAAACAATTCAAGCAGAGATAATAAATGCTTAATGACTGTCAATAAATGGTTGGTCAGTGGGTATGAGAGTTAATAATCTAAGAGGTCTCCACAGGTTTGTTAATGTGATGGGATTGTACCATGTATAAAATTTGGATACTTCTATTACCAATATGCTTTTAACACCTCTTTATTTTTATTTAACATTTTCCAATTATTTATAAAGATGGATAGAATAATAATTTAAAAAAAGAAAGAAATATTGGATCCTGTTGGATTAACTGTAAAGGTACAATATTTTTGTAATACAACTCCTGCTATTCACTTCTAGCCACAGGCAGTCTAGAGGCCAGAGTCACAGCAGTGAGCTACTGGTCTGGGGTGTCAGAAGAAGGGCAGCTGAAGCAATCACTGGTTATTAATTCTCTGATGAACTTTTCAGTTTGCCTTTGCCTGTTTACATCAGTGGTGCCTCAAGGGTAGCCCAAGACATATTTCTACCTGCCTCTGCAGCATTATGGTCCTCTCTGCAAGCCACTTTCTCCTCCCTGCACATTCCATCTTCCCTCCTTGCAAGCAAAGTTCCAGGCACCCTCCACTGTTGCAAGGATGGATTCCCAATCAATTCCCACCAAAGCCATACATCTAGGGCCACCACACTCCTTCATGGCTGGGAAGCACCATTCCATGGCCATTGTCAGCCTTTATTTAGCTATAAAAGTGATTCACTCTCTCTGCTATGCTGCTGACCTTTTCAGAATTACACCCACAGCTCACCCTGAAGCCAATAAACTCTTGATGCAAAGTGAAATAAACCTGCCTTAGCCCATTGCAGGCCTTTCTAATTATTTCTGAAATGTCTTTGCTCTTACAGCAGATTTGGGGGGTCACTGTGCATTGCAGAAGCTTCTCCCCACATCTGTGAGAGCTACAGACTGTTCTGGAACAGGCTGACCACGTTTATTGGTCATTGGTTTATTGGAATAAACCTGAGTTTATTCCTGAGGTCAGGTAAATGCAGGTGCCTTCTCTCTGCATAATATGTTTAAAATTCCTCCTGCCCCACTGCTGGGAAATTCAGACACAGCAAACACAGACCCAAGACATCCCAGCTCTGTTACACCTGAGCTACCTCAGATCTCCAGCACTGGGTCAGAACCCAACCAGTGGAGTCAGCAGGGACCAATCACAGGAGGCCAAGGACAAGGGAAATTGCATCCTAAACTCTGCTGATGTCCCTGCCCAGCTCTTCCCCTGGATGCAATGGGGAGCAGGGACATTTGCTCATTGTGGGTGTTGCAGATCACCGCCCTACCCAAGTGAAAGTCACTCTTGTTTATTATCAATGGAAGAGAAATGAGACTTCCCACTACAATTTCAGCCTGCTTAGAAAGGTTGTGTTGACTTCTTAGGTTTAATTGTTGTATAAAATGCTGCTGTATAAAATGCTGCCATTTCATGAGCTCTACACCAGGCAACAGTTTCATAAATGTCTTATACATGCAGAGCCCTGTAAACACTCAACAAAAGATTTTTAACAGTTTTTTGTTGTTGTTGGTTTTGGTTTTGCTTTGGGGTTTTTTTTGGTTTTTTGGGGTTTTTTTGCAACAAGACCACTTGTAACAAAAGCTAACTTATAAAAGCAAAGATAATATTAGGAAGATTCAATTTTTAACAGAACATACTGATTAACAAAAGTCAGTCAAAAAAATCATGCAGTTACTAGCCCTTTTTTTTTTTTAGTTTGCTACCAATATAGGTGTTTATTCCCTCCCCTCTAGTCACTGATGCATCTGCATGATCTGCCTGGGGTGACTCCAGATTTACCCAGTAAACACAGGGACAGTCCTTCAAGAATGGGACAGAAGTACATTTTGTTTAGCTCCTGTCTGAATGACCAACTATGCCAATTTTAAAACACATCATCTGGTTTTTGACTCTTTCAGGTCACAGGCAGGACCCAACAATATCCAAACTTTTCTGACAAATTGAGGCACATTACCTATCTTCCTTTGTTAAAGACCCTGTATTATTTTGTTGGAATGAAAAATTGCACAAATGACTGACCATAAGCCAAGAAATGCAATAATTTCACGTTCTAGTGCATGATTCCCCTTATGTGGTGCTTAAGAAATGTATTGCCTGGTGTTATCTTCTGTTTACAGGAAAGCCAGAAATGAAAGCTGAGACTGAGAGAAAAAACATAAATACAGAGATGCCTCCAGTGCCTGTCATGCTCAGGGCAGGAGACAGGGACCAGTCCTACAGCGATCCAGGCTTCAATAACCCTCCTCTGCATGGATGTCAGAGGCAGATTTCTACCCACAGAAGAAAAGTCTCCCTCCGAGGTGAGGGGTTTCCCTTCTCCTGGGTTATTGTTGAGAAGATCTGGGCAGACATTCACTGCTTCTGACTCCATCTCCCTGATGTGGAAATATCCATTCCCAGTCTGATGTCCTCAGTTCCTCCTCAAGGACTTGACTTCCCTTAGGATCCCACTTGGGATGACTTGGGATTCCACTCCATCTGTCTTGAGATTCAAAAAGCCTGAGTGGCATTCCCAGTGGTGTTTGTCATCCTGGTGTAGCTGGCCACTGCAGGACTCACCCTGGAGCAGGAAAGGCTCAAAGCAGCACAGGAGGAAGCGAACAGATCTGGGCCAGGGCTCAACCTGGGAAGCTTTAAGCCCCCATGTACACAATGTGAAATAAGCATCTTGTCACTTTAGGCTCTCTTATCAGCCCACACCATCCATTTGGCTTGGTTTTGGCTCCAAGGGCACCCTTCATGCTCTGGCAAAGACCACACAGAAAACATAGCTGGACTCCCAGATAGCTCTATAGTGCTTCAGCTGGGGTGATTTAGGCTTAAGACATACACAGGAGCTCATAAACACCTGTCCAAGTTCAGTTCCTGACCCATAAAAATCTTGCCCACCCCATGTTTTTTAAAAAACAGCTGAATGTGGCCCAGGAAAGGACCCCTGAAAGGTAATGCAGGCAGCTGGAAATCAATTCACCAAAGCTTTATTACTGAAAAGATCTATTACTGGCCTGAGCTCAAGATTATGGGTGTATTTTTCTTGCCAGTCAGAGACTGTCTGTTCAACACAGTCAAAACTGAAGATAAAGCAGATCTGAGAAAATTATTAAGGTTTTTTTTAATAATTATTTGGTTTTTCAGCCTTTCTGTCTCTTCCCATTAGGAAGTGAGTAAAAGCCAGATCCATGTACACAGCCTCTAATGAAACTGCAGGAGCGACAAGAGACAGCAAGATAATTAAATTCCACGGCCTGGTTGAACTAGAACCTGTTCCTCGGTCATTAATTTGGCCAATACCCAAACTTGTGTTAGTTTAGGTACATTAAATTAAATGTTGGTAAAAGCCTGGCTGGGAGCAGGTGCCTGGATTGTGCTGTCAGCCATCCTTGGCAATGCCCAGCAGGGCCATCCCTGGGTGAGACACCAAAAACTCCAGCACAGACTGGTTCCCCACACAACCTCATTCACCCTGTGCTGCCCCCACTGAGGCTTTCCTCAGTCAAGGCAGAGGGCAGGCAACACCTGCAGTTCTCTGCCCTCAACCCTCTTGGAAAGGACTAATCTGACAGTCACAAAAAACCAAAGGGTGAATAAGCACAGGGAAACCAGCCTGTGGGACACAACAGAGCTGCACTTCATGGAGCATCCTGCTTACAAGTAAAGCAACATAAAATAGAAAATGAAATTTAAAGGAAAACAAATGAACATTCCTTAAAGCTTTAAGCTCTTTTCAGGATAATCTACTGAATTTCCTGTACACAGGCAAATCCTTGGGCTGCCTGTGGTATTGTGCCACATTAGTGGGCTGTCAAGTTCTACTGATGAACATCCATCAGTTCTGCCATCCCCATGTTACAGCACTGTGGAATCAGAGTGAAATGAGGCTGGAGGGGGCACACAGCTGGCAGCCCCAGGCTGGAATCTATTCTGCATATAGACACCTATTAAATGCTGCACCTCCTGGAAGAGACATTTCCTTGCCTCCCACATTCTTTTTGCTTATTAGCTAGATTCACTGTTGAAAACATTCTTCTAATTTCCAAATTAAGTCTTCTCTTTGAGATGTTCCCTCATTGCATCATGTCCCATTCCATATTCCTCATTGAATCAAGTCCCACATGGAATGAACATGGAGAACAGATGATTTTTGCAGAAATCTGTTGTATATTGACCCCTATTTCTTGACAGCTGTCACTCTTCTCCAGACTGAGCAACCCCAGTCCTGTCCACCTTCCAATGCATGTCACTAGCACAGTGTCTCTAGCTGACACATGGCTCTTCCCTGGGCTTTCCCCAAATTCTGTTTCCACGTGGTGCTCACAAAACCTCAGACTGAGGCCTTTCTCATAGGATGATTATTGTCCGCCCGTGTCCACTTTTGCTGTAGGAGCATGGATTTTATTACTCAGTCAAGGCCAGCTTCTCACCCACTGCAATTTCCAGAACTTCTTCTGCAGAGCTGTTTTCTCCCACTTTTATTTGTGTAATTGAGACACTCTGCCTAAGGGCTATGTCTGAAGCATTTTCTGCACTGCAATTTCTCTGTTTTCTTAAAAATTCTCAGATAAGTTTTGAATTGAATGACTCCCACCCATGAGCAGGTTTAATCAGACCCCACTTGGTGGTACCTGCAAACTGCCTAAGTAGGTTTCTTATTCCATCCTCTAGGGTTTCAGTGAAAATAATAACAGACAGGCCAGTGCAGTCTTCCATTCATAATAAACCATGTTTGTAGCTTTCTCCAGGTTATTATGCAGAGATGTTCAAGCAGTTTTCCTCAAATCCATGATCTCTCTAGGTCCTGCATTATTTTATTATATCAGTACCTTGAGAGAGGTGCCATGCAATATTTTGAAATCATAACTTTTCTTTCCCTTCAGGTTCATCTAAGGCTCTCTTGTTAATCCCTACCCTGCCTAGATCCTACTTGAAACACTGCCTTTAGTTTCCTGTTTTGCCAGACTGACTTCCCAACACCACCTTTCCTTTCCTTCTGTGGCTCGTTTTTGATGTGTGCTGTTAAGTCTTTTGAGTGCATCTTTGGGTTGGTGTTACTGTCTCACCTAGTCAACAAGAAAGTCCTTATTCCTTGACTTAACACTTTCAAAAGAGGAATTATGCTACCAATTAAGGTGCTCGCACTAAAATCAAATTAAAATCCAGCACAAAGATGTGTTGATTGAAGGAACTTTTGTTCTTTATTTATATTATAGGTGGGATAAAGGAGTATAAATACCTGTCCTATACATAAAACTAAGTTCTTGGCATGAATTTTTTTCTTTTTCACTTTGAGCTCATAGCTGAAATTTTGCCTGTGATTTGAACTCAACCATTCACCTGGAAAAAAACAAAGCTGTCTTGGGTGGAAGACAGTTCAAGAGTAAAGAAACACATTTCTCCTCATAGGTACCTGTCTAAATGCTTTAAACTCTAAACTCTAAATATTTTAAACTCTTTTTAAAAAGACCTTTAGTCAATACAGCTGATGGGGCCTGAGGAGTGACCCGGCTATGCAGACACCAGCTGCCCACTCCTGGGTGAGCTGAATTCTCTCTGGGCTGCCTCAGCTTCACTGACTGCACATCCAGGGACAGCAGTGGGGCTGTGAGGCACCATGGGCTCATTTCAATAGTCCATGTGGGCCTTTATCCAGTGTCATCTGGGATGATCCAGGGTATCTTTCCTTTGCTTCTCCCCGGGGTGTCTCACAGAGCAGTAAACTACTGCATCAATTCTCTACTTGCTGCCCCTGTATAGGTAAAAGCTCTCCAGTCTTCCTTTAGTCTGAAGGGCCTAAGGTGGGCCAGCTGAACCAAAAAGAGAAAATCCAATTTCTAGCAGCCCTTCTCTAGCATATGTGTCACATTTCTACACTGACTCAGGAATAGAAAGCCAGGCAGAGCTGAGTCAGAAATGAACATGGGATCTCTTCCCTGTTAGCACCTGTCCCTGTTAAAATGGCTGCAAGAAGGTTAGAGAAAAGCCCTGGGTTACAGCCACGTCCCAAACTCCTTGCTCAGAAGTTTACCCAGCTGCTTCCTTCTTTGATGCATCCCTTGAGATATCACCCTGCTGTGTACTGGTCTTGCTCCACTACACAGTGAGGACAACTGCACAGAGAAACCTTCTGTATGTGCCATGCATCAGCAAAAATTATCAAATTGAACAGGAAGGAGTGTATGAGAAATATATCAATCATAGAGACCCTTCTCTCCCATTTTAAGGCAAGCTGCACTCATTGAAGGCCACCAGCCTTGGGAGTGTAAGGGTAACTAATGATGCTGGGTAGGAATTTGAGAAGTCCCGGGTTTCAGTCCCACTCTGCTGCTCAGTTCACCCAAAGGATTTGCCAGAAGCTCAAAAAGAAAGGGAAACCCATAAAAAAAACAGTTTTCAGAAGTACATGTGGTGTTGGAGTTTATGACTAGGTCTCCTGCCACGACGGTTCTTCACCTATCACCTGGCCTTGCTCTGACCTTCTGCTTTTGAGATTTGACCTGCATTTTATGCCAAAAGCCAAGTTCTGTGCTTTTAACAGGAGAGCCAGCAATGGTATCTAAAAACCCCTGACACCAGGAAGAAGGTATGTGCACATTAATCCCATTTATTTGTGCATTAGCTATGTGAAAGAAGGATTGGCTTCAACAATCAAATAGCATGAGCCACAGTCTCTGAGGACAGTGTGTGCTAAATAAGCTTCTTCAAATTTTCAAATTTCTTGGAATGAAGGCTCAGATTCATAAAATAATTTCACTGCCTGAATCCCATTGAAATTCATGGGAGACCAGAGCAATGGTGCTTTGTGAATCTTGGCCAATGCACCTGAATTCCAGTCCAGCAGCCAAGGACTAGAGGCAATGGCAAACTTCCCACAAAGATCAGTAGAACAGGCTTGAAGAGACTGACACTATTAATATCTAGTGTTAAGGCAACTCCTCAGCTCAATTAAAATTGTTCCAGGCTTGCAGAAGTCAGTGGATCTTGTACATCTGAAATTAGCAGGGTCTCATCCCATTTCTCTCGTTGTTTTGTGAGTTGCCTCTCATGTTCTTTTAACAGGAGTCTGCTGGCAGAGACCACAGCAATGGTCTGTTGGACTATTCCTGGGAAGAGTGAGATAGGTGGAGTAATCTTTGTGCATTTTCCTCATCACAACACATCCCCATGAAAATGGAAATGCCACTAGGTGATCTTTAAGGTCCCTTTGAACAGAAGCAGGAGGACAGAGAGATAGAGAGGCCTGAAATACCCTCACGTTTGATGAGGTCTCCAAGACATTAGACATTATTCCCACATACATTTAGTAAAAGTGGATCAGTAAGTAAGAAGCTAAAACTTCAGCTAAACATGGTGCCAAGTTGTAGCATGCCTCCACATCAGTCTCCCTGCAGAAGATTAGGTAATCAGCTTTTAAATATTTTATTTGCTGTGAATTTCAAGCATTTCCTCAGTGTGCCAAGAATTGTGGCTTTTGATATTTAAGCCAAAACCCAATAATCTGTTGACCTGTCAAATATGATATTCCTAGTGTTTAATAATAATTTTTAAAATCCTGTAAAAGTCAGTTCAGAAAATATTCCTGTTAAACAGACACTGGTGACTGCTTTAAATCCTTCACTTAATGCCTGTGTGGAAGAGAGTAAGAGATAAGACCAAAGCCAACATATCCTTTGAGCACTGTGATCAAAGTACATAAAAGATACTTCAATAGAAGAATTTTGCTGTCAAAATGCAGCTTCTACCCTAAAGCTCTCACAGTGCACACTGGAGAAACTACTGAAGCACTTGTTTCTTTCACACAGCAGCATCATGTGAAGAAACACACCCCAAACTCCACAAACAATAGCAGAAGTCTGACCAGCTGGTATCAGGGGGCTGTGGATCAGATTGCTTATGGCCTGATGTGACCCTTCATTTAAAATTTTTATAAGGAAGCAATGTGTCACTATTCCCATCAATAAGAACAGATCCATACTGGCCCAGTGATGTGCCTACACTCATTTTGGAGCAGTCAGATTGTGTCACCAATCAATGGTGTTGAGCTGTACCAGCACTCCCAGGGATTGACTCCATTTTCAGACCTGAGCTGCAGACAGATGAACTTCTAAAACTTCTAAGTTGCTGTTCCCATCCCTGAGTGTATCTGTGGGTATATGCCCAATGTGATGGTGACAAATCTTCTCATGTCCCCAGCCAAACTGGGTTTCTTGGGGGGGCATTTTTTAAGATCTAAACACATTGGAGCTGAACTTGGGACTACAGAAATTGGGTCTTTTAAAATCTACACTGATAGGCAGCAAAATAATCATTTCAGTTTGCTGGGTCCTCTAGAAAGGATGCTAGGCTTTAGGCAACAGTCCCCATCATTGCTGAAGTCATGAACACAACCATATGATCCTATTGAAGAGGTAATCAGGAAGGCAAAATGATAATATACAATATGAGCTTGATTAATAGAGGGATGTGGGCCAAATTTTGTATTTCAAACTCAGTTAAACAAATTTAAATGACCTGTCTATCTGGAAGCAGATGGCATCTTAAATTATTTCCACTTTGATTAATCAAGGTGGCAATTAGGAAAACTGGTGTCTTGTTGAATTAGCCAGGATTTAGAATGAGTTACATTTGTGCTGGGAAAGTGCTTGTGATTTGTGTATTTTGAATTAATAGGAAAAGAAGAAGTTCCTGAGGGATCTAATGAGGGCTAAAATTTAATGGCTATGTACTAGAAAAGCAAATCAAGTCCTAAACCAAGAATCAGTGTGCTACTGTCTTCTGCCAAATGCAGTAAAGCTTGGACAGAAAAACCTCCAAAACTGTACAGATTTAGAAATGTGGTTACTTCTGAGATCTGTAATGCCCACATGTGTAATGCCCAGAATAGCCTGAATTGAGGAAGGAAGGCAAGGCAAGAAAGATGTTTAAAAGGTGTTCTTCATTTTGTTTGGTTTCCTTATCTTGAAGGTGTGCTGTTCAGTTCTGGCTGGACATGGTTTCTCTCCAGGCTGGTTCAGGCTCTCTGTGCAGATGGTGTGTGACATCTCATCTCCCCAGAGCAGAGCCTGGCCCTTGGCTCACACAGACAACCAGGTTCTTGTCCAACGAGAAACCTGGCTCAAAGCACAGGGTCAATGGACACAAAGCACCTTCCCCTAAAACAAGGGCTCTAAAGCAGGAGCCTTTGCTTTCCTTGAGCACATCAGAGCTGTCAATATCAAGATGGAAAACAAAGAGACAATATAAGGAAACAGGAAGACTAATGCTCCTTATAATGTCTAGCTGAGGGGAGAATAATGTTGTTTATCTCTGAGGGCAACACACCAAAAAGAAAACACCCCTGTGAGCAGTGCAGCAAAGCTGCTTCAGAGCAGCACCCCACAAACAGCAACTCCCAGCTGGGCTCCACTGAGGAACTTGCTTACCCTGACAGTAGGTGGAAACCCAAAGTTTTAAGCTTCTTGGCTTCTCTCGTGCTGTTTGGAGTCCCTGAGAGGGAAGAACAGGGCAAAATTAATTAGGAAATGCTGATCATTCTTGTTTTTGGCTAGGAGTGTTCCTTCACACTCTGTTTTGTTTTTCTGGTGCTTTGAGGTCCCAGACTCCATTCAACATCTCTTCAAGGGATTCAAACATAGTCCAACCCTCAATCACTGCAACATTTCTGATGCCTCTTACATCTACCCTGCCCACAGGTACAGCGAGACTTCTGAAGCATTCTGACAAGTTTCCAGTGCAGAGTACCATGCCCTCTAGCTCCCATCCTCATCCAGCCCTTCCTGTGGCACTGGCTGAGCCTCCTGGACCTTCAGTTTGGGCACTGAGCTCAAAGTCACCTCACCCAATCTTAACTCTAGCAAGAGGTGGTAAAGCAGCTCTGATTTAAGACATGGCCCATAGGAATGGATGAAAAAAACCCCAACAATTCCTTGCTGTTCAAGGGAATAAAACCAACAGTGTTGTGAGATTTGGAAGTCTTCTTCTGTCTGCCAGTAACAGAGCAAAGTCCCTCAGTGACCAAGGAGGCATTAATTGATGTTTTCAGCTCAGCAGGAGCCACTTAGCAGTACCTCTCTGTGCTCTGTGCTTTGGTTGCTCCTCCAGTTTGTCTTTTTGATAGTCTCTCAGGGTTTTCATTAGTAGACGTTCAGAGCTGCTGCTGCCATTAGACATCTGTTTTGTCCAGACAGTTTCTGAGGATCCACTAGCTACATCTGTATGAGCCTGCAAAAGGACCAGGACTCGATAGCTGCCCCTCATGTTAAGGACTCAAAGAGCACACTTGACTGTCTTAAACACCATCAAAGGCACAGAAGGAACTTGCCATAAGACCAGCCACTACAGCAGGAACTTTAGATAAGCACAGAAGGCAAGAATTTCTGACAGTGAAGCACAAATTTCAGGCCTGGGGAGGCCAAGATCTGGTGAGTGCTTCCTGGTTAACACATCCAGATGGAAATTCCCGCTGTGGCAAAGTGTGGGAAAGGAAGCCACTGCTCCTACACATATCACCCCAAATTTGGGGAACAACTTCTTCAACCACCCCAGCAACACCCATAACTTGAACTGTATAAAGGTGGTAACCTCAGAAGAATGACTCTGGGACCCAAACCAGTAGGATGACCAGGGTGAAGAAGGACAATTGGGATATTGCTGGATCCATGGATGGTGACAATATTCTCTTGATCCCCTCCCCTCCCCTCCCCTCCCCTCCCCTCCCCTCCCCTCCCCTCCCCTCCCCTCCCTTCCCTTCCCCTCCCCTCTTTTACCTCACATTCACAGTTAAATAAAATACATATTATTGTCTTTAGCATATGGTCTTGTTTGCACCTTAATTGGGGCAGAGGCATGTCTTGCTCATGGGACCTTGGCATAGCATTGCATGGTTACAGCACTGCATTACAGGCCGCTCAGAGAGAGTCTCCCCTCACTGGAGATACTCCAGAACTTTCTGGACATGATCCTGCGCCGCCGTGTGCTCTGGGTTGGACCAGGTGACCCGCTGCAGTTCCTTCCCACCGCACCCATTCTGGGATTCTGGGATCCTACACCCATATGGTCATTCTCTCTCCCCCTGCCACAGGCTGGCCTCATCCCTGCTCCTCATGGGAATCATGCTTGCCTGTACTGCTCCTGAGGGTGTGATCTTTGAGAAACCTGCCCTGGTCACAACTGTGCCAAGGAGCAAGGTGACACTGCACAGTCTGGACAGTTCCTGCATCCGTGTCACACCTCTGTTTAGTTTATTAGTTCAGACATTATTACTTATTCCAGCTTAAGCTATTGAGGGCAAGTTTCTCCAGACTTAATGTCGAGGATAAGATTTAAACTAATTTCTACTTACCATAAGCTTTCAATGTCTATATATTTTTGTATTTCCTGCATCATAGATAAATCTGCATGTGGATATAATCACAAAAAACCCACAGGATGTGCAAGTGAATACAGCAGAAAAGTCTAAAATGTTCTCTTATATTTCCATTTCAGAACAAATGTCCAGCAACATTTTTTAAGTTTTTCAAATGCTGACACATCAATATTTGAAAACTTCATTCTGTGTATCAGTAAAGTAGAGAAAGTTATTTCTCCATTGCTCTGTGATAAAACTTGCCAGAACAGTAGAATATTTTTCTGCATATTCAAGATTCTCTGGCCATCTGCACACTTGCAATTCTGTAAGTGAAAATATGAGCATTATCACAAAGTGCTTGAGGTGAGATAAGAAATTGGTGTGCAAGAGAGAGAAAGAGAGAGATCTCCTGTTCTCTGAAGGGACATTTCTCAGATCTACAGCTTCTTACTGAAAATTTCCCTTGCTGTAAATGGTGCTGATGCACTGAGTGGATCCAAAATAACAGCAATTTCATTGGAGGTCATCTGTCAGGCACACAAATACAGACCAGTTTTGGTCAGGCTGATGTTGCCAAGCAGGTTTTCCATGTAACAGACAATAACAGACCAGCCATACTGGCTCAGAGCATGTGTGCAAATAGTGAACAGGAGTTTTATATTGTTCTTGGATTTCATAAAGGCAAAGGGAACATCACATGGTCATAGGCAGCTAATGAGATGAGGGACTTCAAAAGTTGAAGACTATTCAAGACTTAAAAACAGCAGTGACAATGTCAGAGTCAATATGATAGGTTTAAGTCAATTTACTAAAGGCTTATTCATGTCAGAGGATCAGGTTCCCAGCATACACTTGCAAAAAATGCTGAAGACAACCACCATGTAAAACATCTAACAAAAAGATGAGAGCAAGCAATAGAAAAGAGATTCCTTCTAGCTTAACAGGGGAAATGTTCCATCCTTAGCTCTGATGTCAGATCAGGTTTTCATTCCCATGGGGAGTCACAGGAGAGCAGTCAGACAGGTACATCTGTCCCACACTCCTCCTCAAGAACCACCATAATTCACTGCTCAGAACAGCCCAGCATTCTGTGCCTTGGATTTATGTACCAGGTAAAGCTAAAGGTAAAAACAATACCATGAAATCACTTCACATTTAGACATATTTGAGCCCCTTCCTGTGTTTGTGCTTTATGGCTGTTGATTTTGATCTTCCCAAAGGACATCAGCCAGAGGGGCTGTGGAGGTTTTGGTGTCACAGATCACTTACATCTGACCCACTCAGACCCTGATGAAAAGTGCAGTGAAGCCAGTGACAGACCTTTCTTTCTTTCCTGTGGCACTGGGTCAAGTTTCTGAAATTCAGGCTTGCCATGGGAGAGAAGAGCCTGTACAGGTGGCGACCCCAAATGGAAAACACATTGCTTTTACCTTTCTGATTTTAAAGGTAGTTGAACAAACTTTTTCCATCTAAAATGGTGCTTTTACCTCAGAAACTGGGAGACAGAG
Organism: Setophaga petechia; assembly: GCA_024362935.1. Lineage (NCBI taxonomy): Eukaryota > Metazoa > Chordata > Aves > Passeriformes > Parulidae > Setophaga > Setophaga petechia. The sequence continues at coordinate 17,279,600 of JANCRA010000011.1, forward strand.
GCCCCCTTGTATACAGTTTGACTAGGACATGCCAGCCTTGGGCAGGGATGCATTTGTCACAAGCATTAACATCTCCATCAGTTCAAAAAGCAGGGGGATGGCTCAGGAAGTCTGAAATCTTGTTACTTCAAAGTCAGCAGAAAATTTCACATTGTGAATCATTCTTTTTATTCATGTGGTTGGATTCTGCCTGCAGCTTGTTGCCTTGTGAAATCTGGTGATTGAAGAAGGATAATCTGAGGTTTAGGAAGATTGAAGATGGAAGTGCCAAGGCACATCAGCATTACTCTTTCATTCCAGTAGTGCGTTCATAACAGACTATAATCACCAGATTACTAAAATTTACAGGACTGATAGTTTGGTTCAGAGCAATGCTGGACCTCAGGAAAATGAGGAAGGAGAGAATGAATGGGAGGAAGGAGAGAATGAATGGGAGGAGAGAATGAATGAAAGCAATGCAAATATTTCATAGTAAAATATTGCCAGATTTAGAAATTTCTTCTTTGGAAAAACAGCATCCCTCATTTTTTTCTCCTGCAGGTAATAGCTAGAAAGAGCCTTTGACCTCAAATGCAACTGTCTTTAGGGAAGAAAAAATAATACAAGATAAGAATTATCTCTGTTGCTCTTAAATTTGAGTTGTAAGCCTTTTCCTTGGACAGAGTAACAACAGGATGCACATAGGAGAGAGAAAAGAACAGCAAGGATAAAACCTGCCATTTCTGATTTTGGTGCTAACTCTTGTAAACATGCTCACTGTAGGAGACAGACAGACACAACATACTTTCAGGCCACCTGGAGACCTGGCAAACTTATGTCATTGTGGTGCTCTTTAGAACATTGCTATTTAGCTGCCTTTTTGGTGATGAGTTCACAGCAAATGTTCTCTGAACATGATCCATTTTTAAGCACATGGCAAGAAAAAACGGGAAAAAGTAAGAGTAGAAAGGGAAAGGAAAGATAAGATAGAGACTGTATAACCTTGAGCCATTCCAACTTTAGCAAAAGCAAATTGACGAAGAAGGAAAAAAGCTAAACACATTTCTTCACATCCAATGTGCCCAGTCATCTCTCAAAGTGAATATATGAAAGTTCAGCAACATCAATGATTTCTGGAGTTCAGCAGACAGAAGGAATGACTCTGATCCTTTCCACTTCTTCTTCAGTTATCACTCATATAATATCAAACAAATTAGCCCTAAAAGCCTTGTTAGGTGAGGCACTGGAACAGGTTGCCCAGGAATGCTGTGAATGTCCCATCCCACGAAGTCTTCAAGGCCAGGCTGGATGGGGCCCTGGGCAGCCTGATCTCATGGGTGGCATCCCTGCCCATGGTGGGGGGGTGGAACTGTGTGATCTTAAAGGCTCCTTTCAACCCAAAGTATTCTATGATTCCATGATTCTGTGAAAAAATGTTGTATGTCCCATTGACTCATTTTCTTCTTTGTTAGTAAGGCCTATTTCCCAATACACCAATTTAATCTGATTTCCAGTTCTACACTTGTTTAAAAAACAGGGTCTCAGCACTGTCCTTGACTGGAATCCATAGATCTCTATTTGGATATAGGTGATCTGTCTTTAGCTCTTGCTGACATTTGAACAATCTCTGGTATCAATCTGAATCAGTCTTTAATTACTTTGGGTGCTGTTAAGTCTATACCTCTACAGAAACATTCAGTTCTATCTTCCTCCATGGTCTAGGAAATAATCTGAACCCTGTGGTATCAATTTCTATCTGAAAATTTGGAATATATACAGAAATCCCACCTGATCTAGAAATTATGTTAGGGAGCAGAAAAGAGATAGCAAGAGCACACTGAAATCTCTTCAGAAGTATCTGTTCCTATCAGGAGCAGACGGTTTACAATCTGGCTGTAGTCTTGAGGATCAACTTGAGTCAGACTTGTTGGTATCTAATTTAGGACACCATGGTGCTATCCCTGAAAAAATCCACTGGCAAAGCCTGTTTGACCCAGTGAGCTTTGGATTCCTCCCTGTTTCTTGCTGCTCTGAGATGATCATCATAGGGAACAGTTTGCACATCTTAATAATGAGTGAAGACTCTTAGATCCAGATAACAGCTCAAACCCAAGCTGGGGCCAAGGATTGACTTTTACATATTTTTTTGTTTAATTAATATCACAGGAACTAGCCTTTCCCAAGAACCCTCAGATCTAAGGTTAGTGAGTTGATCTGGATCTTCTGAGACAAGAAAAAAGCTTGGTTTGGGTTTGGAAGCTGCTCTTAAGCTGCCCCAAGAAGTCAGCCACCAAGCGACCCCACCACGAGGCACTAAGGTCTCCATCTCCAGCATGGCTGGTCTCTCCTGCCAGTTGATCAATAAATCCATGATCAGCATTAAAAGGATGGGGGGATCCACAGTCAGGCCCAGGAAGGCTGAAACTCCTGCCTGTGTTAAGGCACAGAGCTGGTGAGTCAAAGGGTCACTGGGTTCAAGGTGATATCACAGGGTCCTACTCTTCCATCATCAATATTGCTTCACTATTGAAGCATTTCACCAATGTTAAAGAGAAATATTATGTTTCTTATGAAAAACTTCTCACAATAGTTTAGGGGCTTTTTTATTCATTTTAGTAATTTTTAAATTTAGTAATGTTTCAAAAAAACAATTAAACATTCAGGGAAGGGGTTCATCATTCTTACTTTGGGAAATATAATTTTTAGCATATAATTTTCTTTTATGTTCTGTCACTGCACATTTTTATGAAATATTCCTATTTTAAATAACCAAATTATTTTATTGATGTTATAATTAGGGTGTCTCTGTTAAGAAATCAACTTTATTTTTCATGTATGCAGTGAAGAACAAGTGATAGCAAAGGTTATTGAAGATGGAAGTGCCAAGGCACACCACTATTACTTTTTAATTCTATTTATGCACTGGTAAGAGACTATACACCTCAGATTACTAAAATTTCCCTGACTCTCAAAAAAAACCCCAAAAACGTTTCTATCTGTTTATTTTCTTCCCTTATAAGGATGGAGTCTTGCTCTAGAAGCTGTCTCAATATATTATGTTAGGCACCAGTTCTAAATGTTTGTTGTGGTTGCAAACTGGTGTGTAACTGGTATAGCTGCCTCTGAAATATGTCTAGGTGGGGTCACTGGTGTTCAAGAGAAAGCAGTCCATGCTAAAGTGAGTCACAGATCAGTGACTGGAGAAAAGAAAAGCCATGGAGAAAAGAATGGAGGTTCATTTAAGAAGAGAGTACTAGGTAAAAATCTGGTCAGTTTTGCTAAATTAGGGTTTTTTAATTAATCAGGAAAGTAAATAGTAGAGAGCAAGATGAAGCATTCAAGCCATAAACCAACATTGATAAAAGCTAAGGGGAGTAAGAGCACATAGACAAAGGTTAATAAATATCAGGTACTTCCATAACTGACATTAATTTTGAACTTGTGAGAGTGAAATATTTAAAATATTTTCAGACTGAGCTTGGTATCTTCAAGTAAGTGGCTTTATGAAATGACAGCACTGGAACTGGCCTTTGGTAACTCTCTTTCACCCCTCCAATGCATAAATGTAATCTTTATGCTGAGAATGTCTGAATGAGATGGACAAGGAGATGTATGAAAGAGGCAGACATAAGGAGAATCCGTCAATAAATATGCTCAATTTGCAAGTGAAATGATCCCCACACACATGCACCAAATGCCAGCCTTTCAAATGTAATTGGAGATCTGAAAGTCAAATTGTGACCTTTCTGCCTATTCCCCTTCACCAGGAATAAAGATATTTGTGATCAGAATTTAGCTGTTTTGAAGGGTATTTTTGGTAGTAATGCATGAGGCTGAATATCATTGCTTCCTTTATTGAGAGACAAGTTCACTCTGTGAAACTCAAAATGTGGCAGACAAGAAATGTGCCTGAATCACACAGGAAAGACAGATCTAATGACTCACAAAATACTATATTCACCCAGATCCCTGGGTTCTTCTTTTATTTCTACAGCCACTTATTGTGTGATTTATGTTCAAATCCACTGCAAAGTAGCTCAGAAAAGCAATGTGGGTCAAATCAGAGGCTCAGATGAATTTTCACTCTGTGATTGATTCAAGGCAGAGGCACCTAGCAAAGAGCAGGGGATGGAAAACAGTCTGGTTAACTCTGTCCTGTGATGTGAATTCACTGCCAAACACTCTGACACATCCTTGGTACAGAAATGCCTATGATGACATCCCTATGATGTGTTACCTACACAGCAGCTTTAGTAATGGCAAAAGTCATCCTAGATGACCTAATATGTGTTTTTCAAATGCAGACTCTATGAACCTAAGTTGAAACTACTAATCAGAGACAGAGAATAAAATTTACTGAAATAGAAGGAGGGCAGAATGGGTCACAAGAAGTAAATTAAAAGAATGATCTCAGTGCTGCCTATAATGTGTTCTAGTAATAAATTAATCAACTGCATGACAAAAATGTCTAGGGAATTCTGTTAACATATACTAGGCAAAATCTGACTTTGAATGTCTTTTGTAGAGCAGTTTCCCAGGTTAGTATGTAGGTCAAATGACACACTGAAGCTCAGTGTTCACAAGAATGGCAAAATGAATCATACAGCAACTCCAGGCTCTCCTAGTCAATAATCCATTAATGGGAGAAGCTATGTTTGATTCATAGCAACACACATCTGGGGGCATGATTCTGCTGCCACTGGAAGCATGGCACATAACTCACAGAAAGTTAAAGGAAAATACAACAGCTGATGCCTCTGTGAGATAATGTCTGCAAGGAAGGTGGAAAGCTGTAGTTCTTCCTGAAATTGTCAATCACAGACAAAAAAAAAAAAAAGAAAAAAGTTTCTGGCACTTCCTAAAGACAGGATTCTTAGAGCCATCAAACATCCAGCCTCTCAGTATGATTTGACAATAATTTCACTTCCAGAACAAAACATAGACCATTTCTCAAAATCAATAAACCTCAGGGTTTGGATGAGATGTAGGTAAAGATGGACAGGTTGGTTATCATTAACAGGAGGATGAAATAAATTGTACCAACTCATCTCACCTATTTCAACTAAAGAAAAAGAAAATCACCAAAGAAAACAGCAGTCAAATAAACCCAACAACAAAAACACCTAAAACAAAGGTTTATTCTCATGATTAATAGTATGGAATTATGTCAACCATTATTGTTTTTTACTTCACAGGGAATCATAGGAAATTTTTATTTTCAAGTTTTAGAAGGATAGTGTAGGGTAGATACTTGATGACTTTTATAGCTGTGGGAAACAGGCCTTAGAATTTAAGGAGCTAAACTGTTCTATATTCATTCTATCTCAATCCCATATTCAGGGGAATCTGTTTTCCAGTGTGGTCCAAATTTGTATGTCTAGGGACACAGTCAAGAAAATGACCTTCAAAAAGTTTGGGGGTTTAGGAAAGTCTTCAGTCAAATTCCTTACATACTTTCCAATTCATTCTACAGTGAGAATCACAGAAAATAAGATGGCAAAGGTCTTTAAAGGGGCATCTTGTGTACACTCACACAACAAAATCCACTCTTATCCAAACTTCTTCCAATTATAGCATTCAAGAGTAAAATATATAATTTAGATGTGTCAGCTGCTCATGCTGGGCACTACTTTACCTTTCCAAAGCAATCATTCCAAAGTCCTCACCTTCAGCTGAACTTTAAAATATAAAATCAACACCTTTACTGAATTTAAAATGCCTTACTGAAATGTTTTTAGATGTTGAATTCTCCCCATTCCAGAACAGAGGACATGAACCTCATGTAAGTTTAGACAGACTGTAAAAACTCTAAACAGCAAACTTGGAAAGGACCTGTGAGAAACCAAAGCAGCATTATTGACACTACTCAGAACTTAAGCAGAATAGGGAACCATCCATCAAGGTTTTTTACATGAATCCTTTTATCACTATCTTTACTTTCTCACTGAAGAGAGACAGATATTTGTGGAAGAATTCTCATTTAGACCTTGCAGATGAGACAAAAAACTATCCAGGCAACAAAGCAATGAGTTTGCCTTCATAGGATTTGCAACTAAATAGTATTTTCAACATGAAATAGGCACCAATCCACACAAACCAGAAAGCTTAAATATTTCTTCAAAGCCCGGCAAATAAAAAAGTAATAAAGGAAAAAAAATCCCAAAACCCAAACCATTTTTAAAATAAATCTTCATCTTTTGAAGCAGATTTCCATGGCCTCCCTTGCCTGCATTGCTGTTTGGAGCGACATCAGTGACCATATTTCCTTTCAAACAAGGTGGCTGTTGCTGGGTCACATGCCCCCACAGTAAGAGTGCCCTATTTTCTGACTACAAAATCTGCTGCTATTCACCTGTCCTAGGGCAGCCAAAACTCTACTGTTCAGTAGTCCTGCTCCCTGCTGTGTCTGCCCTACTTTGTCATATCAGGGTATGCTGTTACCAACCTAATCTTCCAGGATTCAGAGGAATAATAATGTCAGCACCTTTCATTTCTAACCACAATGCCAGTAGTATCTCTGGAATCTGACTCAGATTCCCTTACCAGCTCTTGGATCATTCTTGAATCCTTCCCATATCAAAGGTTTTCTTTCAGTACCAGGTCCTGATCCTTTGTTATTCAAAGGGATTCTTTTTTCTCTCTGCATTTCCAGATCCCTGAATGAAACTAAACTTCCTAGGCAAAATTAGATAACCAGTAGCCTTAAAAACAAGGGGCAATGAATAATACATTTATGATCTAAAAATGAAAAAAATCATGGGTTTGTGTTCTCGGGTCTTGATGTTTGCATGCACTATGACAACTGTTCCATCTCTCAATGGGATGGATAATGGCAATCCAATTTTTTTCACTGCTGAATGATCAACACTTTTCTTGATAAGAAAACTTCAGATCAATTGTGAGATAGCATTCTTGTTATTTCACAAGAAGATCTATAACTGGGAATGTCTGTATCTGAGCAAGTCACCAAAAGATTCCTTGTAGTCAACAGACACTGAACCAGGGTGTTCAATGGAATTTAGGATGAGATCCAGCAAATGGTTTTTGTTCATACAAACTATGAGTTACAGGAATAATCTTCATACAGGCTGAGATGATCTCAAGAAGACCTCAGATTATTGTCACACTCTACTTGCCTTGACTATAACAAAAGCCTCAACTAAATCTTCAAATCAGATCATAAATACCTAAGATTTTGTGAAGCAAGTTTACCCTGGATATCTAAGAGTCTCCTTGTACCAAGCCATTAATTGCAGCTTATGGAGAAAGGTATCTCCAGAAGAGAATATGTTCAACTGTGTTAGATACCTGTCCTGAGATCACAGCCCTCTAAAAGCACTGGCCTTTCTCCGTGCTTATTCCATGGGCCTAAATGAGCTGTGCACACTGGGGATCTGCCCATCAGTAGGGATAAAGATGGGGCAGATGAGATCTGAACTGATGTTCTGTGATTTTAACAGACAAAAACACCAAACGGGGTAAAAATAATGCTTTTAACAATTATGCACAGTGAATCAACCATAGTGTTGTTCCAACTCCAAGATATGCTGGTTCATAAATAAATACCAAGTTTTTAAAATTATCATTCCTCTTTTCTTTGTAATTCTGGTGGTCACCCTATTTTCAAATGATCAATGAACTGAACAGATTCTAGTGTCAATACGGTGATTCTATGTCTGCCTTCTTAACAGAATGAGAGGGGCATGGACAGCTAGAAAATCTGGAAATAGCCTTGCTTGGCTCATCTCTTTGCAGAAAAAGACTTCACACCCCTCTCTCCTTGCCCAGTATATATGCCAGCCTCTCTTCAGGCTTCTTAACATTGCTGCCTGCTCTGGCAGCTCTGTCTGTCTGCCATTCTGCTCTGAATTTAAAACAGGAGACAGCCATGGCAAATCATAACAACCTCAGTCCTGTGAAAGGCAAGAGAATTAGTAAACAGCCAAGACTGCATTTCTAAGAGCTGTGTTTTCACAGGTCAGGAACTAAAAAGATTATGCAATGGTATCCTGTTATTTTGTATGAAGGACTAAAACAGGAATGTCAGGCTTTGTTTTAGCTTTTTTCATATTTAGTTCCAAAATCCATATTCTGTTATTGCTGCTTTTCTCACCTGAATGACAGTAAGTGTCTGCAATGTCTCACATCTAGTAGGTGCACAACATTTCCATCTAATTATTCTATAAAGTTTGCAGAAGAAACTTCATAGAATCACAGCAGGTTTGGGGTTGGAAGGGACCTTAAAAATCACCCAGTTCCAAACCCCTGCCATGGGCAGGGACACCTTCCACTAGACCAGCTTGATGAAAGCCCCATCCAGCCTGGCCCTGAACGCTGCCAGGGATGTGGCAAAAGATTCTGTTATGGAAACTGAGGATGTCAAATAACATGGAAGAAATAAGGGCCCTGCTTGGCATGGTGTTGAAAGGTGCTGGATGTGGTTTCCTGATTCTCTGTTCCAAGCTGGGATCAGAGCAGGCAGCTCTGCACACCCATGGAGACAGCCAGCGAGCAAAACCGCGCTGTGGCAGCTTCTCCTTGCCACGGCCTGACAGCACAGCAACAAGAGCACCAGCCAGCCTGGCACAGCAGCTTTTGGGGAGTTTGGCATGCTGCTCTGGAGAGCAGACTGTGAGGGAGCATCTGTCCCTGAAAGCAGGCGAGAAGAAACGGGAATGAGGATAATGCAGACACGCTCTTGGACAGAACAGAGAATCCTACTGATGCAAGCACAGGCATGAACAAAGGGTCATTCTGCTCCATCCCCTGTAATCCAATCAGCTAATATCCCTTTTTAATTAGCTACAATCAAGTTAGCATAATGAGTGCCTTGTCTGTTTACAAGCTTCATCTGTCCTCTTCCATTCTTGCATCCCAATCTGCAGCGCAGTTGCGGCTGGGGTTTGATGATATTTGCTAAACAGCTTGACCGAGGGCTGCCCCAAACTTCCCATTAACCTCAGGGGCACTGAAATGTATCATTCTTAACAATTAGCAATTAATAGAGAATATCCTGCTACATTCATTCCTAGTCAATGTTTTGCCCTCCAAAAAAAAATTCCCCCCCCGTTTTTGGTGGAATATTTTTGTATTGTCTGATCTAATGCATCAGGATTAAGAGAGCCTTACACAGCCCTTGTACCTGTGCTCAAGTAGAGGTATGAAGGACATTCAAAGAGCATTGAGGGGACTGGCAAGAAGAGAGGCTGTCCTTGAAACCTAATGTGTCACCTATGTTTATTTGTACATAAAAGGCACTAAAATATACAAGACATTTACAAGACTTAAAAGACATTTGTAGCAATAGTCCAGGACAAAGTCTGCTTTATAAGAATTTGCTATGGTTTCTTACATTAATGCAACAAAATAATTCTTTCATTTCACAGCTCATGATTCTCTGTCAGATTATTGCATAGACTGCTTTTTTTTACTGCTCAGTGGCTTTTAATTGGTGTACATTGTAGGGAAGGAAATATCAATTCAAGAATGACTTAGAAATGCAAAATAACTAGGTTATTATCCTATTTTACAGTAAGCCTTCTTTTAATAGCCACTCATTTCTGCTGTTCAAGCAGACTCTATGAAAAGGGATTTTGTCCTTCAGCCAGAATAAAAGACATCTTGATGCTAAAAATAAAAGAAATGGGAATCACTTTCCGGAGCTGGAATCCTCCCCTGCAAGAAGCCTCTGACAGCACTGAGGCTGGCAGAGCAGCATTGTGATGGAACAAAGGCAACAACAGCCCTAAGACATCTCCCCTGCACAGCAGGAGAAAAAAATTGATAAGGGTCTGTATTTCTTTGAAAACATCCACCAATGTCTACCCTCAGACTCACTAAAATGAGGCAAACCTTTCCATCAGCTCCACCAAGCTTAGCCAAAGATTTTACAATGACTGCCTGTAAGCGATCACACTCCAACTACAGAAGGGCAAACGGGGCCAAAATAATGTTCTGGGGATTGAAAAGTAAAGTTAATTAAAACAGCAAACTGCCAGAATTTGTCCTTTACTTTTCACTTTCCCTGTTCTCTCTTTTATTTTATTTTTCCCCCTGTTTTCCTGAGCAGATTGTATCTGCTGCTGAAATAAATCAGAATAACTCCTGGCTTCAACAGCACGGTATTGGTGTGCAATATCTCAAGATCTGGCACATAAAAAATTTAACATTCCTGTTGTAAGAAATATTTACCTAAAGAGAGTCTGCACCTGCCCAAAGAAAATTAATAAAATGAGAAAATCCTCCCTGTAAAGTATCTTTTCAAAGCTTTTTAAAATCCAGCTAAAAAAGCTGCTTTATGTCACTGCTCAGCCACCAAGTGCACAGCAGCTAATTAAAATGCACAGCTCCAGCTAGGAAGCTTATTCTGACTCCTGGCTATAACTGGCAGGCTTCAGCCTGCCTAGATAAAGGTTGATGGGAACATGCAATGTCAGACAGCTTGATCTCCTCTGCTTTGCTCCTTCTCCTGCACTCATCAGGAGCCAGCCTGCAAAGGAGGGCTGAACCCTTCCCACACAGGCCACAGCCCTCCTGATCCTTGGCACTTGTGCTAACAAGCCAGCCTAGCTCAGATCATGGAAAAGCAGTTTAATCACAAAAGGGGATTCTTCACAAGGGCATGTAGTGATAGGACAAGGGACAATGGCTTCAAATCCAAACAGAATAGGTTTAGATCAGATGTTAGGAAGAAATTCCTTGCTGTGAGAGTGGTGAGGCACTAGAACAGGTTGCACAGGGAAGCTGTGGATGCCCCATCCCTGGAAGTGCTCAAGGCCAGGCTGGATGAGGCTTTGATCACCCTGGTCCAGTGGAAGGAGTTCCTGCCATGGCAGGGAGGTTGGAATTGGGGGATCCTTAAAGTCCCTTCCAACCCAAACCATTCTGTGAATCTACGATGGATGTTCACAGGGGAAAGAACTGGGAAAGAACCTGACTGAAGACCAGGTAAGTACCTGTCAGTGTTGGCTGACATTTCAGCATGAATGGAGAAGGAGAAAACTCCCCCTATCAAACCAATGGCATGAAACTTTAAAAGATGAGCCTACTTCTAGGCTGGCATCTCTGGAAGCCAGTATGACCACACCTGCAAGGCACCCAGCTGCTGGATCTAAACTCAGCAGCTGAAAAAGATTGCTGCCCAGCAAGGGCTCACTCCCATTATGTGATTGATGATGGGCAAAGAACATCACCAGCCTCAGAGGTCTCTTGTACAGGGACACATCAATTACAACACATCTGATCTTTAATTTCTCTGTGATCTGCTCTGGGGTAAAGAGGGTTGGAAACAGCCAGAAGCACAGAAGTGTCTCTCTCTGGGATGTTCTTCACTTCTGCTGTGGCTGTGTTGCATGTTCAGGAATGCACATTCCTGCTGCTCCCCTGAAGTGCAGTTGAAAGCAGGGTCACTGCTGTGTGTCACAAGCACCCACTGCACAACAAGTGCTCAGCTGCCATTGTAGAGTTTAATGAAAGAACCTCTGTAACACAATTACACAGCAAGGACAATACATCCCTTCCTGTCTTTCAGTATTAATTTTAAAACAAAGGCAAGCTGCAACTCATGACTAATACAGCAATATTTACAGATTTCTCATAGTCAATCCTGAATTCTGCAATTACAAGGTGCTCATTAATATCTGGGGAGTTTCTACTTTTTCTCACAGTAGCAGTAACTTCCAGGCTATGGACTGCTTTATGCCTTCTCAAGGTGGGTATGTCCACTTGATTCTTAAATCAAACTTGACATTAGCACCACTTGGTATTTTGAGGTTTTGTAATTTTGTAAGGGATTTTGATGGTTTGTTGATTTTTTTTTTTAACTTAGCTGTTAGAGGGATATCAGCTCAGATAAAATGTTGCCAAAATAAATCTAAAATCATGGGGTAGCTCTGACAGAAATACAGAAATACATCAAGACACTCTGAGTGACACTGAATGAAGGAAGACAGAAATGAGCTCAGAGACAAGAATTATCTGCATCCACAAGAAAAACCAATCTCCATTTTAGTGAGGTCTGCCTGCCCTGGTTCCTCTCTAAGGAACTCTGAAGTTCCCTAATCCCTTTTTTGGCAACTCTTCCATATGCTGGTATGCTGTTAGCACACAGCAGGGACACAGATTTCCATGATGCAATTTGCTTGTTTTTCCTCAGTCCTTCACTCTGTTTAACTTTGCCTATATGCTTCCCATGGAAATCTCAGCTTCGCTGACAGAATTATTAACAGTGGTGAGGGCTGATGGGGAATCTCAAGCAGAGTAAACACAAACACATCCTGGTATAGCACAGTGTTTGTTATTGCATGTGTCATGGTAAAACTTTATGAAAAGAAAAAGAAATGTTCCACTTCTTATAAAGCCAGTCTCATGGGACACAAACTATTCCATCAAGAAGTTCTAAGGGAATATGGTAAATGAGCTTTTTGGCCCTAATGAACTGATTTTTATTACCATTAATATCCAGAAATGTATGTGACACAATAGCAAGATTTACGGTCAAAGCACTAAGCAGTCAAGAAAATACCAAAAATGGAACAACCATGTAACTTTCCATTCCTTTTTATTAATTCTTTAAGGGTACTGTGAAAGTCTTTAATGACTTAATCACAGATAAGTTTTTCCACTGTTTTTTCCTTACCCCATTCATTGCATACAAGACCAGGTATGTATTCCAAACTCCAACTCAATGGCCCTGTCCAATGGCAGCCCTACACCATTTTTGACAAGACTTATTCCAACCCTGCACAGTTTGAATTCATTGTTGACTACTTTCTGAGTTCATCATGATTGCTTATGCACTTCAAGAGGGACCTGTTTTCATTAGACTTCAAGAATACTAACATCCCCATTTTAAATACAAGGAACTGGGGTTGAGGGAGATATTGTTAAATACACCATCAGCTTTGAGAGCCCAGTGTGTTATGCCCATGGACTGATCCTTCTGGAACATTTTGGTAGCACCTCTATCCATAGTTACACAGACACTCATGGACAGTGTTTGTTGAAGAGGAGAACAGTTAATTGGGATAGGAACAGTTTACTGGCCCAGGACAGCAGATGTGAGGGGTCAAATCTCTCAAACAGATGGAGTTTCTTGCTGCCACTGGTGGTGGGAATCTGTTGTGAATATCCTTGCAATGACATCCTCATCTGGATTGGGTAAGGCTCTTCTGCTGAGTTCCTATATTCCATCTGGCCTGTGATTCTATGGGAACACCCCAGCAAACATAATTTATCACTACTTACATATCATAACCTTATATAAGACATTTCCAAAATAAATAAACTAAAAGGACTGGCCCATATAATCAATTCTGCACTTGCAAGAATCATTTATGTTTAGTATTTACAAGTGCCTTACCTAAGCACAATTTGATCACTTCCAGGAATCTCCTGCCTTGTCATTCCACCCAGGATCATTGAATCATAGACAATTAGAACTAAAAAACTTGATTTTCATACATTTAACTCACCAGTAACTTCAGTCCATAAATCTTGTGACCAGTTGCCACAGATTTCAGCTGAAGATCCCAGTGCTTGACCATTTTTCTTCTGATCCCCAAGCCCCAAGTGTTACATCTCTCATCAAAGAGGACCACTAGGGTCAAATTACAATTTGCCACTCTTAAATAAAAATATGATTCAAGGCTTAGTGAGAATCAGGTTTGTGCAGGTGGCCCTCTGGTTAGCCAGGAAATCTTGTTTAAAACAATTTAATTGTTTTACAACTTTCCCTAACACCCAGCCCTCCCAGGGGTGAGACAGAGCTTCTACTCCTCTGCCTCTACACTGTGTTGGTAACAAAATGAGAGGGTTTGGGAACACTAACAATTGTCATTCTGCTTTTGAGTATTTTCAAACAAATAGCAGTGTCAAACAGCAGGAACCCAGGGGCCTCTGCTTTGGCACTGACTCAGGCACACAGGGAACAGGCTGGATGCAAATCACAACACAGCAGAAGAAGCAGAGGAAGGATGGAGTTTAACATAATTAGAACCTGTGGGAGAATTCATCTCCTCAGTCTCCAGGAGGCCACAGAAATTAAGATCTCAGATCTTTGACAGATCCAGGCAATTTTTCAGAGATGAAACACCCCAACAGGAGCTAAGAGCCACAGCTGGCACCTGCCTTTCAAGGCAGGAAAGCCTCTTTCTGTGATCTGCTTCTAAGAAAACTTCTCAGGGTGACATGTAACAAAGTACCCTCATTCCCTGGGCTTAATCTTCTTCACATTTGCAGCTGACAAGGGCAAAGCTCCTCACAAACTCACTCAGGAGAAAAGAATATTTAGCACTTGAATAGCTACTTACCTTTCCCTATGCATAATCAAGTCTGGATCACCACAAAGTGTTTGTTTAAGCACACAGAACCTTGGGCTCAGTTCCCTGCTTTTGCACAGAGACTTTGAGAAGTCTCAGAGGCCCAAAACTTTCAAGTTAGTTAAGAACCTCATAATTTGAAAGGCTGGTTTCCTCTGGATCCCATTTCACCCATGCATCTTTGAGGATCAAGGCTTTACCCACTCTGCTTCAGCGCCCCCTCTCAAAGATAAAGGCAGTGTTCCCTGATCTGAAGGCAGGTTAGGGAAAATAAATGCACCATGACTGATAGCTTGGTAACCTAACAGGCAGCCAGGAGACTGAGAGAGTTCTGCATATTATTTTTAAGAAGCATTTTATTTTACATGTATGCATTACTGCCCAGGATGGTTGGGTAAATTTAAAAAAAAAAAATAACAGTGATCAATTCCTGGAAAAACGAGGGGGTGGTGTAGTTCATGGAAAGGTCCTACTGTCCTCCACAGTCTGCTCTTCCCAAGCTTACAGCAGGGATCTAGGGAATGTTTTACCACAGCTGCCCTGTGGTGAAAAGACTTTAGTGTTGGTGGATGCTCTGCAGGCTCATGGAGCCCATGGGACATGTAAAAGAGGGAAGAATATGTCACTACAGCCTCTCATGCATTGAGATGGAGTTTCCTAGACTGACTGGGGTTTATGAGAATTCATTAGGACATTTATGGTTGGCATTAGCCAAATATAAACACAGCTGTGTGCTCCTATCCTTATTATTCAGTTTGCCATGGGTGAAAAGGAAATGAATAGTTTTGAAGAGGCTGTCACAGGATAAAATGAACTTTTGGTCACCAAGTGAAGACAGATTGTGGCTGAAAAGTGCCGCCCTTCAGAGACAGTGTCTGAGATGGAGGGATACTGTGATGGAGCACAAACCTCATGAACCCAGGCCTGATGTCTTCAGGCTGCAAGAGAGGGAGTGCAAGGTGAGCTGCCCTCTTAGAGATGTTTGAACTGCATCAAAGTTTTTAAAAAATGGAGGTTAATGTGGCATTTATCATTTTTCCATGTTAAATCCTTTCTTCTACAGGTCTAGGCTGTCCTCAGATTTTCATGATAGGAGCTGTTGTGAGCTGTAGGAATGGACTGGTCCATGGCATGGGGTCCTGCCCTCTAGCATGGAGTCAGGTACTACTTTCATTAACAGCAATGGTCACTGTGCCTGCCAAAAGAAGAGAAGGCCAGCTCAGAGCACCATTAAACATAAAAAAGCACTAGACCTCAGGAAATGGGACCACAAGTACATAATACTTTATGGACAGATGCTGCTCAGCAGACAGCTCCCCTGACCAGAGGAGATTAATTTAATACATGTATATGACACTCCCCTCTTAAAGCATCACTCATATGAGCACAGGGCTCTTCTCTATTCTTTTGACTTTGTGCCAGAAGGAGAGGACAGCCAAGTTGCCCAGCTTTAAGGAAGATAGACCTTCAAACACACTATCACCAGATTTCTGCACTGACATATTTTGTAGCAGGGCTGCTAAACCCTAAACCCATGGGCCAATTTGTGTTTTAATTCATACAGCAAATTGCCTTGTGACAAACTCAGTATTAACTCATTTATCATCTCTTTTTTTCTGCTCAGCTCACCAGCCACAGCTTTATGTGCTGCCTAAATGCTGAACTATAGATAGCTTGAGAGGCAGAATCTGAAATGAAAAATGAATGCACCTTACAAACTTAGCACCTTGAGCAGGGATCTTGTCAAGCTTTACAAACTAAGCAGAATTGGGTTAGACCTGCACTGAAAGGAGAGCTACGAAGAGGAGGGGCAGGAGGAAGCAGAAGGTGACATTGAGCTTTGCTTTCACCAGGACAGCAAGGAGAAGGTTCCCTTGTGGAGCCCTGGTGGAAAAGCCATCAACTGGACCATATTAATATCTTTGTTTTGAAGGCAATAGAGTTTTGCATTGATGCTTTTTATGATTGCAGGGTGGGGTTTTTTCACCAGATCACACACTCCCACTGCATTCTCCTTTTGCAGTATTTGCAGTCAGATTTGTACCTTCTGACAAAGGAGGCGGAAGTGCTCACGTCTATGGCAAAGTCCAGTAATGCCCATCTGAAACACCTCAGAATCACAGAACTATTTGGGTTGGAAGGGACATTTAAATCCCCAGTTTAAAAAGCCCAAACCCCCTTGCAAAGTACAGGGACACCTTCTACTAGAGAGATAGCTCACAGCCCCATCCAACCTGACCTTGAATGTTTTCAGGAATGGGGCATCCATCACCTCTCCGGTAAACCTCTTCCAGGGTTTCATCCTCCTCACTCTAAAAAAACATTTTACTTTTATCTAAGCTAAGTCCAGCTTCCCTCAGTTCAAACCCATTACCCCTTGGCCTATTGCAGCTGGCCCTGCTAAGAGGTTTGTTCCCATCTCTTCAGCTGTGTGCCTGTTTTCTAATAAAATAAAATAAAAATGCAGCTTCTGCAAAGCTGAGACACCAAGAACCTGCTAGGCTTAAAAAGTAAATGTGCTAGAGGCAAGGAACAAAGCAAAAAGAAAGAAAAATAAGTAAAACAGTGCTGTGATGTCTGCAAGCATGCACAAGACTGAAAAGAAAAACATACTACTGCTTTGACAATTATCTTTTTTAACCTATTTATCTTTTTAATATTTAAATTTTTCACATTGAAATCAGCCTCTTTGCTGTCATTATCACATTCCCACATCTTAGTCTGATTCCCTCTGCCCTTTTCTCCTATTGCATTTCAATCTTCTTCCAACACTTTAGAGATGGGAGAGAAAACCTTAAAGACAGAAATTCCGTAAGATTCCTGATTGCTAGTGTCCAGAAAGGGGAAGGAGAACTGAATTAGTTTCTCTGGTGAGGAAAACCTGTGATGGGAATTCCCCTGCTGAAATTGTATTGCACAATTCCAAAATTCCCAAACCTGTCAGTGGCCAGCCATCACCAGGCTGCAGGTGCCAAAAGCCACAGGCAGAAGCTCAGATCACAAACTCTGACAACCAGACTCCTGCTCTCTTCGGAGAATGACCCCAAGGCTTTATCTGGTAGGGATTTCTTGTGGCTCTTTGGGTCCTCTCCACCCACCAGCTCAGCCTCAGACAGTGTTCTTCCACTTCTTTTTAGTTTTGTTACTGTTAGAAATTAAACTTCAGCCTCTAGGGATTTTTCACTCCTTGTGTGATGAACTTTCATGCCTATTTATGCCATGCCATGAAAGCAGGCCTTCCCATAATTTCCTGCTCTTCTTTATGATTAATTTCCTCTGCTAATCAGCAGAAAAACAACAAAATATCTTTACAAGGAAAGAGTTCTGAAAGGCTAAAACCTCTAAAGTCTCCAGCTTTGACCTGAAGCTCTATGCCATCCCCAAAGTCTTGTTTCTATTTCCACAAAATTCAAGAATTGTTTAAATCCCCTGTTGCAGTCTATACCAAGCTGACTTCCTGGGCATGCAAACTCTTATATAACAAGAAAATGCCACTGTGCACAAAATTAAAAAGGATGGATGGGCTCAGTAATAGACATGACTCCAGTTCTTACCAGCTTCCTCAGCAAATCAAGTTATGTCACTGAGGTAACTTTTCAGCATTTGCCACTAACAGGAACAGCAAATTCCTTAGAGAGTTGATCTGGCATAATAGCTGACACAAAACACATGGGACAATTCATCACAGTAAAAACTGCACACAGGTAAATTGCTTTCTCAAATGGCTTGGGACAGTCCTCAGAA
The DNA here is from genome assembly GCA_024362935.1 of Setophaga petechia. Lineage (NCBI taxonomy): Eukaryota > Metazoa > Chordata > Aves > Passeriformes > Parulidae > Setophaga > Setophaga petechia. The sequence continues at coordinate 17,297,641 of JANCRA010000011.1, forward strand.
TAACACAGAACTCAAGGGAGAAAAAAAAAATGCTGAAATACAGATTTTGAATTATTTCCTCTCCCAGCTCAGAAATTTATAATGGAGCAAACAAGAGAATCCCTCAGTGCACCTCACCCCAGTGAGGGCATCCATGAAAGTTTGCAAATGCTGAGCTTTTTGGCTGAAGAGTGAACCCCAGCAAAAAGCAGGACATAAACTTTTGCAGGCGCAGAGAGTTGAATGGGACACAGAGGGGTGAGGGGTACTATGGGAAGCAGCAAGAGCAAATTTCTGGGTGGCAAAGGCAGGAGGGAGCCTGAAGTAGGGGAATGGGACCCTAGTGAAGAGGCAATCCCAGCTGCCTGCTTGAGCAGTTTTCCCCACAGCAGCAAATTCATCCATTTGACTCCACAGCTGCTGCTGAAGCACTGCATGGTGGGAGGAACCCAGACAGTGCTGAGAACTTCTTTAGAACACAAGAGTCCTGTTAAAATACCACATATTTTATCTTGACAAAACTGCTCCCCTGTGTAAGAGATGCTGACACCATCATGGGAGGCTTAGAAAAGTATCTGATGGCACAATGAGCCCAGAGAGAGAAAGAGAAAGAATGAAGTAATCACTTTGTGAGTTATTAAATGCAGCCTCTGCAGAGTATAGGGTTTTCCTGGGTGAATATATGTCATTTTTTAGCTTTTTCTTCCAGACATTGGAAAAAACATAAATATATAAAAAATGTTAATCATTTTGACTAGACAAAACATGGCTTCCAACTAATCCAAATTCTCTTCAGGTATGCTTTGTCCCTATTATTTGACTTGGCAGATAATTACAAACCAAGTTCCCTTGCCCACAGATTTGCGTCTTAATGGTGAACTTCTGAAGAGCTCTTTGACTTTTTGCATTATTATCTCTCAAAGCAATCTAAAAATCAGATACTTGTCCATTGAATACAGTATATATCTAAAATCTGATTCGACTTTGGAGATCTTGGCATTTTTTAAATTATCATTATTTTTGTCAGGAGTGTGGTATTTCACAGTTTTAAGTCTGTAATTTTCTTCTGGAAAAAAATCAGACGGTCTTATAACTGTGGTTATCTCCTTAGTATATAAGACTTACTGAGATATTATATGTTTATATTTTTTTAAAAGAAAAGCAATTGGTTTTGGACAAGGAGCAATTTGGTTTGGGTTTATCTAAGAAATACCTACAAGAATTATGTGGAGTGACAGATTTGGCTTATGTGGCTTGAATTATAGAGAAAAGGGAGGGGAAATTTGTGTTGTGTTGAGTCCAGGTAATATCCCAATTCATAGAATTGTAGAATCTTTAAAGATGGAAAAGACATCTAAGATCATTGAGTCCAACAACCAACCCTACACTCCCACCTGCCCAACCCACCCTATCTCCAAGCACTCTTTGGCTAATGGGTTGTGGCTTGAGTTATAGAGAAAAGGGAGGAGAAATTCATGTTGAGTTGGGTCCAGGTAATATCCCAGTTCACAGAATTGTAGAATCTTTAAGGATGGAAAAGACGTCGAAGGTCATTGAGTCCAACCACTGACCGTCCACTCCTTCCAACCCACCCCATCTCCACTCACCACATCTCCCCATTTCTGAGCACTTCCAGGGGCTGTGATCACACCACTTCCCTGGACAGCCTGTTCCAATGTGGGACCACCCTTTCAGGGAAAAACTTTTTCCTGATATCAAATCTAAATATCCACTGGGACAATTTGAGGCCTTTTCCTCAGGTCCTGCCACTTGTTACCTGGGAGAAGAGACTGACCCCCAGCTGGCTACACCCCCTGTCAGGGAGCTGTAGAGAGTGATTAATGCCTCCCTGAGCCTCCTTTATTCACATGCATTAAAAACCAGCTGCACTGAAAGCTCTGCTTGGGGCCACCCCTTTCTTTGGATGCTGTTGGCATGTCCAGGTGCCTCTTGGCAGAGGTGCTTTCCGGGCTGTGTATTGAGGAACAGAAAAACTTGACATGTTTGCTGTGAGCAGCTTTGTTCAAAATCCCCTTACATCACTGCTGATGAAACAAAATAGAACAAAACAAAATCCCCAACAGATTCAGGGAGGCACCAGGTGACTTATTCAAAACAATTACTGAACATGGTATGGAAAAAAATCCATGAGAAAGCCTGGTCTGAGCCAAGCCTGGATGGTAACCAGGTCACTTCTGCTGTCAGTGAACAGAGGCCTTGAATGAAAGCTGTTGATAGCACAAGGTCAGATCCTTACTAAGCAAGTGTGTCCTGCAAGTATCAGGCATTTTGTACACCTCAGAGAAGACCTGCAAAGCACTTTGCAAAGCCCAGATGAAGCCCCATCATATTCAGAAAGGCAATCAGTGGAATTCGCAGAGGAAAACGCGGTTGAGATTTGGAGTTTCTTGGCAGTGGTCACACATTGCTATCAGTCAGTGATCTCTGCTATGTCATGACAGGTTTCCTGACCCCTTTGGAAGCAGAAACTGTGAAGATTCATGCTCTTACCTTGCCCTATTTCCCCTCCTATGAATCTTTTCCATACAAACTTTGGGAGGCACCCATGGCAGTTTCTTGCATTCACTGCACATCCATCACAACACCAAGTCTGCCTTTGCAGACCAATGGGATCCACTGGGAAGGACTCACAAGGATCATCAAGTCCAGCTGTTACAGAGATCAATCCCACAACCATGGCATTATTTACATCATGCTCTAACAAATGCTAATCTAACAGAAGCTATTTTATTTAAACTCTTAATCAGTACATCAGAAATACAAAACACCAGTTAACTAACCAACACAGGAAGGATTTACTAGGTTCTGATTTTACTATGTTCTAAATATGAATAGAGCACTAGGTTCTAAATATGAATATTAAACAACCAGACTCTTCCTTGAATCAGAATTTTGACCCCAGTCCCTCAAAAGATGAAATATGGAGTTTGTCCCCTCACTTACTGGAATTGAAGTGTTCTGTTGACTAATTAATAAATCAGGATGAATTTAACTAAATTTCTGACAGTTTTGTTTTAAAACCAATGGATAATATTTTTGGCCATATATTACACACTGTACTGTCAGATTATTACTCACAGCTATTGTTTACCATGGCATTGCAGATGACCCTTCAGTGGAACACAAAACACAGACTCTGCTCCTACAGCCCCTCCTGGGGCAGGGGCTGGGGGCAGCCAGAAGCACAAACGTGGCCAGCCAGCCCAGAACACACTGAGCTGCACTGATTCACCCCCCATCCCTCCCAGGGCTCTGCCTCAAGCCTGGCTGTGTGGTCAGCCCAAGATCACCTGGAAATTTTGTGACACAAAAAAGATTAGGCAGCAGGGCTTCCCTGGCTGACAGCAGTCTGGTCTTGGGATCATCCTTCATCATTTCAAAGGAAACCTGGAGGAAGGCAGCACTGGCAACTCCAGTGAATATAAAACATTGCAGAGAGGTCACCAAGAGCCCCATTATTCATACTTCTCCCCTAGCTCCTACCTCTTCCCTGTAAATCTTCAGTTCAGTACCCAGATGCATCCTTGACAGTCTGAATTCAAACTGGGACCAATGCAACAGATAAAAGAATACAGATCTCTGAGCATATTTGTTTAAACTAATTCATTCCATTTCATGTCCTTGACATTGAGATAGGGTGAAAGAAAATTTGTCATTTGATGACACATTACTTTTCTCTATCTCCATCCATCTTCCCCAATGCTTATTCAATAGTTACATGACTTGAATTCATCACATCAAGTGTACACTAAAATTGAATTAAAACAATTTGAGTCAGAAAGCATACAGATGCTCATATGTTTTCCATAGCTAAGGACATCCTGTTAGGAGTGCACAGCTGCAAATTTTGAGACATTTAAAAAGAAAATTGCTTTACATGGGGGAAAGAGAGAGAGGAAAGATGCCTGATTTTAAACAATTCATGTTCTACATTATGCTGTTTGATATATTTTTTAAGTTTTAGAAAGGGGAATACTGAGTAGAAAGGAGGAAAATTCCATTAGTGTCTCCAGAAAGGGTTTTAAAAATTCTCTATAAAGCATTTTTGCACTGAAAAGCATTCTTTTAGACACATTATGCAGGACAAATTAGACACATTCTTAGTCCACTGAGAATTTAAAATAGAATTAAAGAACACATGTTTACAGAGGCTTTAAGAAAGAGATTTCTAATCAAATGAAGGTAACAAAAAAACCCACAAAACCAGCCCTAGGATCAGACTATGAGCTTGTTCAAATTGGTGGTGAGACCCCAACCATGAATTTCTGATAAATTTTAATTGCCATTTTTACAGGTATTTGAGTGAGAGGGGACAGATAACTTTGACCTACTGTTTATTTAATGGCATGAGAAGCTGACCAAAGGCAGAACTAAGCAGAAGAATACCAGGCAAAAGGACCTGACAGGAAACAAATTTGCAATCAAGTCCTCCTCCCTGTAACTCCATGGCTCTATAACAGAGAGGCACAGCAGTAATCATGATGCAGGATTTGCCTCAATGGCTTTGCTTTGAGCCTTCTCTCCTTTGGGGAAAATTGGGATCCCACTTTTTTTGCACATTCAAGCCTTTTCCTCAGTATTGTCTGTGAGCAAGGGTGTCATTTACTTCTATCATTTCCAAGATGCTGACACATTATAATCATCTAAGATAACTTCTAATTCATTTAGTACTGCATACATATAAATAGCAAAGTATCAAAGCATTCTTCTGGCATAATTTGTGATTTGTGCTACACAGAATCACTGTCAGGAGAATGCAGGTGAAAGTTCCAGCTTAGCCAGAAACAATGGTTCTTTTGTCCTTGTTTTCAGAGGTAGCACAAGAGAAAAGGTTAAAAACTTAATTTCAGCTCTCTGCAGGAAAACTGCTGTGGAGTTATGGTATCTTTCATGATATTTGTCAGTGTGTTTCCTTTTCACAGGCTGCAAGTGAAGAAAAAGGTTGAGAAACTGAACAGGTTGGGAACCTGTGGGAGTCCCCAGTCCTTTGATCCTTTTTACTCTTCCAGCCATCCAAACAGCTGGTTCAATACTGGTTCACTTCCAGGAGTAAGTGGATATTCAACCAGCTGAGTCTTTTGTCCACGTCTTTGTTCTTTCCAGGCAAACAGAAGCAGGGAGAGATCTGTTCCTTCCACTAATCCATGGCAACAGAAAGATAAAAGTGTCCAAAACACTGCTGTAAGCAGCTTTTCCTTCCTACAACCACAAATTGGGGCACAGTGATCTTCTCTAAGGAGTGACATCATCATATGTGTGCTTTCAAAAATAATTTTTCTCATGGATCCAATTGATTTATGTGATTACTTATCTGCAGGGAGTGAAGGATGGCCCCTGTGAAGAGATCTGTAGAGCCCAGCTGGACCAGACAGTTGTGTGCCCATTTCAGCTGGCAGAGGACCTGGCCTTGGCAGAGACAAGAGAGCAATGTCCCACTGACACAGGTGTGACAGCAGCTCTGGATGCCACAAGGGCTCTGGAAATGGACTGGACCTCATATCAAAACCTCCTCCACTGGAAAATGCACCCCAGGGTGTTTAGTGAGTGTGTATCTCCAGGACAAGGATGTCTGCCACCACAAGACAAGAACAAACGCAAGACTCAGCAGTCTTGTACAGCTGACACTTATTAAATCATCAGCCTGACCTGCAAATACACCCAGGATTAATCCCTAATGGCATTTTTATCCAGTTCTAACTTGGCTTGGTATCAATTAATTCGGGACATATAACAAGATCACAGCAGGAGATGAAATGGCTGAATCTTCACATGCCCCAGTTCTTAACTATTGAATTTTCTAATTAAAAGATGCATAAATAAAGAAGACATCCAAGAGCTTCTAAGTTCTTTTAATTAGAACATACAAAACAAGCCACACAAGAGCAGCCAGAGAAATGACAGCAATGCTAACCAAATGTGGATTCATTAAACAATTGCTTACAGCAACTCTCCCTCTCTTCATATAGATTAGGATAAAAATTGTCTGTAAGTGAGAATTATGGCAATAACTACCCTAAACTGAATTATCTGAAAGGTAGCACCTAATTCCTTATATGTGTGCCTTCATAAAGAAGAGATTGCTGTCCATAGTGTAGAGAAGAATCACTTGGATAAAAGGAGGCAGAATATGTCACCTGAAATGTCCTGGGTTATGTCACTGGCCTTGAGAAAGCCCAGAGCAGATTCCAGCATCTTGGTTTCCCTTTAGACCCCATCTCAGTTTTTCTGCTTTATCTTGGATACCCCAGGACTTCCCATACTGCACACCTGTGTTTGGGCAACTGAACCACTTCCAGCAAGCAGCACTGCATGCTTAGGCAGTGCTGATAACTCCAGAATTTTATGGAGTCAATACTGGATCCTGACCAAAGATATTGATCACTGCTGACTTTCCAGAGTAAACCCAATTACATATACATTCCAATTAGTGCCAAAGGAAATCTGTAACATCCCAAACAAACATGGTTCATTCCAAGACAGTGTTATACCTCTCAAAGTACACTTATAGTCTCCATTTGAGGAGCTAGTTCATTTACTTGCCTGGAAATGAAACAACTGATATGAAAAAGCTCTGTGATGTCATAAGTTGTCTCACATAAGAGACAGTGAAAGGCTGAACAACTTCCAGCTGCCTTTTCCAACAAAATAGAAGGAATAACATAAAAGCAGCAAGTTAAAAAAGATTAAGAAAAAATAAGATCATTCATTACATGCCATGTTTATAAGGGACTGTAGATAGAATAAATTATATAATGGGAGAGAAAACAGATGGGCTTTACAAAAAAAAAAAAAAAAGAATCTGGAAATTACTTAGTCAAAGGTTTTAGAAAACAGGGAAAAGATTCTGGGGAAAGATCAGGATATAGTTATCCTTAATCTCTTTCTCTTCATCCATTTCAGGTAGGGATTGGGAAGAACATCCTGAGCTTGTAAATATTTTCTGATAATGAAGACTCTTAGATTAGCCAAGTGCAAGTGTAATAAATGCAGTAAGTGTCCTTTGGAAACAAAGAAATACTGGTGGCAGTAATGACCTAAATGTGTCCTGATTTCCTTTCTCAATTATTACTCTACACCATCTACATCACAGGCTGCACATCAGCAGGGTTGCAAAAGACCTAAGACTTCCTAATGCAAGGAAATATCATCCAAATAAAATTTTTCCCCTTGACAGATGTCTCAGTTGTAAGCAAACTTCTTGATATTTTCGTGACCTCACAGGTGAGATTGTACACATTGTCTCATTTCACAGGTGGCAGTAGGAGGATTCTGGGACAGGGCTGCAGCTGGGAATGAGCCTTGACCTGTGGGATTCCTCTGAAATGTCTTTTGCTGCCAGCCTGCTGCAGGGCTGCCCACAGAGCAGGGAGAGCACGGCCCTGTGCTCCCAAAGCAGAGAACAAGGGATGGGGAAAAGAATTTAAGTCTCCTGACCATCACCTGGGATTAGGCTGGTCCAGGGCTCATTTTTATTCAAATCCCTTTCTTTTCCAAGAGGACAAACAAATCCTGCCCCAACAAAAGAGAAAGGACTAGGAACTGGTTACATCATGGAAGCATGTTGTTAGGTATTTCATAGTCTCTGGGACACACAGGAAGCCACAGGAATTTTGAATTTCTAAGTTTCCCTGAAATAAGCAGTTCTTGCAACAATCCAACCTCCTCACCTAGGGTTTATGAATAGTTTAATTTATATACCTGTGCTACCACCCTGCTTATCCAATGCACCTTCCATTTCTATCTTTTCATGCACACCCTCAGATCCACATGATCCCTCTGCTAGAGCTCAACCGGTCAAACCTTTGACACATCTAATGGAAAATTGATTCCCACAAGTCAAAGTGGAAAAGCTAAATGCTCTACCTATGCTCAGAGCTGGACTCTAATCCCAACAGGGAATGGCTACAGAGAGCAGTGTTTAAGCTGCAGGAGTCAATCACCCAATTTGTGGTTATGCAGCACCCAACACGATGGGCATTCCCATTTCCATTCCTTCCTATGTGCAGCACTGTAACAGAAATAAATAATAATAATAATATTGCAGCACTGAGCTTGCTGTTCCCTGCCACTGCTTAATACATTCTCGTTATTATATTAAGGAAATCCAAGTGTGTGCATGTTCTGTAATTATTCATCTCTCTGCCATGTGGCACAGCTAGTCCTTACACTCTCCCCAGTGATACAGATGTTAGCAGGGGAGCTTACAAATGCATTCCCCTTTAGAGGAAAATTCTATAAATTTCATTTCTTTTAATTATCCTCATTTTTAACTATATTAAATAACAGTACCTTTCACATCTGGTCCTCCTATAATTTTATCTAATAGCTCCCCACACCCTCAAAAGGGAAACCTTTCACTTTAATTGCATATTAGAGCTTATTTTTGGAGAGGCATACAGCTATTTATGAATTGAGCTATTTCCTCTCAGAGACAGAGCAGTCCAGCATTCACTGAGTTAAGTGCAGAGTAGCTGCTGCCACTGTCTGTGACACATTTAGTTTCTCAGAAATCTATATTCTCCATATTCCCCTGAGTAAGTCTAGAGCCTCTGCACCAGCATTAGCCCAATGATGAAAAATAGGATTTTTGATACAAAAAGTCATGTTTGGTCTCTGATTTCTACTCTTGTAGCTCCTTCAGCTAAGCTTATCATCACTGCCAGTGAGACACATGCCTATTTATCAGTAAAAAAAAGAGAGAACCTGACAATATTGGAAAATCTGGTATGCTACAGAATACCTGGCAATGCAAAGCATGATTATGTATGCAAGCAACTCCCAAAAATACCACAGCTCTTAACAGAGGGTTCATTACCTAGACAGATGAAGCAGGTTTTTCCCAAGACAACCAACATCTATAATAAAGGAAAGAAATTAATTCTGCTTAGTTTGGCTAAAGAGAGGGGAGGAGAGAGGGAAGTGAAGAGCAGCCAGGAAAAGAGACACCAGATAAAAGGAATGAAACAGCCCCTGGTGAGACAATTGTCTTATTCGGTGTTATCAGCTCATTGGTGTCTGTATGATGCCTGCCTCTGAAACTCCTGCCAATAAGTCTGCAGTACTCAGAGTTTTGTACATTATTGACTGATTTCCTGACAGATGACATCAACCACCTGTGTCCCCATGAGGCCACTCTGCCCAGGTGTGCTTCTCACAGCCTCTTCTAGAGACCTGGCTGAACTGGGTGTCAGTCAGAAGCTCCTGTCTTGGAGGAGAAATGGCAAAAACCCAGCGAAGCATCACAGACTGATGTGATGGGGCCCAGCATGGCCAAAAATGCTCTTAACAAGAGGAGGAGCTGCCCTGAACACTTCCACAAGGTCATGAGTCATTTCCTAGGCAAAACCAGACATTGCTGCAGCCAAAAATCATCTCTGTCTTTAAATCTGTGCAGTCCTTCCCAGTGGCTTCCCCAGGCTTTTGGACTTGCCTTTGGGCTTGGCCATGACAATGCATTGCCCTTGAGGAATTAATACCTGCTCTGCTACCAAGAGTGAGCAGCTGGTCTTCCACAAGGAGGGATTGCCAGCAAACAAAAGGATTTTCCAGCTTGTCCCACTAAAACGACTTTTGGCAGGAAAATGAGAATCTTTCACAATGGGACCATTTTTAAGGGATGCCTGTACCAATTTCAACAGAAACAAAACATTTGATTAAAATGCAAAAGGCATCACAAAGAGATTGGATTATAAACCCCCTCCAGCAACCAGGCTCTCCTTGGCCTCTCCAGCTTCTTGTGGGAATTGCTCCACTTTGCACTCCCAACCACTGCTGACCTGGAGAAGAGAGGGAAGGACAGGCTGTGCATTTGCTGCATGGCCTCTTTCAGTCCCCATCAACCCCAGGTGCTGTCACATCACCTGTGACATGATTCCACAGCTCCCACATGGAGATTAGGGTAATTTTCACTCTCCTTTTGTGGCTCTTTTTCACCTAAGAAAGTAAAGCTTTGAGGTCAGGTGCATGATTTGAACCAGACAGAGCAGGAAGAATGTCAGGTCCTGTCTCTCATTAACTGAGAAAAATCCCTCTCTAAAAAGGTCCTTTAATTGTGATAAGAGGCAGGGAAGTCTGGCCTCCCACAGACTTTTCCAAGTGGGAAATCACTTCTGTAATAGCTTTAGTTTCTTCTAGAATTATGTTAGCAATTAGATTTCAGTCCAGTCTGACTTCAGAATCACAATGTCCTTTCCAACCTTTTATAATTTTGCATGAACATAACCACTTCTTTTACTCTAGTAATAGCCACAATTTCTCTTTATTCAACAAATTACATGAAATTTGAACAGTTTCTTTATTTCCTTTCTCCTCATGACAGCAAAACATCTCAAAGAACAAGAATTTTTTTTAAAAAACTTCTTCTGTTGACCAGTGATGTTACAGCATTTCGTCTGGGAAGGACTGCTCATCAAGATGTATAGGTATGAAAGGCTCTGTGCTATGGCTCCTCCTCTGAGTGGGTTAGATCTCTGGTTTATGGACAACACAGGGGATCTTTTCAATAAATCTAAGGTATCCTAGAAATGTTGAATTTACTGGACATTCAATGCACATTGTTTGCACTATACATTCACCAGTAGTCCTGGTTTGACCTCAGGAGCAAAAAATTATTGGTCAACCTCATCCTTCAGAATATTCTGGAGTGAGGCAGAGAGCAGACAGAGAAGTTAACAGTCTCAGTGGTGGTAATCAGCTTCTCACTTCCCTTTTCTCATGTTGCAGATATAAAATTATCACATGGCAGGGATGGGACCTGTTGGTTAAAGGTCCAAGCAAACTAGAGAACAGCCCCATCCCACCAGTGCTCACAGACATTTCCTAAAACCTGCCTAAATCTCCCCTTCAGTAATTCCAGCCCATTACAGATAATTATACCATCCTCTGTGATTCCCCTTCCTTCTTGCTGTTTGCACTTCTCAGGGATGCATGAGTTGCCCACAGCAAGAACTTCACTCTGGTTCATTAAGATTTAAAACCTCCAGCAAAATGTTTACAAGGTTATCTTTCTTTTAAGCCAACCTAAAGTATGAGTTTTTCTGTGTGGTTGGATATTGTGATAATTCAAAAATACAGACACTGACAGGAAAATGGAAGACTACAATAAAAGGGATAGAAAGAGATTCCAGCATTGCTAAAATGAAGCAAAGGTTTTCTGTATTTTTATCTCTGAATTAGTTGGAGTGATTTCTATCCTAAAACTTACTTTACCCAGAATCAAATAAAAGGACATCTGTGCATTCTGGTCTGTGTTAAAGGTTTGCTGTGGTCAAGCTATATTCAGTATGAAGAATCAAGTCTAAATTGTGACATGCACTGATCATTTTATAAAAAGATACAAGCTATTCTGTCTGGTCTGCTCCTCCTACCTCTCTGTGTGTTTCCTAATCTGGTGCAGTCATAAACTCCTGTTGTTTTAGTCATGCAGTTTGCTAGCAAGGATATTCTGGAACAAAAGAAAAGCCCCACTGAGCCCCCAGGAGACACCCAAATTCTCTGTTTCAAGCTCTCCCATCAAAAATTAAAAAGAATACTGAAACCAGAAGCTTTTTTTTCCATACAGACACTGTCCTGCTTTCCATAATTCCTTGAATGTCTGATGCCACCCAGGTGTTGAGCTGTAAGATGAGAGTGCAACGAGACACCTGCACAGGGCAGACCTGTGCCAGAGCTGCAGCTGGCAGGTGCCTGCAGCTCATCAGATGCTGCTTGCTGGGGCAGCAGTAAAAGCAAGGAGAAAGTTTCCACATTTGCCAAGGAAATCAAACTGAGTGAAGCAAATAAATTGGGTCAGCCAAGAAAAGAAACATGCACATGAAGGTCAGCCATGGGCCACAGGATGCTGAAGATGTCTGTATCTGTTCAGTCAGCCACAAAACCTTTCCAGCCTGGACACCACTGCTCTGCACCTGGACTGCACGAGCTGCTGATCTGCTGGCCTGTCAGGGGTAAAATGGAGCCTTATTTTTGGAGACCACAATTCAGCAGTTCAACTTTAATTTGCTGCATTTGGAGCAGGCTTTCGTAAAAATAGGGTCTTTATTAAAAAGTGGAAAAGAAGGATTATTTTTCTAATTTAAATAGACACTGTGTAAGGTGTGGAGGAGTAAAAATAAATGATACCAAGGACTCAATTAATTTACCCACATATGGGCGTCAGGTGCCACTGGAGATATCCAAGGGAGATCACATAATCTAGAGAGCTGCAGGACTGGCTGATTGAAGGACAGGATCAGGGTCTTCCAAAGGGGAAAACTGGGGGTAGCCACGATGCTCTAAAGCATCTCACATGGTCCATATGGCTGAAACTGATGCTGAGGGAGGAGATCACCTCATCTATCTATAAATGTCTGTGTCTGAGCAAATTGCCTTGGCTTTTTTTTTTAAGACTGTGAAGAGAAGCAGGTGCATGCAGATCACAGCTTTCACAGCTTCTCTGCCCTATTTTAGGGTGAGAGAAATATTCCCCAAAAGACTTGTTTCTCTTCATTGATTAGATGGGAAGCTCAGATGTGGGGTAGCCTAGCTAAAATTGGAATTTCTCAACTGCAAGAACATTATGTCATCTGAGAAGAGCAGTATTTGCTGGGGATGGCTATAAAGGTGAAGGCTCCTTTCTACATTCCCCTTCTAGCTGAAGAAAGGTTTGTGGAGACACAAGTTCAAGGTGTCACACTTGTCAGAGTAGATCTCTGCCTTTGCAGAGATGAATCCTGCCTTTGCATTCACTCAGATGAATATTGCCTAAGGCTTGGGCTAAGCCTGGGGCAAGAAAAAAGTACCAAGAGGAATAAAGGTTTGCAAGGGAAAATGAGAAGTGCTGCTGCAGTGTCTGAGGTCCAGCATTATAAATTAAAGGAGAGAGTGTTCACACTCTGTGGTTCTAAGTGGGATGTGAGCTCTCCCACACTTCAAGGTGGGAAATCCACAGGAAGGTCATGGGAAGGAAAAAAGGACAGAAAAAAAAGGAGAGGAAACTCACATGGAAAGTGAAGTTTGGCTGCTCCTGAATATCTGTGTTCTGACCCTTCCAAAAGTTTGGGTCAAAGTTCAGAGTAAATCAGCTTTTTTAATGAATCATTTAGTACTTACAAAATAGTAAAACATCCCACAGCATTAACTTAGCAGTGATTAATTTTCTATAAAAGATTTTTTTCATGTATGGATATATCATGCAATATTTATCACAGCCCCACAAGTTGCTGGGTCATCACTTTTATGATGAACCTCCAGAGTCTCTCATCTCACATGGGTATAAATCAGGAATACTGTGAAAAGGAGGGTCATAATCTATTCCTCCCCTGTGTGGGAGGGTTATAGTGTTATTAAAATATTAAATGTGTAATATTTCACAGTTGTGAAATTGGAAAATTAGTCTTGAATCTTCTTCATGAAGAATTTAGTGAAGAGATGAGGAAGTTTCCACTTCATTTCACCCTCTAAGAAAAGGAATGAATTTCCTTTCATTAGGGCTCCTAGTCTGGAGTGCTCCTGCATTCTCACTGCGGAGATTTAGTTACAAAAGTTTAAACTGAAACTCAGCAATTAGCTGCACACACTCTCCTGGTGCATTTCAGGATTTACTAGAGAGGAGAATCCTAACACTCCAACATGACTCCTGGGCAGAAGAGATCAATGTAAAGGTACACATGTGAGGTTCACATCAGCCTTTCTAGTTGAGGAATTGCATGGAGAACTTGCAGCTGTACCATGCCTCAGTTTCCCTACCTGTTGTATGAGAAAACACAGAAAAAAAAAAAGAAGTGGTTTAGGGTTCATTGTATAGCTCCTCAAAGTTTTCCGTCACATGGATATAATTTTTTTTTTCTCCCTGAAAATATAACTTTCTGAAATACTTAAAATTCAAACTTTCTCTATTTTTCAACATTCCTTTATCTGAGAAGAGTGATCCTGAAACTATTAGGCTTGATACAGTTCAGGGAGTCAGGCAAGAGTCTCTACAATGAGATCATTTCCCAGTGCAGTGTTAATTCAGTCCAGCTCAGAGAACGATGCAGATTTAACCACTCTTCATTCCAAAAAGTAGCCTGGGAGCATGTGTCAAAAATTTGCCCTGGCCTCCTAGTTATATACAAGATGAACTGTGTTGTAAAAGGATTTCCTGTGACCTCTTTCCTAATAAATCAATTTTATGATCAGCTTGCCTGCCAAACTCAGATCAGCAGCAGGAGAAGAGGGTGCTCAGAGCTAGAGGGAGTCACTTGGTCATGGCTGTTATCAGCTCTCAGGTCAAAGGGAACAGTGATGCTCCTTCCTCCCACCAGGCTGAGGCATCCTGGCTCTCTGCCTTGATTTGTCAATATCAGCTGTCAAAGGAGGGGCCAAGGCTGTCATTCCATGGAGCTGCTGCCTGGACAGGCTCTGCAGCACCTTCCCCATCTGTTCCTGGCTGAGCCTGCAGGGTGGGAGAGCCCAAGTGCCCCTCAGGGCAGCCAGATCCAGGCTGGGATTCTCCATGGAAACATCTCCAGCAGAGCTGGGAGACACGAGCAGGGATCCAGGACAGCTGGAAGGGGTTCAGCTCACCCACTCTGGCATCTGCCAGCCCCACAGAGATGCTCCTGGGAATTTCACCTACCTTTAGGGGTTTGGAGTTGTGTAGACACATTCAGACCTGGGTCTCTGTTCAGTATGAGAGTGTAGACACCAAGAGCACACTACAGACATCCAAATGTCTACTTCTGAAGCTGAATCATAGCCCTGGGGCTCAATTCATGTGCCTAAATATAGGCTGCTAGTGCCATCTAGATGTTCTGAAGTGTCTGAGGACCTCTGAGCGTGCCACATCCTTCTGGACAGGAAGCTGGAGCCTGGGCTGGATATCCCAAGGTAGCTCTGATGGCTCAGAGAGATGAATGGTGACCCCTGGACGTTTGGTCAGTGGAGTCAACACTAAAGCCAGTTGCAAAGCTACTCCTAAGTTTTTTGTTTGAGCCCTTTGATGTTTCAGGCACTGTGAATTTAGTTACATAAATTCACATATAAAGAAAGCAGATGGGCCTCACTTCATTTATTTTCCACAGAAGTTGAAAGCACTAGTCTGTGCAAGACAGGTTGGTAAAAATGAACTATTTCCTTTGGGTGTAAAAAAAAAATACCTTCAGTTGAAATCAAAAAGGTTCCCAAAAAAAACGTTAAACTAATAACGTCCCTTTACCTTCATCATGTCTCTTTTCCTTGTCTCATCCTTTCTTTTTCAGTGATGAAAAGGAACCAGAAAGAACAGGAAACAGATGCTGGGATCACAGGAGAAAGCACAGAGCTGCTGATAAAATGAAGGGGGGAAACTGTGGGAAGAAAATGCTTCTCTAAACCCTTCAGATCAATCACAACAACAAAAGTTTTCTTCCAGAGCCCACTGAATTCACAGCAGTGACTTCAAATGTCTGCTTGATTTGTGAAAATAATTTTTCAATGAACTTTCAGCTACTTTAAGGCTCAGCTAAAACAATATTTAGACAAACTGATCTCTACCAACCTCATAAATGTGACTTCCAGGGTCAAAGGCAGCTCTACCTTTTGCTACAAAATTCCTTTTGGTTACAACTATTATTTATGTACATTGCAGCAAACCAGACAGGGACTGTCCATGAAACAGGCAGTTCCCAAATAATGAGTTTCACAGTCATGGCAGCACAGATGCCATTTGTGAGTTGTCAGCCACTCGTCCACAAAGCACTCATGGCTTTATAGTCAATGATCTGTATCAGGCTATTTTCTCCAGCTTAGTACCAAGATTTCTCTATCTCCCTTTGGTATCTCCAAGGAAAAAACCATGTCCTTGAATATATTCCAGATACATCAACAGGTGAAGTTCACTTAAAGTACTTAATAATAATAGCAAGGAAAATTATTTAAAGCCATTGTTGGAGCTTTCCACCAACTGGCAAGTACCAAAACAGTATCAAGCCACTGTGCAGGTATCCAAAGGCAGGATGTTCACATTTTTATTGAAAACTTCATTTTTTGCTAGTTTGCCACAGGTAAGCTTCCATACTCCAGTGTTTGTGTGCTGCAAATGCCCATTGCATTGCAGATTGCATGTCTGCTCTCTGATCTGAGGCCACATGGATGTGAGGGAGGGGAAGGAGCTGCCACCACATCTGTGATCTCTGATAACAGAACATGGAGTCTCAAAACTTGTTCTCTGTTTCCAGGCTCCCTACAAAGGCATCTGATCAGAGGTCACTCTGCACTTAATTAGTCACTTAAAAGGGGAAGATATCTCAAAATACACTGAAACATACAAGGGGCAATGTGCATGAGTAATAGAGTGAAATGAATGTGGGAGTGCCAGCAAGAGGCAAAACAAACTCTGATGCTGCATCCCATCAGCAATAAGCACAAGCCAAGAAAGAAATATATAAATGAAGTCATTGGCTATTTGTTAGCTCAGAAAATGCCACATCCCCTCACAAAGGTTTCTCCTCAGAGTCATTAGTTTTCCGTTTGCAACAAAATGAATGATGAGGCAGACTGAAAAACATTGTGTTCCATTCAAGAACAAGTGGTCAGAATTCATGATTAGGCTTGGTGAAGGGGAGAAATGAACATCTCTCTTCTGACAGGAGGGCTACTGCTAAGCTAAGGAGCAGAGAACACAGCCCATAGCTTCTTCTTGGGGTCTAGCAAGGCCTTGGTCCAGAGAGAAAAACAAAACTGGCACCATAGTAATCAAAATTATTTCATTTAGATCTAGACAGGAAACAAAGCAGTGCATTTGCAGAAGCATTTTTTACCTAATTCATGCTGAAGTTTCCAGAATCTGTGTTCACTTCTTTCTGCAAGCTCCATAGTCTTGATCCCACAAATAAGAATTGCCTTGCTGATCTGACTGCACTTAGTATTGATTCCTAAAAGTTTAGTTCTTCTGCTGTGTTTTTAAAAACTGGTATTTAATCAGGTTTAAATTGCATTTCCTAACCACTTCTTTCAGGAATTAATTAATTCACAGGTTGTTAGTATTTACTGCTCATTATTTGGGAATTATTTACTTAATGGACAGTCCCTGGATATAGCATAAAGAGCTTCTGTACCAAACAATGGAACTGCCTTGGACACTGAAAATCACATCCATTATTTCTGATTTGTCTCAAACATGCAAAGAGTTTGGGATTCAGATCTCATGTTCCTCCTTCTGATTTCTCAGTATTGCAAAACATGGCCAATTTTTATTTGAAACATTTTGGTTAAAAAAAAAAAATTAAAAAGGGGAAAAAAAAAGGAAAAAAAGATCCCCAAACCAAAAAAAAAACATTATGAGAATCACTACTCAGAGAAGTTAGTTTCATATTATGAGAAAAACCCAAAGTTTTTCAAATAAAGGCACTATTACACAAAGGCAATGAATCTAAAGGAAAACACTGTGTCTGGATCTCTGCATAATGAATAATGGATTTGTTCTTTGTTCAAAAATCCTCTGTCCTGCAATGACTTTAATTTTCAGTAAGAGAGATGAGTTTTTATTATACTGCATTTAAAAGCTATAAAATCAGATGTTCCCTGATGTACTTCTATATGTTATCTCAAATCAGGGTATAGTTGGCCATGAATATAGCAATGTGACAAAAGCTGCACTGGCTTATGACATATTAATCCCTCTGTGAGAAAATAAATATTGTGCTACTGTTAAAATGGATCTTATTCATGGAAATAAAAACAATCAATAAAGCATTCTCAGCCATGCATACAACTTAAGAACTCCTTGAATTTACTAATGAAAAAAGAATAGAATATCATGATACAACTCATGTTTTAATTTCATCAGACCTTTTATTAAACTACAGACAGGAAGCTCAACAGAACCCCTGAAAATCTGCTACCTCAGAAGTAATATTTGTCTCTGGTCTCACTGTACATGTAAATACCTCAGGATATTTGTGCGAGCCAGGAGGAGAAGAGCACAGGGCTGGCAGGAATTCCTTGAGACAGCACAGCACAAGCAGTCCACAGATGATTGTGCCCTACTTACTGTTTTCTGCCACCTACATCTGCTCACGAGAACCACCTGCTTCTTCCAGAGAGACTGAGGTGCAGCTGCTGGGAGGTTTTCTGCCAAAATTTCATTTTGATGTCAAAATGGATTTCAATCTACCAAGGAGCCATTTCTTCCCATTTTTTTCCCAATTTCTGTCACTTTGGGACTGAAACCTTTTCAGGTCTGGAGGACAAAAAAGTTTCTTTTGCTTGGTAGAGGTCACTATCCTGCTTGCTTCCATACAATAGACTCTGAGCCACTCAGGAGATTCTGGAGACATTGTCATCTTGTCTGCACCACAATTACTCTCATGAGTCCCCACATCCTCACTGGGGCCCACAGAGGTAAATGATAAGTTATACCAAACCAATGAAACACTCAGTGACAGAACCAATTTTTTTTTGCTTCCAGTTCTTTTCCAGATCACTTTTGTCCTAATAATCTTCCAGATGATTCCCTAATAAGCATAGCAGTGCTTATGTGGGGGTATTTGAAGATTCTGCTGTCTAAACTGACATTATAATATAATCCCATGGTTGGAGCACTAATACTCTTAATTGGCTTCTAAAAAGTGACTCTTATCTGTAGCAAGCCCATTTGTATGATTTAAGGTCAGGCTCTCTCTAACAAGACCACCATCCACAGTTGCACAGACTGAAAATTTGCTTTTAATATTGTATTTTCTCTAAGTCCATAACCTTACTCATTCTAATAAATATGATTTGTGCCCAGATCATCAATTTATTTTTCTACAGGATGCTTCTTCTGCTTTTATGCTGTTCTGGTTTTATTTGTTGAAGTTACTTTAGAGCAAAGGTCCAACATAAAGAAATAGCATGAAATGCAGTGTTCCTCTCTTATTAGATTTTTGGGCCTCTGGAACTCAAAAAATAAAATTATGTTGTTATTAAATATCTTATCTTTCTAATGCTTTATTAAGCCAAGCAAAGGAATATGTTGGAACAAACTTCTCTTGACATTTAGTCATGCCCTGCAACAAAGGAAAACCAAGAATCCAGCAAAAAACCACAAAGACTCTTAAAATCACCTCAGTGGAACTGCCCACCTCTGCAATCTAGAACAGCTGCCAGGGAAAAGTCCTGCTTAACTTTAATTCTTGTTTTTTCTTCACCTCCCAACTGTGACTGTTGGTCATGTGTGGCTTGTGAGATTCCCTGGACAGAGACTGTGGTGAATATTTTACAGTTTCCACACTGACCAGTGGATCAAGTCTATAGCCTGAGAAAGGTCACTGGGAACTATTGCAATGAATCTAACCAGCACTGCCAAGCATCCTAAAGCCATCTTCCTCTCTGTCATGGGCTGCTCTTTCTGTCTCCAATTTGAAAATAAGAACAGAGGGTAACGTAATAAAACTGCCTGTATGAAACATCTTAGGTGCCTTACAAGGAGTGATGGAAGTTGACTCCATATTTCCATTATTTTTTCATGTTGGTCTTGTTCCCATATTGGGGATGGCAAGCTATCTTTGTGGTACTCCAGAATTTATCCACATTTAACCCTTTCCCAGAAGGGTTTTCTCAGGTTTCTCTCTCAGCTGATTTGGAAAAGAACTTGACGGGTGTCAGGGATCAAAATCCTTTTGGAAAGTTACCCACAATGTATTTCATAGACTCACAGAGTGGGCTGGGTTGGAATAGACTTTAAAGACATCTAGTTTCAAACCCCTGCCTTCCACTAAACCAGGTTGCTCAAATGTCCATCCAACCTGGCCTTAATCACTTCCAGGTGGGGGACACTTGAGTTGCTGCAGAGGCAAATGAATGTTTTTGTGTGGTTGCAGCATTTGCACCCAATTCACCTGCACTAAAATGGAGACTTCAGCACAGTGATTTCCTCTTAGACCTCAAGAAAGGTCACTGCAGACAAACACAAAACTGTGTTACGCTGCCACAACCTTGCCCAGGGCTCTTAAATGGTCCAGAAAAACAGAAGTGAGTGTTTCATACTCCTGTTGGAAGCAGAGTCTGACCTCTCCAATGTCCACTGCAGTCCAGGAATGCAGTAACTGATTTTATGGTGTGCTCTGCACAGATGGGGATAATAAAGAGTTAGAGTGAGTCAGGTGTACAGCTCCCTCCACTGTAAATGCACTTTCTTAGTTTATCCTTTCAGGCATATCTCAGCCTTGTAGAGGTTTCTGTGCAAGAAAAATAGGAGGCAGGTACTGCTTTTGCATAAGAGTATCAACTTCAGAAGCCACAGATAAATACACACAGGTGAGACTAAGAAATATCTGTATTCACCTTTTCAAGAGAATAAAATGCAACAAACAAAGGCCTACCGTTTACAGCTAAATGCTCTTCCCTATACTTAAGGCAAAATTCCAATTTCATTTAAAGCTGTGGAGAAATTAATTTTATGTGTAGTCAGGATTTCACTCCTATTTCTTTTCTCCAATGTCTTCACACAAAAATAGAAATTTAATCCAAATGGTCCTTGTTTGAGGTAAAGGCATGTTAGCTTTGACATTCTGCAAAGGCCTCACTATCCAATTTTGTACGTACATCCTGAGAAAAAGTTTGTTAGAAAATTCCATTTTTTTTTTCTATTTAACTGTGGCCATTAAATGAAAATATAACAGTAAATTAAAGTACAGCACTCTTTAAAGCACATGAGCTTAGATATATGCCTAAACATCAAATCACACTGCAATCTGGAGCTCAAAATGTTCCTTCTTATGTTTCATAGGGCAGGACCAAACAGCCACCAAGAATGGTGGCCCTGGTGCCATGTAATGTACAAATGCAAAGCAGCAAGTGGTCACTTCCCTGCAAAAAACTCATAGAAATATTTTCATATTCCCTTTCCTGAATCCAGAAAACAAAAATTGAAGTAAATACATCGAGTCTTAGTAAAGAAAATAAAATCATGTTGCAGGGGACAACTCCTGCACAGAACAGTATTTCAGACTCTTCCATGACTCCCTAAATTTGCCTGAACCTCTGCTGCTTTAGCAAGATGCTGCAATTTAGAAAGTTATTCAATAATTGCACGTGCACAAACCTTCCTTTGCCTTCCCTGTGCTCATGCATTATGATGAAGCTTTTAATTAAAAGTGAACATGTATTATTATTTTTACAGATTTCACAGTTCAATGCACAGAGAGAATGAGGGATGCTGGGCAAATCTCTGAATAGATTTCCTCCTTTCTGCACCCTGTATCTGCACTGAGTATAACCTTGCAGCATACTTCAAAACCCTGATGGAAATAAGACCACTGGTTTCCTCACTCCCAACTTTGCAAAACCCTGCACACTTCACAGACACACACAAATTCCTTTTCATAAATCTGCTGTGACATCAGAGCAATCCTGGATTTATTTTATTGAGGGAGGAACCGAGGCTGGGAGGACTGGATCAAAAGAACAATTTAATTTTTCACATCTCAGAATAAGGACACCATATTTCATTTTTCTATTCTCAAGGTTTTTATCAGTCCACAGTGCAGCTCTCTCTGGCTTTGGCTGCAGCTAGAAGTGATGAGCACTTCTGACTTGCACAAGTGCTGCCCCATTTCCTCCCACATAAACACTCACTCCTCCTCCTCCTCCCTGGGGCATCAAGGAGGAAGGTAAGGCAACTCTCCTCTTCCAGCCTCCTGACAGTCCTTGGGAAGAAATATTCTCTAGGGAAGCCAGCCAAGACCCTCCACCTTCAGCAGAATCAGAGCTGGGAGAATCTGGGAAGAGGTCAGCTGCCGAATTTCAATGAGTTTCTTGTAACAAACCAGAATTTTCCAAAGTTCATGATTTCTTCACATATGGAAACTTCTACAGGAACACTAAATTAATTATCCCAGACATAAAGGCAATACTTCTTACCAGAGCTAAACCCACAGTCATAAAAATGTGATAAATTTCACTGTAGCATCCCTTTTTAGCATGAACAAAAAATATGTCCCAATTTCATTTTCTGAAATAGCTTGTTGTTTTTTGTTGAAAATTTTAAAAGCCTAGTATCAGATTTTCAGAGGAGGATAATGGTCAAAATGTTGCCAGTCCTGTCTAATTATTGTTAATGACAGACATCAGTACCAGTCCTGCCTGTACCTGATGCAGAAGGATCTGCCTCCTAACTGACACCAAGGGATACAAAAGTGCAGCAATTTTAATTTTTTTTCTTTAAAAAACCAGATTCCTCTATTCATTGAGTCTCTTGTTTCTCCTACTACCTGCTAAGAGGCAGGAGAACAGCTGAGATGTGAAGTTTCAAGGCAGCAGAAACTTAAGGAGGATTTTGCACCAAGGCTGTGTGAGCTCCCACTGCCGGCTCTGCCCCACAGCATCCCAGCTCCTGTGCACTGCTGGCTCATGCTGCTCTTGCTGATGCAACCAACCCAAAATACAGGGTGGGACTTCCTCTTCAGGCATTCAGGACTCAGCTCATTAATTAAAAGCTGTAGCATCAATTCCAGCTGCCACTTCAGTCAAAGGTGAGCCTTGCAGGGAAAGGGGAGTGGGATTAGGAAGGACAGATTCTCAAGGACAGGTTCTCTCACATTAAAACCATTAGAAAAGGGAACTGAAAAAGAGTCAACAGTAATATACATGAAAAAATGTTATCTGCTTCTGGGTTTAGAGGAATCAGGTAACCCACTAAAGTTACCTGCTCTGAGAATCCTGGAAACATTAGGGTTGGAAAAGACCTGAAAGACCAAGCCCCACCATTAGCCAGAACTGCCAAATCCACCATTAAACCACGTTCCTACAGTGCCACTTCTACATGTCTTTGGAACCCTTCCAGGCATGGTGATTTCACTCCTTCCCTGGGTAGCCTGTTCCCATGCCTGGCCACCTTTTCAGTGAAAAGTTTAAATAAACTTGTGTGTGGCTGCTGGCAAGTTGCTGCATGCTCATAACGTGCTAAGCAAAAGCAACACTCAGAGGACTATGGCACGAAGCAGTGTGGGTTTGTCAGTGCTTTCCCAGCTAGGTATGACACTGCTCTGCTCACCCCGAGGCAAACAGGAGCTGAGTAACAGCAGCACTGCACCAAATGTGAGCTGAGCAGCTGCTGAGATGGGAGCGTGAGCAAGGGCTGCTGCACAGCCAGCTCAGGCTGAGCAAACAACTCCCACCTTCCTGCAGGGGCCAGGGCTTCCTCTGTGGGCTCCCACAGAGCTCCTCCATCAGCTCATCTAAAGCATTCATGGAACTAAAGCTCCATCTCCCACCAACACTGAGGCAGCCAAGCCACACCCAGGGCAAGCTGGCAGGGCACAGGCAGAGCTGAGCACTGAGAGCTGCTCCTTCAGGCTGAGCACTGGACTGTGATGCACAGCTGCAGTGCTTGGCTGGCAATATTTTTACTTTTTTTAATGTTTATTTTACCATGTTTTGTTTGTGTTTTTTGATAATGAGCCTGAGACCTCTGGGTTTGCATTAAGGGCTACTCTGTATGAGTGCTTAAACATCAACACTCCATTGAACAGAATTTCTCAGTAAGAATGGACCTGTGCTAAATTTGTGCAGTGCCCAGTCTTCAAAGAATGCCCTTCATCTCTCATGATTTAAAAGCCATTCTCATGTGCATCCCTTTGCACCACAACTCTGAATGTTAATGTTTTAATGCCTCTCCACTTGTGCATCCATTTTTCACATGGGGAGGCAGATGGCATGCTCTAGCAAATGATGGGAGAATATTCAGGGAAAGAACATTCCCTAGATATTAAGGGATAAATAATGCAGTGGAAGGAGACTTATTTAAAATTGAGTTGTTGGGGTTTATTTGGTGTCAATGTGCCTCCAGTGTACTCTAGTTGATGTCAGCAAGAACCTTCTGTTTACTCTTACCATCTATACTTTTATTTAGACTAGGACATTTTCACAGGGTGTAAAGAGTGGAGGGTACCCAAACAGAAAGGGGAAAAGGTTCCTGCACAACATCCCAGATTTAGTCGTGCATTTTGTAAAGTGAGGTTTTTATCTCCATCATCTCAGAGATAACAGTTAGATCCAAGAGTCAGTTATTGGGAAAAGGTGGGAAGAAAAGTCTAATCTGCTGATTTATTAAAATATGTTAATGCTTGATAGTGTAAATCTTGAACAGGATGTGTGTGGGGGCAGTTGTTTGCATCTGCTCAATGCCCTGTTCGTGACTGAATGGAGCAGGAAGGTGGGCACAGGAGGTGGAGGGTGGGTATTGCTTTCATCCCAATGACATACAGAATGCTTGCCCTGACAAAAAATTCAATGTTGTTCTTCAGCTGGTCACCTCCAGTACATTTATATTGTCAGACAGCTGAGTATCACACTTTATGTGCCCTGGTGACCACTACCTGGAACAGCAGTGTGGATTTGACCCTTAAGTTTGGCTCAATTTGATTTCTGAGGGGCTGTTAAGGATTGGCTTCTCCCTCATCCTGTCT
This sequence comes from Setophaga petechia, assembly GCA_024362935.1. NCBI lineage: Eukaryota > Metazoa > Chordata > Aves > Passeriformes > Parulidae > Setophaga > Setophaga petechia. The sequence continues at coordinate 17,322,027 of JANCRA010000011.1, forward strand.
GTGGGCTCCTTCTTCTCTCAAAAACCAATACTGAATACAATTCTCTCAGCTGCAGTAAGCTGGGGATGCCAAAAGAAGATATTAGATGCTGTATATTACAGATTGACACAGGTAATCAATATGACAGTGTATGTGGGTAAAAACTCAGATATTAATGCAGTCATTCCACCCTACACATCCCTGCCAGGTTCTCTCAAACCACATGGAACTAATATAGCACCAGTGAACTGGCTCACACTGGAAAGTCTCCCTCCTACCAGAAAACCCCAGTGTTTCAGTTATTTTCTGTGAATTGTTTTTTTTTTCAGCCAAAGATCAGATTTGAGAGTGTCTGGCCACAGCCTGAAGCCCAGCAACAATGGAAATGTATCAGCTGGCAACTGCTCCTCAGCTATGCTTTGGTTATCTCTGGGAATCTCAGCTGGGGAATTGTGGCATTCTGCACAATCTGCTTTTAAGGTCTTAAGAGGAAATTTGAGACACAGCCCTTTGCTTTGGGAACACTGACACAAGCAAAATAAAACTGATATGGTAGCATTTTATGTTTCCTTCAAATGTGCTTCCTCAAGTTATCCAAAGAAATTTAAATTCAAGATCATCAGCTTCAGCTAAAAGTCATTTGCAAATCAGCATCTGAAATGCTTAGTGTTGAGTCAATATTTTTTTTGTTTGGTCCAAGAACTTGATACTTCTTTTTTTGATGCTTCCCATTCAAAATGTTCTTGAGCACTTTCAAAAAATTCAAACAACAACAATAACACAAGCAAACAAAACCCCAAACCATAACTAAAAAACCCACAAGAATATAATTGTAACTCTAAGTTCCAGTTATAGATAAATACACAAAAACATTGAAACTTGTCATAGCTACCAAGTTCTGGGTTGTTTTTTGTCTCAGCTCAGCTACTGATATCACTTGGTATAAGACAAATTACCATAATACAGGGGTTTTAGCTCAGGAAAATGAGCTTCATTAATTGACCAAGGAATAGTTAATGAGCCCAGAAGAAGAAGAATTAGCAATTGGCAGAAAAGTAGGTGATGGAGAATTTAACAATCTCAGAACATCCAACTTTTTTTTCTTTTTTAATTCACTTTTTTTTCTCATAACAGTGCTGCTGACACTCAGTTGTGTTTCAGGATGCATTTGCCCCCTCTCCCAACAGGAGTCACCCAGGAAAGACTCAGCTGTCCGTCTCTGATTAAAAGCTTTCAAGCAGTGAGTGGGAAGTGGGGCAGATGTTGCAGTAAGTGTATTTTATTCCTGCACAAACCACTTCTCTGCAACCAACTTGCAGAAAGCTGCTGTTTTCACCTACAGCTGAGAAAGGTTCAAACCAAATTTTATTTCTACAATGACCTTCAATATGAAATTCTCCATGAAACATTCCTTCTGCTGCATGAAAATTGCTCATTTCAGAAATATCTCCACTAGGTCTATCAGTTTTACAAAATTCAACAGAGAGTATTCAGGGTCATGCTGTAAGTGTCCAAATATATGTTAAAGATGGAAAAATGTCCCTGTGACTTGAGATTGCAATTAAAGGGTCTGATCCTGCAGCACAGGCACATTCTTACCCCCGCCAAAGAGATGACTTTAGCACCTTCAATTACATTTTATACTTTCTGATGGCAACAAAAACATAAGGGGATGAACCTTTCTCTGAGATTAATCTTCACTGTGCTGCTTTTGTCACAGCGGCTTGAAAAGCCAGAGCAGCCTGACAGCTCAAACGCTGGTGAAGAACAGTCACACATTTTGTTATCTCCTGACTTCTGGAAGTCTTGGGACGTTTTTCCACTTGGAACCTGACTCCTCAAAGCCTGAGAGGTTCCTTTTGAGCCCTTATGATGGTCCTGACACAATTTACTGTGCTGCCATTTCAAGTGGCAGAAATTTTCTTTGGATCCAGATCCTGGAAATCATCCTCATGAGAGTCAGTGGGCCTCTTGAAATAACAATCTTGTTTATGATAATTGAATATATTTAAATATTTGCATAATATTTGAGAAAGGCTGAAAAATAGATAGCCTGTGTTTTCCTGTCATGGACCCTGAAAAATTTTGGGGCTAGGGAAGAAAAGTCAGAGTATTGAAATGTCCTTTTCAACTCCAGGCTTTTTGATGATTACCCACCGCTTTAAGTGGTTGAAGTGAACACACTACAGTCCAAAACTTGTGTGATTCATTCAGGAAAATATACAAACTAGGAAAAGGGAGGTTTCTGTTTCCACAGATATTCTCTTGAGGGTACCACAACCAAAAATGCTCTATTGATCTGATTAAACACATCCTAGGAGAAACACTATTTTGTCTGAGACACATGGAGCTTTTAAACCTTGAGGTAACTTCAAGGTTGTGCAGGTTCCTCCCTACAGACCTTCTATCTGACATTGTGTATGTTATTGTGGAAGAAACATATTCCAAAGCAACTTTAAAACCAGTGGACAATCTACCAGTATAACATCCACTAAGTTTTTTTCAGTACAAGATATCATCTCTGTGTCTTTTTTTCATAGCAGTTGCCTCAGTTTCTAACCACTGTCTCACTTTTGCTTTTTCTGCCACAGAAATCAACTCCCAGCCATGTCTTCTCCATGTAGTTTTCCACAAACTAGTCTTAAATAAATTTAGGACAAAACCAAAAATCCTTCCCTGGATAAATTAAATATTTCTATCTTCTGAGATGTGTTTCTCAAAAAGACATTCTGAAAACCTCAAATATGTCTTGTAATACTTTACCAAAACCTTCCTTATTTTTTCAACAAGCTCTTTTAAAGTTAGATACAGTACAGTGTCCACTAAATTAAGCCACCTCCTCAAGATTCTCCTACTCCTACAGTCAGGATCCAATTCTCCCTGTTATCTATTGATTGGCTAAGAATTCCCATCAAAAGATTCTGAAAGCAATTCACTGGAGGGAATATTTCATTGCATTCTGCACATGTAATTACCACTATTGTATGACTGGGAGGGAAAGAGTTGTTTAATGAATTCAACAGTGTTTATCATATTATATTCACAAATTAATATTAAATAAGACAGTATTGCATCTAGAATTTATTATTCTCCTTTTGCTCTAAGCTCTAAGCCTTCTAACACAGAATAGAAATGGGTCTGGAAAGCAAACTAACAGATATTCAAGGCAGTGTTAATTGGGCTCCCTGCCTCCCTGTCACAGCCAGACAAAATGCTGTTTACAGCCAGATGCTAAAAATTAATTGTGTCTGTGGCTGAATGGAAACCAGGCAGGAGCTTCAAATGCCAACAGGAGAGCTGAGATGCAGAGGTTATCCCGTGCATACGTCACATGGCAACAGCCTGGGAAATCTTGTGCATTTCCCACAAATAATCTAATTAAAATGAGAAGAGGGAAAGATATTTGTCAAAATATGTGCTGGAATTATGCAAATAAATGAGAGAAAACAAACCTCTGTGCTTGCACTCAGGGAAGAAAAACAAAAATCTGCCTATTTATATCCAGCTCCCCTGGCCTCAGATGCTCTGGGCAAGGACCAGTGCTGGCACAGCTCTCTTCCTCTTCACACTTTGCACCCAGTTTACCCAATTTAATATCTCTAATGGTGATGGTGTCCCTCCAAATGGGGAGGCAAATCACAGCCCTGGAAGTGTTCAAGGCCAGGATGAAGAGGGTGCTGAGCAACCTGGTCTGAATTTGGGAAGGGAAACACTGGTAGGGAAGGAAGTGGCCAAGCAGGTAAAGGCACCTCAAACAGCAAAGGAGTGAAATCCTGGTGTAGGACAAGGAATGGGACAAATTTGGGAAGAGAGTCTTGTCCTTTGTAGAGTAACTGTGAGATGCTCTGCTGCAAATACAATTTCATGGTGGGTGACATTAGCAACAGTACCTAAACAAGGATACCTTAACAAGCCAAAGGTCTTTATTTTGGAAGAAAGATCCTATTACCAAAAAGCTTCACTATGGAAAAGGAGACAGCATTAGTAATCTTAGTTATTCCTTGCATGGCGTTTAAAGCTCATGAAAAAACAAAGCAGCCCTGCTTGTGCATTTCTCTCTGTGTTTTCTCCCAAATCACATCTACAATATCTTTTTACCACTGTAGCCAGCAATGTACAATTCAAAATCTCTGCTTAGAGTCTCACACAGCTCTTCTGAAGTGTGAGCTGCACTGAAAAGCTGGATGAGCACTGAACAAGGTCCCTGTGGAAGTGGTCACAGCCCCGAGCCTGCCTGTGGTGGTGTTTGCAGGGGGCTCAGGACGAGGGAAGAGATGAGAATCTTGACTCCATGTTTGAGAAGGCTGATTTATTATTTTCTGATATGTATTATATTAAAAGAAAATGTTATGTTAAAACTATACTAAAAGAATAGAAGAAAAGGATTTCATCAGAAGGCTGGCAAGGAATAGAAAGGAATGGAATGATAATAAAATCTTGTGACTTATCACAGCCTCGACACAGGTGGCTGTCATTGGTCATCAGGTAAAAACAATTCCTCATGCTGGGTAAACAATTCTCCAAATCACATTCCAAAGCAGCAAAACATGGAGAAGCTGAAACTTCTCAGCTTTTCAGGAGAAAAGATCCTGGCAAAAGGATTTTTCATAAAATGCGTCTGCGACACCTGCCAGTGTTCAAAAAGCATTTGGACAACACCCTTAGATACTTGGTGTAGCTTTTATGTTCACCTGTGTGGAGTCAGGAGTGAGTTTTGATGACCTTTCTGAGTCTCTCCCCACCCATGGTATTCCATAGTGGAATGTGTCCCTGCCTATGGCAGGAGGGTTGGAACCAGGTGATCTTTAAGGTCACATCCAACACAAACTGTTCTGGGATTCTATTAAACCCTCTAGGGCTGTTAAAATATTTGCTCAGGTGTCTGATCTGCAAATAGGAACTGCTCATTATCAAGCAAAGAGCTTTCACTGGAGCACTACAGGATGGAGAAGTTTTAACCAACCCCTTCACCATCCTGCCCTTCATTCAGCAGGACAAATTAATTGTGATTTAGTAACAAGGTACCCCCTTCCCCACTTCTCCCCTCCTCATCCTGTCCCAGGCTGCTCAGCTGAGCAGTCTGTTATAAAACTGTTGACCAGGAAAACAGAAGAAAGTCAGCTGTCCAAGTGATTGCATAAAGGAATGATTAATGACAATATTTGAGCTATTTTTGTGCAAATGAGGTTATTGGGAAGGACACATTGAAATTAACTTTCTTCACTTACTTACTCCATCTTCAGAAATTGATTATAGCTCTGGAAAGGAGATAAAAGCTGTGAAAACTTATGGATGATCTTAAAAGAGTGGCCATGAGCCCAAGCCACATGCTGTGATTGGAGGACTATGATAGGGTAAAAAATCAAGGTATTCAAATGGCAAAGCTGGGAAGATTGCTGGGCTCTGTCTCCTGAGGCAGTATTGTAGGGGATATGCTCAGGAGAAAATTTCTCTGGGCTGAAAAGGCAATCTGGGAACTGTCACTGCCAGCAGGGGTGCACAAGCGTGGAGCTCAAGCAAGAGCTGCAGCCCTCAAACTGAGCCCAGAAGGGATTGTGAGGGGTGTGTGCACCAGCAGGGCACTGCCAGGCTGGGACAGACCTCATTTGTGCCTCAGGTCAAGCAGAAAATTAAACCCTTCTGTCCCCCAGACGTTTACAGGTCAAACACAGAGCACAGGGCTCCCACAGCTGCTCCCTTCTCTCCAAACAATGCCTGCACCATCCCTGCAGTGCATGGGTGAGACCATGGATGTCCCCAGACATCTCAGAACAGGCAGAAGTGCTTTGCCATCTGCCAGCTGTCCCCAGCATGGAGATAGGTGAGTGAAAGGCCTCAAGAGAAATGTGCAGGAGGCAGGAGAGAATCCTGGCACATGGCAAAGGTCCAGGAGGTGCCTCCAAGGTGGGGAGCACTTCCCCCACTCCGGCAGCACCACCCAGTGACCTCTGAGTGATGCCAACACTTCCTCCCATCACCTGTCCAGATATGGGTCCCACCAGGCACCACTGCAGGACCATCCCCTGGAGAGGAAAATTCATCAGAGGTCAGACCCCAAAGTGCATAAAGGAGAGGAAAATTCAGAATTACTGAGCGGGGCCTGAAAGGGGAGTGGGGCAGCACCAACAGGACCGAGATCCAGGGGCCCCAGCAATGGTCACCAATGAGCACTGATATTATCAATGCACAGCAGGACAGAGACTGTGAATGCAGGAATGACTCAGCCAGAGCCACAGCAGAGGCTGTGCAGCTGATACATCCTTTGCATAGCAGATAAAAGCTTGGAAAATAAGTCTACATACCTAACAACAAAGGCAGAATTCAATGCAGACTCTGACTGCAAGAGCAGAAAGCATCCAGGGGAAATTTTGTCTTTTGATGGATGCAAAAAAATAATAGTACAGCCTTTTTTAAACCACATTGAGAGAGATTTAAAGGATTTGAAAGAAGAGAGTAGATAGAACACATATCTAGGATTGACCAACTGAAAAAACCAGTATGCCTGACCTACCCTTCAGCTGCTTGGCCAAGAGACTACAAGGGATTATTTTATCCTGAAAAGGGAATTATCTATATCAATAGTGATTTTAAAGTCACATTGAAGCAAATCTCAAAAGCATGAAACTGCATCTCCTGTGGACAAAGGAGTAACAGGAAGTGTTAGAGCAGGATAAAAACATTACTGAGATGGAAAATCGTCCATATTGGCAGATGAGACAAGAAAATAGGAGGTCCTAGAAGAAGCACTCACGCTGTAACCATCAAAAATAGCATCAGAACCTGAAATCTTCCATGAAGATCTAATCCCATCTAATCCCTGCCCAAAGGTCTAACCCAATCCAGTCCCATCTGAAGTATGTGTTTAATCGTAATGTGTTTAAGGCTGCATAACAAAGTTCAAATGTCCAAAAGCATATCTTTAACTAACAAATTAATGTCTGACTGTTTGTGCTGCTTGGATTCCATGGCTCTTTTAAGAAACCACCCAAGATCAACAAGACTTAAAGACACTCTCATTTCCTTTATGGACTGGATCTAGGCATGGTATTTGCATTTAAGAGTTTTGCTAACCTAAATCTTTAATCTCCTTGTAATTTGCTACCCACCTCAGGACTGGAGACAATAATACTTTCCTTCCCTCATTTGTCTGTCTTGTTAATTGTAGTTTCTTTAGCTGTAAAGCCTTTAGTTGTGAGGATAGAAAATACCCTGGAGCAAGAATTGTATCTTCTTATCTGTTTTAATAATGCATAACAAAAGATTGGTAATAACCTAATAAAAAAAAAAAGCAAGATCAAACAAACAAAAGTATTCTCTAACAAAATTAAACCGTTCTCAAATGTACAGTCCCCGTTCCTCAAAACATCAAAACAAAATGGTTTTGAAAATAACATATTCAATCTCCCCAGCAACTATTTCATCTTTTGTTTCAACAGCAAGAGAAGCATATGTTATTTTGTGATTGAATAGGAAAGAAGCTCTAAGATTCTAGCTATAAACTGTTTATCTTCCCAATAAATTAGAATCCTCAAACCAACTCCTCTTTTTCTCTGTGAACAGGCAGGAAATGTATCTCACCAGAATGTGCTGCTCCTGTAAGAAGCAACAGCTCTTAAAAATCCATGAGAACAGCACATGAACTCTGCAGCACACCTGCTGGCAATGCTGACTCATGGTGCATTGGAGCCTGTACACAGCATTTAACACACAACATTCACTGAATAAAACTGAAAAACTGAAAATCTAACTAAAAGCTGAATTCAGATGTTCTTCTCAAATTGTACACAGAATAATATCCTCTAGAAGAATTTCTGTATCTTAGTACCAAGATGGGGAATTTAATCTTCTTGCCTTTCAGCATTACATTTCTCCAAGAGATTAACCTCTGAATTGACTTTGATTCATGTCCAGAAGGTCCTGATTCTCCTGCAGGAGGCCACCAGTTCAGATAATCCTCTTTGGGACAGACACTGAGCCATTTTATCAGTCCCAGTGAGGTGTGGGAACAATGTGGATCCAAGCACTCCTCCTGTGCTTGTCCATAAGTGCCCTTTTCCCTTGCCTCATGCCCCTTTTCTGCCTGAAGCTATTTTCACTCAGGATCTCTGCTCTGAAGGTACCTGTCTATGGGATAAAGCTTTGATCCCTGGAATGAGGAGTAGGTCTGGTTCTTCCTCTGATATTTTGCTAGTCTGAAAAGGCTCCTGAAATCTACTGCCCTTTTCAGTCCAGGAGCTAAACCCTTAGTCCCTGCACTGGTGGAGACGTGGTATTAAAGTTTCCTACCTAAGACTAACTTTGACTTAGATTTCATTGTTTCCCAATGAAAATACACCATTTCCTGACACTCACTGTCAAACTGAGTCAGGCATCAGAGTCATCATTGCTCTACTTAATGCCTCCCACCCAGGATGTTAATTACTCAAGCTATGGAAGAACCCAGGCAAAAGAGAAGAAAACTGGGGCAGAGATGCTGAGATGTGCAGAGGCTGTTGTTCTTTCCCCAAAACCTGCAGGTGAGGCATCTATAATTCTTTTCCCCAGTTTCCAACTGCAGCCTGCACAAACAGCCCAAACCCAGTGTACCAGCAATTCAGACACCTCATTTCAATTTCTAGGAGTAACCTACAACAGCTGGTGTCCCCAGAGGTGGTGTCTGCCAGGATACAAAGCCTAAAAAATCCACTTCCACTCCTACCTGCATCACATGAGCTTCAAAGGATCCAAAGAAAATAATTTTCTCTTTCTGTTAACACATTATTCTCCCTGTAAAAGCACTTCCAGAAATCTTGCAAAGGGGGGTTATATAAGAGCTGGAAATTATTATCATTATTATTACTAGCACTACTACAGTTCCTCCAGACAGGCTTCATAGAAGTTCAAAATACAGCACTGAGCAGTGAAAAAGAGGTTTTGCAAAAGAAATATCTTTAAAACAAGCTTAGTGATGAATCATTTTCATTTTGCCTTTCCACTGCACGATTGAACGTAGCACAAAAATATCAATTAATTCCCAGACCAGCAGGAGGGGAGGAACTGCCAGTTCAGCTCAACCTTAGGTCTCCTCAGTTACAGCATCTCATCTCCCACAGGAGAGTTCAGAGAAAGGTATCAGAAATCTCACAGCTACCCAGAACAGAGGAATTCAACCTAAAGGAAATTCTTCTTCTAACCTCACGTTCTTTGGAAGCCAAAGCTAAAATGATAAGGTATTGTTCATCACCCAAGGCAGACAGGCAGCACCTTGTCATTCTGACAGCTAAAGGAGAACAGGATGCTTAATTATTTGCCTAAGGCATTAGGGCTGTGTTTGCATTGAGGAAACTCCCTACAATGTGACCATATCAGTGAAAAATCTATAATGCAGTCATCTGCATTGGCTCAAGGCAGGGCTTAAACTGCTGCAAACCCCACCAAAGTCTATTTTTAGATTAAATACATTGTCTGTACATGCAAACTGTTTTAGGGGTGGCACCAGTGACAGCTCCCAGTACCAACCAGTCCTGCACTTGACCAGCCAGAAATTCAGCAAAACCCAGGTCTGAGAATGTGACATTTTGATTCGGCTGATGCTTCTGTTGTGATACAGCCTACAGGAAAATCCAACCCCTGCTATGGGGAGAGCGTTCCCTTTCCTACTGCTCCTGCCCCTCCTGCTGTGCAGCATTGCAGCAGAGAGCAACAGGCTGGGCTGTGCACGGGGAAACCCCCCTGCTCTCATCACAGGTTCACGACTGTCCATGACAAGCAGATGAATCTTTAGCGTTGGCTCAGAGATGTTTGTGAAGCTGTCTAAATAATTCATCTTTAAGAGGTCGTGCCAGCCTTTCCAAGGGCATGCTCCATTGAGAGCTGACAGCCACAAGTCCCCACAGTGCATCGAGCTCGTATGGAAAACGTGTGTGGAGACTCGGGCAGCTCACCATGCTGCACTGCAAACAGCAAGCAGAATGAATAAATCCAAATGCCTGACACAGAGCTGTGTCTCATTCTGCTCCTGGTGTCTGCAGTGCTGCTGCTGGGCTGTTATTTGCACAACAAACCCAGCCCTGATCTGCTCCAAGCGCAGGAATCGATACTGCTCTTTGGCAGGCTCTGCAGCTATGCACAGTCATGAAAGCTAAAAGGGGCTTCCCTGGAAGAGAGAAAGCTATTCTATCACAATCAGGAACCCACTGATTATTTGATAATAATTTCTTCACCAAGTCTGTAAATACATGACAACACAAGAAGGCACTAAGCTGCGTGTAAAGATTTAAAATGACAGAGAATCTTCCACACTCTTACTGAGCCTCAGAAAATTCCTCAGCCCATTCCACAGCGTGCTACAAAGCCATTACCAGCACATCCCAGAAAGAAAAACAGTTTATTGGACAGTAATTTTTTTCAAAGTGAAAAAAAATCAGTGAAGATGTTGAATTAATTGATGAAGACATTGCCTCCAGGCTGACCAAAACCTGGACGAGGTTCACAGGAGAATAAAATCCCACCGGTAAACTTAGGGGCTTGATTTTGAAACATTTAGCTGCAGCCCCATTTTGTTTTGTGGAGGTTTTGCCTGCCTCGTCCCAGGCAGTCCATTTTCATGCACACATTGCCTGCATGGCTACGTGGCAGGGAAACCCCCATCTGCTCCCCTTGGATTTACACTCAGCCGTGACAAATGACTTTAGCTTCAACTTTCTGCTAGGAGATGCATATAGAAAATGAGGTCAAAAAGGCTCATTTTAAATAATTCATAGTGAAAAATTCTCCCTGTCTTTCCTAAGCCTGTGCAGCCAAGAGGAACCACCAGCTCTCTGGAGCCAGAAGAGCTGATCCATGTGTTTGCTCTGCTGCCTGTGGCTCTGCTCTGTCGGAGGGACGGCACCACAGCAGGGGTGTGGGAGTGAGGAGATCTGGATTACTCTGTTCCAAGCACCAACTGTCTCCATGTGTCAGCCTGGGAGAGTGAGAAGCATCCATTTGGAGATCAGAAGGGACAGGGTTGCTGCTGGAAATCCCCACTGTGAAATCCCCAATCCACATGACATGAGAGGCCAGGCTGATTGATCATAATGGGGGAGTGCAGGCAAATCTGGGGGGACTATTAGGATTGTCTGCCCTGATTTTGTGGTGTAACACAGAAATTGACACATAAATTTTCTGCAATCCAGTCAGTTATTTTTACTTAAGTGAAAGATAAAGAGATATTTGCAGTAAAAAAGCAAAAAACCTCCACTTTCATTGCAACATGGTAAAAGACAGAGGAAATCCTCATAAAAAGATGTGCTGGGCTGGGAAATACTGAGGCCATAAAATCAAGCGTTTGCAATCTACAGCTAAAATGCAGTTCATGCTGTCATGTATTTATCTGGTTTCTTGGCTGTTTCTGTAGGCTCACTCTGCCTCCAGCTGTGCTTCTCTTTCCAGAGGGACTGATTGACTCTCATTTTTCCTCAGGCTCCACACACTCTCTTACAAGCATCTTACGTGACACAACCACCTAATTTCAGTTTATTTGTCCAAGCAAATGGTATGTCTGCAACTGGGCAATTGTTTTGGTATCAGCTAGTAAGTTATTGGTGTCCATTGGGAATAGATAAAGGCTCATTCCAAAGTGCCAGCAGCTGCCAGGGTCTCATCACCTTCATAAACTCTCCACATCTTTGTGTAAGTCTCTTATAATTAAGCTGTTGGCTGCCACTACTAATCAGCTTTTAATGAAATTTAGTACATTTATGTGCTTTCATTTCTGCCTACATCAGCTTATTTTAAATACCAAGACAAGTAAGTCCTAAATAATAAAAAATGGTGAGTTTCTATTAAACAGATAGATTTCATTATTTTGGGAACAACCACTTGATCATTTTTTGCTCAGGGCAACATTCTGGAGACACAAAGCTAGAATATATTGATTACAATGTTGTGCTTAATCTTAAGCCAACATGTAAGTTTGAAGAGGTCTGCTCATGCATCTTGAGAGAAATCTTCTGGAAAGGAACATTATGTGGAGAGCAACTGTTTAAAAGGGCAGGTAGTGGTAGGACAAGGGGGAATGGCCTCAAGCTGAAAGAAAGTCAATTTATATTACAGATATTAGGAAGGAATTCTTCGCTGTGAGGGTGGTGAGGCACAGGTGGCCCACATCAGCTGTGGCTGCCCCATCCCTGGAAGTGCACCAAGTTAGGTGGGGCTTGGAACAACCTGGTCTAGTGAAAGGTGTCCCTGCCCAGGGCAAAGAAGTTGGAACCAGGGGATTTTTAAGGTCCTTTCCAGCCTAAACCACTCTGTGATTCCATGATTTGATGCTCCTAAACTGTTAAAACTGAAAGAAGGCAATGCACACGTTGAGAGTTTTACAGAGCTGGCATTCAGACATTAATATCAACAAGCACATAGACTTCTCCTGGGGGATACAGGGGGCTGTAGCCTTCTTTTTAATGAATTCAAAATAAACATTTCCTGTACAAGGTTGTTTTTCAAATAACTTACAAGATAACAAAAGTAGAAGCAGAGAAGTAATTCCAACCATAAATATCAGAAAAAATATGTGGAATCTCAATTTTGCCCAGCATTCCAAAACACTCCCCTCACATGGTGTTGAGGATCAGTACAATCCACAACAGGAGCTCAACAGGCAAAGGCATTACCAGTCCTGCACTGAACATCATCAGTTGGGGTGGGAATGGACATTAGGAACAATCTCATAACTGCTTACACTTTGGGAATTGGAGCCTGGTCCTGGAGGGCAGAGAACATTCCCAGTGCCATTCATTTTGGTAGCAGCTGAAGAAACTGAACACTGTCTTGTAGGAATGAGACTGTGCATGAGATTGGGCTTTTGCATGAAATCGAGAGTGAAGGAAGGAGGGAGGTAAAATAAGGTTATGATGATGGCCACCCAGTAGGTTTTATTTACTCTCCTGAAAGTAGGTAAATACCAGTCTGCAGTCAGCTAAATGCATTGCCTGCTCAAGCAGTTTTATAAGCATGAAATTTACTCAGCTGTACCCATAACCTAATAGGCCAATTATCTACAAGAACATGCTGTCTATGCCAGGATTAAGAGCTAAACATAGGTTTTCTTAAAAATGCATCAAGAAATTAAAAAGCCACATGGTCATTATTGCTAATAGCATGAAGGCAATGCCTAGAGACTTGAGGTAGGAACAGAAATAAGTATGCCAGGAACTGTATAAAGAGGAAAGGACAGTGTACAGCAGAAAAAGCTGAGAATATCAGAAAAGGCATAAAAATATGGGGGAGGAACAGCAGGTAGCAGGAGAGCTGCAAGAAGAGATGCAAGTGTTATCCAAGGGTCATGAATTGTGTGCCTAGGTTTCTATATGGGATGGGTTAAACAGAGGGTGTGGAAGCTACTGGGAAGGCAAAGGAGAGGCAGGCTCAATGACAGAGAGGCAATGCTGAGTTATAAAAGACTAGAAAAAAGGAATTCAGATTACTGGCAGATAGGAAAATTGAAGCAAACTGTTAGTGGAACAGTCGGGAGCTGAGATAAGGACAGTCCATGTTCCAGCACAGAAAGCCTTGTGGAACACACACAGCCATGCAGAGATCAGAAGACCACACTGGAAATTTCTCACCAGCCCACAGACCAGGTGTCCTGGGAGCCTGAGGAGGGTCTGCACAGATTCACTTCTGTTCAGATCCCCCAGGCTCTCTCACACTTCCAGGTGCTTCATTCCTGTTGCCTTTTTTGAGCTCTCCAAGTGTCTGAGCCTGGTAACACTCCTGCTTACTTAGCAGTTGCTTCTCCTCCCTCAGCTGTCACATTCCTTTTGTGTCTTCCCAAGGGTGCCTTCCTCAGCTTTCCTTATGTCCTTTCTGTTTTCTTCAGGGAGTCTTAAATCTCCCTGGCACAGCTTCTCTCCTCATCAGGGAGAGGTGGGAAGATCATCACAAGTTCCACGTTGCCTTCTGCTCCTGGCAGCACTGCAGGATAAGCTGTCTGTGTGTCTGATTGTGCCTGTGATGAAAATCACCTCTCATCACCTGCATCTCCAAACCCAAATGGACATTGGGGAAGAAAAACTATCAGCCTGCCTTAAATAACTTGTTAAAGTGTGTAAGTGCTGGACTCTGAGGAGGTCACTTTGCTTCTTCAGCTTTGCCAGGGCTGCTCTGCAGCAGCAACCTCAACCTAGATTTGCTGCTGTCCACACATTGCACTAACTGCTGGGTGATCACCTGGTGCTCCTGGAGGATGAAATGTAAGTTTACCCTCCACAAATGATCCACAGGAGCATGAGCAGAGTTTCCTGGCTGAGGCACAAGCCTGGTGCTCAGCTCCTGTTCCAGCAGAATCATCTTTACAGCATCGTCCCTGGACCAATTTTTTGGCAGAGACAGAGGCTCCCTAAATTGCTCTGAGATTTCTCTGCCATAAGGCTGCTAGGATTTGTGCACAGGCAAAAATGAGGGTTGGCTTAGGCTGCCTACAGGAACAGCACCACAAGTTGCAGGCCATGAGAGCTTGGGTACAGCACATTGACTGAGCCACTGCATCTCTGCTCTGCCACCAGCTCAATGAGCCTGGATTTTATACTGAGCTTTCCCTCTTTGTCCTAACTGGGACTGAGCTGGGGAGATTTTGGCTCAAGAGTGTGTGTAGCTATGTGCAACACCAGTGTCAGTCTAAGGGTATTTTTCCCAAAATGTTATAGGATTCCCTCCAGAACCTTCTACATCAGGGACCAGCTTCCCAGACAACTCCTGGCCCACATCATCTTTCAGCTCCATTTGGGGACAAATATCCATCTCAAATGACCTTCAGGGAACACAAACAAGGATGAATAATTGTCATTTTAAGGGAGTCCTAAGATATAAAACACTGGGCAAATCACTGGGCATTATTCATGATGATCATCATGTGTTGTACGAATGCAGTTGTTTAAGTTATTCATTTGCATATGCATTAATCCACATTATGTATGGAGAAGTGGTACTTGCAGGGATAAATTGAGCATGCAATACAACGGCTAAATTGTTTAAATAACATGAATGTTTGTCGTTTAGTTCCCTGTGTGAAAGACTGGGCTGTTAATAATTAGTTTCCTACCTCCAAAAGAGCACATGTCAATTAATTAATAGTTGCAAAGTACTTTGAAGTTGCAAAGCACCACAAGGAAGCTGTCCATTATTATGTATAGTAAATGTAATTTTAAATTATGTAATTTGCTTATTTGAAATTATTTCCCTCCCCAAATCCCCTAGAATCCCTTATCCATAATATTCATTAGCATCTACAAATAAATGTGTTTTAACATTCATTTCGAGCTTCAGGAGCAGAATTGCTTCTCCACTCCTGGTGTGCCAAGGATAAGACAGAGTGACATGAACAAATGCACACACAAATACAGTTGTGTGAGCTGTGTACCACACACACAGGGCAAGCAGTGTTGTACAAGAGCAGAGACTCCAGGGTCAAATTGTGACAATGTGGAAGAAGAGACCTGGGTGTGACTGCAAGCCCTGAGGTAAATTTCTGTGTGACCCTGGACATGTGTCCTGACCTGCAGGCTGGGATTCACCAGACAACTCCCTAAGCCACAGCCCCAAGCACAGGGGGGCTGCAGAGCACAGCAGCTGGGGTGCCTGGGCTTCAGCAGCCTCACCCAGCCCAGCATCCCCTGCACCTGATGAGTCTCTCCTGACACTGAACTTCTCCTGAAGCTGCCAACAAGAAACCAAGACTGAGCTCCATCTCTCCTGTTTTCCCCAAAGTCTCAAGATGCTTCAGAAAACAGGTCTGAAGCCTGATCTTATGTCATGTGCCAGTTTTTAATTTGGACTTCAGGTCCCAAAAGCTTGTGGTGTTTAATCCTTCAGTGGTTTGTTGCTGCCTCTCAAGGAAGTGTGTCATCTTCAAATGAATGAATATTCACCTAACATGTGAGAAATTACACCAAATGTGAAGGGTCACACAGAGTACCAAGAGTGAAATAGCCCAGCAGGCACTCCAGTGCCTGCAGTAACTCCAATTTCCCGCTGAAGGAACATTCCAGCAAAGAAAACAAGAACCACCACAATGCTGCTGTGATACCTGAAAGAAGTATTTGATGTTAAGGAGGCTGAAAAAACCTTTCAGATTAAAAGTTTATGGGCTTAATCTTCTCAGGATTTCCCAGGCACTGAAAAGAGCTAAAGAGCCATGTGCTGCCATGAGAAATAGTCTTTCAGCTGCTGAGCTGTTGCAGTGTGATGTTATAGCCTGTCCATCCCGGTTCTTTCCCCAGGTGTGCCAATTCCCTCTCCCTTCCCCTCCCTTGCCCCCTGCTGACTGCTCTCCATCAATCCCGCATGCCAGCAAGGGCGTTGTGTGATTGGTGAAGTTCAAAAGATGCCTCTGGGCCCTGGGGACATTGGGCCATCCAGGTGTCATTTGTCCCCTGAGACTTCCCCCCCCTTACCTGGTTGGTGGGATCCCTACCCCTTCCCTCCCCCTCTCCCCGGGGTTAAAAGACACGGCAACCACGCGGTTCTTGGTTCTGTTGGAGCTGTTGCTGCATTCAGAGGCCTGTGTGCCTGGAATAAAGCTCTGGATCAAAACCCTCCAGCAGAACCCGACTCCTTTTCCTTCACCATCGCCTAAAGCCTCTCTGCCAGAGGTAAACCTGAGCTCCTGCTCGCCTGGACTTGTCCCAAGCGCCAGCTGCAGCATCCGACCAGCCAAAGGGGTCTCTGAGGTGAAACCGCCACAGCGGCCGCCCTTGGTCAAGCAGCAAGAGCCAGACCAGCCCAGGCACGTTCCATCCGGCAATATTGGGAGTTAATCATAGGAGTAAACTCTCCTTAATATACCACCAACTTCCTGAGGAAAACAAACAAAACACTTTGGATCATAATTTCACAGATGCAGGAGAACTGGATACTACCTGTTTTCAGTTTCTCCATCTCACTGGAGAATTAAGAAACCTGATCTATGGGCTTCATATTCATTACAGGTGACCTCACTCAAGATCCCTTTTTTGAACAAGTAAAAGTAACAATTAAACTTCAGAAAACATTCTGAAAATAACAGGTATTTTCTTGGAAGAGCAGATTTTCCACCTAGCATAGTGTAATTTAATACTAGACCTCATTTTGATGGACAAAGAAAAATCAATTATGACCTAAAAATGAGTGGTTGCTTAGGTACTGAGGATTATGGGGACAATCTGTTTACATTTATTGTGTGCAAACAGAAAACACCAGTGACCTGCAGTGTAGGAATTTTTGAAAGGGCCGATTTTGGACAAACTAGTCAGACTGGCAACATCACTGACAGAAAGAGAAATTTAAAGGAAGAAATCCTAAAAGAAGACAGTATTGGGAATTGTTTTCAAATTTGCTGGTGAAGACTCCAAAAGCCAGAAACCCCCAGTCATGTCAGTGCTCTAAAAAGAAAAAAAAATAATCTTCTTAAGCATTGAAAGGGAATATGGAAATAGCAGTAAGGCATTAATTTTTATATATTTATACAGTCAGGAAGAAAATGGAAAGGAAATGACAACTACAATTTGCAAAACATTTGACTAATAATAAGGAAATGAAGGGAACAATTAAATGACCAATACAGATAGAAATAATTACACCAATTTTTTTCAACATGAGCTATTGCTAAAGGTACACAGAAAAACTGTTCTTAGGAAAGTATAAAAAAGTAAAAATTTTCAGAGGATACATATTTTTGTCTGTATATCAAACTGAGCAGGAATTTTATACCGAGGGTGGAACAGAAAGGTTGCCATCTGTGATGAAAAGGGGATGTGAGGTAGCATTTGCTAAAACTAAACATTTTTTAAAAACAACAGACACATATCTTACACCAAGAGCCTTTAAGGGATGAGGAACTCATGATAAAGTTAATTTCAACAAAACTTGGGAAACAAAATTTCAAATGACTGCAGGATGATCAGCATCATTTGAATGCTCAAAAGTATAGAAGGGATGAACTAGAAAAATACAAACTAACCAAGCTAATTCTGATCCTGGGTAATTAATATGAAACTGAATTCTAGACTATATTAACAAAAATCTGAGGGAAATTTGGTTTAGCTCTTTGGTCAATGACAGATTGCTTTTACCAGGGTAGCCTGAAGTGATGCACAGGGCAGCAGGTAGAAAGCAAGGAGAATAAGTCACTACTACAAAATCCATCATCTACCACAGCTAAAAAGTCAGCCATTAACCCCAAAAAGGTGATTGAGATGGAAATTTTTCATGGATTATGGTCATGACATGAATTCTAGCTGCAGAAATAAAAAGGGGATGATCAAACAAAAGTGAGTAGAGAGACAAATGTGAGAAGAAATGGGTTCCAAATAGACATGGAGGAAAATTGTCCAGCAGAAAAGGTAATGAAATAGAGGTAGATGGTCTAAAGCATTATTCACTCAATATGATTTCTGACTTTTAGGAAGAGATTGGACAAATACCTTCCACAAATGACTGAGATATGTTGGTGTGCTTTGGTTTCTAGCTTAGCAGTGGACAAGATGGCCAGCTAAGATCCCATCCAATCTTACATTTTGCAATTACACTGAATTTGGTGGTATCTATCTATATATCTACTCGTGGTGTTCAGAAGAACATGAAAAGTGGGAGGAGTTCATGAAGTGCTTTAAAAATGTAAAAACTCAAAGGTTTCAAAAAGCCTTCTTCACAAACCCCTGCCTCCTCGCTTACAGTAGAAAAATTACCCTCCAAACTAGTTTGATAAAAATGGACTCCAGAGGAGAGAAAAGGCTACTTTTGATGTGGTTTTTTTCCCAGCCCTATATCACTACAGTGGCTTTTTAATGTTCCCAAACTCCACATGACATCTAGTGAAGCTCATTAATAACACAGGATAATCATCCACTGGATTCTAATGAAATTTTAGAAGCTATTAAAAAAAATTAAAATATCCTGGATGCCTATTAGCTACTTAGGGTTTTTTCCTCCTCCTTCTCCATTAAACATTGGCCCCAAACTTAACACAAAGGGGCTAGTCAATCACAACCATTTTTATCTGCTGCCTTTGTCACCATTTATCTGTGAAGCTTTAAAAACAAAAGCTGTTGGAGACAGCGTCAGATGCTTCCCCTTTGTGCACTGCTCCCATCACCTGTCTCACTGCTCTTGTTAAAGCTTTGATGGGAGGCTTCAGCATTCCTGCAAAATGATTTATGCATTTTTTCCACTTCTGCAACTACCTTGTGACAAGAACCAGAAATCACAGAGTAGATTTCTGCAATTAATGCAGTTCCACCGCCTGAAACCAGTGCTGTAAAACCAGTGCCCTGCCTTGTCACAAACATCAGTGGCATTGCCTCTACTGACACAGCAACTCAATTGCAACTTGGATTGCTCTGACCATGACTCAAGAGTGAAGCTCAGTCACACCTGGGCCCATGTCTGCAGTTAATTTGGCAGTTTATGGTAAAGGAAGACTATAAATGTGACATCTGTGCAAAGATAATCTGTTTGACTGATCCCTTCCTAGTCCTGGGGCCTAGCTTCACTGAACAATCCCTTGCACTGAATCATTCATATGTGAAGTTAAATCAAAATTAAAAAGTTAATTTGTCCCATTAAGGTTATCATTTAGATAGACAGACCTACCTAACGAGGAGATGTTAAAGGAAATTGATTAAGCAAAGAGCAAAATGTCACCAGAATTATACCTGGAGAATCTTCAAACAGTCTGGAGAAATTCATAAGGAAAATTATGGGAATTCATAAGGAGCCCAAATGGAACTGCTAATCAGAGAGGCAAAGTCACTGACAGTGCCTCAGGGGATCAGTGTTGCAGCCTGTTTTTGTAGAGCAGCTGAGCCAAGGCTGTGGGCTTTGCTGCTGATGCAGGGGAGGTGTCAGTGAGGCACTGGCCACCAAGGGACTCTCTAGTGCCACTGGCTCTGCTTCCCAGTACTCAGAGAACAGAGCTAGACAGATCTCAGGAGCTTCCAGCAGCTGAGCTCCAACACATGCCAGAGCCTCCTCCATAATAACAAAGATTAGCCTTGACATTTTCAATATTCTAAAATATAAAGTAAGAAAAAAAGGAATATGTATATTTTTAGGCACTCTTCTTGTCTATATTATTTTTCCTGTAATAAATCATATGGGTACAAAAAGAACCCAAGTTTAAATTTAAATATTTTCAAGAAACCTTTATGAGAAGTACATCCAGTATCAAGGTCCCTCATGTTTATAAATATTATAAAATATTATAAAACAAGGTCGCATAAAATGGTTAACAAATTCCAAAAAGTATCCCAAGGTTGCTTTTAGGGTATTTTTCCCCTTAGATACACAAACGTTATGTTTCTAAGCCGTTAAGATAGAAGATGACTATTCCCTTTAATTATGCTGGGAAAGTGAGGAATGGGGGAAGCAGAAGAGCTGTTTGAACTGAAAACCAGCATTGGCAAAAGACAGAAATGAATATACACAGGCTGTGCATAAATATAGATATGGATTTGAAAGGTTTTGAGCCACTAAAATAGCAAAAGCCTTGAGCAGGCTTCAAATAGCAGCCGTGGGAGCAGAGCAGCGGGATCCGCGCACCCGGCAGGGATGTGCGGATGTGCCCAGGCTCTCTGAGCACTGCTCACTCTTGGGAACTGCCTGGCTACAGAAACGTGGGCCTCATTTTGGGGTAATTTGCTGAGTGTTCCAGCCTTTTGCATCCTTCTCAGCCTCCTTCATGGTCCCCATGGAGCTCCATTCTCAGCTGCTCCTGACACCAGAGCTCACCATCCCACACCAGTGCCAGTCCAGCGGTGCACTGCAGCCCTGGTCTGAGCCCAGTACGGGCAGACCCTCACTAGCCTTTATCCACTTCAGGAAAAGACCACATTATGTTCCTGCCTCAGATAGAACAGAGCTCAGCCCCTGCAAAGATTTCCTACCTGTCCTGGATTCTACTATAGGTGCTTGCTTCTTTTCAGAGAAACAAATTGAAATCTCCTTCCTCCAAATCCTTCTGTCACTAGCTTGCCAAGGGGGTCTGAGAGCTATAAAGTGTCTCCTGATGCCCAGGCAGAGATGCCTGAGTACAGGAGGGAAGGACTAATTTTATCTTAGGCAGTGCAATGAGCAGCCCACTGCAGCCACACTGACCAGGAGCACTTCTAACACCACACAAGTAAATGGGATATTGTCTCACACAATACCTACTGAACAGACTTGTCACTTTTCCCACTTTACTGTATCAGCTATTTATTCTTTTGCCCTCTTAATCTCACCCACACCATTATATTTTTTTAGACTATGAATCTGTTATGTTTCAAAAAAACTGCATTTCTGCTCTTCTGGAAAGATACAATAGCAGCAGACTTTCACTGGCAAAATCAGAACCAAGCCCTCAGGAGAAATGAGAACTTTATGATTTCTATATTATCAAAGTTTTCTTGAAAAAAAAGAAATTTGAGAGAGCTGGAAGTATTCAGTTCCCAGTATTTTGGAAAGCTGATACATTCACTTACATCTCTCTGACTGCCTAGTAACGTAAACCTTCCAAAGGCAAAAGGAATAAATAAAGAAGATTAACATATATGTAAAAAGCTGCTATAATTGTCACAAAAGGCCCCTTGTGGTTAAGACTGCAAAAAACTCTGCAAGTATCTTGGGATTTGTACTCAAACTGGGAGTCACCACCACTCAGAGACCTTTTTTAAGAGATAGCCAGGTCACCTGTAATTCAAAATTCAATAAAGAAATTTATCTAAGTTGCTTTTATAGTGTTTTTGCCTAATGGTGATAAAACAGAGACTATATAGGTCTAAAGGGGTTTTTTTTTGGTTGGTTTGTGTTTTTTTCCTAAGTAGGAGCAGATACAAAAGAAAGATTTCTTTGTAAATGGCTTTGCAATTCTTAACTCCTGAAATGGTGCTAGCAACAACATCTATGAAAGTTATTTTTGTAGAAGGATCCCTGTGCTTTCTCCAAACACTAAGAGACAGGCAATACCAGGAAAAAAATATCTTAAAGAATGTGCTTTTCTACTTTAACAAAGGCTGTTTTATAACCTGAAGGAAAATGACTATTTGACTGATTTTTACATAATCTGCTTATTTTCAATACCTACCTTTTCAGCTTCCCTGGCTATAAATAGCCCTCACTCACATGACACAGCAAACCCACAGATTGCTCACATTTCTACACACTCTAGATACCCCAAGAAGTCTGAAGGGGTCTGTAAACCTTCCCTGGCCAAATTTCACGAAGAGCATGGACACGAACCAGGAGGACCCACAGTGGAACCACGTGCTCCAAAGGGACAGGGCTGACTACACCAGGCCTCCTCTCTGCTGCTTATCACCTGCTGTGAAGAGATGCTTCACAAAACCATAATAAACATTTAAACCAGCAGTTAAAGACCTCCTTAAAAAAGATGCCCAAACCTGTTTTTCATAAAAACATTTTTATTGCTTTAAAGGTTTTATTAAAATGCCAACAGACCAATTACACTTGATTGTTTCCAGCATCTACCTGCCTTGGTTACCACTCAGCTCACAACAGTGAAAGATGTTTGCTCCATTACAGGCTCTCCTCTCCTTCTCTGGAGCTGCATTTTTTATTCACTACTGTTCCCCAGGTAGTCCAGAAAATTTGGAATATCAATCTCTTTTGCTAACAACATAGTACCTTACAATGAAGGAGCTCATATATCCAAGGATCTGTGCTGTCTAAAACGACAAGGAAAGCTCCCTCCCAAACAAAACCCCTCATGTCCAAAAACTGATTGTATCCAGGAAAAAAAACCAATTTATAGAAAATGCTCTGTTTGAAAAAGCACTGACAACTTAAAGCAGAAAATAAAAATTTTGGGTAGAATATTCTTTGCTCTGGAGACTAGGATTACCTGAAGTGGAAAGAAGCAGCAAAGCCTAACCACTGCTGTAAGCACCCATTCAGTTCTTCCATGGCAACAATGCCATTAAATTCACTGTCCTGTCACACAGCAGAGGCTCACAAGGAAGCTCTTCCCTGGTACATTGGAGGTGCAGGCACAGAGCCTCGGGGAGACTCCAAGGATGTGGCACCTCTGAGGGGCACCAGGTCCCTGCTTTGGCTCAGCCACTGCATCTCCCTCCCCGGCACAGCCAGAGAGGTGCCCAGGAGGTGGCTGTAATGCAGAAATAGGAACAGCTACAACATGGAAAACTTCTCCATTTGAGAGGGGCTGAGCCTGTGCCTTGCAGGTCTGGGTTTACAGGAGTGCCCCTGCTGCTGTCGGTGCCAGTGCCTGTACAAGTGCATTACACACCAGGAGATAAGTCTGATAGTCCTTTGAAAGATATCAGCATTGTGCTACAATCCTGGAAAATCCTACCAACAGCATGTTCAGAGTAACAGAAAATAATGGCTGCTTAAATTACATTGTCTTAAAGCACCAAAATGGAGAAAAGAACAGAGACTATTCTTGTTTATAATTTGTGTATAATCTGGCCACATTGTTCAACATCAACAGAGTCCTTTGTGAAATCAATGGTGACATTTAAAATGGTCACACTTCCAAGTAAATGTTGTATGTAGACACTGAGCAGCTTCTCCTGGTTCCTCTTCAGTTCTCCAACTCAGAATTGTAGCATACAAGCTGTCTGCACCTTGGAAATCTTTTGGGGTTTTTAGAAGGAAGCTGTTTGGGTTTTTAATAGCTGACTGCTATGAGAAACGATGGAAATCCGAAAGACATTTTGTCCATCTCATTTTTAATGTTTTCCAATTGTTGTCTCCAGAATAAGCTCATTCCTCCACAACCAGCAATTTTCTAGCCAGAGATTTAAATAAATCAGTGAGCAGTGATGTGCCATAGCAGCATTTCTAAAATTAGTTGCACACTTATAATTCTGATTTCCCACCTCTGCTCTTCCCTGAAGTATTGAGGCTGCAGAGCCAAAGGACACAAAACTGAACGATAAAGACAGGCATGATGTCTTACAGCTTTGCCAGAAACGTATTTTTGGCATTTATGTACTACAGGCCTCTCTCCAGCCAGTTTATCTTTTAGCTCACTTCATCTTCACCAGAATATTCAGCCAAGTTTCAGCTCAGCTTATGCTACATTGAAGTCACACTGTTTCTCTGAGAGCCTCCAGCACCCTAGTCAGAGCTGCTCACTCACTTTTCTTTGCTGTTGTCAGGAATAACCTCCAATGTATTTACAGATGAGAAAAGGATCCTTATGGAAAATCCTTCTGCATCTGAACTGAGGGAGCTAATGGGGCTCATAGTTTGTTTTTTTTTTTTCCTGAGACACCACAAACACCTTCCAGCAGGAAGTGTCCATTTGTTTGCTATTGAAGGAAGCCCTCTGGATCCCACAAGTTTCATCCAGGGTCTACCTCCTGGTATTTCCAGCTAAGGCTGAGGAGCTGACATAGAGCAGAGGAGCTCCATGAGGAGCTCTCACAATGTGTTTTAAATCACAGCACATTGTCCTTAGGAAAGCTTTACCACTGAGGGCTGGGCTTCAGCCCTGGTGCCAGAGCCCAGCCCAAGCACTACAGACCCCCTTGACTCAGCCCTGAGTCATGGTTCCTGCTGTGCCTTCCCTTTCCTCCTGCTGGGAACAGCAGCTCCTCACAGATCTGTGCCAGCCCTTATTGATCCTGTGTCAGATCTCTATAGCACTCACCCCAAATCTATTAGTTGCTCTGGCATAAGCTGGAAGAGGCAAAGATGCATGAAGCTGCCTTGCTGACTTTTCTAATAGCTTTTCTTCAAAGAAGCTGTTCCTGTAATATATACAACATTATTAACAGTTTATACTGAGGGCCAACTGTGAGTACTGCTAATGCTTCTTGTTTCACCCCTCTTCTTCTGGGTCCACCTGTAAATACCCCCATTACACTAAAATTGTAAAGTCTTTGAGCAAAGACCAGTTTTTTATCTATCTTTATCTGCAGTGGGATCACAGACCATAACTTGGTTCTTGCTGCTGCTGCCACACAAATATTTTAAGTCCTACTTCCCATGAACAGGCCTTCCATTTTCCTTGCTTGCTCTGCCTTCCCTAATAACAGAAAAATTAGCAAAGTTCATCCATTGACCCTCCAAGCTGCAGTTACCACTGCCACCTCACTGAAACAAGTTCTGAGCATCAATGACAAAACCTCATTTCCCTTTCCATCCCTTCCAGTCACTTTCCTCCTCAGTTAAACCAGACACTGTGCACCAAAACCCACCTGTTGAGACAGTGCAGACTGGGAGAGCTGGATGGGCCAGAAGCTCACTGGATGCGCCAATTCTGCCCCCCTTCCCTGCTTGCAGCAGCACCACATACGGGATCCAGAGACACAAAAACAGGCTTTGCTTTCCAGACTTGCCAGAAACAAAGCCAACCTCAGCCTGTCTGCATAAATCAACAATAAAAACAACATGCATGAGCACTTGCCAGCTGAAGGATCACAACCCACCTTGAGGTTTGTGCATCACACTTAGCCCATGTATCTCCCAGGTTTAGCCCATGTATCTCCAAAATGCAGCAGCAACTGCCATGAAAGGTTGTGGCTCAACAGCTCAGGGTGGCCCAGAAAAGGAAGAAAACCTCAGTGTTATATGATTCTCTGGTTTTGATTGCCTCCCTAAATCCTCTGCATTTCCATGAGAGATGGGTCACTGCAGGAAGGGCAGAGCTGAGACAGTTCACAGGTGGGGGCAGAGGATGTACATTGGCTACACTTTTAAACCCTCCAGTCTCCCAGGGTCAATAGGCCAAGGAAAATGAGGTGGAACCACAGATTCCAGGTTAAGTGAATCAAAATATTCTACCTAATCTACCAGGAGCTTGCATATGAATCTGAGTGAGATGTGGCTGAAAAACATGGTTTGAGAATAAAATGGATGGGATCTCCAGAAACACAAACCAAACCACCCCCAGCAAAGAGAAGGATTAATCAAAATATCCCACCCCATCACAAGCTGTGTATGAACAGCCAGCTGCATATGAGGGCAGCTGGGAGACTGACCATGTGAGACACACCAGCCATAGAACAATACATGTTCTTGAATTAATGTCATCAAATATTCACTCCTGTCTCTTCAGCACTATGAGCAAAACTGTTGCCAGGTCCCAAAGTCAGTAGCTCCATCCATGGTGAGCTGAATTGATAAAAAAGAAGCTGAATTAGCCCTGAAATATGACAGCCTTTAGCTGGTTTGTCTTCTCCTGAGAAGGGAAAATAGCAGGATTAACAGCAGTTTGTGTGTCCACCACTTGTACTCTCACTGAGCCCCACCTCAGGAACAGTGACAAAGCAGAGGTGCCTTCAGAAAGTAATTTAATCTGTGGCATAAGTGAAGACACTGCCAGTGAGGATGTCAGCCTTGCAGATGTATTTTGAACACCATTTAAAGGCCAGTTAGAGGTGACAGTCTCTCAAGTGAACCCTGACCTTAACTCCCAATGTCTTCCCAAAACAACCATGAAGGGTTAATCTCCAGTAATCAAAGAACATTTGATTAATATTGAACCATTAATATTGAACCATTGCTGGTTCTGGAGTGACACCACTCTCTTTTCCACCAGAGATCCCATCTTCTCCTGTTCACTGGCCCATCTTTTTCAGGCTGTCCTTTTCACTCTCTGTTCCTTGAGCAAGGAAGGAGCAGCCTGTGGGAGCCAGAAAATCCAGCACTATGCTCCTTCCAGCCTTCCCTTGCAGGACATTTTTCTTTGTGCCATACATGAAAAACACTAACAATAGTACTGAATTATTACAGTAAGCACAATTGCTTTCTTGTTAAATTATATTTGTCCCAACTGGTAATCACAGTTATTTTCTGTATCCTGTTATGTACAAATTTGGCCCCAGCTTGGGACAAGGATCCTCTTTGCTCTGTCTGGGCAGTGCAAAGCCCAAGATATGGCTGGGCAGAGTGAAGAGCATCCCTGAGGAGTACAGGTGTGTCCACACCTCATCAAGAGAAGGCTGGAGATTTTATGGAAGCACTGTGGTGGGACCTAGAAGTGCTGGAAGAAGCCTGGGATACTCTGGGAGTACAAGGATGCACAGCCCAAAGGGCTTTCATCTCTGCTTGTCCCTGAAGGTGTTTCTATAACATATATAAATACACTGCAAATAATTTCTGAGTTAGTTAAAAAAGCACTTGCTACATCCAAACAGGGATAGGGGCTGCAGTGACTGTGTGGTACCACACTATTACAAACACACATTCACAGGTATGGCAGACATAACCTGTGCCATCACATGCACCTCCTATTCATTTTGGCTTATCACATGACTGCACACTGCTAAAATGTCCTTATTGCCGCTAAAAATTATTTGGGAGTTTAAAAAGAGTGCCATGGCATGAAGATTAATCTCAGACTAAAACCCTAATTTTATAGTAGATTTGCTGACTCATAGAGAGGCCAGTGACTTTCCTTTGCCTCATCTTAAAATAAAAATATTATATAAAAAAACAACGACCAATCTGCAGGGAACATAATGTAAATTTTATAAAAGCAATAACAGAGAATTACAAAAGATCTTGCACCTTGATAGCCCTGTTGCAGGGTAGGCCATTTTATGAAATACAGAAGTAAAGAAACCGAAACTTATTGAGGAGAAGTGTTGTCAGGCCATGAGAACAGAGAAGAGGTGAAATCATCACCTCGTTATGTGCTTCTCCCATCCTGTAAAATCTCAGGTTTGAGAATGAAGTTTAGTTTTGAGAATGAAATAGAGGAGCCACCATCCTGGAAATGTTCAAAACCACATAGATGTAGCACCTCATTATATGGTTTAGGGGGCATGATGGTATTCAGTGAATGATGACCTTGAAGGTCTTTTCCAGCCTTAATGACTGATTCTAAGCTATTCCTCTTTTATCTTGCATTTAATATGCCTGGAAGATGCAGCTTCTTTGGTGTCTCACTTTACTCTTCACGCTTTCTTCAGGCCTGGAGCTGACCCATGAGCACGTAGGGCAGAGAGGGAGGTTCCCTGTCCCAGGACAGCCCAAATTCCCACAGAGCACTCTATCCTAGGATCAGCTCTGAGGGCTCAGCTCTGCACTGGAAACACAAACAAAGCTTCAGTCTCCTCCTCTTGGGATGTCAGGACAGAGCTCACAGCCCTGTGCTGCCAGGAGCAGATGACAACCATGACATGTGCAAGGACAATGGAGCCACCCTGAAATGAAATCACAGCCCCCTGGCTTTCTGCAGAGCAGGAATAGTGCAAACAGCAAACAGCTGGATTCCTCCACTACCTGGGCAAGGCTCCTCACTGCTCACCAGGTCTTGGGCTTGCTCCCAGCACACCCAGAGCACACAGAGTCTCCCTGCAGACCAACAGCAACATCAATAGACACTTAGGGATTAGACAAAAATGGAGAATTTGTCTGAAACAGCCTGCAAAGCACCAGGTGGGCAATTCAGTTGTTTCTCTGTACAAGCAGCACTTTCATTAAGTGCTTCTAACATGCTGACCTACAAGAGTAGCCTTATTTCCCCTTCTCCTTCTCTTCTTCATGTCACAATGAGGTTATTCCTCTGGCCTCTCATTTTTGCAAGTTTGTTTCCCAGATCTCCCTTGCCTCCTTCTGCAGCTCAGCTGCTGTTTTGTCACCATCACTGGAACTGCTTTCAAAGCTGCTGGATTCTTCCCTGAGCTATTCCTGTCCCCTGTCTTACCTCACTCTGAAAAACATGGGCTTTATTGCTTATTTTTTCCTCTGGTGGTTTTTGTTTTTTTGGTTTTTGTTTTTGGTTTTTTGTTTTTTTTTTTTTTACCAAGTGGGCTGAAAATCATTATTTTTTCCCCCTGGACAAGGCAGACATCAGACAGGTCCATCTGTTCTCCTTAGAGGATCAGCAGCAAAGAGACTGCATGGACACCTAAAACTTACATCCCACTCTTCAAGAGAGCTGACAGCTGAAGAAATCACCATATTGCAATTTCTTTTTAAAATAACTGAAGAGATACAGCTAGGTGTTTGTGATCTGAATACAATAACATTGACTTAGAGCCCTTTCCAGTAAGAAAAAAAATAAAACCAAAACACCACATTCTGGCAATCGTTATTTGGTCATCAGTGTAGGGACTGCATTGACCAGAAAGATCAACAACAACTTCTGAACCCAGTCCTTCAAACCTCTTAAATGAGATTTACCTTCGGAATGCACATGGAACCAGGGGGACATTAGCAGATGTGAGGTGAGCCTAAAGGGCATCACAAGAAGATTTAGGAACAAGACTGAATCAGAATTCAGCACTGCAGAAAGTTGGTGATCTTGGTTCATGCATTTACATGCTCTGAGAGGATGTTTCAGACTTTAGACTGCATGGGATTTTAGCATTTGGCAAAGTCATCTCAAGGCCAAAAAGGCTGGCTTGTTTTATCCTCGTGTCCAGAGTATTTCACAAAGTTATTTTATTATCCCCACAAGGCCTTCAACAATGTGATTAGGATGAGATTCACCTCAGGGTTTGTAATGTAGATTTCTACATCTAAGCCATGTGTTGAAGCTTCTCTTACAGTCAAGGGATCCCTATCTAGTTGGCATAATCAGGATGTGGTTAAATCACTGTCTCCTTTACTTCAGGATGAGCTCAAGATCAGCAATGCTTCTGTAGCCATGGTTTATATCAGCATCTGAGGAGATTGAAATGGCACATTTAGACATTTACAGGGAAGACATCTACATTCCATCCTAAGCTTCCCAGCACAATTACTGTAACTGCTACTACTCCTGTTATGTTACATTATGATCTTAACAATACAATTAAGATTCAAGTAAATCTCTTTTTCCTGAGTTAATTCATTGCTCATTTGCTTATCTGTTGCTAAATTAAAAAAAAAAAAAGAAACCTAAAAAAAACAAAAACAAGAAAACACCCAAACATGTAATATTCCTAGCTATACCCACAGTCCTGCTTAATCACCAGTCAAGAATATACAAAATCATTGATTTAGCCCATATTTTACAGCTAAGATACAGTCTACAGCTGTCTTCTGGAAAATTCTCCAAGTTTGGTTTAAAAATGACAACTGGAAAATTGATAATTTCTTGTGCAAATCCCTTCAGCAGATATCTGATCTGCTATTAGGCCTTATGTATAGCCTGAGTTTATCTTGCATCACCTTCCAATCATGCTATATCATCATTTATGCAATTAAAAAGCCCTCTAGTAAAACAGAAACTTCATCTTCATAGCCTGGAACAAACACTGATGGAAATCTCAGATTAAGGCTAATAAACACATTATCTACTTCAAGTTGCTGGGAAATTAACTCACAGTAGAGTAAGTGAAAGCAAGCATTGCCAATGAAGACAGATTTCCATCCACTCAAAATCTCTTTTTCTTCACTCCTCCTAATGATGTTTTCTTTAGAGTTACTGTTTCCAGACAACTATAAGGTATTATTCTATAACAGCAGATTTTCCCTATGGTGTCCAAAAAAAGATTGCTTTGGAGGTGATTATGTCCTTCTTAGGTCTCTGGGAGCAATGTTCTTTCTCATCCCTTTTGCTGGGGAACGTGGTGACTCAGGCATTCAGCCCTGGCTCAATTGCTACAGAAAGTTGCTGTCCATTTATTGCCACACCAAGAGCTCCCATCTTTAATTTCTTGGTTATCAACCCCAGCAGCAAATGGAGCTGCAAACCAGGACATGATATTATCATCCTGACTCTGGGGAGCAGCACCTGCAGCTGTGATAGCAGCTGTGCATGAAATAACATGCAGGTTATGGATAATGCTGAGCTCCTAAACCACTTCTTCCTACCACTGAGACCAGGGACAGACATTAGTCCCACTTGTGTCTTTTCTGGGAAGATAAATGGGTGTCCACCTCCACTTCTTATTCCCTCTTTCTTGAGAGAACAGCTGAGTCACCCCAAGGAAGCTGTTACCTCCACAGGTCATCAATAAATCACTTCTTCCCAACACCATCACCACCCCTGGGCAAAGAGTGATCAGGAACTGTGACTCACAGGTGTGTGGGCCTGAATCCCAACAGCTCTGTGAGCTTCTCCTAGAAGGATTTGTTTGTGTAGGGACTCAAAAAGCCTTGCCCAAAGTCACAGGGGGCCCACTGGAAGGACCTCACCCCTGGATGCCATATTCCCATCACAAGGTGATTCAGAGATAGTTCTTGCACCTAAACTACCTTGCTCCACATGGATAAAGGAATTTTTGATGAGTCCTGACTCTGGGGGAATAGAGGCACAGTTTTATTCCCGACACAGGTGAACCCAATGTCAAAAGCCAAGAAGTTAAAAAAAGAGTAGGAAAGATTAAAAAAGTAAATAAAACAATGTATGAGTAAGAAACAACTTGACATGTCATCTCCATCACCCTGATATCAGCACTTAGGTTGTGGGATTTTAAGTCAAACTCAACTCTGCTGTCCCAGTCAGGTATTGTAGGAAAGGCAGAGCTGGAGGATCCAGTGACTGGTGCTGTTCTTCAGCAGTGAAGTGATGAATGCCACCAAGGAAAAGAGGGGAGACAGGACTGAGTGAGGGACAGGGAGAAAGAGATGGGAAAGTGAGAAGGAGCTGTAGAGTTGAGACTGAATGATTCTTCTGAATGATGAAAAAATGGTGGAAATAGCAAATTACAACATCTGTTAAAACTAAAAAAAAAAAGTCATTGGGAGAGACTTCCTATCTTCAATGAACTCTACTGGTTAATGAAAACTATACCTAGCATTTCCCAGTGTCAGTACCCCAAACACAAACACTGGTTTGAGTTAGCCCAGAGACACACAACTTCCTTTGTAGCTATAAATATGAGCACTGATTGCTCTGCAGTGGGCTGACCTGCCCAGCATCTCTGTCTAGATGTTATGCCTCACTTCTGTCCATGCACACTGAGGATTAAATGGAGTTGGAAGGAAGAAAACTCTCCATGACTCTGGGCCCAGAAGTCTGCATGTTATGTGAAACACATTAAACAATGTGTTTTGCAAAGAGCAACCAAATTTATTGTTCCCTGCAATATAATGGTATTCAAATCTTGGAGATGCACAAAACTCAACTGGATACAGCCCCAAGCAAACTTATTTGAGTTTGAAGTTAACCTTGCTCTGTGGACTGGACAGGAAACCTCTAAAACCTCCCATTTTAAATGGTTTTATGGTTGCAGTCATCAGTTTCCTCTTACAGCCCCAATATCAGACATGACCTACACCAAGAATTGTGCAGAAACACAGCCCTTTGCTTGCACAACTTCCCCAGCTTATCTGCACTGGATTTGTCACCAGTGGATAACTGGATTCATGAGGGAGGAAAAAATTCTCTCTCATCTTTGAGGAGCAAGGAGGGAAGGAAAGCCTCCATGTTTGAATGAACCAGCTCCCAGCAGGAAGGAAACAGGCTGTGAGCACCAGGGTGTGAATACTGGCAGCTCTGGGAGAGGTTGGTGCTCACTCGGTACTCTGCCAGGGAATCTCCATCTCTCCTACCTACCTCACTCCTCAAGCTGTCTTACACTACTGGGAGGACAAGTGTGTTGTGTGCAAGACCTTGATCCTGGCCTCTGGTACTAGCAGAATATCCATAAAGATAAAAAGATTTTGTACTGGGTCCAGGACAAGCTTGTGGGGCAGCAGCCAAATCCAATTGTTCCTCTGATTGTAATAGATTTACTCTACATTTGCACTGACATGACTAAAAGCAGTTGCTGGCTCAGTATTTCTGCAAAAAACAAGCAAAACACAAACTAGCAGCTGTTCAAGGAATACACCACCACCCAAACACACTTCTTTATGTCAGGGCATTTGCATGCATTCAGATTTCATACAGTTTTCCAGTGATTTTCAACATTAGGTTCAATTATGCTGGTGTCCTGCTTCAGGTGATGTATGCAAGTGAGCATGCCCTTGAAAATACTGAGTTGTGCTTGCACATCTGCAAAGTCTCCAATTTTATACAGATAACTGTAGAACTTAAAAAACTGTCTGGGCCCACAAATGACCCTCAGGATTCCCCTCATTCACACCAGGTCTTTCAAATTGACCTTCTACACTTGTTACAGGCTTTAAAAGGACAATGTTCAAGCCACCCTCAAAATGTTTTCTGATCCCTAAAAGGCACCTAGAAAACAGTGATGCCTGTTCATTGATTTTGGGAGGTGATTTTGGGTGATGTAGTCAAGAGGACCAATGCAAATGGACTGAAATTCAGGAATAGGAAGAAGGAGGACTGATGCTGGCAAATTCCCAACACAGCAGCTCCTGTGCCCAGGTAAATACAAGAGACAAAGGAAAAACACAGTCAATCACAGCCTTAGATGTGAAGCCCAGTACAACAGGTACTAGGTTTGAATGTGACCTCAAGATCAACTGCAATTACCATCAGAAATCTAAAGCAAATTTACGTGAGAGCTCAGGGAGACAAAGCCCAAGGCAAAACAGAGAACAAAAGGAAGGTGGAAAGTTAAACTCAAGAATCTCAACTACAGAAAGGCCTTAAAACTACTGAAATGTTATTTTCTTTGGCATAATGTCAGGGATGACTGTAGGCTTGTTATGGCCTGGTGTACTAAGTAGCAATATATATAAAGCTCTTGAGGAAAGAGAATTTGAATTGATATAATATAGACATAATTAGAATTGATATAATAAAAGTCTATGTAATAATAAGAATCATATTCCTCTTGCCTTTAGAGGTGCAATCATTTGTCTGAATGTGGCTTTTACTGCAGACATTTACCAAAGATCAGTTCCTGCTACAGACAAGGGAGAGTTGCTCAGTGGAGCTGAAGCTGTGATTTATCTCCATGTAAAGCAGACCCTCACATCTGGTTGGATGAATTCCACCCTAAAATCTGCTGATCGCATTGACTAAATCTCCACTGATATAAAGAGAAGCTAAATCCTTACTGCACACACAGAACTGTACATGAACATATTTACATTTAGCTGCCCTAATGTGGCTTTGATCATTGCCCCTCAGGTCAGGCAGAAAGTTTCCCATTCCTCAGGTGTTTTCAGTGCAAATACCTAAATTTAAATTAGTTCCATGAGGTCTCCTTTGTAGTCAGGGAAGAGTTTCAGGCACTGCAAGACGTGATTAATCTCACCCATTTTCAAATTGTCTTTAGAATGAAATTAATTGCACTCCAGAAATTTCCATTTCCTGTTTTTCTTCAGCAGCTATAAAAGAATTCCAGACAGCTACGTCAGATAATGTGCTAGATGGATGGATCCCACTGTCGAAAGACTGACACTCAAGCCCTGAGGAAGAGCAAAGAAATGCAGTTTGTGGAAGTAATTTAACACTGAAGAGAGCAGTGTATTTGACACTGTACTATGTGACAGCAAGAGCAGGAATTGTCATAAGCCAGGCTCTGCCAGATCCCATCTCTGCACCCAGGACCTGACAAGGTAATGGAGCAACATCTACAATAATGAGTGAGACACAACCAGGAGAAATAGCCAAGTTTCAGCATCCACACCACTAGGAATATCTTCACATTTCACACAAGAAGTTTGTTAATGAATGATCAGTGTGCTCTTCCTCCTGAATTTCTATCACAAAAAATGTATTTTTTTCTTAATATGCCAAGATGTGGGGGTGAAGTGTTGAAACCTCCAAGGGAGTTTGAGCAGCACAAGCAGCATTGAAACAGAAGAGGCAAAACCCATGACAAAGTCCCATGAACAGGAAGGAGAAAAGATGTAGAATGTAAAATATGGTACTGAACACACACCTAGGGTGAAACCTGTATTATTTCAGTGGGGTAGGATTTCTTGGGCCTTTGTCTAAGTGAAAGGTCTTATTCCAGGAGTAATGGTTTGAAACTAAGAGCATCAACTAAGACTAAATATAAGAAACAATTTTTTTACAATGAAGGTGATAACACACAGGCACAGGTTGCCCAGAGGGGTGGTGGATGCCCCATCCCCAGAAACATTCAAGGCCACTTTGGATGGGGCTTTGAGCAACCTGCTGAAACTGAAGGTGCCCCTGCCCACAGCAGCAGGGTTCGACTCGAGCTTTAAAGGTCTCTTCCTACTTAAATTATTCAAAGATTCTACCCCAAAAGTGGCTTTTTGCATGGACCCAGGAGGAGCACTCAAAGTGCTAAGATCTCACATATAAGAATTGTGTCAGTTCTATTAATCTAAGGATGTTCATCCCAGCTCTGTGTCCCTGAGGCCAGCTGGCATGAGCAGTGTCCACATCTCTGACCTCACCTCCAGAGCAGGGAGCCCCCCAAGACTCCTCCTGGGAGTGATGCCAGGTCTGTGGCATCACCTGAGCTGCGCTCAGTCACTCAGTCACCAACAAAACCACCACCCAGCAGCGTCCTGCTGTCAGCCACAGTGTGTCACTGCTTGGGAACATCCTGGCACAGCTTTGACACTTAGCCAAGACATGGCCAGTGACTGCTCTGGGCATGGGCAAAGCTGCTGCCATAGCTGCCGAGTGAGGCTGGTCCTGGGCTGCACCTGGTGCAGGACACAGAAGGAGTCTGGGTGTGATCAGGGAGCCTCAGCTGTGTGCACTGAGGTTCTCACAGCACATCTCACAAAAGCAACAGTGTTGGCAAAGGTAGAGGAGCAAATTCCAGTTTGTGTAATTACCTTCCCAAACGAATTCCCCTGCAATTTCAATCAGCTGCTCTTGACATTCCCTCCTCAGCGTGTAATCCCTCCTCATAAACCCTCTGAGCCTGCATGGAGAGGCATGAGGGGAGCAAAGATAAGCAGAGCTAGTTCTGCACTGCTGAGAACTGGTGGGCAGCTCCCCACCAGGAGCTTTGGGGATTTCACTATCAGCCCCTCAGCAGCTGCACTTGCTTCTCCTTCATCCCCACCGAAAGCTGAAAATTTTACAGTCTGAATTTACAGTCAGTGGGAAATGTCCTGTGAAGAGTCCTCTGGTTTAAGATTAACATCTCTGTCATTGACCTAAAGTTAGGTGTAGCCCAACTCTAATGGCTCCTATAAAACGTAGAAGCGCTAGGTCCTGGATGGTTTGGGATATTTAAGCTTTCAGCATTGCTGTATCTCTATTCCAGTGGTGGATGGCACCAGGAACAATTAATTATTTTGTTGTTTGAGATACACACCATGTCAAAAGCATGAAAAATCTGAGATGGAGAGATAATAATAAAAGCACGTCATGTGATTTTAATATTACAGAAATAAACAGATAAACATAGCCTAAAACTCAGGTTTGAACAAAAAGACATGAGGAAATATTTGCAGTTTCAACACAGGTGCAGTATCTTGTAAAATCTTTGGTTTAGTATTAATTCAGATGGCAGGGAGAAACTATATGACATTAAAAACTGGACCCAGAGCTATAAATAAAACCCTAACAAATTACACTGTATTAGCCAGGAAGCAGGGAAGGTATTATTTAATGAAATGCTGAACTGTGTTTTTTAGTTCTGGCCATGATGTTTCTTTAATGATCTAGAAAAAGAACTAAATTGAATGTTAGCAAAATTGTGAGGTACCAGTCTAGAAGGTGATCAAAACACTAGTGAGGGTAGAATGAAGTAAATATAAAAGCACTTGAGATTATAAAAAAAGCACCACTGGAAAGTCAAACATGACAATCACAAACTAGGATTGCCAAAGGAGTGCAAAGCACAATCATGCAGCTCTCAGCCACAGCTCTGGAAACACAGGGACAAGTGAAATCCAAGGATCCATGAAATGAAATAGTGTGGGAAGTCAAAGGAAGTAAAAGAGAACAGCAACCCAGAGAGGATGAGGATTCCTCCTCTGTCACTGCCATACAATGGATCTCTGCAGCTCCATGCACCAGCAACTGAGAAAAATTAAAGCAAGAAAGACTTTGGCAAGATTAATCACAAGGCAGAGGGGAGTCACAGCAAAAGCGATCTCAAGAGACACCAGTTGTGCCTCATGTCAGGGTCTCAGCATCTCTCCAGACAGAGATTTAGCAGAGACATTTGTGCAATATTGGTGTAATATTTAGAGATTTAACACCTTCATTTCTGCATGGTTTGCATCACTAAGGAGAAGGTGGTATCCTGGTGGCTACAGCCAGAGGTGGTTGTTAAGCTGCGGGAAGGCTGAAGATGGGTGATGGATCCTGTGAAGAACTGGAGCTTAGGAGGATCCCACCAGGCCTGAGTAGAACAATGAGCTGGTTGTAAAGAGGAAGATGATGGTACCTCATGCTGCTTTCCACCAAATCCCAGTCACAATCCTCTGCTCTGGATTACCTCAGTGCCACCTTGGATAGGTTCCTCTTGACTTCAGAGGGACCTTTCATTTGCTCCAAGTTAAACACACAGTTACGCAATTTGCTCACTTAAGACCGGGGAAGGCAATTTAGAGATTTCCAGCCTGGAAGTTCTCCAAAAGTGCCTTTTTCCAAGTAGGTTACCAAAACCTAAATATCCCAAGGCATGTCCCTCTCTCCACAGAAAATGCTAAGTTTCCCAGCTACCATCCTAAGACACTTAACAGCTCTTATGAAGCTTATTCCCTGCAAAGCTATTAATATTTAAGTTATCCCATTTAATACAGGATCTGCCAGAAGCAATAGCAGATGCATGGCTCCATTCTTTCTGTAAAGTTTCATGCACAAGAGAGTATGGCATTCTTAAATTAAAAAAGGGAATATAATGTTATTAAACACAAGAATATACATTATTATTTATTGATATCATTGTAGGCTGATCATAGTAGCATCCAGCCACGTGGCTGTGTCTAAGGAAACCAGTCATTTATGTTTGTAAACAACATATACATTATCTTAATGCTCAGTCGATCAATTTTGATCAGAAAGTTTCTTCCAGCTATTAAATCAAATTCCTTAAGTTGAGACCGTGTCCTTGAATATGCCATTGTCTGACCTTCCACATGCATCTCAATGCCACAAAGGACTTTTTGACAGTCAAGGGTTACAGAATTATGTTCTACATACATGCACAGATTTGCAAGTTGGGTAAGCTATAAATAAAAATTATTCAATCAAGTGATATTTGAAGATGAGGACTATCAAAACAAAAGAAATGTGCTGGTTGAGTGGATTCTGAGGTGACCTTTGGGAGAAGTAGGGATGGCTGGGGAACCTTCATGTTCACCTGCACACAAAAGCACCCAGTGATACATGACTGGCATTATATGTATGTATTATTTTTTTAATCCAGTTGTTAAGATGGATTAGTGTTAAATTAGTCTTTAGTTACTATTTATTTCCATTAAATTTGTTTTGAGTGTTCCTACATTTTACAGCAAAATAAGCATAACAAGTGGTTATTAAGCTGTGGGAAGGCTGAAGATGGGTGATGGATCCTGTGATCCCTGCTCATTTTTGTACCATTTCCTGCATCTCTCTCTCAGATGAAAACAAGAAGTAAAGCTCAGGTGTCTTCTGCACCCAGCAGCTGTCCCAGAAGGGCACAGACCCTGCTGTGCCCTACCATGATCTATTGTTTGCAGCAAGGAACAGAAGCATGGGAAGAGGCTGGGATGGTTTTTATGAAATGATACCTCTGACCAGAGCCCAGGCTGGAGATACTGAGGTAAATCTAGTCCTGGGCTTTCCCACTGACAGTGTCACCAGAAGTGCTGGGGTGGCACTGAGCTGCTGCAGCTCCTCACACCAAATCTCTCAAAAGAGAAGAGAAACGTGATTTTCTGGCTGCTGCGGTGGCTTTGCTCTATCATTGCTTGTCAAACTGATTAAATTTGGGACTGTTCAGTTTTATAGACCTAACATCAGGGACTGTGACTTCTATTTGAGGGGCTATTCCTCAGCTGAGCTGGCAGCACTGAAAGCCCAGCTGCAGAGTGTTTGCTGGCACCGGCAGCGCTGCTTCCCCCGACACGCCGGGGATTCCCCTGCCCATCCAGATGAGCTGGGCAGTGAACTTGAGCCCCTGCAGGCTGCTCAGGGACCTGCAGGGGCCTGGGGGACACTGAGGCACAGCCTGTGCACCAGGCAGCCCTGTGCCTGCAGCTCCAAAACTTGGCACCATGGAATACAGGGCAAAGCAATCCAACCTGGGGGCACCACTGGGGAGGGGGTCTCGCCCTGAGCACTGATGCCCAAGCACAAAGATTTGAGGCTCCAGGTGAACACTTATTCCCACCAAAGGGCCTGGTCCATAATTTCAAAGGAAGTTTGGATGCTGAAACAAGCATTGGGCACCTGTGAGCTGCTGAGGGGACTCCAGAGCTGCAGCTGGGGATCACCAGCCACTCACTACCCAGGCACTGGTTCCCCCAGGCTGTGCTACCCCTTGTCATTCCCCCAGCAAATCCCAGCTTCCTTCTGTCCAGCCAGCTGATGCCAGCAGCTGAGCTACAGCCACATCCCCCCAGGGCACTCACAATCCCAGGGCAGCTCCTCAAGCCCCAGTGGAGCTGCAGGAGCAGAGGTGTGTGGTAAGGTCTCCAATGACTAAGACTTCATTAGTTTTTACAAAGTATACTGCAGAATATTTATCCATGCATTATGATGAATTAGCATCAATAATTAAAGCAGAACTCATATTGGCACACACATAAGCAAAGGGCACTTGCTAATGGACCAGGCTGGCTCTGCTGCCCTAGGGACTCACTTAGATACAAGTCCATGCCAAAAAAGCCAAGAAAGGATTCAGAGTTATTCCTCTTTTTACCCCAAACCTTCTCCCATCTCCCTCCGGATGGCTCAGAGCCTGGGGGGTGAGCACATCTCCTGAAGGGCAAAGAGGAAAATAATGGAAAGCCTCCAGACCTTCACCCTGTTCCCCAATCCCATGACACTCTTTCCTGCAAGCAGCCCACCTACAATCAGTCATGCAAGAGGTGCTTGCCAGTGCTTCCCAGAAACGTTGATTTGATAGATCTCATGACTCTGCCTCCTCCTCTTATCCCAGGTATGAAGCAGTACTGAAAGAAGATTGCATGGCAAACAGAGAAGGGCTCTCTAATGCTCCCCATGGCTTCCCCCTCACATCAGCACGTACATCATGGGGATCTACACCAGCAGAGTGCAGGTGATACTGTACACTTCCCCAGAAAGGAATATCTAACCCCAAACCTTTATCTAGTCATTTTTTCTGTGAAAGTAAAGGCTGTAGTTGTCTCAGAAGATGATATGAAAATGAGAGTATCTCCTAGTTACTTCTTCTTCATCCTCTCTTTAAGTCAGGTTAAAAATTTTCCACAAATTGCAATTCCAAACAATCAGTATTCTGTTACCTTTCTGTAGTCTGTCCTTTATCCACCAAATATTATGTGCTTACAACTAAAAATACTGGAAAAATAAAAGCCTTACTTGTTTCAATTTTTCATTCTACTCACTAATGCTTCTGTGCATAAATAAAGCATTTGGATGGTTTGTGGAGGCGGACAGGTCTTGAGTCTGTCTCCCTGGCCACACACAGCACACATCCCACGAGGCACAACTGCAGGGGTTTCCTACAAAATATTGCACTGCCTAACACAAAGGAAATTACAGAACATCATGGGAACATCAGCTGTACCTACAGTGACAAGAGCTCAGAAAAGAACAGGGATGGGCTGTAGCCTGACCTGCAACCCCCAAGAGACATTTCCAAATGAAATATCTCAAAAACATCTCAAAATCTCAGGTTATTTTATCTTATTTTACTTTATACTGAAAATGTTCAGCTAGAGTTTAGCTTCATGGACATGAAATTTTTCATGGGGAAAAACATTTTTTTCTTACCAAGCAGGACCACTAAGACATTGCCATATTGCCAAGAACACCATGAACCCTGGTGACCCAGCAAGGGGAGCATCATGAGTGACAGATAAATCTTCTGTCTAGTACAGCTACTAGAGAGCAAACGTTTTCAGATGGTGAAGGAAACAGAGCTGACTTCTTGAGGGACCAAATCCCCAAGGATAGGCTTGGATAAATTCACTTCTGCAGAACAAAGAAGAAGGAAAACTCACAAGGAAAGTATCTCACAACACTTTCTCTTATTTACTGCCAGTGAAAGCTGAATGCTAAAATTGCCATCAGGAATTGCTTCCTTTCTCCACTGCACCTCTGTCCCTAGGGCTTGGCAGGGCCTGATCCCATTTATGAGCTCTCCTTGAATGACTTCCTCAGACTGAATCATTCCAGAGCACCCAATTCCAACCAAAGCCTCCTTTATGTGCACATTCCAGCAGTGAGATCCACACAGGATCCTGGAGCCTCCTTTATGTGCTCATTCCAGCAGTGAGATCCACACAGGATCCTCCTTTGTGTGCACATTCCAGCAGGGATATCCACACAGGATCCTGACCCCTCTGCAGCCATATGTGCATCTCTGCATGATTTAATGAGATCCCATCTGGGCCACTCTTTCCAAAGTTGTGGCATCCAAAGTTTTCACCAAGAGCTTGTCAAAGTCCCCTCCTGCCCCTCACACAACACCCTCAGCATGGATGGAAAAGTTACAACCCTCTTGCATCAGCAGCTACCTGCCTCCCAAAGCCTGGGATACACACAATATTGGAGTGCTTTGCATCATCTCTTTGTTAAACACCTCTGAATGCTGGGATCTATAAGGAATTCCTCATATCCAGCCATCCTCAAATCCCTTTTGGCCCTCAGCTGTTTATTCTCTAGTTATTTGTATTTGACAGCAACAATCTTACTGGTTCATTTTGGGTGCATGGCACTTACTGCAGAATTACTCAGATGAGAACACACTGCAATATGCCATTAAAATAACATAAATGGGACTTTCCTTGAAAATTAAAACAAGATCAAATTTATAGATTTTATGGGAAGACTGGCAATCTCTCACCTTCCCAAAGAAAAGTGTAAACTGTTCCAGTGTGAAAAGAAGCACTGAGAGACTGCTGGGATAGAACTACACTGTGTCACAGCATCACCTCCAAATGAGAGAGACTCCTTTAAAGAAGGAAAAAAGGTTAAAAGACAATTCATTTGAAGGCAAGAGTAAAGACTTTGGGTATCAACTTGGATGCTGCTTCCCCACAGTCCTGCTCTCAAGCAGGTCTTCCTCCTCCAGTGGCAAGAACAAGCTCTGTCAGCCAGATCCCAGCACACTCTTCCATCACTCTCAGCAGATTCCTTTTGTAGGGTTGGATCCTACAGTGAGGTAAGACCCCACAGCTTCATCTGAGTTCAGAGGGAGCTGAGACTGAACAGGAACTCAGTGGGGCCAGCTTGGACAGCAAGATCCTCTGGATGTCCTGGGGAGGGATGGAGTGTCTATGCTGGGCTGACAGACTTGTGTGTTTTACTTCCTCCAAGGATAAGGACTTCAAGAAGTGTTTTGTTTTGTTTCATTTTCATTAATATTGAATTTGGCACTGATAGTTTTCACAAGAGTCTTACTGACTTTTGTGAGTCAGACTGACATTTCAGTTTTGCAGGAGTTCGCAGTCATCAAAGAGAAGTTGACCACACAGTGTCAGGTCTACTCCTAAGAAGAATCAAACCTTACAAACGTCATGATTTTTTTTCCCATTCTGTGATCTATATTGCATAAGTATCTTAAGGTCAACCACACATCCAGAGAGTTATCTAAAATGAATGCTGTAACTTGGAAATTCTTATACCACTGCAAATAATTGTCAATTATTTTATTCAATTCAATTAATTCAATATTCAATTGTAGTATTGTCAATTGTCTGAATCTCTCAGCTCACCCGAGCCTCTCCAGACACATCCACTGTCCTATTGCTTACATCCAGACATGAGCCTGCACACAGACTTGACCCAGCTGTCACAGAGGTACAAACTGCTTGGAATGCTCTGCTGTGCACTAAAGCCTCACTGAGGTGTGTGGGCTGGCCAAGGCAGGATGAAAGGGGTGCCCCTCTGTCCCCAGCAGCATTATGCAATACTGAACGGAATTTAACAGCAACCTCCAGACCTAAAAGCCTTCCCAGCAAAACACACTTCAAGTGCTGTCACTTCCTGCTTGCTAGCAGAGTTTTCTATGGCAAAACGAGCTGAAAGAACCAAAAAAGTGTCACAGCATCCAGTTTCCAGTTTCAGATTTTATGCTGGAAAACAGGACCTGAGTCCCAAGATATACTTGATGAATAAACACTGAAAAGAGGGGAGCAGCAGTGAATGAGTGGTACAAAGCAGCACTCTAGTAGTGACGGTTGCCTTTTAACTCTTGCTCAGGGCTAAAACACTGAACATAATAAAAATGTGTCTGAAGGTAAAATCACAGCCCTACACTCAAGTTGTTTATTTGCAGGTGCAAGGACTATGCCAATGCTCAGTACTTCCTGAGATCCAGGCTCACAAACTATGCAGCCTAGAGAGCTTTGTTTGTCTTTGGCAAATAAACCAATTTCGAAAATCACTGCTTAAATCCTCTGTCACATAGAGCTCTGCACACCTTACAGTGCCAAAGAAAAACACTACCACCGTGATCACTGACAAACCCCTGGGTTCTCAAACACATTCACAACACTAAAACAAACATTTATTTTAATACGACTCTGCCAACTCCATCCTGTGATGTTGACAGAATGATCTTTTTGATATTCCTTATGACAACTTAAGGTAACAGAATTTTTAGGAATGCAAACCAGTTGTCATTCTCTTGACTTGTCACCTATGGGCCATAAAACGAGTTTATTTCTTCTCGGTTCACTTGTGGTCAGTGTAACTTTCTGGCTGACAGCGCTGCAATGCTCGGGTTTCATGCACTGCCGGGTGATGCTTATCGGACCGAAACCCGATGGTTTTCATTTGACGCTTTTAGCTACGGAAGGGATCGGTTCGCCCGCGGTCTGCAACAGCGAGCTGAACCTCACTCACGCTCCAGGCTGAGCTGAACTGGCCGCGTTCCCCTGAAGCACTTCGAGCCTTAAAACCGCCCGGAGCTTGGTTTTTCTGGCATCCCTCCTCCGGTGCCTCAGACACACAGGCTCGGGAATGCCACTCCAAGGCAACGTGGAAGTACGGGCAAGACAGAAACACAGAGTTAAGAGCAGCTGCTCCTTTCGGAAAACCCGACGACATAAGAGAAATAAAGCCGCTCGGCAGCCCACCCCGCACCAGACCCTTGCTCCAGGCACAGCCGGCCCCCGGAGCGCCTCACCCCGAGGATGATAAAGCAAAATGATGCAGAAAAACCCCCCGGGGCAGCCCCGGCCGTGCCCCCGGAGCCCCGCTCCGCGCCCCGCGTACTCACACGAAGGCGTGATAGAGCAGCGCCCAGCCGCGGGGTCGTTCCAGGGCGTCGTAGATCAAAGTTTGGATGCGGCGGTACCTGGCGTGGTTCCGCTTCACCGGGCGGCTCAGGGGGGTCTTCGCCAGCAGCCCCAGTCCCGGCGGGCTCCGCTTGCCGCCCTCCTCCTTCCCGCCGCCCTCCAGCAGCAGCGTCCCGTCGCGGTCGCCGCCGGTGCCCAGGGCCAGCGAGCCCTGCTCGGGGTCGCCGCCGGCCGCCGCTCGCCGCCCCGCCGCCGCCGCCGCCCCGCCGGCCGCGCTACCGCCCGCCGCGCCGCGCCGCGCCTTCAGCCCCATGGTCGGGCCCCGGAGGCGAGCTGCAGATCGGCGGCGACAGCCCCGGGAGCCCCAGGGCCATGATCCGAGCTCCCCGTCCCTCCCCCCAAAATGACTTCTCTATATA
The DNA here is from genome assembly GCA_024362935.1 of Setophaga petechia. Classification (NCBI taxonomy): domain Eukaryota; kingdom Metazoa; phylum Chordata; class Aves; order Passeriformes; family Parulidae; genus Setophaga; species Setophaga petechia. The sequence continues at coordinate 17,366,501 of JANCRA010000011.1, forward strand.
TTTATATATATATATTCATCTGTGAATGTATGTGTGTGTGTATATATATATATATACATATATATGTATATATATATATATATCTGCTGGAGGGAGGGGGTAGGAAGAGGTGGGCAGGGGAGGCGGTCACATCCCCGTCAGGTCACCCCCGCCGGCGGGCAGCGGGTGGGCAGGAGCGCGGCGCGCACCTGGGCCGGCGCGAGGGAGGGGAATCATCGCGGAGTTTATTTACCAGCCCGATGCCCGAGCCCCTTCTTCCCCCCCACCCCCCACCCCGCCTCCTCTTCCTCCTCCTCCTCCTCCTCCTCCCAGCTCCTGCCTCCCCCCAGCCCTCACGTTAGGGAGTGGCCCATTGTATGCAGCCAGCAAATAGCCGGGCGCCCGCCCCCCGCTCCCCCAGCCCCGGCTGTCGAGTCATCCGCGGTGTGGGGGACACCGGCACCGGCCCCCCGCCACGGCACTGCCCCCCCCTTGTCCCACCACCCCCCGGGTGCCACCCCCCAGCAGCCGCCGCCGGGGCCGCCGGCGCCGAGCGGGGAGATCCCGGCAGCCGGCGGAAGGGGAGACCCCGCTCGGCTCCCGGGGATCCCCCTGCAGCATCACAGCCCCCCTCCCCCGCTGCGGCTGGAGGGAGGGAGGGGAGGGGAGGGCATTCCCGGCCCCCGGCGGGGGGCTGCTTCCACCGCCGAGCAGGAAGGAGCGGAGGATGGGGATGAGGGATGCCGGGAGAGGCGGCGAGTGGGCGGCTGGAGGCGCTGGCGGCCGCTGCGGATCGCTGCGAGCCGAGCCGGAGCCTCCGCCCGCGGACCGGGCTGGGGCAGTACGGCCGGACAGCCCCAGCCCCGCCGGGCAGCGCCTTCGAGCGCGGGTCTCGCACGGAGATGCCGCTCCCGTGCCCTCCCGGGAGGCTCCTGCAGGCAGCGGCGCCGGTCCCAGCCCAGCTGAGACCCGGGGGCCGCCCCAAGCCTGCGACCCGGGAGCTCCCCTCGCTCCGCTTTGCCGTGAGAACCGCACCCCGGTCCATCTTCGGACCTAAAACCTGACGGGATGTGGTCAACAGCCGCGGACCCTTTTCCTTTCCGTTTCTAGGCTGTAAGGAAGAAGGGAAGAGACAAGCTTTTGTGTGCCTTACACCTTTGGTGCCCTCGGATTTCTTCCACAGCGCGCTAGAAACATCCCCTCTGAGCGCTGCTGTCGTGTAAAAACCTGCCTTCAGGGCTGGGCGTTCGCATAGCTACACCTTGGGAAGATAGAAGGGGTCTAAAAATAAAATAAAATGCAATAAAACTAAATAAATGGTAAAATAAAATGGGCTATAAAATTATATATAAAATGAAAAATAAAATAAATTTTAAAAATTTAAAAATAAAACAAACCGAAATTAAATTAAATTAAATTAAATTAAATTAAATTTAAAAAATACAAAATAAAATGCAAAGCCTTACAGGTTGCTGATGGTTTTCATGGGAGGTTCTCCTCCTCCAGATGGGGGAGTTTTCCTGGTATCTCCTGAAGAGATGCCAAAACACCCAAGAGCCCTTCCAGACTCAGAAGCAGATTTGCCACCTACTCTATCTGCTCCTGTTCCGTTCCTGAGGGATTTATGATCTGAGCAGTCCTTCTTCCCCTGTTTCACACACCAGGAAGGACAGCTGATGCAAAGGGAGCTTCTGGAGGTGGTTTCTGGACCCAGCACAGGCCATAGTACTTTGGACCAGGCAATCCCAGGTCACTCAAAAACCACACTTCTGTCATTGCAGAGTTGGGTGGAAGAAAGGCTGTTTTCCCTCCCATATTTCACCCTCTGAGGGTGTAAATTGAGCAAATTCTGTGCCAAAGAAGAAAAAAACACTTTTTCCTTCAGCTCTGCAAGCTCCGGCATTAACGTCTCTCAGTCACCATCTGATTTTGAACCTTTGCAACCCCAGGGATTTGTCTGGAAGCCGATGAGAGCAGTGGTACTTCATGCAATGCCTCCAGTGTCAGCAGCCAGGGTCGGGATGCTGAGCTCTCCTGGCATTATCAGCAGGAAGGAGCTGGCCTGGGCGCAGTACACGTTCTGCTGCCTGCTCAGCTAACATCTATCAGCATCATTTGAATGTCATTTATAGCTGAATTCCCAAGGAGGGCTGTGGGAGGCTAGGAAGTTTTGATAACTAGGCCATTTATCTCTCTCCAGCTCCTGTTCTACCTCAGTACAATAGCGATTACACTTCCCAATGCCACAGGGGAGCTATAAGCATTAGCGAGGATGTATGGGGCACTGAGAATGAGCACTTGCTGCAGATAACACCCTATGCCTTAACCTTCATCCCAGTGCTGCATTAGGAAGAGGTGGGAGGAGAAGGGGGAGAGGAAAGACAATTTATAGCTAAGCAATTCATCACAGCTTTGAACCACAACAGTAATGTTCAAACCGAAATGGGAATGGTAAATAATTTTCATGGGGGGGGGAGACAGTAAATTATTTTCACTTGCAAAGGGTTGCACCAATGTCAGATTGCAATAGGTGATTGATAGGAAGGAACACCAGCTTGTTTGGCTTTTATAACACTTACACCAGAGACACAACACTTTTCAATATCAGTTACATGTAGGGGTTTTTCAGTGGCAGGCTTCTGAGACATTTTCAAGCCTCAAATCACGCCCATACAAGCCACCACTTGAGACCCAACAGGAAAGAGCTTCCATCGCCTCTCTAAAATTAAAATCCCACAGCTCAGTGTCAGGAATTCTCCTCCTCCATATTCCATCTGGGATAACTGCTGCGCAGATGTAGCTGTGCTGGCTGAGCAGTGTAAAGCACGGGAGGTTGGCTAAAGTCTTCTAAAGCAATCCAAAGGCACACAACAGTTTCAAGGGGATGTGAATCAGCCCCCAGCAGTGGTTTTACACTACCCCATTGATGGTTCCACTGCTGGGGACCACATTCCTATTGCACACCTGCTGGCAAAGCTCCTGCTGATGCTGTAGGGAGTTTGGCCAGAGGGAGGGCTCAGGGCTGTGATTTGGCTTAATGAGCAATTACACTCCATTACTGTTATTTATGTAGTGTTGCTGGCAGCACCCAACGTGCTCAGGTTTGATATCCACCTCCTTGGCTGACACTGGAGATGTCTGTAATCAAAAGCAAGTGCTTCTGCCGAGCTGGAGCTGGCAGCCAGGAGGCTGTAACAGGCTCTGACAGGAACGTGCAGAGGGACTCCAGATAAGCATCGCCCAGGAGGTTATGCTGGCCCCCATCAAACAGAAAACTGGTTCAGTCAAAGAGGTTATAGCCTAAAATCAGAGGAAAGCATGATTGCATCTGTTGGTGAAGATAATATGGCTTTATCATAGGTCATCTGGATTCTTGTGAATGACAAACACAGGAGTGCTTGGTAAACATCACATTAACACATTAACATACAGAGTGTATTCTGGAAGAGCCACATCAACACTCAGCTGGACCATCTAGAAGGAAAGTGCAAGTGGAAAATCAGTTACTGTGCAAAAGAATTTAGGAGTAAAATGGACAAACACGTGCTCATGAGCTCCAGTGTCAGAGGAACAGAGATCTGTTACTTGAAAAAATGGTCAGGCTATCTAGGAACCAGGAACAGAAAACAACTCTGTCTATACTGTGAGTGAAACTGTCATTGAAATATCATGTCTTGCTCTAGTAGGGCATGCTTTGAGAAAGGTGAAGAGCAGAACCACGGGGATCATTTCCTGGGATGAGAGATTTGAAGCTTGAGGATCTCTTGACTCAGGAGTCTTGTATATGGAGTAAGACCCAGTGCGTGGAGGGTGAAGCTGTATAACCACAGAAGTAAGTGGGATCTCAGTTCCAGTGTAAGCACTGATGTTGAATTTTATTGCCCTTTTCTGTCCTTCTTCTGGGTCCTCTATCTTATCAAGCAAAATTTTTGCAGTGCTTCAAGGCTTCCAGTTTCTTATTTAGGGTGACAAGAACTAATCCCATTTTTAGCTGTCTCTAACACCAGCTTCCACTCAACCTTTGGTGTAAGCTTCTTCAAGCATCCTCATGCTCTTTCCTTGGAAGTTCCAAAAGCTTTAAGGAGGACTCCATTCACACACAAACCTACCTTGCTTTTAATCATTTTGTTAAAACTTACTACTTGGATGCCCACAAAATCTACCAGTGTGACTGAGCATGGTCTGGGAGCCCCTACTGATGATTGCCAAGTGAGACACTGCAAGTACAGCACTGAGAGCCCAGATGATTTAGGCAGCAGGAGCAGCCTGGCTTTAAAAGAGACCTGAAGCCCCATGGGGGCTGATTTGGGGGGTTGCTAGCCAGGACACAGGCTGAGCTCTCTCAGCTGCATTGTTAAACACCCAGCCTGAATCTTGTCCTGTGACTTCTGTGTTCAGCAACGTTTTCTCTCCCCTCTTTATGCATCCACATCCTCCTTCCTTGCAGCTACTTGTCAAACTTCTTAAAGTGCTTGTTTCTTAAGGATTAGCATTGAAGGAATCTAAGATGTGGCTTAAACCAACAAAAAGTGTAGCCCAAAAGGAACAACTGGTTGGAACAAGACAGAATGAACAAGACTAGTCAAGCATGAAGCACTCTTGGACTTGGTCTTAAGTCAGAGTTGCAGGTTTGATCTTTATTTTTAAAAGCTATAGCTTAGATTAACTTGAAGCTATGTTCTGTGATCAGCAGGTGGTCAAACTGATAAAAATGTCTCACTGGCATCCAGATAATTGCATGAGCTTCATGAAACCAGGTCAGACACACAACAATCATGTTGGGGAGACTGAGATCAGTGTCTGATCCTCAGTCTGGTGGTGGAGGAGTGGTTGAGATGCCCATGGAATCTCAAACCTGTGCAGAAGAATAAAATATAGTTATGACAGGCAGCTCTTCCTTCCCCAGACTGCAGATGAACCTAATGAAAAATAGCTGCTGCTCCAAGCTGTTTTCTGTGCAGTGGAAGCCAGAGCCTATATTAGCTGTATGTTCAGAATCAAAATAACTCTAGGGCTGGTGCTGCTGGTCCCAAAGTGGATAAAATTCATTAAAAGAAAAAAGAACAACGAACAAAATAAAACAGCAACTCTAAAATACCTTCACAGTGCTCACTTGAGGGAAAGACTTGCCAGAACAGGTCCCCTGGTCCAAGAGCTAGCACAAAAAGTGTTCCCTGGTTTGCAGCTGCAGCATCTTTGGCCTAGCAGAAAACCTCCCTGTATGGCAGTGTGGAAATGAGGCCACAGAAACCCCCCATGCCCACTTTGCTGTCCCTGAACACTGAGTTCCCTGGCACTCCCATCCTCAGAGCACCAGAGCATCCATAGGAATGGGAGACCAGCTGCCAGCTGCCACTGGCCTTGCTGCCTGCCAGCTTCATGGAAAACATAAAGTGGAAAATAAATCTCCACCACTGCAAATTACTACATGGGCAAAAGAAAATCAATACATTGTGACTTCACACTGCCTTAATGCCATTAAAAGATCATTGAGAACCAATCAAAAGAGCATCCATAATTCACTCATAGTCCCCTTGCTGAATCCCTGTCACAGTCACAATGTATGTGCGCATCCATAATCTTGTCCCATCATTTTGCACAGTCCTTGTTTTTGGGACAGAAAGAAGGATTTCAGCCAGCAAGGTTCTAACATTGCATCACTACCTTCAAACCTTGGGTTTCCAGCTGTGCTCAGCTCTGACCATCCCAGTCCTTGACTTTCTTGAAAAAACTACTCATCCAAAACTTTCATTTCTCAACCCAGTGAGCTTAACCCTTTCACATGGTTGAATCTACCTTATCATGATTCATTTTCAGGCATGGCCCTTTAGCACAAAAGGCAGGGCAGAACTAAATCATTAAAAGTCCAAGGGCTGTCAGAAAAAATTCTTCAGGGAAGGAAAGCAAGCAGATAAAGATGGGTCATCATGAGTCTTTCACTTTCTCTCACTCAGTCTCAGGATTTATGACTTTTTCTGAGCCTCTTGGAATTTCTCACTTCCCCTCCTGACTATGAGTGAATGAAGGTAAGGTGAGAATCTCCCTTTCAGGTGCTGGGACATCACACAATCAACCCCAAATCCAGACGTTTGAATGCCTATCATTACAGATGGCAACTCTGAGGAATATGTATTGAAATCACTACTGACTCCAATAATTTCTCCATTTCATTCCAGATAATTTTTAAGGTTCCATATTTTGCCTAAGATATTATTGTATCTCCTTGTCAAAGTGGGTCACTCAATTAGATATTTTTCCTTAGCATCAAAATAATCAGTTGGAATGTTATCAATGAAAATCTGATTGTGCTTTGGATTCAACATCAGTCACTATGGGGTTACCAGGAGGCACAGCCTTTGACTGCTTTTACAGAGGGCTCCCATCAAATTCCTTCTTTACATTCAGACTGCAGAATTCGCATTTGCAAAAATGTGTCTTGCAAGAAATTTACCCCCTGGTTTCCTTTAAGCTGCCTGTTTTCATACAAAGAAGCAGCCAGGCTCAGCAAACCTGTACCTCTTAGGTATTTTCTAGAAATATTTATCCAATGCCTCCAATTTTCTGCAGAATAGGAATGGCCGTGTGGCACAATTGGAAGTAGAAAAGAGGAAGGAGTGGTGGCTACATATAGTAGAAACCTCTATCAGAATATCAGTTTTAAATTGCTATAAATTGATCCACTGCAAATTCCTCAGTCCCTTTCAGTGGAGCAAGACAGAGTGTCTTTCTGGCACAAAGACACTTTGAGTATCTTGTGTGCCATAATTGTATTTCTCCATGACTTGAGCTCTATCACTGATGCTAAAATATGAGGATGAAGGAATAACTGGTACAACTTCACCACCAGCTGTGGGTGGGGCTGTGAGTGGTTGTGTAAAGAATCACACACTGAAATAGGGATGTTGTCTGGCAAGCCCTCATGGTACAATCTGCTTTACAACACTCAGCAAGTGTTGTAGGAGTACAACAAGTGTTGTACTCAAGTCCTATTCCAGGGGAATCCTAATAACCTCAGTGGAAGAAGTCTTCAGACATTCACAAAATCACAGAGTCAAAGACTCGTTGGAAAGGACACTGGAGGTCACCCAGTCCCACCCCTCCTCCTCCTGCAGGGCCCCAAAACCTCAGGATCTTGTCCGGATGGCTTTTGAGTCTCTCCAAGGCTAGAGACTCCCCACTTAAATATTACCTCATTTCTTGCTTCTGAACACCCTGTTTCACAAAAGATTTACTGAAGTACCTCATACATATTTTAATTTCAAGGAATTTAGCCGAGAACTACATTATCATTTACAGCTGTCAGTCCTTCTCATGTGGAACCCAGCGCTGGTTTGTACAGGGATCCCATCTCCATTTCAAATTCAGCCCTTGGGAGAAGAACATCGCATGGGCTGGCAGTGATCCTAAGGGCAAGTTTCCTTACACCGCCTTTGGTAACTGCAAAATTTCACTCCAGTCATTCCAAAGATGCCACTTACCACATTCCCAAACAGAGGAAGAAATTGCCCTGTCTTAGGACAACTTTTGTCTTCAGAAATATAAAACTGAAAATCTATTTCCAGCCTCCTTTTCCTTGCCCACTCATTTCCAAGATGACACTTCCCTCTCCCATGGGAAGCAGTCTCTGACAAGCAGCTCCTCCAGGGCTTTTTGAGCCCTGATGCTCTGAAGGAGCAGCAAATCCCCAAATCCACACCACACATATCCTTGGTTTTGGTGGCTTCTCTCTAGATGGACATTTTCCTGCACAGGCAGGCACAGCTTTTCCAGCTCATGCAGTTTCTCCATGCTGAAAGCAGCAGTGAGCTGCACTGTACCAGGAGCTCACAACATTTTTTCCCTCTTGGTTTTCAGCTGAACAGGCCCACCCTAATACACAGGTTCCCTCTGAATGATGCTGTCAAATCTACAGCTCCTGTAGAACCAGCACATTCTCAAATACTGTCTCTCTGTTTCATAATTTGCACCTTCTGTGTTCAGAAGGGGAAGGGTTCATAATCATTTGTAGAAAACTGTATTTTATTGCACAAAGATGAATGTTGATCAGCCTGCTCAACACAAAAGTTGACTTCAGGCAAAAAAATATGGTGTGGCTGTAACCTTGTTGCAGCTCCCAGGTATCTCATAATTCCTGCAGCTCAGTGAACAAGGGATGCACTGTGAACCTGCCAAATTACATATTTTTCCACTTTTCTGGAAAAAAAAATGTCCACACCTCCCACTTTGAATGATGTGGGACCCTGCACTATCAGAGCAGTGTTTTTCTGCTACCATCATATTTCCTGTTGCTCCAGAGGTCTGGTTAGGAATTAGCCATGAGAACAAGGCTCTTCTTGGAAATAACCCTTTGCCTACCCATCAAGTCAGCCTTGCTGGACCATTGCAAATGTGGGTCTGGGTGAGTCCAGGGTACCTGACAGCATGGATGTGCTCCTTAAATCATGTTATTGCTTAGCTTGATTTCATAGTGAAAAACCCAAAGAAACTGTGAACAGAGATTGTCTAGAAGACAGTGGGGAGGAATAGGAATTGCTTTCTTCTGTTCAGGAGGAGACCTGAATTGTAAATTAATTTGTAGGTGTAGCACTTAAGAGCTCTTGCTTTCTTTTCCAGCTATTACCTCTTCCCTGTGTGGCTGTGGTCAATGTCACTCCAGGTGCCATTCAGGGAGCAGCTTTTTGTCTCAGTTCCTGAGGATTTAGTCCTGTGCTTCACTTTCTTCCATGGCCAGTGCACACAGTTCACTGGAGCATTAGGGCTTTACTGCTTTGGGACCACAACTTCTGGTACTGTGCAGGGCCTGGCATGATGGATGGGATCCCTCAGCACCTCAAGAGCAGGCATGCTGCATTATTAATGACCAAGGAGGGGTATGGCAGTGCAGTTCTGAGGTGCGTGCACTGAGGCCCCAACAGTGAGAGCACATCTGTTAGTCCCATCTCCACCAGATGGTTCCTTTCTGTGCCCAAACCTGCTGTCATTTATTTAATCAGTAATTTAGTTCAGGGCTAACTGAGGAATGGACACGTCCCAGGTAGGGGAATGGTGGTCTGACACCTGAAAACTTTGACAGGAACATAAACCCATGGAAATTCTTCAGCAATAAGTTAAAGACACTCGGAGTTTTCTTTTGAATGGATTAAATTTTCATTGAATCCATTTCAATCAATGGTTTTATTGAAAAAAGAGAAAATTTTTTGTTATTAATATGTGCTAAGATAAGCTCATTCTTTTTATTATTATTCTTTCTTGGAAACAAATTTTTGGAAAAGTTTTTTTGCTTGGGAAACAAGCTTTTTGCTCACTAAAAACAGTTTGAAAGCTGATTCTATTTCAATTTAACAAAGTAAAAACAATAAAATAGAAAAGTTTGGCAAGAAGTTTTTAAAAGGCTGAGCAAACAATTATTCAAGGTGTCAGCATTGAGCAGTTCCTCATGCTCTGAGCTTCAGGAAGGTTTAAACCAGGACAGTACTTTCTCCTTGGGGTGGACAGTGAGGACAGGTGGGGGCAGCCAGGGCAGCAGCAGGAGCAGCTGGGACTGAACAGGCTGTGCCCAGTCAGTCAATGTCTGCTTGCTGATCTGTGACCCTGTAAACTGGGAATATTTGGTACATTTTTCACTGAGGTTCAGTAACAAGGTCACATATTTGTTTGAATCTTCAGACAGCCTGAGCTCACACTCAGTGTTGCAGAGTTTAACCTTTTTAAAGAGGGTGTCATAACCTCCTGGGCTCCCAAGATAAACATCAGTTCTATTCTCTCACTTTTTGATGAAAGGAGAAAATATTTCTTCCACGCACAGCTGAATGTTCATCTTGCTGTCCCATCCCACTTTCACAGCAGCAAATGCTGGGTTCTGACCATGGCTGGAGCCTGGATGGGGCTCTGAGCAGCCTGGGCTGGTGGACGTGTCCCTGCCTACGGCACCAGGCTGGAATTGGATGATTTTAAGGTCCTTTCCAGCACAAACCATTCTATGATTCTGTGATTGTTTTCTTGGACACTGAAATCAAACTGAGGAGCACTCAATCTTAATTACAGCTTGATCTTGGTTAGGCAGAAGATCATTTGTGATAGCCAGGTACACTGGGATCTTGAAGTCTTTGGTAGATGTTTCTAGCCAGCTATGAGAACAAAAGCATTGTGGGATGAACAGTTTCATACTCTTGAATTCATGCTGGGACTTTAGGATGAGCTGAGGAGATTTTTTTTTGTCAAATTCAAAACACATTAATAGGAAAATGATAACAAAGAAAAAATTGAGTGGAAGGTTTTTACCTATTTCGCAGAAGCTTTCTTTTGAAGATTGGTTTGGGGTGTGTGTTTTACCAGATCAAAGCTCTCTTTTAGCAGTTCAAACCAATAGTAATCAAGTTAGAAAAGTAGCCAAAGCCAAAATGCAGCATTTTGAACAGTTGAAACAGATTGCTCCCATAGTTCTTTCTGAGCCTTGAGGCTGCTTGCAGTACTGCTGAAGTTGCATGAGATCCTTTAATGCAACTGAATTTACAATGACTGTTTTCATGGCATTTCTCTGAATTCAGCAACCTGACAGCAACCAGAACCCAATTTTTATTCATTTCCAGTGCAGCATCTCTTTTTCTCCATATGTTTATGTGTTGTGTGTGTAGCTGTACCATTACCAGCCTCAGACACCCCAAACTCCACCCAGCAAAGACTGATGATGGCTGAGGGGTGTTGCTCAAGCAGAGGAACAGGGTGCTGTGCCTTCCTCCCTGGGGCACAAGCATTTTAGATTGGCTACAGAGAAATCACATTTAACTCTGCTACAGGTGTAGATTTTGGTTACCTAAGCTGGCTGTTGCTCTATTAAGGTAAAAAGACATCGTTTTTCTGTTTGCAGAATATGTTAGACAAGTTCAGATCCTGGGGCTCTGATGGTCGCTCTTTCCTGCCATGTGGACTTCCCATTCCTGATGTTTGTTCCTAGTGGGGACTTTCCTGGAGCAGTGTTCAGGCACCTTTCTGTAGCTTCAGAAGAATACTGCAAACCCATTTTTGCAATTTCATGGGGGAAAAAAGCAGGTTCAAACAAAATGGTTTACTTTCTCTTAATGCCACAATTTCAGGTCTTGGAAATCATTTTCCCTGGCATGACAGAGGTTTTGGGCAGTGCAAGGCCCTGAGCTCATCCCAAGACTTTGCTATTGCTTGCAGAAGCTTCCAGTTCAGCAGCTTCTTAAAGTTTGAATCCCACCAATTCAAGTGATTTAAATGCATTTAAATGTCTTCCTGGGCACTTTCTTGTACCTTTGAGTCTTGGTGGCCCGTGTGGATTTCTCAGAATTCAGCACAGAAGGCAGCAAGTGAATAAAAAGAAGAACTCAGAGGAAGAGATGCAGATGAGGATCCATTTGGCCAGATCACTATCAACTTCCCGGCTGAATTACAACTGAGCTGCTCCTATCTTGGCTCAATCAGTCTGCCCTTAGAAGAATGATCTATCAAAGAAAGTCTAAATATATCCAGGCGTGGAGAAAGGGCTCCCAGCAATTCATCATGGAGGCCAGAGACAGAGCAGTTTAAAGGCATTCTCAGCACAGCTTCTTCACCTGTAGCTGACCTTTCTGCTCAAAACGAGAATTAATACTTACAGAGTGTCAAGAACTTGTTCTTTGGGGGCATCACTAAAAAGGAAAGTGCCTGTACCACAAGATATTTTTGTCCTCACCAGGAAGCTACAAGAGCATTAATTTAAATGCATTAACACAATGTTGCAGTTTGTGGATGTTGGAGGGAAGCCCATCTTCCTCCCCACTCCCTCAGCTGCCTTTCAGCATTTCTGTCTGTGACAAGGCTGTGCTGGACCAGAACAGGGATTTGGTGCTACTGGACACTGAAAGATGTCCCACTGGGAAGGGTAAGAAGTGTGGGAAGTTGAATTGGGTATTTCCAGGTCTCACTGCAGCAGCCCCCAGCACAGCAGGGAGCAAGGCTTTTGGCTCCCAGTTTCTAAAATTTGCCCTTAGATCATCCAGCACAAGCTGTATTAATCAGCAGAAGCTCTGCACTGACAAAACTGATGGAAAGCTGAAGGCAAGGATGACTTGGTCAACCTAAAAGGTCTCATTCAGTTCTTCTGAATGCCTCTGTATTTCCCCAATAGATTTTCAGCAAGCTTGGAAAGAGCAAAACTTTGCAATTAGTTGGAAAATTTCAGTGAGGATTTCAGTTCCTAGACTGGGATTTGTGGTGTTTGAAAGTCCCAGTGCTCACTGTTTCATGCCTTAATTTCCCTACCTTCAAATGGAAATGATGTGGCAATAATTAGTATCTGGAAAGCACTTCAGATGTTTATACAGTGCATTCCCTAGAGCCAGTTACCTACAATCAATGGGATATAATGGCCTCATATTATCACAATAATTAAATACTTCCAGCTCTCTATTTAACTAATGTCTACAGTGCAGCAGTGAGATAGAGGAAATCTTAACATTACCTGGTTGACAGAGAACACATGTAAAGGAAAAAAAACCCTACAGCATTCAAGACCTCATATATAAAAAATTTCCATGTGTTTCTAAGCAATTAAATCCCAAGAACTGTTAGGCAGCCTAGATCACTCAGTTTTTGGACTGCAGGAGTCCACCCTGAAGCTCAAAAAACTGCAGCCATACAGGGCAGGTCTTGGTAATAAAAATTATACAGACTGTGATTGGAGCAGCTGCACTTCTGCAGCCCTCTCCCAGACATTTACTATCTGTGGTTCTAAATATAGATCTTCAATAAATTATTGCTGGGGCAGAAGGAGTCATACTTGTTCTCTGAAGCCTCTGTCTCTAAGGCCAAAGCAAATTATTGGTATTACACTTGGGCTAACCAGCTTGTCTTTAACACATAGATGGTTTTGGAGAATATTTTTACCTTTATCACACTTACAATGTATTCAAATGTAAAAGTCTGTTTGGATTGAGAATAGGTGATAGAGGCAATTTTACATAAAGGTGTCTAGGACTTCATGAAAAAGACCAAACAAAATCTTCTAGGATTTTATGTGTGAAGGCTGAGTTCTGTTCTGCTTCTCCTTTCCTTCCTCCAACCTGGAAAAGAAAGGATAAATCTGATGCAGTCAGGCCTATGGTCTAGGTGTATATATACAAATATTCCTTTTACTATGAGCAAACACATAGCCTAAAACCATAATCACAAATTCTGGCTCACCAAAACCTGAACTTTTCACAACCTGCTCCTGTATTTTGTGCACTTGAAAGAAAACAGAGACTAAAAAGATGTATCTGAATAATACAAGAAGTTCTGTGCATAGGATGGTGCAAAGTGCACCTCCAATGTGATTACCAGGAGCCAAGTGGGACTGTGTAATTTCAAACTGATTCTGAGCTGTATAATGAATCCCTCAGAGAATTTATTGCAGCACAAGTAACAGCAGACAGACCATCTCATGTATGAAAAACATACTCCATTTGATGCATCTTTAGAATAGTACTGAATAATAGAAGATACTGTGTATCATCTTAATTTTTTATGATACAACACCACAATACAGGTCAAATAGAAATTTTCTTTTCTAAAAAAAAAAAAAAGAAAACAAGCTTCAACATGTAAAACTCTAGAAATACAGAAAGTGAGACTCTAGAAGAAAGACTCTAGAAAGTGGGAAATTTTGCTTTGACTTCTGTGCTAGATGAGGCTACACATATCCTTGTTTTCTCAAAGTCCCTCAAATATGACATCTGATGTCATTTCTTAAACTGGAGAGAAAGAAAACTCTTCATGAAGAAGGTTCTTTAAGCAGCTTATGATAAAAAAAAAAAGAAAGGAACTTCTGCTGCCCATTTCTTTACACCTCCTCTTGCCATTCTCATATATAAAATTGCTCATTAACATTCACTGAGAAAATGCAATTCAGCCTCAAGTAGAAATACAGACTCACAGAATGGTTCAGGTGGGAAGGGACCTTAAAGATCATCCAGCTCCAATCACCCTGCTATGGGCAGGGACACCTTGCACTAGACCAAGTTCCTCAAGGCCACCTAATAATTCCACCATTCCTGATGGACTTTTCCATCAGATGCCTGACAAAAGTTTGACTGGAACCTAGATAAATTCAGTGTTGTGCCAACAGGAGCTCATTTCAGCAATGCATGGTAGAGATCCTTGGCCTTTTGTTCAATACCCTTGACCCACCTTTCTGTCCCACATGCCTTCAAATCCAAAGCTCCTGCTGCTCATTAAATCTCCACTGTTGGTTCAGGGGTTTAAATGACTCCATCAGTACTATCAATTGGCATGAGCCAAACTTTGCTTTATGTGAGCAACCACAATAGCAGAGAACTTCTGTTTTTTAAGAAGGTTTTTAAAACAAAGGGAAAATATATGCAGACCTCCACTTCAGCAACATCTACTGTGTCTGTGCACTTTGTGTGATTTGAGAAGCATTAGCATTTTGTTTTGTTTCAGTCTTGTAATTAGAAGGATTGTGCTTCATTATCCCACTGTAGTTCCCACTGTGACACAGTCCTGGTTATCTTTGTAAAAGCAGTATTTTATACCAGCATTCAGTTCTGTCAACTGAGTACAAAAGCATTGGATGTTTCTCAGTTTCTTATTTCAAAACAGTATTTAAATAAAAAGGAAACAACTCCCCCACTGCCCCCCCCCCCCCCCCCCCAGCCATTTCTTCCTTTGAAGTCCTTATATTTGGGAATGATATAAGGAAGCATTTCAGACAAGGGAGTTTATTTCCATAGAACTGAATACTTGAACTATGAGAGGGAAGATATATTTTGGGGACTTGGGTTTTTTTCCTTTTTCTTTACATGATAGCTCTTATTAAAAGGGAAAAAACCCCAGTTCACATCAATTAATTATATTTATGTGATGGGGAGGAGGGGGTTGGGTCATTTCCTCCCCCTCACCAAAAGGCCCTGAAGAGCTGATCTACAGAAGTGTGTTTGTAGATACTGGCAGTTTTCAGTCTAAGAAGTCTCCAAGGCTGTATCTATGAGCTGTATCCAAAGAGCTCCACTGCTTCCTTTTCTTCAACTCATCTGCCAGTATCCTGCCCTTCCTTTAACAATCAGAGCCTCTCCTTGAACAAAACATATGCTCATAGCTAATAAGATGATGTTGTCAGTGATACATATAATCTTGTGTTCCTGTGTGCATATGTTAACTGCAGTATTCATTTGGAGTATTCTGATATTCAGAAGGGAAAAGGGCTTTCCTATATTTATGTTAATTAGCATAACATAGTCTACCCAGAATTCATCATATTCTGCTAAGCTCTGCCAGAGAAAATGTATTAATAGCTGAACTGTTGCGATCCTTTATTAATATCAGCACTGCAAGCTCTGTACCAATTTTAAGGCTTATCAAGAAGACAGGATTCTTTTACTTATTCCTTAAGTCTTTCCTAGTAAACAGAGATAATGAAAAAATTGCTCCAGGGGAAGAAGCTTGGGAGGAAAGTCAAGTGGTTTTTAACTCCATACTGGGTTTTGTCCTGTAGCTGTTGAATCAGTGACAATGAATTCTTCCAAGGATTCCCAGTTCAGGGGAACATTTTGTGCTTCCTCATCCCATTGAAGGTGCAGATAATACCTGCACCTTCAATCCTTGTCATGAAGGTCTGGGGAGGCCCTCTGATAGGAGCACTTCCAAAGTAGATATGTCTGTTTTTTTGGGTTTTTTTGGAAAACTCTGGTGTAGCAGGATGTTCTGCCCAAGTGGGGGTAAATCAACTCAAACTTTGCCCAATTTACAAAAGTTACCAGTGGATGGAGAAGTGGGCTCACACTGCTTTTGGTATTGGAGAGTGCTGAGATCAGCCTGAGCCATTAATCCCTGAGGGAAAGCTTCAGAGGATGTTTTCTATCTGAAACTGGGACTGGTGAGGGTGTGGCCCTTGCAGCTCACCCAGAAACATCTGACTGACAAGTCAGTCATTTCATACTATGAAAGTCCAGTCCCACTTTTTAATGGCAGGGACTTCTAACACACTCCTAGGAGTGTGTGGAGATTCCTCCCTGGAGTGGGGATGTCCCTCAAGGTCACTCCTCTAGGCTGAGCAAAAGAGAATTGCCCAAATTCATTGGTATGGATAAGCATCAGCAATCTCTAGTTAATAATTATTAAGCTTTTGAATTGTTAATTTGATAAATAATGCAATATATTAGTAGATATAACTGTCTATACTGTGTAGTAAATAATACTGGTTAAAGTTTCAGTCTATTCATTATCATCATCAATTTAAAGAAATCATTTCTTTTATTCATATATTTGGCTTAACATCCTTAATCCTGTGGGACAAAGTCATATGAAGGGACAATTACACCTATATAATCCTTTAGACACAAGTCATTGACCAAGTCTGGGGCTAGAAGATGATCCAGCCCCACCCAGACTCCTTTCTGAGGAGTTTAGAGAGCAAGGGGGTCCCTTCTGCTCCTTGTGACTAAATGGAAGGGTCTGCCTGATAAACCTTGATAAACCAGAGCTTCCATTCAGCCCACGACATTTGGTGTGACTCTGTTTTCCTCTCTCAAGGATTCACTTCAACCTTCTTCTCACTTCAGCCTTAGTCTTTTCTCTCTGCTCCCACATTTTCAGCCCTTTTTTGATACTCTTCACTTGTTTTTTTTTTAAGGTATCCCCTTCTCTTTCTAGCTGATCATCTCTGAACTGCATGTCTGGACCTGGGGCACAGTGTTTGCAGAGAAAGGATAGCAGAGGGAATTTTAACACACCCTGTGTGGGCAGAACATTGTCTAATACAATATACACTGTTTGTCTGGGGGATCTCTTCTGTTGGCAATTTTTATTAAAGGAATAACTGTTTTGCCTGCATACTAAAAGGGCTCATTCTTCTTGAACTCCTGGGTACAAACTGCCACAAATATGATTAATACAAACCTCCAATAATTACCACTGTTTAAAAAATCACCAAGCTGAATAGGGAAAACATGAAAATAATTAAGAGTAGAGGAAAGTGGAAGGAAATGCATTATAATTTGAATAAGAACACATGCATGGCTATGAAGCAGAAAGAAAAAAAAACATGAAAAAATTTCAAAACAGCAGGGCTTGTTAGTTCCTTTCTAGCATCTCTGTATCTGCAAAATAAATCATTGAGTCAAGGCCTACAGGTGAGAACCATACCAAGGAGACATCCTCACCAAGTTTTACCAATTGGCTGCATTGACCAAGAATATGAAAAAATAGCAACAATCACATATCTCCATCGGGCACAGCTTTTACAAGTCAGTCCTGGCACAAAAGCAGCTGTCCTAGCAAGGCAAACCTTTACATCTGCAGGAAAACACTACAGGGGACACACATTTCTATTTCCAAGTCCTAAGGAAAGGACTGTCTGCCCGTGTGTCAACAATCTTTCTTTGCTTTTGCTTCCTACTACTCTTCCCTGAAGGGGATTTTGAGATCCTACTGGCTTCCATGATGTCTAAATTTCATAGTTTATCATAATCCACCCCACTCTATTAATGTTTTATTGGAGAGTATTTGTTTTCTGAGTTGCTGTCTCTTCATCTTTCCCACATTGCTCAGTTTCATCAATATAGTTCATCTTTTAAGTTTTTTTTTTTGTTTGGTTGGTTTTTTTGGGGTTTTTTTTGTTTGTTTTTGGTTTTTTTTGTTTTTTTTTTTTTGTTGAGGGTTATTTATTAAGGTTTGATATGGATTTGAAAGCAGCTAACCCTGACCACTTATCTTTAATGAAAAAAAAAGGAAAAAAAAAGCCTATTTGTAGCAGAAACCTTGTCAAACAGTCTCATTGGGATCACAGAACTGTGGTGAGATAGGGAAGATGGCTGGAGTGCTACAGTGGAAGGATAAAAGATTTCCAGGAAGCACAGGCTGGAAAGTCAAGGGAATTGCCCTGTGTGAGCTGCAGAAAGGCATGAAATGCTGCAGGAAGGAGCTCTGCCTAGGGATGGAAGATGAGCCAGCTGAGAGGTCAAGAGCAGTGGTCGGACAAACATGGCTGATATGGATAAAGGCCACTGGAGCTGAAAAAGCAGTAGCTTCAGCTACTGAAAAAAGCTGAAAAAGCTTCCAGAAGCCTCAGGTTTACAGACTCTGGTCTCCATCAGGGGCTTGAATCACTCTGGTGTCTTCTGAAGGGGAACACAGGAGGAACAACAGAAGGTTGTCACAAACGACCCACTGCCAGGCTCAAAGTTCTGTGGTCATGTCTTGGTTTGAAAGACAGGTGTCTGCTTAAGGAAGGCAGGAGCTTCCCTTGAAATGGAAAATGTAAACCCCCTCCGTCTGAATTATTATAATTTTGAAATTAAAAGGCAAAGATATAGGAACAGGAATAACAGTCCTTTACTAGGAAAATTAAAAAAAAATACAAATGCAATAGTGCAAACAAACAAAAAAAACCCCACTGACAGAGTGAGAATAGGAGCTGACACCCTGTGGGTCAGGGTGTTGCAGCAGTCCCATTAAATGTGGCTGCAGCCTCCTGCAGTGCCAGGTGTGGTTCTGTTGGAGCAGGGATCCTATAGAAGGGTGGAGTTTTCTTCCAAAGGTCCAGTGGTGGTGTAGATGGGCCTGGTCTTCCTCTGGGAATGCAGTGGGAAAGGCTGCCTGTGATGTTCCAAACCTCAGACTATATCCAGGTAGGAATGCTTGGCTCCTCCCCCTGGGCAGAGCACCTACCAATGGGATGATGTGTGATTTTATCAGTCCTGCAGTGACACTCACTGGCCATCAACAGAAGAGATCTCCTGGAGGGATGATGGGTTTGTGGAAGAGATAAACTGCCCAATTAAGAGAAGATAACTGTCCCACCTTTAACAGACAGGAATAGAATACACACCCCCATTTCCACCCTCAGACAGGACAGCAGCAGCCTGGCCAGAGGTCAGTCGCCAGGGGTGTAACATGGGGTTGACATTGGCACAGGTGTGGTTTAACACCTGCTGAATTGACAGAGATGACTTGGCTGTGTAGCCTCTGGAGGTCTCCAAGTGATACAAAACTGGAAGAGGTGATTGATACATGAAAGGGTCGTGCTGCCATTCAGAGGGATCTCAACAGTATGGAAAAATGGATTGACAGGAATCTCATTGACAGGAATCTCATAAAATTCAGTACACAGAAGTAGAAAGCCCCACATCTGCCAAGGAACAACCCCATGTGCCAGGATAGACTGGGTGCCAACCAGCTGGAAAACATCTTGGCACAACAGGACCATGGTGGACACCAAGTGACCATGACACAGAAATTTGTCATTGCAGCAAAGAGGGCCAGTGGCTCCTGGGCTGTGATATTTGGAGTAGTACCAGCAGGCTGGGGGAGCTGATCCTTCCTCTCTGCTCACCACTGGTGACACACATCTGCAGGTTGTGTCCAGGGCTGGGCTCCCCAGTAGAGGAGAGACATGGACACACTGGGGCAAGTCCATTGGAGGGCTGTGAGAATGATGAAGAGCATCTGTTGTACAAGGAGAAGCTGAGATTCTGCTGGATTAGTAGCTCAGGCTACTAACCCAACAAAAGAAAAGGGTCAGGGGGATCTTATCTTTGTGTATAAATACTAGTTTTGAGGGATTGAAGGTGACAGAAATTCCTCTCACTGGCATTCAGTGACAATAAAAGAGGTAATAGGCATAAATTGAAATACAGGATATTCTACTTAAAATAAGAAAATGCCTTTGTATTGCCAGGGTATTTGAAAATGGAGTGTGTTCCCCTAGAGGCTCTAGGGATGTGTAGTGTCCATCCTTGGAGATAATAAAAATTCAACAGGATATAGCCCTCAGCAACCTGCTGTAGATGACCCTGTCTTGAACAAGGCTTTGGACTAGATGAGCTCCAGATGTGGCTTCCAACCTCAGCTGCTATGTGATTTTGTGAAATAGATTCAGCCCAACTGCCCAGTTCCTGGATACAAAAAAAACCATTCACAAATATTGTTTGGTTGAAAGTCAGGCCCTGTTATAGGTCACATTCTGAAGATTTATAAAACAAGGAGTGACAAGAGGGCTTTGCTTGGCTCTTCAATGGAACAGATTCTCTGGAGTAACACTTCAAGGTCACTGCCTCCATCCAGGCTAAGACCTGGGGGCTGGTACTACAGGTCTGACATGCTCAAATCTCTAGCACACACAATAATGTTACTTTATTCTTAAACATGAGATTGTTAATGAGTTTTACTGGAGTGGTGGGCAAGACTAGAGAGGTCAATAGCTGACCTAGGAATTAGAGCCAGCCTCTGAGTTTAAAGTCAGACCTATGAGACTGGGACAGTATATCTGACACTGGGATATGCTCTAGGGATTAGACTGTTGCCAATTGGCCAAAACAAATATTCCACAATTTCGGATACCTTCAGGTGCTCTTGTTCAGACTTGAGCAAGATCTGTCCTCTTTCAGAGCAGCAGGAGGAGGTTCTGAGTTTCAGTCGTAATTAGACAAGGATAAATTGTTGGGGGAACCGAATACTGTTCATTTGAGTACTCAAAGAGTTACTCAAAGAGTAACTCTTTAGCAGTCAGCATAGAAGATACACAGATTGAATCAAGGTGGCAAATATACCCACGGACACTGACATGTTCCATCAGGAATTCTTGGAGGACAACTTCCTTTGGCATCCAGGACCTTCTTTTTGCAAGAATCTCCATATGTTTTTGCATCCTAATGGTACAGTTTAGGAAGTACAATATTCTCTAGAATTTAATTTTCTTCTACTTCAGCCTAATGATTTCCTGATCGGCCACAGCAGGGATTCAAACTTAAACTTCCTAACATCTTATATATAGCAAGAAACCAATAAATGCATCTTGATTACTGCAGTGGTGCTCAGCTGCTCCTCTTGATACAGCAACAAAGAGGAGGTGCTGTCTGGAGTCATCTGGTGATGGTAAAGGAAGGAGAATAGAAAGTGAGAACCAAGGCACCGAGAGTTCTATGGCTGAGTAAAGCCAAAGGTGTTGTCAGCACATTAGTAGTAGATGAAAATTACTTTGAACATCTCAGAACAGCTGGAAATGGCTTTGTGCATGCTCATGCCCATGTAGGACCATAAGTGGAGGGTTTGGAAAAGACATGCTGGAGGTTGCAGGTCTCTGAGGTCTCAGCAGGGAACAGACCTGCAGCCCTCCAAAAGCCAGAGCGACCAGAGCTGAGAAGGAGACTGAATTCACCATAAAAGCTATGGGTCATTGAGCACAGTCTTGGTTCAAATGATGTAGCATTTGATCCCTGGACAGAAAACCTCAGCCAATGTTCACTGGAAGTTATAAGAGTCAGGCCATCTGCAATGCGAGAGACAGAGGCCATTTCAGAATCCAATTAATTAATGGGGAAGGAAAAAGTGCTGTACAGTGAGACCCAGCCCCTTGGTATGCAGAGAGAGGTGTAACAGCAATCTTTGGTGCACACTAGCTCAACCTATGAGTCACTGTGCCAAATCCATCCCTGCTTTTTAAAGGCTGAAGAAAACAAAAAGAAATTTATTATTTTCATTCTCTAGAAACAATCTTTGAGCTCAAATACTTACATCAGAAACTCAAAGAGGCTGAACACTGTGTAATTCCAGCCGGTTAGCTAATTAAAGTTCTCCTCAGGGTTTGCGCCAGGGTCCAGCTCCTAATGGTTGCTGTATCTGAGCCCTCCTTGAGGATCAACCGTCCCTTCTCCTTTCTGTCACACAAGTGCTGTTCCATCGGGGTTTGTGGAGCAAAGAGGACACTCAGTGGCTGGTTAGGTTATCACAGGTATGTGATAACTGTGTTCCAGCAGTTTTCCAAAGGACCTACTCCTGGGAGCTGCTGGCAGAGGCTGCTCACAGAAACAGGCACTGCCATGCTGGGTACAACACCAGCTCCAGAGTTCCAGAGAAGGGCAGAACTCCCCACTCCAATCACAGGCATACTAAGGCAGGGATCTATTTTTCAAGTATATTTTTGACAAATGCATTTCTTAGCAGAATTTCTTGTCATTTCTAGGAGATGGAAGGGAAAAGATTTGAGAATGTCTCAATGGGATTTTTCCTCTTCGTAGAAAATGTGATTACCTGCTTTTAGTATTCACAGCCACAACTTTCCACAAACCCAGGGGCCTTTTGAGCACTGTAGGCACTCGATGGAGACAGATCAGGGCCACAGTGATGCACCAAGGCAAAGTAATGTTTGTGGGCTGAAAGGATCCAGACAAGCATTCCCCCAGCATGGAGCAGAACTGAGTTTTGAGGGGTTCAGCCTGTGCCCCAGGGCTCTCTCACTGTCATGGCTGAGGCAGCACACTGGTGTGAGAGTAGAAAATATCTAACAACCACTTTGCAAGCAAAAGACCTTGATAAAAAGCCCCCAGCCACGTGGTGTGTGCTACACACAGTGTATGTTTATTGCTATCTCTGCAGTCCCTGCACATTTGCCTCAGCATGTTCCTTGCACAGGGTCCCCTTCCCAGACAGGGGCAATGCTCAGGCTCTTGCATTGGTGAGTGCTGTCACAGCCTTCCCCTCATTCCTGTGACTCCAGAGAAAGGCTGCAAGCAGCCTGGAGGTTTGACCACAGCTGGGGTTGTATTCACTGCTGAGTTACCCAGACAAAGAGAGCAGTGCCCATTTCTCAAAAAACAGGTAATGTATAGGTTCCAGAATGAATGCATCCATGGGCTCCTTTCATTATCAACATAAATTCAGGCAAGCCAGGAATTCAATTTCTTCCGCTCCCTACACATTCCTGGCATTGGGGAATAAAGAATATTAGCAGAAGAGCAGAGGAAAATTGCACCACTGCTGCCTATGGTTATCTGGCTTAAAGAAAGGAAAAATTGGAAACTTCAAGGTTTGTCTGGCAACATTTGCTGTAATTAAGCTGATATACCAATAAAGGGGAAGGGTGGGTGGAGAGAAGGAGTGCAATTTCTAACTAGAGTAGTGCTCATTTGGATAGTGACTGACACTGGGAAGTGATTGGCAAAGTCTTTTTTGACATCCTCAGGCTGATAAAGACAGCAAAGGGATTTCCCACTGATATCAAGCAGAAATTTGCACAGAGATCAAAGGCAGAATGAAACATTCCTGTACTGAGTAAACTCTGAAAAAATCTTCATTACTTCTAACATACTGCACTGCCTATAGTCAACAACATCCTTTGCAGAATCATTCTGCTTTATCTTCCAGATAAAGCATCATCCTGCTTTATCCTCCTTTGGCATCTGACTTGGATTTCCTTACCTCTTCCTTTTTTGCCTCCCTTGCAGTCTCCCTGGCTGCTCCACCTGGTAACACAGTCACTAGCAGAGCTTTTATTAGCAGCACCTTCTGGATTTGGCAATCATTAGCCAGCTCCAGGCCTTAAATAGGAAATAGGTCTGATTACATTTATACTCATGGCATGCTCTGTAGCACGGGGGCCATGTTTTCACCCTCTATCTGTGAGGCATGACGAGTCACAAGTGATAACGAGTCACACTGGAACTACCACGGTGGGGAAAATAGTGCAGCTGCTGCTGACAGGGGTCTGAGTGAGTGGCAGGCACAGACATCATTCAGAGGAGGGGTTTTAGGCTGCCTGCAGAAGAAATAGCTGGGGCTGCAACAATGTATTTGGGAAATTTTGTCAGCAGATGTGTTGGTGACTTAAAATACAGAGAGATTTATATATTTATATGCCTATAGATGTATACAAGCTTTTGTATACTTGATCTTCCAGACTATGCAGAATAACTGCCAAACATGCAGGTACAGTGAACATCTCAATCTGGACAAATCCTGTGGCCAGGCTTAGGTTTTGATTTGTCATATCACTGAGTTTTATTGTTTTTACTGCTCAACCTCGTATCAAAACAGATCTGACATATTATTCTCATCCCTTCAAAGCAGACTGCAGTAAGGTGATGCTCCTGGACTGTATCCCTTTACATCCCTCTGGGACAGCTCCTCACACTAAAGGCTTTGTGCAAACAATCATCTCCCAGGTAAACCAATATGGAACCAAATACTGACATGTTTTCTTAAATCATATTTTTGTTAAACTTCCTAAAAGCAGTCCAGGTGTCTGACACTACTGAAATCAAAACAAAATAATTGTTAAAATGTTTTGAAGTATCCATTGTTAATAGAGCTGCCTGGGACATCACTGGAGGGTTTTCTTCAGGGATAAGGACTGAACAGGCTAGTTTAGGATTTGCCTTGTTATTTCTCATTGTTTGCCTTTAAGTCAGTAATTTCAAACTAGTCCCACTGTGATTGCTTTGTCCTTTAAAACTCACTTCTCCCTGCCAAAATCTTTCTAGCATTATGTTGTAACTTGTCTCCAATTTGCCTAAAATTTCTGGAGCTCAACTGGATGTGGTTCAGTTTGAGAATTAATGCAACACAAGAGCTTAATCAATGAGCAAGAAAAAGCAACATTATTCTTTCTCAGTGTGTTGCATTCTGCAAAAGTCAAACTAGACCAGTCTCAGTCCATAGTTACAGATATTCCTTTCAGTACATCCGTAAGAATTCAATTAGGACTGGCACCAAAGACCAGAAACTTTCTGAGAGTCTTTTGAACATGGTTGGTGAATATAAAAGTCCTTCAGATTTCATCTAAAAGTTGTGAACAGGACTTCTGTAGGCTTCATATTCACAAGAATTTGGCTTGCATGCTACCAGAACATTCAAAAAGACTCTTTGTCCTTATACTTGAACCAACTAGAACAAAAGTGCCTAAAGAATACTAGAACAAAAGTAAAATCAATATGACAGACAGAGGGACACAAATTTATATTTGATAGTGCAAATAGGCTCATGAGCCCAGAAGTGGGAAAATGGAAGGAGGAACACATTACAGAGAGTAATTACAGAGAATAATGTTGGCAAGCAGTAAAGTCAGGAGCTGATGCTTCACAACTGCTTCCTGTGAAATCTGGAGTGGGAGAAACCTGGGTCTGCAGTCCAGAATTAGACTGACTTCTTTAAGAACTGTACTTTTCCTACTGCTTTTCAGGCTCATACCTAATTCACTGTTTGTGGTTTCCTTATGCCTCCCTCATTGGTTTTTCTTTCCCAGTGTCTTTCTCCTATTCAGTGTTTCACCTGATTTCTTTCTTCCCACCTATGTGCTCTCACACGAATCCCATTTAATTTCCTGCTCTTATTTTAAACTTCTAAGAAGTCTTCACCCATGAAAGGGGCTGTGTTTTGTGCCTCTTGTAGCCCACCAGCTGTCATTACTGGGATTCACAAAGCCCTAAATGTCTCAGTGTTCTCCAGCTTTCTCTATATCTCCTCAGCACTTGCAATTACTGACACTGCCTTTCCCAAACTGAGTGCAACAAGAGTAGAATATCCAAACTGAAACACTTTGTCTTATATTCTTTCTGCATCCTAAATAGGCACTTCTAAAGCAGGGCAGTTCTTTTCAGTCTGGATCTGTATCTTTAGCAAGGTTGGCTATTAAAATATCACTGCCCTCTCTGTACTGGCTGTCAAGTAGTTGGGACCTCTACAGAATCTTGGGAAATCTGTTTCCCACAAAATGACTGAACACTAGCAATGACACTAAACCACTCCACTCCTTGGTTTCATCTTCTTTAGCAGAACAAACCTTTTATTCATCCTCCTGCTATCTTTTTTCAAAAAGGCCTAGTGCTAGGCAGAAGAAAATTGCAGGTGGGTGCATGTAGCTAAATTTAGCTGCTGGAGTGGAACTACCTTCCACAAACACTTGCACAGCCCTAAGGAAAAATAATATCTCAAATTCAAATTTAATTCAGGTTTAGTTCTAACAGAAGCTTTTAGAAAGATATTAGCTAGCTCAAGATGTCCAAAGAAGAGTAGTGTTTCCTGGAAGGATCGGCTGGGAAGTAGTTGGAAAGTGAGAGTGAGCCTTTTAGGGATCATGGCATATAGGCAAGGTGGCTGTGGAAGAGATAAGCTATGTTTTCTGCTCAGTGAGGGCAGAACAAATGGTGCTGCTTTAGTCTACAGCATTAAAACAATGTGGCAATAGATGCTGCTTTTAGAGGCACATTAGGCAAACAGCTGAGCAAAGTCTGGGGATAGCTGTTCTGATCTTGAGGAACTGAAACAGCCCCTATGTGTCCTCAGTGTTCTAATTCCTCTGGCTCTAGGGCATCCCCCAGCACTGGTGCCAGGCTCATCCAGGGCTGTGTGGGTGGGCACAGAAAGGTCTTGACAGCAGAACCCCCCTGGATGCAGCTTAAAACCACACCAGCTGTGCCAGGCCACAGGCTGTCTCTATGGCTCTTCACACCTCGTTCCCAAGGGAGTAGCTGTTCCACAAGGGAAGTGGAAGAGGGATCTCAAAGGCAGTCACAGCTTTGCCAAGGCTGATTCTGCTGGCAGAGTCTCTCAGAGTCATCAGTGATAGTGGTTTAATTGCATTTGCATACTGTGCTATTTCCGAACACACTGCGCAACAACCCTAATTTTGCTCTCAACAAGATGTGACGTCTGTGACTTCACTGACAGCCTAAGTTGCTGAAAAATCTAAGTTTTAACTCACAAGTGACTCATAGTCCTGGCCTGTGATCATGACCCTCAGTACTGGTTCCATTTCCTCTTCATATCAGATCTGTTGTTCTTTAGATTAAGCAATCCAAGAGGGTTCCTGTGGGAGGGCTCGATGGCTCTCAGAGAATTGCAACATGACTGACCCATCCAGAGACCTCCACCCAGAGACCAAACTCTCCCTATTTAAATGGAGGTGATTTCCTCTCCTGCTGTGCCCATGGAAGGGCCATCCATCACAAACTGCAGAGGAGCAGTGGGGCTGGTCTGTGCTGCCAGCCAGGGAAGTTCATGGTGGTCTTCAAGAAGAATCGTTAGTAGGAAGTAGGAAAGCAGGGCAAAGGATGAGATCCAGAATACTGAGAGCCTTAAATCACCTCCCTCAAAAACAGAAGCAAGTAACTCAATGTGTAGAGAGGTAAGGGGTCAATCATGCTGTTGTTATTATCATATCACAAGGCACAGCAGGGACAATAATTTGGAGTTGACCTAAAATTTTTATAGTGGAGGGAATTCAACCATGGTTTAAAAGCCTGTAATGATGAAGACTTTACTTGATTTATCACGAAGTTGGTTAATTGCCCTCTCAGTTAAACATTATCTTCATTTTCCATTCCTGGCAATGTGGTTCCCTGGTTTTATAGTTTATAGTTCCTGGGTCTTGCTGTACCTTTACTCCCTGGAGAGGAGGGCCTGTGATTCCCTGTCAGCTCTTGGAGGAGCTGCCTGTGGATGCCAGGGGTGTTCCAGCAATGCCTGTGGGCTCCCACATGGAGCAGGGTCTGGGGCTCTCACTGGGGTGTGGTTTTCAGAGCCAAGCCAGCTGTCACTAAAGCCCAGTTTTTAGACTTGTGATTCTAACACTGGCACTTCTTCCTCTGACTTTGATCCATGCCCTATTATCTATGATTTGCAAACATGGTACAAACCACTAGTTATTCATCAAATCTTCATAAATCTCATGATTTTCAGTCACTGTTTTAGGGCAAATTTAGGGGCTTTTAAAATTAGGTTTTGCCCTCTGTTCCTTTTTATTACTGTTTATTTTTAGAATAAGAAATATGCTTAACATCATTAGATAGTTGAACATTGAACAAGTAGTTCTATTAATAGACTGAAGTGTTCCTGTTGCTGAGGAAGATTAGTGCAACTGCTGAATGAAAAGCACAATAAAAAGAAAACATTAGCATAAATGAGAATGTTTTGATTGTTTGCTATAGTTGTCCTTGGTAATGAAATTCAAGGTGAAGCTGCAGAAATTATATGAATTTGAAAAATTTTATATATTTGAATAATCTGTGTATAGGGGAGGTTTTCTATATGAGGGACTTGTTTCTTGATGTTTTCCCCATGGCAGTGTTCCTGCAGATCATGACATCCTTATTAATGCAAAAGATGTTAGCTTAGATAGAGCACACCCCTCCTTAATTTCAAGCTCTACCTCTTCATTTCAGGCTAGCTGAATCCAGAACTTCATCCAACATCTCTGTGTTAGAGATTGAAATCTAAACTAGCAAAGGCAGCAACTATCAACAGAGATTTGTGTAACCTCTGACCTCTCTCGTGACCAGTGACAGGAGCCAAGGGAATGGCCTGGAGCTGTGCCAGGGGAGGTTTGGGTTGGATATCAGGAGAAGGTTCTGCCCCCAGACGGAGGTTGGGCACTGGAACAGGCTGCCCAGGGCAGTGGTCACAGCACCAACCTGACAGAGCTCAAGAAATGTTTGGACAACACACTTGGGCACGTGGTGGGGTTCTTGACATGTCCTGTGCAGGGTCAGGAGCTGGACTTCCTGATCCTTAAGGGTCCTTTCCAGCTCAAAACTTCTATGATTCCGTGGTTTCTGATGCTTTGCTTCTGATTCTAACCACCAAGAGCACAGTCAATAATTGTTTACTGAAATGAGTGTTTTGTTTTGCTTTAAAATGAGCAGTAACATACTTGACTTATATACTTTCATTATATTTTATGCAAATATTTTAAAGATACAGGAGTATCTTTTACAACTAACTCCTGGTGAAAATGACATGAGTGTTAAATACTAACCTGCGAGCTAATTAAAATTCTCAAATAGTCCTGGTGATTTTAAGTCCTGTCATTTTTTATTTCAGTGGCACTTGGCTTACAATCTCTTGGCTGATTCTGATCTCTCATAAAAGTTTTGTTTGGATGGTTAAAATGTTCTCCTTATATTTTTATAGCATATCTTCTCAGACTCAAAAATCAAACACTTCTAAACTGATCTGGGATTGGCCTTACTGAAGCTCATTTTCTCCATGGCCTTAGGTAAACCAATATTATCTCTATTCAGTGTCAAACTGAATTTCACAAACACATACCCAAAGTCACAAGTGTTTCAAAATCAGCTTTCACTTAATAAACCTTTGAAGAAAAATATTTGAGCACTAAAAGGCACAAAGTGCAAGATGTCTTGCAGATAGAGAGAAATGTCCAGCAATTTGTCGGTATTTGTTTAGCCTTAAATCTCTTTCTTTCTCTATGAATGTCAAAACAGTTATTATATTGCTATGTATGTGTATAAAAGCCAGGTGTAGTAAGATAAGCACTGGAATTACTAATACAGGCATTAAATGAGCACAAGATTGAGTTTCCATTTGCTCTAAGTAATGCAGACCAAGAGTTGCACTGTAGCTCCAACATACTGAACTTGTTTTCTGTTCTTTCTAGATTTCTTCCTCCAGGCCAAGCTGCATCAAAATTGCAAGGGAGGTCAGTTCTGCTGCTGCTGACAGCACTTTCTTGTCAATCTTGCTTTATAACATGATGCTATTTGCTTGATTGCCATGTTTGCCCTTGCCTTCATAGAAATTTTGTGCCATGGAATAATTTTTATATGAGGAAGGAAAAAAAACCTTTTCATCTACTCAGATGCACAAAAGTCACAAATGCAGACAGCTCCAGAGCTGACCTGTACATTGGATTATTTCCCTTAGGTTGTGTCTACATCCCCACAGCCTGACACCAAGGGCAGCTGCCTGCTCCTGTAGGAACCAATCCTGTTCCCTGTGAAATGGAGCTGCTGCATCCTGAATCCCACAGGGAATGACCCCAGCTCCTGTTAGCTCCTCAGCTGTGTCTGGGGACTGTGTGGGAGCATGTGGGTTGGTCCCAGGCAGAAAATGCAGCAGGAATAATTTCCAGAAACAGTGGATAGTCAGCACTGTTAACTTAATGGTACAGATGGAGCCTGAGAGTCTCCAGTTCAACAGGAGAAATAGATGCTTTGTCATAAACACCAGAAGTAGATAATTCACATCTTTAGCTGCTTATTTCTCTTATTTAAGAGACTTTAAAAGTTTGAGGAGTGAGTAGGAGAGAGACAGACATCAACATGGTAGAAATCCAAAGGTAGAGGGGATGAATCTGTCTGACCTCACAGCTACACTGTCAACATAATGTCCCATATTAAAGTCAGTGGAACTTAATTCATAGCTTAGTTTTACACATGCACTTCAAATGTCCTTCCTGTCCATCAATGATTTCTAAAATCAAGGCCAGTTCTTTTAATCCTGTTTTCACTGAAGCAAGGGCAAACTCCCATTTCTTCATTGGACCCTGGATCTGCTTGTTAAGGTTCAAGTCTCCAAATGAGAGATGCTCGTTTTAATTGGATTACTCACCAGTGTCTCTGCTGATAGGCAGCAGAGACTGAGAAAAACAATTATAACTCTGATATTCTGCACAGCTCTGCTACTCTAGCTCTCCCCCAGCATCTGAAGAATTGGCAGTTCTTAGAAGAAAGTCCATACTAAATTAGGAAGTGTTCCTTTCTGCTCTATATTAACAGCTTGCAAGCAGCAGGAGACCAAAGAGTTTTGCTCTATGAATTATTTTTTTTTAAATGCAGAGAATTAGTTCTTTTCTTGTTCTCTATTTTTATTGCAACACTTTTGCCAAGACTCCATATGCCAAGATGTAATTAGCTTTCAGAGAAGACATTTGCAGATCTGGCACAGACCATGGATAGTTTAACAGCTTCTTTTCTGTTTCTTCTGAATATTAAGCAGGAGCATATAATTGCTTATGACTTCTTTCAATGCATCTCCAGAGTTTAAATCATTTTTCAGAATTAAATAAATATTTAAAAAAATAAGATTAGCACAAATAGTATTCAAAGAAGATATTTTAGGCACATACAAAATCAGGAATTCCTACAATTATGTGGTTCATTTCAGTGCAAATCCAGCCCTATCTTTTAATTATACATATATTCATTTTCTCTCTTTCTATATAAAGATGCCAGGTGTGTGCACTAGAGAAGAGCTGATTTTCTGAGGGCCACCATGTCTTTTGGTATTCCTTGTCTCTGGAGTGCTTAATATCCCATTCATTTCTCTTTATATTTTATGGCTTTTAATTTGCTCAGCAATTTGTTCGTAACCAGACATCTGCAGCTAGCACAATATTTTCAATCAGCTTGAAAATCATTGGAAGCATTGAAAATTTTTACTGATATCACTGTTTTTCACACCACCCATGGCACAAGCCATAACTGCACTGCCCCTCAGCTCCCCCAGGCTGGCAGATCCTGTTTTACTGCCCACCATCATCTGAGCCAAGTACAAAGGATACAAAACCTCACGGCCATGGTGATATTGCAGTGGAACAAGCCTGCAGGCAGGAGTGAGGTAAATCAGCCTCAGTCCTAGGCAGGCTGAGGGTAAAGGAATGTCTGACCCCCAGATGGAAGCTGCTGGAAAGTGCATTACCAGTGATGCATTGACTGGGGATCTCCTCCTATGTCCTATTTGCAAAGAGGCCCTCTGCCTGCAACAGCTCTGGGAACAGCTTCTGCAAGGATGTCTGGATCTTTTTGACGAATTTTCCACAGCACATCTTTGCCTCTGTTTGCTGGACCACCCTTGGCTCTGTGGGCCTGTGTTCTCAAAAGTGACAACTATTTTGAAGGGCTTTTCCCCCTTCAAAAGCCCTTTGAAGGGCTTTTCCCCAGACACTTCTTGTCTGGCTCTTCCACACATTCATCTTCTGGCTCCTGTGCAAAAGCAGCTGCCAGTGGCACTTGCAAGAGCTGCTCTCAATGACAGTGAACTCCCTTTACTGTTTCCCATCAGAAAAAAAATATTGAAAAAGTTATTTGACTTCTGTAAGACTGTCAGGAGCTGGACTCAGTGATCCTGGTGGGTCCCTTCCAGCTCAGGATATTCTGTGATTCTGTGATGACTGCCAGTTGTGGCAATGCACATATGACACAGTATATTCTTAGAGGATACAGTGGCATGGGGACGCAGGAGGACAAACTGGTGAAGCAACCTTGTGTAGGTCATGCATAGGCATGAGGCTGCTCTGTGCCTGGCACTTCTGCAGGACAGCTCTTAGGATGTGCTACAGTTTATGCAAAGCCTGATTAAGTTTCATGTAGGTAAAGTTTCATGTAGGTAAAGCTTGGCTGAGGTAGGAAAAGGCACTTGAAAAATTACAGACTCATGGAATTGTTTGGGTTGGAAAGCCTGTAAAGATCATCCAGTTCCAAATCCTCTTCATGGCAGGGCTGCCATCCATTAGATCGGGATGCTCAGGACCATCCAATCTGTCCTTGAACACTTTCAGTGACAGGGCATCCACAACTTTTCTGGGCAACCTATTCTATTGCTGAATTAAATAAATCCTCAATTAAAATGGAGTGTTTGCACATGTCCAACTTAAAGACTGCTTAGGATTTTAAACCAAAAAGGGTGACTTGACCTGGATACATGCAAGACATAACAAAATTCAATTTCTTTCACAAAATACCTAACTGAAATGTTTTGCTGCTTGACTGCATCTTGGCAATGCACCCAGAGGGAAAAAAAAGGGATTTTGGTTTGCTCAGCAACTTAATATGTAGAGCTATCAAACAAAAAAGATGTCAGTGTTCACTGAGCTGGTAACAGAAACTAATCCACTGCAAGGCTGGAAAAAAAAAATGTGTCTTGGGTCTTACATAATCTGGATAGCTCAGTTTTCAAAGGGATGTATTTCTGCTTGTCAGAAAGTCAGGCTCTGATTAATAAGGCATTTAACACAAATGACATGGTTTTGACAAAGGAAAAGTGACAAACAAGCAGAATGTGATACCTCCCTTGCCCTCTGGCTCCCTCCAAAGACTTTTTCAAATTCCATACTAATTAGATGCATGTGCAAACAATTGATGTGTCATGCCTTTAACAAGCAAAGTCTTGTTTTCTGTGAGCTAATTGCACCAAAAATTCATTCAGATTGTCCTGTCCTATCCACAGGAAGGGATGTTAAGGATGGCTGAGTACCACATGTCATGGATCACCTGCCTTCAGCCTTCTGGTGTCCCTCACCAGCTGATTCCCACCTCCTGAAGAGCTCAAGATGAGGCAGCCACTGTCAGATTCCATCCACTACTACCAGCTGAAATTCTTCAAACAAGTGCCTGGGATGCTGCAAGCTTTCTTCACCTCTCCTGGATGGACACTCCAAACCAGAAGTCTGGCTGTCATCACTGGAATGGCAGGCTATGGATATTGCAGTGGAAGCTTCTGATAAGCCATGGATGTTTGATCTAAACAGCATCCTACTCATGAAATCCAGCATAAGCCAGCTGAAGGCTGCCAGCACACCCAGCTCTCTACATGTCCCCTCCTCCTATTTACCTTCACCCTTTCTGTGCATCCTCATCCTGTGCATGTCTGAAGAGTCTGGAAAATGTGGGGTTTTCAGACTGCCACAATAGGGACAGTACAGGACTCTCTACTATCACCACTGCAGGAGAAATTTGTTGCCTTAAAACTCAAATATTCCTGCTTCAAAACAGGAAGCAGACAGAGTGAGGACCATGACCAGGTAACTACGCCAACCCACTGAGGATTAGAGAATCACTTAATAAGAAAGAAGCAGGCATAAGTGACCTCAGAAAGGGGCAGGGTGTATGTCAAGCTAAAACAAAAAGGAAAATAACATAAATAGGGGCGATAAGGACAAAACTTTTAGCAAGGCCATTGTTTGAATCTGACTACAACAGCAGGAACCAGGCTAGAGCAGCAGTAAGGCTGAAGGCTGGGCCCCCATACTGCTGTCAGCTCTGCATGGGTGCCTTTCTGTGCAACACGTGGAGCTCTGCACTGTGGGAAATGGATTTGTAGAGAGCTGTCAGGGCCTGACAGAAGGCCCCCACAGTATGCATCTGTATGCAAACTTTGATATAAGAAATGCTGACTTAGAAATGCCATGGAATAGGACAGATATTGTTGAGAGAGAAATGGAGCTAGAAAAAAGTGTTGAAGGATTACCTTGCAAATAAGACTGGATACTTTAGAGATACAGAACTATGAAAGATGCACTGTAGTGGGACCCACAAGGGGTAGTTTTAGATGACTGGCTATAAGGCATCTACAGCATGGTGTGGCAAAAAGCTGATAGGCCAAGAAACACCTATAGTGTAATGTAATTAGGAAATGGCTTCTGATTGTGATGGCATGAATTCTAACATCTGTATTGTCTCATCCTTCTCATGAGACTGAAAGTGGAACAAAAGTTTTTAGAATGCCTCTCAGTTGCCCCATCTCTGGGTCAGGAAAACAGTATTGTCAGTATTGTCCAACACTGCCCAGCTTGAAGGATGCGTGCAGGGTGGTGATGAAAGAACCAGGACCTCCAGCAGCACTTCTGACTGAGTAAACATGGCAGGAGAAAGAGACAGTGAAGGAAAAAGCAGGAGAAAGAAAGTCCTCTCCTTCCTAGGCCATACTGAGGGTTACATTATTCACTTGAAGGGCAATGTGAGATTGAAGGCAGTAGAACTGACCCAGCAGAGACCCACAGCAATGGCAGTCATTAGGATGTCACTTGTTTGAAGCATGGTGGAGAAGAATCCATTTGTCACCAAGCCATGGAAGGCATGGACCTGTGAACTGGAGGAAGGCACCAGCTGGCATCGCTTCTGCTGGATTCTGCAGCTCCTGAGATCTGGCTGCAAACATGGGCTGAGAGGCAGAGCCCCATCAGGCTCCTACAAGGGTTGGATACTCTTAATCAGGATGGACTTTGTTTGTCTGAACTGTCACAGAGTAGAGCTGCTCTCCTCAATTTAAGCAAATTTGTGAAATAGAATGAAGAGTCTCTTGCACCCAGAGAAAGCTGGTGAAAGGGCTGCAAGGCACATCCCGTGAGAAGAGGCTGAGGGCTCTGGGTTTGTCTGGTTTGGAGAAGGCTGAGGGGAAACCTCATTGCTCTCCAGCAGCTTCAGGAGGGGGTGAAGGCGAGGGGGAGTGATGAGCTCTTCTCCCTGGATCCAAGTGACAGGATGCACGGGAAGGATTCAAGCTGTGTCAAGAAGGTCAGAAAGGACATTGGGAAGATGCATTTCTTTACTGAGAGGATGGTCAAAGACTTGAACAGGCTTCCTAGAGAGGTCATCAATATCACCTTAGACCTGTCACTGTTTAAGAGGCATTTGGACAATGCCCTTCACAACATGCTTTAAATTTTGGTGAGCCCTGAATTCACCAGGCTGTTGGACTCGATGGTTGTTGCAGGCTTCTTCCAACTGAACCATTCTGCTCTGTTCTGTTCTATTAATTTCTGTTCTACTCTATCCTATCCTATTCTATTCTTCTCATCCCACTTGTGTGGGGTTTGACACATGCAACCTTAGGGGTGCATCAATGGATTTATATGCATAGGTTCTGCCAAAATTCATATGAGACCTTGTTTCCAAGGATTCAACATCTTTGCATGGAGTGCAGCTGAATTTCTCTGTCTGTCTGGTGTTGAAATGCCAGAACAAAGGAGGAGACCAAGGAGAATAACTCAAGTTCACAAGGATTTAGTGCAAGAATTTTTCATCTCCTGTATTCAGACCACAACTCTTTCTCCTGACTGATGTTCTCAGGTTCACTGATGTATTTGCCATTTAAAAAGCTGTTTTTGAACTCCCAAGTCATGCTTCACTCCAAAATTCTTTACAATGGAATTCCCAATGAGTTTCTTGACTAAGGTCTAAACAACTCCTGCATTTTTTATTGTCTGCCATATTTCTATACCACACTATCAGAATAATCAAGGTTAAACTGCCAAGGTCTGAATCTTCTGACAGAGTGCAGTAATAAATTTAATGGAGACACTGTAATTGCTTCACCCTGAAATGCCAATGAATAGGTTGAATATTGTAGAGCTTCTCACTGCCCTCTTACCATTTACCAGAAAGATATATTATGTGCAGATACTAATCTGTTAATTGTCATGCAGTAAAAGGCATTCAAATGATGTAAAAGTGGATCTACTAAAGAGTATTGACATGCAAATTTTAATTTCTTTCAAGTCTAAAGGGAACAAGAACATTCAGCTCTTTCCAGTTCCAGTGTAAAATAAGAGTTTATTCGCTTTAAAAATAATTTTTAAATAATTTGAATATGGGCTTCTAAAGGTAAAAGTAAAAATGTGTACCTGTAATTATTGGAGAACTTCTCTGCTGGAGTGACCTTTCAATTGAAAATAACATTTTTGAAAAGCATTGTACAGCCAGATTGCAGTGGAAGTGAGGAAGTCCCAGCAATTTACTCTCAGGAGGCGACATAGACAAAAATGCTTGAAGGGTTTTTTTGCACTTACTGCCTTTGGCATCTCAGCATGTTGTCCTTTCTCCTCAAGTCTGGTCCAGAAGAAGGAAAGACACTCTCTCCTCTGCTTTATCTGCAAGTGGTGGTGTCTTTTTTCATCTCATCTGCCTTCTGAGAAATAAATCTTGTGCATTTACCTCATCTGACTTGATAAATGCTGCATGGGAAGTAAGAAAACATTTTGTGTTTTTTGAAGACACAGTCTTGAAATTCTTGCTTTTGTGTTTTGTGACCAGTCCCTGTCCAGCATAAATCAGAAATTCTGCTGTATTCTACTTTCTGTTTATATATTTCCACAGATCCAAACCAAGTTTTTAAGCAAGAACTGGTGAGTTCAAGTTTAAACTTCTCCAAGGAAATGATGAAAGGTAGGGTCTGATCACTTACTGAAAAAGTGGAAAATCATTGCCCTCCAGAGGCATCTCAGATTGGATACTAAATACAGAAGCAATTGAAATGGCCAGTCATTTGAAAGTTTTACTGTCAATATTTCAACTCAAATAGAAATACTTTTTCTGAGCCTATGGAAAAGGATGTTGTAGTTGATATAAGGCATTCATTTTTTCAGAAAGCTTCTGACAAGGTTGAAAGATTAGGAAAAGGAATTAAGCTGTCATGGCATAAAAAGGAAGGTCAGCTCAAGGATAAAGAATTTCTTAAAGACAGGCAACAGAGTAAAAATAAAGAGTTTTCACAATGGAGGATTATCCATGGATCCCTAGAGAGACCTGGGCTCAAAGTTGAGCTGCTCAACACCTTCTCAAACAGTCCAGAAAAAGAGATGAACAATAAGATGATAGTATTTGCTAAAATAAACGTTGAGGTGATAAAATGGCTTGCAGGAATCATATCTCAGACTGCCTGAGAAGAGCAAAAAAATGTCTGAAAATCCCAAGGAGTTCAGTGACTGAAGGAAACAATAGCTCAATATCTCTTAATACAAAGGGGAAGATAACTCTACCTGAACCAGCTTGATCTGTCAGTACATAGTGGCAGGTTCTTGTCTAGCTATTGAAACTCGGGAAATAAAATCTGAGCTCCCTGTAGGCAGTTTTATAAATATGTGGGTACAGTGCTTGGCAGCATTCAAAAGATAAGAGACCATTAGGAACCTGTAGGAAAGTGAGAGATAACATGGTGCTGTGTAAAAACCACAGGGCAAGCACTTAAATTTTGCCCCACTCTGTCCTGGATGTGACAGAAGTAGAAAAAGTTCTGAGGAAAACAACAGCATGAATCAAAGGAACTGGGAATCCTCAAGGATATGTTGATAGGCTTAAAATAAACTAAGGCCAATATTTACAGGATGCATAATTAAAGCACGACGCTTGTAGCCACAGGACAAAGGATGGAGGTTTATAAGCATAGTTAGTGTGAAATAACAGCAACACAGATTCCCAGAAGAGTGTTCCATCAAAGATAATTGCATGTCAGACCCCTGGGTCAGACTTTCCTCTAGCTGCTGACTGTCTGAGGCTGTATCAGGGAAAGATCACTCTTTTCAAAATTTCTTATACAGAGCATGGTCAATTCTTCCCAGCAGGGTGTGCGAAATTGAATTTTGCCTCTCCCAGAATGAGGGGAAGGGGCTGAACTGGGTTGGAGAGTGCAAGAGATCCTGCCTGCCTCAAGGGTTAGCAGGTGTGATGGAGCAGTCACACACAGCCCTCCAGAGCAGTGGGAGATTGTTGCTCCCTGTATTTGCTGGCCCAGAAATGTCCTGCTTGAACCGAGGCACATCCTGGGCTAATTGGGCTTCTGGCTTGGCTTCATCTGGTCTTCCTTGCACCTACTGCTGTGGGCAATGGCATAAGAAATTCATTGGTGAATTTGTGTCTCCTTCTCTCCAGTGACAGGCTTCTGAATTATATCTTCATCTCTGCCACTGCTGGGTCGAGTGATTGAGGTTTATCACTTAATCCAAAATTCTTCATGTGATCCCATAAGATGAGCATATCTTTTCCCAGTTTTGACTCACAGTTCACCAATAATTTCAGCATTAATTAAGCTGAAGTTGGGAAGCTTTCAGGGCTCCTCAGGAAATGGGTAGAGACTAGATAAAACAGTAGAGCTCAGCCCTTCCTGGGAAACTGCAGGGTATGATGTATGAGGTCCTGAAATAAGGCACCTGTGGATCTGAGTGCTGGCAACTTCTTATTGCAAAGGCATTTTTCCTTAAGTGACTCATCCTGACAATAAACCCTGCTAGATGCAGAATTTAATAGTTAATTTGTACATCAAGATGTTCACTCCAATTCCTTTAGCAAAGGAAATGGCGAGAGCTCCTATGAACTCTAACCAAAAACTCAAAATGAGCATGAAATATACAACTAGCTCCACATTCTCATGGCCTGGAAATGGACAGGTGGAGTCTGGTTTAGTTCAAGACTGGATGGCAGTTTTGCAGGAGGTCTCCATTTGTTGTTGCCCTCTCTGCAATGTCAGGGAACAGATTCTTGGAACCACCTGAGCAGACCCAATGTGCCATGGTACAAAAGCAGTGAGAACACTGGGCAGGACAAGAAATGGGGAGAACATTCACACTTGTGTTCACACACAGCTGCTCCTTCCTCAGACAGACTGAACAATACCTGGGGTCCTCTTTTCCAATCTGAATAAAAGTCCAGGCCAAAGAATACTACATAAAATCTTTACAACCAAATGACCCTGGAACATCAGTCTGTTTGACGAAATTATGTATCTCTCTTTTCAAGATCCCAGTGATAAATTCAAGATCTGATATTTCAAGATCTATCAGTTGCTGAAACTAATTTCACAGCTCATTTAATAGGTAGACTTCTCTCTCTCTAACCACATGTGATAATTTTCTTTAATCCTGTGGTTCAGATATATCCAGTAATAAAATTTCTCCTATTTGAGTCCTGAGCAGATTTAAATGGTCATTTTCTCCAGCTGTCCTTGAATCTTCTACACTGAATCCTGAATTAATACAAGGGGAAAGAAAAAAAGAACTTGTCTATCAAAAGAACATGAACTAGATTTGAGGTTTTCAGTGATGAGATAACAGGTTTGAGCTGACCCAGAGAAATTCATTTGTCTGGATAACTGTGACTTCCATGCCACACATTTCTCTACTACTTATGAGCAAATATTAGACTGAGTAATCCCTTTGAAACAGGCATTAAAAAGCTTCCCTCAGTCATTAAACCCTTTCATTGCCTCATTAATTCTAGCAGTATAATCTGTTTTTGATTAACCAGGTTGTTAAGCATCCAGTGTCAAACACTGATAAAGAGGGAGAATTTGCTTTACAGATCACAGACATGTAATTATGTATCTCAACACAGCTGATAAAGTGTGAGAAATTACCTGCAGACCCAAAGAAACTCCCCCAGCACATTAGCACCAAGGAATCTGTGACACCTTCACAACAATAGGTACATAACAACATGCCACAGGAGCCTTTGATACTTCACTACCACTTTGAGAATGTTCAGACTGAAACTCAAGTTTTGTGGGATAGAAACTGAAAAAGTTTAATTGATTTATCTAAGATACTCTAGAGTTATACTGGAGGCACACTTGGAAAAGTTTTAAGAATGTTTGACAGTGACTTAGTTTCACACATGAATTCCCAGATTGAGCTAAAGTGTAGGCATAAATTTAAAAAGGCAAGCATTTTTATTTAGCATATTGAAAAATAATTTTAGTGAGATGAATATAGCTTTTACTACAGACATAAGGAAGGGTGACACTTCAAAGCATTTAAATAGCTGAAGCTGTAACTAGATACTGAGCAGAAGTACACATAAGGAAGTTCTGGAAATGGTGCAGGATATCAGCATCTTTAAATATTCAGAAATAGAGTACAGAGTCTTAGGTTCATGGAAATTTAAAAAAATGAGTGAAAAAAAAATGGACTTGATTCCCTTAGAGGATTTCCACTGCAGAATGGAATTTGGTGCAGGAAAAGCAGACAGCTTGGATTTTTTCAGTAGCTGATGTCATGTTTCACTTCAGCTACATTTCATAGGTGCCTGATAAATCTCCATGGATGCTTTCCCTTTGAAAATTTTTATACTGATGATGCACTTTCATTTTAAATATGGAAGCATATTGGAACTTTATTATCAATCTCAGTGAAATCCTTAATTAAAAAGTCAGATGGCTGCTTGCCTTGTTGTAAAACCAGAGGAGCCAACACTAATTTATGTACACTGTCAAACAGGCATAATTATGCTGCTGGTAGACTTGCAGATGGTTAGTAGTAAGAGCACAAAAACAAGGGTCAAAACATAACCACAGGTCACATCTTTCTAGCCAAATGTTCACCAGTCAACTCTTCTACACATATTTCCTATGAAGTCTCTGAGGAGGAAGGTGTTTATTGTTTAGAGCTGTGGAGTTTTTAAGTGCTTCTGTTTATATGATACATGCTATAACTTCTGAGATGTTTTTTTGCCCAGACATTCAGGCTGCACTACACTGAGAGTTGTATTTCCAGGAACAGAAGTATAACCCCCAGTGTGGACCAGGTTCTTATGATTTTCCTATCCATCATGCTAGAAAAGTTGTTGTCAAATATCAGAAAAGTGCTTTATAAGTTGAGACACCTCCATATAGTGCTCTATATGGGAAAACTGACACTTCGTGCAGATCTGAACTCATCCAAGGGCAAACTATTATGCTGACACCTAGACAAAGCAGAGGGCTGGTTCTGTGCTATCCCATCTCCTTAAGGGAATGGGCTTTTGACTCCTGATTCCTGGTCAATTCCCACCACATCAGGGCTTCTCTATGAGGAGCTGTAGAGTTTAAATGGATCTGCGGCTCACATTTCTGTGAGCTGTGTAAAGGTGTGGTTGCTGTTTTTTGTAGGATTTGTAAGGCAGAAGAAACTATGCCCAGTCTGTCTAACATGATTTCCGTGCTTTCCTGCTCCTTCTAATGTCTATGTTTTATAATTAGCTCAGGTAATCCATGGTGGTTCTGAAACCAACACAGTAAACAGTCTCCAGAACTGATGTACTCTGTGGCTCTCACAGTGTTTTGACTGTGACATGTTTGATGCAGGAACAATTTGTACAAAACCCTCCTCAGAGAGATCCCACCTGATTATTAGATAGTTTCAGTGCACAACTGTGCAACCAAGAGCAGCACTTTTGGCACTAATAATATCTTTTATCATTTCTGCTTTTTAAAAAGTAAAACATGAACTGTCACTCCGAGTAAGCTGTGTTTTCTAAATTATGTCATATCTTTTGTCCCTGTTAATTCATATGCTGTTTTCTTTGATTTCAGCTTCATTGAGCTTTCACTCTGCCTGGGTGTATCAGAGGTGGTAGGAGAAAATTTGTTCTGTCAAATGAGAACAATAAATTTCAGCATGCTACAGATGACTCTGCAACAGAAGAAATACATTTATTCACAAATAATTTGCAATTAAACTGTGAATAGGTGGCGCCCAGTGACAGGACCAGAGACAGTGGGCACAAGCTGAACACAGGAGATCACTCTGAACATCAGGAAACATTTTTTTTTACTGTGAGGGTGACCAGGTGCCTGCACAGGTCACCTTAGGAGGCTGTGAATTCTCCATCCCTGCAGATATTCTAAAGCCATCTGTCTCTGGTCCTGGACAACAGGCTCCAGTTAAACAGGGAAGGAGGACCAGATGACCATCACAGGCCCTTCCAACCCTGAACATTCTGTGAGGCTCTGATTTAGTTTGGTGAAGTCACTCAGTCCAGCACTGACAGCAAACATCTGGTCTTTAGCAACTGCTCAGAAAAACACTAATGCTCAGGCTCCCTACATCTTTCTTTCACGTTTATTTAACCAATAAGAAATGTATTTGCTACTCACCAGTCCCCCCTTATGGGAATTATCATGTGAAATATGCAGTGGGAAAGCATATTTTGCATGTCCAATGGTGTTACTCATATATAATATACTCTTATTCAGTATATTCAGAAATCTATCTAAGACTAAAATATTTTTGGTTGTTTTGAACCAAGTTTGCTATTTTATTGCACATTGTTCTGCACTACAACTGTAACTGGAAGTGCAAGATAGCTTTATCCTGTCATAGTGTAAGAGATTCCCTTCTTTTGCTTTTTTTTACAAAGATGAATCAATTTAGTGCTGGAGGGAAATGGACACTTTCTTTTTTGTGCATCAACAAAATCTCATTTTGATGGCAAATCTAAAACTTACATCCCATCCCAATTTTAGAACAAGAGGAAGATTTTGTGGCAAATCCAAGAGCATTCCTGAAGTGTTACACATCTTTCCTCT
Organism: Setophaga petechia; assembly: GCA_024362935.1. Taxonomy (NCBI): domain Eukaryota; kingdom Metazoa; phylum Chordata; class Aves; order Passeriformes; family Parulidae; genus Setophaga; species Setophaga petechia. The sequence continues at coordinate 17,408,822 of JANCRA010000011.1, forward strand.
CAGTACTGCTAGAATTTGTCATTAGCCCCATCCATCTCCTGTCTACTGGATGATGAGTAAATCCATCAACTGCATGCTGCTAAAATTCCTCCAGTCATCTAGCTAGAGGTGAAGTATCACAACACACACTCAGTGCTTTCTGAAATTTTAATCTACTTAACCCAATTACATAGTAAGAGATAACGCTGTATGTACAACTGCTGAGTCTGCAGTGGCAGATTGCAGCAAGTGGCAAATCAAAAAGCATTTTTTTTCCTGTCCTCTATGAGAATTGTGCTCCAGATGCACAATGGCTTTGAGCAGCTACCATGTCCTTAACTGTGGGGGACAATGGTGTAGTTTCCTTCCTCAGTCTTCCTTTCTCTGGTGGAGGCTCTGACTATCTTTCATTTCTTTTGTTTTCTTCTAATTTTCACTATACAGGGGATATTTTATCTGTGTTGTGTGATTTTTTTATCTGGCTGCCTGTCCTTTGTCCTCTTTTTTCTTCTTTTCTCAAAATTGCATTGCAGTAATCAGAAATTTTGTAAGGTGTGTTTATGCTCTTGTGGTGTCATCTTGTGCTTGTGCACTTTGTCCCTCTGTGATCAACCTCTGCTTGAAACAACTCTTTCTTCAGTAGTTCCAAGAATGTTTGGTACCTGCTATTAATTTTCCTATGAGGTTTAATTGTAGCTCCATATATTTTTTTCCCCCAAAATCAGAGCAAAATTTATTCACAATGAAAACAGATGAAAAGGAGAACTGAGTTGGAATGGGGAAAGATACAATCATATTATCCTTTGGTTTGACATTAGAGATTATTTTTTATAGCTCTCTTAATGAAAAAAATAAAATAGCCATACCTGGCCAGGCTGCATGGATGCATCTGTTTTCCACAATTGTCTGAAACTCTTGACAAATTCATCCATATTGGCTGAAGGTTTGAAAGGTTGATTGTCCCTACAAGACTTACAGAAATAAGCCATGAAGAAAAAGAGGAAATCCTGTAAAAGGTTCACTTCTTAGAAGCATCAGGAAATCCTCGCAGCAATCAATAACATTACAGGAAATTAAAAAAAAAATTGGATCTGCTGGCAAAATTTACTGATTTTTCTCTTCAAAAAAGTGGTGGAGCCTTTTCTCTTCATCTATTCCAAGGTCAGCAAAATTCATACTTCTGAAACAAAAGTAGGTTTGAAAGGAATAAAAACATAAATTGTCCATCTGATTGCTAAAAATTACTTCATCTGTTATCTGTTTTCCTATTTTGGCTGCACAGTTTCATGAAACAGCACCAACTTTTAAGACTCCCAGGCTCTCCCTGGGCTGCAAGGGGGTCTCTGTTCCACAGGGATTTCTCTGGGGCTGCTGGTGGGGACTCTTTCTCTGAGCCTTCAGCCCTTCTGCCCTTCTGCCCTCCTCCTCCTCCAGCTCTCCTTGGGGTCCCTCCTCAGCTCCTCCTCCTGTACTGCTGTCACCTTTGGCCCTTGCTGGAACCTGTCTGTCCCCAAGATCCTCCAGCCCTGCTGCCACCCCCAGGGCAGGGACACCCTGTGCCACCTCAAATACAGAACCTTGATGTGCAATCTAGAAAATGATCCATGCTCACCCTATGGCCATATTACTACTCAGGGAGATCAAGAGATAAAATATGTCTTTTCCATATTAGCTGGCAAAGTTAGGCATTTCTAGTGAATTGGGACATACTGCAAAAGCAGTTGATGTTTTTATACTCCATTAACCACAGCAGAGCTGATTAAATATATTCCAGGGCTCAGAGGCTTGTATCATTGAAGAATTTATTCTGGAGTTGGAAAAACTGAGTCAGTGCAAAAGAAAAATCCAAGATGATATGACGTCCATCAGATGATGCCCAAATTCAGTTTTGGTTTATGTCTTTGAGATATATACATTTTCTTTTCAGCTTTTAGTATATCCAGCATTAGTATGAAACCTCATTTTTTTACCCTATATCCATTTCAAATTGCAACCGAAGAAAATGCATCGGTTCAAGCCATCAGCCTAAGCTGATGGATATTTTCTGCTTCTCTTCAGTGCACTTTAAGATAGACTATTTATCTTTATCTTACATTAAACATCTGTGAAGAACTATAAAACACTTTAGAGTGGCTAAAAATTCCCAGAATTCAATGGGAATATTTTCATTCAAACTGCTGAAGTTTTTGTACAATGTTTTTCACAATTACAGACACAGCATTTTCAAAGGCTGTGTTATCAATGTGACTCTGTGCTGAGGATACTGTGGGCACCATCTAAGCTTAAACAGTGTTCAGTTATAACTGCAACTTATTAATCCTCTATCTTAGGATGAAAACAGGTTTTAACCAGAAAATATTGTTTGATTCTTCCTGACCTTGTTTGCTCTTGACTAAAAGCAAAAGCTGATTTTAATCTGAAGCATTTTCTCTTGCAAATGGAGTCTTCCATTATAAACAATTACAAATGCATAAGCAAGGTACTGTAGGTCACTCAGCTTATTTTTTTTCTTGCAGTTTCTTTTTATTTTGTCCCAAAATCGTCAAAGAGTGGGATTGTTAGGAAAGCCTCAGAATCCAGGAGCTGTGCATTATGCTGGAGATTCAGTGATGAATGGTAGACTACAGCAATATCTCTCACTCCAACCATACTCTTTTCTTCTACTACTGTCTGTCATGAAAATGAAAACACCGAAGGAGTACACAGAGATTTTTCCTATCCTTAGTTTAATGACAAAAATCATAACTCTTGTTACAATTGCTTTCTTCCTTCCTTCCTTTTCTTTGTCTACAGTAATGTGTCATTTCTCAACCCAGACAGTAAATTGTTTGAAGAAATTACAATCTCTGATATAAGGTCCCTATTCTAATTTCAGAGTTACTAAGTAAACAATCAAGAAAAAAACAATTTATATAGCAATATACTAACAGAAAATGCAGCAGAAAGCACCAGCATAAAAAAGTTATTGATAGGAAATGTAATGTTATTGCCAACTTCAGCTCTATTTTATTTTATTTACACATAGGGTCATGAATTCAACACAAGCATTCATGCTACTTACAGAGGGGATATTTCAGAATGTTTCAAATTAAGGGAGGAACATCTTCATTATTTTCAAAATCATAGGAGCTCTTCTTAGCCTCAGTAACCTTCTGTGGTTGGAGCTTTATAGGTCCCTGTCCAGTTCGCTCCTTTTCTTGGACTATCTTTGTCACATCAGGGAATGAATATTTACTAGGATCCACTTCCAACTTCTCAACTTGTCCACTCCTGAGACAAGAGGGAAATAAATGGAAAAAAACATAATTTCAGTGTCAAATATAAGAGAACTGTTTGAATTTATTATGTGATTCTATGGTTCTATTTTGGGTGCCTGCCTATAAACACATGGTATGAGGGTTGTTACTCAGTCCAATTAAACCAGGGTTAAGAGTTCTTCTAACTTGAAAATTGATTGCTAAATAAAAACCCTAAGTGCAAACATATGAAAGTAATACAAAATCTCTAAGATTTTGTACAAAAGAATCCCTAGTCTCCAACTTCAGAAGTTAATTTTAGATTGCTGTAATTCCCTTTATATTAGAACATGGTGACTGCTCGTATCACAGTACAAATCATTGGCTTTTGATGTAAGATTTTTTTAAAATCCAAATGTTTTTTATTCTTTTATTTTCTGTTCCTTTTTACACAGTTCCTTGCCACTTACTGTCTATTAATTTCCAGGTGACAGGTCCATCTTCGTAAAACAGAAATTTATAGAGAAAATACAATTGTAGGAACTTGTCTGCCTTGATCAGCTAATTTTTATATTTTGGCAACATGAATCCTCACCATGTTTTTAATGTAAAAAAAAAATAAAATAAACTATAAGAAAAGTCAGAGTTTTAACACAATTTTCATATTCTATTGCTATTTTCATATTTTATTGCTAAGGATACTCTTTCAGATGACACTTAGAAATGTGTACTAGCCACTCATTAAGGTAACCTATCCACATCACATGATGATCAAAGATTTGAAAGAAACTCTCTGTCTTGCAGCATTTGATCTCATTGTTTATTCCTGAGACAGGAGCTCAGTGATTAAATCGGAAAAAATCTAACCTGATTTCACGCAATTTGTAACTGTTTACATGAAAAAATAGCAAAATGGAAATTTACTTGTACAATTATGTTTAATTTCTTCAAATTACAACATGATTTGTACATCTTTGTACTCCATTTTATACTGAGTCACAGCTCCCAGCTCAGCATTAGGAATGACGGTGCCTCACCCTTCAGAGATGTGAGAAAATTGTTTACACAGGAGATCAGAAAGGCTCCTTAGAAATAGAACAAACAAGGGGGAGGCAAAGTCACTGCATGACAGAATGCATTTTATGGATGACAACACAGAAAATGAAAATTCAAATATAAAGTACAGTAAAATATTTGAAACTGAAAATACACCATCTTTAGTTGTTAAAACAGGGAGAATTTTGCAGGGCAGCTCCCAGATTCTGCCAGTGGTTGTCCATCAAGGCTGTGGAAGATGTGAGCAGGCATCCCAGCCCTCACTAGTGCAGGGTCTCTGTCCCACTGAAGCAGAGATGCAGAGGGGCTCACGGGAGGGCTCCTCCTCCTCTGTGCCATGCTGAGGAAAGCAGCAGCTCCAGGACAGGCAGTCACCAGCCCAACCACCTCTTTCAGCTCTATGCCACTAGGTTTTTCTTGTACTAAAAGAATAATTTGATCATTTCTTTCTGGGCAGAAAACAGCCAGAGAAGCTAGCTGCTTTAATAACCTGCATAAATCTTTTCCAAATAGCAGCATAAGCAAAAATTACTCTGAGTAGAATTTTATGGGTAATGAAAACAAATACAAGAAAAGGCTTATTTCTTTACCCTAAACATTCTTCAATTTATAAAGTTAGATTTTTTCTGATATTGCACTATATTATTTAATGAAACAAAGAAGTGCTCATTTGTGGCAATGCTCTGAAAAATGTTCATCCCCCCAAAAGCAAAGGGCATTTTAATTTCCTGTGTAATTTACAAAATGTGCTGTGACTTGGAATCACTTTATCAGTAGCTGTTGGTGAGATCACAAAGAGAGCAGACCCTTAAACTAATCATTTGCCACTAATCTGAGGCACCTCAGAAAAAACTAAAAAGCATAAACATGAGAATAAATTAGGCTCAGCTTGTGCTTCCATCAAATGCTAGAAAAGAATTTCCTTAATTTGAAGTATTTCAATTAGCAGTGATATCTCACATTTGTTCAACAGCCCTAAAATTGTACAAATTGTCATTCATGAAAACACAACAATGGAGTTTGAATATCTTATTGTTCAGTAGTAGAATAAACTTCATAATTCTAGAATTGAATTAACAGTGAGTGTCATAAGTAACAATCCACATCAACAAGCTATGACAAGGTTATTGCATCAACCATTCTCAAAATTGCAAAAATACTTGTAATCTTGAAGTATGTCAGCAAGAGGCAACAGGTAAGACTGAGAATCAAGCACAGTGAATTTTTCCAGAAAGGAGGTGGTTTTCCTGTACTTACATGAACATGATTGAACATTCTATACTTGTTTAGCAAAGCTCCCCAGTGCTATCCCAGCTACCACAATACAACAATTGGCTGATAGCAAGACTCTGCTAGGTTGAAACCAGTGCAGCCACAGCACAGATCTACTGCTCTCATCATGCAATCCATGCAAAAGAGGCTGGGTACTGATGAGGTCAAGGGTAACCACCTGAACATTTTTTGAAGAACAAGTTTTTCCATGTAATTAACAGAATAAAAACCATCTTGTTGCTGAAGCTCTTCCATGAGCAATTGTAAAACAGCTGTTATGGAAACAAAAATATTCATTGAAGGACCAGCTAGAGAACATACCTGAAAATCTCAGTGTTTGCAAACTATTTCAAGTTCAGGTCTAAAAATAGATGAAGTTCACAGTCTTTGGCACTGCTACCTGCTGCTGAGTGTTCTCTACCTAAAAAATTATGTTCAAACACTAGAGCTCCACACAAAAATAAATTAAATCCTTTATTTCCTCCTGATATTTTTTCCCTTTGAAAGGCTATTTCTACTTCCACACAGTTTGATTAGGCCTTTAAAGAATAAAATTAGAAGACTCCACAAAAAAGCAAGTTTTGCATAACTATAGCAGCCTGCTGAACAATCTGGTGTGTGACATACGGCATATCTGATAATTTGGTATTTCTTGATAATTTACACTTTTATTTACACAGTCTTTAATCCCCATACTTGATATTTAAATTACTTGACAGTTATATGTCCCCGTGTCAACTTCTGAATTTCAATACAATTTAGATTGCTAGAGATTTCTCATATCTTTGATCCAGAATATATGGTTATTGACATGTGACTGAAAGTTTCTTTCTGGTATCAGGACATAAAGCGAAAGATATTTAGGAATCACAACCAACTCCTTTGAAGAGGCATTTTTTCAGATCTTTTAACACTGTGAATGAAACAGTACAAAAAATCATTATCATCCTAGAAAAGGACTAATAAATCCTTTTCTTGAATAAGAAAATAGAGTGATTCCAGTATATAGAATGACATCTTATTTGAGAGCTTAGAGAAAGGCAATTCTCTATTTAGGTGTGTTAAAAACTGATGGTGAACTTGTCATACTCTGGTCTTAATTTTTGAAATTATAAGCTTAGAAAAAATCTACTAGGTAATCTAAGCAAATAATTATGGTTTTTTAAGTACCTGGAAAATTAATTCCTCTTTCATTGTTTAAGAGACCTTTTAAATCTCTGTATATGTGTGTAATCTGGAATGAAGCTGTCACTGGAGTCTTCAGAGTCAGTGGGAAGACATGAATACTGGTAGAATCAAATGCATCTCTCAGGGACAAAACAACAGTGAAGAATAACTAACAAAACAATAGTAAATGTTCTGATAAAGAAAAGGCTGATGATATCTAGGCCATTCTGTTCTAAAAGACAGAAATATATTTCATGAATAGGATTCATCAGACTGAGAATATGTATATTACTAACGTCCATGTTTCTAAAAGTTAGACAGAAAATCATATCCACTGTGACATTTTCAACTTCACTGTTCCATCCTTTTCCTTCTTTTGAATAATCAGTTCAAGATATTAAATTTTAAACTGCTCTTGTCTGCAAGCAAGAAAAATGTTCCAATATCTGCAATATGCAAATTGACTCTGAATTTCTATATGTGAGTATCATATCATCTTATTTTCTCTCCTTTCATTGTTAAATTTGTCAGACAAACTTGAAACCCCTAAACATTTGGGAAACAAACACAGAAATCAAACTTTATTCTAACAAAGTTTTTTCAGAGTTATGGAATGGTAGAAAGCAACTTTTAAGTCCATCTCTGCCCTCAGACTTGTGTCCTTGTCCCAAGTGCACAACCAAAGATAACTTCAGACTGCAGTGATCAGGAACTAACAGAAGTGTTCTCTTGAGAATGCCTTCTCCAGAAGGGCACGTTTCTGAAGCCTCCTCACCTTTGTTATAGTTAAGGATTATCAGATGCCAGTATGCAAATTAGTTTTCAAATCACTTCTAAGGAACCCCACCTTTTACTCTCCTAATTAGTCAAATGATGGAGATGTACACCCTCTACTTTGATTAGCTCCAGGCCTCTATGAGAATGCAAATGACTCCAGTACTTCAAGATTAATTTGAGTAAAAAACATTTTTAACATGATGCTTAGTCATATCTGACTACAGTTTCTGGTTAAGAAGCCAATTGAATTACAGTTCCTATGATTCCTCCTTTCCCATACAATATTACTTGCATTCTAAAGTTCTCAGTGTCTTCATGACAGCTTGCAAGCTTCATTACCAGAAAATATTAATTCTGCAAACTATTCTGCTCTCAAAATTTGTGATCTAATCCCAGGTATTTATCAAAGGCATTACACCTCAAAAGAACTGATAACTGACTTGTCATTTGTGATCTTTGGACACATTTACTTATCTGTCATTCAGGCCACTCTTCAGATGCACTTGTCTTTCTTCACATTGAAATGTTTGTGCTTGGTTTATACACTGAGAATTTGGGTTCTGAAAGATCCCATAAATCCTCTTGCAGCTCTTTCAGATCACTTTATCTGCAACACCATTCACTTTCTGACCACATCTTACCTCCCCTTCCCAATCCTCAGGAAATGACTAATTTTGTTCTACTGTATTTCTCTTCACAACACAGAGTTCTCTCCCTTCCAACCCAACACATCCCTCTGTGTAAGCTGTAGGAATTTAAGACTGGGAGAGATTTTCAGCCATTAATTCTGTGGAAATGCATTATTCTGACACTTCACAAGGATTGCTTCAAGAATTCAAATTAGAACTTCTCACTCCCAAAGACAGATTCTTACTCTTAGATCTACAATTTTTTCCACAAATTTTTTCTTTGCCTCTTCTCCACCAAAATGAACCAAGCTAAATCAGGGTCATCCAGTAAAACAGAGCTTTGCTGTATGCTTCATATTCAGCAACACCTATATCTCAAGTGAGATGGCTGTAAAGAATTTTTGAAATAATCAGTCTTTTATTCTTTATTTGTTATTAAGCAAAGAAAAGCTCAACTAAAACAAAAGACTTCCCCAAGAAAAATAAAGTAATGCTTTTTTATCACTGAAACTGCAAACCATAAAAGAAGTTCTGTTAATGAGTCTTATCATGACATGTTTGCTAGAAAAAGATTGGAATTAAAATCAAATACAGTAATTAAAAACATTCAAGTTTTCTCAGTCTCAAGTTCAATATAACTTACAGGTATTTTCATGTATTTTATGTCTCTCACCATTAGTGAAATTTGGCTGAAACTGTTCAGAGGCATTTATGGGCTCACCAGCAGACAGAGGAGGACAGTCCAGCAGCATATTTTTTTTTTTCTCCTTACGAATCCGGATTAAAAAAAACCCAAAACAAACTAAACAAAACAAAAGCAAAACAAAAAATTGCCAATAGCCAAACATTATTCTGTCACTAAGAACTGATTCCAGTAGAATGTAAATCAGATTTCCAACTTAATATATTATATGGTATGCTCTAGAGCATGTGCTGGCTTGGTCACCCAGTGCACTCCTGCATAGCTAAGAGGGGAAAAGGCACTTAGGGCAGTCAGACTTGCAGTGCCTGAACTACTAAGATAAGAATTACCTCTACCTTACAGTCCTTATTTCAGTATAAAAGGTGTGTATAGATTAGAACTTGCTGATTGGTTTTTAATTCTGCAGAAGTTGCCACTCCATTCTTTTGCCTCTCCAAATTAAACCATTCTCTGGCTACATTTCTCAGTCTCTCTGTATATAAAGATCTTGTCGTGGGTTTACAGGAAGTAGGTTTTCTGGGAATGGAGTGGCCAGAGGCCAATAGGTGTTCAGATTTTAAATTGACACCAGGCTTGTCCACTGAGGGTGGATGCGCCTCTGAGAACACAGGGGTTAGAAGCAGAGCACTCCCTTGGGCTCTCTCTTTTTGATTTCTGGCCAGCAAAGAGGCAAGGCCTCCTCTGCCCGGCTTTGAGCTGGGCGGGGGAGGGGAAAACCTGCGGCCCGGCAGAGGTAGGCCCTGACCCCTCAGGATGGAAGGGTGGTGGGGACACCAGGAGGCGTTGGGCAGCCCCCCCCCAGGAGAGACAGAGGGAGAGAGAGACCCCGAGAAGATTTGGGCAGCCCCCCCAGCTAGAAGATGAGAGAGAGAGAAAGCTGGTATGGGCCTGTGGCCTTGAAGTGATATCGGCTGTGAAGAAGGAGGGGGAAGGGGGAGTGCAGCAGGGAAGGAGCCTGGCCGCCTGCAGAAGTTTGTTAACCCCTTTCTGGACAATGAAGACCTCACAGAGCATTTGGACCTTTCCTGGAGGGGAGATGGAGTGGATGATAAAGTGGAAATGGGCAAGAGAATGATAGTCGGAGCAGTGAGTGAGGCTGGGAGAGTGAAGAAGAGGCCGGAAGGAGATGATGGAGTAGCTGGTTGCTGGACTCTTTTTGGTACAGCCACGGACAGAACCATGCTTCCTCGCGACACAGAGGCTGCATGCAGGGGGGAGGCGATGGCTCAGAATGAGAGGGTTCAGTTTTGGAGACCCCCCGGCCCCAGGGGGTAGACAAGTATGGGGGGGACAAGAGGTCCCGAGATGAGAGAAAACTGTGCCTTTTTTTTTTGGAACTGGTCAAAGCACCCTTAAAAGGATAACCCTTGAAGTAGCTCTGTTCCATGTCCAGTGGTGAGAGCGCTGGGCATGCAAGGAAGAGGTCACCATGGCCCCAAGAAGGACTCCTCTCCTCTTGATGGACTGGAATTGAGTATTTACTGGGTGATGGATGGAGACTTGAAATTTGGAAGATGTATTGGAAATGTGGTGGGGGGAGGAGGAAATGTTTTTTTTTGTGGAGTTTTCATTTTCCAGGTGTGTGTGTGTGTGTGTGGTTTTTTTTTTTCCCTTTGTAGTTTAGTTAATAAACTTTTTTTCCCTAAGATAGAGGCCTGCTTTGCTTATTTCCCGGTCTCATCTCACAGCAAACACCAGGGAAGTATATTTTCACAGGGCATTGGCATTGTGCCAGTGTCAAACCATAACAGATCTACAGTAAAAAAAGAAAAGCAAAAGAAGAAAACTCAAAAATGAAAGAAAAAGGTTGTATTCCTATGAATATTTCATTACTGGAGGAACTCAAATGTGTGTGTATATTTACATTTAGAGACATTTTGTGTTTAATTTTTTTCTTCTCCAACATGCTAAAGGAAGAGTAGTCTAAAGATGAAGGTATGAGACAAGGATTGTTGCCTTTATGTAACTATTGCTCTTAATTTCAGAAAAGTCAGTTTCTACCTACCTCTGAATTTCCTATATGCAGCTATGGAGAACTCAGCTTTGGTATCTCACTGCTGAACTGTGAGGCCAGTTCCAGTAAGGAATGGCACACCCAGCTACTGCATTAATAGAGGCTTTGTAAATATAATAGATCAGTCCATTATTTTTATATTAGTCTGAATATTACAGATCAGTATAATTTCTTCCACAGAAGGAATTATAAACTTGCTGCTTTGAAGGCTCCACATACAGTTTTGTATAGAGTTAGAAGAAGAAATCTCTCATACATGGCAGAAGTAATGACAGCATCATCATGTAATCTAGCTAACAAGAGTTAAAGAGATTTAAAGCTGTGCATTGCAGTTTGGCAGATTATATGTCTGACAGCATTTAGCTAAGACATCTGTAGCTGTCAAGTATAATCACTGTAATGAATGTTCTTCTGTAATCTAAGAGACAACAATTCAGCAAAATTTTAACATCTGGCTAGTCAGCGACTTTTCAGCTAAAGAGGTCAAAACATACTATTTTTAGAAAGAACTGTAATTCAAAGACTCTTTTCCTACTTCTACTTTTGTGGTATATATTCGTGTAATATTTTAGCCCTCAAAATCTTCAGAAAGCATATTATTAAAACTGCACAGAAATCAAACACAAATTTTTGGAATTTCACTATGCCACAGAAATCTTTAGTTCATCAGCTGGCAGGAAAGGGCACCAATTCACATTATTACCTCCATGCTCCCATTATTATTTTAATGTTTACTATGCAGCCAAAACTAAAGGCAGAGGATTCTAATGAAATACATTTTCCTAATCCACAAGATGATTTTTAAACTTATTTTCTTGTAATGCATGTAAAGATTTAGCTGCATTTCTGTGGAAAAACACCATTCTTTTTGCAAAGAAAAGTCATAGAATAGACTCACAGAATGGTTTGGGTTCAAAGGGAAATTCACAGGTCATCCAGTCCAACCCCTCTGCAATGAGCAAGGCACATCCTCAAGTAAATCAGGTAGCTCAGAGTCCCATTCAACCTGACCCTGAGTGTTTATAGGGGTGGGGCATCCATCACCTCTCTTGGCAGCTGGTGCCAGTGTTTCACCACCCTCATAAGACAGAACTTCTTTCTTATATATTTCCCCTCTTTTACTTTAAAACAATTATGCCTTGAAATCTGTCCCCATCTTCTTTACAAGATTCTTTTTGCTGTGAAAGGCTGCTAGAATGTCTCACTGAAGCCTTATCTTCCAGACTGAAGAACACAGACTCTCTCAGCCTTTCCTCTTGAGAGGTGCTCCAGCCCTCTGATAATTTTTGTGGCCTTCCTGTGGACTGGCTCCAGCAGATCCATGTCTTTCCTGTACTAAGGATCCCAGAGTTGGATGCAGAACTCCAGATGGGGTCTTGGTAAAGCAGAGCAGAGCCGGAGAATCCCCTCCCTCAACCTCTTGTCCATGCTGCTTTTGATGCCACCCAGGACATGGTTGGCTTTTTGGCCTGCAAGTGCACACTGCCTGCTCATGTCCAGTTTTTCATTCACCAGTATCCTCAAGTTGTTCTCAGGGCTGCTCTCAATCCCTTCTGTTCTCAGCCTTTATTTATACCAGGGGATGTCCTGGCCCATGTACATCACCTTGCATTTCTAGTGAATTGGGACATATTGCAAAAGCAGTTGATGTTTTTATACTCCATTAACCACAGCAGAGCTGATTAAATATATTTGACCTTGTTAAATCCCATGACATTCATGTGAACCCACTCCTCAAGCTTGTCCACATCCCTTTGGATGGCATCCCACTTTCTGGCATGTGAACTGCATCACCCAGCTTGGAGTCACCCACAAACTTGCTGAGAGTGTGCTTGACATGGAAATGTAGTGATCCCAGTATGGGCCCCTGAGAGACACCACTTGTCAGTGATCTCCATCCAGAGATTGAGTCATTGCCTGCTCCCCTCTGGACACAACCATCCTACCAATCCCTGATCCACTGAACCATCCATCCATCACATCCACATCTTACCAAGTTAGAGAGAGGGATGTTGTGGGGGACCATGACCAAGGCCTTACAGAAGTCCAGACAGATGACAGCTGCAGCTGTTCCCTTGTTCACTGATACAGCCATTGGATCACAGAAGGCCACTAGGTTGGCCTTGCCCTTGGTGGAGCTGTGCTGGCTGCCCTGAACCACCCCTTTGTCCTCTGTGTGCCTGAACACAGCTTCTAGGAGGATCTGTTCCATGATTCCCAGGCAGAATAGAAACCCAGAAGGTGAGGACGGATATTCTGTCAGCTTACAAGTTCCTAGCATCCTTCTTTCTACTCTTTTTGAAAATGGGTGCAATATTTTCATTTTTCCAGTCACCAGGGACTTCACCTGACTCCTTCCATGACTTTGCAAGTATAATGGAGAGTAAGTATCCTCCACTTGACTTAGACCTTCTAAAAATATTTGAAATACTCTGTAATCAGAGTGACACACTGTTGTAATGACTGCTGCTTAAGGAAAGGGTACAGTCCTTGGACTTCAGTAGTAAACTCAACAAATTCTTGCAGGTGCCCTCTCATCTTCTCATAAGGCAGATCATTAAGAAAAGAAGTTAATGATTGATTTTTCTTACAAATAAGAAACTAAAAGTAGAATTAATTACAACTGACTCTTGCAGAACCATTAAATATTGAGACCAAGAACAGCTACCATCCAAAATGCCATTTTTCACTAACTGCTTAGCCTTTTTAACAAGATTCAACACAATGAAATTAAACAAGGAAAACAAATGCAGCACTTCAAATATAAATGGATAAACAGCTTAAGAGACTTTGCTGCTACAATATCTTAGTCTGGTATGAATACCATTGGCTATAGCAAAAGGAAAAGGAAAGATTAAAACATGTATCATGGTATTTGTACTTAGGCCAAGTGTTCATGAACCCCACTGTCTATCTACAGTAGCCCTTGCTAAGGGTAAAAACAGAAAATAGTGCATCACTGATATTCACTTCCTTTGGGCAGTCATTAATTACAAGATTTCAAGTTGACATCACATTCAATAGGATGGAACTGGGTTACAATACCTTACAGAATTGTTTTTTGAACATATTTACAAGAGCAGTAGATTAGGCTGTATAACAGTAAGAAAATACATTAATGAGAGAGATTCAAAATAATTGCCTTTTACAAGTTTTCCAAAGTTGGGCTCCATAGCAAGGAGTTCTGCAGAGGGCATTCTCACTAGGTGATTTTGTTTTTGTATATATACCACTTAACAACCTGAATGAGCTGATGGAAAAAAAAAAAACTGATAAGCAAAAATAAGTGGATTTTTTGCTCTGCTATTGAAGGAGATCACTTTTTCATAAACAGCACCAGACAGATTATTAATCTAAAGCTTTTAGACATACTTTTACTCTACACTAATCAATATTTTCATATTTTCAACAATAACATAAAAGAAGTACATATTCTGACATGAGAATAACACACTGATAAAAATAAAACTGATGCAGAAGATAAAAAGGAATTACCTTCTTGTGGTTTTTTGCTGTGTATTGCAGTCAGAACGTTTAATTGAAGCTGAAACTTTTTGCTTAGCCAGGATTATTTCTTTGGCCTAAAATAAAAATAGACAAAACATAATTCTCATAAATGTTGGCACTTCTGCTTGCAAGCATTTAAATAATCTTTCAAAAATAGAAAATTGTGAGTGTCTGCATAAATTTTCTCTTGTGACATTTACTCTTTCTGTTGCATTTTAACACTCTTCACTCAGCATGAAACACAGACATAAGGCAAGTTAAACCAAATTATCTGAATGGAAATACTGTCAAACATTTATAAAATTATACATAAAACAGTCTTTAAATACATACATCTACTTGTGTTTAAACATATACCATCTTGTTTAGTACCATGTTAATAATGCACATTACTGATTGCATTTTGGTTCTGGTGTCCAAGTACTTGTTCTGACATTTTTATTAAAAAATCAGCTGCAATCTGGACTTCTCACTCAAATGACAAGTGACCACAAATTCCGTCAGCTCCTTTGGCTAAAACAGAAACTTAGATTCAAACTCCAGAGGAATTTCCCTTCTCAAAGAAAACACATCCACCATGATTTTTTGGAAGATGTGTAATTGACAAAAGGGTATCTCATTGCAAAAGGATCTCTTTCCCTTCACAACAACAGCATGGGAGAGGGATCCCTTAAGCATCTGAAAGGAGGAAGAACAGGAACTGTATCAAATAGCTCAAGTCATTGACTGTTTCATAGTGCAATTGATTTGAGAGCAGTCTGTTCCAGAAGCCCTTCACTGTGAATTTAGTCTCCACTCAGAATCCCAAATTATATAAAGACAGAGTCTGTAGCTTCAGTCATCTGTTTCTGGGAATCAGTGTGAAGAGGCTGAATCCCTCTGGTTCTGTATATGCTCTGATGACAGAAAGAAAGCCTTGCTTCTTCTACCTTCCCTCTTTTCAAGTATTCTTTTCTTTTTAACATAAATTCATTCTGCTGATCCCCTTGGGACTTGTGCTTCTTTGTCCTCAGAGCACACCATCAAGGATGGTGGAGAAATGTGCTGATTCTGCACTCCTAAGAAAATACATCCTTGACAAGAACTGACCTTGGAACTTAGGGAAGGGTTAGGATTTGCCTACTTTGGGCTCAGTGGTAAGACAGCAGTGTGAAATTTGAAGCCTCTGGTATGTAAGAAAATGGACTCAATTAATATAATGAAGCTTTCTGAAAGTTATTCCATGATACTAATATTTATGATACTAATACTATGATTTCTAATATTTACATTTTTGTGTACAGTTTTGGGCACCACAATATAAAAAAGACAATATATAAAAGGCTTCTCATGAAGCTATGAGAGAGCATCCAAAGGAAGCCATGAGAATGGTGAAGGGTCTGAAGGAGAGGCTGTATGAGGAGTGGTTGAGGTCACTTGGTCTCTTCAGTCTGGAGGAGATGGAGGGGAAGCTTCACTGAGGTCTTCAGACTCCTCATGAGAGGAAGAGGACAGGCAGGCACTGATCTCTTCTCTCAGGTGACCACTAACAGGACCTAAGGGAATGCCTGGAGTTGTGTCAGAGGAGGTTTAGGATGGATATTAGGAAAATGTTCCTCACAGGTGTTTGGACAGTGAAACAGGCTCCCAAGGCAAGTGGTCACAGCACCACACCTGAAAGAGTTCAAGAAGCACTTTGACAATGCTCTCAGGCACATGGTGTGACTCTTGGGGTGTCCTGTGCAAGGCCAAGAGTTGGATTTGATGATCTTGATGGGTTCCATCCAACCCAGCACATCCTATGATTCTGTGATTAATTAGAAAACAGAAAATGCACCCCTTTTAAGATCATTATCAAAGGACTCTAGATTGAGATGTTTTAAATAAAATCTGGAGAATATTTGTGAAAGCCATATTTTTATTCATATTTTCAGTCCATCTTTTTCTTCGTACAATGGTTTTCTTATTCTTCAATGGAAATTCCTTTGAGTAACAGATTTTCCCTGAAATACATTTATGCTGAAGGATTATTAGATTTCTAGGGTTCCAGAGCTGTGTCTCCACATGCCTTTGATGGTAATGAAATATTACCACATTTACTATACCTAGATAAGTAAGAATTATATAAAGTAATTCTATCAAATAAAACTGACATGCATAATACACACTATTCCTATTTTTATACACAGTACTCCTATTTTTAGATTAATTAAGGAATCTAACTCTCATTGATCTTTAAATTTCTAATCTCTTTTGAAATCCCAAGCATTAAAAGCTGTCAGCATTCATTTGTGCTGGAGATATAATAAAGAATTAATCAAAAATCCAAATTTTACTCTCTGACTCACTAAACTAAGAAAAAGAAAGCTTTAAAACATGACAGAAAATGTCTCAGAACCCTAAATAAAACCCGCTTGTTAATAACACGGGTTTGATGCTTTTATGGAGGCAGTAATTAAAATGCTGGTGTAATCTACTGATGACATTTTATGAAATCATTTACTTATTACGCCAATTTTAGTCAAATTCTATTAAAGAATCTTCCAGTTTTTTATTTGCCTGCATCATCTGCAAAGATGATGCTGCCAAAGCACAGAGGTTCAAAATTTGAGAAGCTTCATGTCACAAATATTTTTCCCAGAACACAAGGCATGTACAATGTAGTCACTGTTAACACCTCATTCATGTAAAATCTCCGTACAAAGGATTATTGCAATATAAATGCTACACTTTAAAAGTGTCACTATATTATTTCACTGAACATTGTGTCCTTCAGTTTCTTTTGATGACTTTCCAAAAAATGTTGGTAAATACTGCCTTAGAAAGGCACCCATTCTGTGGTGATTTGTTGTGCAGCAAGTAATATGGTTAAAAATATGTTCCCAGAAATGAATGTGAAAATTATTCCTTTCTTTTACTTCATATGGAATTTATTACCTCCAACATCTGTGATGTGACAAGCTCATCAGAGATGCAAGGAAAGAGGTTTTGGTTTTGCTTTTAAGGACTAGGGAACTATAAACAGACTGGAAGATGAATGGTGAAAGGTTTATTAACCTGATCAGAATCTCAGTAAAACAAGTGAAAAACACTTAGAATTCAGATAGATTTCTATTGTGTTACAGAGAAGAGAGAGATATTTTTAGGATACTATTGCATGAAGCTTATTATAGGAGACTATTTTTAGATTAGTGGACATTTCAGTTATGTAAGGAATGCACTAGGCCGTTTATCTAGCTGCAAAAAAAATATTATTTTGATAACTGTTTTTAGAAACAAAAGGATAAAATACAGTGTAATATAGTCATTAAACTGCTCTTGTCACTGATACAGCCTGAAAGAAATGGAATGTATTTTGGTCTTCCTATTAACTTTACTAAGAGGAATTCCCATTAAGTTGCTGATCTTGAACTAGTATTCTCAAGCATTGATAAAATCAGCCACAATATTCTCCAAGAAAAATATCTATTGGCTTTCCTGTTATCAATCATTATTCATTTACCTTTCTTCCTATATTACATCCCATTGATCATAATGATAAAATTTGTATGGTTTGAGATCATCTAAGGAGGAACTATGCCCCAAAAATTTCAAATGAGCACTCTATTTCAGTCCTAGGGGAAGAGAACAGATTCTGTGACTGTAAAAAGAACAGTGAACAAGAGGTTAGTATCCTTTACATGCAATTGCAGTGAAGTAACACAGATCCATCTTTGGTCAGCAAATCCAAAAAGTTCACAGGATTACAGAATGCTGGAGATTGGTAAGAACCTGTGGAGATATCTAATCCAAGCCCCCTGCTCAATCAGAGCCCACTTGAGCCAGTTGCCCAGGACCATGTCCATATGGCTTTAGAATATCTCCAGGGATGCAGGATTCACAGCCTCCCTGGGTGACCTGTGCAGACACCTGGTCACCCTCACAGTCAGAGTCTCCTGGCCTTCAGAGGTAACTCCTGCATTTCAGTCTGTGCCCACTGTCTCTGGGAAGAGAAAAGAGCCTGGCTCTGACTCTTTGCACCCTTCCTTTTGATATTTCTGTGTATGGATGAGATCCCCTTGAGCCTTCTCTCCTCCAGGCTGGACAGTCACAGCTCTCTCAGCCTTTCCTCACAGGAGAGGTACTCCAGTTCCTTGATTATCCTTGTGGCCCTTTGCTGGATTCTCTCCAGCAGGTCCATGTCTCTCTTGCACTCCATGTGTCTCTCACCAGTGCTGAACAAGGGGAAGGATGGCCCCTCTCCACCAATGCTCCTAAGCTGCTCAGGACACAGCTGGTGTTCTTTGACAGAAGAGGGTGTTGCTGACTCATGTTTAACATGGCAACCAAGACTCCCAGGTGCTTTTCTGCAAAGCTGCTTCCCAGAATCCACTGACAACAAAGATATCATGCAGCATTCCATTAGTGCATCCCTTGCTGTGTCCAAGCTACTCAAGCAGTTTAAACCAAATCAAGTCCAAGCTGAGAACATCTACCCAGTTATTCTATAGTGCTTCTCTCTCCTCATGTTTTACAAACATCTGAGAATCATGTATTCTGAGATAAAGTATGCTCCAGAGCCTCAGGCTAGGCAAAATATGTAGGTGTAGCTAAAATATCAAGGTAGGTTAAATACAAAGTTAATAATGGAATAAAGGCAGTTCTCAATCACAGTATGAAAAGAGAATATTCATTTTGCTGATTTAGGTATGATTTTATGGGTAGGCAGCAGAGTCAATATATATCCAGAAACACTTGGAAATATTTACATTTTGTAAGGCATTGATCATCCACAAAGGGACTAGCAAGATGTAATAAGTAAGATGTATGAGTAATAAAAGCAGAGTATGGGACAGAAAACTGCAAAAACAAGTAAGTATTAAACAAAAAAAAAGAAAAAAATCATATACATTTGAAAATTACACTATCCAAAATGACAAATGTCAAGGCCTCATTTTCAAACAAATTTATGGAAACATAAATTCTCATTTGAGTGAATTTTGAACATTCAGAAAATATCTACCTTAACCAATTAAGTACAATTTTCAGTATTTTTACAGTTTTTGGCAAAAATGCATGTTTGATGCTAGAGCGACAATTTGTGATTCGATGAGGGGCTGTCCTCATAGGGACAGACAGATGGTATGGGACTGGAGTGTAGGAGAGAACATAGAAGGTAATAGCCACAAAATTTAGAGCCAAAAGTTAGAGCTACTAGAGGCACTGTCTTAGAATTAAATCAGCGCACAAAGAAAAAAAATGACGCCATATAGCAGGTGAAGCTATTTCAGCTAAATAGCTTCCTCCTTCAGAAGGAAATGCTGCATTTGATATATTCTGGTGAACTCACACACATCCCCTGCCCTTACACACCAGAGAAATTTCCTAAAGTTCAGAAGAGTAAGGCTAGAGCACCAAGAGATTGTTTTTTTACTGTAACTATCCCTGGGCATGACTACCATATTCCAAAAGCCAAAAGTATAAGATGTCCTACAGAGGCCTTAAAACCAACCCAAGCTTCCCAAGCCAACAGCAGAAGATGCTGCAGTTGATTAACTTCTCCCTCAGCATCCAGAACCCCACCATATAATCCATTCTCATCTCTAGAACTCCACCTCCCTACTTGCAGCTCTCTGGTCTGCTCCAAGCAGTTTCAGTTGAAACACCATGTCACCACAACCTTCTTGCTCTATGGTCACAGTAGTTTGTACAGCTGGTCAGGGGATCCTTTCCAGCCAGGCAGAGCATGAAGGGAAAATGAATTAAGCAACTCTTTTTCCAAACATATGAGCAATGAGAGTAGTGCATCACCCCTTTATTTGAACAAATATGAAACCTTTATACATATGTGTGCCACACAAATTCTGATAAACTGATTTGTTCTTATTTCACAAGTGGAAAAAGGAAGTAGGTATGTGTTTATTTTCATTATTTAAAAAAAACCTATCTTCTTAGACATTTGCATAATACTGCATGATTTGCATAGTCTCTTTTAGCACATAAAAAGCTGATCTTGTTTAAAGTAAAGGAAATACGAATTTCTATTAATACCTATTTTCATTATGCTCCTTTAGAGGGATTTTAAATACTAAGGCTTGGCTCTGCAATTAAATTGTCTTTATGCAATGTTCCTTTTTTTGGGAAATACGCCCTGATGGGAAAGGCAAGACTGCGTATCTTTAGCAAGCCAGATGTTACCTGTAACTCAGAGACATTCCCAAAGTACTCACAACATTTAAGGACCTTTGTGTGATGTCTCCTATTTTACATACCTTTGGCATGGTGACAACTAAATGGCCAGTTGTTTGTGATCTTTTAGCAGAGCTGCTGTCTGGCTTCACTTCCTCAGGGAGCACAAGCTGAAAAGGCTACCAAACAAAATGGACTTGAAGTATATCATGCTAAAATATTTTTTTCTTTCTTTTACATGGACAAAACAAATACAAAGCCACCACTATCACATCCTTTGATTTTAAGGACACCGCAGGTCTAAATGCTTTCACTTTTTGTATGGTATTACTAAACCTAATAAATTATGCTAAATAGATTTTGCTTACAAGTAGAGTCAGATGTATGCTCCTGAACTGCTGCCATTCCTGAAGTGGTATTTCTAAAGAAGGTTATAAATGATGCTTGACTTATATTAGCAATTAAATGAGAAAGATTACCCAGTCTATTTCGACATAAATCAATTCTCAAGTTTTGTTTCTGCAGTTGGCTCAGTTAAAAATAGAGATTTTGGTTTACTGTGGAAGTACTTTGAACTTTTTTTTCTAAAATGATGATAAAATTAAAACCACCAAGAAGAGAAAAAACTGGAATGACATTTTAAATGCCCTTCCAAAAGAATATACATCCATTGGTTTCTGTCAGCTATAAATTCCAGATTGTGAAATTGCTAAATTCTAGCCTAGGGCAGCTAGGAAGCTCTCATCTAAAGTGAATTATGGTACACTGTGTGGGGAGAATAAGAAGAGAGGAGAGAAGGAAAGTGAAATTTTATTTCAGGCTTTGTACATCATCTGGTTAGGACTTACACAGTTTGTTTGTGTAAGTGGTTCATTATTTTGTGGTTCAAAATAATGCTGGTATGGAAAGAACATTCTCTCTGCACAGATGCAAATATTTGGTAACTTACAGAAGTCATATCCAGAGTCTACTGAATAACTATGGCAAACATTAACTCTTGATTTGAAATGAATGTATAAGAAATCACAAACCTTTCCCTTCACCAGTACTCGTATGTAAGTTGGCTGCACATCAACATCAAGTAAAGAAGTGTCCAAATGTCTTCAGAATGAAATATAAATAAATGAATCAATCTACAATAGACCATATAGCTCTTACAAAATTTCACAGTTTATAAAGCACAAGCTTAAATTTCAGTTATTAAATTTTCCAAAATCTTAGGATTTAAAGTTCTGGGGGAAAACACCCCATGACCTTCTTGTCACCTATAATAATGTCTAAATTCTATCAAGTCCATGACATCAGCTATTGTATAACTGCAAGAATTCAAAATCCTTGAGGAAAACAAAAAGGTCTTTCATCTCTTAGTACAGTGCTTTGCATTAATATGAAAATTAATCTACATGCTATTTAAAATTGTGAAAGTAATTTGCTACTTTTCCTTCTGAAGGTTTTACTACTAAAATTATAACAGATTCCCCCCAACATTTCCCTTTTTTGTACAGAATTTGCTGGAAAACAATTAACAGATATACTTTCCATTCCCAGAAAACACAGTAATTTTAAATCTTTAAAACAAAATTTGTGGCCTGTAAAAGCTCCACTTTTACATCTGTTCTTCACTATGTGACACCTGATGTGACTCATGGGAATGCACAAGTATTTCCCATTTCCTTTCTTTTATAACATTACTTAACAGGTGAATTTTTCAAATGTTTTCGTCTGCATTTCTTACCAGTGAGCACAGACTATTAAAATATGGACTACCCAGGGTCCCAAAGTGTTCAAGAAATGACTGTACATGGCACTTAGTGCTGTGGGGTAGTTGGCTAGGTCATGATGAGTCAAAGGCTGGACTTAATGACCTTGACAGTCTTTTCCAACCTAAAGGATTCAGTGATTCTGTAGTACATCCAGCAGTTTATTGAACCTGAATAGATTTTCTGAGGTTCTAGAAAAAGATCTATATCTTGTAAGTCAGAAACGTAGAGCAAACATCTTTTGAAGGAAATTAATGACTTTCAAGGGAAGCACACCTGGCATGAATAATATTTTTGTGCTATAAAACTAGTTCAAGTTTCATGTAACAAGTTTTTTATTATGGATAGATAAATTTATGGGTTTCCAGACCCTTCCTGAAGAATGGAAAAGGTCATTGTTATGCCTAGCAGTGTATGTACTACATCCTTGTCATATTTTGCCTGATTCAACCCAATTTCTTCCAAGCAATGCTCCAGTACATTTCAAGAATAGGCATGAGCCATGGACTCTTTCCACTAATCAAGGAAAATATGACAAGTCTATTCTACTCTGTCTCAGGGAGAAGAAGAATTTAACTATAAGCACATGAACAGTACTGAAGCATTTCTAGGGCCAAAGCATGAGCAAAACCCCCACTCCCTACAGCCCTTATCTGCAAAGGAAGAATGTTAAAGATTTTACATACATATAGAGAACAGGTGTGGAAGACACCTGCCTGTGGGCTGCAGAAAACATGAGTTCCCAAAAGGACTATTAGACACAGTGTCCATTCAGGATTTACAGAACTGGAAG
Organism: Setophaga petechia; assembly: GCA_024362935.1. Lineage (NCBI taxonomy): Eukaryota > Metazoa > Chordata > Aves > Passeriformes > Parulidae > Setophaga > Setophaga petechia. Next base: position 17,431,862 of record JANCRA010000011.1, read on the forward strand.
GCCTTTGGCTTATTCAGCTTCACTTCCCTGGCATAGGTTTTGAGATTGGTTCCATTATCCACTACATTGTTTGTTTTCTTCTTGAAAAGTCCCCATTACAGAGAGAGCAGTACAACTGAAACACTGTGTTTCATCATACGAGTGACAAAAATTATTGGCAAAAAAGATCTGACCTGTAAACAGCAAGATCCAAGATGATCTGGTTGTTTTCTTCATCATCTTTCAGAGAGAAATGAAGCCTAATAACAATGACAAGAAACAGCTCCAGGATAAATACTGCTGGAGTGAATAAGCAAATGTTACAGCATAGTTCAAATGTTAGCAATTTTAGATGAATACAAACACCATTAAGACAATATGTCATGTGATCATTTAGAAACAGTTGCAGTTTGCCCCAATACTGTCATTTGAGCCAAGGTCATTCTGATATTTATTTTCTGATCTCCCTACTGAAACCACAAGAAAAAGAAAAAAAAATCCTCTGCTGAAGGTCAGTTAAAATTAAGCTCATTCTGACAATGCAGAACGAGAGACATCTGCTGGTGAAACCTGTCTGCTCTACTGCATCTTCATAGAAAAAAACAGTTCCAAAATGCATGAAAAACACAGATCTTTGTAATTCTAACCTTATTGTATGTTCAAAAAACATGCACTTTTTTTCATAGTAATTAATTTGCCCCAAGTATAAAAGTCTGTCTGTGCACTTCCAGAGCAAAACATGATTTGCATAATAACCTTGATTCTATAAGCTTTATATTTGTTGAAAATGAGCCTGTAGATTGTATTAGCTGTGTGTTTGTGATCTCTTGGCTGTGTTCTTAAAATTGGGAATGAATCTTATCAGTTATAAATTGATGCCATCTATGACTACAACTGTAAGGAGATCTAGTCTAGACTTAAAAGTTCTGCTCATATGCTCAAACATTTCCCATGCATGAAAGTAGAGAAAAAAGATAATGAAATTACCTACAAATGAGAAGCTTTTGATAAATTAGTTATTAGTATTATACAAAGGGATTTTGCTTAATAGAATTTATCTGGGCTATTTCAGTGACATTAAAATACTTAGATAAGATGGGATCAGGTAATGGAAAGAAGCTCAAATGTTAACATATTAGATGACAAATTTTTTCAGCAATAAAAATATTTGCCAGATATACTTTTCACTCTTTGCTCTCCTATATTCTGGGACAGTCAATTCACAAGAAAGTTTACAGGTTGTTGTTTACAAGTATTTTTTATGGGAAAAGTGCAAAGAATACAAAACAGTTTTACTTCCTGTCTTACTGCATCAATGATCTTGAGAATCCACTAAAACATGAAGGGTGAACAAGAGGACAGAATTATAAAATTTTCCAGGAGGAATCTTAATTAGAACTGAAGTACAGAAACAGTCTGTCCTCAACAGCAAGCAGCCATTTGTCTTGCTAACTTTCCAAAAGAACATCAGAGAAGTTTGGACATTTTTATGGACATGAGACTTCCACGTTGAAGCAAAAACTTTGGAGAACACCATCTGCTTAGTTGTATCTCTTTCTTTATGTCTCTCCATTACACTGCCAGATTGTACTGAACAGCTGTGACATTCTTGTTGAAGTCATGACAAAAAATGCTCATTGGTCTGGCTTTATGTGGGCACATCCACAGCCTAAAATCAGAAAACTCGGGTGACACAAACAGGGATGCTACTAACAGTGAACTCTGTTTCTTCTAAAAAAGATAGCTAGAGATTTAGTCTAAATGTCCCTGCTTTTTAGAGGCACAAGCAACTTCTATTAACACAAGATTTAAATTATTTTAAGCTTGTCTTTTTGGATTGGAAAATGATACAATTATTTTTTTTTAGTCAACACATTTTTACTGGAAAAAGTACATCAATACAATGGAAAGTATCTACTGCAATAGACAGACTAAACATGGTTTAACATGACACTAAACTCTTGCACTATCTTTAATTCTCTCTGTTCTCCTGAAAAGTGTGCACTGCATATAATTTCTTGAATTTGCAAGGATTTCTGCATTTCCAAGATCTAGAAAGCAGTCTTCATGCTAATAATAAGCATATCCATAGATTTGGTTTTGCAGTGGTAAGTGGCCACTTTCTCATCCCACTCTGCTGCAGAAGGCCCCAAGAGGAGTTGTTTATAAGGAATAATATTTGCACTCAGTCCCCTACTTTCCCTTAGAAAATGAAGGTTTGGTTCAAGTAAAATCAATGGCTGATATCCCTGGAAACTCACTCCAAAACACCTGAGAACCCAAGTGCCTTTGTCAATGGTAAAACACAAGACACTTCTCTGTATCCCCACCCTCTGTTGCTGGAGACCTCACTCAGGGTCACAGGGCCGCCTGCACAGAAGCTGATTATCCTTACACCTGTCATCAGAAGACAGAATGATTTTGTCCACAAATATTATTGGAATGTATTTTTTCACATTTAAAGTGGCTTCTCATACACACTTATATTCAACAGTTAAACTTTTTACACTATTAGCAAGATGCTCCAAGAAAGAGCCTTACTATAGAAGGGAAAAGACTAAAATATCTTATATCTTTTACAGAAAAAAAGTTCTTCAGTCTTTAAAGACAAAGATGTTAAATTAAACAATCTTCAACACTTAACACAATGACAACTGATTCTTTTTCGAGCATCAGAATATAAATTTAGAATCCAGTTTTCCCACAAGGAATATAATACTGCAACAAGAATTTCTCAGCCCTCTTATTTTAGGATTGTCACATATATTGAAATAGTTGTCCAAATCAACTACAGAGAGATTAGACTGCTTAACCTCTTAACCTTACATACTTAGGCACATTCACATTCAGAACTTTTCCTTCTGCAGTGACCAATGTCCAAGCAGTCTTCTCTCTCTTTTTCGATTCCCTTAAAAAAACAGAAAGAAAAATTGTCTATGGTACTCATTAAAAAGTTGCATTATTATGTTTAATAGCAAAAATAAAGAAAAGGATGGCAAAAGGTAAGAAATGTCTGGTATTTGATGTTAAGGCTACAATTTAGATCAGGAAGAAAACAGATTGCATCATGAGTCCAATTGCACATTGAGAATGTCTAAACATGAGCAAATAATTTATAATGTCATGACTTACAGTGACAGTGACTTCTTCTGCATGTCACCATGTCCATTATCCAACAGAAATATATCAAATTATCTGGTATACCACAAGAAGATAATGGATGGCTTAAATGTATGTAATGGAACATTTTTCTAGTTAGGAATGGTCAAACTCATCATGAGGTGTTGCCAGTGATAACTGGTTTGATGTATGGGGAAGCAATTCTAAAGAATTTTTATTCATGCTCACTCGATTACTCCCACTGAACAAATGCCTGGCCTGCCTTCAAACAGCATCTGTCTCTCAATCACTATTTTGCTCTAGCAAAAAGAATTTTAATGGTCAAAAGATTAAAATCACCATCAAACAGGATACAGTAGAACCAAAGAGCAGACATACAAATTATTTGTTGATGCATGTATTACACTTTTTGTTGTGTTCTTTGTCCAAAAAATACAATACATATTCCTGATTTATTGATGATGTACAGATATATTATTTTAACATTCACTATCCATTTCCAGCTATGAGCAATTAAACTATATCTGACTTTCATTTAGTACAATAAACCAGCTACAATAAATTTATCTGCCCAAACAAAGTAGATCACAGTAAGATTATTAAGACTTTAAATACTGGTTATATTGGTAATACTGGTATTAATTCATTAATACTTGTAATACTGGTATTTTCTTGTGTAAATGTTTAGATTATGAGCAAGGGAAGGAAGAGCAAAGAATCTTAGTAACACGAAAAAGAAAATTCTATCACACCTAAGTAAAAATATGGAGTTTTCTTTAAAAATACAGCACTGTAGTTGTCACATTGCATTAATCCACTCTTCAGCTGGTCAGTATAGTGGGTATGACCACTTTATCCAGCATATTAAAAGGGAAAACATTTCTCAAAATAACCCCAAAAGCAATGCATTGCTTCTTTTCTGTTCCTGAACCTATTTCTTACCATAAGTTCAAGATTAAGAGAATGTTAAAGGTAAATCACTAATGATAGATATAAAATATTATAGTTTTAGAACACCTTGGGGAAAAAAAAACCATAAAAATAGATTTGGTCTATAAATACAGTGGATTTGAAGAAGAAATAAAAACATTTAAATAGACCTACTGGAATGACTACATAAAACCAATTTCTGTTTAAGAAAGACAATTATCCAAGTGTTAAACACTATTCTAAAACATAAATTAGCTTTTGTGTGGGATTTGTGGGCTGCCAGTCTCCACCCCTGAATTCCTATACTTGACACTCAAATGCAAAGTGAATGAACCACCACTCTGTTCAAAGATGTTCTCAGAAACACCTCACAAATCACATTCTACCACCTGTTAGCTTTTACTAATCTGTTCCCAGATGAAATTGTCTATTCCTGTGAACCATTTTAAGGAGATGCTGTGAAACCAAATCAAATGACCCATGAAAGGATTTTTAAACTCTTTCAAAGCCTTGGGAATTTAGAAAAATTCAGAAATTAATCTTTCTATCTTTATTATAACACTGTTTGGACTGTCCTTGAATCTTTATAGGAAAGGATTTGGAACACATTTTCTTTTGACTAGAGCAAGGCATTCCCAAACACAGCAAAACTCAAACTGGCTAGAAGCTGAATTTCATAGAAGTCCTTCTAGGAAAGTGCTAGAACTTGAATTAATAATAGCAACAAGTTATGCACATTTCCAGATTTCCTGGAGAATTCCCTAGGACTGACTTTTTCAATACTCAGCCTTGACAAAAATTTTAAAAAGCAGGCCCTTAAAAAGAACAGCTAAAAAAATCTCCAGCACAAAGTATGTTATATAAGTAGAAGAGAGAGAGGGAGAAAAAAAAGACATTGTAAACAACAGAGACATTGCTTACAATGTCTGTGGAACTGATAAGCCAGCAGCAATAAAATACTGGGGGTTTTTGCTAGTATCTGCATATATTTTGCATGTTCAGCAAAACAAGTAACAAATTTATAAAGTTTTAAAGGCTTTTCAGGGACCAGACTCCTTCAGATTCACCATGCTAAACAGCACAGATAAAAGAATCTTATGACTTGTGACAAATATCTTTGATAAAGTATGAGAAAAAAATTTCTCAGTTACATGGAAAAAATGCCTGAAATGCCACTTGGACAAAAAATTTGTAGCATGGCCTGCATTATATAATGCAATCTGCAGTATGGATAAATGTTTTTAGCAGAAAGTTAAATGTTGAACTACATAAAACAGTTAGCTGACAGAAAAGTGGAACTTCTAAACTCTATAAAAAGAAGTTGAAAAAAAATTATATTTAAAACTCTGAGGAAAAATAAAATAAGGAGTACCTAAATGAAGTTTAGAAAATGAAAGAAAACAAAATCAATCTGAATATTTGGTTTAGACTATAAGCCTATTTTAACAAGAAACAGGGATTTAAGCTGTCAGTTCTCAGTAATATTTAATGTCAGGCAATAATCTGCCTGTTCTCTGCACCCTTGAAAATTTCTCCTCCAATCCATCAAGATACTAAGACAAAGCAGTACCTTCCATTGTCTTTAGCTCTCCGTTTTTCTTCCATGTATCTGTGAGTTTCTAATCTAGATTCTGGAGTGTATGGTGTAGGCTCCTCCCAAAATTTTCTGTCTTCATCATCATCATCATCATCATTTTCAACTGTTCTGCATCTTTCTTGCTTTCCATCTGCTTTTGCCTGATTGGATTTTTCCTGTGGGGAGTCTGAGCTACACAAGACCACTGAAATATTATCCCAATGAAATGAAGGAAGAGTAACTTGCTAATAAATTACTGCAATAATATTTTTTCAACCCAATAATAACTGTATAATTCCTACCAAGAATGGTATCTTATATATTTGGAGAACATTCTCTACTCTGCTTCTTTTGTCAATCAACAAAGCATATTTTGACATAATGTTTTTTCACTTACCTAACTATGAAGTGATAGTATGACTATACCTAATCCCCTTAAAACCCTGATAGTTCAACAGATTTAATTTCAGAAAAGAATTTTCAGATACCCTCACAACTTTCAGGTGAGAAAAAACCTTCAGTCCATGTGGTGTTTAAGAATTCCCAATATTAGATTAGAAATTTATATGGTAGCAATGAGTATCTCCTCAAATGCAATCTTAATGCCTCAATAATTTTTTCTCCCTATCTCTAAGCTTCTAGAAATCTCTATCAATAGAGAGAGAAAACTAAATTTATGATACAGGTATGATCTATGAGGACAAATTTCTGCAGGCAGCTTCATAAAACAGTTTCCAGGGGATTAAAAATAAGATGGGTGGCAAGTGCAATAGAAGATGACACCAGACAAAAATCCTGCTGCTGCCCAGGTAATGTCAGTGACATGAAATGGAAGAAGTGGGAAAATCAACACCAAAGGCCTGCAATATTCCATTTCAGTCTTCAGATGCTGAAGATGATGCTAAGGCAAAAGCAATTATAGATGAACAGCTGCTTTCTTTGGAACCCCTGCTTTACCTTAAACAACAATTTCCAGCTGTTCTCCTGAAAGAAACTATTAATTACACTATTTTGGCACCCAGACAACTTAGCTTGGCGTTTTGGGAGAAAAATTTCTATTGAGCTGTGTCTGCAGGTCAATAATAAATTATGTTTGTAACTAATTATATTTTTCATTAGAGGTAACGTACATGAGGAGAAATAACTCTGCTTGAATCAACAATAAAGATGAACAAAAATATTTAAATGGAATTATGTAAACTCCCTAATGGAAAAAGCCAAACTTGTGAATAAAGAAAGAATAATGTTTACTCACAAACTGTTGTTGTTCACTATTACCTGTCACATCCAAGCTTAGAGTCCATCTGTTTCTGTTTCTCATCCTTTTTTTCTTGCATCCTTCTTTGAGCCTCTTCCTTTTCTCTGGCCCTTTTGAGAAGGTAAGCCTCTTCCTGTTCTCTGATTTTCCATTGCACTTCTGGATAGTCTTGAAGGGCTTTAATCCTCTCTGAACGTTCTATTTCTTTACTATCCAAATACTTCCCAAAGGGGAAATATCAATATAAATATGTGAGAAATTATAAATATATTCAAATCAATAAATCTATTCAATTGTAGTTTAATTTTGATAATTAAGTTCTGTCTATAATTAGAAATGCATCTTTCACATATCAACAGCACTATGTAAGTTATACTTTATTAAAAAGAATTAACAATAACTTGCAATTCAGATCTGAAAATGGTTTTGTGTTTCCAAGATCTGCTTGTAGCATTTTCCAGAAATTTTAATTAGTTTTACTAGACTATACAGAGAGAGTCCCTTCAGCCACTTCTGGTCTTTGTCTGATTTTGATTAAACCTAAAATTATTTCTTTTGATGTCTAAGTTTATTGCCAACTGAGTAAGTTGAATCTACTCTTAATAAGTTAAGCAGTGCCTGTGCTTCTCTGAGAAAAACTGTGAGAACATCTTTGAGGCCTGAGACTGCTTCATTGGCAGGAAGTCATTACATCAGTTCAGTCGTAGCACAAAACCACAATCCCAAAGTGTCTATTTCCAGCCAATGCTGTGTAGGGAAATTTTACACCAACTTGTATTTTTTCTGTCTCACACTGCAGGTTTAGAACATATTGTTGGAATGGTACCAACAACCCACTAATTCTCTGCAATTGTGCTAATAATTTAAAAATATATTGTATAAAACAACCATGAGGAAAAACCTGCCAGAACAGTACAATACATTTATTTGAAAAAAAAGAAAAACTTTTGTTTAAGAATCTCGAATAAAGATGACAGAGAAGTTAATGAAAAATTGTGGTTCCATCAGAATAGAATCAATTATTATCATATTATTTATTGTAGTAATTTCTTCTTTGGAATAGAATTTAATATCCTGTGAACATTAAGAATAAGTCTATTAGCTTTCTGAGTAAAGGGGTTTTTGTTGTTTAGGATAGGTATGTTCAGTCAACAGTATTCATGTTTCATTTGGATTTAAGTTTTAAAATCTTACTTTTAATTGCTGAAGAGTTGCCACTACAAATTGCCTATAACCTTCAAATTCAGTACATGGGTTACCCATTAGAAACAATTCCTTCAGATGAATATTGCATTTTAGGGATTCAATACTGGAGAGTTCACCAATGAAATTTGCTGTCAGGTCAAGCTTCTTCAATTCTTCACAGCCTGTTTGAAAGAACCCTTAATTCCATTTATCCATAACATAACTGTACACATGATATAATACACACACACGTACACAACTGGACATAAAACTGTCTCCATTTGTGTTCTGTGAACTGGTTTCATTCTACCAGAACTCATCTTTTCCAAGACTCTTCCTGAGTGAGACTCACAGCTAAAGTTTATCAGCTTACAATATTTACAGGAATAAAACAAACTCAATAAAATACAAAATACCATAACATTATTTGCTTCATCAGTATCAAAACTTTGTGGACATTCATAGATGAGCTATTAAATATTTAATTTTCAGATAAAGCTGGATTTCATTTTTAACAGTCTGATTGCATTGATACTCCTTCTCAGCTAAGTCTCAATCATATGGCTGAAGTCCAATCCAATTGCTTAAAGACAGCAGGGTTAATTATGAGTTTCAGTTCTGAGTATGGTTAATCTCTGGTAATATTATTCAAGTACAAATGTAAGACTTCCCAAAAACTCCCTGCAAGTTAGGTTTTCCACTCTATGGACTCAGTTGTCATTGTAAACACTTTATCACTGGTTAAATTGCAAATACTGGTGAGAAAGTGTTTGTACTAAAACAACTCATTACAAACAGAAACTATAAATTAAATAACAAAATGCTCTGGATAATCTGATTTTTTAATTTATTAGCCTCTCCTTTTATCATAATGTGTCCATGAATCATAAACTTGGCTCTAAGAGTAAAAAGTTTAGCTGAGAGCAAGCTCAACTTTGATTCACATCACTGTAATGACTTTCCTTTCCTGGTCTATCTGCTAAGTTTTATGCACAGCTGAGCTGTAAGAAAGTAAACAACACAGAACAATTTATTAGGGGATTTAAATAACCCAGATTTATGCAAGGGCCAATCCCAAAGGCTGTAACTCCTAAGTAAATGACAAATCACAGTAATAAATAATACAGTCTGATAGATGAATTTAAAATCTAGTGGCATGAAAATAAATGCAACTTTCTCAGCAAATTCCCAAATACGTACTACACTACCTACTTCTCTACTATTTTCAAATTTGTGTTTAGCCTATTTGCTTATTTCTTATTTAAGCCATCCTCTTGAATCAGCTTGCAGACTTAAAAACACAAAGTAAACCAACCAACCACCCAACTAAACCAACAAAAGAAAAACAAAACAAAACCAAAACACGCACGCACATACAAATACCCAGCCAACCATCCAATCAGTTTGTTTGGCTCTTTTTAACTGTTCCTTTGTCAAGGTGGATATATATTCTGCAACTGGCCTAATCAGAACTGAGAAACAGAAAACAATCAAGTCATAAATTATTCAAGTAATATGGAATGTGTTCATGGGTTGCTTCAAGTCTTGGATTTTAATATTGGAAAATGCCGTATTTTGCACAAGAAATGTGCAAAAGTGACATAATAAAGGATTAAACACAGATAGAACAGACAGGATTTCAAGCAATGAAAGAGAAAAAAATCCTCTGAAAATCTCTTTTAAAAAAACTCAGACCCTCAATGCAACCTGAGCACAGAACCTTCTTGTGTGTGACACTGGATTCCTGAAGATGAAACGTGACCCAGAGACATTTAGGAAACTTCAAAGAGAAAAATTCAGCAGTAGGAAGTGCTTGCTACAAAGAATTTACTGAAACCCTGCACCCAAGGATCCTCTACATACCCACAAAATACCCCTAGAGCTGGGCATGCTTAATGGCTTCCACCCTCTTTTACACCAAGAGACAAATTCAGTGTTCCAATATGAAAAGGCAAAATGGCTTTTTTCAAAATCTGACCTTCCAGATTTTCAATTCTTTCAATGTTGTTCAAAGCTACATTTAAATATTCCAGCTTCTTTAGTTTGCTCACATTTTCTGTAACAAAACATAGATGGATTATTTCAGTTTTCAGCACTGGAAAGTATGATGGTTTCACTTGCTTACTTTACTTTAAAACAACAATGAAGCAGAAAAATAGGAAAGGACAAATCAGAATATGTACCACATTACTGGACATTAATATTTTAATGTTAATAAAAAGACAAAACAAAAAAGTTTTTTGAAAAAACACACAAAAAAAGCAAAAATAAATAAGGAAGTTATAAACACATTTTTATCACAAATCCATAAAACACATATCTAATTCAAGAGGAATGGCTGTAAAAGCATAGTGAGACATTCCATCTTGGGAAATGTGGGATATCTACAAATTCAGTGACATGAATCCTGTATAAACCACAGTTTACTAAGAACTTGAAGAGGTATTTTCTACATAATTCACAAACAAATGATGGCATCAATTTCTCAGAAAGAACTTGTGCAGCTTAGCTTGGATGTTTGTTCTTGTTGCAGTATTTCTGTAATGAAATGAATATTCCTGTGTTTCTGTATGATGTCAGAGCTGTGTTGAAGCCAGTGGCACCACTCACACACACGGGGATGCCTGAGAAGCCCCTGCCTGCCCACGAGAGCTGCATCAAGGTTTGCATTAAGAAGAGAAAAGACACAGCCCACCAGAGCCAACATGAAACATTTCCCTGTGATATTCTTGGAACTGCTGCGTCCTCTGCAAGCACATGTTGGTATCCACTGGGAAGAAAAACTCAACTGCAATGCTTTGTAACACAGCCCCTGTTGACAATGATTTTGGTCACCACCATAGTGTGGGGAGGGGTTGGTGGTGCTTGGTTTGATTGTTTTTTGGTTTGTGGTTGTTTGGGGTTTTTTTACATATGTCATTAAAGTATTACCTTGGAAAGCTATCATGCTATGCAAGAATATATGAATCAGCAAGTTGCATACTTTTTCAACTCCTACAGTTAGATTATGGTAACATAAAAACTGCTAGTCTCAAAAATGAAATTGCTGAAAAAATTTGTGTTCAAAAAGCAGCAATCTGAAGGTGGTATCCTGTGCTAACCTGAAGGAGGCCTGAGTGTTGACAGAAAAACCACAAGATGAAATCTTGTGCCTTACTAAGGACTCATTAACAGAGAGAAAACCGACTCATTTTAGTCCTTCTTTTGATGGGTCAAAGAAGCACAAAGCAGTTTAAAAAACTTGTTCTCTCTGGGAGAAGATTCCTGCACTTTAGGAAACACTAAATCTAAATCTCTCACTTTAGAGACAGAGTTTCCTGATGAGTCTCTTGAGAAAACTTAAAGGATTTGTCTACAAGTTCTGAGCACAGAACTTCCTCCTAAAACCTAAATATTTTTGTCTTCCTCTTAAGGAACTTCAAAGACATATATGAATATAATTTCTGAACACTTCTAAACTTCTTGTTGCTCATCTAGACGATACATGTAGAGTCTAAGCTCTTCCAGCCCAAGGCTTGATGTCACATCTTCCACTAAGGAATAAAACCAGACCATAAGAAATAATATCTTGTCCTGTGGTGCAGGAAGACCATTAAGGCTTTGTTGCAGAAAGTTTGGTTCATGCACACAAGAAAGTATTTTATCTGAATAAAAATTATTTCAATGTTAACAAAAAAATATGATTTGCATGAAAATTAAATTCTAAAAAGAATCTGAAAGAGCTAATCCTGTGGTATCAGACCCCATGGTATATGGTAAACTCCTTGACACTCAGCTACAAGATGGGATATTTAAACTATATCCTGATTTTTGAAATTTTAACCCATGAAAGGTGTTTCACACTCATATTCTAGTGACTTGTATCTCAGTAGTATCTTTTGAATTTTAAATTGCCCTTGAAAATTTCTGAGCTTCTTAGAAGTTTAATAAAGAAACCAGGAAAGGAACTCTTGTTAGGACCACATTCTCTTAAGTATAACAGGATATTTTTTTTTCTGATTTCAAAATTATGCATGTGAATACATTTTAAAAGAATCATACTGACAATACTTACCAATTTTTGGAATTAAGTTATTCTGGAGATAGAGAATTTTTAAATCTCGACACCATTTGTCAAGATGCTCTAGCTTTTCTATTTCCTGCTGATGTAAAGAGATTTCTTCCAGTGAAAAAATTTCACAGTTGTTATGCTCTGCTCGTCTTCTAACAAGATCTTCAGTGACTGAAAGAAACATTAGATGTCATATTTCCCTTTAATCATTTTCTGCCATCTGACTTAGGAGCAAATTATAAAATCATTAGAATATTTAGTTCCACCATACCAAATAGCCCAGTAGAAATGACAACAAAAATAAAATCTGCCAGAAAAGATATCAAGATATCAAGTAGCTTTGACCCACTCTGCCACAGTAAACATCTTTTGTGAAACACAATCACATCACCTGTAACATTTGCAAAGATCCATATGAAAACTGCTGAGCCTTACATAAGAATGTGATACAACCCTTGCAGAAATTAATCCAGCAGCCACTATTTTCAGCATAGCTTGGGTTGCAGATTGATTCATGTAGACAAGTAGTGGAGTGTTTTATGCTGTTTTATTTCCAGATGCCAGATGTTCACATCCCAGACAGCAGCAGGGGGTGGGGGGGAAGCAAACTACAGTGTGGCATCATATTCTTCCAGCAGCACAGGGGGCACAGAAACAAGCAGGATAAATGCTGAAAGTGGGCAGATATTTTCTATGCCATAACTAACTCATATTTAGAAATGTTTATGTTAGAATGAAATGTATATACTTGGTATTTCTTAGGCACTACCAGCTCATCAGAGCCAGCAAAGGAGTTTCAGTGGCTGAAAAACACCAGAGACCTGGGTTCAGTTATCATATTGTAATATTTAATGCCAGGCAGTCTCTCAAACACTGAAAAGGCTCTGTATCATGAAGGTAAAAAAATTCTACAAGAACCAGTGCTCACTCCTGAGCTAGATAACAGAACTTTGTTTCCAGCACACTGCACCAAAAAGTGCCAGCATTTTCCTCCCCTTGACAAGCACTGAACTGTAGTGAAGCTCTGAAGAAAAACACAGGGTTTTATCAAGTTAGCACAAGTATTTTCCTGATTTTTAATGCTGAAAAAAAAAGACAAAAAAGCCTTACAAAAAGGATCTGAAGAACAGCAAGTAAAAAGAAAAAATATATAAAGATCTGTGAAAACAAACTTCCTACCATGCATTAATTAAAAGTACTCTTTACTTCTTTGTCTCAGGGAGGTTTTGTGAAATTATCCAGCTTTATTAGTGGTCCTGGAATGGCTGCACACATTCCCATGGACCAGCAAACTAAGTACCAATACAGCCCAAAGAGCTCCTCTATCTGCAGTCTTCAGGAAGGGGCTGAAACTGGTTGTATTTATATTATATTATTTATAAATGTCCAGGCTTAAATCTCCCTTCTGCTCAAAAAGAGTTTCACCTGACAGAATTAATTTACAGAATTAAATGTGGAAATACAGATATTGGTTGAAGGGGGGAACCTATCTGCACATAAATCATATTGGGAAAGGTGTCTTTGTCTCTTTTAACCACACTGAGCAGGTTTATTGCATGTGAACAATCATCTTCCCTTCCACTTGATTTTGATTAAAGTAAGAGATAAAAGAGAAAAAAAGTCAATAATCGTGACTAAATACTTCAGTCTTCACATTAAATATGAAAAAACACTGACATTTTATTAAGTTACTTGGCAAATCTGCTGGAAATTGAAAGAAAAAAAAAGTCTGCTTACTACTATGTTTGGTTGCAGATTATTCAGTGCCACTATTACCAGGTAATTTTGAGTAGGAAAACAATACTCCCCAATCTGCATATATACACACTGGTGATGTGAAAAATGCATATTTTATGATTGGCTTTTCTCAAATATTAAAATGAATATTGTATGTGTTATGTTAGAAAGTTATACTGTATTATTTTTCTTAAGTAGTGTGTTAAATATAGTATTAGGTTATAACATAATGTTAAAATAGAAACTATGCTATGTAAAATACTTTTTTTAAAGAGAGGACATGCACAGAGATAGCAGCCACAGGACACCTAAATCTTTCAGAGAAAGAGAATTTATTGCCCCATTATCAGAAGAAACGAACTTCCTCCCGCCTCATTCATCCATGAAGACACCTTCAGGATTCAGAGGAAGAAGCTGGCACTGACCAGACAGAATCCTGTGTTTGAATGGAATTTATGCATCATGTATGAGGTGTATGAATATGCAACAGGCTGTTGTTTTTCAGGGTTAATCCTCTGTTAACATGGGTTCTCTTTCGGGCTTATGTTGCCCAGAAAATGTACCCAGACATCTGTTAACTCTGTTTCTACTGTCTCATATTGTCCTAATCCAAATTGTCCACATTTTTATTCCTCTAATTATATTACTGTTTTCATAACCATTTTATTACTATTAAACTTTTAACACGTTTTTAAAAACAAGTGATAGGTGTTTTTCACAGGTGGCAATATTATGTTCTATATCCATTATACAAAAAGAAGTCATACAAACTATTCCTGAAAGCTTAATTAAAGCCCAATTTCCATTTGCTGATGGAAATTGAAATTATTTTTGCAGCAATTCTCCAAAAATGTCCACTTTCATTAACAGATGAGCTGCAAAGCAGAGACAGTCTTTCACAATAGAAGCTACAGTGAAGCTTTAGAAATCTAATTTGACATCCTGTTGTAGGGAGCTGCCTGAATATTTGACATTTTGTGTAACATCCAGTTCATTGAAGAGGAATGAAGGAAACAAGCTTGCAAGAGAAAACAAATATTATATAAAATTTTAAATAACAGCATCTCCAGGACATTGACAAACACAGTGAACTCACTCAAAAGTTCATTAACCAGATTTTCTGGTGGTGTGTGCCGTAATAGGAGACTGGATCAGCAACCTGAGAGATCACAGCTACTCACAGGTTCCCATGAACACAGGAGGAAAGGAGGGATGACATCAATAAAGTGGAGAGAACAGATCTTGAAGTTGTAATGCCTGGGCTTCCAAAAATTACACATTTTACTCAAGAAAAGAAGCAGAAATGAAGAATAACAGTAAAGAAATTGAAAGAATAAGCAGATGGACAGCTGCAGGTGTTCAGGAGATGGTGGGGGAGGCTGCATTTCAGAAAAGTGAACTATGCAACCATTACTTTTAGACTCAAACTCATGCTGTGCTGTTCAGGAGATAAAGTCATTCTCCTTCAGGCAGTGCCTGCTCCACGAGGGCATCTGCCAGCTTCCTGCAGGGAGAAGGAGCTCCTGTCCAAAGCACTGTGTCAGCCCAGCATGGGACTGACAGTCCAGTGATAATATACAATCAAAATAGATTACAAGAAAAATCACAGAGGAAGGGAACTCCTTTTTCATGAGTAAAAGGTGCGGGTGCTCAGTCTTTTGGGTCATACTGCTGTACCTGTAAAAGATGATCAGTTCATAAGTAACAGTATGGAGTGTTTTACCTCATTTGGGTTTTTTCCACATCTGACAGACCTGGGCTCTGACATAAACCATCCTATCCAGCATCCCCCCTTGCAGCGGCTGCCCCACCAAGGAGGGGTCCCCATCAGGGCCACCCAGTCCCCACTGCTGCCCCTCCCAGGGCTGCTTTGGGAGGCAAGGAACCCCTGTGCTTCTCGCGGTGAGATAAAATGGATGTTATGGCCAGGCAAGAGGAAAATCTGACAATTATGCAAGAGAGGCAGGAGGGCAGGGGGCTGCCAGGGGACTGTGGGGATGGTGGGGAAGGGAGACAACATTGGCGAGAGGGAATGTGAACCAGATAATTGTTTAGATTGGAAAATACCTTTAAGATCATCTAGTATAACCCAGCACTGCCAAAGCCACCACGAAACCATGTCCCTAAATGTCACATCTACGTGAGTTTTAAATAACTCCAGGCGTATTGACTCCCCCAGCTCGTCGCTCAGCCTGTTCCAGCGCTTGAAAACCCCTTCCATGAACAAATTTTTCCCAACATCTAAGCTAAACCTCCCCTGGCACAACTTGAGGCCATCTCTTGCCCTGTCACACAGGAGAAGAGGGCGGCCGCCCTTGACCACAGCCTCCTTTCAGGGAGTTGTAGGGAGCGATGAGGTCTCCCTGAGCCCCCAGGCTGAACAGCCCCATCTCCCTCAGCCGCTCCTCATTGGACTTGTCCTCCAGCCCCTTCCCCAGCTTTGTCGCCCTTCTCGGACACGAAGGAGGCGCGCAGGGCGGGGGACCCGTCCTGGAGAGGAGGGCAGGGCCCGGGGAGGGGAGGGAAGCGGCGCTCTCCGACACTCACTGCGCACCATGGCCGCCCTCAGGCGCCGCCGCCATTGCCGGCCGCGCCGCGCTGCCACAGCAACGGTCCCGGGCGGCGGCGCTGAGGCGGATCCGGCCCTGCCCTCCCTCGGCAGGCGGAGATCAGGGAGTTCTCCTCAGGCAGAAATCTCACGTCTCGTCCTTTGCATGACACTTCTGTCCTCCTCCTGCGTATCCGTCATCTAGTTTGCCTCACACATTTTGGGCTGAAAGCTTGTTTTCCGTTGTTTGTGAAGGCAGCTTGTTCCAGTGATTCACAGTCTTGTACAATTTTTAGCATCGTAGAACAGTTTAGGTTGGAAAAGACCTGTAAGATCACCAAGTCCACCCGTTAGTCTGACACCGCCAAGTCATTGTGGAAAAACTCCAGTCACTTGTTTTTTTAAAAAAAATAAAAGTTTAATAGTAATTAAATGGTTTTAAAAATATTAATACCATTAGAAGAATAAAAATGTGGACAATTTGGATTAGGACAATATGAGACAGTAGAAACAGAGCTAACAGATGTCCGGGTACATTTTCTGGGCAACATAAGCCCGAAAAAGAACCCATGTTAACAGAGGATTAACCCTGAAAACCAACAGCCTGTTGCATATTCATACACTTCATACATGATGCATAAATTCTATTCAAATACAAGATTCTGTCTGGTCATCGTCAGCTTCTTCCTCTGAATCCTACCAGCACCTTCGAAGCAGGAAGAAGTTCATTTCTTCTGATAATGGGGCAATAAATTATTTTTCTCTGAAAGATTTTGATGTCTTGTGGCTGCTATTTTGCTGCAAGTCCTCTCTTTAAAAAAAGTATATTGCATAGTATCGTTTCTATTTTAACATTTTTTATAACTTAAAACTATATTTAACACACTACTTAAGAGAATTAATACAGCATTACTTTCTAACACAACACATATAATATTAATTTTAATATTTGAGAAAAGCCAATCATAAAATACACATTTTTCACATCTCTAAACCATGTCCCCCAATGCCAGGGCTACACCTCTTCCAGATTTTTCCAGGGATGGCAACTCCACCACTTCCCTGCACAGCCTGTTCAATTTTGGATCACAACCAGCATCGGATCAATGTGGTGACATCAGGAAAGTCATTCTGTATTTCCTACCTGTCTTCATTAACCTAAAGGTCTAATCAAACTGAAGGGTCATCTTCCACTAAGAGGAAATTCACCTATAAATTTAAACAAGGCAGTAGGAATTTTCACAATTATTAAATTCATTTTTTTAGCCATTTACCTCTGATGTAAATGCAGCTCCCCACAGCCACTCTCGCAGGTTTCTATCTATATTGCAGATTAGAGGAGTATGAAGGTGCCATTGAGTTAAGGCTCCTGAGATTTGTGGAGATGATGAGACACAAAGGAGCAGAAGTAGTTTATGCACGTTGACTCCATAGTATTTGTCCTGGCCTATCTGACTGGATAAGTAACAACTCCACTCAGAGGACAGGGAGGTTTACACAGATGGTTGGATGTGGCCCAGGGCTCCTGCGCAGAATCACAGACATTGAAGAAGGACCACTAATCCTCCTACCTACACATTTATATCAAATTGCAGGCCTCTTCAAAGAATAGTTATTTGCTATTTCACTCGGGAACAGAACTCACAATCAAAGTATTAATTTCAAACAAGGAAAAAATCTTGTTTTCGCTGTGTACAGTATTTTAAACCCTGTGTTTATGTTGTATAACATTGAAATGCCTATGTTATTTGGTTAAGCTAAAGTCAAGGGGTGAAAGTGTTCTTCCTTTTTTCAGGTATCCTGGATGATAATTCTGAAGAAAAGAATATAAAATCTGCAATTAATTAAATTACCAAATAAGTGAGTTGACTTAATGAGTGGGTTGACTTGGAAGAATGCCAGTGCCCACCAGCTTTTTTTTTTTTCCTCACTTCCCAGCCTCAACAGAAAATGGGGAGAAAATATCATAAGAAGCTCATGGATTGAGGTAAGGGCAGGGACATCAAACAGCAATTACCATCAAGGGCAAAATGGATTCAGTTTGGGGAAATTAATTTAACTTTTTGCCAATTAAACAGAGTAGGATAGAGAGACATAATGACAAATCTAAATCCACTCTCCTTTTATTTTTCCCTCCTCCCCAGCATCACTCCACGTCCTTGTACCTCGATGTCCTGAGTTAAGCCACAGTTTGTTTTAATCAGTGCATACATAGGTCCTGTTTGACAAATCTAGTTCAGCTGCAGGACTTCTTCTTCAAGCTGGTAACTTCTCAGTTGTGATGAACACAAAAGTAGAATTCTCTGTACACCAGTGACTGAAAAGCTCTCAGAATGTGTTTGTTTTTCTCTTGTGAAGAACAGGGTTTTTTGTGACTCAGGGCTAAATTATTC
The DNA here is from genome assembly GCA_024362935.1 of Setophaga petechia. Taxonomy (NCBI): domain Eukaryota; kingdom Metazoa; phylum Chordata; class Aves; order Passeriformes; family Parulidae; genus Setophaga; species Setophaga petechia. The sequence goes on from JANCRA010000011.1 coordinate 17,450,639, forward strand.
AGGAAGACAGTAAGCAGCACTTAGGAGCATGTTTGCAACACACTGGTCCTCACCTGGTGGTCTGGCACACACAGGGCAAAGCTGGGTGCTGAAGTATGTTGTGTTCTTTATTTTCACACCATTGTTGTTTTTTTCTTTTTTAAATTATGTACCAAGAGTTTTCAGCAGCACAAGCCTGAAATCCTAGCATGAAGCAATGTACATGCCAGAGATAATGTAAAGAACCACATTACAAACAGGACATTGGAGATGAGAAGGAAGAAAAAGTCACCTCTGGCATGCCTGTCATGAAGAAATTCAGTTTACCATTTTAATATATTGCAACTTTATTTTTTTCATGTGTAAAACAATGCAATATGTATTTTTATGTAATGACAAAAACAAGCTTTATAGCATTATTATTACAATGCTAGCATTTATAGCATTTATAGCATTATTACTACAGAAATATTTTGAACATGTCTTGACTTTGTCCATATATACAATCATGTAAGGTGCTCCAACCCCAGAAAATTGATATCCATGGACAAAGCTGTTGAAATGCTGCAGCTTAGAGTCTCAGCTGGTGTAAATCAGCTGATTGATACCCACTCAGAATTTAAACCTATGTATTTTTATTTATTTCCTACTGAATTACCATTTTTTCAAATATTATTTTTTATTTTTCTATTATGCTAGGTAACATAGTCACCAGTGCAAAACAAGGCTTTATGTTTGCACTAAAGTACCAAAAACCTTCCCCCAAAAAGCACACAATCTGCAGGGCAGGACATGAACTCACAAATAAGAAATTCACTGAAATATATGCAATTTCTAACAATAACAATCTTCATTACCAAAACACACTCTCAAATACAAGAAGAAATGAGAACAGGAACAACTTTACTGATACAGAAATGCCAGAGACAGGGGAGAAAAAAAGCAGCGTGAGAAACCATAAAAAAGGAAACCATATAAATGAAGTAACAGTTTTGCTTGGTGTATATAGAAATGTGCAAAGAGGTTTACAAAATAGTGCAGCCCATTAATAAAAATGTGCATCAAAAAGCAGATTTTGCAGAACTGGACTAAGTAGTCATAACATGTATTCTGTACCATGTAATTTATTCCATATAACTTAAATAAAATATGGTAATCTTTCTATGGTTTGGCTTCTATGAGTAATGCTTTCAGGATAACTACAAACCAGACTTGCTCACAGACCAGGAACACTAAAAATTAAGGAATGGCATCAATATTATCATCTTCCACATAAACATTCCCCCTATAAAGCACTACATGATATATACCCATGAATGACCCTGAAATTCAGCTGAACACAGCTGAAGTAAGAGATAAGACAAGATGTCACGATAAAGATCATATATATTAAAAAAGCAATAAATTGTGTGAAAAAATACACAGGGGGGGTATAAATCTACATCTCAACACTTCTATTTGATTCTTTTCTCTAAATAAGGTGCTATATTAAAGGGCAATAAACATTTAATCACTGGGGACAAAAAACCCCATAAAATTCTTGTATTCATAAAATAGTTGTTTCCTCTGTTAGTATATCTGTCAGTTAATCACTAATCAATAAATGGTTTTACTCTGAGAGAATTATATTCCAGAGTTATCCTAGGCTTGATACTGTAGTTACCAGAAGCTGCAAATACTCATTGCCTCTGAAAGTCTGGATTTACATATTTAGGTTGGAATTTTTTTTTTTTTCAGTTTTTCATCAGAAAAATCCTGGCTTCAATTTTTTTATCGAACAGGAAGAAACACATGATTGTGCCTCTTTTCAGAAAAAAAAGATGAGGCATGTTTTTATGTCCATAGGAGTACATGGAAGGGAACTGTCAAAGCCAACCATTCTGGTAACTCACTAGAACTTTGTTAATTCAACCTCCACAAATATCAGGGAAATCAGATCTTAATAGATCCTGAGCATTTTATTTTTAGCCCTTGAACTCCAGTTGAGAAATTGTCCCAGGAGTTCCGTCACTCCAGATCCGAAGGATTCTAGTTTATAGTTTGTATTTTTTAATAGACAGATTATAGGAATTTATGGTAGACCTTTTTGTTTCCCTTCAATCTCAATCAGATTTTTCTTTGATAATTTACAGTGAACTAATGCGTTTACAGTGAACTCTTCTACTTTTCAGCATAATTGCTTTGATGACTACAGGGTAATTACAGTCTTAGACTTTTCTCTCAGAATGGGATTTAAATTTCTAGATTATTATTTCAAGAGATGGTTATTTAAACACTAAAAATCTTTATAATACTTTAGTTTTAAAATTACTTTAGTAATGGACTTTTTACGATAGACATAAAATAGATAACAAAATATTTACATGTTTTACATAGGGATGTTTACTCTCAGTTGTCTCTGTACTTTAAATAAAGAAGAGGAATTATTTAACACTTACAGTCTTATTCAAGTGCATTAACTACAAGTAAATATGAGGATGAGTATAATAAATACTGTTTTAGTTACATAGTAGATCAGTTATCACAGGTACTCAGCCACTATCCAAACCCATTATCTTTGATAACATGTTGTAACAAGAAATTAATACATAAAATATGAGATTACATCATTTTTATAAGAAAAATATTTCATGGGAATTACAAAACACTTTTCATTATTGATATAAGATACTACAGATATAGCACTTCTTTGTGTGTTTTCTTTCAGGAAAGAAATAAAAAGAACAAAGGCCTTACTCACATTTGACCAGAAGAAAAATAAAGCTAAAATTAATTGTGTTTTGGAGGAAGAATACTATCAAACCTGTTTTTTTTTTTCCCACATGAATGTGTAACCATGACCAAAGGGAGGTATCCAGAAGTTCAATGCTAAAGAGATGATGAAAATAAATTGGAGGAGGAGGAAAAATGAAAACTGTTATTGAACTCATTTCAAAATGCACAGAAGTAACAACTCTGCTTTTAAATTTTTAAGTAAAAGAGTGCAAGAGACAAGCACGTTTTGAACTGTGGAAGGTCATGTTTTGCAGTACGCTGTGTCAGTCTGTGTTTAGTTTAGTCCTGCCACAGAACAAGTGCCGAGTTCTCTACTCCATCCTGTTGCACCTGTTTTGGTTAACACTGACAGTGGCTTTCAAAACCAGAGGAAGCTTTCAAGCTCTGGCGTTTCAGCCCTTATACAGACTTTAAGAAGTGCCACATGTGGCATCTCCAGCTTGGCATGCTGTGAGTAGGACATTTTGTCACCACAGGCAAAGTGATTAAATGCCTGAACTCCTTTCTAAAATGCTTTGTTCTCAGGATTAACACCCTCCTCCTAAGAGCTGAAAGAAAGGTTTTCCAGGTTGTGTCTGCAGCTGTGCAGATGCCTTTAGATCTCAAAAGCTGAACTTCACTCAACCAGGAAACTGATGAAGAAGGCTGTTCTAGCCACACTATAAGGAACACAAACTGGGCCCAGCTCCACTTGGTTCCTTTTTTTCATTTTTAACTGTACAAAGTAAAGACATAAAGGAAATAACAGAGCCAGGACTGGGATGACCAACTCCAAGTACAAATAAATCAGTGCTCTTCTTTTAAGGGTTTGAGCTGTAGCAAGGCTTAGAAATGCTTGATAAACAGAAACTAAAGTGTGAGGATGAAGAAAAAGAATAGGGAATAGAAGAATGTCTACGTATTTTTCAGATATTCTGGACCAATTCATGTGGATGCTGCTTCACTGCTTCGGTGGAATGCAACCAGCTCAGAGCAGCACAGCACCTGGTCCTGCTGTTCAGTTCACACTTGGGAAAAGGAAGGCTTGTTTTGCCTGTTACTGAAAAACATGTTTTCTCTGGGCTGAAGCACAGCAATTGTTAACAGCTTACACTATTTAGACACTGCTGCCAGACGACAGAAAGAAAATATAAAACCCAAAAGGAATTGTAGACATCAAAGTGGAATAATTTGCAGTGAAAACTGGCAAGGGTCCTGTAGTTAAACCTTCTTTGAATGAAAAGTCCATGGAACCTTTCTGATATGTTTGGACCCTGTTCCATAATAGGACTCATTCCCCAGAAAAATATGGAATTATTTCTAAACTTAAATATGTACTTACCAATTGTTCTTTATTTCTTATTATTGTCTGTGGGGGGAAAAAAAGAAGAATACATTTTTGTATGTCTTGATTTAAATCACAGTTTCTTAAAATTATTATGTATTATCAGTAGGTCCTGCTTGACAAATTCAGCTAAGCTGCAGGACTACTTGTTTGAGCAGGTAACTTCTCACTTGTGATGAGCATAAGAGAGGCATTCTCTGTATACCTGCTGCTGAAGAGCTCTCAGAGTGTGTTTTTCTCTTGTGAAGAACAGTTTTGTTATGACTCAGGGCTAAGCTATTCAGGAAGAGGGAAAGCAGCACTTTGGGGCATGTGCTTGCAACACACTGGTCCTGACCTGGTGGCTTTGGTAAAACCAAAGTTTTAGGGACTAGATACATAGCAACAAACTGATACATCATCTGTCAGAAAGTAGGACTGTCATTGCATTGGGGCTGTCCAGGTTGTGCCTTGCTGCTTCTGACTTCCAACATACCCAATTCAAAGGCTGAGGTCTGCCAGATTGTCTTGGTGCCCTTGGCATACACAGATCTCCTGAACCCTGACAGCTTCAGAAACAAAAATGATCCTCTTGAGCTTCACTTTCAGCCCATAAAAATTCAGATGAGCCCAAACTTTTTAGTCTTATAAGCATTTTGTATTTTAGACATTTAGAATGTTGTGGTGCAAAAAAAGGTGAAAGAATGGTAATTCATAAATCCAGCACAACCATACTTACTTTCAGCATGAAAGCCTATGTGTGAGCTAATGGTGCATTGGGTTAGAGAGGCCAAATTATATCAATTCTGTAGTCCCTGGAAGTTGGTGATGTGGCAAGCATCACAATTAGCTGGTTTTATTTTTTCCAGTTTAAAAAAAAAGGTTAGGTCTGGTGGCCTGGGAGCAGACTACAGTGCGAGGCTTGAATGTGCGCCTCTAGAATCTTAAATTGCCCTGCTTGGACTGCGACTGCATCATGTTATGGCAGATTAGGTTTACCTCCCTTTTCTGCTACAACATTTATTGCACATTATGAAAAGGCAGGGTTTTGAATTAAAAGAAAGTTTCTTTGAATACAAATCAGTAACTGGAAATGCCAAATGCTCCATCAGTAACTTCAGACCCCACCTTCTATCTTCTGATTTGAAAAGAAGAGGAGGAATCTCCTTGCTCTTCTTAATATAAAATTTCTAAATTTCTCTATTCATCACATGACACTGGAACCACTTACCAAAATTTAGTTGTTTTGAAAAATGTATCGAGACTGAAGAAAGAGGACACAGCAGCATCTTGGGACAAAAGAACTGTGAAATTTAAATGCAAAATGCTGTAACGGATTGAAGGCTACATTTATCCCCATTTGACTATATACTGCTTTTATTAGGATCAGTAAGACCCATGGATATACATTCAAGGAAATAATTTGTTCCTCAGATGTGACTTAGTAAAAAAAATTATGCTGGAAATAAAGAAATTTTATACTTACAAACTAAAATCATCAGCAACAAAGTGGCAGACAGTCCTCCCATAAAATATCTGAGAACATAACAATACCCAGAAATGTTAAAAAAATTCAAGGGATGCATATTGGGTTAAAAGAGGTGAAGCTTGAGTGGGAGGAGGAGGAAGGGTTCTTGCAGATGAACCCTCTGAACTCTGGTAGGTGAACTGTAATTTGAACCTTTAAATTACGTAAACTGTTGAAGATAATCTCCTGGAAAGAAAGAGCTCAGCATTCAGACTGAGAGAAAAATCCACTTAGAAAGACATGGATCCATTCTGACTCTTTTCAGCCTGCCAAAACTCCTGCCAAAGCACACTTGGCAAAGTAGCTTTCATATCTGCATACATACTTCTTATTTTTGTGCATATCTATATAGCTCAGATATTTGCCACACTTTGAAAATGTGACCCTGAATTTAAGTTTTATTCACCAGTTGAAATGAAGCAAGCACTCATGTCAGAAACAGAAAATAAAATAAATTAAAATTACCTTGTACATACTGAAATGATTAAACACATGATCAGTGCAACCATCTGAGAAATGACATTTTGCACTGTCCTGGATTCTAAAAAAAAAAAATCAGGAAAATAATGGGTTTTAATGAAAGTAAATATATGACAGGATGAGTTTGCAAAGGCTACCTGTGAGACCAGGCTCTTCTGCTGCTTTTAAAGTGAACTCGCCTGGAGTGATTCAAAGCAGAAACCTAATTTTCATGCTCTGGGTGTCTCTCAGGAGTCTTTTTCCCCCACAACTACAGGAACACTGTGCCCTCCATGCTCTCAGAAAACAAACCTTTCTGCATAATTGCCTGTTTTAGTTTTTGCTCCCATGCCCTTTCCTCCATTTTCCTCTTCACTCCTCTTTTCTTTTATTTTTTTCTGAAAAAAGGGTGAGGGAAAGATGTGAGCAGGGGGTAGTAATTGAATATAGTTTTTAGGATTTTGTTATTTTTAATAATTAATTTAAAATATATGTTTTAGCAAATAAATTCTATTCTGCAAGGGGCCAGATCCATATTTTTAATGTATTTTTACTTCGCTCTAAAAATGAGGCATGCCAGAACAAGAACATAACATGCCTGCATTGCTCCAATTCTCTTCATTTGCATTTATCATAAATGAAGAGCAAGATTTTGAAGCACAAAATGGTTCCTCAAAATGAAGAAACTCATCATCTTTGGTGAGAAATGCTCCATTAGATGCTGGAATTCGCCTTTGTGACACGTGGTTATTATATTCAGATGAAAAGTCTGAATCACCTAGAAGAAATGCACATATAACTGAGATTGCACAGAAGAAGAGCTCTGAGACTTTGTATTAATGAATTTAGGAATTAATTACTGAATCACAGGAGAGGTTGCAAATTGTTATGGGTAGGGAATTGGTGGGTTCAAATGTATGCTGAAGGAAATATGCAGAGTAAAGACAAAACTGTATAGGGCATAACAGATGAAGTTATTTAAAGAGCCACGGGAAAGCAGACAGTGCCAGGTGTTAATCACACCAGAATAAACATTCCTGGTGATGACTTTGCATTCAATTCAGTCAAAGAATTACTTTTTGGCACAGAGGTCTTTGCAGACTCATACTCAGTTGTAATGCCAGGAGCTCTATTTATCCCTTAGGATTCTGTAATAGTTCATTCTATCCTTTACCTGCACACGTTGGCAGACAACACCTGCATAACTTCCAGAGATACCCAATTCACACTAAACACAGACTGCATTGTTGTACCTTGATTACCAAGTACCTGATCAGGGCTTACCAATATCACTGTGACTGGCTTCTAGTTTACTGCATCCATCAGGCCAAGGATCCTCTACATGGGAGAAATCCATCCTGCTGGGAATGGTGGAGCTGAGCCATGAGCTGGAGGCACTGAGATTGAACAAGCTGTCAAGAGAGCGACGGATTTTCTTCCTTCGCCTGAATACCCTAGAAAGAAGGGATGTTGCCAAGGAATAGAGTTGATTATTCTTGTTGAGCAGGGACAGAACTCTAAAGCTTGCAGGAATGACATGAAAGAACCAAGTTCTGGGTGCTGCTCCCAACCTGTTCTTGACCCTGGGCACGTCACCAGGAATGGCTGCTGCACACCACAATGTGTCAGGGAATGTATTAAAAGTAGGGCTGATCATGCTCTTGTGATACTGTGGTACTGTAGTACCAAATATCACAGCTACTGCTCTCTGATAGTACTGTGAGTGCTACCTATGATTTTCACTGCTGTATCTGATTTGGGGTAGTCTAAATCCATTGAATTCCAGGTTTCTTGAACTATATTTTACATACCTTTCTAAATTGTTTTTCTTCTGAATCATGAGATGTTTTTGTTTGAGTAAGAATTCCAGGACCAGACTTTTTTATTTTTATGTATGTGTTGTGTGTATTTTAGACAAAGATATTTACATCAATATATATATATACACACACATTTTTCTTAGTCCTTATCAGACTAACACCCCATTGGCAAAATGAGCTGTAACTCTATCCTTTTCCTTTACTGGACATGACTGTTGCAGACATCCTTTCACTAAAAATCCTTTCTTGGGATTTTTTCCCCTCTGAGAAGCCGAGGCCTCAGAAACAAAATGTAAACAATGGTTATCTACTGCTGTGGAATGCATCAGGTTGATTTTTAATTGGCCCATCTTGAATGTTTGCAATTAATGGCCAACCACAGACCAGTTAGCCTGGACTCTCTGTCCGAGCCACAGATCTTTGTTATTCATTCTATTCTATTCTTAGCTAGCCTTCTGAGAGGAAACCTTTTCTTCTATTCTTTTTAGTATAGTTATAATGTAATATATATATATATCATAAAATAATAAATCAAGCCTTCTGAACATGGAGTCAACATTTTTGTCTCTTCCCTCATCCAAGAACCCCTGTGAACACTGTCACACATGACTTCAATTATAGCAACAGCTCTGCACTAAAGAGATTTAGGTAGTAAGATGTGACTGAAAATCAGGTACTTTCATTCACTGCACTCTCTAAAGCAATTGACATGTTCCCAATCAGAAGTAATGCTGGTCATAATGCTGAGCAAAATGTAGACAGACACAAAGACACCTCCAGATACACCTCTAGATAAGGCCAGAGATGGAGGCAATCACCAACACGGAGTAAAATCTGCATGTAGTTCACTTACCGAACTAAATTCTCTTTGTATGTAACACTGGTGTGGGATGGTGTCAGTGTTATGTTGCCCTCTTCATCAGACAGAAAACTGTCTTCTGTCAAAACATAATAACCATTGGAAAGCAGTCGAGGGCTGCGGCGGTGTGTAGGAACAGAGCCTGTCAGAGGGTTTGTGCAGCACTCATAGGCAGGGTCGTCATCCAAAAAGGCACAAGCACAACTGAAAAGGAGAAATGAAAGCCTCTAATTTAAAGAAGGTCTGGACAGAGCAAACACATGATTTAATAGTAATAAATTTACATTTCAAGCTGATGGGGACTGGTAATGACATAGATTTAAAATACATGGATCAAATGATATTACTCTGTACTGGGGGTTTCAGCCAGCTGATGTGTGCATCACACGTTCCAGAGCTTCAGATTACAGGAGGGATACATGCCAGGGGAGCATTTCCTGAAGCACAGAGCCAGCTTGAGCTCAGAAGTGCTCAGTGTGTTTCTGTGGCAGTGCTCTTGGCCAAGGAGTCCTGCTGGACCTACACCGACCTGGAGCCATCAGAGGCATTCCAGTATTTGACTTCTCTGAGTTCCTCTACATGGCACAATCTGGGTGCCCCTGAGCCAGGCAGGATTTACTTGCTTTTTTATAAACTAGCCATACTTGATGAAGATGTAAGGATACATGTAATTCTCACAAATCCTAAAATGCCATGCAGCTGGAACAACATAGGATAAAGCCCACACACTGTGATAGCTCCATCCAGCACTGAAACACAAATGACTTTGGGATTAAATACAGCACAGAAAAATATATTCTCTGGTGTTTAAAGTAGAAGGGAGTAATGACAGAGGTGAAAGGATCTAAAAGTTGTAGACATTGTATTTAATGTGACTAAAATTAATTTATGGTTATACCTTTCCCCTTACCACCTATGAGTTCCAAACTGCCATGTAGTGACATCATGGAAAGAAGGGAAGACACTGGATTGATTTAGTGTCTGACCTGTGTTTCAGTAAGAGGTTTAACTACCCCATATGGCATGTCACAGAGAGATACCATAATTTCAGTGTGGGGAAAAGCAGATGGAAGAGAGATACCCCAAAACCCTGTAATTGCAAAGCCAGTGTTTCCAACCTCCACAGCAGTACTTCTGAACCTCCATTTAGGGCAGTAATTTAATTATGATCAGCACTACATTTCTCAGTGGCCCAAAAGGACTTTTACAAAATCTATGCCAAAACAAAAATAAAATTAGGCAAGTGTAACTTTCCTTAATACCTTGGAAAAATATGTCTTGAGAGGCTGTGTCTATGCTCTTCATTAAATGGTGTTGAACCTGCAGAGGCAAAGGTGAAATCAGAAGGAATTGTTATCATATTTATTGACAGGTAGCTTGTGCATACCAGAAAGATAATAATAATAATAAAAAAAAGAATATAAAGGCAAGAATTAGAGGAGCCAAAACATATGAAGGAATTGAGGAAAGACTTAGTGTTTATAGGAAACTCATCTCAACCAGAACAACACAGAGCCAACAGAAATCAGATATCTGTACTCTGCCCAAATAACAGACTTGAGAGAAATAATTAGGCACACAAATAAAATAACTGCAGTAATTTTAAGTTGTTTTATCAGAAATTTCCTTCATGCCAAAGCTAGAACCTGAACTGGCACTAGATACAGGGTAGAATGGAAAGGCCACCATTACCACTATATTATATTTTTCAGATGAAAATTGCAGACATAGCACAATGAGCGCAGGGATTGCTACAGTGACAAATATTTGACAGTAATATGTGGCAGGAGACTAAGGAAATAGGATTTGTCTGGATTACCATGGCTCAAGTGTGCAAAGTGCTACTGGATATTCTGCACCTGACAGAATCAATCTTACAAAATATGAGCAAGGCCTATGCATAGGGAGAATTTATGTCTATTATTCCATAAAAAGATAAAAGATATGATCTTTCCCCATATTACCTTGTCTCTCCTGAATCTTTAGAGCTTCAGACTTACAACTCTGTTAGTAAATGCCCATTGTTCACCTCTGATAGGAGATAGGGCTAAGAGAACTTTATATTTTTATGTTCAGTTATGAGCTGAGGCAAAGAAAAGACATGAAGGTCAGGGTTTCCACTTAGGTAATCTTGTTTAACCTCCTTGGCAGCTCAGTTGTCAGTCACCAACTGGGTGTGAAGGCTGACTCAGCCTTGGGACCAGGCAAGGTGATGAAAGAAGAGAAGTAAAACCTTCAGGGTATTTTTTCACAAATCAGTCCCATTACCTTGGTCCCATACATACTGCTTCTCCTACCCTCTGGAAAAAAAAAATCACTTTACCATGAACGAATTATGCTCTAATGGCTGCAAAAATAACTTGAGGAGGGGAAAATGGAAAGAATTTGAGGGAAGGTACAGAGAGATCAAGAAGCATCAGTCAGAACACCACAGAGCAAGTTGTACAAACAGTGGGACCAGTGGTGTATTTCATAGTTTGACATGTATTAGAGCTATTTTTAACATACAACTACGTCCTGAAATAATTTCTCTTATTTTAGGTAAAATCATGATTCTTAAATGTGTAAAAAATCTTATATTCAAAACCAAGAAATGCATTCAAACTCTAGAAGAAGATACAGGAAGGACTCAACAAGCAGTTTGTAGATCTGGATATAAACCAAAACCAGCAAAATGCTAAGTCTTATCAGTCAAGGAAGAGCCCCTCCACAAGGTATTTATTTTTATTAAAACTGACAAATGTATCCAAATTTATTTGTTCCTGGAGTTGATGCAATATGTGATGTTCCATACATCTTGAAAAGGACTGTTTCATACACCCTAGGGTAACAATGAATATCGATTATCTGTAAAAGAGTTTAAAAAGAAATGGAAGTATGTTTTGTCTTGTTTGAAAATCAGGATGTGTAAGACAGTATCAGCGATATAGATCGAATTATTAGTTATAATGTATTCTCACTTAGGCAAAAGTAACTGATTCTAGGGCAAATTTGTTTGAAAAGGATGTATAGAAGCATATGTCAGGATCAGTTATATCTATCACAACTGTTTAATAATCTGAAAGTGAAACTTTTCAGCAACTGAAACCCACAGCACAGCTGTATTGCACACAATTCTTTCAGTTATGAAAATAAAAAGCAGCAATGTCTAAAAAAGAATAACTTTTAGGAGTGGCAGCTTTCCTGTGGGGTGGTGCTTTCACTAGGAAGTGTTGACACATGCTGATCACAGTGGCAGAACAAACCACAGTCCTTCTGTTCCTCATTTGAATTCTCTCATAACTTTGCAAGGTACGTCTCTGCAGGATGTTTATTTGCCACCCTCCAGAGAAATAAAATTTAAGATAAAATAGAGCATATTCATCTATTTCTAAAGGAAAGTGAGCAATATGCATATGCAGATACACTACTGGGGAGGCAAGGCATTTCCCTCTTTTTGAGAACAGTTAATAAGCAGCTGTAACTTGCTTTTAAACTATTTTAAGTAATGATAATATCAGGCTTCTGTAAACAGTCATGGAACAGGCAGTCCAACAGATTTTTTTGCTGCCCATGATCAGGAAAATTTTGGCTCATGCCTAATGAAGAGAGTTCTTGAAAATAATTCAATCAATGATGGAGAAAACATGGAAACATTATGTTGTAGACAATGCTGCACAGTGTTCTGCTTTCATTTAATATTCAGTCCTATTTCTGTGCTATTAATAGCGTGAGAAGCTATAGTAATGACATAACAAAACAAAGCTTCTCGACCACCACTATACAATGGAGCAGAGGTACTGTGTCTGTACTCCATGAAATGAGCCATCAACACAGCACATCTAAACCGTGGCATGAGAAAAAGCCAACAGCTCTATGAAATCTCACTAAAAGCCAATCTGAGGTGAATGTGGCAACATTTTATGTCATGAATCCAAATAAAAAATTTAAGCCAACAACGCCCCTTGGATTTCAAAACACACAAAAGTTCATGTTGTAATATAAACAAAAAGTCATTGTGCAAACCAGTCAGTTTTAACTACCTTTCCCTCCAAAAGTCAAATTAGTGTTTAAGCCAATGATGCCTTCAGCGTACAATCTAAATATTTACATTAGTACCGACCAAAATATTGTGCTAACTATTCAAATAGCTGAAGCCCAGGCAACCAGTTTTATTCTATTTTATCTACCAAACACAAGAGTCTACAAAGAGTTTTATTTGTTCACACATATCAGTTGTTTTTGAAGAGCAGCTTTGTCTTTTCTCCCTGCAGGTAATGGTAGCAACATTCACAAAACCGCGAAACTTCCTGAAGAGCAGCACAGAAATGAACGCAAAGCTTAGCTATTCCTCAGCTGACAAATATATTAAGAGATAAATAAGTCTAAAATCCTTCAAACCTGGAAAATCCATTTCACAATTAACACATGCGTGCAAAAATTTTCTCTTCATCAGCGGGAGAGCCCGTGGGACGGCTGGTGGAGGCTTGAGCAGCTTCCTGGGAGAGCTCAGCCCAGGCTCCTCGCAAGGGCAGCTCTAGCAAGTCCCTCGTTTCCTTTTGAAAACAGCCCGTGCAATCAGCGGCACAGAGCCCCAGTGAGGTCACGTTTCCTGTAAAGTAGCCTCACATCAGAGGCATTTGTTCTGAAGAGCAAACCGAAGATAAAGATTAGCCCACGAACGCTCCTGCCGGCTGTTGCGAAAGAGAAGAACCACTACAAAAAACGTCTCGCCCCAAGGATCGTACAGAGAACAAAGACAGAACATTTTCTCATCAGTGACACAGTGTTTTGTTTCAGATTTGCTTTGCCACCTCCACAGAAAACTTTCAAGTTGTGTATACAAATCATTCCATTTGTTGAAATACTTTGTGAGCCTGGCAGGCTTTGATGCAAGAAAACGATACAGTTACCAAAAAAAAAAAAAAAAAAAACCCAACATAAAAAACCCAATACATTTTGCAAAAGCACAGTTGTACAGAAGATGCATTTGGGCAGAGTTCAGAGCTATGTTTCATAGTTGAAAACATTACTGCAAATATATGCCATGCAATGTTAATATAAATTCCATAGAAAGGAGAAAACATAGTCATTGTTGCATGCTAAATGTTTCATACTCTGTAAAGTATCCATTCATCATATCTTAAAGTATAAGAAATAAAGTCAAATCCACATAAGAGAAATGGAGCCTGAATTAGATATCAATCAAAGGACTTGGCTACAGAACTATTACATGCAAAAGTAATGTAAATCAGCTGCTTGACACTGAATTGTACAGCCTTAGGGGGTAACGCTTCATCTCCAAATAGATAAAATGATCTAGTAGTTTTCTTTCCTGATGTCTGTATGTATCACTGACAAAAAAATGAAACCATAAATCTAGAAAAATATGATTGATTTTATGATAGTTTATGGGTTTTTTTCCTCTTGGAGAAGGAAAAATACTTCCACTGATAAAAAGAATGTAAAAAACTCACGTCCCAGAAAAGGAAACAAAAATAGGAATTAAGCAATTAGGATATTGCAAAAGATTGTCTGTTTGCGAGTTAAACTAAAATGAACATTTTATGATCCTTTTGGTCAAACATGAAAATAGGGACATAGTCCATCTTCACATCAGTTCTTTTAATTTAGTGGAATTATGTCAGTGAGGAAATTTAGTCCAGCACTATTTCCATGGATGCATGGGCTTCATCACAGCAGCATTTCCCTGGCCACCCTGCCTCTCTGCAGGCAATGAATATAAATTCCCAATGATCTTTAAAACTAGGTCACTTACAGAAGAATTTCTGTACACACAGGAATTTACTCCTTGGGCATATTTTTTGTTTCTTTTCTTATTATTCTCAACAGGAAGATGTTAATTCCAAGCTTGAACTGCGTTTCTGAAGGACACTGGCATTTCATGTTTGTCTATATAGTTAAAATATATTATGTCTGTATCATCATATTCAGGCTTGGAGGTGTTCTCTTTTTTAATCACTGCTATTTGTATCTGAAACTCACTGTTCTGCAAGCTTTTGGTGCATAAACCTCATGCATTGGTGAATATTTTATAGGTGAGGGCTCGACTGTGGTTAATACACACACACACACACAAGGGTTTATATACAGCTTTTTTTTCTTCACTCTGTAGCTCTTCAAATTTCCCACTCCATCAACACACCCTATCTCAACAATAAGCAGGTTTCAAATTTTACAAAATGAGTACACCAACAACTTACTGGCAGTAATTTTATGCCTGTGGCATGCATTACCATTCAACCCACAAAAGGAAGGAAATTAGAAATTACGATACTAAATACCACCCATCTTCTACAAACCATCTTCGTACTCTTCTCCCAGGCTCACTGCTTTTGATGCAACAGATTGTGCAGGGAGACAGTCCAAGAGAGGTGGGGCTGGGGCAGCTCCATGCCTGAGGTCCCACCAGCATGAGCCAGTACCCCTGTGTTATAGACGGATAATGAGATGATTGGCTCTTGCAGTTAAAAGATAACTATTGTGTGAATATTAATAAAAGCTTTAGTGATGTATAGTTATGTTATTGTAGTTTTGATGCCCTCTGTTCTCCCCATAGTTCTCTTTTCCCCCCTGTATTGTGACCATCAGACAGCCGGGGACAGGTACAGAGAAGGTTGCACAGGTGTCCCTTGCATGGGGCAGATGGGAATGGGAAAGCTTGGTGTTTAGGGGGGTGGATTGGCAACACCTGACCTCCAATCCAGTTACAAGAAAGCAGTTTCCACAGATAAATGGCAAAGAAGAGCTGACTGACAGACTTTGGGAAGGGCCAGGGTTAGCTGATGCTGGGGTATAAAAGACTGAGCATACATCTTGAACATGAACTGGCTGTGTGGTATGCATGAGGGGCAGTTCCCAGCACTGCAGCTTTTTCCTTAGTAATCCTTTGTTGTACTTTTGTTAAGGTTTAATAAACCTTTTTAAATTTTCAAAGTGAGCAGTTATCTCTCACACCTGGGAGGGACACGCACAGAGTGCATTTATAAGCACATGTTACACACGTGGCTGGCAACACAGGCAACTGGCACAGAGAGAGCACTCCCACAGCACCAAGAGCTTCATCCTTCTCACCCCTCTGGCTGAACAGTGCAGGGGTCCTCTAGTGAGGATACACATACCTGTACATGCCCCTCCAGCAGCTGGGCTCAGGTCTGCCCCACAGCTGCCCCTGGATCCCAGTCTCACCAGTTGCACCCACCCAGACATTTGAGCTCTCAGCCCCACAGCTGGTGGTGCAGACCATCACACACGCAGGTACAGCTGGCTGGGATTGCCCAGGTCCTCAGCAGCCCACAGGGAGACGCCCAAGCCCACAGGTGTCCCATGCCCCAGGCAGCAATCCCGAGGTGCTCTGCTGTTAACTCATCTGGCTGGGCTCCATGCCTGGCCACACAAAGGCTGAGGCTCCTCTGGGACAGCGCTGGGAAAGGCCCAGCAGACAAAGTGTCCCTTACTCTGAAATCTTAATTCAGATTCCCACCTGCCTTTGTGCTCCCAGGCTCCTCTGGCTGATCAGAAAGGCTTTTGATGGGCTGATGGCTCCTGGAATGGGAACAGCTGGGTACAGGGAATTCTTCGGACTCCTGCTCCCACTGCTGTGCTCCCACTCCCCCCACTCTGTGCTCTTCTGTGAGTGTGCAGATGAGTTTTTAGCTCATATTGCACCATAACTTTGGAATCTCAACAGCCCACTGCAACTCAATACAGAGTACTGTTCTGCTGAACACACAATTTTCAGGAAGGGTATTTTCTGGTAGAGTGAATTGAGTGGCCATGGTGGAGAGTGGAGTGCTTATTGATTGAATGTAATTGAGAGTAATGTGATGCTTCTGTAACTCTCTTTGAACCGCCTGGAAACCTGACAACCTTTAATTGTCCACCAGCTTCAGTAACTATCAAATCAAGCCATTTTTCCTATATCACAGGTCTTTGTCAATAGTGTTTACACAGTACTCAAAAGTAAAAATAATGTTCTTCGATATCTGAAAAATAATTGAAAAAATTTTAAAAATCCAGCAGGGGAAAGGCTGGTCATGAGACTCTCTGGGAAGCCTCACTGGGTCAAAATGAAGGTCTATGAAACTCTCCTTGCCTGCAGTCTTGCTGCAGGGCAAACTAAGACCCATTTTCATTCACCTTTGTAAATGATAATGTTTTAAACTAAGTGCATTCCTTTATGCAGCAAAAACACAGCAATATTTGAGAGACTCTAGTAATTAAGAAAAAAAAATCTCACAAAACTAGACATTTTATTTGAATTTTAAGAAAAGGCTAATCCTGCATTAAGTTAGAATTTCAGTGCAGGTTACAGAATTGTCACATCATATATGATTTTAATAACCTTATCAGGTCAGCTGCATGAACAAAGATTAATTAGCCTGAACAAAGATTAATTTGCCTTGAAGTGGAACAAATCCATTTTTAATGTTATCGCATGGAAATCCCATCACACTCTATCAGAGACTTTCCGAGTTTCAGGATTGATTTTTGCCCCCAAATTCATTATTTTAGCTTAATTGTTCTGCAAAACAGGCAAAAAAGGGCATTTCTAGGTGGAGTAAAAGGGCATTTCTTGGTATTTGTAAAAGGCATTTTTGTAAATTTGAAAAAGGGCATTTTTTGGCATTTCCATGGTGGAGTACAATGAATGACCTGTAAAATTTGGAATTAGCTCTGAGCTTGCTGATACACCCATACTACTTAGATCTCAAGAGCTTACCTCCAATAATGCTACATCAGCTGCCTCTATATTATACCACAGACACAGTCCAGATAGACAAAAAATGTTTAAAAAGGATCAAAATCAAATAAGCCTGTGATGTAAATGATATTTCTCTGTACAAAGCCATGACCAGGCTGTGTTGTATCTCCTTGCTTCTTGATTATATGGTACCATGGAGAAAGTTCCTTGGTATCAGAACCTGATGTAGACATGGGAAAATGCCACATCATTATACAAGAGCAGTGTAAAAATAGGCATGGGAAAAATACAAGAAGTGCTTCCATTAGAATCTGTAACTCCCCCACCCTGCATCTGAAAATACTGTTTTAAAACCTATTTTATCAGAAAAAGAAAACAAAAGGAAGATATTCAAATCCATCAGCCGAATTTGGAAAATCCAAAGCAGAATTTAGTCACGGTTTCTAATAAAACTCAGGTGAGGCCTCATTGGAGTTCTTCATAAATTTCCTCACAAGAAGATTTGACTGTTACTGAACAAGAAGGTAGGAACACCAAAAAAAAGCAACAAACACACAGATCTATACCAAAAGCTGTCTGGCTTGATTTTAAAAAGGATGACAAAAGTTCATGAGTCAGCACACTGCAGTGTCTGCTGTGAACACAAGCAGCCAGGGCAGAGTCAGCTGCTGGCCAGTTGTGCTCCCACAGCATCTGATTTGTAGAGAATAGAAATATTAATGCACAGATCAGTGGTCTGAGCAGAGAATGAGTGGGAACAGGTTTGAGGTGATGTATGAGTGATGTACACCCATGGTTCCTAAGCTCACAGGCCATCACACTTCCAGCACACATCTACATTTTAGGACACACAGACTGAGAGGGAAAGGACAGGGATTAAAGCAGGTAGGACAGCATGGGGACGCTGCTGACTCTCACCTCTAAATGTTAAAACCCATCACTATGTGACCAACCCAGGGATAACCCATAAGACATGGAGAACACTCAATTGCCCATACTCCTGTCTCCCATGTCACTGCAGTTAGTGCTGGACACACCACCTGCATAGC
This sequence comes from Setophaga petechia, assembly GCA_024362935.1. Classification (NCBI taxonomy): domain Eukaryota; kingdom Metazoa; phylum Chordata; class Aves; order Passeriformes; family Parulidae; genus Setophaga; species Setophaga petechia. Next base: position 17,469,115 of record JANCRA010000011.1, read on the forward strand.
AGCACCTGGGTGCTTAAAAGCTGAACAGACCACATAGATACACATGGCTTTAGGGACCTGCTTGGTGCTCTAACTAGACACATACAATCTCATCTTTGGTTGGGGGTTTTCCTGTGACATTTTGAGTCCCAAAGTAAAAATCAATATTCCTCTGGAGGTGGCCATGCACTGCTGCCCACTGTACCTGGGAACCTGGGTGGTCTCTGTGACAGCCCAGATGTGATCTACATGGAACAGAGGGTTTTGTACTGATGTACAGTGAAGACTTTTGGCCAACGAATGATTGTAAGGATCATAACATGCTTTATATATGCTGAAAATCTGTAGCTGAGAGATGTTGGTCTCACTGGTTCCTGAGACAACAGTAGTGGCAAAATACTGATCATTCTGGTATCATGGCAATTTCTGTAATAAATCCCACTGAGAGAGGCATAAATGAAGACCAGTAACAACTGAAGTGATACTCTAATAATGTTCTTTAAAATGCTTGTCTTTACACAGCAACCTTATCAGTAGTCTGACACTGACTGAGCCCCTTTCTGCCTGTATACCAGTATTTAGCAAAGTCTAAATTTGTGAGGCTTATACTGAGAGTCCACAGGCCTTTTTGATATTGTTTGCAATTTTTCCAGCCTTGGCCATGCCCAGTTCACATTTCCAGATAGATCCAAAGTGATGTCCTGGACTACTTCAATGGCTAGGGAGAGGCAACAGCACAGGCACCCTCAGTATCCAGTGGAAAACCACACACACAAGAGGCAGAGGGGTTTTACAGCCTGGAGATTACTCAGCATTGCATAAAGATCAAGGATTTGAATGTGGCCTACAAAGCAATTAAGGACAGAGAGCAGAACTCTGAAAGCCTTCCAGGAACTTGCCCATGTGACACCAGAACAGACCCAATGGCCAAGTACCAAGAAACAAGTGACTCCTACCATGAGCACGTGCTCCTGTGAACAAATGCATTACAGGCATTTTACAGGCAGGGCTGGGCACAAAGGGCTAATCTCACAATCAACAACCATCCTTCAACCCCTGAGGACACCCCAGTTTACATGGGACCAGAGAGGAGACAGGAGTTTTTCAAAGTGATTGGTATTGCCTACTGAAAAAAGTGATGTGTAATTTTCATTCTCACTTCTGGACTTCACCAGGCTGGACATGTGATTTTTGAAATTCTGTTTTCTTCAGCACAAATTGCAAATTCTGTCCACCCAGAGGTCAGCTCTTAGATATGCAGACCATGAAAATCTTCCCACTGGGATACGTTTGTTAGTCAAGTGCTCTGTTGATCCACCTGCTCTATTGATTCACCTGCATCCACCTGTATGCTGCATTTCAGTTTCATATGGAAATAATCTAGGAAATCAGTGCATAGAGCAGGCATTATTACTACAGCTTTCATTCAACACTGCTCTCATCAAGGCTTTAAAGGAAAATTCAGTAACATATTTACGGACGTATACTCCAGTCTACAGAATCTAAAACCAAAACACTTTCCAAGACATATGGCTGCAATATGAAAGGCACAAGTAAGTGACACATTGCACAGCACTGTTTCTGAGGTAAGAGCAAAATTACATCTCAAGAGGTCTAACACTCATTGCAAAACAATATTCATAGTGTGGTGACTGTTCCTTGTGCCCCCAATAAATATCAAATAATACACAGAAAGTGTTTTAGTGAGGCTGTAACATGACACAGCAGAGCTGCCTGCATCCAAAACAGGGAGCTGCTCCCTCCCAGCCATGCAAAGCATCAGGAGGTACCACTCTGGTGAGCAGCAACTTCTGCCTCAAGGCTTTGTTTTAACCCCATCAAACGCCAATGTTTGCTCTTTCTTCTCTTTGTTTGTGTGGATTTGGGACCCTTTCACTAATGTCAGAACTACCTGCTAAATGAAAATTTCATTACCCACCTGGATTTGCCAGGTGTCACTCCTCAGCACTCTCACCTTACTGTACTTCACCCTTAAAATACTGCAGTGGGGAACCTTACTTCTGCTTTACAGCTTCATGCCACCTCCCCAGCAATGCAGTGAAACACAGCACCTGTGGGCAAACAGGCAGTTCTCTGAGAGAAACCACTGACAGAATTAAAGGCACTCTGCAAAGAACCAGTGAGCAATTCAGTAAAAAATGTCCAGTTTCTGTATCTTTCAAAACTAGCAAAAGATGGGGTTGATGTCCCAAACCCACAGGGTTACTATTTTGTATGGTGTCCATGGCAATGGCTGTTAGTGACTTTCTTTTTTCATACAAGGCCAGATGCTTCAAAACTCATTCACTTTAGGGTATTTCCCAGCATCTGGAAAATTTAGGGCTTTAAAAGGGAAAGAGAAATGTTCAGTGAGATAATGGAAATCTTCACAGCAGGAAGGAGGAATTTCTGGAGAGGAGGGAGTTTCTGGGATGAAAGAAGAAGGGCAGAGAAACTGAAGAGAGGGCCATAACAGCTTGATGTCAGATATGGAGCCAAAATAGACCAAGGAAGTGGCAGGAGAAGGACAGATGATGACAGAACAGAGCCAGACCACATGCAAGCTGCCTGTGCAGATGGATAGAGCAGGGCAGAGGTGCTGCTGCACATTTGCCGGACTGAGGCTGCGCAGACACCATTTGAATATAAGCACCAGCAGTAATTTTAAATATACCTCTCTATTATAATAGGGGTAAAAACAACAATGAAGTTTTATTCTATTGACTGTCACCTCACAATTGCAATATCTGACATTTAATGTAGTTCTTCTATGACCTAACCCAATCGCCCACAAGAAAAAACAAATGGCAAAATAAACAAACTGATGTCTGGGTTTCTCACCATAATATCTTTTCCCAGGTGTCTGATCATTCTCCCAGACCCTTCCTGAACCCTTCCCATTTTTGGATGGGTTTTCTGAACAGTCAGTTATTTTAATAACAACGTACTGGTGCCAAGTGCAGTGATAATGTCACCTCTCTACTCCTACTCTGTGTTTCCATGTGCATGTGCTTTGCAAAGACTGCATTAGTCTTTTCAGCATCAACAGCACATCATGAGCTCATGCTCAGCTGATTATGAAATCCTCTCTCCCCCTCTCCGAGTCTCAGTGAGTCACTGACTGGCAATATAAAATCTCCCATCCAGTTTGATTTCCAATTTATGGCCTGTATATTCATGACGAAGCTGAAGACATGCTTTATGACAAGATTAAACACCAAATTGTGTGAGCAGCACAAATAGTGAAATCTCTTTTCCTGCATCTCTGTCTTGTCATGCTCTGGTGTCTGAAGGAAAATAACCACTGAGTCTTTCCATCGTGGAGAGGTTGACTCAGTGACCCTCCCCTGTCCAGTTGAGCATTTTAACAGAAAAGCTGGAATAATGTGATGTGTCTCTCTCTGTGTCAAGCTTGAAGTAAGATAGAAGTTTTAGGAGTAAGTGAAGAAAGGGAAAATGGAAGGCAGAGAGGCAAGGCAGTCATGCAGGCCTTGTTTTCCTAGGAGACAAAACTAAATACCAGATATGGTTTTGTGCTAAAAGAATATACAAAATGTCTTGGCCTAAATTGCTCCTTGCTGGCTTATGGTGGAATAGTGTAGTTGAAATGGGGTCCTGGTCCATGGGCAGAGCTAGGGAGGCACTAGGAGAGGCAAGTCAGGGCCAGCAGGGGCTGTGGGTGCCTGTGAGCTACAGCAGGGCAGGGATGGGTATACATGGAATGGCAGCAAAGAAATGGGGACGGTGGCTGGGGCTCTTTGTTCTCCCAAATGTTTGATAATAGTGCAAGGAAATGCTGCCCTGTGCTGCTGGACCACACATGGACTTCTGCTGCTCTGATGGCAGTGTGGTAGGAGTCACACATGGCACCCTGCAGCAGGTGTCCCTTCCTCCAAGACTTTAGTTTGGTTCCCACCTGACATTTGTCCCTGTGCTCCTCTGAGCTTGAGGAAATGGGCCCTTGATGGGCTGATTGCTCCTGGGAGCTGTCAGGGCAGGAGATTACATGGGATTGTCTGTGCTCTTCTGTGCTTGCAGATGTGCTTTTAGTCCATATTAATCAATACAAGGGGCTTGCTGTGCCTCTGCCACCTCCTGCCAGCTCTACATCCATCTCAACAGCCTCAGCAGCAAAGAAATGGGGTGCCACACACTGCTCTGAGCCCATCCCACACCATGGCATAACAGCCTTCAGCAGTGAAGAGCATGATTCAGTGACTCCCATGTGCCCAGCTCCATCCTCACTGCCTTTTATTTTCCCGCATTCCTTCTCCTTGGACAGAAGCACCTCCACTTTTCTAACTATCCTGATGCTGCACATTCTTTGCCACTCAAAGAGATCTCATTCCTTACACACCAACCTTCACTATCCTGTGGTAAACCCCCTAAACCAAAGATTGCATCAAAATTACACCAAAAGTAGTAAGAGCTGGAGAATTCAAATAAATGCAATGGCAACTTTTTTACTAAAAAAGGAAAAAAACTCCTTTCCTTTCCTTTCCTTTCCTTTCCTTTCCTTTCCTTTCCTTTCCTTTCCTTTCCTTTCCTTTCCTTTCCTTTCCTTTCCTTTCCTTTCCTTTCCTTTCCTTTCCTTTCCTTTCCTTTCCTTTCCTTTCCTTTCCTTTCCTTTCCTTTCCTTTCCTTTCCTTTCCTTTCCTTTCCTTTCCTTCCCTTCCCTTCCCTTCCCTTCCCTTCCCTTCCCTCTTTGTTTTCTTATTTTGTTTCCTTTGTTTTTCTTCAAGCCTCCTTCTTCCTTCAGTCTCTTTTGTTTGCCACCACCTTCCAGAAAATGGTAACAAGGGAAAATCTAGGGAGGAGAAAAAATATCATAGCAAATACTCTAAAATATCCTACTGAACATTATGTCTATAAAGACTCCTCAAGTGGGAGGCAGCCTCCTGGGGACTAAATGAAGCAGATGGATTGACCTTGAACAGCAGCCAAACGCCCACACAGCCACTTGCTCACTCCCCCAGCAGTGACATAGGGAAGAGAATGGGAAGAACAAAAGTGAGAATCACAGAATCATTGAGGTTGGAAAAGAGCTCTAAGACAACTGAGCTGCTGGACAATTAAGCTGCTGGTTAGTTCATTGCTAACCCATGCCTCCCACTGCCACATCCACGTTTGTTTTTGAACACTTTGAGCAATGGTGGTGTTTCCACCACTTTCATGTGCAGCCTGTTCCAATGCCTGACCACTCTTTCTGTAAAGAATGTTTTCCTAATATCCCATCTAAACGTCCCCTGTCACACCTTGAGGCCTTTTCCAAGTCCTATCACTTGCTGCCTGGGGAAAAGGACCAACTCCACCTGGCTACAGCCTCCTTCCAGAGAGTTGGAGACAGTGATAAGGTCCTCCCTGAGCCTCCATTTCTCCAGGCTGAGCACCCCCAGCTCCCTCAGCTGCTCCTCATCAGACTTGTGTTCCAGATCCTTCCCCAGCTCTGCTGCCACTCTCTGGACACACTCCAGCCCCTCAATGTCTTTCTTGGAGGGAGGGGCCCAAAACTGAGCACAGGATTCAAGATACCGCCTCACCAGTGCTGAGTACAGAGGGACAATCTCATTCCTCAGTCCTGCTGGCCACACTATTTCTGATACAAGCCAGGATGCCATTGTTCTCCTTGGCACACTGTTGGCTCGTGTTCAGTCACTGTCAACCAGCACCCTCACAAATGTCTGCAGATCTGGATGAGGATAGTTTAATAAATGAAGGAAAGCAAAAACCCCTAAACTAAACAACCCAACCCCAAAAAAACCCCAAGCAATTAAAAGGCAAGGACTCAGCACTTCCCACCAGCAGACCTATATCCTTCCATCTCCCAGCAATGGTCACCTTGGAAGAAAATGTCCCAACAGTCTTCTTCTTCTGTCCCAGATTTTCTTGCTGAAGTGAATGTTTTATGGTATGGAATATCCCTTTGTCCAGTTTGGGTCAACTGTCCTAGTTCTGCCCCTCCCAGTCTCTTGACCACCCCTTGCCTGCTTGCTGGGAAAGATGAGTGGGGGGAAAAAAAGTGAGCCATGACACTGGAAGTGTTATTCAGCAGCAGCCACCACACTGGTGTGTTATCAACATCACCATCAATCATGATCCCCCTCCTTGTCCAGTGACACACGCATAGATGTCATTCCCTTAGTCTGTGGGACATCCCCCAAACATCCATACAAGAGCAATCGATTAATTTGGTCCATGACTTGTGCTCCACTAAGCAGCTTTCCACATCAGATGGTTTTGCACAACACAAGAGGAAACACTGGTAAAAAGAGCATACTGCCTTTCACTTTCTGCTCTTTATTATACTTTTGGGCTTGAGCCAGCTCCTGAGATGATGCTCTGAAATCTCAGCCTCCTGGCTCAATGGTGAACTCTTCCAGCATTCAGGGGCACTGGGAGTTCCTCATCTGAGCCCACTGTGTGATCAATCCTATCCCCTTATTCCATGTATTATGCATTCAGTTGCATCATGTGTAGAGGTGCCCCTTCCTGTGAACATCTGGTACACCTCAGACCCTTGATACCCTCAGCTCCAGAATCCCAGTGGTCAACCTTGGGTCTTTCCAGGTGTTTTCTGCCAGAGGCTCCAGGTGAGCACAGAGCAGGTTTCTCACAGCTGGTACTCTCTGGACAGGTCCAAGAGCTACCATACAAACTGTCCTGACTGTCCTGCTGCTGTTTAGTGACCTTGTCTGGACACCAGGTGCCCACCAAAGCCAATCTGTCATTGGCCTCCCCAAATGGACAGGGGAGGTTAATATAACAAAAGGTTTCTAGGGCAAGAGGAGAGGTCAGTCCTAAGGATCACTCTTGAGATCACTCACCAGTTACCATCCAAGGCAAAACCATCACTGATAGCCTGAGCATTGGCCACTGGTGGATCTGTCTTAGACACAGTGAACTTTGGCTCTGGTGGATATGGGGGAAGCTTCTGGCACCTTCTCACAGAAGCCCCCCACTACCAAAGTCTTGCCACACAAACTCAATACACTCGAAAAAGTTCTTAAAGGTCACTTAATGGAAAGGACTGACAAGCTGACTGTGATCCAGAACGTGGAGTTTCCAGAAATACACTATGCCTTTTTATTAATTGGTGGAAACTTGACATTTATTTTACTGATTACATCCAGGGGGGTGTGATGATGCTGATCTTGCCATTACAAGCTTAGGAACATCTGTCCTGGAGAAGAATAGAAGGAAAGACTCCATGAGATTGTTCCCCGAGCACTGGGATGGCAGCAATGCAGGGGCCAAATGCCAGAACCTGGCTCATGGTCATTGCCTTTATCACAGGTCTCTCAGGCAGAGCAGAACACAGTGATAAGCAGCACAGCAGTCACAACACTGGGTGTCACAGGGACAGCAGTGGGCTGTTCACCAGCTGCCAAGCACCCACCCAGCCCTCAGCAGCATGGGGGGAGGCTGGGATGAATAACACCAAGAAAATCTGTGGGTCAGATGAAGGTAAAAAACAGAGGTAAAGACAGGCCACTGTCAGGCTGCTGCTTGGCTGGGGCTGTGGCACCTCCAGAACCATCTCAGCGACTGCCCCGAGTCTTTTTCTCCCTATCACAGATCCCAGAGTGATAGAACTGGTCAGGCTGGAAGGCACAGCAGTGGGTCATTTGGTCCAACCCTCTTGCTTAAGCAGGGTCATCCTAGAACACATCGCGCAGGATTGTGTCCACCTGAATTAGTGGAGAGACTTCACTCACACCCTCTTTAGGCAATGTTTCAGTGTAGGGTCACTGCACACAAAAGCTCTTCCTATTCAGCTGAAACTCCCTATGCATTCTGCCCGTTCCCTCTCGTACCCGGCACCACCGAGCAGAGCCTGATCCGTGCTCTCGACCCCTCCCTCAGACACTCCTGGACGAGGTTCCCTCTCAGCCGCCTCTTCTGGGGCTGAGCAGCCCCAACTCCCTCAGCCTTTCCCAAGGCGAGAAATGCCCCAGCGACTGGATAAAACACCTTCCTTTCCGTCCGCTAGACACCCCCCTCCACTCCCCGCTGTTTCTGTGGCAGTGTGAGGCAGTGTCGATGCGCCCGTGTCGCTGTGCCGGTGTCGCCGTCCCGGGCCGCGGCCGCCGCTCTTTGTCTGGCTCGCCCCCCGCCCCTGCGCAGTCACGTGCCGGGGGCGGGGCGCGTCGCGCGGCGGTGACGCGCGCGGGGCGCGGGCAGGATGGGGCGGTGAGGGGCGGCCGTGCCGGACAGCCCGCGGCAGCCGCGCCGGGCCCCGAGCGAGCCGAGCGGGCGGTAAGGGCCGGCACCGCGGCGGGAGGGAGGAGGGAATGCCGAGGGGGCGCGGGCGGCGGGGCTCCGGCGCTCTCCGCACGCCGGCCGGGCCTGGCGGGGCGGCGCCCGCGGCTCTGCTCGCGCCGGGCCCCGCCCGCGGCCGGGGGTCCGGCGGGGCCTCCCCGGCTGTGCCGAGCGCTGCGGCCGCGGCCCCGCCGCTCCCGGCCCGGCTGCGCTGCGCCCTTGGCCTCTCCGCGCTGGCGGAGCTCGCAGGGGAGCCCCGCTGCAGAACGGGGGCCGGGTGTCGCTCCCCCCGCAGTGCGGGGCTGCGAGGCTCCGACCCCGCATCCCGGCACTGCCGCTCGGCAAGTGGGCTTGGGGTGGTGCAGGGAGCACCGCAGAAAGTCGCGGTGGTAGCGACAGTAGTTGCACAGAGAGGTTTTTAGTTTTTTTTTGTCTTACTGATAGCGACTGAGCTGCAAAATAAAATTAGAAGCCAGTTGTGCTGAAACTCAGTGCTATGAATGCCACTATGAGTGCATAGAAATACTCAAGATGAGCCTTTGTTTATTTTTTGTTTGTGCTCATTTAATCTTACTTGCCCTTTAGGCCATGTTTATCTGTTCTTGATAAGGTAAGTTCTTCTTAGTTTGCCCTTTCTTCACCCGAGAAGAGCATAATGTTAAGTATAGGTAAATTAAAATTTTTGCTTTAAAATGCAGATTTTAAAAGGAATTACAGTCTAGTAGAGCTCCAGGGATGAGCACTATGGTTTTTTCTTACTATTTTTTGATTTAAGGTTGATGACAGATGTTTTTGAAAGGAAAGAAATCTGAATAAAAGTATGTATGAACGTTTTTTATGCCTTTTTTTTGGGCCCTCCCTGTATTTCTGTAAGCTAAGCAGTTAATACATAGTCAGGATCAAAATCTTGCATCTTTTCACCCTCTGGAATATATTTGCTGTCGATGACACATTTTAAACAACGCAATGTGTTTTAATGCAACTTTTTTCCTTCCATCCAAGGTGGTGAAAAAGTCAATATCAAGATGAGTAAAAAGCCTCCAAATCGTCCTGGAATCACATTTGAGATTGGTGCTCGTTTGGAGGCACTGGACTATTTGCAAAAATGGTATGGAAGACATTGGGTAGTGTTTGTTGAGAGCATAATTATTTTGTGTTGTTTGTGTACTTTGACAATTAATTATAAAAAACAGTGAATCTATTATTTGACAATTTCCACATGTGAACTTTATGAATTTCCACCTAAGTCTGTTAAAAGTGTTAGGAAAATATTCTCACTTCAGAAATCGAGCTAAACTTTCCTATGGGTTTGTGTTTATTTGCTCTTGGTGGCTTGTGCAGCTGTAGGGAGCAAAGAGCCTTTCTGGAGTAGTGTGGAATTCAGTGTCAAGGCAGAGGTGATCGGTGTGACAATGAGGCAAACTTCATGATCAAAGACTTCTTTTGTCTTCATTTGAAGGCATGCAAGGGGAGTTGTTTTGTGTCCAGTTGTCACACTTTACAGGTTCACAAAACTGATTCTAAAAAAAACCCCAAACCCGCATCCTGAATTGGAGTTCATGGGATAGGCAGATACAGTTGTGTTTTTATTAAACAGCTGGAGGAATTAAGTGCTTAAACCTGTGACTCTTGCAACTAGCCAGGCCTATTGTGAATTCAAAGGCTATAAAATGGAAATTGTGGGCAGAAGGACTATGCTGGACAGCATGTGTATTGTGAAAGGAGCTGTTCTGATGAAAAAGGTTGTTAGTAAAAATTTTATTAAAGCAAGTGGGCTAATCTGTTGATGTGTGCTGGCTATGCTAGTTGAGTTTGAAAAATTCCTGGTTTTGTTAAAGTAGGTGACAGAAGTAGTTGATTAGCGTCTACTTAGAAGTTTTTTCTTAGCTACTCTCTGATTTATTAGGGCTGGGAAACGTAGAGGTGTGTAGCTGCTTTTCTGTTGCATTCCTGGGGAACTCAGTGTGTTCCTGTAACTATCTGATCCTGTTATCTCCAAGTGATGTGAGAGGGAAGTCTGTGTATTATTGACATTTCTACTCCAGTGTTATGTGCTCTGTATATAAAGTTGGGTCAAACTTTTTATTTGTAGAGCTTTGATTTTAATTATAGGAAGAATGTTTGTCTTAATAAATGGACTCTTAAGGACTTGGTTTATAGAACTATTCTTGTTCTTACCTGTTGCTGTAGACTGGGTTTTCAGCCTACTGATTCTGTAACTGAATTGCAAGACAAGGAAAACGTCCAAAATAGAGCAAATAAAACTTTTTATAATGTCTTCTGTTACTAGAGATAGTTGGTTATGTAATCAGGTAACAAAAATTAATATGTAAAAGTAGCTTAATTGTATAAAAAAAAATATCAGTGACTATTCAGTGTATAGTTTGTGTCAGACCTGCCCAGCCTTTTCACAGGGAAGGGCTGCATCTCAGTGCTGGAGTTCTTGTCTAGTTTTGGATTGTCAGGCATGGCCATGTCACAAGCTCTGCAGCTGAGTTGCTCGGTGTTTTCAGGAAGAATAGAATTTATCCTGAACTTTCCAGGATTTGATTTATTATCTGTACACCAGGTAGACCCAGGCCAAGTTTAAATACATGTAAACTTTTGTGGTGCCATATACAGAAGAAAGTTAATATCAAAATTTAGCAGTTACAGCAACAATGAAAACAGGACTGTATTTCAAGTGAACTAGTAATACAAAATGAACTAATAATACAAACCCAAATACCTTGTGACATAAAACCTACTGTTGTGCTATTATTAGGGTGTCAAGGGTTGTAATGACAGTCTATGGGATTTTTTTTAGTTGGCTTTCTATTGCATAAGGGAGTGGTGGATGTTTTTAAAATTCTTGCTATATATAATCTGTATGCATTCTGCTCATTTGCATGCAGAAATACATACTTCAAAGAAAATAAACTTGCTGAACTTACATGAAATCTCTTTATTATTTTTTAACAAAAGCCAAATTGCTATTGCTTAGCTCAGTCTTTCTGCAAGTTACAAATTGAGAACGCTTGCTGAGAAATAGCCTTTAAAAGGGTTTTAATTTTTTTCTGAAAGCTTGCTGTCATCTAATGGGCATGACTAGTTAAAATGTTAATCAAGAAAGGCTTCTAGAAGGTGTAAGGAAAAAAACAGTAAAGTATGTTTTTGTTTTCTGAGGTACCTTTGCAGGTCTTTAATTTTCACCTGTGTAGTAGCTGCTGAAATTGAACTCCTGGCATCTGGTGTTTCATTTATGATCTGTAAACTTTTGAGACCTCATCGTCATCGATGTACCTTGACTACTTATTGCTTTAAAGTAGTTTTAAATGAAGGTTTAAATGAAGTTTTTGCAGAGGGTGTTTTGATCACTGGTGTAATTTGTCATGTACTGTGACAGAGTAGAAGAAAGCCTGGTCAAACTGGTCAGTAAAGACAAGACAGGCTGTCAATGAGCATGCTTAGTTTTGCTTTATTGCTCCTTTATCAAGCACAGCAGTTCTGCTGTTGCAGGGGATCATCTTGCATAAAGAACTTGTACCACTTGTTCCATTTAAATTCACTGAAGCAAGCCATGAACTGCAGCTCTAATCAAAACTGATCATCTGTCAGCAGATAATAAATGAGATGGGATTGAAAATTACAAAATAGAAATTTATTAAGTATGTGAAATGTTCTGGGGCTGGAGGAGTGTATGACCTATGAAGAGGGAGGGAGGAAATGACTTCTTTAGCTTGGAGAAGGCTTCAGAAATCCCACTATCAGCCTTCCAGTACCTACAGGGCTGTCATCAACCAGCCTTAGCCAAACCCTACAGGTAGTTAGAGAACAAAACAACCAAGACAACAGCACAAACTGAAATGAGATATTCAGACTAGGTTCAAGGAGAATCTTCTTCCTGTTGGGACTGTCAAGCAGTGGATCAGGTTGCCTGAAGAGTTTGTGGAGTCTCCAGCATGGGAGTTTTTCAAGACTGGGGTGGATAAAACACTGGAAAACCTGGCCTGTTGCCATAGCTGACCCTGCTTTGAGTGGGAGGTTGGACTGGAGGCTTTCTGAGGTTGCTTTCAGTTTGAATTCTCCTGTGATCTCATATAAAAACTGATACATGTGCATGCACCCTCTTCTGCCTCTCGTTGCTGACAGAGCAAGTGAAAAAGGAGTAGAGCTGCACTTGCCTGCAAGTGCATGTGTGTGTCTGCTCCCACAAGTAGGACACTGTCCCTGCAAAGCTGATGTATTTAAAGATGCATCTCTTCCTTTTTTTAATATTTTTGTGTGGGTTTTTTTGGCTGTAGCTCTCTACTGGTTGTCCTGTAAGCAGCAGATACTGATTTGAAAAAACCTTGTTGTTTTTGTGAGACCACAATCTTTATTAATTTGCTTGATCTAAACTCTTTAAGTTAGGTAATGAGGTACAGATAGATGGCCCTGGTTTCTGGAATGGAAACAGCCCTCTAAAATAGGTTAGTTGTTGGAACAACAGTATTACCTCTTGGTATAATTGATTATCTGGATGGATTTTCATACCCCTTCCCAGCCCCCACTATCAAGGCAGATTTTTCCCTGAAAGACTTTGAGAAATCTACTTGGTGCAGTCCTTGCTTTGGATTTCAGTTGACTGGGTTACCTGGCAGCTGTTTGAAAGGGAAGTGAAGTCTGTTTTATATTTAATACAATAATTGTATAATAAATGTGGGGACACAGAAATAGATGTTTGCAGATTTTGCAGAATCTAGAACACTATTTGTGAGAAGTCAGTACGGAGGGTATTTGGTTTTATATCCTCTATGAGTTAGAAGGAAGCACTTTTTAAACCAGTGTTGCAAAGGCAGGAAGTATGAGTGTGTTTGTAGACTTTGTAGGTACAAACTTGGGCAGGTTTATTAATGTTTTTTGTACCTCTTGTATGGTTTGCAATGCCTATTGTCCCATTTCACAAGGCAATTCACCACTTTTTGGTCACTTTTGAAGGGTTAAATGGATGATGTAAAAAAAAAAAAAAGCGCTGTCTGTGTGGTTGTTAATGTGTGTTGAGTGCAGTGGAGAAAAAGATTCAGTGGTTTGGGTTTTTTACACTGTAAAGAGGTGAAGTGGGAAGTTTTCAATTATTTTTTTATTGTATAAATGTTAGAACACTGTTGTTGCCTGACCAGGGCTTCATAGTATAAGTTTTTAAGCCATATCAAATTCTGAGGCTTTCCAAAAATATTGCATAATTCTAATGGGTTGGAACCACCAAGACTGGAACCTGAGAATGGAGGGCATGTAATGTGTGAACTGGGCAGGTAAATTCAGCTACCAGCAGTTCTCTTGTTCCCTCTTGGAAAAGCAAGAGCAAACCCCCCTGAAATTTGGATGAAACTTCATTTATGATTGCTACATGCTCTTTCCAGCTGGTTTTTGAAAAAGCACACCCAAAATTTGCAGAATATTGTTTCTTCCCATAGAAGAAACTCCTTGGTTATTGAATTTCAGTGTGATGGTCTGAGTCTTTTTTTTTCTTTTTTTTTGTTTTTTTTTGAAAAGTGAAGACTTTCCCTCAAATTTTAGAGTGTGTTTTTCTGGTTTGTGCTGATGAAGTGTTGTCAGATCCAGCTGTATATCAGTTTCATTGTGATGACTTAATGTGGTGTACTTGCTGGGGGAATTAACCTGACTGGGAAGTTGTTTTGGCCTTAGATATTATTATTCTTTGGTACTGTAAAGAATGATATTTGTATCTCCCTTTGCAGTATTTCTTCAAATGCCTAATTGTAACTTTGTGATGGAAGGAACTTCCACGGAAAAGTTGTGAAGTGTAAAAGATGTAATCATCTTCATATTAATATTTTTAATTACTGAAATTGATTCTTTTCAGTTAAGGTACAAAATCAACAGAAAGATCTTTTTGTGCAGGGGATAATTTACAAGAGTAAGTTCTGCAATACATATGTTCTGGTCTTTTCCACTGTGGGATCAGTGTTGTGAAATATTACTGTTTGTACATATTTGTGGCACAATATGTGACTAAGTTTAGTGGATATTGAGGATAATAGTTTGTTGCTAAATACAAAGTTGTGTTTGGGTTACCTAATAACCAATTTCATATGGCTTGGGCAGTTCCATCTCTAAGGACATATCATGGATTTTTAGAAAGATGTTGATAGCAGAAATTGTATTTAGCAAAGAGAACCTATAAATACCTTGAGCTTCTTGTCTCATCTAAAGTGTTCTCTAATGAGAATTAACATTTTGCACATCTTCTTTTATTAACTGATGCCAACTTTTTATCTTTTGATTTTGTATATATATTAATGTCTTGATTCTTGGCTTGCTGAATTGTCTTTATAATTATCTTAATTTTAAAATATTTGTCCCTAAACTGTGCTCTGCACGTTACTTTCCCCTCGTACGTGGTGTGCTTTTTCCATGTCAGTGCTGTATTTTCCCAGTTTGTCCCTCCTGTTGTCTTCTCAGAGAGTGCTTGGAGTGGTGCCTTGACTGCTGCTGCCCAGAGAGAGCTCCTGGCATGGCAGGGGAGCTGCTATGGGGATGTGCCATAGTGGGAGCAGAGCGTTTGCACTGGACCTGTGTTGGAAAAGGAGAATTCTTTTTCAGCTGGTTGGCCCTGAATTTTGTGAAGCAGCCATAGTTTTGCATTGCTGATGGCTGGCATGCAATAAACCTAAAATTTCGAGCTGTACTGGAAAGGGCATCGCCATTCTTGGCTTCCATTTCTGATTGGCTGCAAAATGAACCTTCTCTATGGTTGCTTTTTGGGTGGTTTTCCTCCTTTCCCTCTGTTAAATATCTTCTGTGTCCTTCTACTTGGAACTGCTTTAGGTTACATTGTTTCTCACACATTTTCTGTTGTAACAGTAACTTGACTGTTTCCTCTGCTTTGCTCCTCTTCCTGCTTATTCTGGTGTTTTAGTGTCATGTTCTACCTCTGAAACTGGGAACTCTCCAGAAGATGAAAAAAACCTAGAAACTTTTTGTAATAAAATTTTTTATAATAAAATTTCTAAGTGTAGCAGCATATGGACTTAAAAAGAAAGTATAAACAGAGGCAGGGCTTAGGAAAACCATCTCATGGCTGGCTTATTTTCTTGAAGCTTTGTTCAGAGTTAAACCAGAATGTTGCTGCTGGGATACAGGTTTGACCCAAGAGTTTTACATTCTGTTTTAATGCAGTAGATCATCAGTTTCACCTTTCTTGTTAGATTTTTTTCTCTTCTTTCTTGTTAGAAGAGATCAGCCTCTCTTCCCCCTCTAAAGTAGACTCTTGTTAGAGTCTACTTTAGAGGGGGAAGAGAGGCTGATCTTGTTTCTTTGAAAGACTTGAAAAAGTGACTTGAAAAAAACTTTATTAGGGGAGTGGCAAATGAGAGGCTTCAGTTTTAGACTAAGACTTTGTGGGTTTTTTTGGAAGTTCAGTGAGAAAAAGATGGGGTCTTTAAGAATGGATATAAAAATATTTAGTGTTTCTGAAATATATTGGTGAGAGAAATGCAACAAGAGCTTGGAGTGTCTCTGAATTCTGATGTGAGGGTGAAATGTGGCTGCAGGAGAAACCTATAAAATCAGAGAGATTTTCTTAATCAGTAACTCCTGAGATATTGAAATCTTGGGAAGCTGTATATATCACTGCAGTTGAAGAAGTAGGACAGGACAAAAAATGCAAATTGAGATTGATATCTTTTGTTTTAATGTACAGTTCAGTTAGTAAGAAATAAGGGAAGCCTGAACTTCCTGATAAATTATAGTTTAGTTGGAACATAGTGTTAGAGACTCCTTTAAGAGCGCAGTCAGTATTTTGGAGAAATTATATTCAAAATTGATGATGTTGACAGGTTCCCTATATATGTCCATTGCCTTTCTAGCTAAAGAATTTGCTGTAGGATTGGAAATTGGTTGCTCGAGCTCTGCTCTTTTAGTATGGGCTCGCAGTAGTACTTGGTTTGAAAACCAGGTTGTTAAAGGCAGCTGTCCTTTTCCTGTGGTCTTTCTTTTCCATACACATTAACTTTCGAGCAGCCCTAACATAAATGCTGATAAAAAATCAGTGATGTAATTAACTTCCTTTATTTTTTAGGAGTTTCTGTGCTCATTTGAATCTGTTTTAATACTTCTCTGAGGGGCAGAAAGAACTGAATTCTGCCTGATTCCAATTTTCAATGTTGTTTATAGATTCTTGAGCTAAATGTTATCCAATCATTTCAGTTACTTAGCCTTTTTCAGACTTAGAGATTTTTCGGTACAAAGTGTTAATACAACTTTCTGGAAGGTCATGTAGGCACTATTGTATCTAAACCAAGACAGAAGCCTTTGAGGCTTAGCAGTCTGTGTTTAACACTCAGGTATCCATCTCGAATTGAGAAGATAGATTATGAGGAGGGGAAGATGTTGGTGCATTTTGAACGCTGGAGCCATCGCTACGATGAGTGGATTTACTGGGACAGCAACAGGTTGAGACCTCTGGAGAGACCAGCTTTGAGGAAAGAGGGGCTGAAGGATGATGAAGAATTTGTTGTAAGTGGTACATTTATTTTGTCTTAGACTTTTGTAAACTGCTCTACTTGTCATTAAATCTCTCTAGCACATAATACTTAATTTTTAGGAACAAAAATCTAAATAATTTAAATATTAATGACTAAATTTGTTTAAAATAGGATTTTAAACCTGGAGAAGAAGTCCTAGCTCGTTGGACAGACTGTCGATATTACCCTGCAAAGATTGAAGCAATTAATAAAGAGGGTATGTATTGCAATGCTCCATTGGTAAGGTCTGCTTGAAAATGCTGTGCTGTAGATTTAGTCTGCTTAAAAAAATGATATGGCTATAAAGTTTTCCTCTGTGCCCCAATATTAAGTGAAAATGTTTTTATATGTCAAATTTAGTGAAGTGTTTGTCTTTTATCTGTATCAAATTTGAAAACTTCTTTTTTTGTCTTCTCCTAGAAGACAAAATGCTTTTTAAAATGTTTTTACTGTTTCAGTGATCAGAAGCTCAGTCTTAGGACAATTTGTACAAAATCAACAATTTTTTGTTGATTTGAGTTAATATTCTATTTAAATTTTCATAATTGTTTTAGTTCTCTTTATTGAAGAAAAACCATGTAAATAGGAAAATAAGGGAGCACAGATTAAATACTTCACAATGGTGGTATTTCTAATGAACATAAGAAATTGACATTTTTACTGTAGTTTAGAGCAAATGAGGACTTGGATGTAAATTGAACTTTTTCCCTAGAGTGGCATCTTAAATATTACATTATTATTTCAATGAATTATGTGCAGAAGTGACTCAATAGCTTAAACAGACTTGAAATTGCCCAGCTGGAGAAGGAGTAACAGTATTAAAGCAGGGTTTCATTGAGGCCATCATTTATGTTTTTTTGTACCTCTTTTGATCCTGACTAGTGGTAACACCTGGTTACTCTTGTCATACAAAATAACATGCAAAACATAAAGCTTGCATAGTAACAGAGTGTGTTTGTTTCTTGACTACTCATAGTGATTCCATCAATCATTTCTAGGAACATTCACAGTGCAATTCTATGATGGTGTCATTCGATGTCTTAAAAGGATGCATATCAAATCTATGCCAGAGGATGCAAAAGGGCAGGTAAGAATACTTAAAGCAATTGCTTTGTTAGGTTTTGTGTGCTTGTTTGGGTTTTCATTGTTTTGTTTGTTTGTTTATATCATGAGACAGTAGAAGTATCAGTAGTGCAATTAAATTTAAATTAGTCTTTCTCTAGACCTTGCACTGCCTTGCTTCACCAGTTTATGGATGATGCCTCAGAGTGTGCTGCTCAAGTGGCCTTGCCTCACTGAAATGTCTGGCTGCTGGACACTCCATTGCCAACTAATCTCTTCACAAAGTCTTGTCTTACAGAGTTTACAAAACCAGGGGCATCCAATGGCTTTTCCCTCTGGTGTCTTTTCAGGAAAAAAGCTTTAGCTTGTCAGCAGTCTGTGCTGCTGATTTGTTTTTGGTTTTTTTTTTTTTATTTTATTTATTCTCCACCTTCTGGCCGTATCTTTTGTTTGCTACTGTGAGAACTTTTTGCCCACATGTTCCTTTAAACATGATTTTGGGGTTTTTCCCCCAGTATCAGAACTTTGGGGCAATCAGATAATTATTTCTTGTCTCTTACAACGTCCAGTTGCTTTTAAAGAAGAGATGCTGAATAGAAGTTGAGGGAGATTATGAAGTAAAGGACATGATTTTGTCACTAGGCCTCTCTTTATTTGTGAAAGGGAAACGTCATTGAAAACTCTTACATGCTTTCAGCGCAAATGCCGTTGCATTTATTTTGCATGGTAACTGTGTTTAATATTTAATGAGAAATTACTCTACTGAAACTATTTGAGACAAAATCCATGAAAACTGGTCTTTGCTCTTAGTTTTCTTCAGAATACTCCTAACTTTGCAGACTTCAAATATTTCCTTAGTAACGTTGTAGCCATCCGTATTGTGACCAGCGCAGATGGATAATTGAATTGGCTTGAAAGCATCTCCACATCCTGGCCTCCAGGGCAAAGGTAGCTGTATGGTAGGGTTGATCCACTATGCAAGGGACGCTGGAACTTAGTGCAGACACCACTGCATTATTTAAAAGATGTTTCCTGAAGGAGATTAAACTGAAATCTATAGTCACACTAACCCTGGCTTCTTGCTGCAGTCTTAAAGTAACTCTGTTGAACCAGTGTGTAGTATTTCAGGGAATACTGTCAGTATGACAGTAAGTTGGGAAGCTTGAGTGTTCCTTTTTACTTTCAAAAAGCAAAACTTGGGTAATGTGATTGTGACCAAAAAGAAATAAGCCTTTTGTGACAGTGGAAAGAGCTCCCTGATTCTGTCCTGCGCTTTTCCTAGGGAGCAATGTTGTGTCTAATCTTGAGTTACTACTTTTAAGGCCACAGGCAATCTCAGCTTATAAAGAAATAGTAAATCCATTACTTCACAACCATTATGTTGTCCAGACTTTGTTTGGTGGCAGTCCAGCTCATCTGTTATTTCCAATTTTTCTCAGTACTTGAGAGTTATGGTGCCACTTATGCATCTCGGGGGTTGAATGTAGGCTGCTTCAATGAAATCTTGAGAAGGAATTGGGGGCACAAATTTACACTTTGAGATGGATTTAGAATTTTAAGTTGTCTGGATACCAGAACACCTCCAACTCTGCTTTCTGTAATGCTGATTGATACTAGTTGTAGCATTTAATCCTGCAAAATAAGCAATAAGCATAAAAGTATGTAGCTTTCAAAAGCAAAGATATAATTTTTCTTGCAACTTTTGCATATAATGCAATGGAAAAATGTTTTTCTAAGTATTTTTGTTATTTCAGAATAAAAACATGCACTAAGATTTGGTTGAAAATCGGTTATCTGAGACTGAGCTTTGCTTAAGCCTCAAACTCCCATGGATGTTCTTGTTCTTTTGCATTATGTATTTTATAAGAAAATATTTACTAAAATTAATGTATAGGTTACAAAAATTGCAAGACTGTAAACTGATAAAAAATTAAGTAGAGTTGTCAGATGCAACAGTTCATGCCTCATTTAAACTTATAAGTTGTATTTTCTGCGTATCTAAACTAAAAAATACATTTTTAGAGATGAGTGTAAGCTTAAGATAGTTCAAGTTCTAGTACATCAGTAAATCTAAGAAATTTTAAGATCTTTGTGGAAGGTGTGTGCTAAGCATGCAGAATTGAAATTACTTGGAGAGATAGAGATTAGTTAATACTTTGATTTGAGCTTAGTGTGACTTGAAAGAAAAGACTGTAGGTGCTGTAACACTCAAAATTTGCAGCAGATGTGTTTTAATAAAATTCAGTAATGAGGATGGAAAGGCAAAATTTTTAAAGAGTGAAAAATATTTGTCTCAGTGCAATGAGTCTTGAGACTCAGCTGTGGTTCAGATTAGCACAAATTATTCAAAATCACACAGATCTGTGACTAACAGTACAGAGAGGGGAAAAACGGATATTTAGACTGCCCTTGTGAGAGCACATATGAAGTATTTGGATAACTTACTTTTTCTGTTTCATGTTTTTTGTTTTATCTTCGATGTAATCAGGCGCGCGAGAGGGAGCAGATAGCGCCGGAGCTGAGATTAGTGACGGAAATCGAACCAAAAGAAGTGAGTTTTGAGGAGGGATTTGAAGGAGAGGGAGGGGACTTGGCACACAGGAAGAGGAAGCTGAGGAAAAAACATGGATTTGCGAATGGGCCAGAGGAAAAAAGAAGATGTGACAGGAGACAATGTGAGCCAAGATGTAGGTGGGGCAGACTGTGTAGAATTGAAAGGTGAGGGTAAGGAATCCAGGCTTGATGTGGAATCAGCCAGTCAATAGATTCATGTTTTATGTATGTGTATGCATGAACGTGTGGGAGTTGGAAGTTATGGTGTGACAGAAGAGGAAAAAGCAGCTGAATCTTCAGTACTGCGGAGAAGCAAAAAGGTGGTGGTTGTAGGCAGGTGGAGGGAGAGCGATGGATGTGTGAATTCTGCTGCTGACGCAAGGGTTGGATTTTGGAAATTCTTCTGGTTTTGCCTTCCCACTGTTGCAGGATTATGGTTACACAAGGAATATTTTAAAATGCAAGTTTTTTAGCCAATTGATGTGTAAGGCTGTTAAGTAATTTCTGCTGATGTATTTCTTGATCGTGCAATTTCCTGTGTTTTGATTTAGTGAATCTAATTAGCATAATGACAGTTTTCCTCAGTAGTCATAAAGTAATGCTTTGTTTTCTAACTGCTGTGGGTCATTACTGTTCTCCTGTCAATTTTCTCAGCTTACTGGAAAGCTGAATTTTAGTAAGAAAGAAAAAGAAGGAAATACACATTTTGGATGTATTTTAATTTATATTCTTTTAAAGTTACATATGTAAATGGGAAGCTCACTGAGGTGAGATACTGAGGGAAGTGGGAAATCAGGCTCGATGATGCAGAGTAGCTGGTTCAGAGTTAACAACTACTTCCAATAGAGAGACAAATGAAAAAAAAGTAAGGAAAACTTCTCTTAGAAGGATTTTGCTTTTACTCTCTTAATTTCAAATGTGTTCATATTTGGGCCCTTGGCTTTGTATGAGCTGGGAAATTGTCCTACTATTGAAATTTGTTGCTAGTTTCTGTGATATCTGTGATATTTAGTGTCCTGCTGTTACAGTTGATAGAACAGATTACATACTATTAGCCTGAGGCAGACTTCAGAATTTATCGTGCTTTAGGATCCCACTATTATTCTTCAATTGTTTTGTTAATTTCTTGGTAAAAATTCTGAAAAGGACACAAATGTATCCTTTTGAAGGAGGAATTCCTGTGTTCTGCAAAAGAAATATAGTCACCTTACAATTTTAGATGCTAAATAATTCTCACATGTCAGGAGCTGTGCTGCTGAGCACTCAACAGTAATTCAAGGTTAAAAAGCAGGCATTAACTGTGTCACTTTAGTGCCTGTATGTTTACTCCAGGGCCAAAACAAAAACGGACGCACAGAGTTTTTGAACAATTCAGAATCACAAAATTGTTTTAAGTTGAAAGGAATCTTTTGTCATAATCTTGTCCATCCCCAGAATCACAAAATTGTTTTAAGTTGGAAAGAATCTCTTGTCATAATCTTGTCCATCCCAACTGCTTCAGGTTCTCTTCACTGAGTTTAAATTTACATGCTAATCTTGGAAAAAAGTATAACTGTCACCATAATGAATGTGTCTCTTCTCTGGTGTCTGAGTGTTTGACCTTTGTTTGCTTCATGGTTATGTGTCCTGCTACTGTAAGCTCCATGTTGTAAGAACAGTAGCCTAAGAGTGAAATGAAATACAAAGAAAATCACAAAACTCCTTTCCGTGTTGCACCAGCTGCACTTAGACCAGGGTACTTGGTTCAGCATCATCTTTTGAAGCTTGGTGTCTTCTGAAAGCTTTTGATTCCAGGATGCTTAGCTTGACTGAAAATTAGGGTGCTCTTTAGAAACTATTTTGTCACAGACTGCACTACTTCCCCTTGCCACTTTTATCATAAGATCTCATCTCCAGCCATGTTGCTGATCCTCTTCATCCCTTAGCCAGGGTACAGTGTAAGACTTCTACTCTCAGGTCTCCTAATTCCTCACCACCACAAATAGCTCAATCCTGATTTTTGTCCTGCTGGATGGGCAAGGCTCTGGATGGACTGGAGCTGGTAGGTGTGGTCATTTTGGCTGCCCAAAAGAGAGGTTTGTGTGCTTTTGCCTGACTATGCAGCTGGCAGTTAGACACGCGCCTTTGTGCTGGCATGTCACCAAGTGGCCTCAGTAGTTGCCTGTTGTGTGAGCATTACCAAAGTGCTTCCAAACTTTGCTGCTGGCTAGTGTGAGTGTCTGCATCTTGCACTGACAGTGTGGACATGGAACACTTCATCTTAGAGGAATCAAAACTGTTGCTGTTTCTATGTATGTAAGTTGGTGCAAAGAAGGAGCATAACCCATGTAAAGGAGTGATTTAAAAGTATTGAACTATGGAAAAGGAAAAGCATAATGCAAGGAGAATTAACTCTGTATTGGTGTTACGATTTCCTCATATGTCAAAGAAGGCAAAGAAACCCTCAACAGAACAGAAACTTGAAAGGTTTATAATATGTAACGAGTGGGGAAAAGGTTGCATTGGAACAAGAACTGTAAAATCAAGCTACTTTAGGTATCTTGTATGATGACATAACAACAAGGAGATATTCCAGAATAAAGTAGTCTGTATGCAGTTGGGGAAAAAAAAAGTACTATTTGTAAAGCACTTATGGGTAACTAGACAAAAAGTCTTTTTCATGTTTTTTTTGGTGTGTGATAGTATTTATAATTCAGAGCTCTCAGATGCTTTATTCTGACTGGTTGATCATTTCTACTGCCTTTTGTATTGCACACAAGTTCTTCACAGAAAAATTTTGTACCCCAGTGCTATAGAAAATTGAAAAAAAATACTTAAGTGAAAAGGATCAAGTTACAATTTTGGCAGTCAGATTGAACCCTGACATTCAGGATATGTAAGGCTGGAGTCTCACTGCTCTCAACTAGTGGAAAGAGCTTGGCTCAGCCTAGGAAGCTCTCCATTGCCTTATGGGGTGGCTTGACTTGGTCTAAATGTCAAAAAGTAGATTACAGTGGGATGTATTGCTCACCCCTTGAATTTTTCTGTATGGTACAAATAAGCAATTATGCAAAATGACACATAATTACCTTAAATATAGATGGTGAAGTTCAGTCATATTATGAAGTATTTTATTGAAGTTAGTGAGTGAAACCTGTAATATGTAATACAAAAAGAGTAAAAGAGTCTGTAGTTGCTCTGGAAACAAAGGTGTAATGAGATAGGAGTTATCCCTGGTTTATCAATTTAGTTCAGGAGGAATTGCATGCAGCTGGACTCTGCTTTGAGGCAGTTGTAGCTTTGCATAATAGGTCAACAACTATGGAATTGTGTGTTTCAGAGCCAGAAGGGTAAGAAAAATGTCAGTCTTCTGGGACTGGGAGCTCCTGGGTTTCTGAAGCAATGACACAACAAATAATTTAACAGGGAATGTGTACAGCCAGAATACTATATACAGTGGTTTTTTGGATGATTTTTTTTTTCCTTTTTATCCACATGACCTACTGATAATGCTTCAAGTTTATTTGGAAATTTGGGAAGGTCAATTTTACCACTCTTTGAATAGTAACCATAAAAAGAAATTGAATTTCCTTTGGATATTTCTAGATAAAGTTCACTGGGTTTACAAGTATTTTCTCTTTGCATCTTAGGCACTTTATAATACTTACTCACCATTTTTTCCTTTTTGGAGGATTGGATAGCTTTGGTCAAAGCTGCTGCTGCTGCAGCAGCCAAGAACAAAGCAGGAAGTAAACCTAGAACCAGTGCAAACAGCAATAAAGATAAAGAGGACAGAAAATGGCTAAAAGTCCCTTCAAAAAAGGAAGAAACCTCATCCTCTACAATCATGCAGGAAGTCCAAAAAAAGGAAGAGGAGCCTACATCTAGTGACACATTTGGTAAAAACACATTCTATAAACACAAAGTTGGTTTTTCTGTAATGTTGAGCTTCTGTTGCTAATTTTGAGTTAGGTAATAACCAATATTTTTAGATGAAAATGTCACATTTGCTGTTATGATAATCTTCTGATACATAATGGTAATTGGTTCAGAAACTATTTTTATCAGATAAATCTAGTTCAGTCAGCATTTACTGCTTGTGCTAAACTTTTGACTAACTTCACCAAGAGCAGAACATAGCTTTTTGTTAATGATTTCATTGTACAATTTGGTTGATATTCCTGGATCTTCTCTTCCCTGTGAGATAATCCCTTATCTTGTTTTAAGAAAAAAAACCCCTCCAATATGCATGATATATCCATATTCAGGGGTGTTTGAAACTGTATCTGAGTTGATAAGATTTGTTCATTTTAAGTATTTAATGCTTATTTCTCATAACATTCAGAAAAAATTAGAAATGTTTAGATAATTGTCATTTATTGTTTAAATATGTTATTCTAGATCTTCAGAATGTATCATTTTCCTTTTTTATAAACATTTAAAGTTTCTTTACTACAGTATTCTATTGGCAGTTCTGAAATATTTAAGTATTTTCAGTGCTATGCATTTATGAAATGTGAGTTAATGAGGTTTTTCTTGTGTTTAGAAGTAGGATTTCCTGTAGTGGATGTTCCAAAGATGGCCTTTGTGCAGGCAGAGAGCACGTTATCACACAAGAGGAAAAGTAATCTAGGCAACTCCTTTCAGGCAAAGAGAGCTCGCCTAAACAAGATCACTGGTAAAAGACTTTTTTTGTTGTTGGCTTTGTTCCTTTTTCATGTAGTGAAATATTCATGCTTGTAAAGAAGGTGCTGAAGTGGATTGCATAAAGCACATTCATGAGGCAGATGGTCACTGCAGTCATTACTTGTTTGGAATTTTAAAGGAATTCAGAAATGGTAAAATCTACCTGGTTCATAAATTGGTCGCAGACTGTACTTGGCCTTTTTAGTTTTTTAGTATAGTAACCATCCTGTATTGATGAATTTCTTGACCATATTTTACCTCTAGCTCTATGGTTTTCTTCATTATGGGTGTTTTTGGGTTTATACAACTTCTTAAGAATGTCATGAATTGCATACTATAAATTAAAGCTAGGGTTAGCTGAGGAGAAACAGAAAATATTTTTTCCTGAAGTGAAATTGTTGCTGAAAAGAGTTTTTTTTCATTTAGAAATAAATATCCCTACAAATTGAAGTTATGAAGATCTGATTTTTTTTTCCTAAGCATTCATTCCCTATCTTTATTGCTCAAATATATTAATGGAAAACAGGGGTGTTACTACAGAATACATTCTGTACAACAGGAAATCAAATAATTTGTCTTATCTTTAAAAACTGAAAAATGCATTTATTCCAGAATTTAATAGAAATTTACTTACCTGTAAAAAAAATATTTCAATTTATTGTCCTCCAAATAAGAAATTTGTGTTGCTGGCTTTGGTCCTATCAGTTTTTAGGACAAAGTCTTATGTTTGTATCTGTGCTGGCAAAGTATCAGATGCATTTCAAAAGTTGGGTTGAAAAAAGTTGTGAAGTGTCTCCCTTAACAGGTGGAGCCCTTGGACAAGATAGATGATTCATTCCACTTATTGTTCTAGTTAATAGTATTTCATGTGAAGGCTGGTAAACTTTTCTGTGCTACAAATGAGAAGGGCTTTTTTTGGTGGTTTTTTTTTTTTTTTGTTTTACATGAACAAGTAAGAATTTTTATCTAGTTTTTTTTTTGATCTAGATAAAAATTCTTACTTGTTTGTGTAAAACAAAAATAACCTAATTTGCTAAACTGCATAGTGAGAGTTTTTTCATACTTGTTTTGGCTTATCCAGCCTTTCATTGGTCTGCAGTGGAGGATGTTTAGTCAGTTTTCTTATGAGAGTGGTTCTGTTTCAGTCTCTCAATCAGTAAAAATAAAATGCTACAAATCATGGAGTGTTTGGTTTGGAAGGGACCTTGAAGTTCACCTACTTCAAACCTTGCTGTCATGAGCAGGGACACCTTCTACTAGAGCTGGTTGCTCAAAGCCCCATCCAACCTGGCCTTGAACACTTCCAGGCATGGAGCATCCACAGCTTTTCTGGGCAACCTGTGCCTCACCACCCTCATAGGAAACAATTTCCTCCTCCTATCTAATCTAAATTTACTCTCTTTAGGTTTGAATCTATTCCCTTTTTTCCTATCACAACATGCCCCTCTAAATGTCCTTCTCCAGCTCTCTTTAGACCCTCTTTAGGCACTGGTCTGTAAGGTCTCCCTGGAGCCTTCTCTTCTCCAAGCTGTACAATCCCAGTTCCCTCAGCCTTTGCTCACAGGAGAGGTGCTGCAGCCCTCTGGGTCCCTCCCCTGGACTCACTCCAGCAGCTCCATGTCCCTCCTGTGCTGGGACCCAGGAGCTGGGCACAGCAGAGCAGGTGGGGTGTGAGCAGAGCAGAGGGGCGGAATCGCCTCCCTCATCCTGCTGCCCGCAGTGCTTCAGGTGCAGCAAGGAGAGTGTTGGCAGCTCATGTCTAGCTTTTCATTCAAGAAAGGGTGAAAAGGATCTGTTCTTTTCATACAAAGAAAACAGTATTTAAAAAAACCCCTCTTCTGCCTCCAGGATTGTCATTCCTGGAAGGCTTCTTCTTTGGTTCCAAGTTTTGTTAATGGATGTCAAATTTATCAGCCCCATTTCTCTTCTCGTTTCCCATGCTACATACATTTTCATTTAAGTTCCAATTTAATTGCTACCATGAGCAGTAGTAGTAGAAGATGTAGAGACTGGACATGTATATTGACAGAGCCCTGTTAATTTTTTTTCCAATAGCAGTTAGTAGCAATAGATACCAAAAAACTGAAACACCTTTACCTTTAGAAATTATATTTGCCTGTGCTTGTGGATAGATTCTTATTACCTCAGGAGCATTATGAGAATCATGCTAGTGACATAGGTTCATACAGACCGAACTGAATAATCAAACCATGATTTTGCAGCCATTGGCTGTCATAATTTTAAAAACAGTGTGTCTGTCTCCACAAGACATACTTGGCTAGCAGAGGATGTGTTACCTTTCTGTGAAAGTGTATTAATCCTTTAACTGCAAGAAGAAATTTGTCTTGCCTTATAGATACTTCATGTATGTGTTCTCAAATTAACACATTTCTGCAGTTCATAGCCTTGTAAGTCTTTTATACCAGTACATTTTGAAGATGTGACTGCTAATGATCAAATTTTTTTCTTGTCACATGTTTATTTCCTATGCGTTAAATGCTTTTATATACAATGTATTGTATGTCAGTGTACACTTGCATTGTGACATTTTTGTTTCCAGCACAAGCTTTTAGATTTGAAGGAAGGTTGGGAGTAATGCTGGTGTACCCATTGGAGTAGCTACTAATAAAAGTAGCCACTAATAAAATAGCCACATTGTAGTAGCTAATAATAAAAGAATTGTAGCTGTTAGGAAAACATATAGCAGTTTTTTATGGCTGTATTGGGGAAATAGTGCAAAACACTATTGCAGGAGGCTGTGTGAAGGGACTTGTTTCCTGGATTTCAGCATTTGATGGAGAAGGGTCTTCTTGTCTGCCACAGGACCCACAGCTGCATCAGGTGTTCTTTGCTTGCCATTCAACTAAACAAAGTTCCTTCCTTTGCCCTTTCTTTTGCTACTAGCACTGGTAGCAGTTACATTTCCCAAAGGTGAAGAAGATCCCCTGCTAAGCACATATTTTAATATCCTCTTCCAATCAGTTTTTGCCCCTGTTGGAATGTTTGTTTCCATGTCTTCTGGCAAGTTGTTACCTAAAACCAGATAATAACTGCAGTGAGTGTTCAGAACAAAACGTTCCTGGTTCACTGTGCCACTCCCTGCTATTGCTTTCTTAGGTGCTCTTCCAGACAGGGTGGTGAGCCTGTAGTCATGGTTTGCAGTAGCTGCTGAGGATGCTTTGTCCTACAGGCATGGTGCCTGGTTAGAAAAATACTTCATGGTGTAGAGAAAAAGGAAATCATAAGGATTATGTAGTGACAGATCTGACTCTGGATTGATTTACTAACTTGAATTTCTGAGCAGGGATCATCTAGCTAAAACTAAAAATCTGAGAATCACAGAATGGTCTGGGTTGGAAGAGAACATAAAGGTCATTAATTCCAACGTTATTCACTAGACCAGCTTTGCCTAAGCCCCATCCAGACTGGCCTTGAACTCCCCTCGGGATGGGGCACTCTTCTTTGGGCAGCCTGTGGCTTACAGAGCCACAAATGCTTCTTATAAACTGACTCTTGTTTTTCTTTTGTATTTAAAATTCAGCTTCACTTGACTTTGAAAATGATTTTACACTTTTTTGATATAAGCACTATTGCGAGGACAACACTGCGATTTTTGCAACTTGATTTAAATAGGATAATTTGAGTTTAAAATGTTTATTTAAGTCCATAAAACATAAATCTTTTATGTAGTCTAATGCAGAATTAATATCTTACCTGATAATCTCATTTTTATCTAATAGGATTAAATAAGTTTCTGCTTTTCAGTTAACCTAAACTAAGGCATAACTTAATCTAACATAATAATAAATGAGATAAACCACTTGGTGTTTATTACTGATTTTTTTTTGTTTTGTTTTAATGTCTGGAACAGTTCCTGAAAGCCCAGGCTTCACTAATTTATAATTCCTTAGACATTGTGAACCTTAAATTAATTTTGGCCATATCTAATTATTATGGAATGCAATAGCAAATTCCCTCTGAATTTGTCAAGTTAATGTTGAGGACTTGAACTCCTCACTCCTAATATTGATGTTCCCAGAGATTATAATAGAAATTTTTATTCAGATTTTTTTTTTTAGGTTTTATCAGTTCTGTATTATTTTAATGGTTTGGAAATTCTTCTGTCTCTGCACTGTTAGGCAATTAAAGTTATTGTGTGATGTACAACTGCAGCTACTGCCATATTTCACTGAGAGAAAGCTTTCTTGTATTTATAGTTTCCTCATCTTTACAGATTTTTTTTGTAGTAATGATATTTTACATAAATTGGTGAATGAAGTTGCATATTCTAATATATTATTTGCTCCCTATATGGTCATTTATTGAGGTGATTTGGGAGCTCCACTGCTGAGAATATTTGTGTGGAAATTAAATCCCTTGTTGTATTATGTCTAAGAAAGGTTTGCATGTGTTATAATTAAGAAGTGGTAGTAAAAATTCTGATGTGAATTTCTCAGACTGGAAAGGGGAGAGACAAAAGTTTTGTAAAGAATTCTGATTTCAAAATGAACTTATACATCATATATTTGGTTTTCAAGCTCAAATGTTTGGGCTTTGGAAGAATGGCAAGGCTGCTTTTTAGAATTGATAATTTGATTTTCTTCATGTCAGTAAATATGCCAAAGAAATGCTTTCTATGTAAGCATGTCATTGTTGGGATGTCCTTTAACTTTTTGTTTCTTCTAATTCAAAATGTTCAGCTTTGTGTGGAACCATTTCAGAAAGACTCATGTTGTAGATTTGTGCAGTTCATATTTCTTGTCTCAATATTTTACTTTTTTCTCTACAAATTCTTGTTGCAAGGTACTTCTAACTAAAAATGTCTGCAACTTTTCTCCTAAGGTTTATTGGCATCCAAAGCTGTTGTTGCAGATGGTGCTGAAAAAAAGGAAGGCAACAAAGAAACAGCTCCAGTCCTGGAGCAGGTATGAAATGGTAGAGTTTGATTCTTTTGCAAAGTTCCCACTGGAGTGTGCCATGGAGATGTAGTACCTACAACATAAAAATTTTCCCCTTCAGATATAACAGGGAACTGAAAAATTATTTTATGTTTACATTTCTGGCAGAGCCAGAAGTATGGAATTTAATTGTCTCTAAACACAGTGTTAACTTGAATTTCAATAATGAGCTTTTGTGTTAGAAAACTAACAGAAAACAAAATAAAGTCTCCGTGCAACAAATATGAGGAGACCAGTGTCCCAAGGTCCAGTTTTATAGCTGGAATGATGACTGGCTTAGAAACAGGCCCTTACACAAATTTGATTTGTGTTCGAAACAGGGTTTTTGACATCACGTAGAACTTCTTTTAAAAGAAGTTTCTTTTATATTGTAAGAATTTGGTGTTGTAGGCTTGTATGTGTTTTATGAACTGCTCAATGAGCCATACATTTTGCAAGAGTGTGTATTTTAATAAATACAAAAAAGAAACTTTTAAATAATGTTAAGGATCTGATTTTTAAACCTGCTTATTGGCAGGATCTGGAGGCTGCCATTTTGTCTTTGGCTTATTGCACTGTGTTCAGGCGTTGCTTGACTCCGAGTCGTGCATTATCTTGCATTCTAAAAGGGCTGAATGCCTGAGCACGGTAAAACAAGCTAAGGATGAACAGTAGTCTTGATTCAGGACATCTTTGTTTTCCAATTATTTAAATCAGAGCCTTAATGTATCTTTAATACAGCTTTTTTGTATGCATTTTCATTCTTTAACAGCAGCATTTGAACAAAGTAGCCTTGCTGCCTGCAATTCTTTAACAAGCACTTCTGTTCTTTAGCCCCGGCACACTCTATGAACAGTCCCTGCCCCAAACCTGATTTGATATTTTGGTTGTACTGGTTCTTTAGAGCTGATATATTAATTGCATTGCTCTGGTTTTTCCATTGATGCTGCATTGGATGAGAGTCAATGGAACCTGATTTTCTGTTTTTGATGCTGTCACTGTCAGGGCTGGTGGAGCCACTGCGGTGCGGATGCATTGACCGATATTTTGCATAAAGGTTTACAGTGTACTGACATGACATTCCATTTCTCAAATTTTTGCATATTAAAGATGCTATGATTTTCTTGCTACTGTGTGTGATATTTTCAATGTGCAAAAAACTGTGAAATGGCTTACAGCATGTTGTTTTTGGGAGAATCTTTACAATGTAAATCTTGCCATGCAGAATCCCATTGCGGTGAATGGGACTTTGTGGTTTACATAGACTGTGTATGCAACAGTATAAGCTGCAGTGCATATTTACTATAACCTTTTTGTTATTTCTCAGACTTAGTAACTCGGCTGTTCCTGTTTTATTGATCAGATATAAAAACCAAGATGTCTCTGTCATTGTTTACATGCTAATGGTCTGAAAAACCTCATTTTTTGGAAATAATAGTTAAGCTCTTTTAAAGAGGCATCTAAAATCCGAAATTGTCCTCTTCTTTTGTGTATAACTAAAACCAGAAACCTCACAAACATTTAAACGATTGACTGTGGGGAGGAAATTTTTTGAGCTTAAAGCATTTTTCCCTGAGTTCCTGTGCAAAGTGAAATTAAAATGGCCGAGTTATAACCCTCCCCAAAGGATTTTCTGATAGTGAAGCTGACATTCCTTAGAGGCTTTGTCTGCTACTGCTATAAAATTGAATGGATAAAATATCTTGTAGGCTTTTTTAATAATGTAATGCAGAATATGGTAGAAGTATTCAGGCCAATAGCCGAAAACTGACTCTGTTGATGCAAGTTTTTGTTTATATTTATACATTTTTAGTTTACAGTTGTCTTAAACCCAAAACCTCAGACGATTAGTTGCAGATACATTAGTTTATTTAATTGTATTAGGGTATGTCATGTTATATTTCCTTTTGACCAAGACCTGAGTAGATGGATAACATTAATTCATTAAGGTTTTTAATGTTAATTTGTCCTGTTAAGAGGTTAAGCACCTTATCAAAATCTTAATTTAATTTTTTTAATCTTGTTTAAATAACTTTGTAATTTGAAAGTAATGGATGCTGTAGTATGTCTTTCACATCTGTGAAGATGAACAATAAAATTGTTTATTTACAAGTTACGACTCTAATTAATTTCTGGTAATACCTCTCATAACCAGCATAGGTATACTCTACAGTTCATGGAATATTTTATTTAAATGAATAAACTGCACTTAGTATGTGTGTAATGGAGTTATGCAAGGTAGAACTGGTGTCTGCTGAACGGGATGTTTTGCACTGCATCTTTACAGGATACTCCCAGCGAGCCATTCATGTAGCATTCAGGAGCACCCTTTCACAGATATAGAATGTGCACTTGTGGGGTTTTGGTTTGCTTTTTTTGGTTTTCCTCCATTAGAACATGGAAAGTTCTAGTGGAAAATAAAATTGCAATTTATAACAAAACTCAATAATACCCTCAAATCACCATGTTTCTAGTTTGGATAAAGTAGTGCACATGTTCTAGAAGTACCTCTCTGCTTTGTTAGTTATGGTTTTATTAGATGTTACTATGCTGTATGATGTAACTGGGATGAGAAGGGAGACAGGCCTAAGAAATTATATTCAGATATTGCCTTATTAGGCAAGTTGTAACACATGCACAGTTTTGGTAATGTAGGAAGAACTTCCAGTGAAAAATTTAAAGTGCTAATGTCTGTCAATGCATGCTAATGGTCTAAAAATAGTACTGTTTGTGTGAAGAAGGATGAAAATTGAGGAATTTGGAAAGATGTGTTATATGTTGGCTTCTTTTCCTTCAAAAACTGTTTTAACTCTTCATCTGCCAGTTTTCCCCTGACAGTTAGCAATCTGTCTAACCCTGTGGTGCTAGAAGCTGTGATTTCTTCATGTTTGCACAAACATAGAATGTGGTGAAATCCAGACTCCCAGCACTGAAAGGGGCTGTGTGAGAGTGTGCTCAGTATTGGAAATTTCTCATTGTTTCAGACATTCCTTAAAAGGAGCATTATCAACTTTTTCAGTTTCTCATAAATACAAACTCCTTGTTAAATGTAGTTTTCCTGAGGAACTGCCTTTTATTTTGGGGGGTTTTTTTGTTGGGTTTTTTTTTGGGTTTTTTTTGGTTTTTTTGGCTTTTTTTTTTTTGCCTCTGGTTAGGAAAATGACTGTGTAGGGAAAATCTTGGCAACTTTGTTTAGAGCTGCAGTTCTCCTGAGGAAGGATTGTTTGCTCGTAGCAGTGCCAGAGTTCAAGGAGTGTCTGGACAACACTCCCAATCATGATTCAGCAGCAGGCAGCCCTGTGAGGAGCAGGGAGGAGGACATGAGGATCCTTGTGGGTCCCTTCCAGCATGAGATGCTCTGTGCTGGTGCATCAGTGTGTGTGTTCTGGCTGGGAACAGGTGCTCTCCAGGTTCTGCTCGGAGACTGCACTGACAGGGAAGGTGAAAGAGAAAACTAAAAATACTTTATTGCATTTTTAAATTGGGAATAGAGGAAAAATGTTTTATTTTCAGTTTTTTTCAGGTATTTCAAATAGTAAGAATTGAGTATTCTGAATACTGAAAAAAATTGGTAGTGCTCCTTTAAAAAAAGCAGAATTTAATGTGATGCGTTTTAAATAGTTTTCATTTGTACTTAAAATAATATTGCTTTATTATGTGTTTGAGTACTAAAATTGTTTTTAAAAAGATCAAAATAGAATACAAGAACTACAACGAAGAAACTGAAATAAAAGTATCAATTTTTTATTATTTATTCAGGAGATTTCACCTAAACCACAAAGTCAGAAAAAAAATGAAGCTGATATTAGCAGTTCTGCCAACATTCAGAAACCTGCACTGTTATCCTCAACTTTGTCTTCAGGAAAGGCTCGCAGCAAGAAATGCAAACAAGAATCTGGAGATTCTTCCGGGTGTATAAAGCCCCCTAAATCACCACTTTCCCCAGAATTAATACAAGTCGAGGATTTGACGCTGGTCTCTCAGCTTCCTTCTGCTGTGATAAATAAAACTAGTGAGCACAGACATTTTAAAAAAAATTCCGTAACTACTTCTAAGACATATACAGAAATTTTCTTTGGTTGTAAATGGCTATTGCTTTTAAAAATGAATCTGCTTTAAATAAAATGTCCAAGTGGGAGAATTAGGGGTAGCTCACTATTTTAAAAGTCAAGTCACATAATAAGGCACTTGAAATATTCTATCAGAAATAATACATTTAAATAATATATTGATATTTATAGAGTCATGACTTTTAAGGGTTGGCTTTCCCTCTAGCATAAATCTCCACACTAGCATTAACAGTGCTACAGGAAAAATCAAACCTCCCTTCTGAAAAGGGCCTGATTCATTAAAAAGAAAAGACGTACACTTTGGTGTGGACCTTTCCTTCTCTGAGAACCTTCACCTTCACCAGGCTGATGTCTGTACCTCTTGGCTCTGGCATTCATCACCTTATGTGCTATTTCCTCCAAAACGATGTGAAAGAGAAGATGGGTTCAAGATCTGTGATGGAGAAATGTTAAAAATTGTGTTGCCTTGTCCCAGAAAAATCCCATGGGTGTTCAGCTTCTTTACCTGTGTAACTGATTTCCAAGCATGAAAATACTGTTTATCAGAAGAATAGGGAAAGCTTTATGCTGCATGCTTGAATATGCTATTTTTTGTGAATATTATGGTATTTCTATGATTTTTTTGAGATTACATTAGGTTTTTAGTGTTACTTAGTGCCAGATTCTTTGCCTAAAGAATATTAAATGCTGAGGCCAAAGGTTAACATAAATGCAGGTTTCCATAAGTCAAAATCTACATTTTTTTTTCACTTTAGTATAGAGATTGAGGATGGAAGACTCAACCTGCATCATGTGTTCCCCTCAACCTTGGTTTTGTATATTTTCACTTATGAGATAAGCTTCTTTTTAATCTTTGCTCATAGATAACTAAATGAGTGGGAGAGGGAGGAGTGCAAATTCAGCCTTCTTTATTCAGGACACATTGGTAAAAATTGTATTTTGTCCCCACAAAATGTTAGCAGTCATCCATATTGTAATACGCCTTCCATCCCCACCCCTAGAGCAATGGTAAGTAGCTTTCCTGAAGCATGCTTTTATTTTGGATTAAGTTGGACTTCTCTGTAGCAATATTTTTTAAAACCATCTAATTTATAACTTGGTTACTTAGTAGCTTAGATCTTGTTAGTGTTGTCTTTAATCTTTGGCTTCCAACTTTTTTCTACCTCTAGTGGAAAGTTAGTTTTGCAGTGTCTTAATTTTAAAATCTGTATATCTGACTCTAAAAACTGCTTACAAAAAGGAGAGAACAGTGATTTACAGTGTAATAATAACTTAAATGTTTTTCTAAGGCAAAATTTTGTGGAACTGGGTAATATTGAAGAGAGGTAGGGGAATGTGGGTTTTTTGTTTTTAATGAATCAGGCCTATATTAACCTATATCAGTCCTCCTCCCCCATTTGTTTGGTGTTTTAAAAGTATTAAATTCTGGAACCTTCTTACTGTGCCATGCATTGGCAGTGTGTGTTAGAATTTTTCAGTTGGGGTATTGATATCAGGTTATCAGAAGGCAGGAGGTGGAATATAAAATTAAACACTGTTTTCAATTATTTAAGTTGTATGTTAATACTATCCATGACTTTTTAGATCTTTAATTGTGATCATTTGTTCTGTTTGTTGTTAAATCCTACTACCCCCCTTCCATTATAAGTAACCTGCTGCCTGGGCTTTATGGGGAGGGTTGCTTACTGTAAATACACAAAACAACAACTTTTACCAGTGGGGAAGTGTAGGTGCCCTAGTAATTTATAATAAGCACAAACCAGAATCATGTCTTGAGCATAAATCTTAATTTGCTCCTGGTAGTTACAGTTCTGTAATTACTTATGCTAGTTTAGCTGTGATTACCAGCTTTGCAAATAAGAGCTATTAAAAGCACTCCCCTCTTTAGCTCTCAAATGCTGCGGTAAGATGATGGTGTATCTCTCTGCTTCATGAACATTGAAAGATCTCTTTTTAGGTCCATCACAGCCAGTGAATTCCCCTAGATCCTACAAACATAGCCAACGGAGAAGAAGATCTCAGCGTTTAGCCACTTGCTCCTTGCCTGATGATTCTGTAGAAAAAGTTTCTTCTCCCTCTTCAGTTACTGATGGAAAAGTGTTCTCCATCAGTGGTCAAAACCAACAGTCATCAAAATTGGAGGGTAATGTATCTTAATCTAATAAAGAACTGCCCAAGAGAAATTGAATCATAAAAGTTAGACCTTACATGGTTTTCAGCTAATGGGATGTTTTGAACTGCTGTAGCTAAAGCTGTTTGCTGTTCCTGTGTTATGTAACGCTGCAATCCAGACTGTTGATTGTTGGACCCGTGTGTCTTTTTTAATATGACATTTTTTCTTTTATGTAGTACCTGATGTTGCTCATGTGTCACTTGAGAAGCGTGGACCGTGTCTCCCTCTTGATTTAAGCCGTAGTTCGGAAGTTACGGCACCGTTATCCGCAGAATCCACTTTCCGTAATGAGTATTCCAGTAAAGACAAGGAAGATATTCAGATGATTGCATATCTTCCTTCCAAAGCAGTAACTGATGGAAGAGTAGCTACAACAGCGTCAGGTAAAGAGATTCAGTATACAACCAGAGAGATTTATAGCTGTAGGGTTCAAATGTGTGTGTATTCAATCCCACAGAAAGAGGGGGATGCTTTTTATTTTCTTTTCTGCACACTCAAAAACCTGCCTCTCTTCTGGACTCCACTCATCTGCATATTCTTTGTCTTCACTGGCTTAGAGCTGCTTTGGCACTTCTAACATGATTTAAGGAGACTGTGAGACTGTGGAATGTAGTGAGCAGTATCTCAAAAATATTTTTGCTATTGCAAAAAGTTGTAAAAATAATTAACGAAGTGAAGTCTTTACTAACATAACAATTTGTGACTTCGGCTTTAAAACAATGGTGTTCTCAAAAACAGTCAGTATTCCTCTGCTTTGCGTCTTTTTGCAGTGGAAATTCTGTCATTCGCTTGCTACAGAATGTTACTTAGAAATATTTCTGAAAAATCCTCAATAACTTTTATATAGACTTGGTCACCCTCAGCACAGAGCCCAGTACTGCAGCTTTGGGCTGCCTGTCCCTTTTGTAAGAGTTTGCTTACTGCTGTGGTTTACATGAAGCACTTTGATAGAGGTAACTGAGAGAATGGGGGAAGGATTTACACAGTGCTTTGCAGACCCCAAGAGTGGGATGTTTTCATCTAGTGTATGCTAGGTGTCCATATAATTTTGTTATAAGACTTGTATGTGGGTATCATACCATTTTTAACTGGCTTCCAAGAAAGAATTCTTTTAAAGCCTTTTTTTGTTCTGTTTTGTTTCATGAGAAAATTGTTCAGAAAACTAAGAAGAGGGAAAAAAAAAATCAAATGATTATGTTATGCTTGGAAAGTTTTTGATAAATCTGATTGATAGTAAAGGAGAACAGCATGACCTTAAAAGATAGAATTATGACAGTTAAACTGTATCTTGGTCTGTTAATCTATGAATCTCTTAAAGTAGTGTGTCAAAATAAGGGTTATGAGTATCTCTAGTGAGCCACCACTTAAACTTTTTAAAATATTGAAATACTATTTAATTACTTGAGTGAAACCATGTGACAGTCTTCATTGATACATGGCATAGCAGCAGAATTACAGATTCCTGGGAAAATTACTTCTATAAAAGTCTTTTTTATGTCATGTCTTTTGCCACTAAGAGAAGTGCTTTTGAGAGTTTTGTATTTGCCCACTCATTGAACAAGATCATAAAAGAAATCAACAGCTTCCAGCAGCCATCTGTTTCCTGTTTGGTAAAACTCATGTCAGTTACTAGAAATTTAACTTCTGGCTTTTCTGATATATTTTCTAGTTCATTTTATGTCAAACTGGTAGTGCTGGAAGTTGCCTGCTCCTGTTAAGGGCCTGGCTCGGGGCAGAGTGATCTGGTTCTAAACCCAACACTCAGGAATGCACTTTGGATGTGTTTGTTGAGCTGGGTCTTGGTCTTTGCCATAGGTCAAGCAATAAAACAAAGAATAAGTTTCATTTAGAGCCATCTTTATTTAATGACTCAGAATATGTAACATGTCCACACAATTTGTGTCAGCAAAAAATTCCATGATAAAATTGTCTGTTGTTACTACTTGAGCCCATAGTGGGAAGCTGGAAGTGCTTGCAACCTCTACCAGACAATAGAGTTTATACTGTATATAAAGCTTAATGAGCCTTTTTTCATATCTGTATAATTTTAAGAGTTATAAGCTCTAAAGGAACTGATTTGCCAGGTGCATTTCTTGTCATTTTAATTGCATAGCACAGGCTCATATGTTTTGTTCCTAATTTTCATGTATTGCAGTTTTCCATCATGCAATAAATGGAACTGTGTCTTGAGCTTTCATACTGAATTTTTGTCCAAATGTTGGAAGTTTTCAGTAGGTTGCAGCATGTAGCTCAACAGCTTCTTGAGTATCAACTTTGTGGCCTGAAAGACTAAACTAAGCTGTTTGATATCTTTAATTCACAGATATCATCCCAGGTTTTGGAGCTACCTGCCTCTGTCAGTGGTATCACTAGGACTCTATAAGTAAAATTCATGTGTTGGGGTTCATCCCCACTCTGGTGGAACATGTTTATCCTCATAATCTTAGAAGAAATAGAAAAATGTAAATTTAAAGTCCAGGTTTGAAACCTCTGGAATTAGTCTACACTATGGAATAAACTTGTTGTGTTCTCTGCTTTAGAAGGCATTGTTTTGCCTTTGAAACAGAACAGATTCTCAAGTCACATTCCTGAAGCACACATAATTACACCAAATTCTTGCATGCTTCAGGAAATAAATAGGATCAACTCTATTAATCAGTACTTTCTTCATTATCTGTTTAAACAATCTGTTTAAGCAAGCAAATAGATACAGGAGAGGTGCCCAAAGCTTTCCTTTCTCATTCCTGTCAATTCTTGAAGTAATTGAGAAAAGTTAATTTGCCTTATGCAGAAACATCTAAGTGCAGTTTAATACACTGCATTGTTTAAATGTATGCATTGTGACCCTGTCCATTACAAATTGAGAACTCTGGTGTAAAATCCAAACTGTTCTATAATTGTGTTTTCTTCATCCGAAAGTTCTATTATAAATCTGCATCTCTTTATGGTGTCTCTGCTGCTAAGATTTATTAACACAGCCTGGACATATTTGGAGTTCTACATTTTGACATCACTACAGATTCTGTTGAGTGCACTTTAGTTAGACCTGCTGTCTTTGTAATCGTTGCAGTAGGTAACTGAATAGTTTCAGAGATACCTCACGATGGTATTTAGCCTGCAACAGCCTGGTCTGATCCCTGACCCTTCTGTAACAGAGCTGAGCCTGGTTTAAGCCCAGAGTTTTGTGATGTTGCACACTGTGATTTCTGATGGAGGCTATCAGTTGAGTCAATTGAAAAAATAATTTGTTGTTGTTAAAAATTATGCATTTTAGTGACTTTATTCAGAAGGTACTGACATGGTGTTTTCAGAGGAGAGGACTAGGTGCACTGAAGTGCAGATAAATAAATGGCAACTCACAGTGTTAGCACACAGATTTCAAAATCATTGCTCAAAATTAACACCTTAATTCTGTAGAGGCAAAACAAAAGCTCTGTGTTAATTCCTTCAATCCAAAGGCTCCATGGAGTACTTTGCACTTTGATAGAGACCTGTATACTGCCCATTAGTTATTGAGCTGAGGTACTGCTTTACTAAACTATTGTGAGGTCCCACTTGTGATCACCTGATAACTGCACACACACGACTGAGAATCTTTGCTTTCATTTGCTAAATTACTTAAAATGCAGATAACTGGCATTTGGTCACCTTAGCATTTCAGAGATTTTAAATCCACAGTCAGTCAGAATACTTACAGAGTACAGTAGTTTTGTCATTCTGAATATATGAAGTTCAGGTCTTTCTGTAGTTTTGCTTCTCTTTAAATTTGTGATCTTTTCTCTTGGCTTCTGTAACCCTGCACCATTTATGTTACTTTAACTGTTAAATATTGAGCAAACATAATTTCAGCAAGCAATCTGGGTTTGGAAGTTTAAGTAAAAGGAAAATATTGTTACGCTTTCTGATCTAACAATACAATATTTGTAATGCTGATATAACAATATTATCACTAGCTGTTATTTTTGATTCTAACACCAATAGATGATTTTGCTGGTAGGGTAACATTAGGTTAACTACATGGAAGAAATTTGAATTTAAAACTAAAACAAAAAAAACATCGCATACTTTTATATAATTTCCTCGGTAACAGTTTATGCAGCAGGAACAAGAAACAGCTGATGTACAGAATTTTTGGAAAATGAGATTGATCACTTTTTAAAAACTCTTACCAGTGTCTCTGGCTTACCTTGCTCTTAAGGGGGATGAACTGTTCATCATGTTACTTTCTCATGTTTCTTTGTTGCTATTTGTTTTACTTCAACCATCTATTAACAGTCCAATTTACTCCCTAATTTAAATGCCTTACTGTTCTAATATCTGCCCTGAGGTTCCCATTTTGGGCTGGTCATGAGGCAAGCAAGAACTGTTTTATCGGCTTATTCTTCCTAAAGGCATCATTTTGGGCAGGCTCCAGTGTTAAAATGTGATATGCAATTAAAAGTCTGTTTAAATATAAAATTGATCTATGCACTGGAAATTCAAAGCACTAAATTAAACATGACCAGCATGATTGATATTTCTATTGAAATATGATTTAGGCTGTTTATTAATGCAGATAATGATATTTGTGATATTATTTTAAACATGTAAAGCCATGTAATAGAATACCAGTAAAATAATACCAACAAAATCAATTGCTTCAGATTACTACAATTCATTTGAGCTTGATGAATTGCAATAAGCAGTACCACTGCAAGCCCAGTTGTGCTGTTGTACTTGTGGCACAGCATCCTTGCATGAGGGGACTTGTGTCACTTCTCTGTTCTCTAACAGGAGAAGTAGAACTGGAAACATGCTATAAACTGGACTGGGAATGCTTTGGTTTGCATTTCTTTTTAATCTGAAATTGGTCTTCTAGTGATAAAATTGATTCTGGAATGGTGACAAAAGCAGTAGTTTACCAAGTCTAATCTCTGGTTGTCTTTCTCTGTGCCAAGTGTTAACTGCAGACCTCCCACTCTCACTGTGTGGGAAGTGGCTGGCTAGACTCCTTAAGAGGAATAAATTGCAATTAAAAGTAGCTGTTAAAAAAAAAAGGTTGTATTTCCATAAAGGAATTTGTATTTCCTGGCTGTATATGTTACTTGCCCTTCTGGCTGGCCACCTTGTCCAATTTTGTGGTTATGTGTAAGTCATAGTGATTGCACAGTTGAAAAGCAAACTTTGCAAGCTTTCACACTTTATGTAGGATATGAGAATTTAAGATTCTTTATCTAAAATGATTTTCAATGAAGAAAAGTAAAAGCCAAGAATAACATTGCAATGTATACGGGCATAATAGCAGTTTCTATTTTCAAGTTACTATAGAAGGGCATTTGGGG
This sequence comes from Setophaga petechia, assembly GCA_024362935.1. Taxonomy (NCBI): domain Eukaryota; kingdom Metazoa; phylum Chordata; class Aves; order Passeriformes; family Parulidae; genus Setophaga; species Setophaga petechia. Next base: position 17,510,641 of record JANCRA010000011.1, read on the forward strand.
AGTTCTGACAACAAGATGGATGTTTGCTTGACTGGAGAGATTTCTGCCCAATATAAGTGTTCCCTCAAGCAGTTACTAATCATTTTGTCAGATGTGCTTGTGTTGGAAATTATTGAGATACCGAAATTTGTTGTGTTTTGACTGTTGGTATTAAATCATATTTGGATGTCAGGTCAGGATTTCTTCTCAATAATAAAGTTTAAATACTAATTCATCTAAGATTGAGACTTAATTTCTCTTGAGATTGTTTGGATGGAGTGTTCTCACATCTTCTCATCAAAATGGCAGTGACCTAAATGAATTACGTGCATTTGGGTGATCCTTTTGAGCTCTTTTTAGAAATGAGACAGGACGTTGATAGCATGATGATGTGGGAAAGTGTCACTTTTTTCTTTTACTAATGTGCTAAAATATACTTATTGCTCTACAGATGGCAGAGCAGTTCAGTGCTGTAACAGAGACAAATGGTAATTAGGAAACCTAAGAAGAGAATAATTTGGATAGTGTTTTGTGTCAGTGATAAGTATTCCAGTAAGCTAAATGCACTTGAAATACAGACATAGGCAAGAGCCTGAATCACTCGTAGAAGGATTATGGTGTGAGGTGAGTGGAAAGACTCAGGTGGCCCCAGGTGTGGCTGTGCAGCTCGTGCTGTGTGGCAGGAGCCAGCACACAGAGCTGAGCAGCTGCTGCTGCCTGGGTTACACAGCCCAGAGCTGTCCTGCAGCTGGGGACACCTGGCATTGAAAAGTGCTCTGGGAGGTGATGCACCAATTTCTCTTGCTCTTGCTGGCCCTTCAGCTTTCCAGCTAGTGGCACTGTGGGGTGTTCCAGCAAGGCTCAGCAGTGGGAGCAGGTGTTGTGTGAGCTGGGTTCTATCCCAGTAGATTTCTGTTGGTCTGTCTCTGTTGGGCAGGCTTGATATGTTCTTGCCTTTTCCCCAGAATCTTTCTATGACTGAATTTACTGAATTATCTTAATGCTGCTTATTTAATGCATTCCAGATCAGCTCCATATTTTGTCTTGTTGAATATCTTGGCCAATAGCTGGTATTTTTCAGGACTTTCGTTTTTTTACATGTTTATGTTTTTGTTGGGCTCTTCTGTTGAGAGGCACCAAAGGTAACTGGTTCCTCCAGGATTTTACATTTGGCATGGTAAAACTTGAGCTGTTTGTGACTTTACAGAGCTGCAGTTTTGTACAATATGTCCTTGGTATGTTCCTAAAATGGACCAAGGGTCTGATGAAAATTAGACTTTCCTAATTACATTTTGATGAATCTTGAAGCTCTAACAATATTTATGGGCACAGTAATAGAGAGTTTTTAATTACTTCAAAAATATTTTTTATAAATAATTTTTAGTCTAGTTTGATTATTTAAAAATTGTTATAAATATTAGCAGTGAAAATTGCAATTTCAGTTTTGTTTTTTTCACATTTTATTACTTCCTAACTTACATCAGATAAAGAGCTAAAATAACAACTAAATATTTCACTGAATATACTTTTCTAAATAATATAAGATGAGAATTGTCAGTATATGATGCCGAATTCTGACAAGGCATGGTACTTTTACATGTTATTTAAATGTGAATTAATGAAAGAAAGTGAATTATTTAAATATTATTAAAATCAATGAAAAATTCAATGAGCAGAAATGTTTTATACATAGGACTACAAATATTGTACCGGAGCTTAATTTCTTTTTTAACATAATGGAGCATTAACTTAAAAGATACTGACAGTATCAGCACCTTTAACTATTACTCTTGTCATGGGTTCCTATTACAGTAAAAAAAAAAGAAACAAAAAGTCTTAAAAGTGTCAGCAAAAGTACATTTTAACCAGTACAGGTAGTTTAAAAGTGAATGCAAATTCCAAAATATAGGAATAAACCTCCTGTGGCATTGTCTTGTATGTAACACTAAGATCTAGGCATTCATGTGCAGTAATGACCTGTTAATGTGATGATGGTATGAGCAATATTGACATTTCAGTGATCTGACCCAGCCCTGGCTGGCTGCAATCCTCCTGCAATGCCAAGTAAATCCATCCTGTTTTCAGCACTCTCCTCCCATGTACATGCCTTGCATCTGGAAATGCCTTTAACCAATAGTCTCAAGTTACCCAAAGGGAATAGTAGAAAAAAGAGGTCTTCCACATCAGTGAGCTCTGAAGGGACAGAGATACAGTGCTCTGTGCCCATAAAGGAGAAATGTTTTGAGAGTCTGAAACGTGATTGAGAAGGACAAGCATTCAGAAGTTGGTAAACTGCAATACTTTTTGTTTCCAGTGCTTTAGACAATAAAATAATTGTAAAATGGCGTTAAAAATAATTGTTTTGTTTGTAAGTTTCTTAGTATTGTGTGCTGTTAGGATTTTTACAGTCTAATGACTTTTACAAGAAATTAGGTCATCAACCAGACATTGGCCTTATGTGTTACATTTTTCAATTTGCAGGTGCAGCTAGAATGGATAGAAAAGGAAAACTGGAAGAGAAAACTTCTTCAGCATATGGTATGTAGAGAGCAATATTGTTTTTACAAAAAAAAAAAATTCTCTAACACTTCCTGTCTCTGAAGAGCAAATGTAAAAGCATAAAATATTTCCTGGGCCCAGCTGCAATTTTTGTTTGTTAAGGGCCTAAAAAGAGTTTTTATGCTAATGACAGGTTTGTAACAGAAGAATAATTTATAAGATAAAATGAAAGTGCCCATAGCAAGAAGTTTGAAGGATCCTGAAGTATCTATGAAAGGCCCACTGCCTCTGGTTTTTCATTTGATTGGGGTTTTCCTAGTAGAATGAGTAATACTGGCTACCCATTGTACTGTCAGACTTGAGATGAGAACAGCAAACAAGGGTTACTAGCAAAACATTTGGCAATTCATGAAATAAAATACAGATTAAGTGGACTCTGTTTTTATCCTGTGTTCAAAATAAAATAAGTTATTAGGGACTGGCAAGAATTGAGAAGTGATTCTACTTTGTTTTTCCAGGAGGTAAAAGCTTTGTCTCTGTGTTCCCCAAGAAGATAAGACTGCTCCAGTTTGTGTGCAGGAAACAGTCCTGGCTTTCAGGCTTATTTTTTGTAACAAGTTAATTTCCTTGTTATTTTTCTCCCTGCTGATAACTTAAGAAGTTATTGTGGAGTGAAAATGTAGGATGTATTTTGTCTAGGGAGAATTAACAGGATTAAAAAAATCTTTCAAAGTCAAAATGTTTGTCCTTGTATATACCAACAGTGGTTAAAAGCAAACTGCAGCATAAAAAATGTGTCAGAATCACTTTTCTGTGTTTGAGTCAGAATCAGTTTTCTGTGAGGTTGCCACTGTATAGTGCAGAGTGCTGACAGCAGCACTCTGATACTGAAATTTCCATCAAGTGTCTTTCTGTAGGCCTAATATGTGTTTCTCGGACAATATAACCTTTATAATTGGGAATTTTGTCCTTGTGAAAGCTTTTTCTCTTGCCCAAATGTTTTTGTTATAAACTGTAAGTAAAGTAGAAGTTATAACCTATTTATGTGATGTTACATATTTTATGTACTTTGCTGTATTTTTCCCCCTTGATATCTTACTTGGAAGTACTTAAATGATAAAATATTATTTGTCAAATGAGATTTCTTTGAATTATTATACCAGCAATTGATAAGAGCTGTGTCCAAGATATCAAGTAAATAAACTGAATCATTTTGATCTGACTAGACAACTAAAGCACTTGATTTTGAATGCCTTATTTAGGCTAAACTACTTTGAATTGTTTAATTTTTATTTCAGGTAAAAAGAAAGAAAAAGAAAAGGAGAAAAAGGAAAAGAAGGAAAAAGATCATAAACCAAAACAGAAAAAGAAGAAGAAAAAAAAGAAGAAATCAAAACAGCATGGTAAGTTCAATTTATATGTTTTTAACGTAAGTAAAACCACCCAGTGTATTTCTATCATTAGATAGTAAAACTTGTCTGTAAACAATATGAATGTAAAATTTTAGAAATGTCCAAGAGTAATTTTTAGCCTTAAATACGAGAAGGACACTCAGGACTTCTTTTTTTAATTGCATTTATAGCCTGTCTCTCTCTGTGTGATAGACCCACATATTTCACAGGTTTTTTTTCCTTACTCAAGGAAATTATATATATTGTTTTCTTTAAATTTTTCTTTAAATCTTCTTTAAATTAAATTTTTTTTTCTTTAAATTTTTCTTTAAATCTTCTTTAAATTAAATTTTTCTTTAATTTTCTTTAAATTATATATATTGTTTTCTTTAAATTTTTCTTTAAATCTCTTTAAATTCTTCTTTTAAAGCTCTGTAGACATGTCATACCTATTTTGCTTGGTCAGTAAAATCATTCTAGTGTGTCGTTTGTTGCTGCATTCCAGTGGTTTGCTGGATGCAATGCACCCCCTCTTTAACAGTTAACCCTTCACAATTGAGGTTGGCATCTCTGTTGTAACAGCCTTGTCTGTTGCCTTGACAAATGGGGATTATATTTTGTGGATTATGTGTTTCCCTGTCCAAAATTTGTGCTATACCATGAAAATGCTTCCAGATCATGCAGTGCTTTAGTGTGAATTACAGTATTGTAGGTTTTGTGTACTTCATCATCCTTATACTGGAGTAATATAATTTTAAGCTATAAACTTCAATTACTTATTCTACTTAAAAATCATTGGGAGCTTCTTACTTGCACTGAGAAGGCATCTAAGTATTTGCAAGAAGATACTGATAAATGCTAGGTGTGTGTCCAGTATTGTTCTTTGGTTTTATCTTCTTGTGGTCATAAGGGGGTCTGTTGTGGGCTGGGGTTTTCTCTTTCTTTTTTTTTCATCTTTTTATTCCTTTGGTCTTTTTGCCAGCTTGTCTTGGAACTTAGAAACTTGGCAGAGGTACCATGATTAGGTTCCAGTTTCTAGGAGCCTTATCCAGTGTTTGTAAATATGAGAAGAAAATATGCCAAATGTCTCAATAAAAAGAAATCTTAAATCCAGATGCAAAAAGAAATTTGAGTAAAACTTGAATGTTTTAATCTTTAAAAATTCATCTTGTGAAAATCTGGGTTTAACAATCCAAACGTGTTCCATTTGGACTTTTTTTAACTGGGGAAAAAATTTGAAATACTCTGGTACACTCTGACTGAAAAAGCCCATCTGTCAAAAGAAACAGGACTCTCTCCAGGCCTAGGTCACTCTACTCCAGGCATGGATAAAATGCCTGCAGGTATGAGGCATACTCCTTTTGTTTCAAGTTAAGAAGAGGGAGCAGGTACATTGTGTACCCCAGGTAAGTTTTGAACAAGACTTTAAGACAAAACAGAAACCCCAGCAAAGACTGGTTTTGTGCTCCAGGTGTGTGCATGACCTACTGATTGCATAAAGCCCATGTCTAGCAGAAAGCAGCAATGCCTGATACTCCTGCTGCTCTGTTGCAGTGAGGTTGAAAGCCATGCAGCATGAAGTAATCAACTCTGCTGCACTTTGAGCTGGTACAGTGAATACACTTGGGAAATGCTGGAGATGCTGTGCTTTGGACAGAGACTGTAAAGAGCAAGATGGCTTTATGGAAGGTGAACTAGGAGAGAAGGATATTATGGGACCCATAGCAGGAAAACTGTAGTGATAGGTGGGAGCAGGAATGCTTCCTACAGAAGGGTGGAAGTGCAGTAATCTGATCACTTGCTTATATTTGAAGTACTAACTTTTCAGAATAGTAAATGGGTAGCTACTCCTAATTACTGATTAAAACCATGCTTGGGTGGGTCCAGAGGAAGGGCACAATGATGATCAGAGGGGTGGAAAACTTCCCCTGTGAGAAGAGGCTAAGAGCCTGTTTAGGCTCTCTTATGAAAAAGAGAATGCTGGGGAAAGACCTTACAGCAGACTTCTAGTACTTACAGGAGACCCAAAGAAAGGGTTGGGAGGGGCTCCTGAATAGGGAGTGTGGTGGTAGGGCAAGGGATAGCAGTTTTAACCTGAAAGAGGGTAGATCTAGGTTAGTTTAGATTAGATATTTAGAAGAAGTTCTTTTCTGTGAGGGTGGTGAGCCACTGGAATGGGTTGCCCAGAGAAGTTGTGGATGTCCCATCCTGGGAAGTGTTGAAGGCCAGTGTGCATGGACCTCTAAAAGTGTGGATGAAAAACCTGGTCTACTAGAAGTTGGGGGAGAACAGGATGATCTTTAAGGTCCCTTCCAACCCTAACTGTTCAATGATTTGCAATTACATGACTTTCCTAGGACAGTCTCTCCAGTCATGATTAGGGGCAGCCAAATGTGTTTGTAATGTGTTTCTTGAGAGTGTTGCAAATAGTTTGTTAGAGGAAAAGATACAATGCTGATTATCAAGATAAATGTCAGTAGCACTCTGTGACCAGAAGGCACGAACACATGATGTTGTCTGTGCTTGTGTGTGTGCTGTGACAGCCTCACCCTGCTCCTCTCTCTGGCTGAGCAGGAAGACAATACAGAGGTGTGTGAGTACAGTGGGGATTTCTGCAGCAGGTGGGCTCCAACACTGCCCAGTAGCACCTCTGGATCCCAGTCTTTCCAGTTTCTGTGCCTGCAGGTATGAGCTCATGGGGCAGCAGCCCCACTGCAGGACAGACAGTCTCATTTCCACGTGCATTCTCACATGCTCCCAGTGTTGGCCAGGACTCCCTGGGTCCCCAGAGCCCCCCCGCCCCAGATCTCCTGCTTAGAGAGCCACTTCCACCCAGAGCTGGCCCTTGCAGACCCACTGACCCCTCACTCCCAGGCCACTTCACCTGCTCATCACCTGGTCCAGCCTGATCCATGCAACCAATCAGACTCTTGGACTGGCTGCAGGTGCTGCAGCATGAGCTCATGGGCCTCTGTGACCAGAGACCTCTGCCATGGGGCTGGCACTGTTGTCACTGCAGTCTCTGAGTGCTGGCACCACAGACACGTGGACCCTTTGACCTGCAGGGCTACTCCATTTGCTGGCACACAGGGCATGTACATGAACCCTGAATGGAGAGCCCCTTCCCCAGGTAAGATATGGAAATGAGGTTTAATAAAAATTGCAGAATAGTTGAGGTTGGAAGAGACCTCTGGAAGTGCAGTTGTCCAACCCCCTTGTCCTGGTTGCCCTGGATTTTATCCAGACAGCTTATCAATGTCTCCAAGGAGGGAGACTTACAACCTCTGCCAGAACAGGCTGGATGCAGAGCATGGCCAGGCAAGTGTACTGACCACAAGACTTTATGCATCTGTGGCTTTTTTTGTCCTGTTATTCCTGTGTTCTGCTCATACCCCAAATCACTTCAGTCCATCCATTATACCTTTATTTTCTTCCCTAAACATTTCATAGTAATTCATAAACCCAAAATTATTTCCCCCCACATCCCATACTGTCCTCCATTGGCAACCCCCAGGCTGCACCTGCCCTTAGTCCAGAAGATGATCCAGAGAGCTGCTGTGGGTAACACATCCTGATGGGTTTCATGCAATGGAGGTGATGGCGCTGCTGGGAAAGTCTGAGAGGGGCCTGGCCAGGGGGTGTTTGTTGTTTGCCTGCTCATCCTCCTCCTCTGGACCTGTGTATGTATACTCTTCTGGGATGCTCCCTAGCCCATCCCCAGGACCTGTTGACCCATTGATGTCTTCCTGACATGGGCCTGGGAACATGCAAAGACAATTTTCTTTGAGCTCCCTGTGCTCCTCTGCAGGAGTGCAGACAGGCTTTTATCACTTAAGCTGGCAGGGTCGTCTGTGGTTGCTTCTAAGCAGCAATGCTGGTAGTGCTGCAAGCAGACTTAAGGCATAAGAGAGAGTCACCAGCAGCATCTCTAAGGATAGCAGATGGTGCAGGATGAATTGTGGAGAAAAGAGGATTGCATAATATTCTAGGAAAAATTACCCCTCTGTACATTCAGAGGTGGCAGAGTTACAAATGGTGATGCTTATCTATCAAACTTGATTATGTTTCTTACTGGAAATTTTGTAATAAAATGTTACAAAGAGCTTTTGCCATTTCTTACTTACAGGTTCATCATCCTGATACCTCAGCATTGATGGTCTTTGCTGGAGTGAAATCTATACACCTTTTTTTTTTTTTTTTTTACATTTGTTATAAATTTTACTTTTGTTCGAGCACCTTCTTTTCTTTCAATGTTTCAGATTACTCAGATTATGAAGACAGCTCTGTGGAATTCCTGGACAGGTGCTCCTCTCCCTTGACGCGCTCCTCGGGCAGCTCTCTGACCCTGCGCAGCATGTTCTCAGAGAAGAACACCTCGTACCAGTACCCGAGAGCCATCCTGTCTGTTGACCTTAGTGGGGAAAGTAGGTTGAATGAACAGCAGATTTAAGTTTGTAGGTTTAATTTGTTGAGAAAGGGAATTTTAAAGGAAATAATTTGGTTTATGTTTGGGATTGTAACTATAAATGTGGTGACTGATTTATCCTTCATCTATTTAAATCAAAAATCTCAAGCTGTTCTACATTGTACTTGCTTTGGTTAAGTGTTGATACTCTGCATCTGAGGAGAGCATATTAAAGGCACTTGGTAGAATTCATCTTGAAATCTCATGTATCAGCAGTGTATTTGACAGTGATTTTTGTTGCTAGTGCAGATTAAGATTTTTACCTGTCAAAGCTCCCTGTATTTCTTTCAGTTATTTTGTCTCTCCACACAGTTTCACATGTATTTATTTCTATTAGACCTTTCAGATGTGGAGTTCTTGGATGATTCTTCCACAGAGAGTCTCTTACTTAGTGGTGATGAATACAATCAGGATTTTGATTCAACCAACTTTGAAGAGTCTCAGGATGAAGATGATGCTATCAATGAAATTGTTAGATGCATTTGTGAACTTGATGAAGAAAATGGTTTTATGATTCAGGTAAAGAAGTTTGGTGTGTGGAGTTACATTTTCCATGTGAATGTTTTGCTTGTGAAGCTGACCTTTTGATGTGTCACAGACTGGAATTATGTAGAGAGCTGTACATAAGTGAACAAGAACAAAATATTTCTTTGTTCTGCACTTGGTTTGGCTCTGTTCAGTGGATGCAGAGCTGTTTCTCTAGGATGGGGTTTCTCTAGCAATTTGATACATAGGACAAATTGCTGAGTAACCTTTTTCTTTATAACCAGCTGATAAATTTGGAATAAAGTATCCTCGACCACACACAAACCATTCTGCATCTGTTCCCCAGACCATCCAGATTTTACAAGCCCTCCTGGCTTGGCCCTTGTGCTTTGCAGTACCACTTGTAGGAACCTCTCTGCTCACTGTAAATGTCCCTCCTCTGTGTGCAGTGTGTCTCCTGTGCAGACACTAAATACTGTCAATACTGTGATGTGTGTTTCATCTTTAGAACAGCACTTCTCACACTGGGTATCACTACCAGGTTTTAGAAACTGCTGAGAATTTACATCTTAAGTTGGTATAGATAAAAGGGAAGAAGAGTATTCCATGTCTGCACAGCATTCAGGTGTTGACAGATTGCAAGTCCTGATAGATTGCAACTGCTGCTCATTACTTTGTACTCCAGTTAGGAGAGTATTTCTCATCTATGAGAAATTTCAAGTATTTTTTCTCAAGCAATTTATAATGCAGTGATTAAATCAGATGCAAAAAGCAGTAAGGAAAAACTCAGTTGTCAACAACTTTAAAAAGGTCATGAACCTTCTGTGTTTTTTACCCCCATTCAAAATCAGGTTTGTATTAAACTACTACTGTGGTACAGTTCCAGCTGATAGTATGGAGCTCTTAAGTCAAGATTTAAAGGAAACCAGTAGGGCTGTCATGTGTTAGTGAACTCAGTGTTCTGGAACTGACAGAGCCCTGGAAATGAAGGGCACACAGGCTGTCTTGGGGAGCAGACTAACAGGCTGTGCTGTGTTGGAGGAACTGAGCAGTTCAGCTGTGGTAACAATTGGAAAAATGGACTGGTGTAACAATCTTCTGAGACAGGAGGGGACACACTAGCTGCAGTGACAGGAGAAAAGATGACTTCAGTGTCTTGGACAGGTTGATGCTCAAAGGCATGTCAAAGCCAAGAAGAGAGATTTTCAGCAGTGAGCCAGCAGATAGTTAAAACACTGGCAAGCACAGAGTTGAGAAGGGGAAGTATCTTTATAAGAGGCAGTCTTCTGCCTGTTTTTGAAGTCCAGTGGCAGCCTGGTTTTTCCTCTTCATGCTTGTCTTACTGAGAGCAACCAGTTTGCTGTTTCTAGGCTCTCATGTCTTACCACTTCTATTTTGCTCTCCTATTCTCTTGTTTCTCCTCTTTCATTTTCTCTTAATTTTCTTTTTCTTTTAGATTTTCCATTGGTGCGATATTAAAAGCACATCTTTCTAGCGCACTGGAGAGATGCTTTGTAAATATAAATAATTAAACTGAAGAGTTTTCTACTTTTCACTGTTATGCTGTAATGTATTACATTATCTTTCTACTTTACTATAATATTATACTCCTGTCTTATGTTTCACTACTAAATATGTAGGTGCTAAAATACTGAATGTTGCAATAAAATACTATTTAATATTACATCTTCAGTTTCTTTTTTTTTTCCTCCAGTCTGAAGTTTATGGTTGAGGTAACTTTCAGATCTAGAGCTCTTTTTTAGCTTGATGTCTTTGTCTACCCAAACACAAATTGCCCAACTAAAATAATCTTGCTCAAGCCAGCTATTTAAATTAAAGTGCTGTTCTCTGCATTTTGATGATTCAAGAAGTAGCTTCTGGGTTTTTGCATCTACTTGTCTCAGTTTTAGTTTTTGCTTTTGTTGTGTTTTTCTTTCTGATGTCAGTGTGAAGAATGCTTGTGTTGGCAGCACAGTGTGTGCATGGGACTGTTGGAGGACAGCATTCCAGAGCAGTACATCTGTTACATCTGCAGAGATCCACCAGGTATGGATAAACCACCTTTATCTGCAGCCCTGCTTGGGATTTCTGAGCAAAGATGTTATGAATTTGCTTACATTGTTCAAGCTTTGTCTGTTTTGTGTTACGTGTGATGCTTCTTTGGGGCAAGTGATTCTAAGTTTGGCTCTGAGCAGAAACTTTAGCGTTAGTAACATCATGGTCAGCTATGCTAAATCTTATCCATGAACTCAGTTGCCATTGTTTTACTTGTTGAAACTTAATTTTCCCCAAACCTTAGCACTTTTTAATGTCAGTGTAGTCTGAAAAAACTTTCTAAAGAAATAATTTTTGTTCAGGGATGTGTTTTGCCAATACTTGGAATCACATTTGTTCATTTAAATATTTTCTTAGAGGAAAAGGACTCAGTACCACAGTACATTCAAACATGCTGTGAATGGCCTTTCATAGTAATTGCAATTTTATAATGTTTACATTAGCCCAGAACTGTGTAAAAGTGTGGAACTGAATATTTAAAATACAGAAAATCTATTCCATCTTATAGTAAACAATAGTGCACAAACAGCATATGTTGAATTTCAGATACTTAGGTCAAATTCATAAGAACTAGGAAAACTTTACTTTTAAGCTAAATACATTTGGTTAGGAAGATGTTGATTTAAAAATTATTCTGTGATAAACTCGTTTTTCTTAACAGTTATATGGAGAAAAACTTAAGAATTTGGAAGTAAGTTTTTTTTTATTTTCTTCTGACAATTGATACAAATGCACTTACCTGTCTTCTGGTGAAATATCCAGCACTCCAGCTGTTTCAAAAGGGCAATGAGACTACAACCTTAAATTTACTGTCATTCTAAATTTAAGAAGTGAAATATGAAAATTGCAGTGATTTTATTAGCTATTTTTGAGATGAAATATTAGGAAAGTAGACCTGGTTCCATATGTCCCAGTGTGAATCAAAACTGGTGGTAGAGAGTCTTGTCTGATAGTTCTGTGTGGTGTCTCTTTGAGCAGCCCAGCTTCTTCTTACTAAACTCAGCTAATTTGTCTTGTGCTCTTTCCCTGCACTGTGTTAGGTACTTCGTTTTCCCCTGCTATGCAGAGTCTGTGTCCCTAATTTTTATCTTCTCTCCCTTCCTAACCATTACTTCTTTTCTTTCTATGTCAGGAGAAAAAAGTCATTCTCAATGTCAGTATTTTAAAGTGTATTGGGATAATGGGCAAAAAGGAGATAGACAGGGTATTCTCCTGAAAGGTATGAAGGGCTTCCATCAACCCGTTCTTTGTTCTGTCTATGATGATAGTTATGATTTGAAATCCACTGTAAGATATTGTCAGTCCGTCTGGGTGCCTTGTTGTAAACAATAACATTGCAATAATTAGCATTATGCTTTTCTAGTTTTGGGTGGGGATTTTGGTTTTGTTTTGTTATGGGGGTTTTTTTGGATTTGTTTGGGTTTTTTAGTAGTTATTTAGCTACTGTAGAAGCCTTAGCTAAATCCTCATTCCTCCCATTTGGGTTAAGACGTAGCAGGGGAGACCTGAGGCCCACATACATCAATACCCTCTCTACAGGTCTGGTGAAAGGCACCTCAAAGAGAGTGTAAGAGCTCTGCTGTCAGATAACTTTGAAATATCTGCTTTTCCTGAAGCCTTGTCTTGGCTTCTAATGAATAGATATTGACTTCAGTATTGAAGCAAAACATTTGTCTTTTAGAAACAAACTGGATGTTTTGGATATATCCATATAAAATCCACTCTAATATTTCTCTTGGTAACTTAGGCTTTCTTTAAAGAAAAAAAAAAAGTAAGTTGAACTACTTAGATAAATAAAATGACAATATAATTTTTTTTGGTGATTTTTATTTTGATAACAGCATAGATCTTAATACCATATAGTTTGATTGCAAAGGTGATTAGATTTTTACTTCAAACGCCATTTAGAGGTTTCAGGCTGATTTTCTTTCTCATAAGTTTTGATTTTCTTCTTAATCCATAAAAACTAAATTCATATATATTATTAGCAAAATCCTGAGTCATTCTTTCATGGAAGTGACGAGGTATTTAGACAAGTACAGCACATAAATGTAACACTCTAGTTGTAAACATAATTCTGCTGTGGCTTTAGATGTCCCTCAATTTCTTTATTGCTCACCCCAGGACAGAGGTGGAGTGCCAAATATCTCTATGACAAAGACTGGCTGAACAACGGACACATGTGTGGATTATCATTTTTGAAAGAGAACTACTCTCATCTTAATGCCAAAAAGATTGTGTCAACACATCATCTACTGGCAGATGTCTATGGGGTAACTGAAATACTGCATGGACTGCAGCTGAAGATTGGGATACTGAAGTAGGTATCACACCAGGCTTTATTTTCCAGCTGTATATATTCAGGTAGCAAAGACTACCATTATTCCATTTGCATTTTTCTCTCACGTTGAAATTCTTTCTTGTATAATATTTTAAGTGATTTAAGTGCAAGATGTGCAGTACCCTCAGCTTCAGCAGGAGCTAGGTGTTCAGTGCCCAAGCAGATCTGGTTTATTGGGATTATTGGTGATTTTTTGGGTACATTTTGTGTTAAAGAGACATTTTAGATTTATCTTAAATTGATGAATGACCTAGGAATACTTCTTGTTTGATAATGGTAGTTAATATCTAGGAGAATTGGATGCTTAATAGTTCAGTCCTCTAAGTGCATTAAGTTCTCTATAACTTGCTTTTTTTCCTCCCCTTCATTGCAGAAATAAGCATCACCCAGACCTTCATCTCTGGGCTTATTCAGGGATGAGAAAAGAACAAGAACAAAGAACTGTTGGGGTAGAGAAAAAGTTAATGACTTTGCAGGATGCTATTAATCCAGCTGAAAGGACGTGTCATAGTCAAAACCATAAAGAGCCACCCAGTATACCCCAGAAAATGGAAGAAACATACATCACAAGTGAGCACAGTTACCAAAAACCACAGAGTTTTAGTCATGACTACAAAGCAGTCACTGACCCTATGAGCTCAGATGATGAAGACACAAGTAGCTTTGAGGAAGATCAGGAATATCACACAGAGAATAAAAACTGTTTACAATATTCTTTTAAAGATGGTGGCATGAATGAGCAGGTAAGTATCATTCTTCATCTGGGAAATTTTATTTGGAAAAGTATGTTCAGTCTGATAAAACTGAAATGCATACAGGTATTTAAAAATCTTTGTTGCTGTAGGTCAACATATTTATTAAATAAGTCAGCAGAAGTCACTAGAAGCAAACTTAAATCACTGAAATTTTTCCAGGTGAAGTAAGTTCATTTCAGCTGGTGTCTGAAATAGAAGGTATGGTTTAAGGTATTGCCTATGTTAAAAAATCATTCTTAATCCAATGTTTTGAGAGAAAGGAAACCCCATTCTTAAAATGCAGGGTCTTGGAACAAAATTTACATGGTTTTTACAAGGAGAGGAGAATAAGACAGGTTTCCCTTTTTCTCTCAGTTTGGTTATCTGCATGTGTTAGGCGGTTTTGGTTGTTGTTTTTTAAACCAAGGCTTTTTTAATGGCGTTTATTATTGTTCTGTATTCTTTTAATAGCAGTGCTACCTAGAATGTCTTTCGCATGTAATGATTTACTGACCAACTAATTTCACCTCATGTGCAACTGCTTTTCAATCTTCTATATTGCATATTTCTTCTAATGAAACATTTTTAGTCAGGATTATGTTTTGCTGTTTACACGTCTCTTTCTCATTTTTACATTAATGGTTTTAATCCATTATTTCGTGGATAAGGTCTGAAACTTGTTAATCTGGTTTTAGTGAACAGTTCTCAGAGCAAAAACCAAAGAGAACCAAACCTTTCTGTTTTCTGCAATACCAGCTGTATGAGGATAAATCATCCAACTCATCCCCCTTTAGAAGTACAGTTTCTGGTGTGGAAGAAATGAGTATGATGCATCTTTTTTCTTTTTATTTTAGTTCTAAATGTGGCATGTAAGCTGTGTAGTCTGAATGGGGAATTTTAGGCTCATTCTAATTAAAAATACCTGTTTCTATGCTAAATTTGCTACACTGCACAACTATATTCAGATTTCTAGTAAGGAGACATGCAGCAGTGTCAAATACTCTTGCCTTCCAACAGTAATTTAAATCATCGTTGTAAACTGTATAAATAGTATAAAGATATTTAGGATTAAAGGAAAATACACATGAGCGGTTAAACAAAACTAGTATTTCCTTCAGAGATTCGAGCATATATCTAAAAAGCTAGATGCTCTCTGTTTGGCACTGGCCCCAGCAGATCCCTTCTTGGTTTAAGAGTGTTCTTTCCTTTGGAGACACCTTGATCACATTTCCAGTAATCAGCCTTGATACTAAAATAAGGTCTTCTGCCCAAACATGATTGGCATGGAAAAACTCTCCTTGGTTTCTCCATAAACCTGTCTGAACTTACTTTAAAACTGACATTGAAGGATCATTTTGAAATGATCTGACTTCTCTCTAAGGTGCCTTTTCTCTTTTCCTTGTCAAAGTTTGGTTGGGGCTTTGAATTTTCCTTTCTAGCATTCTTCGGAGCTTTTTAATATTCTGGTTCTCCATACCATTTTGTCTTACCCTAATCTGCAGTTCTGTTATATACTTTACTTTCTCTTACAAACAGTGTTTGGATCAACTGTTTTCAAGTCCCTTTTAGGGCTATACATATCTTTGAAATTGTATTTAGTTTCTTTGGTTTTGCTTCTGAAAGCACAAGACCTCCCCACCTGAATCTCCTGTTATTTCTTGTCCATGAGCTGTATCCTTGACTCTTCTCCTGCCATCGCTGCCTGATTACCTGCACTTATCTCAGAGGTTAGAGGAGAACCTGTTGGATTTTGTGATTTTTTTTCAAGGAGCCATTTAAATAAATATAGAGGTCATTAGAAGGAGAATACAAACCAACATTTATGATGTTATTTAGGTATTCAGTTCCTTAGCTTTGAAATTTTCTCTATCTTACTGAAGCAGGCTGAAAGATGATTTTGCTTTTAGAATTATGGACTTGGATCCTTTCACAGCAAGGGAAAAGTGGCATTCCTGTAGTTTTGGAGAGGGTCTGAAAATTGTAAGGAATAGATAGTTTCTTACTTATGTTGGAAATATTTTTCATGAGATTACAAAATGTTTGATTACTGAAAACACTGTGGAAGCAAACCTGATGCCTTCAGAGAAGGGATTTTAAATATCATAAAGGCATCAAAACTCGCATACCTTTCAAATAAAATCTATATCTGATGCATAATTTTAACTCTTTTATTGAACATCATGAATATTAGCAAATGCTCATCCCATCTGAGTTGCTAATAAAGCTGTCTGCAGGTCAGTCAGAGTTTTATTTGTTTAGTTAGTGTTTTTTAATTGATTTCAAGTCTTAAAATGAAAGTTGGGGTTTTTTGCTTAAGTTGTAACTTAAAATCCTTCAGATCCTATTTTCTTCTTTACCCCTCTTCTCACTCTTCTATACTTGACTGGAGAAAAAAATTTTAATAGCAGACCTAACATCATTTTTTTCTTATGTGGTGTGGAAAATCAGCTGAGCTCTTCAGAGAAGTGTATTAATACAATTAAAATCATTCTTTGCTCTGGCATTTGACATGAACTGACACTGAGTGAGCATCTATTTGGCATTCTAGTCCTTAAAATAAAATCTTCAATAGTGAAAGAACTTCATTGGATATGAAGTCATAGTGGATATAAAATGGAAGCTGTTAATCCTCCTAATTACCTGAGATGCTGAATATTTTTAACTCATTAAATCTGATCTACTTCCACCCAGTAGCTGAAACATCAAATACTGAAAGATTAGGAGCTTGTGTATTATCTCTGGCATGCTGTGAAGGTACTAATTATATTGCAGAAGTCAATCTTCCTCAGACTCAATGTTTGCATAATTCCACATGTTACTATAACTGTCCCCAGCCATGTTCAGTTGTACCTCAGACTTGTGCCTGGAAGGTAGGTGGGGTAAGAGCAGGTAGGAAGAGAAGTTTTTTGTCTTAATCAGCAAAGAGAACAGATTGCTCAGAGAGGATGTGAAGTCTCTTCCCTCACTGGAGATACTTCAGAACCATCTGGACACAATCCTGTGCCATGTGCTCTGAGATGACCTTCTGGGACCAGGTGATCCACTGTGGTCCCTTCCAAGCTGACTCATTCTGGGATTCTGTGGAATAGGATGTCCACCTTACTTGTGCAAAAGAGTGGCTGTTGACATCTTAGATACTTCTGCATTGTAGAGAGTTTTCCATGGAAACAAACCTTGGGATTTTGCACATTTTTGGTGGCAGTAGACCCATGCAGTTCAGCACTTTATGATTTAAGTTGCTATTTATATAAAAAGGGCACAGAAGTAAAATCTGTTTTACTGCATTGGAGAAAGTATTTGAACTGATAAACTTCAGTGTTAGGAAGATGAGGCAAAAGGTATAGATGCTTACTTATGTGGAATCTGCATTTTGTTATTTTAGTCTATTGATACGTCATAGTGTGTGGCTTTCTGAGTAAGCTTTTTGTTGTGTGTACAGAAGTACAATTCTAAGCCAGCAGAGTTTATCATGTGACTCAAATGTTGAAATCAACACCAGAAATTAAAACAAAGAAAAAAAAATCTTAAATGGCAATTTTTTTCTTTCTGTTGCTCCTATGAAGAATTCTGCTGAAGGGAACACTGTGTTTGTTTGTAATGAAAGAAAAGGCTCAGAAGAACAAGTGGACACACATCTTCAATGGCAGCTAAATCTCCTCACCCATATAGAGAATGTACAGAATGAAGTCACCAGCAGAATGGACCTGATTGAAAAAGAAGTTGATGGTAACTGCATTGCCAGATTACTTGTTAATGTACTTGTAGCAGCATCTCTCTTAACTGATGTGTTCCAAGTAATCTGAGGCACTGAGGATGGATTTTTAAGTATTCTGTTCAAATTTGGGTCCCAGAATTATAAGCAGAGCTTGTACCCTTGATCTCTCCACCCCCTTCTTTAATTTTTCAATGCCAACAAAGTAGATTAAGTACTCAGACTTCAGAAAGCTTAGATGACTTGTCTAGTCTTTGTCCAGATATGAATCCTAAAGTTGATGGCTTTTTCTACACCTGGAGTGGTTTTTGCCTGATTGTTCTAGTAATTGACAATATGTAGAGGAAAAAGAAGGTGTTTATTGTGCCTTTGACTTTTTTTTTTTTATTAGTAAGCAAGTGGTTTCATGAAGACAATTCAGTCTTCATGGGAAAACTTGAATGAAATTATATTGTATGAGAATATTGTAGCACATAAGTGTCTGTGACTTGCCAGTCATAGAAGCTAGTAATTAAGGGAGCTTGTAGTCTAATCCTAGGACTCCTTAATTAATCTTTTAACAAATAAAGTTGTCTTATTTCTGTTTTCAGTTTTACTTCCAGTATTCTTGTTTTTCCTAGATTCAGTGTTTCTAAACTAATAGGGTTGACCTTTTCCCTTCTCTGTTTCTACAAGCAGAGAAATTCCTTGAAAACATTTGTTGAAGATTGGAAAACCATTCTGTAATCTGGGCCTTGTCCACAGGAGCCTGTTAAAGTGGCAGAAGCAAGCCTTGTGTTTAAGGGTTGCATTTTCTGTTTCAGAACTGTCAGAGTAGACCATGAACTGAAGTTGCTTTTATGTGTGGAGAGGGTAAATTGTGAGCCAAGCATAAAATTTACACCCAGATACTTTTTTGCAGCAACAATCAAATCAGCAGATTGGTTTGTTCAAGAGAAATATGGGATTAGTTGGTGTTTCCCTAACAAAATTTATTCTGTTGAATAAAAATCCCAGCCTCAGTGTATTTTCCCTTTTTTTGAAAGACAAAGTAAGAAAGAAAAGTTTGATTTTTATGGAAACTGTTTCTCAAAGAGTTACTCTAATCAACTTCTTCCTTTCCCTTCTGTAGTTTTAGAAAGCTGGCTTGATTTCACTGGAGAACTGGAACCACCAGATCCTCTGGCAAGATTGCCTCAGCTCAAGCGACGCATCAAACAGCTCTTAATCGACATGGGAAAAGTACAGCAAATAGCAACACTTTGCTCTGTATGACAAAAGGAGGAATATAGAAGTAAAAATAGGTTCTTTACAATGAATTTTCTTATTAGCCACAAGACTGACAGGAAGACAGCAAAAAGCTGAGCATTTATCTGGTTCTTTCCTGATTACATTAATAGGCTGAAGCTTTAGAAAGAAGAGAGGAAGTCTAGAGTCAGGAATCTGTTTTATTGAAAATATGAATATTCAATGTCTGGGCTTCAAAATTATATATAATGTGCTTATAGATGTCAGTTTCTCAGGATTTTAACATGTTGAACAATAAATCCCCAGATATAAGAAAATTCAACAAACAAAAACTTTTTGAAGAGCAGTGCGATTATTTTCAAACCCTTGGCAAACATTACTAAATTAGCAGAATTCAGCTGACTAAGAATGCAATCCTCTTATCTTGCTAGTGAAAGATAGATACAGAGAGAGCTGTATCTTCTCTACAAGGAAGGTTTTTAGATTTTCTTTCTCTTACGAGTGTTCAGGAAAACAAACATACTAGCTTTGATTTTTGAAAAAAATTATTTGTCATGGTCTCCCTTTCAAAGTATTTTTTTAAATAGAAATCCCTAGAACAGCACCCCCTAGGCTCCTTTAAAACAGAAGTGGAAAATAGTGGTCAGATGTGCCAAATAATATTAAAATCACTGGGATGAGAGTTTAATTATGACTTAGGTGAAGTTTTTCTCCGAAGTCCGACTTGGTGCCAGCAGTCCATCCAAAATTGTATCTTCTTTATATTTTTTTATGTTCTATAGCAGTGTTCAGGAATCAAGGTATAATTTTTGTCCTGGGTAGCTCTATTCTGATGTTGGCCCTCTGAAAACTTCACCATCCTCAGTGGGGATGAGGAATGACAAGAGCAGCAAACTGTCTGTGGCTGTGGAAATTCTGAACCATTAGAGGCAAAAGTCACAAGATACCTTATCCAAGTTGTCTTTACAAAGTTTTTCAGCTTCAGTGAATGAAATGTCATGAAACCAAAGGCAACCTACTTGTTCTGTTAGCTCTTGCTGGATTTTGAGCCCAGGACTTCTCCTGTGCTGATAAGTTGCCGCTGTACCCAGTGCTACATCCGTGTCTGTGTGTGTATGTATGTGTGCATAGCTATGTGTACATATATACATGCCATACACATTTTTACCTACACATGTCTAGTTTTACTACCATAGACTACAAAAACTGGTGGTTCATATTACCTTTTAACAAGCAGTTTCTAAAATTGAAAATAATGTATGTACAGGTTTTGAAATTTGTAAAATATGACTGTTAAAAGGAGGCTATTTAACTGAGGACAGTAAGATACTTGAACATTTTATGCCTCATGTCTGTTTATCAGTTCTAGTTATCTGTATAAATGCATTTTAGAACCGATAGACAGTAAACTTGAATTTACCTTTTGATAAGAGTACAAGCCACTGTACATTCAAAAATTATTTAAATTTGCAAACACACTGTTCTATATGTAAGGTACTGTATGTAAAACTGTTTATTAAAACTATTCTGCATACTCTACATTTTCCACTTTTCTTCCTGATCTACATACAAATGTAAAAAAGAAGTGATTGTTATTATGTACAGACCATCAAAAAATCTTGGAATGCCTTTTAAGGATGCATACAACTGAAAAATGTGCCAAAGATGGATTATCTGGGAAAGATTTTGCAACCAGCGCATTGAACTTTCATGATAAAACCATTATTGAGAAAGAAAGCAGCGTGGCTGGTTCATTGCTAAAGTAAACCTACCCTGACCTTTCCTCTCTGTCTGTCATACCTGAAGTGAGTTATCACTCCTGATGGCCAAAGCAAAATGTAAACCCCTGTTACAGAGTGGTTGCTACTTAAAAAATCTTCCCACTTCAAGCTTGTAGGAGACATCACAGAGATGCATGAAAACATGGAATTATGGAATGGTTGACAACTCCATAATGCAGAAAGAACATTAGAGCTGTGGAGTTGTTGACATTTTATAGCAACTGTTAATAAATACTCTGTGTTATATAGATGATGCTTAAATAACTGCTTCAAACATGAATAGTTGAGTGACCTACTTGCTTTTGGATATGTGAGACGTTTTTATAGCCTATTCACTTGCTGCATATCCTTGAATGTGGTACTGTGTGTACTTTATAAGAGAAGTGTAAATCCAGATGAATTACTTTGAAACAAAGTGGAGTGTATTTACAGAATTTATACAGCATACACTGTAGCAATATTATGCAATGTGTGTGCATGTGTGTGATGTAATATAATTGTAAATGTTACTGAAGGTGAAGGTGGACTTGGAAAGTTCAGGGGGGGAGGACAGAGGTTTTATTCTTACTACAGAGATGGAGGAATGGTATCCTGAAAAGGAAATCCTAAGGTCAAAGTTTAAGTTGCCCTTGCAGCTTTAATGTGTCTTCTGTTTGTATGTGTAATGGCCTCTTAATTTACACAAATATGTAACTTTACCCCTTAAGATCCTTTCTTGTTCAGGATGGACTGTGCTTACAAAAACAATCTGTTCAGTATTTTTTTTAATGTTCATTATGTAGTCATGTATTATAAAAACTCTCCTGCAATCATTCATATCTTCTAAGAAATACAATCTCAGTGTCCGTATGGACCATGCTATGTATGATACATCGTGTCCTGCTCCAATGTTTCACAAACTTGTCTCAGTTTGCTTTCTCAAGTTGTGGTGCTGGTCTGTAACATGTGGACATTAGGTTCTGACCCCAGTCTCTCAAGTATTCAAAGGTTTGGGATGCTTTTGAGGTTTTTCTTTTAAACACAAGTCAAGTGCCATAAAAATGCTGTGTTTTGCACAGAATGTAGCCTACAGTTAATTGCTTTGCTCGTGTACCAGTCAACCCCAGTGTGATCTGGCTCTTACCAGTATTTCTTCCTAGATGGCCTTATCAAGAGAATCTTATTCCTGTAGGCATATTTTTCCATCTGTCTTCCTGCTTCCTCTCTAAATAAGCCAAGGATGTACACTCAGCCTATTTGCAACATCATTTATTGGGGTGTGAATTGTGACTGCATTGTTTTGATGAAGGGGACAGACCCTCTGTGAGGAAAAAGTAGTAGATGGCAATGTAAGGACTGTTTGAAACGTGTGCACAGAAAGGCAAAATGTTTAAATTTGAAGCCTTCTGTCACTGAATAGGAGTTCTAAATAGTAATAGACAAAAGGGAAATGCCATTTTACAGAAGCCTCTTGTGATTTCAAAGAGCTAAATGGCAAACTTTTGGAGCCTTTGAATGCCCAGCTTTTTGTCTGAGGTTTAGTTAAGGGTTTGCCTGTTTGCTTTTTCAATGGAGGTATCAGGGTGATTTCATTTCAAAGCCTGCTCCTACTTGTGACCATACCAGAGGCATCTACATCAGGAATTGTGTTTCAGTTGCAGTGATGGCAGGAGAGCAGTCCTGCAATCATAAATGAGATGTGGTGCGGGTGCAGTGATCTGGTATGACATGATGGGGCTGCCATTGGTTACAAAATAGACATACTTCAGGTCATATTGCAGGGAATGGGTTGGAAGATGCTTCCTGTTAACCCTTTGCTTGGGTAGCTGTAGGTTGAATAGTGCCCATATTTTGGATATCCTGGCCTTAGATGCATAGGTCTTTGTTCAGCTGTGGAGTGGTTTACAGTGGTAGAAGCCTGTTATTTCCTCTCAAATAGACAAAGATGGGTTGCAATTTTCTGATAGATTTCCTGTATTTGCTGGGTGGCAAAGAATTGAAACTGTTCTTCCATGGGTGCAGTAATCTTGTATGGCTGACAGCCTACTGTCTCCCTTAATTTTATCTCTGAGCTTCTACATGTGTTCATTATTCATTCTGCAGCTTGCATCTTTCTCTCCTTTCATTCTTCAGCTTTCTGCACTCTGGCTTCTGAGGTGCCTGGAGGGTGTCACTCCTTTGTTCCCATGGCCAGTTCCTGGCTGCTGTGGGAAGCAGTCATGGGGAAAGGCCTCTTTGGCTCTTCTGTCCACAGCCTCCAGAGCATCCTGGGACTTGTGTCCAGTTGGAATGTGTGCATCATAATCAAAAACTCCAGGTGTTTTTGATGCCTTTCTAAAGTAAGCCTCTTCAGTCTTGTGCAATTGGTGACCTTCCTCTACTCCCATCTGGCTTCTAACTTAACTAGACTTGAATTAATATTACAGCAAAACCCCTCTGGCACTGCTGGGCTCCAGCACTCCTTACCAAACTGAGGGTTGGGATGCAAAGGAGTCATTCAAACATTACAGTAAAATTATAAAAGTATTTGATGTTGTAAACCACACTATTTTTACTTTGTATAAAGGGAAGCTGTAACCATTTTTCTTCACTGGAACTCTAAAGGCACAAAACAGATCCTGAACTGAACTGGAGCTTGGTGTAAAAATCAGCGAGTGGAGGACGGGCAGGACTCTGCCAAAGGGGCAGTCAGGCTGTCCCAGCTGCCTTTGCCCTGTTAGTAGCTCTGAGGAGGTGCTGGTGTGTAAAGGGGGTGTGTGCAATGATGCCATTCATTTGCAAGCAGAATTGTTTAGAACACTGGAACTATAGGTTTTTGCTCTACTGCTTAAAAATGTTTCAGTATATGCACCTTAATTTTGGAGTGCTTATCAAAGTCAGAGGCTTAATCACTTTTGAAATACCTGTTGCTATTCTCACATTTTATTAGCTCACATTTTTTTTTTCTGTTTTACTGATTGCATATGGCTTTAGGTGAGGATTTTGCAGAGGCTGTTTGAAATGCTTCAGTAATGGTTTTTATTATACTTTGTTATGTCCTGGGCACTGGGTGTGGGGGTCTGTCTTTAGCAATAAATTTTATACACTATGTGTATATCTGTTTGTATATGGAAAACAAATACAGAGCATGTAACGATGGTGAAAATACACTGCACCAAGTGCAGACTGTGCATTTGGCAGCCATTCTGCACCAGCCTGAACAACCCAAATGAAAAATTGGAGACCACATGGAGAAAATGAACTAGCATGAAAAATCATTCGGGACAAAAGTTCCCTTCCCTTACTCTGTGGGTGGGATAACTGAAGCTAGTTCAATTGCTGTTTGCTTCAAACAGCTGTCTTCCTTTCCTGAAAACTGGCCAAGCCTCATGTGTTCAGCTGCAGCCACGTGCATCAGTGTATTGTCACTAAAGACTCTGAGAGAGGCAGCACTGCACTATGATTAAATCTTCTGTGAGAGAAGCAAAATACTTCCTTCTGTGATTTGTTTTTTATAATAGCAATAATGTTGACTGCATTCTAATACTCACAATAAAGGTCTGTTGAGATTGTTCGTGCCTGGGCTCCCTTTCCATGGACTTCTCTTCTGGTGAGCTAGTGATTGTTTGCTTATGTTTTAAAGCATTAGGGAATCTTCAGTTGCATGTTTAGCCTGTAGTCCTTAGGTTATGTGCAGCCATTGATACTCACCTTTCTACATTGCAAGGCTTGAGGGAATCTTCAGTTGTATTTTGGCCTGTAGGCAATGATACAATCAGTAAATTATTCACAGTACTGAATTACTTAATGTATGTGGCAAAATAATTAGAAGATATTTCTGTTCTTGGACTGTTTTGGTGTTTTAACAATTTCAGGATTTGAGTTTTGCAATGCACTTTATTCTTTACAGTCAATGTCTTTCAACAACATATTCACAGTGATGGCATCTCTTCTTGTGGGCAGATGTGCCTTTGTACAATGTCATTACAAAGTAACTTTAATTTGCTCTTAGTCATTTATTTTAATGTCATCCACAAGTTGTTCAAGACATTACTGTGGTAGAAAACAAATGAGCCAACAACGCTGAGCAAGTTCTTCTCTTAGACATCCTGTGGACAAGGGCACATATGATAAGCAGCAGATGAATGAAATTGGGCAGAATCTCAGTCAGTTACTGACATAGAAAAATTTTTTCATTCCCAGAAGAAGTAGATACAATAATAAATAATGAACTTAGAAATTTTAATTCTGAAACATTTTAATCATTGTTGAAGGGACAATCTCAAAGCAGGCTCTCAAACTTAAGATACAAGACCAGATTCAGGCTTGGAGCAACATACTGAAGCAATTTTTGAATTAGCAGACTTTCTGAAGAAGAGTTTTCCTGAGTCAGACCAACCGTCTGGCCAGCCCAGAGTCTTGTCTGCAGTAGAAATAGGGTATCATCAGATCTGTACAAACATACTATGGAATATCTGTGCAAATTGCTTTTCCTGAATGTGTCTTTCACTTCTGGCAAACAGGGTTCCTTTACCAAAATTTTTTAGTCCATTAGTTTTATCAGTCTCTTCACAGAGATGGGTTCCTCAAGTTTAATCCATCTTTTTCATTGATGGCTTTTGGAATTCACAGCTTTGTTGTGTGGCTGGAGCTGTTTGTCCTTGAACTTCCTTTCTGACTCCACTGGCTCTGCACCATTGCCTTTAGTTCACAGAAGATTAGACATTGCATTATTGAAACGACCCAAAGCAGTTTTGTCCCACCAGCATCAAGAGTTTGGCACCCTGTTGCTGTCCTTCTGTGACTGGTGGGGACTTTGCTCACTGCCTCAGCTTTTTTTTTTTTGTCAAATAGTGAATCGATCCAAATTGCAAATCTTGTGTGTCACTGTGGTTGCAGACCTGGCTCCTTCTTGGGGTTTCAAATCAATCTGCATCCCTGGTGTTGTGAGAATAAAATACCTATTTTTCTACCTGGAATCACTGTGATATTATTGGATAGAGGAAAACTGTTATTTTCATTAAATAATTAAGGAAAAAAAAGGCATTTTATTTGCCCTAGAAATGGTCAATTCCTGCAGGGACAAATGCAAATTCAAATATTCTTACATGGGTTTCTTTAGGTTCTGTCACCAAAGGCACTTTTCCAAATGGTAAGTTACAATTTAAAATTTGGTAAGTCCTGTGCCTACTTTTCTGATCTAGCCTAGTTTAGCATGGGAATGATTGAAACTTCCCTATTGTTTTTTAAATTTGAGGAATATGTCACAGATAAAGTGAATACACTGAAAAGTTCATTATTTGGGGCTGTCATCCTGTAGTCTTTTACTTTTGCATCACATGAAGTCTTAATCAGAGATGATACAGATTAGTGCTTTGCAAGGTCTTGGAAAGAAACGTGCTGAATGTAAACCTTAGTTCTCTGTCTAAGTGTAACAGATGATAACCTTTTTTTATGTAGCTTTCTTAAGATGTGTGAGAGGATTGTCCAACATTGGTGCTTTATTTAACACAGAAAAGCAATTTATTGTTTGAAATTAACAAACTGGTTGATGTAAGCATAATTTCACAATGTTTTCTTAACACTTTTGCTTCCAATTTTCTGCCTCATTTGGGAAGCTCTCTCCAGTTCTTTTTTTAAACTAAGGTTGACTTTTCAGGCTCAAATTTGATTGGGCTAAGAGTAACTTTTCTGTGGGTACAGATGTCTGTGTATTCATATACATTACTCTTTTATCCCTGGGCCTTTCAACATGTAAATTGGTAGTTGCACAAACTGTCTCTTCTGCTAAGAAAGTGTATGCAAAACTGGAACAATGAATAAATGTCTTCTTCTTCTTTGGGGTTTGTGATTTCAGTGTTTCATCCCACTGACCTTTATCTTTGCCCCAGCAGTTGTAGTTTGTAGTTTGTAGTATAGATTGAGTAGCTTTTGCCAGAAGGTACAACAAAACAAAACCCTCATTTCCAGCACTAGAGCAATGATTTTGAAGACATGATAGTTGAAGGCCTTATTTGCCACAGGGATCTTTTCCACTTATTTTCTGCTCTTCATTGGTGAGCTAATTTAAGATTTTACTCCATCTTTTCTCAGGTGCCAAAAATAGAGGTCAATACCATTATCCTTTCACTGAAGGTTATGCAAAGCTTTTGTTACTTTGTATTTGATCAGCCATAGGTAGACAAGTGCCTCTTTTTCTCTGATGAATGTGAATTCCACACATTGCTTTGTAAACAACTTTTTTTCCTTTTTAATCCATGGGCTCTTGCATCCCCTTGAATGTTCATGTACCAAGGTGCCCACCTTGGTTTGACGCACATCTAGAAGTGGTTTGAGTGATGCCAATTGCCAAAATTCCTTTTCTCATTTAGTTTTTTAAGAGATTTTTAAGACTTGGCTGTTCTTTCCAACTTGAGTAGTTCATAGGTTGTTTCTTAGTGTTTCTAAAGGAAATAAACATCATCTTGGGAATCAGCAATACATAGATATTGTGAGTTTGTGCTTCTTTCTGATAAAAATGCCCCTTGATACTTTGTGCTTTCCCGTCTGCCTTCCTCCATTATCAGCCTTTTATAGCAAAGAATAAGGAAGGAAAGTGAGTAGCGACCTTAATTATCTCCTTTCCCCATTTGCTGTGCAGTTTTCTAACAACTTTAGAAAACTGGACGAAATCAGTATCACACACAGACCCCAACACACTCTGGAGATGTTTCATTGGCTTGGACACATCACAGGACCTGCCCACACGGAGCTGCTGCCCCCGCAGAGCCTGTCTGTGGCACTGGACTGGGCTCTCTCTTGCTGCTCTCCTGTGTCTGCCCCACTGTGTGGGGCTCAGACACAAACCTGAGGCTCTAGAAGCTCCCTTGGGTCAGAAATACATGTAATGGTCAAACTTTTCATCTTTCCTGATTTAGCCATGCTGGTGCTAATAGTGGTTATTTAATCTGATTCTTTAGCTCTTCATGGATGTTTCCCTACAAAGGCTGTGCTAATCCAGAAATTCAGTTTCTTTCTGTTCCTACTTGATCCGGGCTCTTACAGGATCTGTCATCTTTATGCCTCTAAGTGTTGTCTTTTTTTTGGTCTGTCATCTATGCTGGACATGTTCTTCATTTTTTCCCTTGATCTTTCTGTAGACTGTTGATTTTGGAATTTACGTTCGAGCAACCTATTCTAGACTTAATGCAGTCCCACGTATTTTTAAAAGCCTAGTCATGCTAAAGCAAGCTTGTGCTGCTCTTGGAGATCATATTTACCATATCCATCAAACACTGTGGCATGGCAGTGGTCTACAGACAGCACAGAAGGATGCTTGGATCACTGCTGTCATGATCTGAGTCTGTGGGACAGTATCAGCAGAGTTGATTCTAGGCTGTCTAGTACCATGAATCACAAACAGGAGTGCTGCTCTCACTTTTTCTTGAAATCAAGTTAAATCCAGCTTCAAACATGTGCTGTTATTATTTAAGTAATGATTTAGGGCTTATTTATCCAACCACCTTTGTTACAAGTGAGGGTGAGTTCTCATAATTCCTGGTGCAAGTAAACGCTGACTCACAGTTACAAGAGGTGGCCAATTAACAAGTGAAATTCTGGAACCAAGGAAATATTTCTCATGTGTTTTATGTTGAGGATCTTGCATGTAATTAGTACCAAAAAGCTTAACTTAAGAAGCTTCATGGTCATACTGATCTTACAGCTGGAGAATTAAGCCCAAGGAGTGAAGCTGTGCCTGTCAGATACTTAGCTGTGTTAAAGTGCATGGTGCAAGTGGGAGTGAAAACAAAAGACAGACTGTAATTGACTCTGATCCTTAGTTCACTTTAGCCAGCGAGTGCATCCATCCTGTTTCTCACTTAGTAAAAATCCACATTATGAGTTATATTCAGCCCTGATGTGCAGCACCCAGAGGTCTCATTCTGGTCTGTCCCTCAGCCCTCTGGGAATACAAAAATGGGCAATTCCCTAGGGAGCACAGAGCCTGGCTGCACTCTGGGGCAGATGGGAGCCAGGGCTCTGCCCAGGGTCTCTCCAACATCCTCAATTTACTTGTTGGAATAAGTGAGCCCCCTGCCATCCGCTGTGCCTGCAGCCCCTTGGCTCAGCTGTGCTCCCTGGAGCAGGGATGAGAGCTGCCTGAGGGCAGCCAGGAGGGCAGCTCCAGCTCAAGGGGCCTCTTGAGTTTGCTCAGAAGCCTTGTGTGCGTCACTCACCCAATTCTGTGCCCAGCCAGCAGCACTGAAGTGAGCCCATCCCCATGATGGGTGCTATAAAAGGGCAGCAAAGGCTCTGTGGGGTGCACAGAGCTGCCTCAGGACAGAAGGGGATGGGGCTCCCCCATTGCAAGATGGGCTCCATCCCATTTTGCACCCTTTGTTGCTTTATTAGCATAGCAACAGCCAATATATTTGGTAAGTACACTTGTCCTTATCCTCTGCCTGTGTCCAAGGGTGACTGATCTTTGTGCTGCTCTGTGTGTTGTCCTGATGGAGCATATAATGGTCTTGAATCTTGCACTCTGCAAATTTAACAGGTTATTGTGTGCTGTGCAAACTAAGGCTGAGCTCCTAGTTGAACAGTAAACTATCAGGATCTTTAAGTGGTCAGGCTTACCTGAGTTTGTACAACTGAATTTTAGGTGGGAAAAAAACATTTTCTCAAGGGCTAGAGAAGGAACACAGGTAAGAAAAGATGCTGCTGCAGGTTGTGAAGTTCCTCAATCATATCTTCTACTTGTAGGTGCCATCGTCTAATTTAGGCTTGAACCCAAAGATATTGGACAGTCTGAGTGCTGTACCCAGTTCTTTGGCCTGAGTTTGATAGCCCTGTACAACCAGTGATTTGAATCACTGAATTAATTAGTTATTTAACTCAGATCTCTTGCTAGACCCTCTCTAGCACTGTACAAAGGGATCTCCACCATCCCAGAGCAGCTGATATTTGAGGTGAAAAGGGGGAGCTTTGCCTATGTGACATTGTTTATAGATGAAATCACCTGAAATTTTGCAATCTCATGAAAATTTTCACATGGTCTTAAGGGGACACAGTAAAAACTCAAGAAACAGATGCGATTGAGACGCATTAGAAGAACAGGAACAATCTGCAGCTGTAGAAGTTCTGTGAGTTGCAAATTATTTCAGGCTGAAAAGCATTCAGGACACTTATGATGTATTTGCACTACAGTGTATGATCATGCTCAGACCAAATACTGGCTTAAACAAACATTTGGACTAAATTGCTGTGGGTTTGTTTGCTGTGTTTTTATAACCTAATCCATGGTATTAAGAGCACGACATTCATCAGTTTTTAAAGGGTGAGGAAAGTGTCAGATCAACTAATCTGCTCTGTAAAAAAGAACTTACTGGAATTTCATAATTCTACATTCTGCATCTAAAACAGCAGCTAGTTCAGCTTTGAATGCATTAAAAATTTGCTGGGTGGCTTCAGTAGTTGATCATTTGTCCCACTGAAAATCCAGAGTGCTCCTAGTGGGAATTAGTCTGATGTTAGTGCTAGAAATTGATTATTTTTAAATATTCTATGAGATTAAGAAGAAATATCTCTCCTTTTGGTGAAATAGTGAGTGACTTAGCTTCAGTAAAGGAAAATTACTCAGAAAATTTAATAGTGATGTGTGTGGTTATGCAAAGGGCTCTTTTGTGGTCACAGGCACAAATAAGTAAAGAACCCCAAGTACTAGAAAATTATAGCCAGGCCAGCACAGAACAGCACTGAGACTAACTAAACACAGGCCTGGCAAAGGGTTTCATGATCATCTCCACCGTGTGCTCATCCTGCAGCCGGCAGAGCAATGGTTTGTTCAGTACCTCCCTGTGCTGTCCCACACAGAAATGTGCATGGGGAGCAATGGGAAAACAGCCAGGGAGGACCCCTGAACCTGCTCCCCTGCAGTGTTGGCTGGCACTAACAGGGGTTTGCTAAGAATGGGTTTGTGGTGAGACCACCCTTAGGGGTTTATCTCCTTGCTGTTTTCAGAGTACCAGACTGACTCCCAGCCCTTGCGTCCGTGTGAGCTCCAGCGGGAAGAGGCTTTTTCAGCAGGAGAAGCCTATGTTCCTCAGTGCTCAGAGGATGGCCAGTTCAGGTAATTCATCCCTCCTATTAATGTGCTGCCATAAGATGTGACCTTGTACTGGTAATGGAAGTTTTAGCCTGTCTTGAAGAGCCAATGCATCAGTGGACTGGAGGATGAGGGGTGCAGGAGACTTGAAGGGACTTCACTGAGCCATGTTGCAGATCCAAGTGAATTCCTTGTTATGGGAAGTAATCTCTGAGTAAAGATGTCTATCTAAGATTAACAGGCTAATTTTGGCAGCATTATTTGCGTGACAAATACTTTTGTGGTCAGGTTGCAATGTGGTGCAGTTTGCTGTCTTCCTACACATGCTCATGGGTGAATGTGTGTGCCAGCTGGCACAGCTCAGCCAGGTGACTGAGAACTTATCCACCATGGTGAGTGGCACAGTCAGGTTTCCTTCTAAAGACAGTGAAGGAACTGAAAAGCACACAGAGAGCAGTGATTTAGAGAGCAACATGTTGCTTGAAGGTGCAAGAAACTAACAAGTTAAAGCTGAGGCTGAGTACAGATTCTAATTTCTCTATTTTCTTTTTTTTCTTTTTGCCACTGGTGGTAGCTGTGACCATTTGAGATTAGACTTTGAAGCTGTCTCAAAATGTTTGGTGAATTTCAAATAATGACAATTAGGGTTCTTTCCAATGTGCTTGCTTCCTCAATGACTTCAGTTCACGTATCTGCAATTCCTGAAGAGTTCAGAGAATTACTGGAATTAAGGGCTCCCACTGATCAGATCACTAGAAATGCAGCTCTTGCCAGTTCCATTATTTGTGATTTTGAAGTATTTGATGTGGTTTGCTTTGCTTTATGGTTTTTTTGGGGTTTTTTTTGTGTCTGGTACTGACTGAGAACTCTGCTCACACAAAATAAAATGTTACTTGTGATCTTCTTCAGAACAGTCCAGTGCACTAGGAATGGTCTTTCCTGCTGGTGTGTAGATGAGAACGGTGTTGAGGTTCCGGGCAGCAAACAGAATGGATATCCCATATCTTGTAAGTAAAAAGTTTCTGTCTTTGCTCAGATTGGATAAAGAACCATTTAAGTCTGCATTTGAACTGCTGAAATCAAGAAAAGGCTAGGTACAGACTTTGATGGACTCTAGTTTGTGATAATTGCTAGGTCTTCTATTGGAAGGTCTACAGTTTCTACAAGTCTTCAACCTGATACACCTGGATGTCTGTCCCAGTAAGACAAATTGTGAATGAAAGATTGATTTAGTGTAATGGCTTTTGAGTCAGAGAACTTCAACCCCATCTGTGATGGGCTTCTCTATACCCATTTTCATAACTTCAAGTCCATCAATGCCCTCATGCCACCTGGATGGTAGATTAGAATTTGTAATTCTGAGAAAACTCAGATGTTGCCTCAATAAAGGACTCAGTGTTCAACAAGAACCTTCCTCTAACAGTGCCCCTCTCTGGTACCACAGGCTTGTCCTTTTGCCAGCTGCAAAAGCAGAGGATCTTGGTGAGCCGATACATCAACGGCAGCAGCATCTCCTACATCCCTCAGTGCCTGGATTCAGGGGCTTTCGACCAGGTGCAGTGTGACACAGAGCTGGGGCAGTGCTGGTGTGTAGATCCAGAGGGAATGGAGATTTATGGCACCAGACAAAGAGGAAAGCCAGCACGGTGTAAGTGATATTCAACAAAATGATGGGGTTTGTGGGTTTGAAAGGCTTGGTGTGAATAGGGGCTAATGAGATTATTGAGTCCAACTCCCTGCTCTTCATAAAAACAAGATGATGCACCTCAGTGTCCCTGCTCAATGTAACCCCCTTTTAAACAACAGGGTGGTCATTCAGCTGTTTGGGGGAAATCAATACACAAATAAACATTCCCTCTTTTCTCACTAGGTCCGGGGAACTGTGAGATCCGGAACCGTCGCATCCTGCACGGGTTTGGGGAGAAGAGCCCTCCACAGTGCTCAGCAGATGGAGAGTTCCTGCCTGTCCAGTGCAAGTTTGTCAACACAACAGACATGAGTGTTTTTGATCTTGTTCATAGTTACAACAGGTAAGAGCTCAGGCTTCTG
Source organism: Setophaga petechia (assembly GCA_024362935.1). Taxonomy (NCBI): domain Eukaryota; kingdom Metazoa; phylum Chordata; class Aves; order Passeriformes; family Parulidae; genus Setophaga; species Setophaga petechia. The sequence goes on from JANCRA010000011.1 coordinate 17,543,402, forward strand.
AATCAAGAATGCAATCCTGCATACCCCTTCAAGGCACCATCTGACTGCTTTTTTGTGATTTTTGATACATGGAGCCCTTATTCTGTAACTGCACATTATGATACTTTCTGTTCAAGAATTGACCAAGTGAAAAAACCTTTTTCTTCTGAGTTAAATCTGCTGATTTATATATATATATATATATATATATATATATATATATATATATATATTCCATCCCTGCAGTCTAATTGGAATATCCTCACACAGCACTGGATACCACATTGTGATCTGTAGTTGGAAAGGTAGCCAGGGCTGCTTTTGAGACAGGCAGACAACAGCAAATGAGACAGATGCAGAAGGAGCAGAGGAATCTGGATGTATATATGAGGTAGGAAAGAGAATTCCATTTGGGAGATGAGAGCAGATGGACAAGTGATAACATGCAAAGATGAAATTCCATCTGATGATGAGAACCTCTTACCTGCCTAAATATATTAGGCAGTGCCAGGGCTGCTCACATGGTTGAAACAGCAGATGATGAACAGCTGTGCTTCAGGTGGTTGCAGAGGGTTGGGAAATGCTTCAGAACACCAGATCAAATCCTTGTCTGTGGGGGCAGGAAGCTCCCTGTCCTGTGGAAGAGCTGGGAATTAACACTGTGATGGAGACACAGGGATGGGCAAGGTGAGCTGATGGGAGAGGAGTTTGTTTTGGTGCAGATGTTCAGACTCTCCAGAGAAACCTTTCAGTGTCTCGTGAAGTGCCACTGACTTGGCTCCTCAGTCAGCACCAGTTTCCCTGGTGGAGGGCAGAGCACTAAACATAACATTTCATTGTGACTTGGCTCTGTAGCAGCAAAGGTGTTTTATTGTGAATGTCAGTTTTGCTGTGTGGAGGGGTTTCTTTTTTTAAAATTTAAGTAAAACTGAAAGACAGGTCTGAATGCACAGTGCAAATTTGTCAGAGCTTCAGGAGAGGTTATTTTGGTGAGAGCAAAATAATCTGGTTCTTTTGTTTGTTGGTGTTGAAATGCTAAAAAGCAACTACAGTGGAGAAATCAATGCTTTAAATTGACATTTTTTTCCTCCCACTGGGAGTTTTGCTTGCAAAGACCTGCGAGATTGGATTTATTTTCTGTCCATGTAATGTAATTAATCACAGCAGGATCATTTCAGTCCCAGCTGTCTACCTTCTAATTATATCATTGGCTTAACCTATTGCCATCATATCTGGGTATTTCAGGTCATTAATATATTTATTTTCACACTACTCCTGCCTGAAATGTCATTATTCCTTCCCCAAACCAGAGCAGAATGTGGAGTTGAAGGGATGAGTTACACAGCAAAGGGCTGTAGCTGAACAGGGATTTTAACCCATATTTTATGTTTATATGGAACCAGTAGAGAAACTTCCTTTGGTCCACAGACTGATTTTTAAAATGTAGACATATAATCCTACCTCTCTTTCCAAACAGTTTCCCTAGACCTTCATAAATATTACAGAATAAGCCAGTATGTTAAACCACCTCCCCCAAACACACAAATGGGGAAACTGAGAAGTTTAGAGCTGAGACTTTCCCAAACAGAAGATTTCCACAAAGAAAGGTGAGCCCAAATTTCCTGCCTCACCTGGAGGGCGTTGTTGCTGTTACTTTTTCTGCATGGACGGACTGTGTCCAGGTCCTGCCTGGATAGGCAGCTATATAGAGCACCCTGTAGCAAATTGATGGGAATTATCAAAAAATCAAAAGTCAAGGAAGATTTTTTTTTACTTTCTTGCTGTGATCAAAAATGAGTAGTCTTTGCTGGAAGCCAAGAGCAGAGACTTATATTTTGAAGGCAAAAAATTTCACATTTATTTTTCCTGTATTTTTGAGTGTGAGCATTCTTGTTGAAACATATAGAAACGATAGAAATTTACCCATAACTTAAATGCAGTCACAGTTGGTTTGGACTGGCTCTGAAAAATGAGGAATTCTATGGTTTTGCTACTCATCTTGATGTGGTTAAAGAGTCTGAGAAAATAAAAAATATGGTAAGAATTGGGTTTTCCACATAAGGTGAGAAAAGTTTTGCCCTCTTGTTTGTGTGGGCCTAATTAATATCTCTTTGTAATTTATTTAGCTTTACTCTCAACTTGGAACCAAAATAGCCAGAATGAAAAGCTGTGACTACGCATCTGCCCCATATGAAGTAGTGTGTGTGACTTTTTAATGTTGAAAATTAAAGAAAGCAGGATACAAATTTTGCCATTGAATCCTGTGTCACTCAGAGATTGAGATGCTGAGGTGATGAGCTCCAAGGACATGAGCAGTGCATAAGAAAGATCATATTCCTGACTAGGAAGTGGACAGTGCATGATAATCCAGGGCAGCTGAGAGGTCTTAAAATACCCCAAGCTGTTCACGCCTGTGTGCACATTGAACACTACAGAAATAAGCTATTTATATGTTTATACCTTAAATTGTGCTGTTTTCATGCTGGCAGAAGTCCCTCTGTGCCCTGAAGTGTGACATTTTGATCTCTCTCAGCATGCCAGTGTCAGCAGTGGAGCAGGATTTGACAATCCAAAGTGGAGGGACTCAGTGGGCTTTCAATTTGTAGATGTGGAAGGGTGCCAGAGAAAAGCAGCCCTACACAGGGATGTACAAATTCTGAGACAGAAGAACTGCTGGGACAACCCCAAGGTTACAGCCCCCTCCTCTGACAGAGGTGCTTTTGCTTTGGGCTTTCCCAAGGCTGTGCTTTGATGTCCTGTGGAAGCAGAAACATCTTCATCTCTCCTGATGGGAGGTGGTGGAGCTCCCAGGAGTGCCCTCTCCTATGAAGGCAGGCAGAGAAAGTCCACCCTGGAGAAGAGAAGACTCTCAAGGAACTTTACAGCACCTCTCAGCACCTTAGGGAGGCTACAAAAGAGGTGGAGAAGGACTTTTAACAAATGCAGTAGTGTTAGAACAAAGGGGAATGGCTTTGGGCTGAAAAAGGGTAGGTTTAAATTTAGATATTAGAAAGAAATCCTTTCCTGTGAGGTGCTGAGGCACTGGCACAGGTTATCTGCAGAAAATATGGATGCCCCATCCTTAGGAGTGTTGGAGGCCAAAGCTGGATGGGACCCTGAGCAGCTTGGTCTGGTGGAAGTGGCCCCTGCCCATGGCAGGGGGGTTAGAATTTGGTAGTATTCAAGGTTCCTTCCAATCCCGAATATTCTATGATTCAGGCAAAGTCTTGGAGGTGGCAAAGACCCCTTGCTCTGCTCAACTGAGCAGCATCTCTGAGCCAGACAAGCATTTCCCTGCTGCTCTCAGGATACATATTCTGGAGCATTCCTGAGGCTGCTGGAGTTGATCCTGGTCACAGTTCACAGGGAGGCTGTGAACTGCTTTTCCCCAGTTAATCAGTGCCTAATCCACCAATATTCTTATTGCTGAGTGTCCATCCTTGGTAAAAACCTAATTTGTGTTACTCTCTGGAGGTGTTGAGCCAAAAATCCCACTTCCTTGTTATTGGGTTTTTCCAAATACGCCACATGCAGCTGGGACACCACACCTTTATAGTATTTCAGGGTAAGGGGATGTGTCCATAAAATAATATGATTGTTATAGAACTTGGCACTTTGAAACTAGAACTTGAAACTTATCTTTTGCTTGGAGAAACCCTAGGATGTCTGTCAGTTAAGACCACATTTATTATGGTGTTTCCAACTCGGACCCTATTAAGTTTCTTTCTTAAATAATTGCTTTGCTGGAATCTGGCTGTTGTCACTCCTAGAATATTACACTGGAAACCATCTCTTTGATTTCCAGAAGCCAAAGTGATTCTTGTTTCATGCTAAAATCCCTTTCTCCTTCTCCTTAATCTGTTGAGCCATGCCTTGAAAATGAAAGATATTAGCGAGGTTTTTATCAGCTTTTGAACTTAATTCAGTGCAGAAATTGTACGTGGCATGTAAGGAAGGGGAAACAAACTTTTTTTAGGCATTCTGCCATCTCATGCAGATTTGTGGAAGGAGCTAATGAATGGGTGTTGTAATAACATTAAACCAACGCCCATCTATTTTACACTCTTTGACAGGCTTCCAAAGATGAAAATAGAATTGAAAGTGAGTTAGATGCTGGGTACATGCTTAGGAGGGCTCAAAAATCTGTTTGAAGGGAGATTATCCACCGTTGTTTTAGAAAAATGGCATTTAGGAGAGTTGCTATCCTGCTGAAACAGCACTCTGGATCATGTCACAGCCTGGTTGCCAAAAGGAGACCAAAGTCTTTTGTACTGGCCTTGTGCTCTGCAGACATCCTTCTCCTATGAAATCAGGAAGGAAACAGCTGATTCTTTGTTGTGGTTGATGGGGCTCCCTGGGCTCTTCACAGCACGCTACTTTTTATTCCAGGCTCCCAAGGGCTTTCCAAAAATTCAGCTCGGTGAGGGAAGTGTTCCCGGAGATCTCTGGGTACTGTTACTGCGTGGACAGCCTGGGGAGGGAGTTGGCAGACACAGGTGAGTGCCTTCCAGCAGCTCCTCCTCTGATCTGGGGGTGTTGGATTCCCAAGGGAAAGGACAAATAACAACTGCCAGTTTTCAGATTCATTTGTTAGTTCAATTTCACTCTTACAAGGGGTGAGACCAATGTGACCGGTGTAATGTCCATGGGAAGAGCTGGAGCTCACTAATGAAATCCCACCCTTCTGAGCAGAGCTCAGCAGCAATGAGTGGAGTTGGTGCCTGGGAGCTAATCCTGTCCTCTTTGGGATGTGGAATGGGATTTCTAAATGTCCACTTTCTGCCCACACTAGGGAGCTGTGTCATATTTGATATGTCCTATTAGCAAATACAGGGGAATATAAAGGGCCTGAAGAATGAACTTGTTTCTTCTTGCTTAGATAAAATCTAGAATTGTTTGGGTTGGAAAAGACCTTTAAAGATTATCTAGTCCAACCTGTCTACAATGGGCAAGGACATCCTCTTCTCTCTTAACCTCAGTATTTAGGCATGTTAATAGTTTATGGGATGCTTTAGAAAAAAAAATGTTCTTTTTTCAGCAAGGAGGAATGAGGAGGTTGAGAATTTCCAAGCCTTCCTTAGATACTGTGGTTTTAATTTTCAATTTTTTAAAAGGGGAAAAATACAAAGCACAAGAGCTTGGAATTTAGATGATAGACCAGAACGTCAACATTTAATTCCCAGAAAAGAAAGAAGTACTCAAGAAATCTGTGCGCTCGGAGAAACTACTGAATGTCTTGGTTTTTAGTATGCAACCAAAATGACTTGTAGTTGGTTTTGGCAACATCTGTTTCCAAAATTCCATCCGTTTCTGTACTGCAGGCTGAACCTAACAAAACCACAGCCTATAGCCAGGTATGGGATGTTTCTCCTGCTTGTTTTGGTAGAGGTCAAGGCATAAAGGTGGGGCCTGGGCACCCAGAACTGGGTGCAGGGTGTGGTGCATTAGTGTTATGTAGGGTTATTAGGGTTATGCAAACTTCACATTTGACTTGTTTAGAGAACTGGATTCATTTTACCTGAGAATCTCACAGCTTTGCTCTTCTGGGGTAACGGTGACTTCTGTCTTAAAAGCAGTCCCTGTGCTAAGTCTGTCTTTCCCAGGCCTGGAGCTGCTGCTGGATGAAGTTTATGACACGGTGTTCTCGGTGCCAGAGCCTGCCCGCACGTTCACGGAGAGCAGCATCCATCGGATCCTGCAGAGGAGATTCCTGGCGGTCCAGCTGGCCACCTCTGGCAACTTCAGGTGTAAGTAGCACCCAGGAGATGCCCTGTAAATCAGGTGGTAGTTCTGGAGCTTTTATGTGACAGCTACTGTTGGGGAGAGTTGTTCTAAAAATGTATAGTATCACATTTCCAATGCAAGAATCAAGGTTCCCGAATTGCAGATGGCTTTTATCCTCTGCACTGTACATTCTTTACAAGCAGATTTTCCCTGTCTCTGATCAATGCTTTCCCACGTGCCGGCAGATCACATCGTTTGAAATCCCATGAACTCTCCATATCCCTTGCCCTGAGATTACGGAGATGGATTTGTTGATTTATTAAATTAAAAACCTGAGAAAATGCTCCCTAATTTATGTTGGTACACTCAGAAACAGGAAGGATTTTACACTGACCACAACACACTCCATTCCCAGGAGGCCACACGAAGGTTTGTAGAACCTTGGCCAGCAAGGCTGAACTCTTGGATCTGCCCTTGGGCCCATTCCTTCCCTGGTCAGGACAGGCATGTGGGGAGAGTGTTTCTCCACCTACAGGCAATGAACTCTGCAGGACAGGACATCAGGTACCTCCTCCCTCCTAGACCAGAGCCCAATGCAAACTGGGAAGAGTTTGAATCTCCCATGTGAAACTTCATCCTTCCATCCAAATTCCCAAACTCCTCTGACATTGCTTTCTGAATCTTGCTAAGGAGTGGCATCACCAGAAATATGAAGCAGATATGATGTCAGTCTTTTGGCCATATAGTCACAGTTTTTCTGGCTTTGGGACAAGCTGATCCTTCTGGGGAGTTTTGAAGGCATCTTCCCTCTGCACTGCACAGTGGTTCTGGCTTGCTCTGGCTGTGGCTGGGGCTGCAGCAGCTGTCAGCACAGATGAAGCTGTACCAGCCACAAGATGGAGATGTGACCTCAATCATCAGCCACCGAGGGGGATGCTCTGGTGGCTTAGGAAGCTCTCACACTGTCACCTGAATCCACTCAAACTGGGGAAGTTGTCAGAGTCCCCTGGATGAACAGGTTGCTCTGACATGGTGCTCTCGCTGCCTCACTCAGGTAGCTGGGTGTAGCTGGAAACTTCTTGAAGGTGAGAAGTGTTTAGGCTGCAGGATTGCAGGTTAATATAAACAAGCAAAATTTCTGTTCAGAGGGTGAAGTCTTGTATTGGAGAGATCATACCCCAGAAAATTTACTTGCTGGATTTTTGCCCTCTTTGCCTTTAAGGCCAGTTTGACAGGAATAGGGTCTTCAGATCCCTGCAGAGGGAAATGGAGAAATTCTCAGCCCAAATTTCCAAAGTCAGGTGCAGATCTGTTTGCAGGAGTGATGCTTCATTCTCTTCAGAAACACTGAAGTTTGCATTCAAATCAGTTCCCCAGGCTGTACATCTGTCTCTGTTGACCAACTTTGCTTTTGCACAAAGGTCTGGAGCTCCCCCAGCCTCCAGCATGGTTTCCTGGGAGAAATATTCCTGCTCTGCCTACTTGCAACCACGGCTGAAAAATGTGTTGAGGCTTTATCTTCTGTTTAGTTTTCAGAAATTGTCACCATTAGGTTGGACATGACATACACACGTGATCAGGGTCTAAGAAGAAAAAAGTTTTTTATTCTGTGTGTTCTCCTGCTTATATACTTTTAACAAAGTGTGATCTTAAGTCATTCACTACATCACAGTAACTTATTATATTCATTGGTGCAAAGCAGTTAACGTCAATATAATTGGCAAAAGTTTTACAGTTTAATAAGGCACATATACACATCTACTTGTGCATGTAGTCTAGCTTACATAAATTTTCATGTATCTTTTCTAATCTGTTTCCATGCTGACAGCCTTGTCTTCTTCCTTGCTATGGATACACTTGAAAATCATCAATTGTTATTTCTTCTATTAAGTCAGCTTTGCTTGCAAGCCAGCTGTCAAGCCCCTCCATAGAAATTAATACCTGCAGTGGAAAACTGTGGGGCAAATTCTTCATGGGAAAAGAGGATGGAGAATTCACATTTTGAGCTAGTACTTGATGTGCCACTGGAAGCGATCAGGAAGTTAAATTCTTTTTCCTCATTTTCTTTTCTTCCCAATCTCGGAATCTCTGCTGGTCAGAGTGACCCTGAGATACATTAGAAAGTCTCTTTTCACAGCCTGGCAGTCAAAGAAGGAGCCAGAACTCTTCAGTTCTCGTTCTCAAGGTTGTTTATTGTTTCTTATCTATAAAATTCTTTCTCCTGGCCCGCTGAGGTTTGCTCAGCAGGTCAGACAGAGGTACTCTGACTGCCTCAGAGACAGTGTTATCTTTTATACTAAAAACTACATGTGCATTATTTACCATAACTTCCCAATACCTATCACCCATGTTAGACGGTGAGTTTCTATTCTAAACCAATTTAAAAATGCCAACATCACCCAGAAGATAGAGGTTAGGAAGAAGAAGGTAAAAGTCTAGGAAGAAGAAAGAAAAATTCCTCCACCTTGGGACCCCGAGCCCCCATTCTAAAAACGTCAAAAATCAATTTTTCACCCCATGGCAAACTAACCGTTGTTCTACTTAAACTTTCTTGACCTGCAATTCTTCCTATAAGGGTTGGTAATTGTTTTTCCATGGGTCAAGATCAAAGGCACAGGGGTCTTGGACTCTGTGCCAAGGTCTCTGAGCCCCCTGTCAGGATCTCAATTCCTCCAGGGTAGCCAGAAGAATTTCCTGGGTTCCAACACCCAAATAGGCAAACGACGTGATCAAACAGAGGTGGCTCTGAAACTTTGAGCTTTCTCTGCTTAACGCTTGCTGTTTTCCCTGCAGGCCCCTCGAGGTGTGAGGCTGAGCGCTCGGCATCGCTGCGATTCCAGGAGCCGTTGGTGCCATCCTGCACGGCCAGCGGGGCCTATGCAGCCCGGCAGTGCCACCCGCAGGGCCCGTGTTGGTGCTCGGACAGCCACGGCCAGGAGGTGCCGGGAACACGGAGCCGTGGCCAGCCCCCAGCCTGTGGTATGTATGAGATTGGCCAAGGGAAAAATCTCTCAGTGTCTTTAGCACTGCGCTTCCAGCAGCCCCTGGTGCCATCCTGCACGGCCAGCGGGGCCTACACGGCCCGGCAGTGCCACTCGCAGGGCCTGTCCTGGTGCTCGGACAGCCGTGGCCGGGAGGCGCCAGGAACATGCAGGCGAGGCCAGGCCCCAGCCTGTGGTACGTACTGAAATAAACACGGGCAGGAGACTTTTCTCCTTTTTAATGCCCTTATTAAAAGTGATCAGCTCTGGGGGGGAGAACCGGCGGATCAACACTCATGGCACCGCTGCTCCGAGGAACGGCACGGAGGAGAAGGAAGAGTGCAGCTTTGTCCACTGGTCTGTGGGCACAGATGGGGGTTCTGTCCTCACGAGAATATCAGGAGATTATGGAATTTTCAGTGCAACATTCAAGGTCCTCTGTCTAGCTGACATCTTGTGGTTAGGGTGAGGGATAAAAAGGGTCTTAGCAGATACTAGATTCTGTTCCTCACGTCTACACATCACTTTGATTCGTCAATTTTGTGTTGGCTCGTTGTTTTTAGAGGTTTTTGGCTAGGTTTGGTGAGGGGCTTCTCCCATTGCATGCTGGTTCCGAGGTCATTTGCATGCTAACTCCGAGGTCCCCCTCCTCTTCACCTTCCGGGTGCCATCCTCCAGGAAGCATCTGGGTATCACTCGACAAAAGCGGGAATTCTTAACCATCAACGACAGGTAGAACTCCACGCTGGCAACAGCTAGCCCAATCTGTGAACTCTGCAACCTTTTGAAAAAATGGGCAACTTTTTCTACTCATAACATGTAGGAGACTGGCCAAAGGAAAAATCTCACAGTGTCTTTTGAGATAAACAAAGGGCAGCAGATTTTTCTCCTTTTTAATGCCTTTATTAAGAGTGACAGCTCTGGTGGGGGCCCGATAGGTCATGCTCACACCACCACTACTTCCCGGAGTGGCATGGAGGAGGAGGAGGAGGAGGAGGAGGAGGAGGAGGAGGAGGAGGAGGAGGAGGAGGTGTGCAGCTTTATCCGCTGGTACGCAGGCAGAGCTGGGGATTTTATCCTCACGGGTGCGGCAGGATTTCCATACCCCAATTCAACCTCTGAGGTCCTCCCTCCTTAGACGTCACTTAGGTTGTTCAGTTCTGTGGTGGCTCATTGTTCCAGGGGTTTTCTTTGCTGAACTTGGCGAAGTGTTCCTACTTTTGCATACAAGCTCTGATGTCACTTCCTCCTCACAGTCCTGGGTGCCATTTTCTAGGAATTAGCAAGGATGGAAATCCGACCTGATGGAGAGGGATTTCCAACAGGTAATTGACAGGGGATGAACAACATGTAATTAACGGGATGAACAACAAGTAATTGATTATCAACAAGGTAACAATAAGGACTGGTAACAGTGGGTTTCACTTTATCAACTCTGTAACTTTTGATAAATGGGTGATGTCTTATTCATAACATCTTTAGATGGGAACAGAGCAGACCAGCTCCTTTCTCGGCTTTGACAGACTCTGGTGGTCAAAGGTCTTGAAACCTCCCCAGGGCTAAGAGTCACATCCTAATAAATTATTAAATATCATACTGCTTTTATTTTCTGTTGTGATCTTTTAGTTTTGCATGCAGCAAGGCTTTTCTTAGCAGCTCTGATATCTGGATATCATCCCCACTTGCACAAAGTCCCTTTGCCAGCCAGACTCCTGATCTAGAAGCCACCCTCAGTGAAGCCATCGCAGGGATGTTCCCATCCAGGGAACTGGCTCGAGTGGCACTGCAATTTATTGCCAATCCAAAGCGTTTCCAAGAAAACCTCTTTGGAGGAAGGTTCTTGAAGAATTTGATCCAGTTTAACTTCACAGGGGTGCTTGGCACTAGTGGGAAGTACAGCATTGGCCAGTTTTTCCCACAGGAGGATCAGTCAGAGATGGGTAATGGCCAAGGCCCTCTGGAGTCAGCTGAGGCATTTTCACTGGACTCCAGGAACTGAGGTGTTAAATGAGAATATCTAGGGTAATATAAGGAAGCAAGTGATGGTGATTTTGTGTTTTGCCTCCTTCCTTTGGTGAAATACTGTGGAATTTCTTCTCCCATTCTGACTGGGTTTTTTTTCCAACTCTGTCACTGTGTGTTTTTCCATGAAAACTGCCAAATCCTGTAAAAAACCACCCAGCAAACAATTCAGAAAAAGTGTATAGGTTAAGGCTTTGAGAGATTCCACAGAGAATAAACCATCAAATCTGTGCCCCAAATGGAAATGACAGCAGAAATGTCCAGGGGCCAGAGGGGAGGAGGAAAGTTAAAAACCTTTGCTCTCAAGTGCATTACCTAAATATTCAGGATTGTGCTGGAGGGCTGGGGCACCGGGTCTTAATGTGGGGGCTGCCTTGGGGGAAGGCAGTTGCTGTGTCTGTGAGACACACACAGCTTCCCATGCAGCTGAAAAAGGAGGAATCTGCCCTAGGTGTCACAGCTCCAAGTGCTCAGAGCACTCTGGGCACACACAGGCTTGCTGTGAAATGAAAACTTCAGTGTGCCTTCAAGGCTGATCACCAAGGATATTACAAGGGAACCTCTGAGAGGCCTTGCCATATGTTGGAGCTGGTTGTTTTCTCTTTGAGTATGCTTTGCTGAGCCCTCCTGATACTTTTTTTGGGAGGGAGTGAATAAAGGGGGGCAATGACTTCAGGCTGCTTCCAGCTTTTATTGGCAGACTCAGGAAATTTAAGCAGGGAAAAAATTTCTGCAGGGGTTTCACAGATTAACTCCTGAGAAGGTATTTCATGAGGTTATGGCTGAAGTCTTCAGACAGCTACATGCCTTGTGTGTGTCTCCAGTTCTCCTCTGATTGGACTCAATAACCTTACAGGTCTCTTCCAAACTTTATGATTCTGTGATTGTTTAATGTCTTTGGCTCTAACACTCAGCAGTGTTAACACTGGAGGAGTCAGAGCACCAGGCAGTCCTGATAGGGATGTGCTTCTTTTCAGACCTTCTGCAGTAGATTCGCACCAGCAGGGCCTTTGGTGTTTATTCTTTCTTCCTCTGTTTTGATTTGATTCAGCAGTGGGTAGGAGGGGAGAGTGTTTATGACCCGTGATCCTACATTTGTTTCATATTACTGTTCTTGTGGAATTGTGGCTTACACTAACTTATTGGCCCTCTGAGGAATGTTCTTCATCCCTCCAACCACCAAGAGCCAACATTGAAAACAGAAGGGGCCCATCCTACAGAAAGTTCTTTTACAAAGGAACTTCTGGGAAGGGGCCCTGAGCTCCTGTCAGGAACTGCAGAGCACGACAAGGGTGCAAAAGCAGGAGTGAGAGAGATGTCAATCACAAAACATCAGATTACTTGCTTACCTGTTTAGCAGCTTTTTAGGTTTCCAGCTTTTATCCTTATTGTTAACAGGATTTGTGACTGCTTTATCATATTGCTTGGTTGTGGAATAAATGGAGATGGAGTGGGGAGCCCAGGGGAGCTGATGCTGGAGCAGGATAAAGCTGCTTATCCATCTTGTCCCCTACCGGGACAGCAGTGGTGCTGAATAAGGGAGACCGAGAAACATGGAAAAGGTTAAAAATAACTTCCAAATATCCTCCTGCAGATGGGAGATGCCCCAAACTGGAGGCTGAGTCCAGATCCTTGTGTTCAGCCCTCCCCTATGGAGTTATCTTCCAGGGATTGGCCTAATTGCCCTCTAACCTTTTATCCTTCCTAGCACTCTCTGGCAATAAATTTCATTATCATAATTATGTGCTCTACATCTGGACTTCTCTGTACTGTGAGAAATACTGAATAATAATTGTCTAGTGTGAATGATGTGGAGAATCCTGTTTTTTAAAAACCTTTTCCAATATTTTTTCGTGCAGCCTGAATGTTCTCTCATACTGGAAAAGCTGTTCTGTCCTCAAAATATTTTTGTCTCCCCTTCTCTATAGTTCTGCTACTTTTGCTTCCCTTCTCTATAATTCTGCTTTCCGAGGACAGGTAACTGTGTGGCATGTGAGTTAAGCTGCTGTGTGCATTCCAGAGATGCAGTCAGTGCCATGACTATGCTGTCTGTCTGCTCCTTGGTGTCTTTGTATTTATCAAGTCTTTCCTTATTTGCTGTCTTTTGAGCCCTAAGCTTTGTCCTTTTTCACTGATGTGTTGCATCCTAGCTTGGAGCCATTGCTGCCTGTGTATCAGTGCACAGATGGGGCTGGAGGCAGCTACACTGGGACGCAGCTTAGCCCAGGATATGGGTGCCCAGGGCACCCTCAATATGCTGGCATTGGACTATTTTTGTTGAAATTCTGTTATTTTTTCCCTTAGAGCTCATTCATTAATGCCATCTGGTCCTTAGCACTCTATTATTGCTAATTTTAACAATTCATTTTCAAACCTCTTGCAAGGAGCACCTCACTATGAAACTGAAGATCTAGTTAGGAAACTTCCATAAATTCCTCATTGGTGGATATTGTTTAAAATAACTTTGTGTTCTTCCACAACCAAATATTCCTTCTTAGGTTCCCACATTTCACCTGGATCATTGGAGTTTTCTATTAGCAGCAGGGATCCTACTCGAGTGCTAAAATATTTGGAAAAGACATTTTTCATTCTTTCTGCCATGGGAACAGGGATGAGAATTTACATTGGGAAGTAACGAACCAGTAAAACTCTACAGAGCAGAGAACAGAGCAGTGGGGAAGGAATGCTTCCTTTCATTTGGGATCTTGACTGGAGAATTTTATTTGTAGGCCATAGGCACTAACATTTAAAATGTGCATGATGCATAGTTGAGAAGCAAGTTAATCTGTATTTTAATGTTGCTTTTGCCCCAGCTGCGTGAAAGAGAGCAATAGAATTACAGGTTCTGGAGGTTCCAAAATGTACTTTTTTCTTTTCTAAATCTTTTTCTAGGTGAGGAGCAATCGTGCATCTCCGAGCGGCGACGGGCCTTGTCGAGGCTCCTCTATGGCCCTGCTGGCTACTTCAGTCAGTCCAGTTTGTTTTCCACTCCTGATAAACAGTCAGACAAAACTGATGGCTTTTCAAGGCCCTGCCCTCCCTCTTTCAAGGAGCTGTTTCTGGACTCTGGATTGTCATCCCCACTTGCACAGAGCCCCTTTGCCAGCCAGACTCCTGATCTAGAAGCCACCCTCAGTGAAGCCATCGCAGGGATGTTCCCATCCAGGGAACTGGCTCGAGTGGCACTGCAATTTACTGTCAATCCAAAACGTTTCCAAGAAAACCTCTTTGGAGGAAGGTTCTTGAAGAATTTAATCCAGTTTAACTTCACAGGGGTGCTTGGCACTAGTGGGAAGTACAGCATTGGCCAGTTTTTTCCACAGGAGGATCAGTCAGAGATGGGTAATGACCAAGGCCCTCTGGAGTCAGCTGAGGCATTTTCACTGGAGGTATCAAAGGGGAGCTCCATTTTGAGTAAACCTCTTGTGAGCAGCTTTGGCCGCACAGTAACTCTGCAGGACAATCAGAATCGGATGAAATTCCTTTCTTCTCTCCTGGAACTACCAGAGTTCTTTACTTTTCTTCAGCAAGTGATTTCTGTCCCTGAAAGTGTTGCTGAAGATTTAGGTGAAGTGGTGAAACTAGCACTGGGATCCAGAGGCTGTGGTGAGGAGCCAAGGGACCTGTTTGTTCCAACATGCACCAAGGAGGGGGGGTATGAGGAGGTTCAGTGCTATGCAGGAGAGTGCTGGTGTTTGGACACTTTGGGTAAGGAGGTCCCAGGCTCAAGACTTCGAGGCAAACGCCCGAGGTGCCCCACTGAGTGTGAGAAGCAAAGGAGAAACCTGAAAAACCTGAAGCAAAGCCTGCCTGCAGGATCAGATCTCTTTATTCCCTCTTGTACTGAGGATGGAGACTTTCTGCCACTCCAGTGTTATGGATCAAATTGCTTCTGTGTCGATTTGAATGGCAAGACTATTCCAGGAATCAGGGAGAAGGCTGGAAATCCAATGCAATGTAAGTTTTAGGGACTGGGAATTTAAAGGTGCTTTCTTCTTTATTGGAATTCCATGGTTCTTTCTTCGTATCTGATTACATCTGGAACTAAATGGATGATGTATGCAAATGTCTCCTAACAGGAAAGCAACCCAGCTTCACAGTGTGTGTCAGCCTTGATATCCCCAGTCCTAAAGGTGGTCAGGGTGTAAGGTGGGCACACTCAGAGCAGAGGAGCCTGAGGTCTTGCCTGGTTCCTGAATGTGTCATTGGCATGTCAGTGTGCAGCTGGAGTGTGTAACATGCATGATGCCCAGGAGACCTGAAGCATCTGTGGAACTGAACGTGACCCCTGCCTAGTGAAAAAAAAAGCCCTTTTACTTCCAGACCAAGGCACCTGGGCATGGTCACTGTCTCATCTTTTCATAAGAACTTAAGATTTTCAGTGCCTTGAACTCTGAACTTGATTTAGCCTTTTTAGCTCAAGAATATATCCTCAAATTGGTAACATATCACAGGACTCCAAACATAAAGGGGGGCTTTAATGGCTGGTAGGTTTTTCATAAGTCACAAAGTCAGGCCAAAAAGGTGAGCTGCAAATGACTTCTGGCATCAGGTTGATAGATTATGAACTACCTCTCCTTGCCCTTTATAAAATGGAATATGAAGAAGGAAGTAAGCAAAAAGGCAGTGAATACTTGTCTTTCAAGTTTCTGTGAACTGACAACAACACATCAACAGGGAGAAGAGACCAAGAGGAGAGCCTGATTCTCATTTTGGGGGAAATAGCAGTGTCCAGCAGTTGAGAGTGGTGCATAGTGAGGGAGCTCCTTTGAATAGTAGTTTGCAGAAGTAGTGGGGAGTTTGTTGTAATAATCTCAATTCAGAGGGGATTTATATCTAACAACCCATCTGTAGTGCAATCCAAAATAAAAAGGTTCAGAATTCTCTGGTGCTCAAAAGAAGATGAGCTCCCATGTTTGGCTGAGTCTGCAGAGATGCTTGGTGACAAAGTGAAATTTGGCTCTGGAGATGGCAGAAAAGGCCTCCAAACCAAACTCACTCCAGTGTTTTGAGGGATGTTTTTTTTATATTCAGTAGCAATGTTCAGTAGAGTGTGGGAAGAGAGGACACACAGTATTAAGATTCGGGTTCAGTCCAAGGGGAAATAAAATTATCCCACTATTCAGATGGTTGCTTTTGCATTGACTGGCTGAATAACAAGTAACAACGTGATTACCATGTATATCTGAAAATACTTGATCTATGTAAACAGATTCAGGAAGGCATTTAGTGACACCTGGCCCCCCAGTAAGAACTACAAGTACCTAATGCACTCACAGATTTTAAAATAACATATCTCTATTAATGTTGGAGGGCTCACATCCTTCTGGAAATCTTACCCTGGTTCAGTATGAGACCTTAATAATGCTAAGCCCTCTTAGTAACAGGCAAGGAATGTTATTATTGGGCTGAGTGACCAATTTTTAGTAGTGGTGTTTATTGTTCTAGAGGATAGGGCTATTGTATATCTTCAGTGCATTCAGATGATGTGCATGTTTTTCTTTTCCCAGGCCCAAGTGCTTGCCAAGTCACAGCTGGTCAGGAGTTTCTCAGGGCTGTGAAGCTGCTGTTGTCAGATCCAAGAGCTGTGCCCCAGCTGTCCAGCCTTCATCTCCCTCAGTGTGATGCTGGGGGTGGCTGGAGGCAGGTGCAGTGCAGTGGCCCCCCTGAGCAAGCCTTTGAGTGGTACCAAAGGTGGATTGCAGAGAACAACGAGGGCAAACCCCTGCCTGTTCCTGACCTATTGGACATAATAGCTGGGTATAAAGAGGCAGCCTCTGGAGACTTTTCAGCTTTTGTTAAAGCTTTGTATGAGGCTGGGCACCAGAATGTCTTCCCCACGTTCTCTGTGTATTCCTCCTTCGCGGATCTCCCACCGCAGGTGCTGAAGGGAAACCTGACCAGTGCATCAGAGAACATTTTGCTGGACCCATATATATTCTGGCAGCTTCTGACTGACCAGCTCAGCTACTACCCAGGACCCTACACTGATTTCAGTGCTCCTTTAGGCCACTTTGAACTTCGGGATTGTTGGTGTGTTGACAGCAAAGGAGGAGAGCTGGAAGGGACAAAGGCAGGAGTGAGCCAGGTTCCAGCATGTAAGTAAGAATTCCTGGCATGTAAGTAGGAGTGTTCTCTTGTCTCTTATGTTATGCCACAAGAGAGGGAAGTCCTTTCAATTGCTGTAAAGTAACCAACAATAACTTGTCAGAAAGATCATCAGCACTGCCATTATCATTGGATGTCAGAAGTAGGGTGACTCTTTTCCAGGCATGTCAGAAGTAGGGTGACTCTTTTCCAGTAAATAAGTGATGGCTGAGCTTTGGGAATAAGGAAAAATGAAGTTCCATATCAAGTTTCAGTAGATTTTATAATTTGGAGTTAGGACATATAATGCTTTTGCAGAAGATACCTATCCAGGTGGTAAAGGATATTAGAATGTGTGAAAAGTTGTATGGAAAAATCAGGATTACACTGTAATGTAAATGATTTTCAAGAGTGCCTTAAAATGAAACAAGAGGGATTTTCTTTACTGTTTCTTATTTGAATAACAGCGGTCAAGAGTAACAAATATCCCCTAGAAGTCACTAGTGATTAGAAGTCACTGAGGGCGGCACAGAAGTTCAGTAAGCTCTCTGTCTCAACACCTCCTCCAAAAGTGCTGGGCCCTCTTTGGGGTCACTCCAGCAGGTGACCTGTATTATAAATGCCATCACTGAAATTGTTCTCATCACATGGTATTTTTGCAGCTGTGAAGAAGAGAGAGGACAGTGAACTGGTGGAGGTTCCAGTTCTATGGACAAGTGGGGAATAAAGGGATGAAGTGGATTAACAGGGTTATTTTGGAGGAGCAGCTATCATGGAGCTTGTTCATTGTGCATTGAAGTGTCCTTTCTGAATCAGTAGATGTGTGGAGAGGACAGGCCAAGTGCCAGCTGCTACTCCAGACCCAAAGGATTAATCTGCATTTTCCTTTCTGACTCTCACTTGTGATTATCCACATTTTTTAATGGCAGCAAGTGAGTGGATGTTCTGTAGAGACATATTAACTCAGTTTGTAACCAATAAGGATGTAAAAACATCAGGCCTTTGGCTCAGGGCATGGAGAATGTTTTTGTGACTTATGGCACTCTAAGACTTCTGCTGTTAAACAGCTGAACACTGGCAAGTCTCCTCTTTTTGTTTCGTTATGCAATTCAACCCTGATTTCAGAGGGAGACAGGCAATGCTAATTAAAGACCAGTTAGTTTTCACATGCAAATATTGACTGGATTTGGATGAAAGTCATTAGTATACTCTTCATTAATATATACTTTTTAATACAGGCCCTGGTATATGTGAAGGTGTGAAGCAGGAAGCCATGAAATTTATGGAGGAGGCAGAGCAGCTCATCCTGGCCTCAAATGGGTCCCAGTTTGCCTTTGGAGAGAGCTTCCTGCTGGCAAAGGGGATCCAGCTCACGGACAAGGACCTCCTGCGCCCTTCTGGGCCCTACGGGCTGGAGGCAGAGATCTCCCAGAAGCTGCTGTCAGGCACTGACTCTGCTCTGCAGCTGGCTGCATGGTCAGGTGGGTCAGGAAGGGAGAGGAGGGCTGAAATGAATGGAGTAATGCCCAGAATCTGTGCAAGAGCACTTGATGTCAAATGCATCTTTGCTGAAAAGCAGGTGGTTCTCAGCAGGTGTAATTAATCAGGGTCATTGAGCTGTCCCCTAAGAATTGATTTCAGTTGTCTCATATGCATGACACAATGCAAATATAAAATCTGGGCACTTTATTTATTTAAAACATCTATTAATTTGTCTTCTGAAGTACAGGGAACGTTCAGATTTTTGCAAATGTATGCATTTTATATATCCTGTATGGGCACTAGAGCTTTCTTTTACTTGTCGTTTATAGTCCTGCGTTTCTACTGGCAGAGCCACTTTACTTCAAAGAGTTCTGCTGGGGAGGCAGCACAGCTGGGATTTTTCCCTTACATCCCTCAGTGTGATGGCCTGGGAAACTGGGAGCCAACCCAGTGCTATGAGAGCGCAGGTGAGCAATTCCCAACAAGACACTCTGAGCTGTCTAAACAAAGAAAAACTCCAAACAACCCAAACAAAACATAGCAAAACCCTAAGAATTCTAATTAAAAGATAGAAAACCAGTAGTAGTCAGACTGGAGGAAGGTGATATGGTCTATGAGATGTGTAAATTGGCTGGACACAAGTGGTAGCTCCCTGGGACTCAGAAGTGAGTAGATATTCAGTTGCTTGCTGCTAGTTGTGTTCCCTGTGGGCGTGTCCAGGGGCTGGTATTGCCTTATGTCTTCACTCATGACCAGGATGATGAGATGGAGCACACCCTCAGCAAGTTTGTGGATGATGCCAAATTTCTGGGCGTAGGTGATAGGGCTGCAGTGGGGGAGTGTCACCAGAGCTGCCACATTTCCATTTGTACCACTGCTCTCAGATGTGGTCTACTTACCTCTGGATAGCTGTGACTTGGATTTACTGACCCCTTTCTATAGAGCTACTGAGGGTGAAAATCTTCCTAGTATGCAACAAAGCACACAGCAGTACCACATCTGAAATAAAGCTGCTTTTCTTCCCTGGCCAGGTCACTGCTGGTGTGTGGATGAGAGAGGTCGTTATGTCATGGATTCCTTGGTCTCACGCTCAGCAGAACTTCCCAAATGTCAGTTGGGTTTTCTTCCTAAATATTCGTCTTGACCTGTTCTTGCAAATTTTAATATTTATTGGAAATTCTAATATGCATGAAGTAAGACATGCTTCTAGCCATTCCAAGAAAAGTAAAAAGAATTATATTTTTGCTAATTCATTTAATTTCATTGTGTGTGATTTTGGCTTGCATGATTTGAGAATGGACCCTCTATTGTTGGTGGCCCTGCCTGAGACTGTAGCAGCGCCTAATGCAGATGTGGAGGGAGCTAGTGATGTAACTCTTTCTCTTGCTTGCTGCTAGTTGTTAACTTGATTTTATTTTAAAAATGTTTTCCCTCTGACAGGCTACACTTCATGTCAGCGATCTCAAGCCAATGCCCTAATTTCCAACTGGAGACAGAGCAGTGCAAAGCTGGACACCTCTACAGCTGATCTGTTCATCCCCAGCTGCCTTGAGGTGATTTCTTATGACTGAGGGAGGAAGCAGTTGTGCCTACACCATGCACACACACTTTCTGTCCATGCTCCTTAAGCCCCCCTTGAGCATTTCTATTAACCTGAAAGAAGAGGGTAAGACAAAACTAACAGCTGGTGTTGCCCTGCAGAAGGCAGAATTTAAATAGCTTTGAGATGGAGACTGGGGATAGGAAGCTCTGTGCCTGCCCACGCTTCCCTCCCACAGGCTGGCTCTGCCTGGTGCTCTTGCAGAGCTGTGCTTAAAAGGCACATCTTAATTGACTGACATTTGTGGTGCTCTTTCTTCCTGAGCTGTGAGAGAATGACAATGTAGGGGGGAGCTGGGTGCACTTGTCCCAAAAAACCAGGGTCTGTGATGCTCTCAAAATGTGGCAGTGAGCAGGAGAGAGACAGGCAAGGAATAGACATTTCATGTAATAGAGTAATTATCATATGGAATCACATAATCATCAAGGTTGGAAAAGACTACAGAGATCAAGTCTAACTCTTACCCCAGTATTTCTGAGTCCACCACTAAATCATATCTTGAAGCACCACATTTCACATTTTTTGAAAACATTTCAAGCTAAGATGTTATCAGAACTTTATGTCAATGGACTTCTAGCCTACATCCTGCTTAAAGGTTAGACTCAGTGATCTTAGAGGTCTTTTCCAACCTAAATGATTCTTGATTCTCTCAGGGACTGGTCTATCTATTAAATTAGTTAGACTGTATTTTGTGTTTCTTTTCAATATGTTTTAGTAATGGACAAGTGTAAATATAATAAAGCATTTTAACCAATCTTTGGGGTGTGGATTTTGGTGTATCTGTACTAAAACGCATTGCTCTGCAATGACAGCTCCTTAATTCTTTGTAGACAGGAGAATACACTGTGCTGCAGAGCTCTGACACAGATATTTGGTGTGTGGATCCTTTGTCAGGAGAAATATTCCAGCGTGGCAGCAAAGACTTGGATGGCAGTCCTGAGTGTGAGTAATGCTTTGCCCCCTGCCTGTGATCCCTCATGCTCTGCAGTATATGCACTTTCCTTTTCAGAATGCTGCCTGTGAAACATGGGAGGCTCACAGTTTAATTCCTCAGTGATGGGGCTCATACAAAGCACAGCAACATTGAAAGGGCAGCTGAGAATTGTTACCCTTTACTTTCATTACACCAGAAATTAAACAGCCTATACAAACTTATGAATAGACTTGTATGCATTTTTAAATTTTTGATTTCTTAACACCATTTTAACTACTTAAAAATGTAAATTATCATATCATCATATATAAAATTATCTTGATCACAAATTTTTACTAAAAGCTAAATTTTTCTAACTTGATTTTTTTTGTCTCCTAAGTGGGAGCTGCTAAATAATACACCATCACATTTGTAAAAAAACAATAAAATATATATAAATGAAAAATAAATAACATTTTTCCAACTGTTTTTCTAAAAGAGTATCATTTGCACTTAAATCTTTAGAAAAAATATGGCGTTTTTTTTCTAGCAGAAGTAAATTCCCCACTTCTATAATGAAAACTATTATTTGTTTTTGAGGTCACTCTTCTTTCTTCCTATCAAAACAAGCTGGAAGCACTGCTGGTAAAGTCTCTAGGTCAATTTGTTGTCTTCTATTGTGTATCTTGCAAAGAATCTCTCTCTTTGCAGGTCCCAGTTTCTGTAACCTGCTGAAGTCCAAAGTGGTTTCCCGAGAAGCTGCCAGAGGAGACATCCCCCAGTGTGAGGGGGCCCGGGGCAGCTTCTCCCCTGTGCAGTGCAGCCAGGAGCAGGAGAGCTGCTGGTGCGTCTTTGGCAATGGACAAGAGGTGCCAGGGACACGAGTGAACGGGGCACGACCGGAATGTGCAAGTGAGTTCCTGCTTCAGCCATTTCACTTGTGAGCAAATCCAGGCCTGAAATTTAACCCAGACCCTAAATTTTTCCACTCCCTACTTGAATTTAATCTTATTTCCTCAGACCTTTAGAGATTTTTTCTCAAGCAACATGCTTATCTTTGTCTTACAGCAGATTTCAGACTTGCCTGGGCATGCTGTCTGATTTTCTTCAGATGCTTTGTGTGGGGAAAAAGGAGAATGGAATGGATCCTTGACTTTTTTAATTCATAAAAGTGGTTGAATCAAACCATTTGAGCTATGAAACCCAGCTATAAGGCCAATCTGAAAAGCTTGCTGCAAACTTGAACCTGCTCCAGTGTGAGTTGGCTCTGGGATTAAAACCCATTCAGCTGACTAAAATAAAATTTGAAAAATGTATGCTTCTGCCACTCTGACTCTTGGCTTTAGACCAGAATTGTGTAAAAGATGTGCCAAAACATTGCATATTCACAGAGTATTTCCTGAATGACCAGAGCTGTGAAGCACTGGAATTCACTCATGGTTTCCAGTGAGACATCCAAATGGGTGACATTTGGATAAATTTAATTTGCAATGTTCTTTATGCATTTTCCCATCACTGAAGTGAAGCAAAATTAATTAAACTTTCTACAAGGATATGCTCCAAAATGTAATGATTAGTGGGAAGTACAGATGTAAAAAGAAAACCTTCAACAGTTGTCTTCAGGACACTGCTGTTTTCAGGTTTTTTGTTGGTTTTGGGGGAGAAGGGTGGAAAAAAAACTTAGGGAAACAAGACCACATAATTTGCTTCAGCTTTTTTTTTTTGTGATTCCTCTGTGTAAAGATCAACACAGGCTTGTGCTCACTGACCAAATGGAAGATGTGACACTTAAGGACATGGTTTAATGGTGAAGCTGACAATGCTGGGTTAGTTGCTCAATGATCTTACAGGTCATTTCCAAGCTTAATGATTCTGCAATTCTATTGTAATTTACCTGAATGTGTCAACCCAATTGCCTGCAAGGTTTTTATCAACTAGGTAACTGCTCAGCCAACTTGGAAATAATTTTCTTTGCACTCTCTTGTATCAGTGGAGAGTTCTGAGGATGGGATTTTTTGAGAAGCCAGAAGGAGACCCCATGACTGTATCTGCCCCATGCTTGTGGTGTTGTGTGAAGATGCCCACTGAGCTCTGAGGAGATAAGCTCCAAAGTAGGGTGGTGTAGTCACCTGAATGTAGCCATCCAAGGCAGGTTTTTGGCTCTTCAGAGAAACAGAACTGACCGCAAGTACAGTGCTGCTACCATCCTGTACTGTTCCTAGAGAAAATAATGACTAATAGTGATTCATGACCTTTCTTTTTAAAATACTGAGCTGACAAGAAGAACTTCTTTGAAAATATCATGGAAACCTGGTTTTACTGAAAGCTATTCATTTTTTTCTGCATAAAAATTGAAATAATTCCCTGGATTTTGAAATAGCAATGGAACTTTTCATGATACACAACTTAGTTATTGTGTAAAAAATAAAGGAATCAAAAGTTAGTTTTCTCCTCAGTCTACCCAACCTTATGCCTCTAGACCTGGGAACTACTAATAATTGTTCAGAAAAAAGGAAAAAAGGAGTACTATACTGCTACTCTGGAGATCTTGCCTTTCAGCAAAATAAGCTGTTGTGGTGGGAAAATATGATAAATTTCTCCTCCAGCATCAGAACAGACAGCTGTAAACAGAAAGTAATAACTCAGAGTGTACAGTACATGCCAGGAGGTTTTCATTAGTTTAATCACTTCCATCAGAGGTAGAATCCAGCTTCTTCTAGCTGGCATGCACTGGAGAGACAATGCCAAGTACCCCAGCAGTCCTCTTTCATCTCCCATCCTCGTGCCCATTTCTCATAACTCTGAGTAGAGTTAGAGGAGAGAGGTTTCCAGAGAAGGTCCTGGAGTTGTTTTTTCCTTGTGAAAATCTTTGGAAACACCTATGAAAGAAGTGTCAGTATTCATCTGGATTCTGATTCACTCCTACAGGACCAAGAAACAGAACAATGACAAAATGGTACAGGCTTAGTAAATAGTAAATGAAGTGTACTCTGTAGAGGGATAAATGAGCAAGTTACTGATGGTGAATTGAAACCTCTGAACCACACCAGGAAACCATTGATCACTTCTGCTTTGGGGGTTGGGTATTTTCCTGGCTCACACTCACTGTCAGTGGAGCAGACAGTAAGAGATTGTAGCCCCATTCAGCTGAGACTGGATACAACTTGCTGGATATAGAAACGTGTTAGAGCAATTAAGAAACCACAGACTGATTTTTACATACTCTGTGTAAAGATTATATTATTGTAATTTAACAGCCAAGATGAGTATTACTATCTCTTTTACAGAGATGCCTTCTGGTCCTAAAAGCTTGGGAGATTTCTTTGACGTTTGTTAAGCAAGGATTCCAGGTTTCCACCTTTGCTGAGAGAGTCTGGCTACAGAGTCAATGAGTGAAAAGAAGGAATGCAGTGGCCCCATTTACAGAGTTATTGCAAAAAAGTTGCTATAAAGGAGACTTGGATAAAAATATGCATTTGGCAATTCAGAGAGGCATATATGAAAAGTTTTTTTTTTTGTTGGCATTGAAATGCTTAGAGTTGGAAAACAAAGATGTACTGCACACATTGGATCCCGGATTGATCCTGCAATGTTTTAATACTTAAACTGAAAGTTTAATACAAGGTTTTTAATACTTTAAATGAAATGGCTGCTTAGTTATGGAGTTAATCTCCATCAGGAGGGGAGAGAGAAGGTGCTCAGACCTGAACCATCATCAGTGTTTGCCTCCCTTCAGTGATCAGGAAGTTTAGGCCTGATCTGAGCATTGTAATTTGGAAACTGATCTATATGTACACCAAGCAAGTGAATTGTATGATATGATAGCATCTTTTTCTCTGTATTTATTTATAAATGAGGAAGTTGTTTTTTTCTTCTTATGCTTTGCAGCTCTGGAACTAACTATTGTGTTAACTATTGTGTTTAACTATTACTGTATCTATTTAGCAATTAAGTTGGTATTTGGCTAATATTTAATATTGAATTATCGCTGTAATTAGTCTGTTACAGTGGACTAGTGGACTAGCAGGGTTTGAATGACTGCACTCTATATATATATATATATATATATATATTTATATATATATATATATATATATATATATATATATAATGTATATTCTGCCCTGCTGGTCACTACAAACATCTTGGTGCTGCTGCAGACACCACAGTCATGAGTTCCTGATCTCAAACCTTTCAAACTTCAGTCTAAGGTGAACTGAAGTTTGTTTGCCCTGCCTGTTTCCACTGGATATCTTCTGTAAAGGTTTATTCTGCTGTTGGTTAGATAGATATCTTCTATAAAAGTTTGTTCTGCTGTTGGTTAGAAACCTCCTTCTCATTTCCTGCTGAAATTTATTCATGACTGTTCAAAATGTATCTGTTCCTAGAAACCACGCACGTCCCTTTCTGGGCCTGATGCATTACCCATCACAGTCAATATGTGTCTTTCCATCAGCTCCAGTAAACTGAACCAAGCTGCCCTCAAACCAGGTCAAAGCTGATGAGTGGGAAGGGCACAGGGTGTTGTCTAGGTTTGAATCTTTGGATGTGAGGGATTTATGGACTTTGTCCTAGAAGTCATCATGGCCCCTAACACATCTCCCCTTTCTCCCGTGCCTGCAGGTCCGCAGTGTGCTCTGCCATTTGGTGCCTCAGCAGTTGCCAATGGGGTTGTACTTTGTGAAAACATCCCTGGGGAAGCTCCAGACATCCAGCAGTGCCAGCTCCTGTGTCGCCAGGGCTTCCACAGTGCCACCCCCAGCACCTCATCCCAGTGCGACGCGCGGCAGCGGCGCTGGGTCTCGGCTGCCCCTCTGCTCCAGGCCTGCCAGAGTATGTCTGATCTGATCTGGTTTGATCTGCTGGGGCCTGGGGAGGGCTACACAGAGCAGTGTAAACAGTGCAAAAATCAGCTTTTATCACACAAATGCTGTGTGAATAACAACCATAAGCTATAGGGGAGTAGCTAAGCTGAGGTGCAGAAGATGTGTTCTGTATTCTGTCATCTTCACCTCTGGCTCCTGGCTGGCCCCTGTGCCAGAAACTGTCCCTCTTGCCTGTAAGAATAGAGCTATAAATAGCTATTCAATCTATATGCAGATTTTTCTTGTTAGTTAAAAGATGCTGGCACCATAAGTGATTCTGATGGAACTACTTAGCCCTGGAAGAACAGATGAGTGCCAGATGTTTGAATTTGGCAGAACTTGACTGTTTATTTGCATAATCAAGTCACTGTTACTTCTGCATCTTTTTTGCAGCAGTCTGTTATTAAGGATTATTGTTGTATTTTTTGGCTGACTTCTGGTATTTTTCAAAACATTTTGCTTTCAAGAAAAAAATAGCACTTTAAATTTTGGAAGAATTGGATGTCCATTCAGAGCTCATATAATTGGATATTAGTGTTGGCCTTTTCAATTATTTTAAAAAGATACATTCTGATCAAAATGGCAATTTTTAGCAGTGCTGAACTTTGAGAAATGCAGGTCTTCCAGCCAAATTTGCAGCTACTTTTCACTTCCAGAGTAGGTTACACCCATTAATCAGTCTTCAGAATGGGTTAAACTCTTCTATTCCAAATGCAAAACTTGTAATTTCAGACTGAAACTTTTGTCTGTTTGTGATGGTGTTTGTGAGGTTTCTGTAGCATGTTATGAAATAAGTTCCATGTTAGCCTGATGGCAGTGGGATAACTTTGTAGGGACAGAGGGGAGTGTGTGGCAATCTGCTATAAAGTTTATTGTAAGCCAAGGACTTAGCCCAGCAATTTGTGTTTGGAATAGAGCATGGTTTTAAGGAGAAAGAAGAAATTCCCAACACATGAGTAGGTGATTGAACAAACTTTGCAATAATGGAGAATTCACCACAACACTTAGTAATTTGTTCCAATGGATAATTACCCTCACTCTCAAAAATCCTGTTTCCTTTTCTTTATGTATACATCCAGAGACTATGGTTAAATCAGCTCTTTAAATACTCTTTGAGACACTAAGCGGAGAGAGGGCTTTGTGCCTTGCAGGAAGAAGCAGGGGTTTGTGTCCGTCTGCCATTCTCCTTGGAAGCTCTCCAGGCTTTCTCATGCTCCTTTTTGGGGTGAGGGATGAGTGGCACCTGTATGTGATGCAGGGAGGGCCTGCAGAGGAGCTGAATGAGGGAGAGCTCTGCTGCTTGTCCAGCCTGGTGAGATAAGAGCCAGCTCCACTTGGAGGTGGAATGACAGCATTGCTGTTGTGCTGAACCTGAGATAACAAGCCCTCCATGGAGCCTGGGATCAGTGCTACTCCAGGAGAGACAAGAAATTTGCATTGTTTTTCTTGCTAAAAACTGATTAAATAGATTTTGACTTTCTGACTGATGAGCTCACAGATTTTTCAACTTGTGTGGGTTAGCATCACTTGGGTTTTCTATCAAAAATTCAGAAAGCTCTTGTAGACATCCATAGCAACACCATTATTCTGCAAATTTATTGTCTACTAAAACTTACTTCCAGTTAGTTTGACAAGCTGGGTTTCCAAAAGCCCATTTGCATTAGTATTAATTGCTTTCATCATCTAATTCCTTTTTTAATTGAAGTGTTTTCATGATTGCATGTAAGAGAAGTGAAAATCGACAGGTCAATAATTCCTGTCTTTCTGTTTCTTTTCTAAGTATTGACATAATGTCAGCTTTCATGTGGTTCCTGGAACTTCCTATTTGCTAAGGCTTATGAAAAAGTATCAGTAATGATCCAGATTGTCCTTATCCTTCTGTGAGCTAGTGCTCCAGTGTAAAATAGCTCTTCATTATTATGCAAGTGTATCACTTGGTTTTTTTCTCTAATGCAGAACATTTATATTTACCAAGCTTGTGCTTGTTGTTGTCTTGCTGCTTGTTATTTACTACTGACAGCTCTACTGCTTTCATCTAAAAGTGGGGAGATGTTTTTGATGCAACGTGAGAATGTCAAATCAATGTTGTATTTTCTCAAAGTAACTCTGAAGGTCAGGTTCCTCATTAGTGAGGTTACTAAATGTCCTCTCCACTTCATTTTTAGAGCTTCAGTTATTTCAGACGGTCCAAGCTCAAACACACTTTCAATTACGCCTGCCTCCTGAGAAGACATGTAGTTCTGACTACTCTGGATTACTCCAGGCATTCCAGATATTTATTTTAGATGAATTGAAGGCTCGTGGTTTATGTCACCTCCAGGTAATTTGAATTCCTGTTGGTGGATTTTGTTTGTTTCGTTTGTTTTGGTTTTTTTTGGTTGGGTTTTGTGTTAAATTAAAAATAATTTAAATAAAAAAGTGAAAAATAACATAGATCTTTGCCTGTTTGAGAAATGTGGAGGAATGGAATAGGCCATGAAATATTTCAGGATTGGCAGAACTCTTATATGGGTGAGTGGGAAAATAGGTTTAGTCTCAGACCACATAATCAGATCAATTTAGTTCCAGCCATAAAAGTCATATCACACCAGCCCAATATTTGTTAAAAAACTGTTTCAATGGAAGGGAGTATTTTGACTATTCTTACAGTGAGTATATGGCTTGCTAAAATTATATTTTCTTCCTTCTGTTTTTACAGCCTCTTTTCACAGTATTACTTCAAGTATAGTACAGTGCAAATGAATAGGGCAAAGCAAGAATAAGAAAGTTCTCAGGTTGTCTAACTGTGATTTCACTTAATTCTGAATTCAAGGTGAATGCATTTGGAACAACTGGCTCAGTTTCCATGTGTGATGATTCCACTGTCTATGTCGAGTGCCTGAGCGTGGATCGCCTGGGAGTGAACATCACGTGGAGGACTCAGCTGGAAAACATCCCCACAGCTTCTCTCCCTGACTTACATGATATTGGTAATTTTTCTTTCTCTGATGGCTCTGTGGATTAAACCTGATTTGCTTTTAATCATTTTGCTTCCCTGTCTTTATAACACTGGTGTTGTGTTTTTGAGATTTTGGTGTTAATATATTTCCCCTCTCAGGCTGTGACCACACAGTGGAAAGAAGCTATAATTGAGTATTTCTTTCAGATAGGACTGCAGCTGCCTTAACTAGGATTGCAAATTACTTTATCAGGCATGAGCTGAACTTTCCCAGATGTTAATTTCCATTGGACAAGTCCTCAGTGGTGGAAAACTGTTTATATTCATTGTACTCAGAGAAACACAATTCACACATTGCCAAAAACTCAACTCATTTCTTCCAAGTTATTTTTTTCTTTTTTTTCCCTCCATTTTCCCTCTTTTTCTATTAGTTGCATTGCCTTTGACACTAAAGAATGATCCTTGCTTCTGACATCCTAGAGCAACTACACAGACACCACTGACTGGCAGATGTATGCTGTGGTTTCCACGAAAGTTAAGAGTGGTGTAAGGAACTTCTTTCAAAGCAGTCAGTATTTTCCTTCAATATAAAATATATTAAAAATATATCCCAAGTTCAAATGCCCTCTGTGGGCATATCAAGGACAGTGGCCTGTATCAAGAATAATGTGGCCAGCAGGACCAGGGCAGTGATTGATCCCCATACTCAGCACTGGTGAGGCCACACCTCGAATCCTGTGTTCATTTTTGGTCCCCTCACTTCAAAAAGGATGTTGAGATTCTAGAGCGTGTCCAGAGAAGAGCAATGGAGCTGGAGAAGGGTCTGGAGCTCAAGTCTGATGTGGAGCAGTTGAGGGAGCTGGGGCTGTTTAGCCTGGAGAAAAGGGGAGATCTTATTGCTCTCTACAGCTGCCTGAAAGGAGATGGGAGTCATTCTCTTCCCCCAGGTCTCAAGTGACAGGATAAGAGGAAATGGGCTCAGGTAGTCCCTGGGGAGGTTCAGATTAGATATTAGAACTTTTTAAATTGAGAGAATGGTCAGGCATTAGAACAAGCTGGCCAGGCAAGTGGAGTCACTGTCTCTGCCAGTCTCTGCCAGTGCTCAAGGGGCATCTGGATGTGTCACTTGAGGATGTCATTTAGGGGTGATTATGGTGCTGCTGGGTTGGTGATTGGACTAGATTATCTTGAGGGTCTCTCCCAACCTTGGTGATTCTGTGTGACCTTTTCTCCAGTTTTACTGCTTTGGAATGGTGTTCCCACCACTAAAAAGAAGTAGTTCTGTCTGCATGTGTTCTTCCTTCTAATTTTGGGGCTTGGAGATATGTGTACTGCAGCAATTTTGCTTGACCAGAACTGAATTCAAAATCCTTCAGGACACAGATGGCAGCTGCAATGGTCCTGTAGCTCCTGGCTCTACAGTTTGATATTGTTTACATCCATCCAGTTGTTCCATATTCTAAGAGAAGCACAAAACACAGAATGATAGAATGGTTTGGCTTGGAAGGGACCTTTAAAGGTCATCTAGTCCAACACCTCTGCCATGGGCAGGGACATCTTCAACTCAGTCAGGTTCCTCAGAGTTTTTTCCAATCTGTCCTTGAACATTTCCAGGGATGCAGGATCTGCTGCTTCTCTGGGCAATTTGGTCAAGTGTTTCACCACCATCACTGTAAAAAACTTCTTCCTTATGTCTAATCTAAATTATATCTAATCTGAATTATATTTTATCTAATGTTCCATTGCCCCTGGGAATATTCAAGCAGTTTGCAGAAAGTGAATCAAAGTATAAGTGTGTTTGGTTTTATATTCAACTTTTCTTTTGAAAGTGTTCCTCTTTGAGGGAACTACCTTTTTGACCCTCTCCACACTAAAAACTCCCTATACTACAAAAGCAGCTTTTTGATTGTATGGTTTCAGAAGAAGCAGAGCAGAATCTGCTCTCTTTGTGTGGCTGTGGCACCATCATGTCCCATTAAGTTCCAACTTCCATTACCTGCTAAGGCAGCTTTGGGGCCTTCTGTTTGAGGTGGTTTTGGGTGTATTTAAACAGAGTAGAATAAGACTGTAATTTTATAGATGCTGTACAAATTAATTATGGTCTGCTGTTTGTTAACATGCTTGTATTTCTGCATCTGCCTCTGTTTTTAACTTCAACCCATCAGTTTCTGTGTGGTTATCCATTCCTGTACTATGGAAATGTCTTTCATGCTATTTTGTCATACTTTTTTTTTCCCTCTTTAGAAAATGCAATTGTTGGGGAAAATCTCATTGGAGCATTTATAAAAGAGATTAAAGATGGTGTTTTTCTGCTGCATTTGGATTCCAAGCAGTTCCTAGCAGATTCTGTCATTGATTTTCCCCGGGATGAAGAGTTTGATCTGTCTCCTCGTGTGCAGCTCGGATGTAGAAGTGGGTTTAGAAGAATTTCATCTCCTGGGAAAGCAGGCCCTAATTCACAAGGATGTGGTAGGTCTCATTTTTAGCTTTCCATTTTTAGAGGTTGTCAGGAATCAGTATAAAGCTGAAATTAGACAGTCATCAGTGAACTTGTGTTTAAGGTTCATATTTGAAAGGTGTGAGACACCAATGCGAATAGGAGTGATGAGAATTAGTGCTTTGCATTGCCTTGTGTTGAACCAATGATTTGGAAATAGGCATCATGGCACTGACATTGGATAGAAAGTTTGATAAACATTTTTGAGATCTTTGTAAACATTTTATATCTGTCTGGTATTAGAAGGTCATTCTTAATGCACACGATCCTTAATAAGAGGATTTCACAAAGATAATGTAGCCAGGGCTTCAGATAATGATCCATTACCTGGAATAGAAACCTAGAGGCAAAAATGCCAAAAGTCCTGAGATTGTGAATTCCTGGGCCAAGTCCAGCCAGCTCAGGTGGAAGCTTTCTTTGATGCTGGCCAACACCCAGACCTAACAGCACTTCTGCCCTCTTTTCTTCTTCTTTCCTTCTGTTTAGTCTGCTTCCCTGGAACAGGCTGCCTTTCTGCCAGCATCCTGCTTAGGGCTGCCAAACCTGCCTTTTCCACAGCTCTGTGGCTGTGCCAACCTGTCCTTGGTACCAGGCCATGCTGCCAAAGTGCCTTTGCCTTACCAGCCCCACTCTTGTTTCTATCAACACCAACCCTCCTTCAGATCCTGATTGTTCGTGTTGGCCAACTGTCCTCAGTGAGGCAGGCCATGTCTCATTTATGCCACTTTGGGATGTATTCACTATCTCTAGCCTTTTTTAATCTAGGAAACAGAGGAGGGAGGTACCACTTGTAGGTATGAGATAACAGGGGCAGGTTTTGAGTAAGTTTTCTAATGGAAATGTTTTCAGATATTCATCACTTCATTGCTATGAAACACATCAGAATATGTGAAAAAAACTTATCTCCCTGCTTGGTATGGTGTTTCTGTTTAAGTTCAGAGTTTCCCAGGCCTGGATAAGGTAATCAAGTGCTGAACACTTTTGAACTGCTGCATTTTCCAACCTGGACATGTAAGGGTAGATTGTCTGCAGGTTCAGTTCCTCTCCACAGTCTGAAACACTTCAGATTTGGGTTATTTAAACACATGCAGAAAAATTCCTGCTGAGTCCAGAGTCCATAGCAACTTGCAGCTACCTAAGAAGATATAGTGTTGTATTGCTTAAAGCTATCATTATATTTTTAATAGAATCTACCACCTAGAGCAGAACTTACAAAGAATTGGATCTTTCTGCCAAGTACTGCCTGCCAGACACAAAGGCCTCTAGGAAGCAGTGAATTAACTTGTCTTGTGAGTTAATTCATCCATATTTGAACCAGCTAGCTGTGGGAAGTGTCACTCAGTAAAACAGACATCATAGATAGGTGGAAAGGAGACAGGTTCTGCTCCGGCCTTTGACAGAGATTTCATACTCTGAGCTGCCAGTGTTCCTGCTGCTGGACACTGGTTTGTGTTGCAGGACTGCATATTTTATTCTGAACAGGGAAAAGAGGAACCAGAAACCAGGTTCTGGTTCTTCTAATATATAAATAAATATAAATATATATATATATGGATATATCCTGCTCATTCATCCTGTCTGGGCCTGTTTCCCCTCTAATAATAGGGACAATTAGTAAGAAGCATCTCCTGTGGCAGCAGAAAACAAAATTGTGTGAGGGTGACAGATTCTTTGTTCTCTTTCCTGTTCTGACTTGTTCTTGAAATACAAATTGTGTTTTCAGATCCTGGTCCTTTTGATTTGTTTGGTTTTATTTCATTGTCAATGTCATTGCTTTTCCTCCAGGAAGCTCAGAAGCAGCAGGTTTCTGGTGTCCTCAATGAGCTTAATATATTCATGAATGTATGAACATGTAACTTACATGGATCTGCCTCTTTGTCTCTTGTATTTTCCTTAAAGTCATCTGTTTATTTGCATCTTTTGCTGTGTTGTTTCATGTTTTCCTACCTGGCAAATGGGTAACATTTATCATATGTTAATTTTTCTTATATCACATTTTTTCTTAGTCTCTGCCTTACACTGAGTTATGCTATGTCACAGGTATCTGTGAATACAATTCCTTAAGAGTTGGGGCTAACAATATTATTTTAGCTAAATTTTAGCAGTAGAAAAGGCACTTTCTTTTGCTAATGTATTACTTAACACTAAGAGAGTTAGGAACTGTCCAGGGAGACTTTAGGAGCACAGCCCTTCTCCCCCATTTATTTCAGGAAAAAAACTAAAGGCTGTTTGTAAATTAGCTTTGTCTTCTGCTGGTTATTTTTATTTAGAAACCATTTATTAAAAACGTTTTTATTAAACCTTTTTATTTAAGAACCATTTTTATGCTGGTTCTTTTTTATTTAAAATGCATGATGATTCTATTAGGTTTGCTTTAAACATAATATAACCCAAAATGAAAGGGCTAGATTTATAGCTGATTGACTGCTCAAGAGTTAATTTCTAATAATCTATATCAAGAATCTGATATCTCAAAGTTTTCTGGTATCCCTGGAGGAAAGCAGGAGCAGGGCAAGCACTGGACAATCATCAGCTGGAACAGTTTTTGAAGTTGCTCAGTGTAGTGAGAGCTGAGGCTTTAGGGAAGGGCAGTATCCCTGTGGAATCACTTCACAGGGAGCTGCTCCTCAGCCTGGATTCTGCAGCTTGTTCCCCTGGTACACAGGAGCCCAAGTCTAATTAGAATTGAGACCAGGTTCCAAATTTCATGCAGGAGGAAGGGGTTAAACTTATTTGATTTTTTTTTTTAATTTTTTTTGGATGTGTTTTAAGGTTACACAGTTTGGTCCCACTGCTAACACTTAGCTCTGATATTTTGGTTGAAAGTTGTTCTCTAGTTTCTTATGGT
The DNA here is from genome assembly GCA_024362935.1 of Setophaga petechia. Taxonomy (NCBI): domain Eukaryota; kingdom Metazoa; phylum Chordata; class Aves; order Passeriformes; family Parulidae; genus Setophaga; species Setophaga petechia. The sequence continues at coordinate 17,577,338 of JANCRA010000011.1, forward strand.
GTTAAAATGTATTAATGTTAATGCTTGAAAGAAATACAATATAGTGGTTTGTCTCACTTGTAGGGTCAAACTGAACCTGCATGTGACTATGTCAGAGTGGCCTGTAGCAGAAGTGATAGATCCCTCCAAGAGTTAAAGAGTCTAGAAAATGTGATTCTGCACCAACATTTTTTACTGCTCTTTGTGCCCTTTTGTCAATCCAACATGTGAAGTAAAAGACAATTTTTCCTGCTCAAAATGTGATAAGAAACACAGATGTTTATTTCACCTTGTGACTAAAACTACAAAAAAAAGTGGAATGCTTTGAAAAGCATAATTTGTTTCTTTTTAAATTTTAATTGCTTAATTAGCTTCTTCATTCATTGCATTTTGTCTTCAATTTAGGCGTGGATTTCTCATCTCACTTTAATTTCTACTGCTGTTCAATGAGTATAATGCTTTTTGCATGTGTTGGAAATTGTCTTTAAAACATATCAGACACTTGTGTATTAGATGATGGATTTTTGAAAGGAGAATTCTTACTGATCCATGATTTTTTTTCATTCTGTAATTGATTTTAGATATGTGTTTTGCCCAGAGTAATTGCCTTGATTCATACTAGGAGGAAAATTTCAGTCTCACAGTTGAATCCTCCCAGACCTTCCCACTGGACTATTTACAGAAGATGAAGGAAGATAGGATAATTTTCCTACTATCTGCATTTTTAGTCTGTTTTAATTTAGGTGGTCCCATGAGTTAAATCCATTTACATTCTGGTGTGTTGGCCAGAACAGCAATTCATCACATGGGTTGTAGTGAGAATGGCCAATATTCCATTGCTGTTTCTCTCTCATGGAAGCTTAAACTTCTGTCAGCGTGCAGGACAAGGACAGAAATAAAGTTTTGCACCTTGTCAAAGTCCCAAAATATACATTTGATAGTGTTTTGAAGGAAATCTACATCTGGGAAGCAGCTGTGAAATAACAAGCAGGGGTATTGTCCTGCAAATATGTCTGTGACTCTTCTGCTTTAATGTTCATTTGAATGCTCTGGAGGGAAAGACAGTATTCCATGATATCCCAGAAGATAAAGAATTTTATCTGTAATATGCAACAGGTCAGCTGGAAATATTGCTCCTGCTTGTTTTGAAAATAATATAGATACGGACTAAGAACATCACTGAGGGCACCTTTTTGTTTTGTGTTTGGGTTGTCATGTGCACAGCTCGTGGCTTTTAATCCAGACCTTACTGTTTAGTTTGGAAGTGCTTAACAAAAATTTCTTTACCAGGAATTCTGAATAAAAGTGTTACCATATGGTGGATTTCTGTATGATGGTTTTGGAGTTTCTGCTCCTCAGAACCTTCCTGTTTCTGTTTGTAGTGTTAGAAGTTACTCTTTTTGTAGCTTGTCTTCCTTTGTTTTCTTTCACAACTCATCCACCTGCATTATCTTATTACAAATGGATTTGACAGCTGGGAATCAGGCCTGGACTTGGCATTTCCAAAGAGCTTCATGTGCTCTAATTCAAGAAGAGATTTTGAGTGATCTGAGAAAACATACCACAGCCTATCTTCCTGTCATTTATGAGTTTAATGATCACTTAAAGGGTGTTTACTTTGTTCCACCACTTAGAAATACATATATGAAGGGCTTGAAACCTATGGCAAATCTATCAGCATTTTATATATATATACACACATACATACATACATACATATATATATATATGCACATTATGCACATATACATTTATATATTTATATTTATGTATCTTTAATATATATATATACCCACACATGTGTGCAAATGCCAGAAGTGGTTGAATTCCAAAGGAGTAATAAGGTGATTGTTCTCTTTGCAGTTGTTTGTCCTCCAGGCAGTTATTTCCAGAACAATGAATGCATTCCCTGCCCTCTTGGCTACTATCAGTATCAGACAGGACGTTCCTTCTGTATCAAGTGTCCTGTGGGCAAAACTACCAACTCCTATGGGGCAATCACTGCTGATCACTGTAAGTTGAACTCATTTTTTCTATATCCTTTATTTTCTGGCTTCAGATATCTAATGATTTTTTTTATTCATCTCTAAGTTGTTTTTTTTGAAAAAATTAATCCTCCCTCTGGGGGTTTTTGGATGGATATGATCCCTTCTGCATACATTCAAAAGCATTTTATAAAGTACAAACTGTCTGGTTTTTTGACCAAAAATGCATGAGAAACAAGTGGTCAGTCTCATCCAGGACGTTGTGGTTCCTCTAGACATGTTCATTGTCCTCAGGAATGGTATCTGGGTGTTCAGTATCAGTAAGAAACTTCTTATGAAGTTTATTTATTGTCATTTCCATGAACACTAAAATAGTCTTGTTTTGTGCAGTTCTTTCTCCTTCAAATACAAACACTTCTCACAAAGCAACTATTGAAATGTTCACTAAAGCTGGTGAATTCAGCTTAAATGATTTGCTTTTTTCATGAAGTTCTATACAGAAAGCCAGTTATTAGGTACAAATTCAGTTTTGTCTACAGAATTATATAAAATAAGATATAAATAAGAGGAACAAGAATGGGCTTCTTGGGAAGTGTCATTGAGTATATGGTCTACTTTTTTCTCTTTCAACCTATTTGTTCTCTTAGGTGGGATAAACCTCCCATTTTTATTGTAATGTACCCCAACAACAATTAGCTTTTGCCTATGGTTGTCATTCTTCTTTTCCATGTGTGTTCCCTGGGTAGGTATTGGATTTGTGTCCTTAAAAGTTTTCTCCTTAGGGTTTAGAAATGTACATTTGCAATTTTTTTACTAAACCTGTTCCCTGCCTGGTTTCCACTTTACCTTTGTGCTGCTCCTCAATGCCAGCCCTCTCCAAAAGGCCAGGTTACACATTGCCCTCCTCCTTTCTTTCAGTGCCTGCTGTCTCCTTGCAGAGCCTGAAGAGTTTTTCTGAATTTATTGGTGTGATAGATCTTTATTTGCTCACAGATCCACTGCAGCAGTCCCTGAACAAACCTGGATGAAAGTACAGCTCCTTCTCCTCACTTTGCTTTACAGTACTGGAAATACAGCAACAGAGATTTGATGCATGACAGAGAATTAAAAAAAAAAGTTTGAACCACAAATTGAAATAGCAGCAAAACAGCAATACTACCATGCTTCAAAGTGTGCAAATACTGTGCAAATCTTACCTTAATTTTCAGTGAAGTCTCTGCTGTGCTGAGCAGACTTTTGTCCCACAGCTCTGAAACATTGTCCTGCTGCATTGGCAGGACCAGTGGCTGCACAGGAGGCTCCCTCTGAACATCAGAAAATGGGTTTTTGCTGTGAGGACAACCAGGATGTCACTCCCAGGTTGCCCAGGGAGCCTGTAGAGTCCTTGGAGATGGGTGAAAACCATCTGGACAGGGTCCTGCACAGCCTCTAGGTGGCCCTGCCTGAGCAGGGGGCTCTGACCTTACAACCTCCAGAGGTCCTGTCCAGCCTCTGAGCTCTGTGAAACCCAGTGTCAGCATTATCAAAGAGCCTTCTTTCCTTCCCCTGCTCCCTTTCTCCAGGTGTCACCCCCTGCCAGAGCAGAGAGCAGGGCCTGGAATGTGATGAAGATGGCCAGTACAGACCTTCCCAGCAGGACCCTGCCACCAAGAAATCCTTCTGTGTGGACAGCTCTGGGGCAGCCCTGGGCTGGACTGAAACAGAGGATCTCCTGACAGATGAGCAGTGCTTGGGTAAGTGTCAGAAGGAAATTTTGGATATGCTTTGACCCCTCAGAGGTGAAGCTTCCTTATGAAGAGCACTCCAAAACTTATAGGTATTCACTGTCCCATAGTTATTCACTTTCCCATACTTGTGGCCTCTGCCTTAAGCCACATTCGTCCTTGGTTTTGCATTTCTTGACTATACTGGGGAAGTTATTTCTGGTAAGGGAAGAGAGAGAAGCAGGTTTCCTGCACTCTCAGATGGCTGCCAGCTTTTGATGTGTGCTGACCTTGTTCTCTCTGCTTGAAACCCCAAAAGAATAATGAGAGGGCTAATGAGAAAGAAGCAGAATTATTAATTTCTTTGTAAAATTATCTCTCATCTGTGTATTCATGGGAAATAGAATATTTTCAGCAATGACCTCACAGCCACAACATAACATCACCCTCTGGGCCCCTGCTGTAAGGTATCTGACTTGGGGAACACATCCTAGCAGGCTGGAGGAGGTTACTTCTGCTTGAATACAGCTGCAAAATACTGGTTTTCAGGGATGAAAAACTTGAAAAAACAAAGAAAGTCATCTATCAAACAGTCCCCAGACTGTCTGCAGTAAGGTCTAATTACACCTCTCAGCCTTAAAGCTTTTTCCCAAAAGTTTTTATATGCTCATCATATGATTGGTATTGAATTTAATGGAATATTCTGTTTAGAAACTTTTGTCATACTGTGCTTTGAATTAGACAATGTCTTATGGCAAGTGTGATCAGTGGAAGGAGTGTGAAAAGTAGAGTCCTCAGTTGTGAAGAGGTTGCAAAACTATCTTCAGTTAAAATAACTTTTTTTCCTCTGAGCATACTCAGAGACTGATCACAGTTATGAACATGAGGTGAAAGCCTCTGTTGCTCTCAATCATGGGGTTTTGGGATGTTTCTCTGCAGAGAGGACTCAGGATCTTAATTCTCCTGCTACCATGAGCCTTTCTGCTTGGGCATTTCTGACTCTGCGTGGGATGGAGCAGTTGTAGATATTTCTGCTTCGTTTTATGGGTCATACTAGATAATGTCACTACAAATATTTATGACTGTTGAAAATTCATTTATGACTGTTTATATACACAGCAACCATGTGTTATGGAATTACAGAATGGCTTGTGTTGGAAGGGATCTTAAAGATTCTCTACTTCCAAGCCCCTGCCATGGGCAGGGTGAGCTGTGCACACTCAAATGTGCTGGTGTGTGGTGGTGTTCACAAGGGTTCCAGGATGAGGGAAGAGATGAGAATCTTGACTCCATGTTTCAGAAGGCTGATTTATTATTTTATGATATATATTGTATTAAAAGAAAATTATATACTAAAACTACACTAAAAGAATAGAAGAAAGAATTTCATCAGAAGGCTTGCAAAGAATAGAAAGGAATGATAATAAAATCTTGTGACTGACCAGAGAGTCTGAGACAGCTGGACTGTGATTGGCCATTAATTAAAAACAAGAGCATGAGACCAATCAAAGATGCACCTTTTGCATTCCATAGCAGCAGATAATTATTGTTTATATTTCGTTTCTGAGGCCTCAGGTTCTCAGGAGAAAAATCCTAGCAAAAGTGTTTTTCCTAAAATATGCCTGTGACACTGGTGTATCAACCTGTGGGCACACTGCGACCAACCCCCTGGTAACAGAGGTAGCAGCGGCCTCAGAAGGGTGGTGGTGGCACTGTGTGTCCTCTGCAGGGCACAGACAGGGCCAAACCCTCTGGAGCCTGGATTATATTCCTCACTCCATTTAGTGACCTTTGGGGTTTGCATCTCTAGATCCCATGAGCTTTTCCCAGTGTGTGAGCCGTGCTGCTTGTCAGACTCCTCACATGGGCAGGTCCAGTGCAGAGGCACCTGGTAAAAGGGTTTGGTCAGTAAAGTGACAGTCAGGGTTGAAAAGTGGAATGGAGGAGTAATAAAGCAGCATGTAGGACATACTGGATTGGATAAAGCCTTGGGTATATTGGGAAGTTTTCTCTTTTCACAAACAAAATGGGACTGCTGGAATACATTCCTTGGGCTTTTATTGCAGCATCAGCCTCATTACATGGTTGAGACAGTAGAAAGATGACAAAAGCTCACTTGCTCCTATCAACAGCCAAAGATTTCTTTGTTACAGAGGATTTAAAAAACTTTCTAGCCAATAGCATATTGCTAAAGCTCACAGACAATTGTTCTAGCCAATCACTAAAAGCACATGTACACCTGCTTCACACAATGCTTGCTTGTCTGCTTTCTGTTAACAATACACAATATTTCAGTATTAAGCTTAAAACCTTCTACTGTCTTGCTAAGCATATTTTTCTGCAGGCTTAAGGTCTGTCTTAGCCAAGCCTAAAACTCAAGCTATTGTTTCATGTCTTGCTTGCTGTACTATTGTAACTTTTTCTACTTTCAAACTTTGCAGCTGCAGCCAGTTCTAATTTCTTTTCTGTCTGTTTCTAAGGCTGCTTTTCCCAGCTTTCTGAAAATCTTCTTACCTTTACTATTTCCCACAGCTGAGATCAGGCTGTTGTGTTTCTGGGTTTCCTGTCTAACCAAGTGCTGCTGGAGCTGGCTCTTGTTTTCTGTGTCTGATTTGGAGAGAGTTTGCTCCCCCTTTGCCTCAATAGTTGGTTCAATGCCATGAACAAGCAATGAGAGATGGCAGGTCTGCTGCTGGAAGAGAAGCCTCACTGGAAAATAAAATCCCAGCCCACTCCTGGCTAACTGTTTTTTAAGCATCTTGTGACACTTTTTGTTCCAAAGCAGAAATTCTACCCTCACACCAGCTGTCTCCTGCATTATCTGTGAGGTTATGGTACATCATTTAATGAGCAAACCCCTTTCCTCACAGAATTCTTCAAGCTTAATTTCTACCTAAAGTCTTTGTTTGCAGTATGGGAACTGATAATGCAACTTGGTTGGGGTTTTTTGCTGTCTTTGTTTTAGTGCTCAGAAAATTTGAAAGAGTTCCTGCCTCCAACCTGATTTATGGATCAGAAGAAGCTCAAATTCTTCAGTCTCAGTCATATGGGGGAAACCTGCAAAGTACATATTTTCAGTGCATTTCAGGTGAGAAAACTGAGAAAAGCTGTAGAGACAACACTAACAAATATGAAAAATAATAATATTTTCATGTGAGTTTATAGTTAAGTTCCTGGATGAAATATATGTTCTGCAGTTTCTCACCAATTCACTGCAAGATATTTACAACTTTTGGTGGCCTTGGTTCAGGGAAGAGTTTGATGTTTCTTTCAGAAAGAAGTCTTCTGACTTTATATACTACTTCAGACAAGTCATCTGACTTTAAAGCCAGTTGATGTAGTTTGCAATAGGAATGAGAACTGAGATTTAAACCAGGAAACATTCATCAGACTGTGCAGATGTGCAGACAAAAGAATTAGGTGTTCAGAACATATGAAAAGCCAGCTTTTACCTCTTCACAAATTACCTGATTGGCACATAAAATAGGAAGAATTGTCCTTGCTTACATCAGAAGGGCATTATAAGGAGTTCAGAGATAATCCTCTGCCAAGTCTTGCAGTTTATCTACTATATTGCATCTGGTTTCAGTTGGTTCAGAATCACCTAGAACCCAGAGGAATCACCACAGTGCTTTCAGGGTGCTTTGGGTCAGTCTCACCTTGTGTCTCCTAAAGCTCAGGCCGTGAAAGGAGGCAGAGGGATATGTCCAAAGTAAAAACTCTCTGTAGTAACAGAGATGTCCAAAATTCTGACAAATCAGTGACTTTGTGTCCCATGCCATGGTCTAGTTGGAGCAATCACCTCTCTTGCTGAGAACTGAATATGTGAAGCCTTTTATTACTAGGATGATTTTCCTGCACAAGCTCATCCTGGCTCTATACTGTAAGATTTCCTGCACCTTCCCCTGAAAATGGAGACCTTCAAAAACAAGACACTGAACTGAGCCTGAGAACAAACCTGGGGAGGAAATCATGCCCCTTTGCCAACCAATTTGGTTCCATCTCTCTCACAGCTGTGTTTTCTTTATAAGTTATGTAAATAAATGGCAGCACAACTACAAAATATTACTGCTGAAGTTCTCATTGAGGGGTGAGGGTTAATCTTTCCCTCCCTACGTCCCTGTAAGGTCAGATAGCTCAGATTGCACTTCAGATGAAGTTTTGATCTAAGCTGGTTGATTTTGTACCAAAGATTTGGAAAATATTTCACCTGGGCTAGGAGCAGAGCTGTGGGAGTAAGTTAATGGTGAATGTGTAAGGGCAGAAGGATCTTCCCCTTAATCTGGAGGGGATGGCTCTTTCTCCCTTACAGTGGCCAGGGGGGTGCTGCAGGGGCAGCCAGCATGATTGAAGAATTTGAAATTTGATGTTTCCCTTCTTCCTATCACTCTGATATTTGTCACAACCTCCTTACCATGGAGGTTACTGTATCAGGCAGATGTGATGTGCTGGCAAAGTGGTTCACGAGAGTCCTACCTCAGGCAAAATTATCCAGCAGACTTTAAATATTTTGGTGTGTGGTCAGACCTGTCTCAGCTGTTTATATCATCAGGTGATGAACAACTTTCTGCATTAATTTAATTCAATTTAAAATCCTCAAATCTCTACTAAAATAGTTGAGTACTAAAGTTCATTTGCTATTTAAATTTGTGTCTGATAGACATAAGGAAATATACATAAGTGGCAGTAAGGAGTGGAATTTGTAGCAACCATCTTGCATATGAAGTGCTAGAAAACCTAAAATTTCCTTCCTTTTTTTCAGGCTGTGAGAGGGAAGATTCCTGTGGCTTTGCAACTGTAACTCCTGCTGGTACTGAAGTGCTCTGTGAATTATACAGTGCTGCTGAAGCCAACTTCAACTGCACCACCTCTGGATTGGTAAGAATGATCATATTTAAAAATATATGTTTGTCACAGTGCTGTGTGTTCAGTGTAAGTAAGGATCACAGAAGAAAGGCAGGCTGTCACCTGACCCCTTGGACATTGCTCTTCCACATGGCAGTGATAAATCCTTGCAAGTTGGTGAAGAAGCTACACCCTGATGTTTCCAAAAATGACGTCTGAATACCTCAGTGTTTGAAACATCACACAGCACTGTTGTCCCTAAATCATGCTGAGCATCTGCAGATAGGATATCAGGTTGGTTTAAGAAGAGGGTTAATCTGAATAGTCCAAACTAGAAGTAGCCAGGTCAGTAATCAGACCACCTGAAACAATCCTAGTTTCTGAGTGCCTTACTCTAGCCCAGGGTTTGAACTGTGTGCTTTTTATCACTGTGCTATTTTCCTATTCCCTACTTTAAACAGCAATGGTGGCATTGAGGAGCTGAGATCTCAGTTGGATAATGTAAAAATTGTGTGTATGAGACAGAATAAAAAATGTCCACATGGAGTTGTGCTGTGATAACCTTTGTGTTGCTCATTGCTCCCCATGAGTTTCTTAATTAAGAAAATGTATTTTAGGAGAGGAAATCCATTAGGTTGTATTTATTTTGCTTGCCTATTTTCTGTCTCAGGTGCAAGGTGTCCTGGGGAACCCTGCAGCCACTAGCATCAGTGGCCTCAGCTGCTTGCTGCATGTCAGGAACCCAGAGGGAGATGCACTCATGGCCTTTTTGAAGAGAGGTACCAGATGTGAATCCCTCACCTAAATCTGACCCTGTGTCCAAGCTGGTAGTTACTTCTGTAGAGGATCAGGACTAAATTTGGGAGCATCTTTGTTTAAGAAGACATAATACTTTAAAAAGATCAACATTTAGTCCAGAAGCTTCAGCAAATCTTTCTTTCATATCTTGTTCCCTAGAAATTAGGAATACTTTTGTGAGCCATTTTGATGATTTTTGCCAGCAACTAGTCCCATAAAAACTCAAAATCTATACAATGCATTTTAGTTATGACTTCTCTTAACTAAGTAGTTTGTCATTTGAATACGTAAAGCATTACTAATGCCCAGCCTGTACATAATTTAATTTCACTTTACTTTTGATTGTGAATTGTTCTAGTAATACACCAGCCAAGAAGTAAACTGCTCTCCGTTAATCCAAAACATTTCAACTGAACTAATGAATGCATGAAAAAAACTTTATTTATTTATTTATTTATTTATTTATTTATTTATTTATTTTTGGCCTGAGTGAGGCTGATAGCACCACATTGTGTGTCCAGCTTTAATTGTCATGCCAAACTGGAAGTAAGATAACCAAATGCTGCAGAGTTTGAGTCAAAACTCTCTGGTTTTACCATGTTCTTTGATCTTCTATCCAAACTTCTGAGGCATTATTTATTAATATTAATAAAAGAAAAGATCTAAGTCTCACCTGAAAATAAATCAAGTCCCCTGAGCTTGTTGTGATTGGTATAATCTTGTTAATTCTTGATCTATTCTAGTTTTCTAGATCCAAAATTTTATGAATCATATCCTCCTAGTTAGCAGAAGTCTTAATTGCAGATGCAGCTTTGCTGGCCAAATGACACATTTTACTTTTTAAATGAGAGAAATTTGTTTCATTTTGATCTGGGAGTTACTAACAGTGTAACTGAGTGCTTGCAGGTGGAATATTACCAACCTTACTGCATAGATCAGTTTAGGACCTCTTTGCTGGCAGTGCATTACAACCAGCTACTCAGGAATAATGGCACTGCCTCATTTGATGATCTTATCTTGCTTCTGAAACTCCAAATCCAGAAAAAGACCTTTAAAACTGAGTTTTGATCATAAAACCTTCAACCAGCTCCATTCTGCAGGCAATTCAAAAACATTCCTTGAGCTCCTCTTGAGCTCCTTTCCCTCTGTGTCTCCCCAGGACAGGAATTCAGCTCCTCTGGACTGAAGGCCTTTGAGAGGACTGGCTTCCAGAACGTTCTGTCGGGCGTGTACCGCTCCCTGGTGCTCCCAGCAGCCGGCACATCCCAGACTGATGCTCAGCTGCTCTGCAGGCAGGAGTGCAGCCAGGACTCCTGCTGTGATGGGTTCATCCTGAGCCAGCTCCTGCTGGATGCAGGTACTGCCCAGGGAAGAGTCTTGCAGCAGGAAAGCAATGCTAAATGAGTAGGAGTCCTTGTTGGGCACAATACACTCACCTTCGCACCATACCTGTCTCTACATCACTGACTTTTCTTTGGTTTTGGGAAGGTTTGAGTGATACCCAAGACCTGAAGTAGCAACCTGTTCTTGGAACAAAAATGGGCATTTTGAAGGGAAAAGCCTGAGAGAGTTCCAGCAGTGTTTGGGCAATGGGAGCATGGTGGGACTCTGTGCAGGGCCAGGAATTGGACTCAGGGATCCTTGTGTGTCTCTTCCAACCTCAGCCTGTTCTCTGTGTGTGTGACATCTCCATCTGGATGAGACAAATTTTTCTGAAAACACCTCTCTCCATACATAGAGAGCTTGGTTACCAGAAGTTGGTGCCTTTCAGCTGATGCAGGAACTAAGAAGCTGCCTCCAGACAGAGCTCTTGTGGTGCAAATGAAAATCAGCTTCCTTTTAAGAGCAGGAAACAAAGGATGCTTGACAGAATTATGTTATATTATTGCATGCAGAAATGCTAAAATCTCCCAGGTCTGGATGATTCTCTAGGAGAGCAAGTGGTAGTGGGATGGATGGAGTCTGGCAGAGGTGGGACTTTGGCACAACCAGATTTTTGCCAACAAGCTCAAGCACTTTATGTCAGTGCTTACTTTTTGCAGTTTAGTTTCAAGCTCACACAGTATTGATTTTCCTCCTGGAGATGCATTTTCTGTAGGAAATGTGAAGTTTTAAATGATATGCCTCAAGGATTTAAAGACAAGCTCTATCAACAGCCAGGAGTTGGACTTGATGATTCTTGTGGGTGTCTTCCAACTCAGGATATTCTATGATTCTGTGAAACCCAGGCATGTAGTAGTGGCTGATATGTGACAAGCACTTCACCAGTTTGGAGTGGAAACTGATCCTAGATTTAAGAAAATCTGTGAAAATCTGTCACAAATTATCTGTGAAAGTTTTCAAGAAAATATTTCCAGAAAATTATTCTCTGTTTTGGCATCTCTTTTTTTTTTTTTTTTCTTTTTTACATCACAGTATTCTAGATGATCTTGTAAAGTCCATTTCTCTATACTTTTACAATAAATTTTGGGTTCTGTCTACTTGTGAGTCTAGAAGGTGAATATCTCTTTGGTTGGGGTGACTATTGGGATCAGTTCTACAGGTAAATGAATTACTTGGTCTGGCATTTTGCTTAAAAAGAAAGAAAAAGGAAGGAGAAGGTAGCATATTCAATATCTTGTGTACCCAGTCCATAAAAACAAACTAGAGAGGGCATTGTAAAACCTTAGAAATGCCTGACCTGTGACACCAAGTGCAAAGCAAGAGCTGAGTATTGTCTAGAAGTTATGGTAATTTTTGATGCCAGAACATGTGGCCTTAAACACTCTGGTCCCCAGCTCACATCACTGTGCTGGAGAGACTCAGGCCCGGGATGGCTGAAATCAGGCACCAGTTCAGGAAACCATTGCAATAAAAAATATATAAGTGCTTTTTTTTGGTTCAGAACCTGAGATTTTAAGACCATCACCATCAAAGGATTGGATGTGTGTCTGTGGTGCTATGAAGTGCTGAGAACATTGTTGGGTATTATCAGATAATAGTAATATTTTATTAGATGATAATAGTATGTACCTGAAATCCCTAAAACACAGGCTGTAAATGTTTAGTTTGGGTATGAGTAGCTAACCTTAGCACTCAAATTTGAACATATGATTGTAATTTGCTTATTTAGCTTTGGGTTTGGGTTCTTTTTGGTAGCAATACTGAAGGGTACCTCTCAGTGACATGGGTTCAGCTGAAGCTTAGAGAAAGTATTGAGGGGCTTGGGTGGGTGCAAAACCTTAGTGCAGTGATGCAGCTGTGTCTTTTCCTGCCCCAGGTACCATTCTGTGCAGTTTGCTGAGCTCCCCAGATGTGCTGATCTGCAGTTCCAAAGGATGGAGTCCAACACCAACCTCAACCGTGGGGGAGGTGTGTAAAGGTGTGAGCTATGATGAGAAGGAGAAGAGGTTTTCCTTCACCCTGGGAGGACAAGTCTTCAGTGGAAGTAAGTGAATTACCTTAATTTACATCAATTATCCTTAATTGTTGTTTAGACACTGTCTTATTCACCAGCTTGCCCTTGTGCTCCAATGCTTTTATCAAGTAAATCCATATCACAAGAGAGTAAGAATTCTCTGGCTGGATGTATTGATGGATAAAGGGACCTCTCACATTTTGCCATATGGACATTAATGAAAGTTGAGACTGTGTTTAATATGTCACTCTGTAATACCTGCAGCGTTTAATTCAGGCAGATCCAAGCCAATGATCTGAAAGAAAGGTAAAGTCTGTAGCAAAGATAAAAAGGGAGATGTTCAGACCTACATGGTAAAAGCAATGGTAGGAAATTGAGTAAAGTTTGGCACCCTGGACCCAGACTAACCCATGACACCTGGGACCTTCTTCCTTAGACTTTTGTTTTGTAATGAAGGTGATGCATTGTTTAGTGATATGTTTTCTTTGCAAATCCTGAGCATTGAAAAAACATGGTTAATTTAAACAGCTGTTCTAACAAAATTTTTTCTTTATTAGCTTCTCAGTTGATGGAAGAGGCAGAAAGAAATTTCACTACATTTCAGGAAATTTACCTGTGGAGAGGTAAGTTATCTCACAGAATTTCTTATAAAAACTTATGATGAACTGTAGAGTGTGGCAGATGTCAGTTCTGTAATGGAAATGTCATTGTCACTTCATTTCAAGCTATCCAAATTAGAGACACAACTCAGCCTATTTTGACAGGGATGTGTAATCTGCAGTAATTCTTCTACTGATAATTTCATGAAATTTGGATAAAATCTTGTGTCTGAGATAACTTTTAATACCCTTGAAAAGAATATCATAAAGGCACCTGCCCTTGTGCCATCAGTGTCTAAGTACCATAATAATTTGGTACTTTATGCCTAATTACATGGGTTATGTTTATTAACAGAATAACTCTATATTTTTCTTTCTGAATCTCACCATGTACATGGCAGGACTTGCACAAATGATTTGTAATAATGTTTTATAAGTGCACAAAGCCTTCGGAGTGCTGATGCTGAATATGGAGTGACTGTGGATGTGGCATTTATTTTTGTCATCCAAACAATGCATTTTTGTTTAGGTGTTCCCCAGAGATGGTTTTATCTCTATACAGAGATGGTTTTACTCATTCTTGATTCACAATCTGAAGGAACTACCAAAGGAATTTTCCTAGGTGGAGCACTTTATATATTTTTTCAATTTGGGAGCTGAGGATTATTTTGTGTTGTGAGAGAAAGATAAAGGGAATTACTCTGCTCTTTGATTCCTGTTTCATTCCAGACTCTGATGTGGCCACCCGGATGAAAACCTCTCTGTGTGAGGCTGCTGCTTTGGAGACAAAGGATGATCTGGTGTTATCAGGTATTAGAGCAATAGCAGACAGAGCAGGCAACAGAAGAGAGCAGGGAGGGGGTGCAGAATTTAACCAGAAATTATCATATATTGCTATATATATGTTCACTATGGAATAGGTATTGTAAATTCCAGAGGATTTCCCTGAAGCAGGATGCCTGATAGAGGTTTTGAGAAAGATATTCAAGATGTAGGCCTGGCTTTATGATTCTTACCTTGCCAGGACAGGCTGGATATTAAGGTGTTAAAATGTTCAATGTGAAACTTGTTCTTTGAGACTTACTGAGCTGAAGAGGCACAGGAAATATTATTTGACTGAGAAAAAAATTTCACATAAACCCAGGAGTGAAGTCCTTGGCCTGGGTACCTGGGCATCTTTACTGCTAATGACAGTATAATTGTAAATACAGGACATAGAGAAACACAGGATGAAATGCAATCACAAGTGTTTCTTCCATGCATGATGACAGTGAGGGACCTGTGAACTTCTCTTAGCTCCTTTGTCGTTCCAGGGTTTGCTCTTTGTTATATGAAGTCATGTATAGGTCCAAAATAATTTGTAGGAAGTTACTGGAGTTCATTTGGGCCTTCAGCACCATAATCCTAAGAGAAAGTGAGCAGTGGAGTTTGCTAAAAGCACCTTGATTCATTTTTAGTGAATTAGAATCTTTGCTGAGGAGTGTCTGAGCACATGATTTAATATGTGCAAAATCCTAAAAGGAAGCGAATTGCTTATGGTATTTAAAAGGAAAATAAACTTAACTAATTAAAAAAAAAAAAAAAGCCTATTTACCTAGCAGAGATCCTATACAGTTAGGGGTTTTTTAAAGTCTAGATTTAAAAAAGGAGAGAAAAAAATGCACTTACTATGATGGTTGAAATTATCTTGCATTTACCTGCCAAGGCATGAGTGCTGCCCTCAGGGTTCTCCTTTTACCTTGCTGGGGCTGATGATATCATTAAAACCTGCAGTTATGCAAGGAATGCAGCTCCATCCCTAAATCTCAGTCTTGGCACCAGCTGTTCAAGAGAAACTGAAGGTCGAAGTTATGACTTGAGAGGTAACAGGAATTATAGGTTACCTTTTTTAGGAGGTCATGAATGCGTCTGGGAAAATGTCTACAGAGCTGTTATCACTTGATAATCATTTGTAAAACACAGGATAACATATCTTTTCTAGTTCCTTTTCTAGTTTCTGATAGAAAATTCAAATCTACAGTGTGTTTTCTGCACTTCAACAGCAATCATCAGCATGTCTTCACTTGCTTTCATTATGATCTGAATATTTCACTGCATGTGAGATTAAGTGATACGAAGTCTCACAATGTTGGAACTGGGGATGGGATCTGCTGATGATATTTGATAAATAAGAAAGTGTTTATGAAGAAATTTGTAAGAGATCAGTGAAGAGTGTCTATTTCTTTTAATACCGGACCCTTATTTAAGGGGATGAATTTGGGAACAAGAAAATAGCTGTGATTGATTGTTTCAGAGGGAGCTCAGGAGATATAAATCATTGCATGCATATCTAAAGGTTACAAGCAGGTGACAGAAAGGAGTTATTTAATGTGGTCTGTGGGAGCATAAATTCAGAGAAATGAGCTTAAATGACTGAAATAGGTATTAAGCTTGTCAAGAAAACTTTTAAGACTGAGAGGTGTAAAAGACTCTTAAGGGAATATAAGGAAATTGCTCTATTTTGAATTAACAAAACATAAATTAAGGAATTACAAACATCCTTTGAATCCTCATACTTATATCCTCTAAATCCTCATACTTCACTGTTAGGATATTGTGTCACATGACAGAGTAGAGCAAACCCTCTAATTTCTAGGAGCAGGAATTTTCATCTAGTTTTTTGGGTGTTGGAAATAGTCTGGCAGTGCTATTTTGTACAGTGCAGCTCAGTGAGGAGACATTGCCTACAGGAGAGTCACTGTGGGTGGACAATTCTGTTATTAAAAGCAGGCTTTGGTGTATTCTAGCCATACAAAATGATTGCAGCTGTTTTACTGAGAAAGGCAGAATTTTATATATAAATAAATTTAATTCATTCCAGATCATGGTTAATTTTTTGTGAGATTCTTTGTTTGTTTGTATCTCAGACTCCACAAAGGATCTTTTCTACCTAATGGACAACAGCCAGATACAAAGTGACCAGAATTACTCCCTCCCTTACCAGCAGTATTGGGTCTTCAGGCAGAAGTACTCAGCTGAGGAAGCTCTGCTGTGGTGTCTCACACGTAAGGATTGTGGAGACTGTTATTCTGTAGGGGGGGATAATAACTAACTAAAATCTACTAACAGGTGTTATAATAATGAAGAAACTTCATACTTTGAGATTTATTTTTTTGTAGACGACTCCTAAAATTTTCATGGGAATTGCCAATGGGGCCACCTGTTTGTTCCTCACAGTCTTTCCCTGCCATGGCAGAAAGGGTGCCCATAATTCACCATCAGGGTGCCCCTGTCATGGGTAAGAGGAGGCAAAGGCACAGCTTGGGCAATGCCCTGCTGTTCTTGAAGTGTTCCACTCCAAAGAGGGAGATGGCATAATGGTAAAAGAAGATAAAATGCAGATAATTTGAGTTAGTGATAAATTATATTTTGACACAGTAAATGGAGAAGAGTTTCTAGCTCTACCAGAAAGTCAGAACTAAGAGTACTAAACTGCACAAACAGCACTTTTGTAAGAGGTCAAAAAATTAAAATTGTTTAAAATTAAGCATTGGACACATGTTTACAGGAGCCATTGCCATGGTAATTAAGAAATGGGTTTGACAGCTTTGGTTCTTTTCTGAAGGTGTGCTCTTACCCTGGGAGAAACGTCAGAGAAAATTGCTATGAACAAATGTCTTGAATAGTTGATTCTAAGAAAGTTATGTTTAATTTTGTGTGATGCTTGAATGCTTCAGTAATAGTTTTTGTAAAAACTCATTGAGACATTTAGACATCATTGTCCTTTTTATTTGTTAGAGACCATGACTGATGCAGAGTTCTCTTATGATTATACAGTTTGTATGTCAGATTTACTAAAAAAGAAAGAGATCTTTATGAATTAAAATATTAAAGAGAGACCAATACACTGGAGTAATTCTTGTCACAGCTGGGGAATTTATCTTCCCAAGCAGCTGTGCTGGAGCTCCTTTACTGTGCTCTTCTGGTAAACCTGCTCTTCAGTGCCACTGGGGCCATAATGTGTCCCTCTTTCTCTTGCACTTTTAATTAATTAAATTAAATAATTTGCAGATTAGTAGGATAATATTGAAATTCTCTCTTTTAGTTGTTTACTGATGGATAGCTTTGCTCTGAAAACATGAAGGGGAGCAGAGAGGGAAAGGAACCCTTGTGTGTGTAACTAACTGTTCATGACTTTGCTTCCCAGGTTGTGCCCAAGAGGAAGAGTTCTGTCGAATGGCAGATCTGCAAAGTGCCACAGACAAATACTTTGTGTGTACCCTCTATCCAGAGGCACAGATTTGTGACAGCAGCATCAACCAAATACCAGGAAACTGTGCAACTGTGCTACCCTGGCAGCCACAGACACTGTACCATAAAATAGGCAAGTTTTGGTGTTTGGATGTATAATGTCTGCTATAACCCTGGGAATGCAAGGCAGTGTTTTGGCTCTTGGTTCTGAGATAAAAAGTCTGAATATTTAAATGAGTCTTGGGATGTGATGGTGCAAGGGAAGGTCAGGCTGTCTGGGATAGGGTTTTTCATTTTCAGTTCAGAATGGAAAGATACCAACCATGAATTTCACATTGTCCACCTCAGCCCTTCCCAAGTCAGAGAGGCCAAGTGGATCTCAAATTTGTATTTCAGTTTTGGCCCTTTTTATAGGAAAGGGAAATAGGAATGTCACTGGAATGTCACAATCTACCATTACAATTTCTACGGTAGCTTAATAATGCAAAAATTGAAAGCACTGAGTGTAATTCTTATTTTGCTTTAAATAACTTTTAGCAATTGCAGAGCTATAGATATGAATTTTAACCTTTGCTCTTTGGATACTTGGGAGGTTCAGTGTTTTTCTCATAGGGCACATGAAAGGAAGCTGGACAAACAAGGCTGTTTTCACTGTACAGGAAAATGTAATTTTGCTGTGACAAATATAAAGGTCCACTGAACTGAGCTATTCAGTCATGTAATTTTGGGGAGCCCAAAGGGCAGCATGGGCTGAATAATGCATGAGCACACTGGAGTCTTCCAATCTGGAGCTGTATTGCAGTTTAAGGCCTTGTGGAAGAAGTAACATCAATACAGGTCTCAGAAACAAAAGGCCTGGCTGGAAGTCTTTCCATGGTGATGTAATTTACTAATCTTTCAGAACCTTCACTTGGTGAATTTTTATTCATCTTCAGGTTTAACAATCAAAATTTTGCTGTGATAGCATAAAACTGTCTTTTAATCAACCAGAACTCAGCATAAAAGCACAGACTGGACCCCTACCATTTGATTACTTGGCCAGTATTTGTATACGACAAAGTGAAACTGATTATTCCAATTTTGTTTTTCTTTTTTCCTTCCAGTGACTCTTAAAAGTTCTGTGAAGAGCTTCTACACACGTGTACCATTCCAGAAAGTAACAGAATTCTCAGTGAGGAATAAGACTGACATGAGCAGAAAAGCTGTTTCAGATGGGTAGGACATGAAAGTTCCTTTGTTCTCCTTGGAATTTTAACCATGTCTGGAATTCCAAGGCTGTGTTATGCAGATACAGGAAATCAGATGTATTGATTGAAGAATTGCATTGTTTGAGAGTATTTAATGAAAAAAGATAACATATGGTTTAAAGGAGGTTTATAACTGAATATTATATAAATATAATATTATATTTATTATTATAATAATAATCTATATAATTATTAATTATAGACGTGAAAATTCTTACTTATAATGCTACTAATTACCAGTTGGCCTGTTAAATCCCTTGCCAATGATACACCAAATCAATTTAGGCTGATATTTTTAGGGCAGATATCAAAATAATCATCTAAATTAATAGATGAAGTCTGATAAGTATACTAATCAAGCATGATTTCATCCACATATGGAAAAGTATGGAAGTGTGTGTGTACACTGGTTCTTCAGCCTTATTGTGAAAGGCATCCCTACAGGTTCTCATGGATAAAGTTTTTCCTTTCCCAGGTTTTTTGAGTGTGAGCGTTGGTGTGATGCTGATCCCTGTTGCACAGGATTTGGCTTTTTTAATGACTCCCAGCTGACAGGTATTGCCCCCCTGTTTGTATTTCTAAAATAACTTCAGTCTTTCTTCATTATCCAGATTTTACCCTTTTTTTGCTCTGAAATGCACTTTAAAAGCCTTTCACATCTCATGCACCTCTCTTCAGCACCTTTTTGGGTAACCATAACCATATCTAGAGTTCAGCCTAATGACACATTCCACATTTCAGAAATTATTAAGAAAACTTCATAAGAATGAGTCCTTAACAGGCTGCAATTCCAACAGCATAAAATTAAGACTGATAAAACTTGATTTCTTTTAGTGATTTTTTTTTTCTCCTTTTATGTTGTTTCAGTTTTTAAAGCCTAAAGGACTCTGAAACCTAAATATTACTGAAATTAGGTGCATGCAAATGCATAATGTCTGTGGATATACTGGGGCAGTTTAGCTTTTTGGCTTGTTTGGTTGTCTGACCTTCTCTGGTCCCAAATTTTAGTCTTCTGCTTGAGGAAAAAAGTCTTCACCTGATGTTTGAAATTGGATACCACCCAGCTCAAAGTCAATGAAAAGGATTTTAATATGTTCTTACAAATTCAGATTTAGGCCACTGAAATGTGTAACTTTGGTTTTGGTGGAGTCATGTGCTAATCAGCTCTCCCTGAGGTCATTAAATGGGCAGGTTTTATAATGCATTTTGGAATTTGAAACACTTCCAAAATACATATTTTTAATTCCTTTTTTTGTTGAGCAGACAAAACTTACACAAAAGTGTGTGCCTTAGAAAATTCATCCAGTGTATTTTACATAAGAATTAATGTAGAAATAAAAAATAGTTGATAGTTTTCATGCCTCATTATGATCATATGAAATTTAAAATCTTAACTGAATATGACTATGAGTTTCTTTAAATACTTCTAAAATAAATAAAAAATTTTAAGGTGCCCAACATGCAAAATGGTCCCATTTTTAAATTACCTGAATAATATTTAATATCTATGACATTTCAGACATTCAGTCTTGACACTCATATAGTCAAGAGAACTAGTAGTGATTTTAACATGAGCTGAAATCTTCAATGAAACTGTGTTTCAAACCCTCCGTATTTTTCAGGTACATAATTGTTTATACTAGGGCTTTGAAAGAATTTTTATTTTGATGTAAGTAGGGGACATGTTTCAACATACATGCTGATTTTTGATTGCATTACCATGAAAGGGCTCCTTACTCAGAGTTGTGACATTTGCTCAGTGAAATTCTCTGTGATTTGGATTATAATGGATTTTAATGCTGGTACCCACCTTCCCTCATGATGAATTCAGTGGGATTTTTCAGCACTAGTTTCAATCACTTTCCTCATTTCAGGTATTTCCTTCCTTTGATATTTAAGTTGGTTGAATTTCATTTAACACTCAGTGGGGCCATGCTGTGTTCTTTTTCCTCACAATGCTATCTAGAAAAGGAAAATTTTCCTCCCTATTTTTATAACCATGTACATCCTTGGCAGGTGGGAGGATCGTGTGTGTGACTCTGAACAGCCTTGGAATCCAGACCTGTGCTGAGGAAACAAGAAGTGCTTGGCACATTTCAAATTGCACTTCACCAGATGCTGAAGTCAAAATACACCCATTTGGCTGGTATCAAAAGCCTGGTAAGTGATGCAGGACACATGACCTCTCTAATGGATTTCTGCACATTGAAGTTTATTATTTGGCTTCAGTCTGTGAAAATTCCAGCTTCCAGCTGTAGGACCCATTTGCAAGGACCACAAGTAGACAAGGCAAACAAGTATGTGCATAGGAAAGAAAGGTGCAGTTTAATGTCCATCTTAATAGAAAAGGAATAGCAATACTTCAAAGATGCATAATTTAATTTCTTGCATTCTATCAGAAACTTGTGGCAAATGTCAGAATTTAAATATATTTTGCCTCACTGTGCAGTCCTGATCAGGAAATCATTCTTTGTTTCTCACTTCTGGGCTTATGGTTTTACCATCCATGTGGATGCATAACCTCAAAAGGTTTGGATTTGCTGCAGAATTTAAAATCCACTTCTGGTTGTTTTGGTAAAGAAAGGACCAAGACCAAATTCCAAAGCAGACCTGTGTTTTTTAAGCAGCAAGAAGCCATCAGGTGTTTAAACAGAAGAGCAGTTATGACATGTTGTGTTGTTTTCAGGGGAGGAATCAAAACCACTCCTAGTCAAGATGGATTTTATTTTATGTGGAGAAACAAAGGCTTCATTGCTTTGTTAAGAACTTTAAATGGGTTTCCCATTAGTCACATTCCTTTTGGGCAGGTCTTCCAGTTCTACTTTGTTAAGCTCTGATTTCATATGACTGAAAGAATAAGGACAACAATTACCCACCTGAGTTTGTCTCCCTTTATGGGAGGACATCCTGTTTCTTGGTCACACAGACAAAACTCCACAGCTGAGAGCTCCCATGGGGACAGGTTTGGTGATGTTGACAGAATCAGGGAAAATTTTTGAATAAGGAATACTTTTTTCTGCTTTTATACTGGATTATACCCTTAGTTCTTGCAGAGTAGAGAAGGGCTGATAGCTGAGAGGAGAGGGGGGCACAAAGCATGGTATATATTGTCCAGAGAAAGGGATAGAAAGATAATTCAGTTAAAGCTGTGTAGAGATGGATCAGGTATTGTGGCAATACATTGTCTTTTACAGTGCTGATAAATAAAACCTTCATTCACACTCTAAGTTTCTGAAATATGAACTCAGTGTTGAGCTTTTCAAGTTTTGCCCTGTCCCTATGCCCACAGAACCATCCACATCCTCTTGTGGGGCAGCCCTTGTTAAAGGATAGAGACAGCATGGAAACATTTTGGAAGCTGGGAAGGGGTGGGCTGAGGGTCTGGCACTGAGAGGAAGGGAACAACACCCTGATGAAGCAATGGCAGCATCCTGGTGGCAGGGGGACTTGAGATGCAGACAGGGGTAAAAGTGAAACAAAGAAAGGTGGAGCAAAGAAGGACAGCAAAGGTTTGGATACATTTCCATTTCTTGGGATTGTTTTCCTGTTGTTGGCAAAGAACTAACAAAAGATAAAGGCTGTTTCTCACATGCCAGACAGAGGGATGATGAAGAGGAGCCCTGGTGTATGCAAAGTAGGGAATGTTAAGACAGATAGTGACATTTCCTTATGCATTGAGGGAGCTACAGATGTGTTTCCACCATAACACCCAGCAGGGCACAGATGTTTATGCAAATGGAGATATTTACAGATAAAAATTTGTATCAGTTCTGCTGGTGTGTTGAGGGTCTGAGAACCAGGAAAAGGAACAAAAAGGTTCTGAGGCTAAAAAGGAAAATTAGTAAAATCTGAAGGGTTGATTTACTGTAGGCAGTGGGATATTAGCGTGATGCAGGGTCTGTGGCTGTATTCCACAGTTTGGTTTAAGAAAGGCACTTCTGTCTCTCTGTTTCATAACAGGCTAGGTTGATGTGTATCTGTCTGCTGCACAGCTCTGCTCATGAGCTATTTAATTTTGTATCCTCAGAGCTGCAGCTCAGTAAAAAAGGACATAAAGTAGCATTTCAAAGACTTTTGGATAGGCCAAATACTTCACTGCTGTGAATGGGAAAACCTCTGAGTTTTTAGAAACATTTATCAGTTACATGCATGGGAAATACATACTGGAAGGAGTTACCAGAAGATCTGATCTGTCTTCATCTTCTGTAGGGATGGTCATTTATTATGTCTTAGTGGAGAATTTATAACTGGTTTGACTAGCCAAAGTGTTCTACAAAATATGAATGCACAGGGAAAGCTTCATTTTTATTATTTGTGATTACAAAATATTTATGAGAAGTTTTTTGTATAGAAATGAATATGAAGTTTTGTGTATGATGAATTCTTATTTGAATTCAATTTGGAAAATGTTGTGCTGGAAACTGCTTTGTTTCTAATTCATGTTTCTGAGAAATTCCAGTTTGCTGGAAGCAGAGAGAATCTTGTGTCTCTCCTGGAACATGAACTTGAATACAGAGAGGGACATAAAAAACCAGAAATACTGAAATGAGTTCATAACTGCATCTCAAAAAGCTTTTGTAGAAATGTTTATAAATACAGAAATTTAGGGAAGTCTGGTTTCATGTACAAGCTCAAAAGGATTAGATAGCCAAGCAGCCTTGCATCCTTACTCTTAGTGTTCGTGGGGAGAAGATTCAACATCCAGGCCTGAGAAGTAATGCTGGAAATATTAAATATCAATTGCATTTCAAACCTTGAAGTATTATTGTTTTCCATTGTGTTGTTGTTTTTCTGCTTTTAGCTGACTTGAAGAGCACCATTCCCAACCTGTGTCCATCTGTTAATTTACCTTTCAGGACAGAAAGTGGTAAGTGTATTTATGAATCGAACAAAAACAAAATCAAACAGCTACCCCCCACTTCTCCCACCAAAAAAACCCAAAAAAACCCAACCAGTAAAAATCCCTCCATCCTCTACTTCGCTCATATTGCTGAAAAATCACACTATAATGAAAGTGTTCCCCATGAGGTCACTCATTTAGGTGTTTACTCATTTTCATTAGTTGTGTATCATTTAAAAGAAAGACCTGTCATGTCCACAATGCTGACCTAATTTCTCACACTCACCTGCCACATGAGACAAAGTATTTGGCAGGACTGATGAAAAAATTTATTTATGAGTGTGTATGTTGCTTCACTTTCCAGATACAATAAATCTTGTGGTACTCACGTGTTATTTTAAAATTGGGTGGATCTTCTTAGTAAATGAAACTTAGCTGCTCTCTTTCAGGACTTTGTGTCTACTGACCCCTAAAAATCTATGCAAATTGTCAGCAGCTACAGGCTTCCCTGAAGTGTCCTTTCCAGAAATACACTGCATAGCTGCAAAATGCTGTGTCTAACAGAAAGGAAGAGAATGGACTCATCTAATAATTGATAGCTTATTAGAAAACTCAGTTTAACCCTCCAGTTATACTGAAATTGAGAGGTCGCTTCCATTCCCTTTGATTTTCTGTTTGATCTGAACAAATATTTAATCTGATTGAATCTGCCTTTCTTTAAACTATGTGCAACTGAGCATGCATGATATTCGCAAAGAATTTTCAATACTTAGTTCAGAATTTATGTGATCTGTCTTTTCATCATATCCATAACCACAAGTCACAATCAAGTTTGCTCTATTTTTTAGTAGAATTTGTGCTTTTCAAATGATCATTTTAATGCAATAGAAGGAAACTTCTATCTTTGTAGGTAAGCGGAAATAATTTGTGTGTGAAACAGTGAGGAGATGATGGGGGAGGCCTGGTGTGTAGGTTGGGCAGTCCAACTCCTTTGCAAACTGCTTTTCCTGTGGGATGTGGAAAACAACTTCATTGAAGCTTTCTTCTTCCCAGAATGAAACTTGTTAGTAATTTTGTCTTTTTTCTTTGTGTTTTTTCTTGCTTGCTTAAGTCTAGGAAAACAGTGCCCTAAGCAGCACTTAAGAAAATCAGGAAATTAGGTCTTTCTGCTGTTTGCTTTTGACTCTAAGGCAGCCCAGAACAGCAGCCCCAGCCAAGTGAGGTGCTCCTCCTTTGTAACAACCCTGATCTATCACATCCATTTCCAGGCCATCTTTCCAAATGCAGAGCAACTATGGGTATCACTGGTTTGCAGAGATCTGGCTGAGCAGCCCAAGCCAGCAGAACTTCCCACAAGGATGCAGGACTCTGGGTTAGAGTGGTTGTCCAGGGGACTGACAGTGGTTAGGAGGAATCACTTAATTACAGAGCACAGCAGGGCTGGAAGTCAAATTAGCACCAATTTCCTGGACACTTTGGGGCTCTGACACCACTGGAGCAACACATTTAAAATGCACCTGGACACCATCTGTCCTTGTTCTGCATCATTTTGATAGTAAAAGTACCAGACTGCTTATTTTGGTCAGATTATTAACTGGGCTGTGTTGTCAGAGATTTTAGAAAATTTTCAAAAACATTGTTTTCAAACACTTTATGATTGTTATATTAATATGTGCCATAGAAGACTAATTTTTTTAGAGCTGGGCATCACACAAAAGCTAGCATTTACTGAATTTTGTACATTTTGGTAATGCTTGTACATGGGGATAAAAAATTACTGTGGCTGCTCTGTAATAGCCAGATGGTGAATGTGAGAAAATGTCACTGATTAAAGGGCACTGCCATGAGTAGATGTGTGTGTGTGTGAACATAAGTGTATCTATACTTATAAAAAATAGAAATTTTTCCATCGAAAGGTCAGAAAAATACTTAAATTTGCATGCTTTGCCAGAAGGCTGTGTGAAATTGTGAATTAATGTTATGTCCAATCTAGAGCCTGAGTTAACTGGAGCTCTATTAGGGCTTACGTTTCATTGAAAGTTAATGCCCTGACTGCCTCATTTTCGAGTCAGCCAGTTTGCAATGCTCAGGACAGAGTGCCCAGCACTTTGCTTCCTCCCATTTGCAGTCAGGATGTTGCTCCATTCAAAATCTGTGGTGTTTGCAGCCCCAATGTGCTGTGAAGAAACTCAGATGAGCAGATTTATTTTCAGCCGGATAGGAAGAAGATGCTTTGCCTGTTTTGCTCATTTTTCTTCTCAACAGAGAGGGTGGAGGCATTGGAGGACCATAAAAAACCAGAAAGATCTCAGCAGGTTTTTATAAGTACATGGATAGCAAAAGACAGGGTAGGCAAAATGTGGGGCTGCTGAATGGGGCAGGAGATCTGATGACAAAAGAGATGGAAAAGGACAAGGTGCCTTTTCACCTCAGTTTTTCCTGGCAGCTCCAGCCTTCAGGATATTCAGACCAGGGGGGAGGCTGTGGCAAGGAAGTTTTAGCCTTAGAGAAGGAGGATCAGGTCAGGGACCAAGCTGGACATACAAATCCAGGAATGCAGAGGGGTCTGGTTAATGTCATTCTGAGGCCACTCTCAAATACATTTGAAGGTGATGGGGAAGATATTTCTTTTCTTTCTGTTCCCTGGTCTGGGCTTTTGAGGAAGTTCCTCAGCAGTAATCACCATAAAATGTCTAGACCTTTGAATCTGCAACGACAAAAATAATTTTGAGGGGCAATTTCTTTTCATGTCTTGTCCTAGAGCTACTAGTGAGATGCAAGAAAAGACCCTTCCCTATGTAAGGCAAATCCTGGGAGAGCCACAGCAAAAGGAGAGGGTCAGGGTTCTTCCTGTTCTTTGTCTTGCACCAGAATGTTCATCCAGCAGCCCATTGCAACCCTGCGATTTCTCTCAAAAGCCTGAGGCTCCAGTGAGCTTTTCCCAAATTATTGCTCTTACAAATAACACTCTGTGTGTTTCTAACATTCACTAGATACCCCATTAGCCTGTGAAAAAGAGGAATTAGTGCTCTGTAGTGCCTATAGCCCACTACTCTCTAGCAGGAGCGAGGTGAAGTGCGCAATGGCTTTCACCTGAATTCTCATTGATTTGTTGTGGCCTCAGCAAGTTTTGCAAAAGCCTTTCCGCAGCAAGGCTGAAGTCTCCAAGTCAACCTCATCTCCAGCTGTAGTGTGTTTAACTGAATGTATGGTTTTCATCTTTAACTGAATGAACACTTCCATTTCCTTCTGTGCATCTGTTGCGTGGAGCAGAGCAGGCTCCTGCTGGTCTGTTGTGATTTCCACGCCGTTTCTTTGATCTCACAAGTGGTGCTTGAAAAATTGATAGCCTGAACTGACTGGGAAAGTCCAGCTTGTTAGGTTTGGAGAATTTTTTCCCCCGTAGAAATTCATGTGCTGTGATGACACTGAGTATGGAACCATCTGTGGGGAGTTTCAGGTACAACTTGTGACCTTTAACAATGGGAGAACCGATGTTATTTTAAGACTGCCCATGCTGAAAATGCTTATATGTCATCCTGCAGTCTTGGTTTACTTAGACTGGTATTTAAACAGCTCTGCTCAGTTGTGTGAACATCTTGGACTGTCTTATAAAAAGAAAGCAGCCAAGTCTCATAATTAGGTTTGAGATAGAACTTCCTGCAGCTAGCTATAAGCTAGGGGAGATAAGAAAAAGGGGGTTTTAATTATATGGATTTTATTGTTATTTTCCAAATATGCAATGCTGTTA
Source organism: Setophaga petechia (assembly GCA_024362935.1). Classification (NCBI taxonomy): domain Eukaryota; kingdom Metazoa; phylum Chordata; class Aves; order Passeriformes; family Parulidae; genus Setophaga; species Setophaga petechia. Next base: position 17,604,712 of record JANCRA010000011.1, read on the forward strand.
TTCAAGCAGTTTATGCACAAGGGTTTGAGTTTTGGAAATTTTATGTTTGCAAATTAGTCTGAAAGAAGCAAAACAATCCATGAGACATATTACCTGAATTTCTAGAAGGAATAGCTGTGCTTAAAGCACACTGGAGAACGTGGAAACACTCTTTGTATGTGGGAGGAGCAACCTTGGTGACTTTTGACTTTGTTATGAGATTTATTGATTGTATACAGTAATTATCTAAATGTTAATGAATATTTTTCGTCTTCAGTTCTAACTAGACCATGTCTATCTGTCTTAGATCTGGCAGCTGTTGGGAGGCAGTGGCCCTTACAGGGTGGCTCCTGCACAGGTCTCCTCCTGTGGATTACACACAGATAACGTGGGCTCTGTTCCCACTCCATGCAAATCAAGTAATTAACTGAGAAACCACCCAGACATGTGGATGAAATGATCTTAGGCCGTTCCTGTTGCTGCCTCCTATGATGCCCCAGTGATTTATAGTCATTCCCTTGAGGCAGGACTGAGCAGAGCAGTGGCTACAGGATATTCCAACATGAGAGTAAATTTCCCATCAGGCTGTGTCTGCACATGGGGTATTTCCATTCTCAAGAGAGATGCTGATGGCAGTACAAGTGCTGATGTAGCTGACTTTGGTGATTAATAGCATTATTTATCTTCCTGTTTTCCCATAATGTTGAATATTCATTGCCCCAATGAATATTCAACATATTTCCAATATGTTGAATAACATCCTTAGTGTGGAACAAAACCTTATTTCACCCATTTTTGGGAAATGATTTACCATGCTCCCACATAGCAAATTTGATCTCTGACATGGAATTACTCTATCTTTGGTCTTAAGTTTGATTTTTATTGTTTGTAAAGATGAGGATTTTAGCCTTTTGAAAACTGCTTATTTTAAACCTGGATAAATACCTAGTATATTTTTAATAACCCCATACTGTATCATTTGCTATAATTGGCACCCCTAAAGGAGACAGAAAGCTTGTATTCAACAGGAACACAGCGAGATTACTCCCTGCTAAAGGCCATAAATACACAGTTGTTATTTTTGAAGCGTGTCTGAGGTGTGATTACAGTTATGCAGCAGTTTAAAGAAAATAATTCATTTTGAATTGTACAAATTTCAATGGATCAAAAAAAACCAAGAAATAGTTCTATTTTAGGAAGAGTATATTTTCTGCAGGTCCACTTTGAGTTGGTGATTTGCTGTCTTTGAAAATTGTTGGTATACAGACAGGTTAGCAGACAGTTGGAAAAAAACCTCTGAAAACCAGGAATATAAAGCCCTGAGTTCAGTCTGTAAGCATGTTTTGGGTTTGAGTCAGGGGTATTAAATATGGCTCACAAATTTCAGAATTAAGATCAGAATTTATTTTTCAAACATAAATCAGGCGTACTGAACCCAGAGGTCTGATTTATGTACGTCCTTAACCTCATATTGACCTCCTGAACTTCACAAGTTTTCTTTTAAATTTAACTTGTCATTTTAATACACTTCTGTATCTCTGTTTCCTTAGATCAAGTGTTAAATTTTGCAACAAACTCATAATTGATGCCTCTTTTCTTCCACTGAAGTCAGTGATGAAACTTTTGTTGACTTTATGGCAAGGATTTTGTAACCTCTTTGCCAGGAAATCTATTCCAGTCTTGTGATCTTGTGACTCCAGTGGGAGCAGAGTAAGGCCAGTGTGAGTCTCTTTTCAAATCCAGTCTTAAACCTTGCCTACCCAAACAAGAACATCTGGAAGAGAGAGGCTCGCTATATGGGACATATATAATTTTGAAATAAGAGTTACAGGGATGGCTGGATTCAGAGGGCTGTAATTATCCAATGAAAGCCTTTGCCAAAATGTGGGTTGGAAGGTCAGCTCTGAACCTATTTATAAACCAGAAATGTCTTCCAGCCCATCAGGTGCACTGTGCATTGCCAGGAGCACAGGGCCAGGCTGCAGCTCTGCCTTGTGAGAGCAGTTTCTGCTTGAGGCAAGTTGAGATCAGCCATGGAAAGTTGTGTTTTCCCCACAGAATGAAGTGGGTGTCATGGCTGTGGGTGTTGCTAAATCTACTTTCAGGAGAAGGGAGAAACCAATACCCAAAATCTCTTTAGCAGCTCACTGCTGGCTGTCAGTGTCCACAGTGGTGCCGTGCATGGCTCTGGGTTAAAGAGTTTTGCTCTGTTGTTAAAATAATCATTAATGTTTCTGCATCTGGGGTCAGCTGGGCAGAAAAAGGGGAAAAGAAAAAACTTTTAGTCTCAGAATTTAAATCTGACCTGAGATTGTGAATGCTTTGTCCAGAATGGAGGATGGAAAAAACCAAACAAAACAATCTGAACCCCAACCCAACTGAAAGAACCTCCCATGTGGGAGGTGGCAAGGATCACTTCTGTGAGGTTTGGGGCAATGAATAATCAGTTTAGGTAGGAATGTATGAGCTATGGACTTTTGCATCATGAGTGGTCACTCCTCCATGCCTAGCATGGGCTGCAAAGTGCCCAGTGTGCCTCATATGTATATAAAAGGTATGGACTTGACTCTATCCCACATAAAGGGACAAAAGAAATTTCTAATGCAGAAGTAGAAAGTTTAGCTTGCGAAATTAGGTATGGGAGGCAAAATTCAAGTGTCAGAGGTGTAAATCCAAAAAGTTAATTTTGTTTTTGTGAATTAATTTTGAATTTCCTTCCTATGACAGCAAGGATCCCTCTGAATGTTTGGCCTGTGGGAAATGGGGGCAAATGAGGATGGTGAGACTTGCCCCAGGTCACTTGGTGAGTCAGGGAATAGAGTCTGGGGAAATATCTTCCAAAACCACTGGTGCACCCAGACTTTCTGTGTTACAGTGCAATCCAGACAAGGTTCTCTTTTGGAAGAACCACAGCTGGTAATTTGGAGCTTTGTGTTTGAACCTAGAGAGGTTTTGCCTGTTCCTTGTAGTAGGACCTCAGCTGCTGGTATTGTAGACAGCGCAGGATGGCAACATTGTGCTTAGGTAAAAACTAACTTTGAGTCATATTGATAAAAGTTTTCTTGTTCCTCAGGAAAAAAAACCAAAACAACAAAAAACAAAACACAAACTGAAAACATAAATTTGTAAGATTCAATCTGGAAAAGAAAGACCTGAGGGACCTGGTAATGGAGGCAGAAAATCTCTGGAGAGGATGTAATGGTTAATTCTCCATCACTTAAAATTGATGTCTATTTCTAAGTATCTTTCTAAACAAGTGCCACAAACTGTCACCCTAAATGTAGAGGCTGAAGTTTTCTAACATAGGTTATGCAACAACTCATAGTGGATGTTTTTGAAAAAGAGAAACCATTGACAATACAGAAAACAGTAATTTCCACATGACTACAATCACTCTGTTCCTCTAAAATAATTGAGTAATCAGTCCTTAAAGGGAAGAAAAAATCCAGTGCAGTGAGTCTGTCACACATATCAAGCTGTGGCTGCATGGTCACTGCTCCTGACTAATTCAGATCCCCTCTGATGTAGCACTGGTGGTAACTTTGCCTCTCTGTGACTCAAGTAAGGTTGTGGTGCTAACACAACACAGTGCAACTCCACATTAACCTTCATTTCATGTTGAGTGCTGTGGTCAGACTGTCTTTCTGAGAGGGGGAGAAAGGAAACTTTGGCCATCTTTGCCAGTCACTGATTTCTCAGTAGAATAAAATAAATGTTTAATGAAATGACAGGTCATGACTTTTGTGTCTGTGGGGGTGAATGAACTCAAGGCAAGACCTGCTCACTAGGAATAGCAAAGGAGCAGTTGACTCTGCTCTCTCCTCACCCTACAATTACATGGAGGGAGCAACAGCAACCTACTGTTTGGGACTCAGTGGCCACAGCAGGCAGGACCTTTTGCTTTTAAAACATACTGAACTTCTGAAAGGAACTAAAATAATTAAAGGCCCATTCTGTCCCAAACCTTCTGTTTTGTCTTCTGTGTGCAAAATTAAGAGTTCTCAGATATTTTTATCTGTTTGTGTATGAGAAAGAATGTTTGTGGTATTTTTTTGAAATCTAGTTTGAGACAGAAGGACAGTCCTTGAGGAATCCCAGAGTTAGTACATGTGTGTGTGTATATGCATGCTCACACAAGTGCATGGATGTTAAATGTATGTATGGAAATACACATATATGTAATACACATGATTATATTTACACATATGCACATATTTGTGTGTATATATGCCTGGAAATTGAGTGAAATCTCAATTATGTAGAAGTTACATGACATTAAAACTGTTCATAGAATTTATATATAATTCTATCTACCAAATCAAATTAAAATTATAAAATTAACCTCCACTTACTTTCCAAGAATTTAGTGGCTGTATCTGCTCAGGAACTTGTGTGCAAGCATTAGAACCCATGACCTTTAATGTAATAGCGGCTGTTCAGAAATCTTTTCTTTAAATCAGTTGGATTTAACTTCAAAACTGGATAAAGCTTCTCTGGATTTGCCTGTTTCCTTACTAAACACCTTTGTAAACCAATTAATATCTGACCTCTGAACATGGGATTAGATCTTCAAGCCAATTAAAGGCCTTTAAATATTTAATTTATTCTTGGTTGATGCAAAGGAAAATGACACTTGTACATTGAGGAACTCCCCAATGCTTTTAACTCTTTATTAGGTTCCTCTGACACTTTTACTGCTCCTTCTAGTCATATTATTTTTTTATGGTTCATTTTACAGAGTATATGGATGCATGGCAACCCTTAAATGTGTCATCTGTTCTCCGGGATTCATCCATCTCCCACTTTGAAGTTGTGCATGTTAGCAGAGATATATCTAATGACTTCTCCACTGCCAGAGATTTTTGCCTATCTGGTAAGGAATGGTCATTCACAGCTTTACAGAAAATACTGACTTGTGAGCCTGAAAACCAAGAACAGCTTTCCCACTTCTCACATGGATACACTGATTTTACTTGTCTTTAATGACCATCCCAGTGTTTCATAGTCTGGGAGAGGGGGTCTGAAGTAGTTTGGAGAGAGATGCAATAGATATAAATGCTGTAATATTATACAGTAATTAGGTAATTTTGACACCTCTTGGGCCTGCAGATCTCTTACTTCTCCAGGCATTGTACAACTGGGTGAATATTACAGCAAATAATTAAAGCAATGATGTCTTGTTTTTCTAAAGAACCACAGCCATTTGCTAACCCCACCTACCAACACCCAAAGGAACCTGTGGCAGTGGTGTGAGAGGAGGGGTTAACTGAGGGCTAGGAGGAGACAGGGATTGAGCTGTGGTGACAACAAAGAGAATTATTCTAATCTGCAACCTGACCAGACAGAAGAGTTCTTTAATTTCACATGATTGGGAAATCCTCAATGCCACAGAGTGATAGAAATAAGGGAAAGTTCCCACTTACTCACTGGGGACTGTTAGAATTCAGATGAGGTTATCAGCACTTTACTAGATGATGTTTTTCTCCTTCTACAACCTGTGATAATAGTTATTTTTCTGCATTATTCCATTTTAAAGCCAATATAACCTTCTGTCCTTTGGCTGTTTTGGAGAATGTTCTGGGCATTTGGGGACATTTATGTCCCATTACTCTGAAATACATCATATCCTTGTTGCTTCACCTGTTGTAAAAACTTTTTTTTAAGAACAGTCTAACACTGTCATGCAAAATGTGAGATCACATTTTATACCTGCTCTTTTTCTTCATGCTTCACCTCACAGCTTGTTCAAAGAACCAGTCATGTTCAGTGGTTACACTGGAGATCCAGCCTTCAGCCATAAGGTGCATGTTGTACCCTGATACTCAGATGTGTGCCCATGGCCTGCAGGGGCACAGCTGCTGGGTGTTACTCAAGGAACCTGCTACCTACATCTACAGGAGACAGGGTAAGAACAGGTCAGAGCTGTGCAAAAAGGACCTCAGCTCTGGTGGTCAGTTTTAGTGAATGGAGGACCTCACAAAGCAGCATGGATGTCTCCTAGACCCTTCTACATCTCTGTTTCAGAGGAGTTACAGCCAAGAAAAATGGGAAAAATGTCCCCAAATATTGTTGTGAAAATGCATGAAATCGTAGTGTTACCCCTGGTGCTGAAGCAGGCATAACAGAGGAAGTCTAGATTACAAAAGATGTTTTGAAAGCACAGAGTAGTGAAACCAAACAACAACTGTAATGCAAGTCCAACTCCTAGCTTTTCATCTGCAGAAGATGCTTTGATATGCTCTTCCTTTTAAGCTTGGAGAATAACACTAGGAGTGTTGAAGAGCCACTGTCAATTGAAAGTATTAAGAACAATCTCTAGAGAAAACAAAAAACCAAACAGATATCCCTGCTCCCTAAACAGGATGAAATAATATTTTAAATAAGTGAAAAATATTTAAGAGAGAAAAAGAAGTTGTGTAGACAGTGTAAATAAGTAAAAATTCTGTTGTTTGGTTACATACTTGTTTGAAAGTGTAAGTTTTGTTGGGTTTATTCTCCTTGATTTTTAAAGAGACTGCTTTCTTTTTATGTAATACTGGTTATTTTATTTATTGAAGGTAATTAGAGCCCAGGCAACAATAAGAGGGAAAGGAAGAAAATTTTCCTTTTCACTAAAATTCTGTGAGATCAGTGAGAACCTTCTAGGTTTAAACTCAATAAGAGAAAAACCGGTTTATCATTGCCAAGTAAAAGTAAAAAATCACAAACTGAGACACAAAAGTAGACTCGTGTGTTCATTGTTAATTACAGGTTTGGTTTTAGTCCCATGAGTTTGAATTTTATTCCTGTCTATCCAATACATTGTTTTAGGAGAAAAATAGCAGGAGGTGTCACTTCACTGTGTTTTAATGAACTGTTTTATGGGAAAACAGTAACAGTAAACAGTAAATTTATCTGTGTTTCATTTAAAGAAGAGAATTTTAAACATAACAAGAGTTCCAAGAGTTTTAAACGTAACAGTTTAAAGCTATGGGAAATGTGATTAATTTTCATTTCTGATATGGTCCTAGCTTGAAAAAACAAATTATTTTTCTTCTGCTCACCCTCTGACAGATTTACTCCAGCCCATTTCTGAATCGGATTCAACCCCGAGAGTGTACATCCCGTCCCAGGGATACCTGCTGGGCAAATCCCAGGTGATCCATGTGGGCTCAGGATGGAGGAGCATCAGGCAGTTCCTGGGCATCCCCTACGCTGCCCCTCCCCTGGGCGAGCGGCGCTTCAGCGCCCCGGAGCCATTTGCGTGGCTGGAGCCGCGGAACGCCACCGAGCGCCGGTGAGGAACCCTGAACAGTTCTTGTCCAGCTTCAGTCTCATTACATGGCTGTGACAGTGGGAAGGTGTCAGCAGCTCAAATCCCAGGCAGCAGAGCAAGAACTTAATGTTACAACTCACTTTAAAAGGTTTTTGACCAATAGCACAAAGCAAAAGCACATTGACAGTAGTTCTACCCAACTGCTATAATCACACGTACCTTCATTTAAAACAATGCTTATTTCAAACACAATACCTGCTGGTAAACCTTAAAACACAATGCACAGATTATTAGAAATTTAAATAAATTATTATTGTTAAATAAATTTAACAACCAGCATTTCAGCAAAAGAGTGGATTTTGTAGGTGTGCAGGGGAAACTTCCTGTGAGCCTCAGCCCTGCTCTCTTTACAGTTGGTACTAATTTTGTGTACTTTATGTTGTGTGGGTTTTTTGAAAGCACATTTTTAAGGGTTTTTAAAATGAGGCAGGGTTTGTGAGGACAGGTTCTAGGCACACAATAATGGTTTTAGCTCCATTTTTAAGCTTAGAACTTCCTAATATCTCGCTAGATAAATGTTTCTGTATCTTAGGGAATTATTCTAGACAAGCATTAATACTTAGACTATTGTTCTATTTGTCCTTACTTTTCTACTTCTTACATAATTTTTCTACTGACCAAACCTATGGCTACTGCTTGGCTCTAATCACAGTTCTGCTGTCTCTGAGGCCTGCCTTTTGCAGCTTTCCCAAAACTCTCTGATTTTATGGATTCCCACATGCAAGAGTGCTGGTGAAACCTGGGCTGGGAAAGCTGCTGGAGTGATGACAACAATATTCATGTCCTTTCCTGCAAAGAAACCTACAGAGTACAGATAGATTCTTTGATTAGAAAAGAGAATAATTTCTCCATCTATATGTTAAAGCATGCAAGCACCTCCAGAGAAAAGTCAAATTCCTGTACACTCTGTTGAATCTCTGCATAACTCCCCACCAAATGTCTGCTGTCAGTCCATTTTCACCCTGAATAGTATTTATACAGGTATTTATTATATTTGTACAAACAGTTTTGCTCCTTCTGAGCCATACATTTGTACACAGGGATTTAGTCCAAGAGGGGCACTTCAACACTGACATAACCAGAAGCTGTGGGCCTCATATAGAAATTCTCTGCCTGATAGTGTCCAAGAGATCAGGCTGAGGGGCCCTGAAAATCAATCTCTTATGTCCAAAACCTATTAAAAGGCAAATACCTGGGGAGTTGAAAGTGTATTTGACCTTTGGTTATCCCATCCTTCAGGATGCACCTGAGCTGTGGGGGTGTGAAGCCACAGCCTCAATTCATCTAGGATGGTGATGTCATTACAGAGATCAGGTGGGATGTGACTTTTTGTTTCCCAAGGTGTTATGTGGTGTTATTTTAGCACACACAGCACCAGCTCTTGGTGTCTGAGCCATTGTGAGGTGACTTGTAGGGTTTAGTTACACCCACCTGCCTCTGTGATCTCCCCTTGAAGATGCAGGGTTTCAATGAGCAGCCTGGCTGGGATTTTCAAAACAATCTGTGGACAATCTGTTCCTGTCTTTTGAATCCACAGTTCTTGCTTAGTCCAATGAAGAATTTGACCATTATCTTCTATTATTCATTTAAGATTAAAAAACCAATTATTTGAGTTTACACTTGGTAATTGGAGAGCCCTCACTTTGTATATAGAAACTGTTGATTTTTTTAGGATTCTATATATTCTGTTTTGATGCTAAATATTTATATACAAGAAATTCACATTAGCACAGTGCCATTACATGGAAGAGATATATTTATTTATCACCTTGGACTTGATAAAAGACTTAAAAAACTTGAAAAAAACAACCCAACCCAACCAAAAACAGCAGCCAGCTATTGGAGTCTCCAGCTCCTGTGCTTCAGCAGGTGGCAGTCTTTCTCCTGGGAGCTGGAGAAAAGAAGCCTTGATCACAGGTGATGATCCCTGCTGCCCTGTGGAAAGCTGTATGATTAATGATGTAATACCTATTTTCCTGGCAGGAAAATAGGTACTACATGTATTGGAAATTGTATGGAAATTCGTATTTTTTCTGCCAAAAGTGGCTTCAGCAGTTTTTTGTTTTGGAGATGATGTGCTCCACTATGCCAGTGTGAAAGTTGTTGAGCGACATCACCATCCTAGATGAATCTCCCCCTTATGGAAAAAAAAATTGTAGAATTCCATTAAGTCTGGTCCTTTTCCCTGTAGTTTTCTAATAATTTCTTTACACCTTTAGGACAAAATTTTACAAGGGCATTAAAAATGATAATTTAGAAATAATTCTCTGAGCTATTACCATGTTTTCTGAAGCACTTTTGGCTTCTTCACTAAGAAATTGTGTGTTTTTTCTTGATGTGCTATGGATAAAGCTGTGAAATAGAGGAACTGGCTTCAAAGTAGGTTATCACTGAACAGCAAAAAGCATCCACTTGATTCAATTGATAAACTTGAGCAGAATAATCTCATTCAGATGATGGACAGAAAATAATTTTCTCTATGTGGTTGGCTACTGAATTCTTATTGGAAGAGTACTTTTAACATTAATTGACACTGTTAATGGCCTGCTATGATGCTTAGAACAAAGAGATTTTAAAAATGCATTAAAATTTTGAAGTTACCAAATTTTCCCACCGACCATTAGAAATTAAATTAAACACAATGCAATGTAGCCCACAGACCACTGGGAAATAAAGCACAATGTATGTAGCCCACAGATTATTAGAAATTTAAATAAAAAACAAGCATTTCAGCAAAAGAGTGGGTTTTATAGGTATGAGGGGAGACTGCCTGTGAGCCTCAGCCCTGCTCTCTTTACAGCTGGTGCTAATTTTGTGCACTTTATGTTAAGTATGGGTTTTTTGAAAGCACATTTTTAAGTTTTAAGGTTTTTAAAATGAGGCAGGGTTTCTGAGGACAGGTTCTAGGCATACAAATGCCATGCATTATGTGTATGTGTACAAACCAGCATAGCTGTTGTTAACTTATAGGTGGGCACAGTTTTAAATGAGATCAAGATTTACAGATTCAAAGATTTTATTAACTAATGCATCAAAATATAAGGAAGTAGTAGCACTGGAAGAAGAGTAAAAGCCTTTTTTATTGTGTCTTTCTCAATGTGTGTCTCTAGGGCAGCATGTTGGCAGCCAGGAGATGGAGAGGCTCCACCACAGTCTGTCAGTGAAGACTGTCTGTATCTGCACGTCTTTGTTCCTGACACCACTGTAAGTATGACATGTAATTAAAATCAAAATTTCTTTTTTTTTAGCTGAGGGTTATCTCTTTCCAAAGTGCTTTTAATTGGCATGAGTGGCTGTTTTGCCTGTGTTGTCCACAAAGCCTGCAAAATTAAATTAGGCACTCTGGTGTCTTTAGTGGCACAAGAGTATTCCCTACAAGCTTTGTGTGAGCTGTGACTAGGAGGACAGCACACTAAAAAGCCAGAAATAAGAGAGAGACAGAAACAAAACACCAGAAGAAGGTGACTGCAGAGGAGGAGAAATCAAGGACAGGGATGGCAGTGTTCCTGCAAGCAGACCATCTGTCCAAGAGACAAGAATGCAATACAATACATCAACATTTACCAGCAGACAGGGGGCTGCTGATGGTTTTTTTCACCCTCCTCTTTACTGTTCCTCTGTTGACATCTGTGGGAGTCTGTTGGGAAATGACAGTGGCAAGCAGTGCTAGATTTGTGGCCAGCTCACAGAGGTTAAAAATAGATGTTTCCAAAAATGGCTGGGCCACTGGTAGAGTGTGAAGAATTTTCATTTGAAAGTTCTTGATTTTCTCATTCTAAACAGATATAAAAGAAAGCTGCAAGTTTAAGCCAAGCTAAAATGATTGGCCAGCCCTTGGGAGGCTGGTGATGAAGATGCTGAATAGCATGTGAATCCCGTTGAGGAGTAGGCTCAGAGACAGGAACATTTTTTTTCCACAGTACTAGCAATTTTCAGAAGGGGGTGGTAGTTGTAATAGAAATTGATGAATCTGTCATACTGCATGTCTGGAAAGAGCTGGTTTAGCAATCTGACAGCAGCACAGAGAGACCCTTGCAGGCTCATTTTAACCATCAGAGAGACCAGCAGTCTGTCTTCTCCCTGCAGCATGAGGCTGTCATTTTGCCTTGAGTGCAGTCGCCACTTATTGAAACCATCAGGTCACTGTCCCAGGCAGTTTGCCATCCATGCTTAAGAGCTGCTTTCAGGATACTTTATTTGAAAGCATTGTATTTTCCACTTAAAGACTACATAGGCTTCTCTATTCTCCTTCTCAGTCCTGAGAACTGAATCTCTCCTGTCTTTTTTTAAATTGTAAGGTAGAAGTAGGTCCAATCAAGAAAATTAGTTTTACATGCGTAAGTCTATCCAGGCAAGAACTAAAATTTCTGGTTTTGCAGAAGTAGTTGGGAACAGAAAGCATTGAATTTTCCTTCTCTTTTTGTGGCAAATTCTATTTTTCACTCACATGTAGATAGATTATGATATATTTTCAGCCTGTGTAAAGTTAAATTAGCTAGTAAATACAGAATATAAAATCTCCCAGAGAGCAGTGAATGCAGAGGTCATTCAGGAGCATTTTGAGCCTCAGAAAGAGCACAGTGCAGGTACTGCTGCCTGTCACTAAAGGACTCAAACTGTCAAACACTGAAGAAAGTGAATGACATAATTTTGCTTCCATAGCTACATGTACCACAGTTAAACTGGCATTTCTGACTTTTTTCCACCTATAATCATCACCACCTGTCACACTAGCTCAGCAAAGCTGTGCTTTGCCTTTTTTTAGAAAGGGTTTAATTGTAAGATCAAGACTTAAAAATCCCCATTAAATAGGAATAGAAACCCTCTCTCTTCTTTCTCCATTTCCTGCACATTCCCATCGTTATTGTGTCATCCCCATTGCACTCAATTCTTTACAGATCAATATTGTACAGTAGTAAAAGCACTGAAGGTTTCCTGTCTTGATGGAGTTTAAATCTGTCCCTGTCAAGTAGCTCATCAAGTGTTTTACAGAAGGATGAGCAGGGAGGTTGGACCAGATGGCCCCAACAGTGTTCCCTTCCAAGGTTAACTATCCTGTCATTCTGTGATGGAGAAGATGCTTATGAATTTTATGAAGCTTCTCGGATTTCCAGCTGAGTTGCAGCATCCTGGTGGCTGCTGAACTTCATTATCCCATTAGGGTTTGCACGTGGGACCTAAGCCTCTGCTCAGAGTCCCCCTGAGACCATGATGGAGCTGCTGGGCTTCCCATTGCTTGGTGCAGATAAAGAAATGGGAATGCTGCGTCCAGACTCTTGGCTCTGTGCACAGTCCCAGTGCTAAATGTTCCCCTGAATTACTCCATATCTGTTGCAGCTGTTGTCAATGGCTTTGGTTTCCCATTTCCAAATTTTACTGCCCATCTTTGCCCTTTGTAAGCTTTTTATTGTGTGAAGTCACTCAGAATAATGTAACGTGCAATTTACAGGGCAGTTGGAGGTCATGGTGCTGTGGAGACTGTGGACGTGTGGGAAATGCTTAGCATGAGCCTCAGGGTTAACCATGCTGAGCTGAGGAGATGGAACAGGCTAAATATAACTGTTAATACCATTTTAGCTGACAGAACTTGATGTGGTTGTATTTCAGAATGAATTTCCATGTGAAAACAGATGATTTCATTTTTTTCTTCACACCCATCTCTCTCTGTGATGCATGCAGTGCAGAAATGGATGGGAACCAGGGAAAAGGCACTGCAAGTTAGGCAGTTTCAGTTCAAGAGAAGTTCGTGAGAAGAAACAACTGTCTCAGTGCTTGCAATTTCTTGTGTTTCCTTGGCAACATTGTTCACAAGAAGCCCCTGAACTGATCCATCAGAGAGATAAGTGAGGAGTGCACACAGATATCTGTAATTTTGCAGGATGCTGCACATTGCTGTTTTGCTACTTCTCCCATACAGCCATTTGTGTTTTTGCTGGAGTCATTCTTTGCCAGAACAGATGGGACGGCTGTGTTTAGCTAAGCTCCATCCAGAAAATAACAGCAGCAGAGCCCATTTCCCTCTAGGTGCAGGGAAAACCAGCCCCAGATGTACTTTGATGCTGCTACAGGAAGGGGGAAAACCAAACCAACCTCCCCCCTTCTGTTCACTGAAGGATGTTTCTATTGAGTGTCTGTAACCTGCTGGTGAGTGCTGAGGTGTCCTGGGGCTGTTCTGCCTTTTTCTTGTTGATGCAGCAGCAGCCCTGCTGTGTGTGCAGAGTGGGTCCATACCTGGTGCTGCTCTGGGAAAAAAGTTTCTGTTTCTGTGCAAAATCATGTAGCTCTGCCAGGAGTGTTAACATGGGTGCAGATTGGCACTCCTTGTCATCCCAGGAATTCTGCTGGGCTCTTTTGAAACAGAGTCCATCTGTACTTTGTGAGATGTGGGTTTCTCCTCTGCAGAGACAATGTCCTTCTCTGCAGGATCCCTCTATGTATCTGGTAGGGGAAAATTTCCATGGGCACTGAAGGAACATGGAGTCATCAATACCAAGTGACATTTTTGAGACTAGACAGTGTTTGAGTGCTGAAGACTTGAGAGCAGGAAGCAGCTGTGCACAGCTGTGAACTAGTCTTACTCAAGATGGAGCAACTCAACAGGCCTTTTCCTTCTCCTGTTTCCCACTTGTTTGAACTTTTTCCTGCATGTTTGTGTCAAGCAGATGTGCTCTAGCAAAGACAAGCACACCACATGCTCAGTGGCCAAGGCAGCAGGAGCTGGCCTAGAGGAGATTCTGGCTGGTGGAATCCTGTGCTGCTGTTAGATCTACTTTGTACTGGAGATAGTGCCCTCTTTGTGATATTCAGATCATTGCAGACAATTTGTGGGCAATTGTGGACAGCACCCATTAAATTCCTGACAGATTGGCAGATATTCCCTTTTAATGGTCACTCTTAAAAAGCTATAAATGGCTTAGATAATGTTCATGAGGAAGCTGCTTGTGTTATCACCAGTGACCTACCAAAGCAACAGGAATATTAATCTGGTCATTGTCATGGTAGGTCAAAAACATGTCAGTGTTGCTGTTCTTCCACAATGGAGGGAGTTACAATGCTGAGGAGGGAAAGACAACCCTGGATGGGTCATACCTGGCTGCCATTGGTAACGTCATCGTCGTGATGGCAAACTACCGGGTCGGCATCTTTGGCTTCCTGAGCACTGGTAAGTCATGGGTTTCCAGGGCAAACACAATTATGCATTCTGTAACTCCTCTGTTTCTGATTTTTATTTTTTCAAGTTATTTTTTAACTCAAGTAACCTATATCTTTCACAGATTTTTTTCTAAATTATTGTGGGAAAAAAATGGCCAAGAAATAGTGGAGATTTGATCTAAAGAGAAAGGGGAAAGCAACAAACCAAACCCAATATCTATATCAAAGCACTGGCTAGACTTGTGCTTGCAGATGAACTTCTGGATATTGAGTTTTGCAGATGCATGTGAAGATAGGTTAGTACCAAAATTCTTGTGAATTCCAGTGGCCTATGATTGTGGATAGAGTTTTCAATGATTCCAACTTCCAACCTGTTCCTTCCATGAAATGTTGCTGATGCTCACTTGTGCCCATGTCAGAGTGGGGAAGGGGCAGACACAGATAACTACAGGTTCATGGTAAGAAGGATGTGAGAGGATGGAAAGTAAGGAACAAAGGTAGTTGGTTGATTCCTTAATAATTCAGCCTGACTTCTCTGAAGGACTTGCCACATTTAATCTGAATCTGCACTGACCTGGATGTGACTGAACATTTGCATGTTCTGTGTTGCAACCCTTCCCCTTGTTCCTCTGTAAAGGATTTTTTGCTCTCTTAATGCCAATTGTCATTAAAGATTATACAAATTCCCATTACAAACAGGATTTTGTCTAGTATAAAGAAGTATGAAAACACACATTCGGTCTCCCTAAATCTTTGGGGTAGTGCCATCAGGTCTTGGGGGTTGCTTTTTTTTTTTTTGTTTTGTTTTGGTTTTTTGTAGCCTTGCCTTTTTAAGCAAGTAGGGAACACGTTTCTACCATCTTTCACTTCTGCCTGGGGCAGGGGAACTTGAGGTAGAGAGCCATTGAGATAAAATGCAACAGCTGCAAATGGAGCTCTGTCTCAGTCTGGTGGCAATTCTTGGTCTCTTTAGTGGGCATTTTAATACACTTATAAATTTTAGGATGTTGTATTTGCCATGTTTGCAAGTATCTGACCTACATACTTGGTCTCATGATCCTTTTGACTGTTCACTGCTAGTGATGTTGGGTGGATTTTGCCTGGTTTGAGGTAATAGCTGTAGTTGTTAGTTTTTTTTCCTTCTGAGTTTACTGTTTTGTTCAAAGCTTACAGCAAAGTCTCTTTCATTCTGTAAGTAGAGAGCTGTCATTACAAGATCCCTACTTATTTAGATAAGAATTTGGTCATGGGTGTATCTGGAGAAAAAAAAATAAATCACTGTTTACATCAGTGCAAACCCAATGTTTATGAAAGTGATGGAATAATTTAAATTTGTCTAGAGCCAAATGCAGTGTGGATATGTGCTGTGGGAGCTTCCAGTACGCAGCACTGCCCACACCATCCTCCTCAGACCTGTGAACCTCACCTAGGTTTCCTCCTAAGTGGAAAATGCTGGTTGGGCTGAATATGATGCAGCAGTATTTATATGATGATGCAGAATTTAGGAAAATTATTTGGTCTCTGTTTCACAGGGTTCTGCCTGCATGTCCCAAAATGTCAATACATGGGCTTGGTGTGCATGGTTGGCATTCCTGCAAACCTTCAGACAGAGGTGGTTCATTATGGGACTTTTTGGGGACCTTCTCCTGCTCTCTGTACTGTGGAGCTGTGGTCTGGGAAAACTTCAGTCTTTTCTGGCCTCTTCCTCTTTGGGAAGTCCATGGTGTGGATTTGGGAAAATTGTACAGTCCTAGAACCACAAAATATTTGAAGTTGAAAAGGACTCACAAGAATCACTGAAGTGCAGTTCTTGGCCCTGCACAGGACGACCAGGAATCCCACCATACACCTGAGAATGTTGTCCAAACACACCTTGAACTCTGTCAGGCTTGGTGCTGTGACCACAAATGGGTGATTATTTAAGTCATTTTCCATTAACATTCCAGTATCCTGCACCTGGGCCTTTGGAATTTTTGCCATTGGTTTCAAAGGGAGCAGGAGTTCACCCTTAGGGCTTCACAGCAGGGCTGTTAGAAGGCCCTGCAGTCAGAAATAAAGGTTATGAACTTGTGAGTAATATTAGTTTGATTGTCCAACTAAGCAAAGTCCTGAATCCTCTCAAGTTGATTTGTTATAAATTTCAAAACCAGAAAGGAAGGAGTTAAATGGGTATTTAAGGAATTGAAGGATAGTGAAAACAGATAATTTCCTTTTGTTTGGATGGAGTTTTTTTTAGTTCTATAGTTCTTCTGATCTCTCAGTGGCAGGGCTTTTTCAAAAAGTGAAAGAGCTCTCTTTCTTCTAAATATAAAAGATGTTTAATTAAATTTGCTATCACCCATTAATGTTGCAAAAAGTGATGAACATTCTTACTAGTACCTCCACTTCTTCCTTTGTGTCAAAAAAAATTAAAGTGAGTTGCCAGTGATATTGATGGCAAGAGTTTGGAGAAGACAGTCATGTTTTTAGGTTTTATTCTTTAAAGATTCCATGAAGTCATACAAACCAGAACAATTTTCATGCTTTAATTTAGCACTATTGTTCTTGTTCTGTTTAGTAGTAACAGAAGGAAGCACACGAGGACTCTGGTTTCTTTTCAGCTTCCTGTGGTCCTCAGGAATGTGATCTTTTCCTGCAAAAAGGCAGTGGAAAAGATTCCTGGCAGACATGTTTCTTTCCGTCGAACTCCTATGAAGGTCCATCCATGCATGCATCTGTTCTCCAGTGTGGTACATTTCACAACCCAGTTGTGGTTTTTGCCAGGGAGAAAGGAACTGGTTATATTTCCCTTTTTGGTCTTTTTGTTTAGTATAGTGAAAGCAAGGCAGATTGTGTGGCTAAAACATTTACATGGATCTGCACATAAAAATTTCTTCACCAAAGGGATTGTAAAACATTGGAACAGGCTGCCCAGGGCAGTGGTTCAGTCACCATCCCTGGAAATATTTAAAAATATGTAGATGTGGCACTTGGGGACATGGTTTAGTGGTGAACTTGACAGTGCTGGGTTAACAGTTGGGCTCAATGATTTAAGGGTCCCTTCCAATCTGACTGATTCTATGATTTCACTTCCTTTGGAGTGGTCTCAATGGGGATGGAGCAAGTCCTTAAAATGAGATTTCCTTTTTAAAAAGTGGGTTTATTGCTGGATTGAGAGCTCTGAGAACTGGTCATGGTATGCAGAACAAATTAAAAAACCCAAAAAATCAAATCACAAAACTAAAAAACAAAGCAGGGAAAATATTTCCTCCATTGCTTCACTGGTGTAGCTTGGAGTGATCATCTGAAACAATGGCTGCAGGTCATAGCTTTTTGGGCCTTGCACTTTTTGGCTGCCCTACTGAGAGGCTGTTTCTAGCAATGGCTGTTGTAGTGTGGGCGCCTCTAAGATCTGCAAGGTTACCATTAATCTCTTCTCCTCCGTGTTTCTTCTGCTGTGTAAACTGGTGTGTTTGATGCCTCAGGAATTCACTACAGGATGTACACTTAAACTACTCCTTGCCCAAGACCTGCCCACAAAGCAGCATCTTTTTATTCCACTCTCTGATAATTTTAAGTCGCTAGTTTCTGGACCTACTCTTATTTTAAACTTGTACTATTTGGTCTTGGCAATGGAAGAAACAAATAGTTTCAGCTGTGTTTCTATTCACAGCTTTTCTGTTTTGTCCTGTGGGTTTTTGGATTTTTCCAAGTTTTAAATGTGAAGAATTTTAAAACTTTGAAAATGAATGGCCCATTGTGGATTAAAAAGAAGCAGACAGTGAATAATAATTTTCTGTTCCTTTTTTTACAAACCATGGAGGAATTACTTATTTCTGCTTTTGTTGACATAAAATCAAGCTTACCTACATTCTTGCATCATTAGATGCTTTCAGCATTAGTTACTTATTAGTCAAAGTATCAGGTTAACACTTTCTGGTGTTGAAAAGGAGATGGTCATATTTAAGCATTAGAAGCACATGATTAATTGCTTGTTTTTATGTTTACAATATATATATATATATATCAGATTTGTATTGGATAGTCATAAGACAATCTCAAAGAATATAGAGAGAAATATTATAAATTTTAAAATAATATCTGGAAGAGTGTAAGGAAATTCAAGATGTTGTGATTTATGATTGGTCAGACAGGGCAAGTGTAAGAGGTATGTTGGAAGAAAACATGCAATCAGGTACTCCTGGAAAACAGTAATTCTTATAGATCCCTTCCAACTTGTGAACTTGGCAAATACACAGATTTCTTTTGCATGTTTTTAATTCATTTTAAGATTGAGCTACTTATGTATAAAAATAATCTTATGGCCATGGATAGCCCCATCTGTGGATATTTGAGCCTGGATTAGTCTCCTGCCATGATGTGTCATGATGAAGCTTAGAAGTTCATGTGTTATTTTTCTGTCACTGGGACAAAGCAGCACCCCCAGGGCTGCCCTGTGGAGTGGTAAAAACTGAAATGGACTCACTGTATAAAGTGATTACCTTGGAAAAGACCACTTCAGGCTTTTAAACTCTGGTATCGGTTCTATCAAGTTTCATCTGCAAGACCTGCAAAAAATGTAACATTTACCCCAAACTTCAATGCTTCTAGTTTTCAGTCATGTTTGTCTCCTCCACCAGGCTCTGCTGAGGCCAGAGGGAATGCTGGCCTTTGGGACCAGCTGGCAGCTCTGAGCTGGGTGCAGCAGAACATCGCCAGCTTCGGGGGTGACCCCGGCCGCGTCTCCGTGGGCGCCGCACGCGGCGGGGCCGACATCGCCAGCGCCCACCTGCGCACGGACACGGCGGGCGCGGGGCTCTTCAGGAGGCTGCTGCTGATGGTGAGTCCATTCCTGCTTCAGCCTCACCTGCACTGGGAAAGGATGCTGCTACAGAGATGAGGATGCTGCAGTGCGTGGGTGCTGGTTTTATTTCATCCATACCCTGCCAGGGCTGTTGTTGCTGTAGGTTTTTTTCATCTCACCTGTGACTGTTATCTCCAGGAGCTGCATGCTTCGCCAGGATGTACGAGAGATGCACTTTGGTGTTTGGTTTACTCATAGTAAGAATCCAGTTTTCGTCACTGTGGTTTTTTGTGTGTTATATAAATAACCTTGTTTCGTAACCTGGAGGTGCAACAGCTTACTTTCCATTCCATAAATTTGATGTTGGTCAGCAGCTTTTAGACCCTGAAACTGATGAGCCAAACTCCCACATGTTAAATTATCCAGTCTTTTTATCGGATCTTAAGACAGATTTAATTTAAAAGAAAAAACAAGTTTCAGAGAGCAAAAATCAGTTTACAGATGGGGTTGTTTCCTGTCAGCTTAGACCATTTTGTCAGTCACTCCAAGTGATCCATGTCCTTACAGCCTTTCCTGTGTTGAGTTTCAGGACTCTGATATCAGTTTTTGTCAGCATCATTACTGCCATTTATCTTCACAGCCTCAGTGTGCTCTGAAATGAGGCTTAATCACCAGAGGAAGTTTATATATCCATCAGAAATGGTACTTGGACAAAATGAGCTCTGCTAGCAGTGCTGCCTTGGAACAGTGAGCAGTGGAATAGAATTCTTGGTTCAGGAAGCTGAGGGCCCAATTAAATAAAATGCTGCCTTGAATATAATGACATCTTAATTCAGTACCTAATTGTTCTTCACTGTGTCCTTGCTTCAGGAAACATATCTTGCTTTTTCATCCCTGTGGCTCAATATGTTTATTTTAATTGCATTGCTCTAGTGAGGAAGGCAAAGGAAGTTTTTGAATATTGCTGCTTATCAATTGTTTTTTTCTGTCATTATCAGATAATTCCTCACACAGTTCCTAGATTTTTAGTCAGCTCTTGACACAGAGTTTAATTTGCTAGAAGACCCAGAGTACTTTTCTCTCAGTTTCCTCCTACTCTGAAGTCACAAACTCTTTACTGACATGGCTGAGGTTGGGGTCCTGTGAAAACTGTGGCAGGACACAGTGCAATTTAACAGCTGAGCCACTTAGGGAAGGGAAATGTAAGGACCTCTTTGCTTATTGTTGCTTCTAGAAAGTAGTTCCACATTATGTATTTTCTCTTATAAAAAAAGTTTAAACTCATTCTTCCTCCTACAGCAGAACACTGATTAATGGAAAACAGTGGCAAGTGCAATGAGCAGACAGGTGCACCAATTCTTCCCACTTTTCTAGTGTTTATATAATTTTTTTTCTGGGACTGTGCAGACCACTGTCTTGGCAAAACCAGCATCTCCACTGGATTCAGAGTAGTGTTAATTATTTATCCTGACAGCCTCACATTGAATTTAATTTTCTTGTGAAATACCCTGACAATATAAAAAGCAAGCGACAACTGAAGTAGCTTGTAGCTTAAAAGTATACTTTATCTGTCTTTTTGTCTTTTTGTTTCTTAAGTGGTGTTAAAGTTGGTTTTTCACTTACCTCTCCTGTAAAGGGATGTTTTTGTTCAAAGACACCAAAATCATTGAGTACTTTTAATTTTACTGTAAAAAAGGAGGTGTACACAGACTAGAATCATGAAACTGAGAATATATACCAGATATACATTTCCTGAGGGAAAATCCCTCAATAGAGCTCTTCTGCAAAAGTCAGCTTTGTGCTCCTTGTTTCTGTATTTGTTATGCATGATAAAACCATGCTGTTCCTGAGCATGCAGAGAGGAGTGGTGCATGAAACTTTCTTTACTAGAAAATGTGCTCCTGAAATAGCAAAATGGTTTTGAGTTTTCTGTGTCTACCCTATAACAGCTTTTGCTTGGAACAAATCTGAAAACAGATTGAACAAAATCAGTGCAAAGCTATCATGGGGACTTTTTAGAGTTTATTCATCTTTCAGTGGTATGGTGAGAAATAAGTGTTATTAGTAATTCTGGTCTTATTTTAAATGGTTTACAAGCATTAACCTGGCATTTGACTTCATTTTTTGATCCCTCAATCAATTTACCAGTGCAGTGTTGGTGTAGGTGACTGGATCAGTGGTGTGGATGGCAGGGGGCTGCAGAGGGCAGCTGTGTTGGGTGTCCTCTCCAGGCGTTCCTGTGGGTGCCAAGGACAACTTCCAACCTTCTTCCACCCAGTGTAAGGGAAGACACCAGGTCCCTCCTGGCCATGGAAGCAGATCAGACAATGGTGCAAAGAGAAGGTTTATTGCTCTTCTACTGCAGTCATGTGCAGGGCTGTCTGACATGGACCCTAAATATCCCTGATCCTGGTAATTAGCTACTCTTTAGATTCCCTTTCTTTCCATCTCCTTTTTCTCTCCCTTTACCAGTTTCATTTCCTCTCAAACAAACCAACCACTTCTCTTGGTTACTTTTTTCAAGATACCAGTTTTGCTACATCCCTACCCACATTTTGTACTTCTGATACCATTTCATAGGTAGTGTCAGATTTGTATAAAATCACCTGTGGGCTGTTATCCCTTGCGAGCTTGTGTTTCCCAAAAGGTCCCCATAAAGTCTTTCAATTAACTGTAAAAATGGCCAGACGTCACAGAATTTCTCCATAACCATCTGTGAAATCCAGCCATTCCTATGGCACATTTAATTAGTTTTTGTCACTTTATCATGTCATTACTGTGAGGATAACAGAGTGTCTGCATGGGTCACCCAGGGAGGTTGTGAGGTCTCCATCTCCGGAGGTATTCCAAAGCCACCTGGATGTGGTCCTGGGCAAATGGCTCAAGGTGGCCCTGGTGGAGCAGAGGATGTCTGGGGGTCCTTTCCACACTGAACTGGTCCATGATTGTTGAACCTGTCATTGTCAGAACATTTTATCCCCTTCTCACAGAGTGTGTCTGAGTGATGCCGATTGTGTGGGATTCTTTTGTCACCTTCCATCCAAGATACCTTCTGGCACTGGCATTGCAAGGCTGGCTGATTGTACTTGTTGCACACCAGGTTTCCCATTTTCTAAAAGCAGCACAAAGTAACTACTGAATATTATTTTAATGAATAAATACAAGTCATGACTTAGAAATCTGAAATTCTCCCCATATACATTTCATGGATAAAATCCAGTCACCATAATGTATTGATTATCAGTAACAGTAATTAGATTATACAAATGCCTAGAGTTCTTGAGTGTGTTTCGCTTTTTGGAGTTCAGTGTTTACCAGCCAAATTATATTCATCCTTTAAGTCCTGAAATATGTTTAAACATGTGAAATATTTTGATCTCTGAACCTTCCTTGCTAGTGCAAATGACCCGATACAAGATCTAAAGAGCACATACATTTGTCCTAAGAGCTGTTTAGAGATTAAATATAAATATGTGTGTGTGTATATGTATAACCTCTCCAGTTCTCTATTTCTCCAAACCTTCATTATTCAAATTTGTGCAAAAAGGTACAAGAGGATATTGGATTGAAACTATCTCAGCTTGAGAGCATAGATTGCAGCATTTTACACACTCAAACAAGAGTGATTGCTTGGTTTAGAAAGCAATTGCAAACAAGGTTCAAAGGAAAGTACTGGAATGGTCTGCCCGGGGAGATGGTGGAGTCACCGTCCCTGGATGTGTTAAAAAAAGCCTGGATGTGGCACTGGGTGCCATGGTTTAGTTGAGGTGTTGGGGCATGGGTTGGACTTGATGCTCTTGAAGGTCTCTTCCAACCCAGTCATTCTGTGAATTCTGTGAAAATGTTATGTGCTCTTTTATGACTTAGAAATGGTACATACCAGTAAAAAAAAAAAGAAATTTTAGAAAGCCCTCTAATCCTTAAGTGATTTGATGGAAAGTGTAATTACTATTTAACATAACTCTCATCAGACAAGAAATTAGAAAAAATCTCTAACTTCCATTGTTACCAATTTGTTCCCTTAGTTTAATTATTTTAAAAGCTGCTATTAATATAAATATTATACATAAATATGTTGCTGACTTCAGAAGTCAAAGTTAAAATATATCCCTGTACACATAAAAGGTCACACCTTTGCAAGCCAACCTTTGCAGTTAGGCACAACATCATCACATCTTACTTTTCAATTAAAACCCCTTGTTCTCTGTTTGTCTGCTTTACTATGAGCAGCTGAATTGCGTGTTTTGATATGCCTGAATTCCCATTTCCATCAGATATAAGTAGGAACTGCTTTTCTCAGTGAATTAAGCCTGTTCTTAATTTTGTGCGTATTTTATGACACTGCAGGGCATTGCTAGCAAGTGAATTAAATGCTGTTTATAAAGTCAGTGATTTTAATTTTTCTCCTAAAAGATAAGTATGGAGTCACTATAATCAGGTGTTTCTTGGATGCCAGATGTTAGATTCTTTCTTGGGGCTATTGATGTCTGTCCCACTCTCGATGACAATGGATAAGTCTATCTTGAGAAGAAAAATGCTCCTTTTTTCAGTGTACACAAGTTCTGCAAAGAAGGTTTCAGCCTTGAGGAGAACACCAGAGTCAGACTCAATTAAGTTCTTGAGTTGCAGTTAGTCCTTCCCCATGCAGTCACCTCTGTGCAATGCTGGGCGTCGCCCCTGCTGAAGAGTCACTTGCACCACTTGGCTTTTGACTTTGAGTCTATCTCAGTTTATCCTGCTTGTGAGCCAGTTCTGGTGCACTGGGGACATTCCCAGCACATGCCATGGCTGGGATAGCACCCTTGAAAAGGTCTTCAGAAGAGGAAATGCAGAAGCACTGCAGGTGTTTGGTCACCAGCTTAGCAGATTGTATTTCCCAGCTGTTGAAGGACAGCAGGACCACAGGATGCTCTGGTTTCTGTCCTAACTCGTCAGTTTGTGGCTCTTTCCTGTTTGTCTTTTATTTAGTTGTCATAGTATCTAGGTGGCAAGGGAAGGGCACTCTTATGTTTGTTCCCTGTGTATATGAGAGATTGGGATTTCTTCTTTCTGGCACTTGCAAAAGAAGCGTTGTCATCCTCAGTTAGGGAGAGGTAGGAAGCGATGCTTTCCCTTAAGCCATAGCTGAGGCAAGAGTCATCTATTGCTGCCAGGGTGCTTTTGGTATCTTCAGTCACCTCCAACCTTTAAAAGAACAAAGTTTTGTTACCATTTCAGCTACTTGGACTGAGCCTCTTGGGATAATATTAGCAGTTGTTAAACCTAATAATGTTATTGTTGTTGTATAAAAACACTTCTGCCTCATAAATCACCAAGCATTTCTGTCGCCTAGCATTTCTCAAAAAACCAGTACAACAGTAATATATAAATATTTTTTGGCACTTGAGAAGGAAGTATCATCTATATTCTCTTCTTAATCTGTAGGAAAAATTACCTCAATACTGCACAAAATTTTCTTGCCTTCATAAGCACATGAATGTTTTGTGAAAAAGAGTAGTGAAGGGAAATTTACCCTTCAAAAGTAAACGGTGCTTTTGTTTCTGAGGGTGGCTGTTTCCCCACCTTCTGAAACCTGACCTACTTTCTCTTGTGGCAGTTGTGATATTAGAAATCTCATGAATTGGGCTGTGTGTCGAGAGAGACACAACAGGAAAGGTTTATTCTTGGACAATGTGTTCATTACACCTGTGCTGCTCCCTGGGTGTGGGAAGAGAGGGGAGCCACTTTTGCCCTGCACATCAGTGGGGATGGATCAGCAGTGGTGGATGTCACTGGGCTTTGTGACCCAGCTCTCACTCCTGCCCCTTGGTGAAAGGACTCAGGAGTCCTGGATAGTTGGATAGGAAAAATGATTGAATGCTAACAATACTCCTTTCAAAGTTAAAACCTAGATTATCAGTTAGAGAGCTGGGCATTCAGTTTTCATGGGTTAGATTGATGTCAGATTGTCCAAGCTTTGAAACTGCTTTTTTTAATTTCCTTTAGAAGGAAATAAATAGCTATGTGTTCTGTGTTGCAAGCACAAGTATACACATGGCTGGGAGCAGCCCTGTTGTTTCTGGCAGCCTGTGCTGTATGTGGTACCTGTGAATGTTTCTCCAGTTGAAATTTTTATTCCTCATCACCACAGGAGGAACTGGATTCATCTCAGTGTTGTTGTTAGTGCACTGGGTGAGACAGGGTGTTGTAAGGACACAGCAGAGACCATCAGCAACTTCTAAAGAGAAAATGAACACACAGACAGTTAATCTTTGCTTATTGTTTTCTTTCTCTGTTGCATGCTCAAATAAACAGTTTTGTACTCAGCAGCAGCAGTCAAAAATTGTGTGTTCTCAGCGAGGACACAGTAAAACAGGCCTATTTTTTCCTTTCTTCATACCTTTGCCTTTTAATTTTTCATTGGGCATATTTCATACAGTACAAGTGAGGTACTGAGATACAGAAAGACAATGTGACTTGCTCAAAGACTAGAAAGAATCTTGTGACAGAGTAGAAAATTAAATCCAGTTTTTCTGAGCCCTCAGTGAGTTCTGCTTTGCTTCCTATTGTCTCAGCCTTGCAAACTGAGTGCAAAAAAGATCAGATTGAATTGTGTGCACACCTACTCTTCTGTGGAACATGACTGTGGAATGAATTGGGGTTCCCATATTACCTTAATCAATGTTTCTGTGCTCTACCCTCTTCTTGCTGCACTAGGAACGTCACAGATATTCTTCTGTCCAAGTAGAGAGCATCATGGCTAAATGCTGGTGTTCTACAACTCTGAATCTTATTTCAGAGTGAGATTTTGTATCTTATGGTGAGGAAAGGAGGAGACCTAAATCTAACTATGTCTCCTTTACACATGTAACTCAAGTGAAAATGTTAGTTGTTACAAATTTTGGGTTCTGCCCCAGCCCAGATTTTAGGCTTCAATTGTTTCCTTCTTTCTAAATGGCGAAACTAGCTAACATGTAACACATATATCTCCTGTCCAAATTCTTACTCTCTTTATGTTATTGGACTTGAAAATTTCATTTTCTTGTTTTGAATGTGAATGACTTTTCTCCTCAGTTTATCAGTGTACTCCTTGGATCATACTTTTTCTTTTACCTATGAAATACTTAGGTATGGTAACTTCACGCTTTTAAAATTAGAGAGTACCCATTCCTTGTTAAAGCACAGAACTTATTGTTCTCTTGTAACTTTAAGGCAATTTGTTCTTTGAAATTTCCTTCCTCATTTTAGAACGCTCTCATTATGATGCATAGTAACTGCAGCCACTCAACTGTGTTGTTTGTCAAGTTACCTTTCTGACACAGGTTAAATTCCCATAAATGTGGAAAGCTGTCATAGAAAAAGTGTCATCCACTAGACTGACATTAGTAACAGTGGCACTGACTCTGCAATTGAGCTAACAGCCTCAGCCTCTTGATATAAGCTTTGCTGATAAATTCCTGCCATGCACTTCTGCTAAAGTGATAGGGAAGAAGCTCACAATGTTTCTGAAAATTTTCTACTGCAGATAAGGTTGTGTGCTGTAGTGGTTCTTTAGAAGAATGTGAATAGAAACCTGGTGTTGCATGCCCTGAAGCTATCTGCCTGCCTAAATGGCAAATAAATGAATGGCAGACATCTTCATGTTGGCAAACAGAGTCAGCCAGGAGTTGCAATTTGTCTCTGGAACCCAGACCTACAGGTACATGGCTTCTGTACAGCTGAACATTTTTGTACGCTCCCACTTTGACTTTAGGTGTGCTCTGGGAGGGTCTGGGCATCCCTGACCTGTGCTGACCTCCAAACTGCATTTGGAAGTTCTTTAGGGAATGCCTAGATCCTGGTGTTTGGCTCAAACAGTGTTACTGACATGGCTATATAATATCCTACAAAACACCAACGCAGAAAGAGCCTACCTGGCCTTACCTTGCTGAGTTCTTGCACTGATTTCAGTTATACTGTTAAGGGCTGCTTATTTTTACTTAGGAGGAAAAATTAAGTAAAATGTATACACTATTTCCATTGCTTATTCTGTGGCAATATTTACAAGTCTAGGACATAAGCAAAACTTCTAAACTTCTTGTTCTGGACTTTTGATGGATAGTTTTACAGTTGCCAGTGGAAAATATGTTTTTTCTACACTTATTTTTACCTGAGTAGTGATTGACAAGGTCTTCAAGGCACTGGAAGGTTTGTCGTGGAGAGATGTAATACCAGTTATTGGGGAGGCGGAAGATCCTGTAATGTTTCACCTGCCTGTGCCTCACTGACAAGGAATATAACCCTGGAGAGAGAGAAGAAGTAATTACACCAAAGTAGGGCTGCTTGGGTGTCTGTAGCAAAATAGAGTATCTGTAAGATGTGGTGCCATTACTCAAAACATCTCAGAAATAGCTGAAAAAACCTAAGTGGCCATCTTGTATTTCTTGGTATACTTTATAGATATACATGAATATAACATTAGCTGAGATTTTGATTGAATTTAATTTCAACCAAATTAAATTCAACCAAATTTCTGGTGTGCTTTTCCTTTGTTATTGCTGGCATGGGATCTTTTGAAATAGCCTAAAGGAAATAGGCCTTCACAGAGTTGTTTGCCCTCCGCTGAATAGGGAGATCAGACTCCCAGGCTGGTAATCTTTTATGTACAGCTTTGAGTAATGCAGTAGCTGAGACCTGGTAATGCAATCATGGCAGGAGATGACCACTTGGATTTTTCTGTTTCTTTGTTTAGAACTGTTCTGCAGCATTTATTGGCAAGGACTAAGTGCCAATCTTAAATTTCTTTGAATTTAGTATAGATATTAAGAAAGTAATTGGCCTGTGGTATGCAAGAGGTCAGAAGAGATAATGTGTTAATCCCTTTTATCTGTAGTATCATGGTATTAGAATGTGTTCTGGTGCTTCAGAGAAGGAAGACAGCACGTTGCACGTGGGAGATTTCTTCAGCCTGGAGAGGAGCAGACTGAGGGGAGCCCTTATTGCTAATTGTGTTCAGCATCCTCAGCAGGGGCAGCAGAGGGCAGGAACTGATCTCTTGTCTCTGGTGACCAGTGGCAGGACCTGAGGGAATGGCCTGAAGTTGTGTCAGAGGAAGTTTAGGTTGAATAGCAGGAAAAAGTTCTTGTCCCAGAGGGTTTTTGGGCCCTGGAACTGTCCCCCCAGGGACGTGGTCACAGCACAAGCCTGACAGAGTTCAAGAAGGGCTTGGATAATACTCTCAGGCACATGGTGGGATTTTGGGAGTGGTCCTGTGCAGGGTCAGGGGCAGAACTAAGTGATCCCTGTAGGTCCTTTCCAAGTCAGGACATTCTATGATTCTATTTCTATGTCTGTATTGAAGAAAATAAAAGTATAAAGTTGGTACAGTATAATTCCCATGTAGCAAAAGAAAGAAAATAAAATTGAAGGCCATTCAATTTTTAAAATTAATAAAAGACCTCCCTTGTTTATATAGTAAACACTTATCCACCACCCCCTAGTACTTGGTGTGCATTTTACACCTTCTTGAATCAGTCCTTTGTTGACAAAGGCAAAATTGTGACTTTCCCTTCATTGAGAGTCCCACTGTCTCGTCAGGTTTGCATCCAACCAAAGTAAATAATAGTGTTTAAACAACTGTGTCTTGTTTGTGCTGATTCCTGTGGAACTTTCCATGGCCATCAATAACCCTGTTTCCAGTAGGTGACTGGTGAAGACTGGCACACTGCACTGGGTGCCTTCACCTTCCCATTGTATACCTTTTCTGCTTTTGGACTGATCCATATGAAGCAGGACATTAATGAATGAATTAAAGAACTTTAAAACTGTAGATGCCTGAGATCAAGAGGGAAAAAAATCTGTATTGTCTCACCTTTCCTAGTTTCACTCTCTCTGATCATGAAGGAGCCGACCTTGGTGTTGGGCAGCTGTAGAAGTTCTTCTGCTTTTTCTCTTCCCAGCCCTTCAAATAACCAGCTGTGAAGCAGGAAAAAACAAATTCTGAAATTTGGACACCAGTGAAACAGTGAGCAGCATGTGGCTGTGAAAGTGCTGCATTAGCCAGGAAAAGTGACTGCAAAAATAACACTGTGGCTTTCTATAGTTATTCTCTCATCTATATTCAGGCATATTTCCCCGGTTTATGGAGAAAATTTTGCTGGTTTTGAGTTCCATTAACCTTTGTGAGGTTAAGAGAAGAGTAATAAAGTTTGGACTTATTAGGGAAAAGAAAACTTTTGGAGCTGCTTTGATCTGTATTGCTGGGGACAGATTCATTGACAGTGGAATATTGACGACATCTGTAGCAGTAGTTAAATCTCTCTTTTTCATTTAAACCACTTTTGTTAAACCCAAATTGTGTCATAAATAAACCCCAAATAAGTTACAATTATTTTGCTTCTTCTGGGGAACACTCCAGCCATTTAAGTTAATGGGCTTTGTGGATAAGGGAAAGTGGAATTAGTCCTACAAATTTTCACCATAACTTGGTGCAGTGCCGTGTTTTGCCACAGCTGGTGTCTC
The DNA here is from genome assembly GCA_024362935.1 of Setophaga petechia. Taxonomy (NCBI): domain Eukaryota; kingdom Metazoa; phylum Chordata; class Aves; order Passeriformes; family Parulidae; genus Setophaga; species Setophaga petechia. The sequence continues at coordinate 17,634,420 of JANCRA010000011.1, forward strand.
ACTATGCACCAGGGCTTGCTCAGCTGTTCTCGATTTATGGAATAGAATGGAATTATATTTTAAAGCTGTTCTCATGTGTTTGATCCAGTCTGCTGTCACTGAAGTTTCAGACAGTGGCTTCTCTTGCCCCACATCTGTACCCTGCCTTTGGGAAAGCATCACTCTTTCAGGAGGATGTAAAAGCATGTTAAAATTGAAGCACTTGCATAGTTTACAGTGACATTAACAGTTCATATCCTTAACATTAAACAGGCATTAAAACATTTGCCAGAAAGCTTTAAGTCTGTGCTTTAATGTTTTTTCTGGGTTTTTTTGTTGTCATTGGTTTTTTTTTTTTCCCCTGAGTGGTGTCTATGGCAACAAGAAATGTCTGAAATTTCCTTAGCTCATCCAGTGAGAAAGTTTACATTCTTGAATGACTTATTAGCATTTCTATTTGTTCTTTTTGGCCTGTTTCCCTGAGCAAACCTAGCTAAAATTTTACTCTATGTAAATATTAAAAATCCATTCTAAATAGGTTCTCCTCATCAATGTCTTTAAGTTAGAGATCAGTCCATGCTAGAGATGCATATTAAATATCTTATATGTGATTTGAGGTGGTTTTGGCTCTTTCCAACATTTAAAAGAAGGATTTTCCTTTTCACTTAGTCTAAATTTATAAGTGGATTTGAGGTTCTCAGTTTTCAAAAGATGTCTTTTAGACTGTCAATAAATAAAATTTCTGTCTGCCAAGTTACTATTGGCATTATTTGAACTATGACTCAGAGTAATCAGAGGAGGATATGTAAAAATGTGGTGATGAAAGGCTATAGAAATGCATTTACTTACCCATGATAAACCTTTGCTACATATTTTCCTGGAATATAATTTTCTCGACCTGTTGTAAGGGAATGGACTCTCCACCAGCCTCCTTCACTGTGTGAAAGCAAGAGAAGGGATATTTTCAGATGTATTTTCAGAATTCAGTAGAATTTAGAAGTTATTGAATTTCCACAAATTATCCTGCAACCTTCTGTGTGTGCTTCTGAAACTGTGTATTCAGAAATGAACCCTGTTTGGTTTCATTTAGAGTAGTTCCATTTCTAAACCTTCTTGAAAATTAAATGTGGACACAGAAATAAGCTACTTTGTTCCATTTAAATTACGTAAGTAATAAAATATTTTTCTGCAGTTGAAAGAAGAAGGATAAATGCTCGGTGGTTAAACCATGCTGTGCTCTGCCTTCCCACAACTAGACTTGTACTGGTGTCCAAGATATTCAGTTTACAGCTGAGTGTGTTGTGTCTGGACAGCCCTGTAACACCGGGATAGAGGATCAGGGAAGTGGAGCCTGTCTGCTTGGGAACAGGCTGTGAGTCCAGCTGAACCTGCTTTGTGATTTGCTCTTTTCCCTGTCTTCCATGAGCTGCAGAGCAGACTAAATCAAATAGGCCTTGTAGCTGAAGCTGCAGGCATATGTATTTCCCCCAGTATAAGTTATTGCTGTGATACTGAATTCTGGCTTTTACTCTTGAATCCCTTCAGAAATAAAGGGTACCAAGAATTTTCGCAGGGGTGCTGCAAAGCTTTAGTTGAAGTGCAAGGATCCTGATTACTGTTGGGTTCTTTGCACCTTCACTTTAAGAGTTTGAATCCAGGGAACTGTGTCTTGTGTTTGAATACTGGTTTTGTGGATGTTCATATAAAAGCTCCAAAAATAATGTCTACACTGCAGATCAGAGTCTCAGTGTGTGTCAAAACAGCTGAGTTGAAATCACTTAGATTAAATGTCATAAGTTAGAGCTTCTGGGACCATGGTCCAGAATGTCTGTGCTGAGGGAAAAAGGGGAAGTTTTGGGTTTGAGTTTCCAGATGAAATGAATTTATCTATAAGAATTTTAGGTTGTTTTGGTCATTTTTCCCCAGAACTCTCCTAGACAGAACCAAGAATTGCAATATGAAAAAAAAAAACAAACCCAAAACCGAGAGATTTGTCATCTCTCTCCATCCAAACTTTAATATTACCAACCCTGAAAAATCCCTATGATGATTTAAAATCCCAAATCAGCTCATCTCTCGGCTGCAGGAGCTACAGAAATTGTGTATATTGAGGCAAATCTTGGAGGACATTTGGTTTTAATACTGCCAGCCAAATGCAGTTCATCTGGTAACGAAAGGTGCCTGACCAGTGTGAGGAGTGAGAAACTGTGCCAGTGGTGCTTACATAAATCTGCCAACCCAGAGCAGTCACAAATATCTGTGAGGAATTGCATTTCCTATGGAGGTGCCATATGTCCTGTTCCTGGCAGGATTGCTGGGGCTGATTGCCACTACACATCATTACTTTGGTAGAAGGCTGAAAAGCTGCTGTTATGAAAGCAACTGAAAAGCTCCTACTTGTGCTGACTCCTCTGTGGTGACTCCTCATCACTTGTGCTCTGGTCACAGATCCTTTTATACTGTCTTTTAGTTCTTTGAATGATCTTGGAAGAAGAATTACAGCTTGTGAGCAGGAAGAGGTTTCAGGCAAGAGGAAGAGACTGACATCAGCATGTACCCCATCAGGGGAGAACAGGTCCTTCATCAGAACTGTGGTTTGCATAGAGCTTTGGCTTGTCTTCTGTGAACAAGCTCATGATTCAAAATAAGAAGAGGAAAGTTCCCATCAAGGCTTGCTCTGGATGTAATTTATCCATCAGGAGAAGCCCTTGTTCATTGCACAACAGACAAACATCAAAAACTTCTGCTGCCAAAGCCTATTCTTTCAGAGGTTGTTCCTGCAGTAGATTTTACTTCGCAGCCCATGTGTACATTTAATATGCCACACATATAATTCCCATTGATTTGGGCATAGGCAGTCCTGTGGTGTGTGAGGGCCTGTAGCTGATGAAACCTGAGAGTGAGGCTTTGAGCTGAAATTTCCAAGCTAATGCAGTTTTTGTACCATGTCATGTATGTTCTGCAAACTGCAGCAAGGTTTGCACTACTAGAAGCTGGCAGAGAATCCCCTTGGTTTAGAGGAGCTCTCCATCAGCAAAAAATTTATCTGGTGGTATTGTCTGAGTCTTGGGACCCTTAGGTTCAGGGAGGAAGAGAAAGCACTGTGTCAGCAGGACATTAGTGCAGCCATTCTGGGTCAGACCAAAGGCCCTCTAAGGCCTGTGTCTTGTGGCTGACAAAGGCCACTGCAGGTCATGGTGGCCTGGAGAAGAGTCTGGGAAGCATCAGCCATCCATGATGCTTCTCTTGAGTACTTTTCTCCTCCAACCATTTCACTCTCTGGTTGATAAATTTAAAATTATTTTAGAAGTCCTTCAAGGATTCCTCTGCTATCAATTGTCTGGTCCCCCATTGAATCCATCTGCTCGACCAGCTGCAAAAATGAAACCTTTCATTTCATTTTGAGCAGTGCAAGTAGTGGCTGTGGGGCCGAGAAACTTCCAGGAGGTCACTGTGTGCTGATACAAGCTGTGCCTAGAGGAACATCAGGGCTGCTGATTTCCATTTTTTGTACACGTGCTCATTCTTGTGTCTGGCAGTACTGCACTAAGGTTAAGGTCTGAACTAGTTCTCCAAAGCACACTTACTTCTGGGGCTCTTAAATTTTTTGAGTGGAACTGGCAGAGAAATCTCTTTTTTCCCTCACTAAGAAAATGCAGAATCGATTAAAAAACAGAAAAAGAATCACCACCCCCTCCCACACCAAAAGTTTTTGTTTTTACATTTGCCTTAAATAGGGATTAAATTCTAAGACTTAATAATAATGGAGTTTTTAGATTTAAAAGGATGAGAGAGAAAATGACAGACATACTTGACATAAAGAAATTCAGAGTGATTTTCCTTTTCTATGTGATTCAAACTATTTTGGCTCTTACTCTGTTTTCCATTACATTTGGGGAATACTTTCTCCTAATCATTTTTCAAAGCATTTTCAAAGCAGAATTTTTCTGAGTCTTATTTTAGAATAGAGTCTGAATCCAGCTTGAGAAACCTAAGAGAAATATATAGATCAAAGGACAATGTGTAATCCCAAATCCTTAAACTACATGGAAATTTACACTATGGCTAAGCATCCTTCCCTGAAAATTCTGAATTCAGTTAATTTTGCTGAATTGCATCCAGTTTGGGCCAGGTGCATAAAACAGAGCTTTGCTTCAGTTGTAATAAAGCTAACTTAAAAATAAATTGATCAACTTACTCTGATAGCACCCGTAGTTTTTCCCCTACATGAAATATAGGTTGGCTTATGTCTGCTGAAGGATAGTCATAGAGAACAGCAAGGAAGTCACTCTCCTGACCTGTGGAAGAAGAAAGAAAAGGTCACTTAAACCAAAGGTAGTCCTCTGAGACAAAAATGGATTTTTCTCTAAGTATGATAGATGTTATGTAGTAGGCCAAATGGGGAAAAAAAAATCTCTGAAATGTCACTTAATAAACATCATAAGCTAAATAAAAACTTACAGATTTATAAGAGGACTTTGAAGATACTAGAAATGAAAAGTCATGTGGTTAATTGTAAGCAACTAAATTAAGACCATTTTTTCTAGCAATTACCATATTTAAAATACATACTCAGTTTGAAACTAAAAAATTAGTAATTATATACAGTATTATGAAGTAACCCAGTTTGATTAATGCTACTGTCCCTAATTGCCTCCAGCTACAGTTTTGTATCATTAAATTTAAGACAAGGAAGATGCATGTTGAATTGTTTCATAATTTTACACCCCTGATACTTTTCAATGGTAGTTTAGATCAGGATCAATGAGAGTGTGGACATTATTGTCCATTTCCATCAGTTTTTAAAGGAGCTTAATGATCAGCCAGTGCACTTTGTTCTCACCATTGCATGGAGACATGCAAGAGCTTCAGTGACAGAAAACAGGCACAGGGGTGTTTTAGCTGAAACTATTGTAAAATGGCAATTTGCAGAGCTGAGGTCAGCCAAGAGATGAGAAGACCTTTTACATCAGCTGGGATGAATCTGGGACTTGCACCCTGTGTAGGACATGCTGAGTCTTCTGAGCACTATACACAAGAGTGAGATCATCAATCATGAAATGCTCCTCATCCTGTTGAAGTCTGTGGTGCCCGGTAAATGCTGACAGCTGGGAGGTTCAGAAATGTGTCATGCTGGGTGTTTTGAGCTTTTTGTCACAAGTCCTAGCAAGAGGGATTGTACCATTCACTGCCTGCATTTCTCCTGCAAGCAGTTTCCCCTCTGCATGTCTCAGTACCCTCCGTGATCTCACAGGGAGACAGAGCTTCCCTCTGCCTCCACCAGGATCAGCACCCTGGTCCTTAGGAACACCATCTAGAACTACACTTGCAGAGGTTGTTTGATCTCTATACTTCCCACTCTGTGCAGCCCAACATGTGCAAATATGGGTGTGAATTCAAGGTAGGACAGAAAGAAATTAGAAAGAGAGATAGAAACACTTCTGTATCTTGTTAGTTTTTTCTCATTTAATATAGATTTGTTGTCAAGTTCTCTTTAAGGAAGACATTTTTTGAGGGAAACCTAGGTGCAACACTCTGAATGAATGCTCTGTGTTTTTAGCTATGTGTCTCAGAGCCTTAGAAACAACTCATAAAGATAATTGTAAAAGGCTGAAAGAAACATGAAGGAAAGAAACACAACAGGTTACCCAGAGAAGTTATGAATGTCCTCTCCCTGGAAGTGTTCAAGGCCAGGTTGGATGGGGTCTGAGCAACTTGATCTAGTGGATGACATCCCTACCCATGGCAGTGAGAATGGTATTAGATGATCTTTAAGATCCCTTCCAACCTAAACCATTCTATGATTATTTTAAGAGTGTGTTTAATATTGATATTAATCATGTATAATATGATTTTCCTAGTTGATTAGTGTCACTGACTTAAACAGGACTAGTCCAGTACAGCCAACCACTGTGATTAGTCTAATATAACCTATTATACACTTAGTTCAACCCTATTGAAGAAATTCTGTGCTAAGCCTTTGATGGCTGCCTTGTTCTACACAGAAAATCTAGTGGCACCTTCCTGTCTCTGAAGCTACTTAGTACCTGAGGCTAATGACACCTAAGTATTGGCACTAAGTCTTTTTTGACAAAACAAAATCTTTACCCTACTAGAAGAAATATGGGCCAGAAGATGCATTTTAAAAATAGCAAATGAGGATAATAGCAAAATGAGCATAAAGTTCCATCACTTAATTTCTCGTTGGAGGTTATAAAACATCATGTAATGCTACATTGAATATAATTATTATTAGCTTAATGCTTTTAGCAGTGCTTTTTTAAAAAATTATGCTGTTTATTTAAAAATATTCTGCTTCCATAGTGAAAGAGTGGAAAACAAGTGCTTTTCTGCTCTCCTTCCTTGTGCATTGTCATTTGCATTTCATTATGTACTGTGGGGAAGGTGACTTTTTTCCTACTCTAGCAAGACCTGTGTTACTTTGCTTACACTTTCATATTTGTATTAATTTTTGTTTCAATTTTGCATGTAATTTTTAGTTCTGAATAGGAAGGAATATATCAGAGTGTTATTTTCCACATCCGTGCAAATGTTACCTCCTAAACTACATACAGTTATATTAAAGTGAAAGGGAAGGAGTGAGCCCCCTCCTTCTTCTCTTCGTTTTGATTGGTATTTTAGTCAAACCTCACTGGGCTTTTTGGTCATGCAAAATACTTCACCACACTGTACAACATTTCACAGAACCTATGCCAGCTCCTTACAAACACAAAAGCCTGGAAACAGGAACGAAACAAATTACACGCTTTCTCCACTCTTAAATTTCACAGTGATCTAATAGAGTTAATCTGATGAGCTTCCCACACTTTCAAGATGTAAAAGAAAAAAGATTTGCCTGAGTTTATCTAACACAAACTCTCCTCCACAGTGAAAGTGTAGGTTACATCTGAAATGGAACAACCCAAAAGTTAGAGTGGAAAGATCGAAGCACAATCGTTTCCACTGCATCAGGTGTTAATTCTGGGTGGTTTTTTTAGGAATAGGAAATGAATGTGAAATACATGCTAATTTTAGATGTCTTCACACCCACATGTCTTGCAAAGTGTGAGACTGAATATTGTATCCTTCGAATTATTCATTGGGAATGGAGAATGAAGCATTATTAGAGAGTAGGCAGAGCATAGGCAGTGTATCCAGATCCAGGTCATTGCCCTCAAAAATCTGCTGTGCTGGGCACTGGTGTGGTCCATGTCTAGAGTGGGAATGAACTGTTTGGAGTTCAGCTCCATGCATCATCCAGCTTTACTGGCCAGCAGAAAAGACGGCCAGCAGAAATGATTTATGGCAGGGAGTGCACCAGAGAGGGTGAAGGAGGGCACTCATCTGGGAAGCTGAAGCACCACAAGGTGTGGCTGCAGAGTCACACTTTGGTACCCAACCTAGATCTAAACCAGCCAGCTTGGGAACTGAGATTTGTGCAGCTGCAGCCCGAAAGGATTAACCCTTGATTCAGGGTCTCAAAGGAGGACAGAGAGAGGCTCACAACCCTTGATGACCCCTTGCTGCTCTGCTCACTCTTGTCATCAGTCCCTGGGTTGTGCCAGGAATGCCTGGCAGTGTGTGGGCAGATGGGATGCAGTTATTTTGGGCTCCAAATCCTCCATGGGAAATGCAACTTATACACTGTTCCCTTTCTCAGGGCCAAGACTGGCATACTGGTGCTGAGGAAAGCACAAGGTTTTGCTTTCAGAGCACAAGGGGCTCATAGGGGTCTGATGAACACTGCAGATCAAGTCTGCAGACTGCAGTTATCTATTTTCTTCCCCCTTTTTGTTGGAAACTCTTTCAGTTTTTCCCTTCTGTTTCAGTCCTTCATTTTATTCAGTCTCCCTGAAATGAGCCAGTGTCAAACCTACTTCTCCTAATAACTATTTCAACTATTGACAGTCCATGGATTGGATCCTCCACCTCTGTTAAATGAAGTCTGTTCCTGGCCTGGTGGAAATCTATGTTTTGTGATGTGATTTGGAGTTTGATCTACTCAGGAAGGGAAACAGATACAAACTCACTGGATGAACCCCAACCCACACTTTGGTACCAGGTTCATTTTTAGAAGTCTTTTTACATTGGATTTGGATGACATTACTGATATTTATATTCCCAACTTTCATTAGCAACATCTAAACCATTATGAAAGATACTGGTCTGATCCAGACTAAGAGATGGATGGATCCAAAGAGCTGTTCAGGCTGATAAATCCTGGAATCAGGAAATAGTTTGATTTAGAATGGATCTTTAAAGGTCATCTAGTCCAACCCTCTGAAGTGAGTGGAGACACGGTCAAGTGGATCAAGTTGCTCAGAGCTCCAACCATCCTGACCTTGAAAGTTCCTGTAGATGGGGCATCTACAACCTTTGTGGGAAACCTGGTCTAGTATTGCACCACCCCTATTATAAGACTTTTTTTCCCCCTTATCTCTAGTCTAAATCTATCCTTCTTAGCTTAAAACCATTAGCCTTTGTTGTATCACAGTAAGCCCCACTGAAAAGTCCATCCCCATCTTCCTTATAAGTCCTCTTTAAGTGTTGAGAACTGCAACAAGGTTTCCTGGAACCTTCTCTTCTCCAGGCTGAATAACCCCAGCTCTCTCAACCTTTTCTCATAGGAGAGATGTTCCATCACTGGTCATTTTTGTGACAACCCCCCTGCCTTTGGATGATTAAACATGAGTATCTGGTGCAATTTGAGCTGTGAGTGTGTCTGAAACATCTCTCCAGCCTTTGCAGGTGCCACTGCAACTACAGGAGATTTGTTCTCTCCCCAGGTGGTAGCAGGAGGTCAGGTAGGACTAACAACACCCCTTTCTAGATGTGCTAGATGTGTAGGAAAGTTCAAATAGACTGAGTCCTGAATGCCTAAATAGATATTTCCCCATTTTAACCACTGTGCTATCAATGTTTGCAGAGGTGTGTTTTAGGGATATATTTCCATCACAGAAACGTTTTCAGCTGTATTTAACCCTGCTAAATCCTGACTTTTAGCACATGCAGGGCCAGGACAAACTTGGTTACAGCTATGGCCTGCTCATGACCAAGGTCCTGCTTTGAGTGAATGCATGTCTCTGTTTTGGTTTCATATGTGGTATTTGTGTCAACAGTTTTTGGGAATATCAGCATAAGGCACTTTTCTTCACAAAAACCCCCAAAAAAACAACAAAAAAAAATTAGCAATTTGCTGAGTAGTTTTTGGTCTCTGCTATGTTCTGTGTTAGGACCTAGGGCTTCAAGGCTGCCCATCTCAGTGAGTTCCTAACCATACTAGGAGCAGGGCTGGGTTTCCTTGCAGCAACAATCAAACCAGGCTGATTCCCTATCTTTATAATAATGAGCAGCCCAATCAGAAATTCTTTGATGGAAAAAAGCCAAAATCACCACACAACAAAACACAAACAAACAAACAAATAAACCTACTTAAAAATCCCACCCCAAACCCAAAGGTAAAAAAAAAACCAACCAAAACTGCTTTCTCCTCTTCAGCTCTGGGGAGTGATTTCTTGCAGCTCTAGTGCCAGCTGCCAGTATTAGTGCACCAGGAGGGCTGAGGCACTCCTGGCTCTCTACCCACTCACTCTGTAGTAGCTGATCACCAAATGCCTCTTCCTTTTCCCCTCCAGTGCATGACCTCTACCAGCCTACAGAGGTGGCAGGGAGGGATTTACAATCTGATTTATTCACATGTGGATGCAGAGGGCAGATGTGTTATATTCTTTGGCAGCTTGCCCTGTGAAACTTGTATTCCTCTCTAGCCTTTATGGATGAATCTGGTGACAGGTTGGCTGTGTGCTACTTCTAATGCAGTTCTCTGACAGTGGATGGACATAAGGTTCAATGCAATACATCATTAAAACTTTTAACCTTAAATGAAGGAACCCCAAATTTCAAGGATAAATTTGTATAAAATATCACATGCAATTATGTCAAAACACAGCATTCCTGGTTTCTAAAGTGGTGTTTCAGTGCTTTCGGATTTGGAAGGAACATCTTTCAAGGAGCACCAGCAAATAATACGTTTAACATTTGGGGTTTTTAATTAAAGTGCTTCTTGGAAAATGAGCTAAAACGTAGCTAAATATAAGCCCTGTCTGGTGGATGCCCTCCTTCTGGCACAGCAGCCATGCTCTCGCCTGCTCCTGTCAGGCAGCTGAGGAGCGACACATGGCTGAGTCTATCGCGTACCATGAGCGGCTTTTCTCCTGAAGGAGTGAAATGAGTGAAATGAGTTCTTACCCGTTTGGCTCAGCGTGTTTGTTTCCTCAGATGCTCTTGGAGTTTTCACAGTGTTTCCCATTGTGCTCGATAATTCCGTCAGAGTTCTTCGGAACTAAATCAAAGCAGACATTGAAATTTAACATCACAAATAACACCTGCTGTGCCAGCAGATGAGAAATGACCTCGTTTGGGCGTCTCCAATTTCATACAGTTTTGCTTTTGAGAACTCTGGTGTCAAATTCATGCAAGAGTTTTACATACTTGCTAAACTCTCACCACTTTGGTGCTTTTATCAGGGGAATAGCAGAAAACCACAGCTAGGGAAGTTGCTCAGAAGAACATGATGTAGTAAAAGTTTCCATTACCAGTACCTCAGCATAATAGGAAGTAGCAGCAGAGCTGTGCCCATATGGGCATTTCATATACAAAATATTTTTTCAGCATTTGAGGTTCTTAGGCTACAAAGGATCTAATTAGACTTATGTCCCTGGTTTTCAGCACTGTGTGTATATTTTACTGGTTTACTATTGATCACAAAGAACACAGTTTGGTAGGTTTGGGCTTTTTTCTGACTCAATTGTGCCCTCAGCAAATGTGGGCAACTTTTTTTTAAGTAACACCTAAATGTTTGATTTCAAATCAGTCCTCCTGCATAAAGCCAGCCAGTGAAAATTCTTCAGATACCTGTATTAAAAAGTTTTGGTGGATATACAAGAAACAGTATCAGACGATTGTGGAACTAAATAGTGTGAGAGGAGCAGCTCCTTCTCATAACTTTGCTGCAGCCATCCTAATTCTCTCTGAGAGAGTACAGAGAGATAAATATTTTGAATGTGGAAAGTGTATAATGCTATGGTACATTTTCAGAGGCAGAAGACAAAAAGCTATATCTATTAAAAAACTGTTCAATGAAGAAAAATACCACCAGCTGGTGGGTAATTATTTTTTAAGAGTGTATTTCTGTCCGTTGCCCTGTGAAAATGATAACATGAGCTCTAGCAGCATTGTGTGAGCATTCTGCACCTTGTGGCCTTTTCTAGCTTAAATATTTCAGTGATTACTGACTTTGGTGTGCTGCTCATCACTTGCACATGCTAGAGACTTATGAGGGTCAGGCAGGCAGAGAGATGTCCAACTTGAGAAGCAGAACCATGGACATCAGCAAGAATTTATTGCTAATTGTCTTTCAGAATAAGATTGGCAGAATTTCAGTATGTTGATTAATACAGTAAATTTTTAGCATCTTACAGACAGTTTAGGAAGACATCCTACAGAATAAAATGCCGTTCAAAGGAAAGAAAATTCATCCCTTACCAAATGCAAGGAGCTCAGTGCTAGAACAGATGGTAGTGCACAGTTTGACTCCACCTCATCTGCTTTCCAAGCTTCTTAATGCTGTTCCCAAAGGCTCTTTGCTAGAATCCTCTATTTCACTGGCCAAATGGAACATTACCCCTTCGCTTTATGCACTCAGAACTGGCTTGTGGCACATCTGGAGAGTGCAGCTGTGCCAGTGTCTTTCTGACAAGCATCTGACACCGACTTTCACAAGAACAAAAATGTGTTGCCTGATAGGAGAAGTCTAGAAGCTGAATAAAACAGCACCCTTAAATTTAAATAAACTACTTGTGTATTCACATTTTAAAAATAGGTCTCTTTATAGAAAACAAAACAAAAAAATCTTTCTTCATGTAAATGCACCTAAATTTCTAAACCAGAAACCAGAATTCGCTTTGTCAGGCAATGTCTGCTTTCAAGATCATAATTTTCTGATCTAATTATGGGTATTTTTCTGCAAGACCCAATTTTAAGTTGTTGAACGTTTTTCTTACTTGTATCCCATAAAGAACAAAAGGTAAACCCATAGGAGTAGTGCAGCCAGTATTGTGGCTAAAGATATCATAGATGTTCATGGCTCATCTTCAAATTAGAAAAATTTGAAAGAAAAATTTCCTGGGCACAGCAATAGAGTGCTCAACAGGGCTGAAAATGTCAGCCAAGAGAGTGAGATAAATACCTGGGCTGATAAACTCTGCTGAGCTCTGTACCCTGGTAGATGCATTTTTACAGTAATTTAAAAAGGGGGCTCAAATCTTGCTCAGTGTATAGAATCTAAGCTACAGTTGCCAAAAATGTTGACAATTCCAGGTAGATGGCAAGAATAACAGCATAAACATCTGGTGTCCATCTATAATGTTGACACATGCAATTGATATTTAGATGAGAATTGCTTGAATTTTGTGTCCCAAATGTCTGGGGGAAAAAAAAATGAGAGTCCTACCTCTAAGTACCATTTAATGCTGGGTTTTGTTGTTTGAGGGCTGGGACAGCAAGTCATCCTACAAGTGTCAGGCTTGTGACCAGTGGCCTTTTTCCTCCTCCTAATTTCAGGTATGCCTGAATGTCTTTGGAAAGTGACGTGTAGTATTTCTGTGTGGTGGAAGACTTCTGAAAATTTTACTTTAGGCTTTCAGTCTTTCTAAAAGCATGGCACGTTTCAACAAGGCACTTAGATTTTTCTAGACGGTGTCTAAGGATCTAAACTCTAAATGCTGCTTTAGAAGTACCTGAAGTGTTTCTGCAGGGTTGCTTGTACATTATTTGCAATTAAACCACTGAGGCATTAAATACTGGACAACAGGGAAGTTCCTACTTTGTATTTTTGCAGAGCACAGCCTGGTTCCCTTCTGCCATACCAGGCATTGTTGTTCTCAAAGGACCTCTGGTCAACAGGGCACAATGTGCAGCTCTGTGCTGCTGCCTTAGATGTGGAATAATCTGCCTTGTGGAAAATGCAAAGGTTATAAAGTGCTTTCAGTGCAGTGAGGAGCAGTGACGTCTCGGGCTTTGCCGTCATTCGTGTGGCACTTTGCTGTTTCTCATTGCATTTTCCGTGCTCTCTTACTGTCACTACCATGGTAGAATAAATTCCTGAAAGGGACAGAGAGTTCAAGATGCTCTTCAGATTCAGAGCAGAAGTGCTCAGTGAAAATAAAAAAAATTAAAAGCTCTGACTCTTGCTGTTAATTCACTTAGCTGAAGTGACTAAAAGGAAAATGAGACATCAGACTAGGTTTTACTACTAAAGTCACTTGTCATTATACACATGGGCAGAGTAAAGGTTCCTATAGTCCAGTCAAGGGTACTGGAGTGAATTTTCTGAGGTATGAGTCAACCTTCAAATGTTGAAAATGAGACATGGAAGTTTTGTTTGAAATAGGGAAGCAAAAATTGTTTCTGCTTGTTTGCCAGCAATGGCATATCACTAGAGTAAGAATGTACAAAGTAGTATTGCTGTTTCTAGAGTAAGAATGTACAAATTGGTCATATTTCTAAAACAATGGTGTGGGTTGCTCTCAAGTGAGTGATAGAATTTGATGGCTTAAGTAACTTGTGCTTGCATTGAGTTATTGTCAGCACAATACAAATTCATTCCATTGACGCATGATAAATTATTTTGTGGTTTTCTGAAATTTTGAGACACTCTGCAAAACCAGACTTACTGGAAGCTTTAAAGATGTCGTAAACCAATTATTTTCATTGAAATCGATAGAAGAACAGTAAGAGTTTTATAGATTCTAATCTTCTGAAATAACAAATTTGCTACAGCCACTGCATCTCACTTGACCTTATTGAATCATAGAATAATTTGGGTTGGAAGGGAGATTTAAAGGCCACCTAGTCCAATCCTCCCTCTATAGACAAGGACATTTGCAACTCGATCAGGTTGCTCAGAGCCCTGTCCAACCTGGCTTTGAATGTTTACAAGGATGAGGCATCTAACACCTCTCTGGGAAACCTCTGTTTCACTGTCCTTGTTGTAAAAACTTTGTTCCTTCTATCTAAACTTGATGACAGTGTTTGGGGTACAAGTAGAAGTGCCATCCTTCCTTCACAGGAGCAGATAATTATGCCAGATCCAAAGGACTGAGGGTGATGGAGGAAGAACTAAAGAGAAATGATAGACTCTAAACTCACTATGTCTTATCTACCCCAAGCCCGCTGGGGTCCTGAGAACCAAAATCTACCTGCAGCTCTCCTGCTCACCAGCCACCTCCTCAGGCTTGCATGAAAATTTGGTTTTAACTATTAAGATCACATTTGCAGTGTTCCAAGCACTGGTCCTTCCTCTGCTCCCCTTGCCACTTGTGCACATTGTGTCAAGGAAGGGTGGTCACAGGGATGTTTGCACACACAGCTGTTGGGGCTTAGGGATCTTTGCTGGCAAAAGGAACGTGAGGAAATATCTGCAGTCCCGGACCTGCTCTGTGCCCTACATATCAGAACTCTCAGCAGATATGAATTCTTCACCTGTCAAGACTGGAATCCCACTGACCTACATTGTGTGACCCCAAAACCTGTGGTACAATTTTCCCCTTCCGTTCCTGTGTGCAGCACATGTAGCAATAACTTCCTCTAGCAGAATTTGTTCTCTGAGAAAGCGTGCTTCTGCAGCAGTTAAATAGCATGGAACATGTGAAATTCTGCTCCTTGGTGGGAACTTTGAAAAAGTTATATTTAATATGATTGAGAATTAGTTAATAGAAAGAAATGAAAGTAATAAGAGGAATAAAAAGGCAAGATAAGCACATGAATAAAGCCCTTCTACAAGGAATACCGTACACTAGTAAAATTAGAACATTTATCATTCCTGAGATGCTATACCATATTTTATTTTTCTTTCCTGATATTCACATCTATATAGCCAAGGTCTTAAAATTTAATTCTCAATAAATTTCACAGGTAATGTCTGAATCTCATTTAGCTTGAAAATGAAAGCACTGGCATCCTGTTATTTTTCATGAAAGAAAAAGCAAAACAACTTAGATTTCAGAAACTACATATTTTTTTGGTGAATTTTCCTTAATTTATCATTAATCAAAATGAACATCCTTGCAGCTTTGAGGCAGTTGTACCTTTGCACTTAGAAAGAATAACAAAGTAATTCTCATCAAAGTAATTTAGAGACACATGCAAACATTAAACAACACAGAAATACCACACTATCCACACTTCTAACACTTTGAATAAAAAGCCCTAATCTGTGGGCTCCTATTTTGGTTATAGTGAAATGCAGTTTGCTTTAGCATAAGGTTTTGAGCATCTGTCTTACTCTTAGGTTTCAGTAGAAACCTTGTCCTGTCTATCTTTAGTACCACTCCTTATGAAAAGGATCAAGGCAGACTCTTCTATTTCTGCCTTTGGTGGTACTTGAAATCCCCGGTCTGAATCCTGTCATTGTTAATGAAATAGAACACCCTTGTATATAAATAAAATGGAAACATTTGGTCTCGTACGCAATTAATGTAAAATATATCACAGCAGTGATTACCTTTAAATGCTGGGCATGGCATTCCAGGTTGCAGTATTCCTGAGAAAAGCCGTAGTCATAGCACTGCTCTCAGGCTGCCAGCAAGGTTTAGCTGATCAAGTGGAGGAGCAGCCGGTCGAATGAGAGTGTTGTGAAGTTCACGCTGTCATGTAGAGCAGCATTTGCCAAACAGGCCACATACTTCCTCTCTGAGAAATAAGGAAGGCTCAAAGTGTTTGCAACAGATGAGGTTCCTGTTGCAAGTCACTACTGAAGGCACATTTTATCTATGGGCTGAGAAAAACAGGGAGGTTTTCAATGTATTGCATCAGGGCTGGTTTCAGTAGATATAAAAAATGAGAGAAATAGCCCAGTTTGCATTACTTACACAAAAAGGGTTTATTTTCTTTTCTTCTTCTTCTGAATTTATTTATCCAGTAATGCTCATTTCCCAACTGTTTTCTTTTATGCAGTTTTACTATTTTTTTCTGACAGACAGGAAGAGGCACAAAACATTTTTTTCTCCCTTATTGAGTCTGAATAGGAATGCAGCCTTTGCTTTATGCTTCACTCTGTACACCAAATACCTCTGTCTGCAAATAATTGAAGCTTAAGATCAGCAATGAAGAAATATGGATTGAAAGCCAGTCTGTGAAGCCCATTTTCACATTAGCTGTAAAAAGTGCAGAAGCTTCAGGACCTTCCTCATCTTAGTGTCTGAGATGGAGGAACCAAGATACTGGCCTGTTGAATAACCTGACTAAAGGCACTGAAGAATGTTGTACTGTGGGTATGAATATAGAAGTCAAAAGGATTTATTAAGGTTTGCCCTTTGCTCATATAATCAAGATGGGATCTGAAAAACTCCCTAACATAATACAGGAAAATGTTAAAAAACTCTTGACAAACCTAAAGAAAACAAAATAACCCAGCAAGCTCTAGCAGATTTCCCATTTTGCACCAGAGCAGCTCCAAGTAAGTGCTTATGTGGGAGCTGTTGTGTAGCTATTATTGAAACCAGGAAACACTGATCAAATTCCCAAAGCTGTGCAAAAAATTGGTAATGTGGTAATTTCAGGAGAATATTATTTCAATTTGATGGGCTGTAATAGCAGTCTTCAGTTTGAAGGGTCAGGAAAGCACAAGTGGGCTTGATAAACTAATCAGTCTAAAGCACAGCTGCATGGTTACCCTGGCCAGTTATATTTTATTGTAGGACCATCTTGCTTTCTTCAAATCACAAGGATGGGACATGCCTGTCCATTAAAGGCATTCACTGAATTGATGAGCAGTGTCTCTAGAATTACTAAAATATGATGGGTTAGGGGATGTCTGCAGGTGGGAATGGGCAGAGGCAGTGCCTGTTCCCAATCCTCTCAATTCTGAGACTTAGGCTGCCTCTGACAGTCTTTGTGCCTTTACAAGAAGTAAAGTTACATCCTAAGATGCACTTGGGAATGGGACAAGTCTCAGACTTAGCAGGAGAGATTGGTCACACTTAAGGAGAGGTTGGACTTGCTTGATAGAACATGATCTGCTGGAAATCTCAGACACTGTTTGTATCGTGCTTGTAGAGGAACAGATGAGTTTGCAGTGGAGGGTGGTAGATGGACTTCTCCATTTCCCTGCCATTTCTGCCTGCTGCTGGTGGCTGGCTGCTCCTGTGCAAGGATGAGAGCAGATTTACCCTTTTTGTGCATTTAGCTAATACCTTGTGTCAAAAAGGATAATTGATAATTAGTGTTTACATCTAAATGGAAGAAAGTGCTTGTATGAATTAAGTAGGACTTTGTATGTCATCTTAGAAATATTCATATCCTGTTATTCAAGTCACTAACCTGACACAGGCACTCTGTGAGTCACTTGTGAGAGGAACATTGTCCTTGCAGGGCTGCCTCTGATGTCAGCAAAGAGGGGCTTGCAAAGGCTGATATATTAAAAGAAATTTTCCTTCTTCAATTTTTTTTTTTTTTTATGTAAGAAGGAGAGTCTTTGCCTTCCCTCCATTTTATATGGAAATTGCAGTCTAGTAGACAATTATGGAGGGAAAGATGTTTCTTTCTCAGCCCCCCCTTCCATTGCTGGACTGACCTGACCATTCCCTGTTACACTCCTGGCGTTTGCCAGGTGTCTGCCAAATGTTTTCCTAGCTGTGACAGAGACTCCCTGAGCTGTTCCCAAAGCTTTCTACTTCTCCAGGCTCTTGAAGCCAAACTTCATGAAAGCCTGGAAGAATTACATTGATGTCATCACGTAGAGTTCTGCAGCCTTGGGGTCTTGTAAGCACTGGTCACTATGCAGAATTGATTATCTAAGGAAAAACAATGAAGAACAACAGAAAACAAGCTAAGAAAGAAGCAAATAGGGTCCAAATTGAAAACAACTTCTGAAAATAGTTTAAATCCAGTCTGTTAGAAAATAATCTCCTGAACTCATTGGGAAAGTGAGTCAGTGGTTGTTTAGTTGCAGCTTGCTTATTTTTGCAGGAAGGAAAAACAGGATTTAAACAGTATCTTTAATCTGGCATTAACTGAAACTGAAGGCACCCTCAAACAGAAATAAGGTTCTGCTGCCTGTCCATGGAGAATTATCCTTAAGCACAAACTGCCAAGGAGAAGGCCGTGGTATCTATTTCTCTATGTCTCTGAGCCCAGCTTAAATGCTTCATGCAAGATCAAACACAAGCCATGTTTTAAAGGATAGGAAGCACTTGAGCTCAGCAGTCAGGAAATGGAAGAGCCCTGGTTATCCTGGAGGTCAAACCAGATGGTCTGACAGATACTTCTGGCTGGGAACTGTGTGCATCTGAGCCTGGAGAGTGCCTATTTTTAACAAATAAAATATTGCTGTACAGCTGCCTCTTTTGGGAAAGTAGAATTCTCAGGACATTTCCTTGCTCTGACTGTTTGCATTAGATGTCTTTTGATCTCATTTTGGGTGGTGTTACTGTAATTGCTGTTTGCATTGCCTAGAGCATGGTTCAGGGCACAGAGAAGCCTGCTCTGGCTGCAGCCATCAGAGAAACCCCATGCACTTGCAGGGAGTGCGTGTGTTGAGGAGACAAGAAAGAATTTAATTTCCAAGTCAGTTTGGGAAAAAACAAGAGATCGTGATGTGAGGAGAGGAAGCTGCGTTTGGGTTTACAGAGTGTGGGTGATAAAATCTAGTTCCCATAAAGTTTCTAATCATTAGATGTGTTCTGAATAATTTTTGAAATATTTTGCAGAAGTGAGTTTCCAAACTAAATGAGGAATCAAAAGACATTCAGCACTGCAGCTTATCTGGCAATTGTCTTTTCCAGATATGTTGTGAGACAGGTACAGAGTGCAGTGATAGCTCTGTGGTGGGCTGACTCGGGCTGAACACCAGCTGCTCACTAAACCTGCTCTGCCCTCCTCAGCTGGTAGGGGAGAGAAAATAAAATGAAAATCTCATGGGTCAAGATAAGTACAGGGAGAAATCACCCACTGGTTACCAGCACTAATTTATTTTAATTAGTTTAATTTATTACCAATTAAACAGAGCAGGCTAATGAGAAGTAAAGCATGATTATGGCCATCTGGGATTTTTCCATTCTCACTCTTCCTCATAACACTGCAATTATTTCATTTAGACTCCCTCACTACCAAAACAAGGCCACACAAACCAAACAGACGTCCGTATATTCTATTTAATCATCTCATCAGAACAGCAGCAAGAGCTTGTGGAGGAAGAAGTGGGATGGCGAGGATAGCACCAATGAAAGTCTGTTGAGCTCTGATGTCCCAAAAGAAAAGTTTGCAAGAGGCACCAGCCCCAGCTCAGCTGGTCACAGCCTGATAACAAAGTGAGAATTCACCTTCATGTAATACTGATTCATCAGGTTCTCACCGCTGTGAGCTGCAATATTTCCTGGTATCTGAATTTCTACTGTGTATCTGAACCTCTAATATTGAAAAGAGAAATTAAGAAATGCTGGCAATGCTTCTGGTCCCTGAACTAAATAGTACCTGAGGCTTTGACGCCCATTTTCAATGCCATCACTTGTTCAGTAGGTGCTGTTGCTCAACACTGTAAAGTTCCTCCTATTCCTATGAATTTTGGAGAGCAGTGTAATGATGCTGTTGTGGATTGTGTAAAACAGCTGCTACTGCTTCTTCTTTCAAACACTTTCGACTGGGTCTATGTCAAAAATGTCAATGGAACTTCCTCTGTCTACCCCTTCCCCCTTGTTTTGGGTCTGTCTGTAAGGACAGCTAAAACAAGAAGTGTGTGTGGCTTCAGTTCCCTGTAAATCACTTCTAAATGATGCCCCAGTGATGACAAAGTGACTATTGACTACAATTTTATTGTATATGTCATTTTTTAGAGGTTCACTTTCAATAAACAATTCTGCTGGAACAGCAAAGATTTCACTTGTTAGTTTTAAAAGTGAATTATTTAGCTCTTACATTCATGAGTACAGGAGAATTCTTGGGGAATTAAAAACCAGAGGACTAAGAACTAAGAACACAGTGTTTGTTATTCTTGAGCTGATCTCATGATTTTTGGTTTTCTGATTCATGATTCTGTCATGTTGATGGTAATACGGGTGTCGTGTAATGGAAACAAACAGGCCCTCCACTATTTCTGCTTCTGCCTAAGTAGTACTATTTTTTAAAGTACACAAGTCCTCCATTATTGGTTTCTGGGACAAATCACACAAATAAATTATAGTTTTATAGGGAAAGAGAGAACTGCTAAGTGTAGCTCTGTTATTCTCTCTGTTCTGAGCTCACCTGTGAATTCAGTGTTTAGGGAAGATTTCTGTTTAATGTAAAAACTGTAGGCTCAAAAAAAGCAAAAAAACCTTGTTCTAGGCAATACCAGCTTCTATGCTCACTTATTTGTTCCTGAAGGTTTTTTTTCTTACAACAATGAAGAAACAATGACCCTGAATTTTGATATGCATATTTAAAGCAGAGAACTGGTACAGTTTTGCTTACATAACTTCTGCTCTAAGAGAATTCATGTTTCTAAAGCCTGGAACAAATTTTGGATGCACCTTGGAAGGAAACATAATGGTGTCATTTCTAAATACTCTTTGAATGATGCCTTGTGCTTCTCTATCTCCTGCTTCCAGTCCTAGCAAAAATTAAACATGATTAAAAGTAGTAGATTCCACGTATCTTTCAAATCCCAGATGCAAGACTTGCTTCCTGAATATGGATGTTACCAAAAAAGCAAACTGATGAAGTGGCTATTTAGGTGGAAAATGGAAGAAAAAGTACAGAAAAAAGAGCAAATAAACCTGTTGTAACCACTCACAGAAAGAAGAGACAATATCCACAGCCAGATTGAGGCTCCATCAAGCTCTCCTCCCCTAAGAAATGTATTTGCAGAAGTTTGGGGGTTTTGTTTTACTCATTGAGCTTTGACTATACCTACTGCCAGCCTGTTCACATCCCATGCTGTGACATGACAATTTGCCTGCCCAAGCTTTTAGATCTGCCCCTGCAGTAGAGAACTTGGGGGACACTTCTATTCAGAACCTTTTGCAGTCTTTGTTTGCTCAGTACATGACCTCAGGGCAATCTTTCAGGTTGTAGATATCTGAGACAGGGAAACTTTGCACAGCTCTTAAAATCTCCAGGAGGAAACATGATCAAAATCAAGCACACACGAGGATGTTTTGCTTGGTCCCAGTGAATTTTTGGATTCTATATATCATCTGATTTCAGTACTCTTTCCCTACCAAAAACTTGGCCTTTTAAGATGGCAACTTCAGAATTTCCACAGAAACTGACACCTTCAAAAATTGTGAAACTTTTGTAGTTTGGGGAAGTAAAATCCTCTAATTCTTTATTATTTTGTTTTAAATTAATACCATTTGATAAATGGTATTAATACTTGATAAATCATGCTGAGCATGTTCAGATCTGATATGGAAGAATATGTTTGCCAGATTATTGCATAAATATTGTGCAGTCCTGGATTAAATTTTTCTGCTGTATTGAGGTGGCTCATAATTCCTTATTCCTCATGAAATGCAAGGAAGTTCCTTTTCTGAGGGAAGCTGACAAGGTGTGTTATCCCTTTTCAGGTCTCATTCATCATACATGGTTCTCACTGAATGTCCTGGGAAACCACCCACAGATAAGATACTCTCATCAAAGATATTTTTCTTTCTTTCTCATGACCAGCTGAGTCAGTGCATCTAGTCAGCAGCTGGCAAATATCATGGCTTACAAACACAAAATAGGCCTCTGCAAATCCTATGAGAGAATAAAGCCCATTGCTCACTCATGTAAATTGAGTGCTGAAGTGAGGAATAAGACCAAGTGGTGCTTGTTTCTTCTTCTCTAGTTCTTCCACTCTCTAAAACTCAAGATGGCTCTTACAGTGGCCCTGATTAGAAAATTAGGTTTTTCCTTTGCTTATCTGCAACATTTTTCATCTCAATCATTAAGCTAATAACAGTGCTTGTTTTCCCAACCTGTTAAAAAAGAAGAGAAACCTTTCAGGAGGGTGGTATCACTGGAAATTCTGCATGCAGCGAACTAAAAAGATTGTCTTTACTCTCAAACCCAAATTACCTCTTTTCCACTATTTTTGGAAATCAATTTCTCCAGTTATGAGCAATGGAATCCCATTAGTATCAACAGTTCTGCTTGTTTGAAATATAAAAAAATCTCATGGGTGCTGGCCAGGGCTTCACAGAGTTCTTTGGGTTCAGAGGTTTGAGACAATTTCAATTTAAAGATTTGCCGATTGTTTTTTGATTCTTTTTAACTTGCTTTTCAAGACTTGTAGTTATGCTTTCAGCAAATTCAGTAAGTATGTTAATCAGTTCAATAGATTGGGGTCTATCATATCATGCATCTGGGTTGTGGGGTGTTTTAGAGGACAGAGCTAATTTTAGCAGCTATTATCAGTAAACTGATGCAAATGTTTGGAAATTAGTCATTGGAACCATGTCAGCTATTCTAACCTTTCTGTTCTAGGTCAGATCTTATCAGATTTAAACTAATTTATCTGCATTTGAAACAACTAGTTTTCATGTTTACTCAAAAACGTTGTACCATTCTTTCTTATTAAGGATATTTGCTATGTTGGCACAGCTGTAGTGAGAATATAAAGAGTCTGGGGTAGAGACTGGAGCCTGTGCTCTGGTTTTGATCTTCAAGCTCTGGTTAATCTTCTGCAGTTTCCTTTAGTCTTTTGTTCCTACTTCCTCCGTTCATAGCACCTCCAGACCCTCACTGCTCCCTGTGCTAGTTATCCTTGCTTTCCAGCTGAAGTTGATTTACACTCAACGTGAATACTTAGTGCTCATTTGTCCTTGTACAAGCATTGTCCCAAGGTAGAAATAGCTCTTCTTTATGGACATCACACCTGCTTTCAGTCATTTTTTATCAGAGCTTTGATAAAACTCCATTTAGTCTCCTCTTGTAAGATGGGCTCTCCATTCCCTCACAGCACCTTCTTTATATCTGGTCCTGTCTCAATGTTTCTCCTTCCACCAAGGTTCTCAGAAAGATTTGTGATTTGGTTAGAGACATAAAATAGATACTTAGATCTTTTCCAAAATAACTGTGGCAGAGCTGGAAACAGCCTAACTGACCCTTCACCCCTTTGCTTTGATCTTTAGAACTTGCTTATTTTAATTTAAAAACCAGGGTTTTACATTCTGCCAGTGGAAAGATTTTTCTTCTCATCTTTTGTACCTGCACCAGGGAACCAGGTGTTCTGACAATATATATATTGACTGATATTGTGGATTTTTTTCTAGGGAGGCTCAGCTTTTTCTCCAGCATCCATAATTACTACCAGGAGGGCACAGACCCAAGCAGCAGCCCTGGCTGAAGATGTGGGATGCCCTTCATCCACCAGTGAGGAAATTGTAGCCTGCCTTCGCCAGTTGCCTGCCCGTGTCCTCAATGATGCTCAAACTAAGGTACAACATAGCAAAGCAAATGCCATTGGCAAGAAATCAAAAAGTTTCCATTCATGCAAAGCTGTGAGAGAGAAACCAGAAAAAATAATTTAGTCTGAATCCTTGTGAAAGAGGAACTGGACTATTTTTGGTGGAAGGAAGTTGTTGTCCATGACATCCAGCTCTGAGCTATGAATAATCACAATTTTATTCTCCTTTAGACTAAATTCCTTTTACACTGCTTTAATCATGTCTTCTGAAATAAATCTAAAAATTGTTTTTTCCCTCCTTTCAGTTCCCTCTAGCCTGCCCCTGGGTGTTACTCTACTCAGAGTCAAATGTCTGCAGCTTTGATAACAGAACTTACGCAGAAAATGAAGCAGGATGGGATGTCAGTGTTCAGTGTTTGAAGTGGGAGGCTTGTGAAATCTGCAGTATAAATAAATATAGAGATGGATCCTTTACCCACACATGAAAACACCCACCTGCAATAAATTTTCCAATGAGGACCAGCATGGAGTCAATCCCTAGTTTAAAACAACATTTTTATGACTATAGGACCATCATTTCTCTTGGCCTCTTCAGTTTGTTTCACCTACTGAGACTGTCAGCAAAATCAGTTTCCTGCCAATGATGAGTTTGCACTTATATTACCTGGTCACTTGTTCACTTGAAGGGAATCAATCAGTTGAATGAAGCATAAATAAAATAGAATTAAGGGGCAAGCTGAATTAACTGCACAATTCTTGGTTTGTTTTTTGTTTTTGTTTTTGTTTTTTTTTTTTTTTTTGGTTTTTTTTTTTTTTTTTTTGCCATCTTAGCTGCTGGCTATAAGTGGCCCATTCCAGTACTGGGGTCCAGTAATGGATGGAATTTACCTCCAGGAACCTTTGGCTAAAGCCCTGCAGCGCCCTCGGCTTCAGAAAATAGATCTGCTCATTGGAAGTGCTCAACAAGATGGTCTCATCAGCAGAGCCAAGGCAATTAAGGTAGGAAGACACTCACTGTTAATGAGCTGATGGCATCACTATGATTACAGCAATGACTGTAATCACATGCAGCCTGGAGAGATGCTTTTTTGATTTCCACAAGTTGTAAATTATGCTCCACAGAAATATGCAAATGCATTGTCCTTCTCCAGCCAGTCTTGCTCAGGATCACTAATGACATAATAATATGTATTGATTAATATTTCTGTGGGAAATACAAAATGGGTAAGAGACCAGAAGTGATTTAGCATTTATGCTCTGCTGCCTTTAAAATCCTATGTATATTTCAGTCTCAGTGGTATCTCACAAAGATGAAAGCAACTTAACTCTAAATTTCTTCACTGTGCAGCAGGATTAAATCAGCATTTTGAGGTTTTTTTTAGCAACCTTTTTTCCTTTTGTCTCCTAGAAGTACATTTTCTTGTAAAGATGATTCTGAGTATGGGCTAGCTGTTATAAGGAGCAGCATGGCCTGATGTGTGGTCTCAGGTTTCTGGACAGAAACTGGTGAAAACAAAAAGAATTTCATCCATGATATACTGTCTGTTGCTACCTTGCAACAGGAGTGTTGCAATACT
This sequence comes from Setophaga petechia, assembly GCA_024362935.1. NCBI lineage: Eukaryota > Metazoa > Chordata > Aves > Passeriformes > Parulidae > Setophaga > Setophaga petechia. Next base: position 17,659,401 of record JANCRA010000011.1, read on the forward strand.
TCACCTCTTAGAAGGCACTGAGATGTCCCAGCTTCTGGTAGCCAATAGCACATAGACCAATTTAACTCAGAATTAATGGCCCACCTGAATTAAAGTTCATATTACTTGTTTACTCTCTGTCAAAAATTTCTTGCTCTTTTGTAATTTCTTTTTCTCTTTTGGAATCAATTTCAAGAGAAAGTAATGGGAGAAAGATACAGACGATATAATGTGATGTTGCAGGCCTGCAGATAGTAATCAAGACCCTGTGAAAGTGGAATAAACCTCAGTGACCTCTCTACAAGTCCTGTGATAAAAACAAGGAAGTGAAATTCTTTCCTTTACCACTATTTCTGCATATGACAGTTGTCTGCAAAATTGAGATGAAGTTCCATATTGTAATAAAAATTTTGCAACAAATCATGATGTTGATGAAAGGCACAAGTGCTAAATCCCAGCACTGTCAGATTGAAATGAAAAGAAAAACACTTGCAACTTAGAGTTCAGTAGAAAAATGTTGCCTGTCCAAGAATAAAACTGGAAATATCTTTTTTTATTTAAAGGCTTGCAGAAAATAAGATTGGAAGGGAACTCAGTAAGTTGGTGCAACTCAACTCTAAGAAAGGATCAGATCTACTGATGGTTTTTAAAAATTTCCCTCTATTTCTATTTTCCTATGGCTTCAGGATTTTAGGACTTGAAGGAATATGAATGCTTTGACCAGTCTACATTCCTGTCTGGGTTGTTTTCTTAAAGACCTGCTGCGAGGCTGAAGTTTCCTGATTTCTCCCTTGTCGACACAGTTGGGGTGTTAATTGTTGTGAAACTCAATTGCTCCTTCCATCACTGAGCTACTTATGAAGATGCAGTCTCCAGGTTCAGCAGCATTTCCGTGTGCTGGCCATGACCATGTATGGTTGCAGTAAATCTGATTATGAAGTCCTGAATAAGCCACAGACATATTTAGCTACAGTGGCAAAATCTAGTGCAGATGGTGGTTGTTACTTGGAAGTCTGTACCCCATTTCCTCTGTCTAAATGTCATAAGAGATCTTTAACCTGTGCTAAATGTCCTGTCTCCACAACAGACCTCAAAGAAGGATTTGAGACAATCCACCCTGTATCCCAATCATCCACATAATTAATGTTAAGGGTTCCTTTGAGGTAAATCTCACTTGCACCTCTCTAGGAATGGCCAAAGCTGGTTTTACTGGTACACTAAGGAGTGTGGGAAGGCTTAGCTGATGGACAGAGCACTGGACTGAACTTGGGAAACCAAGGCATAATTACTAGCTTGCCTTTGACAACAACCAAAGTATTTCATCTGTTCTAAAAAGAGGGAAGTAAACCTTCCCTGGGGTGAAAATTCACCTATGGCTGTGCTCCTGCTCTGCAGAGAGAAGATCTATCGATGTATTTCAGTGAACAAACAGCTGAAAGGTGCTCTGACAAGCCTATGGAATTGGCAAAGTCCTAATTTCCTTCTTCTTTAGGATGGCTAAAGTCAGTTTAGACAGTGCAAAGAGTGAGGGGCAAAAACATTTAAACCTACTGGCTTGCTCCACCAGTTCCTGGGAATAACTGTGCTGGGAAATTCTGTCAAGGACTTGTTCTATTAATCCTGATTTCTCTTAGTACTGATCCTGTAAATGGTAAGGAGACACTTTGAGCCATTTGGATGCAAGCAAGCTTGAGACATGATGCAAATCTTATCACCTTAGACTGAAGTTGCATGCAAGTATTATAAACTCTGCACTCTTCACATAGAAGTGAGAGTGAAACTCTAGGTTGCAACCAGACCAGAAGGTGGAAAATCCAGTTGGCACCGTGGTGTTCTGTGGGATCTTCCTGGCCTTGGGTGGCTCTGGGTGTCCCTCTGCTCCTGCTGAAACACTGTGCTCATGCCTATTAAGGTCTTTGCTATGAAAAATGAAACAGAAAGACAGAAGGCACCACTTATGTGCTAGCAAAACATTTATGTTCAATTTGCTTACAATTAAAGGCTGAGGTCTCTCAGTGATGTTTGCAGCAGAGAGTATGCTCATGAAATGTCCATTTTATGGCATTCACTGAAATGCTTATTCATGTGAACTGAGCCAGATTCATCACTTCTGGAGCACTTCCTACTCATGCCCAGTGCAGCAATCACAAGGTTGAAACTAAGTGGGAAACAAAGAAGAGTTTGTTAAGGGAATGGCAAGTGGTACCATAATGCACTATTATGTGACATGGAATGGTTAAGCCTGAAGCCATTCACTGCAATTCCCGTGGCACACCTTCAGGGAATATTAGTTTTGAGCAGTCATAGATTAGGGCAGCTGAGCAGAAACCTGTAGAAATGTTGATTTCAATTCCCAACTGGACAAAAATTTTATCCCCGTCCTATATGTGATGGTCAGGTGGGAGGACCTAATGGCATTAAATTTATGGATTCACTCATGCTGCTCTATATCTGTGTTTATTCCTTTCTGCATGGAGGTCAGTATAGCCCTCCATATGTTAAGCATCTACTACGTAATCTCCACATTGCAAGGATTTAGTTGAAAGACTGAGGTTGTATTTCATGTCTTTCCTTTCTTTCCCTCCTTAGTGCAATCTAGTTGGATGCAGAACCCAAATCCAGGACATAGGGGAGTGGGTAGATAAAAATCTAGTTTATTTACCTCATGTAAGCAAATGGATCTGTGCAGAGCAGAACTACCATCCTGCAATGTATTGCAGTCAGTTAATTTCTTTATGGAAAAAGGTATTCAGCAATATACAATAGGTGATAGATAGGTGTATATTTGTTGTAATGACCAGGGAGAAGTGTCTCCATAAACACCATCAGTGAGGAGAATGGGCTGAACTCTTTACTTCATAATGAAATTAGTTAGAAATCTTGGAAGACTCTGCTGAATGGTGGCAGGTCTTTCCCCATCTTTTGTGACAGTGTTTGTCAGAAGCCATTTAAGCCCTAAGGTCTGTACATACACTTCTAGCATTATCACTGGTTCAGTTTGCTAAAAAAGTACATTTTTCCCCTTGGAAGATGTAAATATTTGATCTACCTACTGCTACAATTTCTTTTTAAGTAAAACACTGGGCCAGTTCTGCTCATATGCTCCATAAGCTATTCTGCAGCAACAAGAACAGTAAGCAGTATTTAACTCATTATTTAGGCAATGCTTATGATGTTTTTGAATCATCAGAAAAGTAGAAAGGAGTGCATCTGCTACCTTTAAATATTTTCTTAAATAATTTCTTAGAAAACTCAACTATAACTTTGAGCCAATTCCTAATGCTTCTTTAAAGGTTAGCAAAATGTAAATTATTTTACATGATGTGCAGCTGTTTCTATTAATCTGGTAGCAGCTGTTCTATCTACTATGATATGAAAATTGTTCCTTGGTCATATATTTTCTAATGGGAACATATGTTGGACATGAAAAATCAGTTGAACTGAATCAGTTTCTGAGAAGTTAAAATATTTTCTTTTTCATGTTGAATGAATTTTATTTTGAACATATTGCTTTGGTTTTGGCTATCATGTTTAAGTCATATGTTTAAATTATACTGTAGCCAAAGCAATGCTTGAGAAATTGTTTCAGGTTGTGCTCTTTTAGTGCTGTTTGAGGGGTAAAAATTCTTACTATCTTAAAAATGCTAGTTCTGTTTATCATCCATCTCTGCCTGTTGAGCCCTCTTTCATCTGAGTCAACACGTCTTGACGGCCCCACAATGTTAAAAATTATTGCTGAGGAAACTCTGAAAAATTGCAGTTTTGGGGCATTTTGAAGACCACAGAAACCTCTACATAGGCACAGTGAATCACAGATTGTAGAACAGAATCATAGAATACATTGAGCTGGAATGTGCCCTTCAAGATCATTGAGTCCAACCTGTGTCCCTGCTCAAGAATCACACCCTGTGTCTGAGAGCATTGTGCAAACACTTCTTGAAATCAGACGAGGATTAGTGCTGTGACCGGTTCCCTGGGGATCCTGTTCCAATGCCCAACCACCCTCTGGGTGAAGAAACTTTCCCTGACATTTAACCTAATCCTCCCCTGACACAACTCCAGGCATTCCTTTGAGTCCTATCACTCTTCACAAGATTGAAAAGATCAGTGCCTGCTGGTCCATTCCCCTCACAAGGAAATTGAACTGCAATGAGGTCTCCCCTCAGTCTCCTTTTCTCCAGGCTGAAGAGACCAAGTGACCTCAGCTGCTCCTTATATGCCTTCCCCTCCAGACCCTTCACCATCCTTGTGACCCTTCTTTGAATGCTCTCTAGAAGCTTAATGTCTTTTTTTATATTGTGGTGCCCAAAACTGCACAAAGTCCTTGAGGTGAGGCCACCCCAGTGGTGGCAGAGCAGAGCAGAGCAGGAGGACATTCCCCCCCTTGCCCTGGAAGTTCAGTGTAATTGGCAAAATTCCTTTGAGTTCTGTGCTCAGGTCATTAATGAAGATGCTGAAAAGAGCTGGGCTGAGGATGGAGCCCTGTTGGTCCCACTAGGGACCAGTCACGAGGCTGCTGTCACCCCATCTCACACCCCCTTGGTGCCTGACCCATGACACAGATGTTCACCAATCATGTATCACAGCTATTCAGGTGAAAGCTGGACATTTTGTCCAGAAGAGTTTTGTGAGAGACAGTATCAAAAGCTTTGCTGAAATCCAATGAGATTGCATCTACTGCTTTCCCAGATCAGCTAGGTGGGTTGCCTTGTCATAAAAGGAAATCAGGCTTAATATGCAGGACTTTCCCCTTTTGAAGCTGTGCTAACTGAGAGCAATGACTGTGCTGTCTTTCAGGTGTTTTTCAATACCTCCCAGAATAATCTTCTCCATAACTTTACCAGACACTGAAGTGAAATTGCCAGGCCTGTAGTTTCCTGGGTCCTCCTTGTCCTTCTTGAAGACTGGGACAATGTTTACCAACTTCCAGTCAGCTGGGGCCTGTCCTGATTCCCAGGACTGCTCAAAAATCAAGAGAGGCTTTGGAATGACATGAGCCAGCTCACTGAGGATTCTCAGCCGAATCTCATCAGGCCCTGTGGAGTTGTAGGGATCCAGCTGGAGCAGCAGATCCCACACAATTTCAGAGTCAACTGGGAGTTGATCATTCTCAGTCAGGGTCTTCCAGCTCAGGGCACTGAGGCCCTCATGGCCCATAATCAGTGTTGAAGTCAGAGGTAAAAAACGTATTGAACATCTCTGCCTTGTCCATGTCCCCGTGGGGGAACTGACCATCTTTATTCAGGAAAGCGTTAATGTTATTTCTACACTGCCTTTTTTCATTAATATATTTGAAAAAAAACTTTTTATTGCCTCTCACATTCCTGGCAGCTTAACCTCCACTTAAGCTTTGGCCAAATGAATTCTCTCCCTACAGTGGCAACCAGCATTTCTGTATTCTTCCCATGTCACCTGACCTTGCTTCAGCTGGGCCAAGACCTTCCTTTTTTGCCTTATTTCCAAGACAAGGTCCCTGTCCAGCCAAGCCAGCCTTCTGCCTTTTCTCCTTGACTTCTGACATTAAATACCCAAGGCCAACCACACTGAGTCAGATCAAAGGGCTTTTCAGCACAAAATGCTGTTTTCAGCAGTGGTTAAAGGAGGCTGCTTGTAAGATTAGGGTAAGCAAATCTGATACTTCTGGTAAAAGCTCCCCAAACCTCTAGCACTTTACAGCTCAGGGACTTCCTATCTTGAACTGATCTTTCTGTATTTAATAACTATCAAATTATTTTTTTGTTTTTTTTTTTTTAATTCAAAAAATCATTGGTGAAACCTAATTTTCACCAATTTTTGGCATTTACAAAAACATTTGGCAGGGAGTTTGTCACCTTAGCCGTATGTTGGTGTATGATGATCCATCTCCTTTGTGGTTTTCAACCATAACCTTAATTTGATAATTGACCATTGATGAGAGAGTGATGGATAAGTTCCTAGGTTACATAATCAATACCCTAAGGTTTTTTACTTTGTTTCTCTCTGCTTTAAGTATCCATGACAAGAGTAGAACAAGTTAACAAATCCCTTTTTAAAAGCCAACAAAATGAAAGCAGTGCATGACAGTTGCTTGTATGGGTTGATTTATACACAAGAGATTGGGCTTTACTCTGCCACAGAAAAAATATCTTTTCTTACACACAACTGCTAACCACAGTCTTCAAATGAGAGATTCTTAATTAAACAAAGCAATGCTTCTGCTGGTTAGTAGGAACCCAAAGTGATATGTGCCAAAGCTGTGATGGAAAAATTGCTTTTGAATTCAGTGAACTTGCAGTCAGGCCTTCAGTGAGCATTTCTATTTCCTGCAGAAGAATATGTGTCCTTGCTGATTTTAAGCTGAATGATTTTGCAGGCAAGAGTGCTGTGCAGTTTCATATGTGGCATTTGTGAACATGAGGTGATGTGTGAGGGGCGAGATCCCCATCTTTTTTGGAGTACAGCTGAATTACTTAAGCTGGCACCACATGACTCTTTCACATTGCATGGGCCAAAATCCAGCAAAAGAAGAATCTATTAAAAATACAAGGCAAATTGCCAAGATCTTCCCGGACCTTGGGATACTTGGTAGAGTTTTCAAATCTCTCAAAGTCACTTATTCAAAATGCACAGTGTTAGAATACTAAGAACAAACCTCACCCTCAGCACATGGGAACTTATGTTCCACCTTTAATTTCTGTGACTCTACTGAAAAGGTATAATTCCATCTGTACTTTCTGTATAGGGTTGTGGAAAGAGCTTCTAGCAGCATGATGAAAACCAGCTGTGAGCCATCAAAATAATATATTAAGTAAAGCATCTACAGTAACTAAACTGGGCAGACACTGGCCTAGTTTGCATCAAATAATAGAGGTGGTTTGACTGCCCAAAATAATAGAGGTGGTGTGTTAGATCTTTTTCTCTGGGGTTCTTATCCAAGTTTCAACCAATATGCACCTGTATAGTGCCCTCTTTAGAAAGGACTTCATGCACAGAAAAGTTCAGGGTATATTTTTTTTTTTTTTTTTTTTGTTTTCATGAAGTTGTTTTGTTTCTGAAATTAAAATAGTTTTTTTTAAGTGAAAAGTTTCATTGGATAGCAGAAAAAACTCTCAAAGAAAGATATGTTGAAAAATTCCAGCAGTCTTTAGCTTTGGTAAAAATAAGTTTGGCATAGAAGGTGGTCATTGTGACATGGGCTCTTTGCTCTGGGGAACTTGCCTTTATGTTAGGAAAGGTCACAGTTCTCAGGAAAATGGGAATTTCCCTGTTGGTTTCTCTGAAAGGCCCTAAGGGTTATGAAGTTTGATAATCATGGCTGTTCCCTGCATTGGGAGTTGAAGGAATGGAATTTCTCTTCCAGGTCCAAGGCAGATATTATTCCAGAAGAGACCCAAATAGAGAACTTGGAGCAGCCATGTTCCTTTGTAGGTGTTCCCAGAAGAGGCAGAGTGACATAGCCATGAAATGGCCTACACAGCATGTTTGCTTTCTGTAATTTTCAAAGGAGAAAAGCAGTAACTCCCTCTCTCCCCGCTAGTTTTCCTTCATGGAGATCATCAGAAAGGCAGCCCTGGACAGACATGCAGTGGAGGATTGTCCCTGGGAACCCCTTCTTGTGAGAGCCAAGATTTCTGTACTATTAGAGTCCATTGGCACAGCTTGGTACCTATGATTTGGACCCACTAGATCAGGGTTTCTGTACTACTGTGTGTCCAGAGGAAGCCAATATTTCTCATTGGTGACAATTTTGGGAAAGCAAAAGTAGGATTGTCCCCTTCTCAATCCCCTAGGAATCAGAGATCACAGCAGAGAGGACTTGTTCCAGCAGAGGGAGATCTGAGCCTACATTGTTCCTAAAAACTTTATCTTTTGGTTTTGTTTCTGAATTCCTTGTATGCACTTTTTTCTCAGAAATTTGAAGAAAGTCAAGGAAGAGCCAACAGTAAAACAGCCTTTTATCAGGCCCTGCAAAATTCTCTAGGAGGAGAAGAGTCCAACTCATTCATTGAAGATGCAGCTACGTGGTATTACTCCCTGGAACACTCAACTGATGATTATTCATCCTTTTCCAGGGCGCTGGAAAACGCCACCCGGTAAGAAAGTCATCCTAGTACAATTGTGTGATTGGAGTTGAGCAAGGCTTGTTTTGCTTATCTAAAGTGTGTATTAATATTCTGAAAAACTTGAAAAATTCTTATGTAAATGAACAAAAAATGGGGAATATGATTTCATTTTCTCTGAGGTTTCCAATGTCATTGGTAAACAGAAATTGAACTGATTTTTATGCCTTGTGAAAAGTTTGACATGTCATTCTAGAACTGGGTATTGAGTTCAGACTACTAATACTTCTTTTGCATTTTCATGTCATAGATGTCTGGGTTGCTTGCACACTGTGCATCAACAGTTCCTTGAATTGTCTCATCTCTATGACAGTAGAATTAATAGTCTGCCTTTTATTCCCAGTCTCCTAATTATACAGTCAGATACTTTTTTCTGATGGTCAAATTTGAAAACTTTGACTTCAGCAATTGCAATAATATTTTTTTTAATTATGAAACCTGCAAAATACATTTATTCACAGTGTCAGGCATGACTTGAAGCCATTTCCTCTTGCTTGTTACTTTGGAGAAGAAACTAATCATCACCTCACTACAACCTCCTTTCAGGCAGTTGTAAAGAGCAATAAAGTTCTTCCCCTTGAGCCTTTTTTTTCTCTCCAGGCTGAACACCCCCAGCTCCTTCAGCTGCTCCTCATCAGACTTGTGCTACAGCCCCTTCCCCACCCCATTGCCCTGCTCTGCACAGGCTGCAGCACCTCATGCATGTCAGCAGAGGAATGAGCAACTTGCCTGCAGTAAATGCACTCCCATCCTTTGCATTGAAACATTGTATGGACCTTTGGGAGGTGGAAGTTGGAAACTTCCTGTTTTCTGCCTCTGACCACATTCAGGGACTGGATGTGGAAGTGGAACAGATTTTCCAGAAATGAATTGAAAAATTATTTCCCTATTCTCGTCTCTGCTTTATGAGCACATTCATTGTGAAAACTCTTTACTTTTCAAATGTGATGTAGCATATAAACTGGTGACTTGAATCCAAATGGGCCTGTCCAAGACGTTCCACCTGTATTCTGAACTGAGACACCAAAGCTACAGGCTCCTGGTGTCTGCACTCTCAATGTTTTCTGTCCCACTGTGAGCCTCTCCACAACACTTCAGAGACAGGATTTTCCTTTTATTCCTCCATCAGAGCTGCAGAACATTGCTCTGGGAGAGCCTTAGGGAGCAGGAGAGGAACAGAAGCCAAGACTCTCTGGGAAACATCTGATTCAAAAAGAGGACAGTCATTTCTGGGTGGTCCAGGTGTGCTGGTGCACTGAGGTCATGGAGGAAACAAGCCACAGGGTTGTGGGCTGAGCTTTGTGCCATTTATCAACTCACACATCTTGCCACATTTAATTTGTCCTCCTTTGTAGCCTGTCCCAGGGATGGCCTCCCATCACCATGGCACTGGGGCCATTGCCTGCAGTACATGCAGAGGCACTGTGGTTCATGGGCATCAAAGCCAGAACTTGTCTTCAGTCTCCTTCCATCACCACTGTTACCCCTGGGGGAATATTCTTTAGATCAGTGAGGTTTTAAGCCATAATAAACCACTGTACAATTTACATTTAAACCATTCTTCCCACCCAGAGAACCCTCTGTAAGGAGCTGTTTTAACACAGGGCTGTCACATTTGATCACTGGCATTCAGCCCAGGGCTCAGTGTGGTGCAAACATTGACTTTTGCAAAGCTGCAAGGGCTGGCACACCACACATTCAGGGAAATGGGATACACCTCACGTTCCCAGCAGGAGTGGGATACACCACACATTTCCAGCAGGAATAGGATACACCACGCATTTCCAGCAGGAATGGGATACACCAGCAGCTCCTCAGGCTCAGCAGCCTCCTGGGTGTAGGGATTACCTGCTCCTTTATGATATGAGGCAAATACCTTGGCTAAGGAAAGAAGTGAATGGTTTATTCCCGGCCAAGCAAAAGGATGAATAGTGAGACAAGGGCATCTGATGATACTTTGCTTTTCAAACACTTTGGAAATTACTCCAGCTACAGCAGGAAGTGAGGTGAAACAGTAGGTGCAGAATGAGAGTCACCTATATCAGCATCAGATATGTGGTGGAGAAAACAGGTTTTTTGGGTTTTTTGATGTTTGGTTGGTTGGTTTGGTTTAGGTTTTTTCTCCTTAGTTTTGTTTCTTTGTGACAAAAAACTTACTACCAGCATAGATGTGTAAGCCAAGAAAAGTTTTATGTAAGGAATTAACTGCTAAAGTTTTAACAGGATTACAAAATGTGATAAAGCAACATAAGTGGTTGGTATAAACTATATATATTGTGCATATTTTGTAGTTTTAAATTAATTCTACTTTTATATTTGTTTTAGCTGCAATTTTCTGGTATTTTTTCCCAAGTGTAAAATTAGTTTAATTTTCTTTTTCTTTCCTTTTTTTTTATTTTTTTCCTTTTTAAAACTCTGGTATTCCATGCTTGTAAGAGACAGGCATTTCATTTTTGTGGTTACTATGCATTTAGGGTTTTTTTTCTACTTCCTCAAAATAGCTGACTTTTTTCCCGCCCACAGAACCAACTGAGAATCCATTTTAAATGGAGAAATGTAACTCAAAGCATTTCTTGAGAGCTATTGCTCTCCCCAGACTCCCTGGTTTTCAAAGACCATCTGCTACTCTAAAGCCCCATGCTGGTAGGCATGTGAAAAGCAGTAATTTTTGTTTCATTTGGGTGTTGTCAACCATAACTCTCAAAGAGTCCTGTGGTCAGTGAGCCCAAAGCTTGTGGTCTCACAGATGAGCTTAAAATAAACTCTGCTGAACCAAGATAGCTACCCAAACTGTGCCTTTCATAACCATTCCAGTTAAAAATAGCAACGTGTTTTCATGCTTCTCTGATGCCATTTGTTCTTGCACCAGTGGGTGTTTTTTTGTTTTTTTTTTTTAACCTACCAAGTCTGAAGGAGAAGCTGCTGTTTCAGATTCACTAAATTGAGAATTGAAACCTCCCAGTTCCTCAGCAGAAATGTTTTTGTGCACTCACCTAGGTAAAGGTATATAAACACCCAAAGCACGTGCTGAGTCCTCAGGCACAGGAAGGGTGGGGATTGGGGGTGCATGTGTATATAATATCGCCTTGAGGAAACACAGTGAGATTTACTGCAGTCAGGTCTCCTCTCTTTTACCTGCCCCTCTTGAACCACTCATGTTTCTGCCAGCTACTGCTCACCCCACCTTCCAGCACCCCTTCTTGGGGCAAAGGAAGGTAGGAAGGTTTGGATACATTTGCTTCACCTGTACCTTTTAGACCTGGTGTTAAATTGACCATTTGACTTCCTCTTGCACTCTTATTGGTTAATCTTTCCCTCCCAGACATATTGTGCCAGGAATTCCATATTGATGAGCCCTGCAGGTTATCTTCAAAAGTGGTCTCTTATCTCTTCCAGTTCTGGAAACTCTACCCAAGAAATCACACAGATTCAAATTCAGAAATTGTATTACTGATCCTTAAACCAGGAAATACATAAGACCTCTTATTAGATGCCATCACAACCTTGGGGTACCAGAAAGAACTTTAAATTACTATAAGCATTATCCCTTATAAACTAGACTAAAGTGAGATTGGTTTTTTTTGGGTTTTTTTGGTTTTTTTGCCAGGATATTTCTTATGTGTCAGATCTGGTTGATTTACTATCATTGTTCAGCACTCCATAAAACAGCACTTCTAGAGAATTCTAAGTAGTATTAGTCTTGTAGAGGGTGAATGTGGTTTCCTTCAGTTGATTTGAAGACAGAGATATGAGCTGGTTTGGAAAATTAAAGTAAACTATCAAGATAGAGAGAGATCTGTTGCTTGTGGGGGTTCTTTCCTTTTTTCCTTTACACTACTGTGTCTGTTCTCTGCACCTCCTTTTTTAACAGTGACCAGTTTATCACATGTCCCATCATAAACATGGCGAGTTACTGGGCTGCTGCCTCTCAAGGAAATGTCTTCATGTACCACGTACCTGACAGCTCCTCACAGAGCAGGTAAGGAGATGGATTTTATTTTTTTTCTTGGATTTAGAGTTTGTAAAACCAGGGCTGACTGTTTAGGCATGCTGTGGAATAAATGAATAGATGTAGATATGTCAAATAAACAGTTCAGATGAGCAAAGGAGAGATTGGTCTCTAATAAATTCTTTACCTTTACAGGAATGCTTTTTCTGAACTGAAGCACTTCCCATTAGATATCTAAATTGAGTTTCCCCTTTCCAACTTACCTATCCTGACCAGTTCCAAAGCTAGCCTTTCAGATTCCTACTCTGCATCTGATAAACCTCCCACAAAGAATCAGAATTTGGTCCAAGTCATCAGGAGTCCATGGTTCTCAAGATAAATGGGGTGTCATTTTCTAATTACTCAACATTAATTCAACACTGCCCTTTTTTGAGATCAGTGCAGTTGTACTCCAGTTGTACTGACTGGCCTTCAGTGTGGATGAGCTCAGGGATTTATTCCTTCCTGTGCCAGCACTGTGACTGCTGTTCTGCAGACAGACTGTCTCATGGGAAGAAAAATATTTTTGCACACAAGCATTGGTGGACTCAGGCTCTGTGTCATCCTTCATTTTAGAAGCTTACTTGAAAGATTGTCAGCTGGACAAGCTGTATTATATTTTAGGCAGAAGGGCCTAAGTGACTGTGGGAGATGCAATGTCTTGTTGGGCACAGAACAATCTGGTAGGCAGAGGCCTTTAAGGTGACCTTCCCTGGCTTTATTTTAGACACAGCCTTTCGCAGAAGTCAGGAAGAGGTGCTGATGTTTGCAGGCAGTGGTCAGCACTTTGGGCTGCCCTGTGACTCACCAGAGGGGCTCCTGCTCTCACAGCTTGGTGACCAGAAACTGCAGCAACAGTCGCCCCTTCTGTTCCCTGAATCCCCACAGCAGGGCAGGAAAGCACACAGGGATGATTATCCTCATACTGTTTCCTTATGAGGAGGCCATGCTTGTTCCCAGCCCCCTGGTCTGCCCCTCACCTCTCTCCAGGAAGGCTTTTTGAGACCTTTTCCTTGTTTTCAGGCTTCCTCAAAAGGGCTTAGGGGAGTGATGGTGGATTCCTATGGCACCATTTGATCCTGTGAAGTTCCCTGCAAACTGCCTGGGTTTTTTCCCTTCCTGATAGCATAATGAAAAAGCAATTGAAAGAAGCCAGCCCAGATCTAGGTTACAGATGAAGGCCATTATGCTCTGTAACACAGGCTTGCTTTCTTTTTAACTGAGAAGTTAATCCTCAGGGAGCCGTTACTTCTCTGGCAGCTCCAGCGGGAATGTTCACAGTGTTCCATTTGGCTACTGATAGGCCCAGATAAGTGATTTTTACAAGGCTCCAAACAGGGCTGAGCTATGGTATGCCAAAAATCCAGCCACACAAAAAGAAAAGATGTGTTCTCAAATGAGCCAGCAAGTTTTTTCTTGCTTTGGAGAATGATAGTGACCCAGCCATCTACGATTAGATCTTATTTGTAAGTAGATTAAATAGTACTTACACAGCTTAGACTCCACTGGCTTTGAGGCAGTGATTTTGAATTGATAAGAATTTTCTCTTCTATCCATCCTTATTTAAGATTTCTCTTGTCCTGATGTAATTTAGCTCTCCTCACACTCTTCTGTGCAGCAATAGTTTACATAGCACGCAGCTACACATTGTAATTATATTTATGTTGACACTGGTGTTCTAGGTGAATTACTTTAACTTTAGTGCAAAAGTTATTGGTTTGCTTTTTCGTAACCCTCTTTAAAAGAACAAACAAAGCCAGAATGCTGTCTGAACCTTGCAGGAACGTGAGGCAGAGCCTCAATTGCCTTAAGTTAAGCCACTTGCAACAAGAAATGGCCCAGCTTGATATGCTGCATGGCATCCTTACTCCTTTCATCTTTATTTATCCTTAAGTGCCATTAAAATAAATGCTGAAAAAAAATGTTTGAAAAGCAAACACTTTTACAGAAGTTGCAGAATTCAGCTTGCCTGTGTATGAGAGGATCTCATTTGTCACTACAACGTGTCTATTTATGAAATGATACCCTCATTTTCCCAAGGGACCCCATACTAGGTCCTCTGCTGAATACACTGCAAGTATTTTGTTTAAATATTATCATTCATTCATTCATTCATTCATTCATTCATAAATTAATTTTCCTTTATTCTTCATCTCACTTTTGCCATGTCACCTTCTCTAGAGCATTCCCCCTCCATGCAATGGAGGTGCATTGCAGCCCCACTCATGCCAGTGCTGTGATGCTGTTGAGGGAAGGAGCTTCAAATGGGAGAGTGACTCCTAAAATGGAAAACCATCAAGAATCTGGAACAAAAAAACAGTACTTGTGAATATTATCAGCAATTTATCTTACCAGACTAAAGCCAGTGATATCCATGAAACAGCCTTTGAGTAGAATATATAAACTAATCTTGGGGAAAGATCTGGCAACCATGTCCCCAATTTCCATGAGACTTCTGTAACCATTGGAACAGAGTCCTGAAAGTTCTCAAGTTCTTCTTTGAAAACTGTGACTCCTAGGGGGGGAAGCAGAGGTATGTACTCGCCCAGTTAAGCTACACCCTAGACTGGAAGGCAGGACTTGTGGGTGTGAACTTGCTCAGCAGAAGTGAGAATTGAACCCTGCAAACATTCTGTTAAAGGCCTGAGTAGCAGAACCCTGTTACAGCCATTTCTTTGGCTTAATGAATGCAATAGTCAAAATATGATTTGCCCATGGTAGTCATGTACAGGGCATTCTGTGAGTGCACACACTAAATAAGATCTCCTCATTCTTTGTAGCTGGAGGAAAACCTCATTAGACATTCCTATCACTCATAGGCTTTTGACAGAATAATGATTTCTCAACCAGTTTGCTGAGATATAAACATTCACTTGTAAAAATGAGAATTTTTATAGTGTTATGTCTACAGGGTAACATAAAAGAAAAAATAATGAGGGTTTTTTACTTTGGTGTCTAAAATGTGCCTAAGAAGTCAGTTTACATGGGAGATGGACTTTCTCTCTTTCTGTTTGCAATCTGTATAATAAAGATGATGATAATATAATTATATATCATCTATAAGAATTACTAATGGTTACCTCACAGAAGTATTAGAAAGACTACATTAAAATAATGTTTATATACTTACAACAGTGGAAGACTATTTACTCTTGGACAAAATATTCTGTCTGGGAAAATAACCATTCACTAATTAGATAAGGCACCCTATAGCAAGACATTTTTCAGTTTCTACTTTGTCACCTCTCTCCTACTTTATGGGTCTCCCAAAATGTAACAGAAAAGGGAGTTAAAATGCAGGGATGAAAGAAGTACTGGTATTTCCTTTTGTTTCACTTAATAACTAACAGCAAAATAAACAAGAGGGAGGGAGAAGTCAGCCAGTAAAGACAGATTCAACCACGATGATGCAAAGTAGACAAAAAATTATTAAACAGGGAGGGATTTTTGCCAGTAAAAGTAAATTATCCAAAGTTTGTCTCTCATCTGGATGTTTCTAAAATGTACACACATATGCACACACATTCAAGCTTGTGTAGATACAAGGGTAGGGTTAAAAAGCCTACTCTGCATTGATGTCTCTGACATACATGGAAAATCACATAAAACCATGAACTGACAGTTTTTGCATAGATGAATGGATCTTGCAGAGAGCAAAATAATATCTCCTTCCACGTGGTAGCATTCTCCTGAGCTTGGCATGACACCATGTCTGCTTTAGTCTTCAGTTCCCATTTGAATGAGGAGCCAACTCCCACATTAATAATCTGTGGTAAAAATATATACATGACCCAGCTGCCATTTTCTCACTCTGTCTTTGAGAACACTTAGGCCTTGGAGTAAACATTTATTCTAAACAATGTAGGAGGAATGTGACTGCTCAGCACTGCCTAGGATTAGTGGGGAGAACTGGAGGATTGCTTTAGGTATGGTAAAGAAATGTGTGATAGGAGAAGTATGTTTTGACAAGGATAATATTATTAACTGTACAAAGATTTGCCTTGTTAACCCTTCAAGAGGTTTCTGTCTGATTTTTGTGTATTATATTGTAGAGGCACCTCTTGCCATGCCAGCACAATTTCCAAGTCACATTGTGATGCTAAAAGTTCTGCCTTAAAGATGGTGGTTAAAATTCAGTGCTCTGCCCACTGAGAGGCCTGATCATCATCAGCAGCAGGATGGAAAAGCATCAAACTGAGACTTAATGAGGCTTTATCTTGTAGTCATTAACATGACCATAATAATCATCATTAAAGCTTTTCTTGATTTTGCATGGGACAGATTCACCCAAGGTTAATGAGCTGCTGCCTTTTTTGAGTCATTTTGGTTGGGGCTGTCTTTACCTCCTGGCCATGCACTCTGGGGTTCATTAGTGTGAGTTGTTAAAAGGCTGCTGTGTTCCAAGGCTCACATAGTTGGCTGGGTTTAGGTGACACTTCTTAAGATTCCTGTAACTGAAGGCGAGAACTCCTGACTGATAAAACAAAAAATGTTTGTGTATAAACCCATTCAGCTATGTGAAGTATTCTTGATTTCTGTTTTTTATGGATGCAGCAGGAATTCTGGCTATACTTAATATCTCTTTAATTAAAGAAGATTTTTCTACTATTTTCATTTCACAACAATTATATCATATCCCTGTCCTTTAATCCATCCATTACTTGCTGTGTGCTTGATGCTCTCCCATGAGAGATGATGTGATACCAACACCCCACAGGCTGGGGACACAGTCTAAACTGGATGCTGTGCAGGCAGACAGGATATTGCCTCTGGGCTTCAAATAAATACAGAAGGCAAATAAATTACCAGTGGGGTGGTGACAAAATGCATGCTGCTCCATAGCTGGCCAAGCACCACAATTGCCTGTGTCCACTTGCTGCAACAACAGCTTGTCATTGTGCTCTCTATCCCAGTCTGTACTCCCAACCATCCCCTAAATGTTGTTGTTTTGGAAGTGCCTCTCATTCCTTTGGCCTTATCCATTGCTTTGTGCCAGCTGCAGCTATGAAAACACTGTCCCACTGATACAGCCACATCATCCCATTCTCAACTCTTTGCAAAGTTTCTCTGCTTCTAAAGGCTTGGGGTCTGGACAGCTTGTTTTTTCTTCCTGTGAAGAAGTTTAGAGGCCTTTGTAATTCAGTAGATTTTCCAGATCTTGAAAATTAGCAATAAATATGCAAAGGCAAAGTAGCCAGCTCAGAAAAAGCAGAAAACATCTTTAAATGAACCAAAATTCAGCTGAAAGACTCATGAAAAGACAAAGCAATTTTGGAGCTCCATGTACTGCAATGGCAATTCCTATCAAATGTAATCCACAAGATGAGCACAAAGTGGATGCATGTTGAGCACCATGGTCTCCTTGGTGCTCTGGGGTCTTTAGGTGTACACATCACCTTTTTCTGGAAGTTCATCCATTCATTCCACTTAAGAGTAGCCATACTAAACATACACATGAATTTCTGTCTCCCAAAAGTCCAATCAATTGTCAGCATGCCTATTACTAGATCTGAAAAACAGTAATTCCCTGACAGATTTGTGTAATCTATGTTCTTTAGGAGTTCTGACAAGTTGATAAAACTGCTTTCTTTCTTTCTACCTTAAGATCTATGATATTTTTTTTCAATTAGTGTGAGCTTTCAGGCTCTTGAATTTACTGTCTGCTATTTCAGTTTTGTTTAATTGGCACAGCTATAATGCAAAGTGGAACATTGTGTTTGTTGGGAGTAATTCAAGTGGAAAAGACACAGCAAACTCTAGAACACTTTTGCAAATCACATCTATAGGGCTTTTTTGGTACAAAGGTGGATAAACTTGGCAGTTTAATCCTGTTAGGAGTTAAGCTTTTTCCATATGTCCTGATTTTCCTGAAAAGAAGAAAGCAAAATGTTCATCTGTTTTTCACATCCTTTCCCCCATTTGTTTGGCAGGAGTTCATGATGAGAGGAGACACAATGAGCCAAATGCATCCCTAGAACTGCTGAGGTCACACCAGGCCTCATACTGGCTCACTGAATTTCTATAAATATCCAGCTATCCTTTGATTATTTTTTTCTCCCTGCAATCACATACCATTTCCTTTCATAAAATGTGTGGCTGTATATAATTTTTTTAATTATTTTTGCTTGACATACAAATGAACATTTCAGTCCAAGCAAGGTGCAGGGTTGGTAGGCTGCTCCTCTCCCATGACATGGATGAGACAATGGCTGTTCAGGACACTGGATATGCAAATATACTCTGGAAAAATCTGCTGGTATGAATGTGAAGATAATGCAGATGGGTGCAATTTTAATTGCACATTTACTATTCCCAGTCATTCTTAAAAAAATGTTTTAAATGTGTTTGCTGAAAATAAAAACCAGAATGGGGGCAGAAGAGCACATAGGCAGTGGAACATTTTATGTAAATCATATCCTCTTCTCCTGGGACAGAGTTGTTATGAAATCCTATTTCAGCTCAAACCAGCAGGAGATTTATGGGCAGCCTTTGAGTCTGGGTTTCACCTGTGCTGTTCAACTCACTCAGCATGTAAATAGCCTGTTCTCAGCAAAGCCAAGTGACACTGAAGAGGTGGGGATTTTTACTTTCCCAGTGATAGGCATGTCCTTGCAAATGGGATACAGAACAGGGCCTTGATTGTGGGGCTGGGAACTGAAAGCCATGATCTCTTCTCTAACACAAAATATTTCACAGAATTGTTAGAAGGAGCAGTTATTCTCACAAAAGTTTACATTAAAGGACAAATGGTTTTATTATCTCAGCAATGTCACAGATTGCCAACATCTGCTTTACTTGGTGACTGAGTTTGAGCACAATGTTTCTTCTGCATTTCTCAGATGATCACTGGTAATACTGTCTGAGCTCCAGCTAGTTATATCTATATTGTTATTTTAAAATTTAAATTATTGAATTGCAGTTGGTAGTTTGGTGATTTGGTATCATATAGGATATCATTAGAATTTTGAGCTAATCTACGTTGGCTTCTGTCTGTGTGTGGAGGTCTAAAATAGAACCAAAATCTACATTAAGGCAACTAAGAATAGAAGCTATGACTCAAAATGCTTTGAGATTAATTGATATTAGTTGGAACAGAGAATAAGGACTATTTTTAAATGAAAGGAAAAGGAGAAATATTAGGCTAGAGTAAGTCATTAATCATCAAAATGAGTTTCCAGTATGAAATAATTAGCCAGACCTAGAACAAGGACAAGGTTCAAAATGAGATCTATGTCCTAATTTACTATGGATCCCACTGTGAGGTCCCTGCAGCCCCAGCTCTCAGCTGTGCATTCAGTCCTAACATAGCATGGGTAGTCTGCCAGATCATATTCTGTTCTGACTGCCCTGATTATGGATTGCCAGTAATGACAATTCTATTTTGCAAAGTTTTTGAGGATTTCTGAATTGGGGTGGTGGTGGTGAGGCGTTTTGGTTTGAGTATTTTTTTTTTTTTTGTCTGGTATTATTTGTTAGTTGTTGATTTGGCTTGGTTTTTTATCTGTGCCAAAAGCTTGTGATAAAAAAATTAATTTCAGCTCTTGGACAGGGGGGCTTATATCTATGCTCTGTTTGATTTGGAACCAGAATTTAAACCAAATCAACCATAACTGGGCTGTTTTTGTTCTAAATTCTGATCTACTCATCTTCTAATCTTCCCTGTTGAAGCTGTCCTTTGTGTGTGAAAGTAGCACAGTTCTGTAGAGACAGAAGTGGAGTATCTGGTGGCTGAGTGATCTCTTTCTCTCTTTCCTACTTGGAAATTTAAATGGAAAATCCATCTTAGGTTTAAGGAAAATTTTCTCAGAACCTATACCTTCCTAATTAAATTGCTTGGCGCTGGATAATAAAAAATCCCAGCAAATAATATTTCAGGGTCTGCTGTTAAATCATTGGTTATGAATGTCACAAAGTTTCTGATTTTACCATCTATTTTTCTGTAAACTGGACTCCAGCAGCACTTCACTTCTGAGGTGAGGTAAGAATTCCCCATTGAGAGATCATTTTAGTGTGAACAAAGTTGTAGGATCTGGCTTCTCTCTTCCCCATGGCATAATTTACTGGTCTGCTAAATAAAAAGAGCTGTGAATCTGAAAAAATATTGGCATCTTAAAAAGCAAAGCTATACAGAGAAGATCTGAAGAGCCACCTTTGCACAAAGTACTAGTCCTGTAAAGTAACCAAAGCCAAGATTTCATCCTTACACATAATTACATTCACTGCTGTCTTTAAAATATTAGATCTGTTCCTTGAAAAGGGCCTTCTGTTGAGGAAATTAGTTGCTACTTGGTTTCCTTAAAAACTCCTTTTGCCCTTGTCTCTGCAGTCCTCCCTTTTGTCAAATTGTCCTCTGAAGTCCAACAGTTGTGGGGCCTTCACATCCCCATTTAGAGCTGCTGCTGTTGAGCACCTGCTTGGGAGTGCAGTTTGGAGCAGTTCAGGAAATAAAAACCTCCCTTCAGAGCTGGCAGTGTCCAACAGCAAAGCTATAAATACTTATTTATTTGTCTCTCCTTTCTCTCACTCTACTTTTCCAATGAAAACAGTGTCACTATCTGGTGTTACCTTAAGTATGTTCAGAGTTCCTACACAATTCCAAAAATCCTTGTTTGCGTATTTCTGTGCATTTTTCACTTCTCTCTGGTCCCTCCTGACCCAAACCATTTAATGGTTCTGTTATTCTATGACTCTGTGATTCTATTATCTATGATTCTATGATCAGAGTTTGAGGAAGGAGACAGAAATATTCTCCTGATATTTCCCATCCAGCTGCCATCTAGATGTTTCCCAGTTGCTCTTCTGTGCATTTATGTATGTGCCTCTTTTCCCTCTAAACCTCAGAGTTTTTCTCTCATCCTCATGTGTTCTTTCTCATCCACCAGAAATATCGAAAGCAGACTGTGAAATTGTAGGGGTTTGTACCACTTTATGTCTGTATCAAACCAAGTACAGTCATACAAATAATTTCAAATCAAATGAATTCTCTATTTATGAGATTAGTCTGGACTATGACCTTAACAGTTTTCACCTCTAGAACATGAGAGCTAAGAACAAAATCTAATTTAGGGGGAAACCCCCAGTCCCAGCTTACTTGTTTTAGCTTCACAGCTAAGTTCACCTCTGCTCTGCAGTCCCTAAATGGTAGATTTGTCTCTTCATTGCACTCAACTAATTTCATGTCCTCTAATCTAATCAAAAGTGACTCTTCTTTGCCAAGAAAATTGCCTCTTTAAGTATATCTTACCTTTGCTGCAATACTGACACGAGAAATTGCTGTTATGTACTGGGCCAAGCAAATTATTTTTAAGGCAAAATTATTAAACTATGATCTTGCTTAATCCTTCTATAAATATTTGGGGAAGAAAAATATGCTTTAATGTTGTTTCAGTTCTACATTTTTTTGGTGAATAATCTGTGAATAATTCACTTTCCAGATGCAAAGTATTACTGAGGTATTATGATAAGACTAAGGAAAACACAACCCAAGATGTATTTCATTTAGAGGGCTGTGTGCTTTTCAAAATAGAGGCTTTGGTGCCACCACTCATAAAATGTAAAGCAGTCATCTTGCTTTTGGACCACCTGCCCATAATGGTGGTGGAACATTCCTTGTTCCATTGGAGGCAGTATTAGATTCACACAAGTGCTGCTGCATTTCATGTCCAAAGATAAAATAGTTTCTGTTGTGCTACCTTTTGACAAATGCCACTGCAGATGAAATCTTGTTGAGTGGATCTGGGATTTGTTTATTCTTGCCTCACAGACATCTGTTCCTTGTCTCAGGTCCCCTGATGCTGTCTGCCTTCATGCAGCCTTAAACCAAGTCAATAAGACCATTGTCCAAATGTGGAGATATGGAAAATGCAATTGGACCAGTCCAGAAATATCTCCCCCTGAGCTGTGGTTCAAAGCTATGTGTAGAACGTAGTTTAGTTATAATTTTATTTGTAGAAGCTGGCCACTGGTTTTTTGCAGGACTTGAAAATGTTGAAATCTTTACAATTAGGTCCTGTAAGTCTTACCTGGCCAATCTTGTCTCTGAAATGTTGAAATATTCCTTATAATGAATTATAAGTACTATGTGGAACTACACAGCAGTTGTTCTATCTTAAATCTTATCAGATTATTTCAAGCTGTTTTGATTTGTCTGCCAGGATGAACAGAGTGTATGAACCAAAACCACCCAGCCAGCAGAGAAATTAGATTAAAACTATGTCTAAGAGAAATCTTCATAAACATCTCCTGTTACATCTTTTCTTATCCAGAATCCTGGCCACAATGAAGTCAATGGAAAAAAGTTGCTTCTAAGAAAGGCCAGAATTTTATTCCAAGTCTGTGAAATAAGCCATAATTAACCTTCCGTTGTGGCTGCCAGAATCCATGTCACCACTTGCTTCCACTTTCTGAATTTAATTTTAGTGAAAATCTGTCCAAAGCCTAAGAGGCATTTAAGGAATAGCCAAGTGACTTTCTCCCTCTATCACTCTCCCTTGTACACCTAGTTAATTTAGAAAATGTGCCCTATCGCCTTCCACAGTTTCCTCTTTCAACAAATGTTTAAGACACTGCACTAACATAATGGAAAATTCTCCTTGTTATTGCTTGCTCTTCATTTATGTTTTGGATTGAAGTCCCACAGCTCACCACACTCTAATTAATGGACATTAATTATTTACAACTTTGCTTTATTCTCTGAAGTAATTTATTTCTCTTTCTTCCACAAATAAATAAATAAATGATGGCTTTAATTATCTTTCTATAAATATTTGGTTTAGCTCAGGTCAGGAGTTCCTGCTGGATGTTCAGTATGCATTTGGTTTACCCTTTTACCCGAAGTATGAAGCACAATTTACTGATGAAGAAAAGGGCCTTTCCTTGCAAATTATGCAGTATATCTCCAATTTCATAAACTCTGGGTAAGTGTGAGACATTCAAACATTGCTGTTACTGGGGAGATGGTGAGAAGTAGAGGGAATGTTGTCAGTCCAGACCCTGCCCTCACTTAATCATTCTCCATGTCCTCTACAGTTTGTAAGCCTACAGTGGGATTTGGTTCACACTGTTGGAAAGTCATGCCCAAGTTACCGACCAGAGTAGCCACCAAGGGTTTAGAGTATGAGACTTAGTCAGGAGGAAAAGACATTTTATCTCCATTGACCAGCTGCAAATCCTACTAAAATACCTGCAGGCTTCAAAGGCCTTGGTCTTGTCTCCAGAGCTTAGTTCTAGGACCCCAATTAAACTTCTTGGCTAAGAGTTCCTTTTTCCCATAAGAAAAGGGAAAGGACAAGAAGACACAGTGAGCCCTTTACCAATTACTCTGTGAACATCATTCTGTGCTACTGTGCTGTGGCCATGCTTGAGAATGAGGAGTATCTCTGGAAACCTAGTGGGGGGATGGTGGGAACACTGACTTAGTGTGCTTTTTCCAGTGTCTTGGGTTGGGCTGGGATTGAAGGCTGTTGAGGGTGTTCATAAGCCTGTGTCTATGCAGGTTCTATGTACCTGTTCTTAGGAGGTGAACCAGACTAAAAAAGTACTGTCAGATGAGGCACCATGAATGATTCATCAATCTGGACTGAATTTGAACCCTGCTGGTCAGAGAGACTTGGATGCACATTTCCCTTACCTAGCCAATCTTCTTATCATTTTATTGTTCATTCTTTTCTAATGGTAATGTCTCCCACTCCCTTAGAAATCCAAACTACCCACACAGTTTCTCCAGAAGGATGCTGGGGGTGATGCCTGCCTGGCCTATGTATCTGTCAAGTGATGGTGGCGATAACTACAAGGAATTCACTGTTTCCTTGCCAACTCTTAAAGGACTGAAAAAAGCAGACTGTTCCTTTTGGTCTGATTATATCAGAAGGCTGAAAGCATCCACAGGTGAGAAGAGTGTTTTCTGACATTAAATAAACCCTAAATTCTCTGCTAAATGTTTTTATCTGACTATAGTGCTGTTACGTCGCTGTAGAAAAACACTTTTTGCAAATTAAACATCTTGCAATGTCCAGGATATGTAGTTAAGAATGTAAAACTAAACAAATTTACTTTATAGCAGATAATGTGTATTAAAGTTTAATTGTCCTGGACTTTAACTAGCAAGAGAAATATTCTTATGATGGTAAAGATGTGATGAAGCCACATAGAGAGCTTGCTCCCTGTTTACAGTCTGGGTAAACTGGAAGGCTGGGCATACAGGCCTCTTTTGTATACTGGAAACACCTAACATGAGAATTTTGAGACTCCTATGAATTAGGAGGAGCACAAATAATTTCCATCTACTGCAAAATTGCATCTGAGGCATTATATCTTGTTATGGTTCCTGCATACTTTGACTTCTCACTAGATTAGTTTATTTGACTTTTTTTTATAGCTGTGGGGATTATGCCTCTTGCATGTGTACTTTTATATTTGCCATAAATTTTAATGCAGCCAAGAGAGCCCTTCAATTTTTTCTTACTGCTTAGGACAGTAAAACCAGCTCTCCTTAGATTTCAATCTGCTGCCTGCCCTGAATTTATTCTAGTAAATAAACTCCCCTTCATTTCTGTGTATCTTGTAAATAAATATGGATAGCCTCAAGCAAACCAAACAAAACCATCCCTTTTTGGCAGGCAGAGATGTTTTGAATTGTTCTTGGAGGCCTGCAAGTTTTGCATGTGTTTTTTATGTCCTAAGGATTCATCTTCACAGTGAATACAGTTCAGGCTTGCTCTGCTTTGGGGGCTGTTGAATTTCTGGGAACAAAATGTACTTTCCAAGACACTGAGCTACCCAGGCTATCTGTGCCTGACACGAGACCTCAGATGGGCTGAGGCTGATGTTTGAGTGACTCAAAACTAAAATGTCTCAGAACCATCAAGCTGGTGGTTCTGATGCAGACACAGAGCATCAATTCTCTCATTCAATGGACAACCTCAATCTTTACTCATGGTCTTTCTTCCAAAGTGGAGCCAAGATTTTGTTGTCAGCCTTTTCATCAGTTTCTTGGTATATCTCAATGTCTTTCAGGGTCAGAGGGGATACTTTGATGTCTTCAATGGCTTTGTGCTGATTGAGATATTGCTAATTTTCACAGCTTTATTCTGAAGTTTAAACAGTCCTGGCAATATCTCCTAGATGTTTTTGAACCTCACCTGACAGCCCTGTGGCTGTGTCATGCTAGACTGGGCTGAAGTCACAACTCTTGGTAGAGTGACTGCTGACCAAGCACCACGGACAGAGACTATTCCTAACACCTATGGAAATTCCCAAAAAGTGGGAAAATATTCACCAGGGCATATTGTTTTTGACATAGACAGTATTTAAAACTATCCAAACTGGTGTAGTAACACAAAATTCATGTATGGTTTAGTCCAATGATCTGTCTAGCTCAATATCCTGCTCTTCTCCACAGCCAAAGCCAAATACTTGCATGTTAAACATAAAAATACAGGGAGCAAGAGAAAAACATGCTTGAAGAGTTCACAAGGTTGAGTAAAATATTTGAAAATAAGCCATAGAGTGTGAAATTTATGGAGTATGGATTGTCAAGAAAATGTTTAAAAAGTACATGTCAAAAGTACATGTTAATCTTCAAGCAGAACTGAGTACACCCAGCTGGATCTCAAGGCAGTATTTGCTTGGCCTCAGCACCATGGTAATGCAGTTACAAAGCTGATTTCTAAATTCCATCTAAGCTAAATTTCAAGCTAAATTCCATCTCACAGAAATGTGGGCTTGACACTGTTTTGATAGTCATTTTTAATCTGTTATCTCTTGAATACTAAACTTTTTCATACAATTTAAATAGACATCACATCAAACCCTTTTCTGCTACAGACCCCTTAACCTGGGATGATAACTTACAGAAACACTTGTGAGTTTTTTGATAACAATCTCAGCCTAGATCCTTATGAGAAAAGATTCTCAATGTTCATCAGTTCAGTTAGAAAGTCTGCAAAAAAATCAGATGGTCATGGCTGAACACTGTTAATTTATTTTTGAGAGGATATCGTGCTGAAATTCATGCCAAAGCAGTGTCAGTCTACCAGAAGAAGTTCATCACCTGCATGGGTCCCAAAAATTAGATTCTGCAAGAATTGAGTTCCTATACATTATTTTTTTATCTTGTTGATGTGTATCCTTCCACCCAGGTTGCTGTACTTGCCTTCAGAGCTGAAGCCCTGCACCTCTGTTGTTCCCTGGCTGCTCCAGCCTCTGCTCCTGGAGAGCTGTCAGGCTGTCCTGTGGGACCTTGGCATGTGCTGAGCACCAGATTTGAGAGAACAATGCTGCAAACCATTTTTGGATGTTGCACGTTGTACTCCTTCCTGAGGGGCATTTATTTGTCTGTCAGCTGCCCTGAGATCCAATCTAACACTTTTCTGCCTTTCAAAAATTATAAATGTTCATGAAAGTGTGCTTGGATTGTTGTTGTGAGTTGCAGTTTGTGGCCTCATGCCAAGTAGATGGAATTCAGAAGTGTGCCAGCGAGAAGCATGGATAACAAAACATTCCAGTCTTCACATCACAAAGTGTACAGGATCTAGTATGATGCAATCTCAACCAGCAGTGATGAATCCTGTTTTGTTCATCTCATCTTTTCCTTAAAATCAGTGTTTTTCCAACTTCATATACCATCTGGAATATATAAGCAAAAAAATCCCCAATATATTTCAATAAAATGGAGAAGAACTGGTCAAACCAAAAATATAGCTGGAACTGTCATTTTAAAAATTTTTCTCAAATCCTGTGTATACTGCTGTGGGAAATATCTTGACTTGGAAATGTCAAATCAGGGATAACTAAAGGCTCAAAGTTCAATATCTCTGTCCAACAGAAAACGGAGGTATTTCTTGCTGTGGTTTAAGCTAAACTCGTAAATTTCAGCTTCTGGAATAAAACCTCTCATATTAAGAATCTGAGATGTCTTTTAGGTTATTCACTGCTGGATATAGAAGCTGTTTATCCTCACTGTTACCTGTAATTTTCTTTTCATTTAGTAAAAAATATTGTCCAAGTTTGTGTTTCATTTTGTGATCAGACAAAAATATTTAATGACAGAATGTATCATTTGTCCCTGGCACTTAATTGGAATGTATGCTGTTGTATTTGAAGATAGTTTTTAAAAATCCATGTAATAAATGCAATGATTCATCATAATGTTTGCTGGCAGTGCCTTTACAAACTATGGAGGGAACTTGGAATCTGTTTCACTGCCAATGAACTAACAATCTCTTGAAGTTTTGTTTGAGACCAGTTTGTAAAGTTGGCATTTTGAGGAGTACTTTGCTTGGGGAATTATAAAAGTGATGGTGCTTGAAGAGGTTTGGAGCTCCCATGGTTGCATTTCAAAGATGTGCTTTATATTTTGAATTATGACGGTTTCCATGGGAAACATCAAACTGAGAAACAAGAAGAGTGGCAATTGTGGAAAAAAAGGAGCTGTGGATGGCTTTTTCCAGGGAATGTGTTAATAACTTGAAATTCAGCTAGAAATTCATTTCAAAACAGGAGCTCCAGAATGTTTATATATATTCAGACAGATGTCTGGATGCTAACATTCCTGTTACATAGTGTGGTGGACTGTGTGTGCCTAACAGAGTCTCTTTGTGAGGGGCCTCTCACTGCGTCCCAAACAGATGGAGTTGGATCCAGCCTGCATCTCTTACTCCTCTAGCTGGTATCTAAACAGAACCAACCCTCCTAAAGCAAGTGCCTCTGTAACACCTTGCAGCTGCAGATAAAGAGATGCCATTAGTGTATCACAGTGAAATCTTGTCTGCCTAACTCAGGTGCCTAAATTTTGACTTTTAGGTATATTTCCCATGCCCAAGTTAGCCAGGTTGGACTTTATCTGTAGAAAATTCAACAGGTAGCAAAGCTGGAGCCTTCTCCATGAGCTCTGGGATGCCATGTAAGCCAAATGAGAGTCTAAACAAAGTAGGAGTATTCAGAGTTCACACTTTAATCAAAACTGAGTCAGGAATGTTGTTGTTAGCATTCATCTTTTATCCTTTCTAGTCACACCTTCTTTTTTGGAAATTTCAAATAGAAAACATTCCTTTATTATGAGTGACATGTGTGCAGTAATGAGAGCACTTTGGCTATGAGGCATTAAATAAACACCCTCAGTGCACTTTCTTGACAGAACTTGGTGGTGTTGAGGCAACTGCATCACTGAAATAGGGTTGAAAATTAAAATTAGAGAAGGTAAAAAATAACAAAGAAAAGATTTGTTGGAGGTGAGTGTTCGGGGCATTTTGTATTACAAAGAGACAAAAAATTAAGTTACCCACACTTCCTACCTGATAGGGAATTTTCAGGAGATAATATGAAAATAAAGCCTTGCATGAGTGGAGAAAAAACTATTATGTATTCCAATGGCAGTTATTTAAAGGACAATACTTAATTACCATGAGGTGATCTACCATTACTCTAAAGCATTTTGCAAATGGATTGCCAACTGAAAAAAAAAAAAAGTTTATTGGACATTTATAGCTGCATGAAAGGTTTTTAGGTGTGACTGACAAAATGTGTATGCTGTAGCTTGCTGCCTCAATGATATGACATCTATTTTAATATTAATTGTATTGTCCTTTCAGGAAGTGCAAGTGGTGGAGAGCCCTCTGCAGGAAACAGCTCTGGTGAAACTCCAAGTGAAGTTCCCTCCCTGGAGAGCCAGCCCCTGGGAGATGAGGTGGCTTACAGCAGATAGGGAATAGGGAATCACAGGGCTGTGGGGTGGCTTTGTCACACAGATGTGCATCCACACAACCAATTCACACATTTCCTTTAGTAAACTTTCTCAACAAGTCCATTTGAGCTTTCAATAAAGTAGTTTTCAAGAACATTTATTAATATGGCACAAAATAAGCACTACAGCTATTGTTTTAAGTCAAAAGAGACTGTAATTTGAAAAAATAAAGTATCAATAAAAACTGAAAAACCAAAACAAATACACTTGGTCTTTATTTCTTGCAACTACACAAATGCCAGCATAGTCTAGGTACCTCCAGCCAGAAAAGGACAGACCTTAAAACACTCAGAAGCCCCTCATTGATGAGGCACAGATTTGTTAAATGTCATATCTGTATTGTCCTTTTTATTACTCATCCCCTCCCAAGCTGCTGATAGGAGAGAGAGCCTGGTTTGGCATTTTGGAGAAAACTAAAGTCTAAAATAGGAAGAAAGAGCAATTAAGAAGAGTATTTATTGAGCGTGTTCACATGAAGTCATGCACGTGCTATATTCATGATCCCCTGTGAAATTATTTGAAGACTATTTGGACAAGGCAGAGTACACAGAAGAGATAATGCAAAGAATATGCTCATTAAAGCTTAGATCATGCCATCCCTGGGACATCTATCTTTTTAAAAAAGAAGGTGAGATACACAATAGTTTTGGAAGCATAAGGGAAATCATAGGATACCTCTAATGGCTCTGAAGGTATTTTGGATTAGGCTGTTAATTTATTGCTGGGATCAGTTGACAGTATATCACACACATGTTCATGAGACCTCACAAAAAGTAAAATCAAAGCTGCCCAGTAGGGCACAAATTTCTTGTGCACTGCTGCAATGACTTAGTAAAACAACTCATAAGGTTTTGTTTGCTGCTTGAGCCCTTTGACAGCACATGAGCTGTTACTGCTGTCTGCCATGTATCCAGGTTCCAAAGGTCTTACCAAGATAGAAGAAAAACTATTTAACATTCCTAGTTCTTACACTTATATAAAAAAGCAAATATGGAGAACGCAAACTCTGTTTTCAATCATTAGCTATACCTAAACGAGCTAACTGTAAAGGAAAAAACAACAACAACAACAACAACAAACCAACAGCACCCAAAAATATTTAAGAGCTTTTTTAAAAGCCCAGATATTAAACATCTATCCCAACAGAGGATGCTTTCTTTTCAGTAACCATAGATACAGCAGCTCTGATTCCTTGGGCAAGACTGGGTTTATTTTTGTCCTATTTGAGAACTAATTGTTGGTCACAGCAACTCCAGTATTATTCTGCTGCCCATAGAACAGAGAGCAGATTTAAAAGGATTCAGTATTGACATATGTTAATGAAAGACAAATATATTATCTTTTCCCACTCACTATTCAGCTCCACCTTGAGCCCAGAGATATCTCAGGAATTTGAGAAAAGATTTTCATTTTAAGCTAGGAATGCAGCAACTTAGCCTTGTAGGCTCCTAATTACAGTCTGGCCATCTGGTAGGACTGGTAGGTGGACAGGTCTGACTGGGTTTTTCGGTCACCCCTCCTGAGATGTCCAGCTCATCTGCCAATTTGGTAAAAGAGACTCTTTAAGTATGTATTTTTTGCAAAACATCTTTATTTCATGATTGACTGCCCCCCACACACCCTGTTCCAGTGATGCAGCTCTTTAGTCTGTTCTGTCTCTCTCCAGGTTTCCTAGAAGTGTTTTTTCTATAGCCCAGTGTTGGTTTCCTACTTTAAAAAAGCATGAATATATACTTCCCCAGTTCTCTGCACCCTCTTCTTCTCTTATGCTAGTCCTGCTCATTCTCCATGCTTTTTTGAACTTGCTTCTGCCAAGGCACATGTTGATGCTGACAAATGCAGTCCCATGATCCCTTGTGTTCCTGTAATTCCACATTTCCTCATCTTGCATCCCATAACTTTAAGCTCAAACATTTTGAATTCCAAGACAACTTTTGCATCAGGACAAGTGATTCAGTCTTTTTGGCTGTGAGTCTCATCACCTTCCTGACTTCACTCCTCTTTCTTATGGGGAACCACACTGTTAGAAATATCCTGGTCAAATCCAACAGGAGATTTAATTAGAAAAGCACACATGTGGACTGACTGACAGAGGTCAGGAAACTTTAGCCTTGGTGATACTGAGAGGCCAAGTCTGCTCCCACATATAATTCCTAGTAAGAAAAATACATTCCCAGACTGTTTAGGTCATTGAGCTCTAAACTGAAATACCAAAGACTGCAGTGATCTGGTGCTGAAGCAATGCACAGAAGCACAACCAGAGCCATGCTTTCCTCCTTCCTACTGGAAATGGCTATAATATTTTAAAAGGGCAACATTCTTTAAAACTTCCTATGAGCACACACACAGACAACTCAAGTTAATGCCATTTAAGTTATTTAATCTGAAATTTTTGAAAGACAAGCCACCAGAACCTTTCTGTATATGTTGCTTTTAATACTTGAATATCTAACCTACAGCATTTTGTGTGATTTTTTCACATAGGAGGTATTAGGCAACAGAGAAAAAATGTGGAGTATTAGAAATATTTTACCATGCAGAGTTGGAAAGAAAACGACTGACTTAATGGCAATGTTGGAACGTTGATTGTTTGCATAAGTACTTGACACATAGAGCTGGAACATCACAGTTGTCATCCTGCTATTACCCACATCATATAATTCTCTTGGCTAAAATTAGAGACTCAGTCTTTCACCATAGCAGCATCACAGTCAATGTTATATATTACATAAAGACTCACATTCTCTCTAACTTGCTCCAACTACACTGCTCTACAGCAGTGGCTTATGTAGTAGTAATTAGATATTTATGGACCATTGCTTCTCCCTATGTGAGCCTTAAAATAAATAAACAAAGCAAAAGATCCTCCATACATGGTTCTCATTTGGTCTTTGAAACACAGACACTGGCCTGGCTAGGATTTTATTTAAGTTTCAGGTGTGAGAGAGTTTGCTTAATCGGAAGTGTGATAGCCAAGGCTTCCAACATTTTCTAATTTATTTTTTTTTATATGAAGCTGATCTGGCCCAATGCTGAGGATTGTTACTTCCTGCTCCTGCAGATGTGAATGCTCTAGCATGGCCTTTGGTCATGATGATGTTGGCTCCTTCTCCTGGTTTTCCAGCTGCCCAGGGAAGACCCTTTGAATCCAGCACTGGCTGAAACTCAGTGAACCTCAGCTGAGAGCTCATGTGCCCTCAAGGACAATTAAGACAGTTTTGCATCAGAGTTCCTGACAAATCTACTCACTCTCTGAGAGGCTGGTGTATGACTGGGTGTGGAGAATGCTGTGTTCCACAGCACAGATTTTGGATTGTTACAAAAACTATTATTTTCTTGTTTTAAGGAGACCTCTTTTTCCTTCCTGTTGTTATTCTTCATATATTCTGCTATGATGGCATGAGTGGCAATGCCTCAGGAGTTTATCCTTCCTGCTTCTTACACAATCACCCTACAGGCAGTCTGGTGAGCTCAAATCAATCTAACTTTAAGTATCTTCTGGACCTCCGATTGGAGTCAGATGGGACTGGATATTTTTGAACATTACTGCTGTTTTTCAAAGCTAAGGAGCTCTGTAAATCAGATCCCACTAACCTATTGGGAATTTGGTTGCCCAGTTCCCATTATGGCTTTGGAAACCCCACCCAACATCTGTGCAATGGTCAGTGCTCATTTAGGAACCTTTTCTCTTTCATCATGAGTGGATGGCCACAGACAAAAGCACCATTGCAATTGGCAGCAGTTCATTGACTCACAAGGGGAGAATTTAGCTTGTTCTTTAGCTTCCCTGGTCCAGACTGAGATCTTTAGCAAGACAGACCAAAACAAAGCTTGCTTATTCTTGTTTCATCTGAATAAGACAGTGGCCAGTTTTCAGGGGCAGCCAGCATTTTCACAACTCTTGAATTATTAGCATACAGGTACTGTCTCACACAGAGAAGTAATGCACACCTCCAGAGGGACTCACATATCCCTGCTTTAAATTCAGGAAAGGATTCAAAGGAGTCACAATCAGTTTACTGCAGCTTTTTATACATACCACTGAAAAAAGTGATCTGCCTTGCATGTGTCAGCTTAAGTGAAATGAGAGCCCAAGCTCAAGAGCAAAGAGACTTGATGTTCTTCTACATTATGCAATCACAATTGCTCAGATATGTCAATTTTAAATAGTAGAAGAATGATTTTTCAGTGAAAAATCTTTTTTTTAAAAAGATTTTGGCTGGATACCTCAAAAACAGGATACCTAGGTAAGACAAGGATTTATTCTGGCTCTGAAGAGTTTACTCAGTACTTGTATCCTAAAACACAGGGAATACAACCATGAATTGATATCTGCGTTTGGAGTGGAAATTCAAAAGTCAATGACTGGATGCTGGCTACCTGGGAGATTCAGCTCTAAAGTAAAGGCTGTGTTAAGGTGAAAGATCACTCAAATAATTAACGACTGACTGCTTGGTTTATTGTAGGAAAAAGCCAAAGCAGCACCATTTAAATTCCGCATCTCAGATCAGCCTAAAGTGCAAAAAAATCATGATGGGTGTTCATTCAAAATGTTACCTTATAGTAGAGTAAGGTGTAGGGCAGTTACACAAGTCAGATCCTGTTTCACAGGGTGTAGATCAGCCTGGGGTGGTGACCAACAGCACTTGGTGCAGATGTAGTAGAGATGTTTCCAGCAATGTTCACCACAGGGGAAGGATGGACCTTAACCTGACCTTTCCTTTCATCCCAAAAGGAAGCAGTCCCTTCCCACCAGGTGCTGAAGAGAGCCCTGTGTCATCTCCCCATTCTCTCCAAATTCACAAATCTATTTAGGCACCTAACTTAGCACCTTGGGGGTTAGCTAAGCCTAACACCAGCAGTTCTACCCTTCATTACTGTCCATAACTCCTACAAAATGTGGGTATGGAATGAGGCTTTCAAGAGCAGCCAGAGTTGTGCCTGACAGCCTGGTTTCTGTGGCTCCAAAGCTCTGTTTCCTCACAGTTTCTGTTGCAGCCTCCTGGGCTGTCAGAACTCGTGGCTGTGAGACAAAGGTTGGATCACTTGGACATGATGCTGCAAGGGCTGCCTGCCCACCCAAGGGACTGCTCAAGGACAGCACTCTCAGGAGACAGGCTCCCTTGTCTGTTAAAACATCCTGAAAAGCTGTTTCTGGCCCAGCCAACACTGTCAAAAACCCCATCACAAGCCTGACTGCTTTCAGAGGCAGCAGCTGGCTGGCAGGAGAGAAGGCAAACTCTGACAGGGTGTTTGCTCCACATCACTTCCATGGCAGTTTGCTCCTTTCATGCCTGGTAATAAACGCCTCACCAAGGGCTGAGGCTCTTGAATTTGGCAGAAAAGCCATGGGCCTGCCTTTCAGTTGAAGTCAAAAATGTCTTCAGAGCCAGAGGCTGCAAGCTGCACTGATTCAGAGCAGTGGCACTCAGAGTGGTGACTGTTTATGAGGGAATGGATTATTCCTTTGCCAAGATGCCACAAGTGCTCCAAAAGGAGCACTCTCTCTGAGAAACCATTTTTCATCAAGCCTCTCCCCACAACCTTCCATCCTGGAGTCCAGCTGCAGATTTACACCTTTTTTATCACCTTTTTTGGAACATTTTAGCATACTAAAAATAGATCCCTTGGGCTGTGCTTAGCTCTCCATCAGGCCATTGTCTCACAGACTGGAGCTCAATGAAGCTTGATGGAAGATTAGAAAGCTAAATTTTGAATGTAATTCCCAGGGATCAGGTGCTTGGGATCTGCCGAGACAAATCTAGCATACTCTTTTAATCCACCACCTCTTATTTTGGGTGAAATTTGCCTTTTCTGTTATTATTCTCATTCCTTTCCATTGCGTGCAGTTCTCCACAGCTGACCAGGCTGTTCTGATGGAGGACCCATTGCTCCCCTTTGTGTGTACCTGTCAGTGACCCAAAGCTGGTGACAGTGCTTTAGCTTCATTTCAGCACCAATGAAAGACTGGCTGTTCCAGTGTGTGCCCCCAAGCACATCTTCATGGGTTTCTTTTATAATTTGCTTTAATCTTCTTTTAATGCCACCTTGCGAGGGCTGCAGGATGGGGCTGGAGTGGAAGGGAAGGTAGATTTTAAGGTTCAGCAGTGTAAGAAATTACCCTCAGGAAAAGGTAAATTAGAGGAGACCACATTCCTACCCTGCTCTTGATGCTGCCATAGGTCAGGTTTGTGTGAGAAAAATGCCTTGTTTGTGAGGACACTGGAACTGGGTTGTTATTCCAGACAGGTCCTTCTGCACAGTTTACACTAGTGGAGGAGCAATCCTACTGCTTGTGAAACTCCAAAAAAGGGGCACTTTACATCTGTAATGGTGATGCTTTTGCCAGCACAGAAGCATATCAAGAAATCCACATTCCCCAACTGATTTTGGTTTCATCACAGCTCCTGAGCCAACAGAAATTCTGTCCTGGAAGAGTCCTGCTCCATATCCACAGCCCTCCCTGGGCTGCTGAGCCTGAGCTTGCCTGTCAGCACTCAGCCTCTTTCCTGCCCACTCTTGCCCTCTGCAGCTGCTTTTGCTCTTCTCTTTAACCCCTAATTATTTATTTCCACTCTATCCCATTTCTTCTCACTGTCTATATTGGTTTCAGACAGCTCTTCTCCCTCACCTTCAAGCTGAGCTTGTTGTACTTCTGCTGTGGGGAACTCAGACCTATTCTATTTCCACTTTTCCTGAGATTTGCTTAACATTTTACAATGATTGTGAATGAAAAATAAAATAGAGGGAGGAAGAAAATTTAAAGTAATATAGTGTTTTAATGTTAAAAGTTGCTTAGGGACTTAGTTTAGTGCTGATTAAAGGAATGGAGCTCTACAGAAAGCAGATGATTCACAGCCCCTAAGAGCAACATTTAGGGGTAGTAGATAAAATCTAATGGTAAGAGTATAAAGGAAAAAAACAATAAAATCAAACTGCACTGCAGAGCTGCCTGAGACACAACTTCTTTAATTCCCACTCAGCATTTTCACTCAACCACCACAGTAAATAGGTCTGTGAATGAAAGTCTGCTGAGATAAAAGAACCTGCATAAGAGCTGACATCAAAAGAAAAGCCTTTTTTTTTGCCTAATACATTGGAGACATTGTTTCCAACAAGAACAATTCATCCGAGTGAAATTCTGGCCACTTGTACTGCAGCCAGATCAGGAACACTTCCTGCAGCTGGCCAAGAAAGTGTCTGGCCCTGGAAGCAGCCTCAAGTTCTTAGTACTTTGAAAAAAACCAGAAAGCCAAATAGAGCTGAAGTCTTCTCCCACTGAAACCCGGAGTTAAAATCTCTCTGGCTTCAAATTTGTCTTTCCTGATGACAGAAATGGTCAGGGAAGAGCTAAACAAACTTGCTGACACTGCAAAACCACCAAGGCCCAGCCTTAGAAAGGGGGAGTGCTGCAGGGCTGAGCCTGGTCCATGGCTAATTTAGAAACAGCTGGGGCAAAACTTCAACATCCCCCAACATCCTGTGGGCTGCAGTGCAGACAGAACCAGGGCTAAAAGCATCAAATATCAGATCATGATATTTGATTGCTAACCTAGGTGTTGAATTTTTGCAAGAAGGACCAGAGATGAGCAGGGACAATGAGAGGGGGACAGATGTCCCCACTCAGAGCTCATGTCAGAGCATCAGCTGGTGCTGCTGGGGAGAAGGAGGACCAGGGTTAAGCAGGGTGAAGAGTTCAACACAAAATGTTCCTGTGCAAGTCTCCTTCCAGAGTTGTGCAGCATGAGACAAACCAGAGACCCGATGCAACTGAAATATTGCTATGATTACCCAGGGAGATATGAATAATGAGATATTTGCTAAGCCTTCCTCCAAGTGCAATGTGCAACAGGCATGTTCCATGCTACTTGTTAGTAACTTTTAAACCAAAGCTGAGGGCAGACCATTTTCAGCAATTATTAGGCAGAAATGTTGTTCTAGTCTCTGTCAGGAGACAGTACATTTTCTATATACACACATATCCACAATATGTTGTCACCCTCCTAAAATACATTGTTAATTGGTCCCCTTGACTGTGAGGCCTTTACACCATTTAAAAATGCCCAGCTAACAGAAACAGGACTTCATGAAAGCTTTCTCTTGTGCATCATCTTCTCCTCATCCCTCACAATGCAAGCCCATTTAATTTCCTCTCATGTATTTGTTTTGCCCCAGTGGCTGCAGCCTCCACTGGACACTGCTCTTTTGGCTGTGTCTGGACCTGTGGAGTCAGTGGTGTGTGAAGGGCATTAATTTTTATTACAGCTCTGGGTCTATCCCTGCAGACAGGCAGCAAATGTGATGAATACAGAAATGAGTTGTTGATGCTGAGAGCTGCATCAAGACCTCTTATCTTAAATTCCCCCAATACCATTTGTAGGTGAAGGTAAATTTTAAAAGCGTTTAACAGTGCCAGGTTTCTCTTTCATTCTTCTAGACAATACCACTCTACTTGTTTATGCCTGTGGAAATTGCAGATATCACAGAAATTCATAAATCCACAAAAAAACCCCAGTGAAGGGACTGGGAAGCTCTGCACCAGTGCTGGGGTGAGCTGAAAAGGGTGTTGGAGCCAGATATCCTTCCACAGAGACCTGATGGGTTAACTCATTACCTTCCAGAGTCTTCTTGTGAACAACTATATTAAATGAATGTGTTAAGTTGCATAAAAGTAATCAACAGAGTTGTGACAAAAGCCTGGACAGACAAGGTTGTTGGCAGTCTCAAAAAAACATGTATCATCTCAGTTATTAATGGCCAAAACTGTCAGGAGAATTTAAAACTTTCCAAATTTTCATCCAGTAGCTGGTGAGTCAGACACAGCCTTCAGATGAAGAGCTGAAGTTTTCTTTCATTTTTTCTTCTCTGCTGAAGGAATCCAAACATTCAAAACTCTGAAAAGGCTCAGGCTACCATTCAGGGTTCCTTTGGGATAAAAGGTTGATTCTCAATGAAGAAAAATGAAGTGTTGATAGAACCAACTGCTGCAAAAAATGCAGAAAAGAGAAAAAAGAGGAAGGATATGGCAGTGTATTCATTCTTCCATAAGGCCTTGGCTGTTTGGGGAGATTTTGTTGTGGAGGATGCAGTCACTCTTCTACCACAAAGACCAAGGCAAGAAATTTTCAGTCTTCAGGCTATTAATTTGAAATAGTAGAGTATTTTCTGTATTTAGTTCCAAAGAGCAAAAAGCACAATAGAAAATGGGAGTTTCTCTTTTATTTTCTTTTTAATTGACTGAGGAAAAATGTCTGTCCAGCAAACAGGAGTCCCTCTATCATTTGCTTTGCAAACTACTCAAAGGCCCTCATTTCATCATCCCTCAAGAAACCAATATCAGTCTGGGGCCAGGTGTTTCACTGCTTCTTCAAATGTCTGGGTGACTTCAATCCTTTCTGATCTTCATCAACAGTGTAATTTGAAATGTTTTATCCTGACCAAAAAACATTTACTTTGTCTCTTCCTGTGTTCCCTGATATTATTTATTGTCTCTCAGAACTGATCATTCTGAAAAGGGGGATGATGTGAAGTGATGGTGACAATCCAGGGCTAGGAAACACAGGAGAAATTGCCTGTCTTGCACAGAGGATTCATCAGAGGTCACAGTTAAGTTCCCCTTTATTTAATTCACTAATATGGCTGGAGACACTGTAGATAATGGAAAGAAGTAACTACAGAAAACTACATTTTCTAATATTTACTAATAACACGGTGGTTTTTTCCCCTATAATTTACAAAATGTCAGGAGTAAGTTGTTCTAGAGCCTTTGGAAGGGGATGACCACCCACAGGTGCTGGCTGAGGATGTGCCTCCAGCTCAGCAGGGTCCCCTGCAGGAGACAAAGCAGCCCAGGGCATAGGCTCAGGACTTCTCCCAGGGTGATGCACCTCATGGATCAGCTCTTTCTTGGCCTAAAAGTCTAATAACTGATTAGCAGCTACTAAGGGATTCTTGTGAGACACCCCAATCTGGCTTCAGGGATCTCACATGATTTTAAAATGTTCCTGTGAGCAGAGAACTTCCCAGTTGAGTTTGCCTCTCTATTGGGATGAATTATCAAAATGAAATACTAATGGTCCCATCTGCTGTATGGACTGCACATGCCAGTCAAAATATTACCTGTCTCCAGTTCCCCCTTCCTTCACTCTCCTGAAGACAGAGATTTGAATACATATGGAATAAAAATTTGAAGTGATATGTTTATCAGGATTTGATTCTTTTACCTTAGTATTTTTTTATTATGAAAATTTATTTTTCATTTGAGTTGTATCTAAGTGTCTGAGGCAAATAAGGAACTAAGAAAGAGGAAAGGAATTGCAGAAAACACAGCTGAAAGATAAATTTCCTGCTCAGGCTTTCTCTTGAAGTTCAGTTTTGGAGTTTTACCTGACTACCCTAGAGCTCAGAAACCTCATCCACTTATGAATGCATCAAGGAGTTCTTGTTTTCTCTATTTAATCTCTGTTTTCTGTGTCAGTCCCTTGGGAGGAGCCCTGGTTGCACACTGTTCTCAGCCTGACCTGCTCTCTGAGCAGCCCCTCTGACCTCTCTCAGCCTGAAGAGGTTCCCTGCCACAAGCATCCCAAACACTCTCTCCTCATCTAATGTGCTCCCATCAGGATTCCTGGCTTGAGGCATTTGGCTCAATCACAGCTGCTAAGATTTCTTGGAAATTCAACCACAGTGTCATAATTCCAAGGCATGTGTTCATTTTTTCTTTCGTGTTGAGATGTGAAAACATGGGTTTCTTGTCTGCTGGGATGGAAATTCCATCGTGCCAATGGCCATATATTCCTTTTGTTCCCTAATCCTGAAAGTGCTGGATGCTTTGTGGACTTCTCATGTGATAAAAACAGATGTATTCTCAATTATGTTCAGTGCCTGCATTAATGAAAAGATTTTAATTTCTTTCAGAGCTAACTTTGTATTTTTGCAAGAAGGCATTTGGTGTCTAAGTGTTATTAATTCCAGTGTGACTAACATCACCTGGAAACCTGGAAGCTGAACATTCCATTTACTCCAGTTTTTCACACAGCCAAGTTCAGAGAAACTTTCAGCAAGAAAAGCAGTGGGATGTTTCCCCTTGTCGTCGCGTCAGCAGTGCTGATGGCTGTGCCCGGTTACCTCTGGTAACAGGCGAGACACCAATAATCCCACCCTGGCTGCAGAACCTTTCAGAACCTCCTGCTGCTGTCAGATGGATTTAGTTGGGTGAATTGATCAACTGTGCTCAGATTTGTCAGGGCAAAGAATTTTGGAACTGAATAACAATTATCCTTTTGAGGCTGAAGAGAAAATCATCAATCCTCCTTACTAAAGACTGAAGAACTTAAGGCCAGAGTCTCATTTTGATTTAACAGGTTCCATTAATTTCTTCTGTCAGAAATCAATTAATCAATAAAGTATGACCCTACACATGTTTGAGGCATTTTTGATTTGGCTAGGAGGCTCATCAACACTTTTGAAATGGGATGCTTTTGAAAACCTTCTTAATGAAAAGCCTACTGTCCTTAAACACTAAATGTCTAATCATGCACCCTTGTCTATAATGCCTTCTTCCAGGTTTAGAACAAAAATCAAATGGGATTTGTGACTGACTGCAGTGGATTAATTGACCTGTGGTGCTGCAATGTAGGAAGGATGTAGGACTATTAGAGAGTATCCAAAGGGCTTTGAGGATGTGAAGGGTCTGGAGGGGAAGCCACAGGAGGAGCAGCTGAGCTCTTGGTTTGTTCAGCCTGAATGAGTCTGAGGGGAGACCTTATTGTAGTCTGCAACTTCCTCAGGAGGGGAAGAAGAGAAGTAGACACTGATCTCTTCTCTCTGGCCACCAGTGACAGAGGGAATGGCCTGAAGAAAAGTCAGGGGAAATTTAGGCTGGATATCAGGAACAATTTTCACCCCAAGGGTGGCTGGGCACTGAAATGGGCTCCCCAGGGAAGTGACCCCAGCCCCATACCTGACAGAGTTCAAGAAATGTTTGGACAATGTTCTCAGGCACATGATGGGACTATCAGGATATTCTGTGCAGGGCCAGGACTTTATTGGCCCTTGTAGGTCCCTTCCAACTCAAGATGTCATTCTATGGCTTTATGAGTTCTTCCACTCCCCAAGGTCCCAGTGAACAGGTCCAATGATTTATTTCTCTGCTGCACCTTTCCAGAAAAACTTGCTGAGCATAGTTTACATGCCACTGCTGACCCATGTAGAAAGACACGTTTCTTATAGATTGACAGACACTCCATTCATTTATGTCCTCTAAGATATTATTTTTGATAAGATATTTGACATATTATTCATATGTCAAATACAGAATCTCAGTTATAGGATCTAAATCATTAAGCAAAATATTATTTCAGGATGCCTGATAATTACCAAGGATCCAAGAAGGCTCAGTTTGCTTTGCCATTGCTGAAAAATCCCCAGGAAATAAAACTTGGGACACATTTAAATGAATTTTAAAAGTTGTTTTTCATACATTTTCTTTCCTTCAGAAGATAAGAGTATTATGGCAATCTCTATTTACAAGTTATGAATGTGAAGTCTGTAGCTATGTCTGCATCTTTTAACTATCCTTTGTGAGGGGGAGGGGGAAGGGCTCCTGCAAAAATATCAAAAAATGAGGCATGTAGAGAGGAATTACAAGCTCCCCATTTGCAAGAGAAGGACACCTGGCA
The DNA here is from genome assembly GCA_024362935.1 of Setophaga petechia. Taxonomy (NCBI): domain Eukaryota; kingdom Metazoa; phylum Chordata; class Aves; order Passeriformes; family Parulidae; genus Setophaga; species Setophaga petechia. Next base: position 17,700,885 of record JANCRA010000011.1, read on the forward strand.
CTTCTTCTTCAAAGCCTTTTCTAAGCTCTGAAGCATAGAATCACTGACATGATGAAAAATATGAAACAAGTGTCTACAAGAACCAGAGTCTGAACTTGGACTCCCTTCAATTTCATATCTCAATTATAAAACAGTCTTTATTTTCTAGGTTGTGGTTACACAAATATACTTCCACAAGGCCCATTTGCCATCTTAATTCATCTTGAATTTCCACCCACCTTGTTTGTGTTACAGATTTTGTTTATAATCTCTTTGTCCAGCCAACATTTTTTTTTCTCCTCTGTACAGATGGAGGTTCTGCTTTCCTGGAGATTCATGGGCTCTGGGATCCACTGCCCCTGGCTGCTGGCCAAGGGCTCTCTTTGAGCTGTGTCTGCAAACAGGGGTCAGAGTCCATGTTCATCTTGCAGGACTGTAATTCTATAATTAGCACAGCAGGTTCAGACAGGAAGCTGCTCCCTCTAGACCCATTTTCAAGGCAATTAGGGTTGTGCTTTTTCACCATGGTGCTTCTGAGCTGGGCTCTGTCTGTCCCACAGCAAGAATAACATGGGAAGCACCCATTGCTGTGTATTGTTGTGGATTGTCATGAGGAAAGAAAGCACACATTCTATTTATAACTCAGCATCAGACCAGGGGAGATTGTGGTGAAGATTGTCAGTGGGTTTCTGTTTTCCAAAGATGTGATGGTGTTCACAGGGGTTTTCGGATTGAGGAGGAGACGAGGATCTGACTCCATGTTTCAGAAGGCTTGATTTATTATTTTATGATATAGATTACATTAAAACTGTACTAAAAGAATAGAAGAAAAGGTTTCATCAGAAGGCCAGCTAAGAACAGAATAGGAAAGAATGATAACAAAGGTTTGTGGCTCAGCTCTTTGCCCAAGCCAGCTGGACTGTGATTTGCCGTTAATTACAAACATCCACCGTGGGCCAATCACAGATCCACCTGTTGCATTCCACAGCAGCAGATAATCATTGTTTACATTTTGTTCCTGAGGCCTCTCAGCTTCTCAGGAGGAAAAATCCTAAGGAAAGGATTTTTCATAAAAGATGTCTGTGACACAAAGAGGTTGACATATATGTGTACTGCATGAGGCAAAAAATCAATCCTCAGTGTTAGGAGGTGTTTCCATGGTGGATATAGCATCCTCCAGCACTGGACTCTTTAAGATGACCCTGTGTGTTCTAAGAGCTAATTTCATAAGTGAAATATTTTAACCTCATTATCAGATCCCAGAGGGCCTTAACATCCCAAGTTCAGGAACAGGACAGGAATGAGATGGTGGAATTTGTCCTTGCACAGAGGACACACACACATTGTTTATGTCCACACCAATGCTATTTTGGAGCACTCTTTCATGTATGGTGTCTGCTCTGGCCTTTAGCAAAGGTTGGTATTTTCTCAGAACATTTTTATGCTGAAAGGCACTCCATGACTTTGTGAGGGCTCTGCTGAGGGCATATAAAATATAATTAGGGTCACCTACAATAATTAGAGTATGCATCTGTTATGCCTGTATTCCAAATGGTGAGCTACATGCCCTCTTCAGTCAATCCCAGGGGAAAATTGTTCTCATACTAAAATAAATGTTTAAAATAGATTGGCTCAATTCCCAATCCTTGTCTTCTTCTGGTGGCTCTGGAATGCCGGTACAGGATGAATATCTTAGCTCAGAAATCTTAAATTTATGTAGCCAGATTGATGAACTCTGCCTTGATCGCCATCCTATGTCATATTTAGCAAGAGTGGCAGGACCAGACTGTCAAACTGGTGAGAATAGACCTGGAAGAACAATGATATCATTCAAAGACCCATAATTTTGTTTTCCTTCAAAAGACAGCTTTGAGCTCATGTGATGTTGCAAGGCTTTGCCTGTTCTTTTAAATAAAAGTCCACTTCTAACCCTCATGGTTCAGTTGAAAAGGCAAATTTGTTTGTGTAAAAATGTGGCAGGTAAATGAAAACAGCTGCAAATTCTGAGTGTGAAGCAATATTAATGTTAGACTTGTCCTGTACTTTTTGAATCAGTGATGGAACTGGGATTACTGGGGAAGAAGTAGCAGAAAAAGAATCTGTTTACAGTAACATGCTCATCCTTCAGGCCATGACTGAGATACTGTGTTATTAAAGACACTGTGATATTAAAGAACAGCACTTGGAGCATGGACAACAACACCAACTGCAGTCGTATCTTCTTTTATTTTCTGGCTATATGTGATACTTAGGTAAGGGTGATTTTAATCCTAGTTCTTGAGCAAATTTTTGTGATTAATAAATATTCAGTAACAAGAGGTGTGAGATTCTGAAGAGGTTTTTCAGGAAAAAATTATATTCACTATTAATAAAGAAGACAAAAGAAATACAGAAAACCTCTTCTGGAAAAACATGTTTCTGGCATTAAAGCAAATATAATTGGTCACAGAAAAATCATTTGCCCAAATAAATACAAATCCAAGAACAATAAATCATAGAATCATATGTAAAAACTCTCCATCCTATTCCCTATAAGCAGTGATCCAGAAACAAAAATAAAAAAGAGCACAAAAAGTGTTTGCCCTTAGCTAGTCTTATAATGAGAAAAAAAGAGATTGACCCTTGGGAGTTTCCCCTTGTCATCACATCTGATGATTAGATCTTTCATGGTTTCAGTCTATGATGGACTTCTTATCCCATGACTGGGCTTGTGCTTTATTTTGGAAGCCATGAGCTGCTTTGGTTCCAGTAAACCCCCATAGCTTTGTCTCAGAATTGCAAGCTGGCAACAGAGGTTCTACTTTTGAACTTCAAGTCTGCATTTCATTTCAGGACAAAAGCTTATTTTAGCCATCATGGGGCTTCAGTTGAGTAAAAAAAACATTGCCTGACTTCCCACCCTTGTTAAACACTTCCTAATCATCCACAGGTTAATTTTTTATTACATCCTGCCCTAAGAGAAGAGACATTCTAAACCCCAGAACACAAAATATTTCATCACAGTCTTTGTTGTGTGTTCACTCTGCAGGGACAGAGGGCATGTTGTGTGAGGAGCAGATGCTGAACATTTAAAGATGACAACTTACATAAAAGTTACACTCCACACATCAACATTCAGCCAGCACAGTTCCCCATTTCAGTGTAACAGACATTCCATCATCCCACCAAGCATCCCAACAGTGCCATTTTTTTAATTTATATTTTTTTAAGGAGGAAAGAGAAGGAAATATTTTGTAATTATGGAAGGAAATTTAACTGTGGAAGGGGAACATAAATTATCTGTGCTGCTGCAGAACAGTCTTAGCTTTTTGTCTTGTGAGACATCTGTGATGCATACATGGAGAGGGAATGAGCACATCCATTCCTGGCAAACCCACCTCTCTTTGTCTTATGTCCTGTAAAAACGTGAGCCTCAACTGCCATGAAGTAACACTGCCTCATGAAATAACAGGAGGTCTTAATAAAGCAGAACCCTCTGGAATTTTTAGTGTCTATTCTAACTTGCAGGCATTCATCAGGATTAGGTACATCAAGCTGGACTCAGACTTGTTTGTGTGGCTGCAGCTGGAGTGTTAAAATAGGGGAATAGACCTAACTGGTCATGGTCATACCTAAAGTTTATTGCCAGCACCAAAGCAATTCCAGTTTTGTCCCATGCCACCCAGCACTCCCCTCCAGGTGTTTGCAGCAGCCTGTTGATGGCCTAGGGGTAGGCTGGCTTATCTGCCTTGGAGAACAAATCCACATTAGAGCTCTGGGTTGCTGCCCCTTGTCCTAGTCAGTTTAAAGCATATCTCAATATCTACAGGCTATGTGCTTGTCACTTGATGTAGACACAGCTTACAGACCCCTACAAAATGGCAATTAGTTTCAAAATTGAAATTAGTTTCTAGAGTCAGTAGGTCTGTGGCAGGAAAAGTCATTCACTGAGGGAACTACCAGAACCAAGATATTGTAACTTGGTTATAATAATAGTTTATTACACTGGGTTAACAAAGGACACAAACTTCTAGCAAAATGTGTACTCTGTCCAAAGATGCCCCTGGTTTTGGGAACCCTCACAGGTACAGTGATTTTCCCATGAGCAATCTGTCTGCAGCTCAGCAGCTTGGCTGGGTGTGCTTTGGTTTTCAGTGGTCTGGATCTAGAAGGGTTAATTCTCTGTGTCTCTTTTAGTCATGTTGTAGGACACGGGAAAAGAAAAACACTGTCTTTGTAAAAACAAATACAGTTGTCAATAAAAGCTAAAATAGCAGCAAAGCAAATTTACAAATCCAAACATTATACATTTAGATAGTATTTAATTTGCTATAAACTTGGGTGACTTAAAGAAGTGTGTGTGTGGCAAATACCAACTTACAATGAGCAGCAGGATGTCAGTGGATGAACTATACTCTTGGACAAGGCCAGATGAACCAGGCACTAACAACAACAGCAAGAGCAAAGCTTCAGCTCTTCAGCTGTTCTGCTGTGCTTCTCTGGGATGTGCTGCCCACCAGGGCAATGCCAGACTCAGGCTGGTCATCCTGGAATCCCAGAGCAGGGTGAGGTGGTAGGGAATAGAAGGATCTCCTTGTTCCAACCACTCCTGCCTTGGGCAGGACACCTCCCCCTAGACCAGGTTGCTGAAGGCCCTGTCCAACCTGTTGAACACCTCCAGGGCTGGGGCATCCACAGCTTCCCTGGACAACCTGTGCCAGTGCCTCACCACCCTCACAGTAAAGAGTTTCTTTGTAATTTCTTATCAAAATTTGCCTTCTTTCAATTTAAACTGGTCTGAGCTCACACCCTATGAAAGTAATGCACACAGGCCAGGGAGAAGTGTACAGTCTGTGTGAGCTCATGGATCAAATGCACATCATGTCCTGCTCACAGGACTGCACTGGAGCAGCTGAGATACTCTGGATGCAGGGTCTCTTGATCTCTAGGAAATATTTTCTGCAATGCTCCCATTACACAAAGGTAAAAGTTTACCAGTAACAGATTTGCTGCCTGGAGACACATGCCCAAATATCTTTTATTTAGTTTTCTGCCTGGACTGAACATCCTCAAGCAGGAAAACAGCTGGCCAAGTGTGGAGAGCTCTATGGACACCTGGCTATCTGAGAAGGGTCACGTCGACATAGTACCACTGGCTGAGCTGGAAGGAGACAAGTACAGGAGCCAGTAGTCAGTGTCCAATAACAGGCAAGGACATTGTGCCCTTGGTGCAACATTAAGAAAGGGAGGAAAATCTTTGGCAGAAATGTGTAGAACAGTTTCAATAGAATAACTACAAGAATGTAGAAGTAGTTGGCTGATAAGTAACTAACCAATAATGAGCTCGCCTTTACAATATGCATGAGCTTCATTAACACCAATATAAATATTTATACCTATCAATAAAGTTCAAGATCTGCTGATGGCTCATGTTAAGCCCCGTGTTTCTTCTGTAGTTCCCAACAGCCAAGGTTCCTGCAACTTTCAAGGAAGGCTGGTCACCTGGACAATCCTCATTAATGCATAATGAGCTTCTCTCTGAAAGCTTCTACTCCTTTTTTACTTTCTCTGCCTTTGTCATCCTCTGACAATGTAGGTGGCCTCAAATCAAAGTTAGTTGGGCTACATGTGGACCTAAGTGATATTTCAAAGCCACCTAGAAACCTTGTAAGAAAGTCTTGTCTCATAAGACGTTTGTTTAGTGCTTAATTTTTGTATGTTGTAGTGTTAGAAGGAAAAAAATCAAGCAGTAATCTTAAACAGCTCTGCTAATAACATTGCCATATTTAGGCTGCCATTGAATTATTTGAATGTTATTGTAAAAGCTGGAGTCTACTACCCAGACTGCAGTAGTCAAATAACATTAAAGGTCACTCAGAGCTAATAAAATACTTTCAAATTGACCCAAACTGCCTGGTTGTGGGAGATTCTTCAGTCCCTGAGGAATCTTACTGTGAGCACAACATGAGACACATCCTGTAATATTTGAGCAGTGTGGAGGGAATTAGGGGTAAACTGGAAACCTTAATTAGGCATTTTCATTACAAGTCATGGGTTGCAGCCAGGCTTACAATGTTATTTAAACATAAGGTTTGTGGGTTTCTTTTCCATGACCCTTTTCCAAGGGAAATGATGGGATTCAAGTAACAGAGGATGCTTCTTGCAGTGTGTAAAGAGTATGATGCATCTCAAATAGCATTCCCATTACACATTGTGAAAAAAATAGACTTTTTTTGTTGTTTGGATGGCTGTTGGGGATTCCAGGGTTCTTTCACCATTTATGGACACTGGTATATTCTATACTACTGGAGGTGGCTGCTTAGTGACAAATCAAATGGGTTATTCAAGTGTGTTAGACATGGATTAAAATATGTTGTTTAGTTATTTCAACTTTCAAAATGTTTACTATGAGTAATCTTTGAAGAATGAAAAGACTAAATCTCTCTTAAGCCTACAGAAGTAGGCACAGAAGACTCAGATGGGAAGACTCCATAAGTTGCCTGGGCAAGGACACTTCAGACTGCAGGTGAATTCAATATATTTATTATAGCCATTCAAGGGTGAATATAGGCCCAGCCAGAGACAAATGGTGCAGAAACCTTGTGCCCTCAATATTCAGTGCTGGCACTATGGCTGTCACAGTGCTCAGCAGCTGGCACTGGTGTTTTCCTGGCATCAGCTGTTCTGTGCCTCTGACATATCATTGCCAGCTCCTGTGCTTCAGTTCTGCTTCAGCTACTTGAAGCAGTTTGTGGATTATTGTATGGACCAGGGGTGTTTTGGTGGAATGGGCCATCAGACTCCATGACCTGCCTTGCAGGAACGTCTGTGCTGGAGGATGCTGCAGGGTTGGTGTGAAGGTTGGAACTGTGTACATTGCAGATTTACTGCTCCTGTTTAGTGGGAAGGACCTTTGAGCTGGATTGTACCCCATGACAGGTTTTGTTTTTCAGGACAGACAATTCACTCCAAAAGAAAATACAAGTTACAATCAGCATTAACTCAAAGTGAATGAACAGGGGACTGGATTTGAAGGTATATTTTGGATGGTGTTGTCTGACAGAGGGAATGTATCCCCCAATATTCACTAAGGGAGAGAGGGAACTGACAAGTACCTCACTCAGGATTGGGGTCAGCCAATCAGTCATGTGGCTCTTGCTGGTGTCATTCATATTTTGCATTGTGCAAGCTCAAATCATCAAAGCAAGAACTTAAATGTGGGACTTGTAAGTGGCCTCAGCAAAAAAAACCAAAACAAAACAGAAAGACAAACACAGAACTTTAGGTTGATAACATGTTGTTTGCAACTCTCCGAGAGCGTTTCCAGTAAAAACATATTTTTCAGCATCTTCAGAACAGGACACATTAAAAAAAAATTCTGAGGACAGTAAGGAAATACAGCCATGAGTTTAAGCTTCCTATACAAATGTTCAATCTGTAATTAATTTGAATGACTAAAGAAATCACATTTTCTAGTAGTTTCCTATAAAGAGTTCCAGAGTAGAAGATCACAGCTGGTGGCACTCAGCCCTTGAAAGATCAGCCAGTGATAGCTTTATGGAGAGGAGCATCCTCTGCCAGGAGCAATCCCATCATCTGCAAAGAAATCCTCCACAGATTTCAGTGGCCTCCTCTGCTCCCTGTGTCTCCTGCAGTGCCTTCACAGCTGGTAGGTCACAACGTGCTCAGCAGCAGCCTCAGTGGTAATACAACATAGATTTGAGCAACACAAATATTTAACTTAACCTTGTCATAGCACAGGGAGAGTTATAGAGACATTTGTCAGACTTCCTGCACTATTCTAATCTTTCTGAGAAATGCAAGAAGAGCCTATCTGTCTGCTGGTCTTAAAAGTTCCACTGCAAGGAAGGCCAGGGTTAAGAGATTTGCCTTTTTCATTTATTATGTGGAATTCCAGATGTATTTGCCTTAGCTAAACTTTAGTAATAAAACCAGCATTTTTCAGTCACAGGCTCAAGAAAATTCTGTGAGCCTGTTAACAATGCTGGAACATGAATGTGTGGCCACATACATTCCTGTTTTACACAGCATGTTCTGTGTCAGTAAAACCCCATTGACAGGAGTACAGAGACATAAAAGAAGGAGGCAAAAAAAGACAAGATCTCTGTGTAGACTCACCTGTGCCCACCACATCAGGCTCAGCAGCACAGCACTGCTCAACACCTGCAGGCTGTGGCTCAGAGGTTTCCTGCAAGGGCTTCAGAGCAGCTCTGTCTCTGCTCTGGAGCTCCAGACACAGCTCGAGCTGTGCTGCTGCTGCTGAGTGAGGAGAATGATGAAAAACATTGTGGGATTCTTCCCTGACCACAAAAAGGGAGAAATCCATGGGAGCAGCATATTAGAAAACCAAGCAAACAAACAGCAATGTATGAAAAGAAAGCTGCTTTCTTCCTTCAGTAAAAATACCCAAATTCCTGGGAAACTGCATATTAAAAAAGAAAACAAACAAGGGGAAATATGCAGATAAAAACTTTTTCATTGCTAGTTAAGTCTTCAACAGTTAAGAACATCAGATTTGTGATTGCATCTGCAGTCTTCACTGAACTCTTCTTAAACATATCTATTTAATGTTTATTAAATTTTAAAGTTTATTTAATGTTATCTGTTCATTTTCAAAGGACAAATGCAGAGAAAAACTTGGAAGTGGTCACACAACCAGGTGGTGTCAGAGGTCAGCCAGTGGCCTGATTATCTCAGTAATCAAATCAATACCCTGTGCACTGCTCTGATGCCTCCTGGCAGATGCTTTAACAAAATCACCAATAGATTGTTTGTACTGATTTGTATTTTTTAGTTATTATTTTTGGATGCTCCATGTGTCTGTGTACTGGCAGTTTCCTTCTGAAAATTCAAACTCTTTTTGTCACTTGTTCAGCATTTCTCATTGCAGAAATGGAGACAGTGAGGTTTCCCCATAAACTCAAGTATCAGAACTAAAAATGCACTAAAAGAAAGGAAAGCAAGAGTCATCAGGGATAGCAGCTGCACTTTATTGATAAAAATGATGTCGAAACACCAGAAAAGAAAAAAAAACCAAAAAAAAAACCTGCACTAGTTTGAAGTGCAATTGGCAAGTAAAAGCAAAAAGTGCAAGCAATTAAAAAATAAAACAATATTGCAAATGAAAAGGTTGGGAATATGTTTTGGGATTCCTCTCTGATTAGGTGGTTGATAAGAGAAGCTGGACACTAACCAGAGTTTAAAGGGCCAAAGGCAAGAAGAAGGAGGGGTTTCCTAAGTATATCAGGAACAGCACAAATGCCAGTACAAATAAAGGTGGCGTGCTTCCAGTCTGATTTGGGAGCTGAAGGGTGACACAGACACCCTGAGATCACATGAGGATGACAAACCACCTCCTGAGCCTGCAGTGGTCCAGAGAGCAAGAAACAACAGCAGGTCTGGATAACTTGGACTCAGGCATCCTAAAGTGAAGCTGGTGTCATGCCTGGTTCCCTGATGTTCCCTTTTAATTTCACAATACTGGGGAAACTACAAATGGCTGGAAAAATATTCATTCTCTTCCAATGTTTGCTAGAGACAAACAAGACAATGCAAAGATAGGCTTGAATCCAACGAGTTATTTTTATTAAAAAGAGACAAGTTCATAAATCAACAATAAGGCTCAAGGTTGCAATTAATGACTGTTAATGACATGTTAATATGAAAATGGCTCTTATTTACCAAAACTGATACTTTGTATATGGCAGTAAACTGCATAGCTTGAACATGCTCTAGATATTTTAGGATTTTAGTACCACATAATTTTCTAAATAAACTATGATAAAATATGTCCTGTAAAACACTGAAGCACAAATATTAATGGATTAAAGAACCATTTAACTATCAGTTATTAATTTATTTACTTTTTTTAGTGAGTAGATTTTATCAAGCAATAGATCTCTTAGTGGATTTCACAGAGATTGGTCCAAACCCAATTTTTTATCAGCAGCTTTGGGGTTTAAGCCTGACCTTCCCAATGGCATAAATCTTGTCAGACTCCTATTTTTTTCCTGTGCTTAGGCAGTAAGAAAGAGGTGATGAAACATTTTGTAAATTAGGGCCATTCAAAGTAAATGCAAGTGAATAAAGATGGCACCTGAGTCCTAGAAGCACAAACCAAAGCAGACCTAAAGATGGTACTGGATGCACTGATGAATTTGAACCTTAAGAATGATGCTGGGGGAAATGACATTGATGTCATCATCAGACTTACACAGGGAAGGAAAGTGAGTAAGAGAAGAGATGTGATTTCTATCTGGTTTTGTAGCAGCAGTGTGTAATGGAGTACCATACTTTGGCCTGATAACTCTGTTTTTTTAATGGATGCTGAAAAATTCCACAGGAGCAGAGAAAAGCCATAAAAAAAAACCCCAAAAAAATAGGGCAGCAAGAAAATATCTCATAATAAAATAAGAAGTTATTAGAAAATTTCACTTCTAGCTAGTTACTAGGTAAGAAGAATGAGATGCTTCTTGGAGCATGGACAAAACACCAAGAGAAGCTGTGCAGAATGCAAAAACTATCAGTAAACATGAGACAAGCTTAGGGTCGAGGTAAGATCATCCAGTCTCTGCAAAACTGACTGATTGGATTGCTGAAACAAGTCAGCAGGAGGGGTGGTGGCTACTCAGTCTCCTGCTGTTTCCAGACACGGCTGGAGGCTTTTCAAGGTAATCTTTTAGCATGATCTGATTGCAGGCAAGTGGGTGATATTCCATGACTTAAAATTCACAGAAAGGTGATCTTAAATCCTGTAAAAATGTCCCTGCTCTGAGCAGGTAATGCATAATGTATATCTATATATTACTGTACAGAAATTTCAGAGCCTGCTTCATTCATATGTGTATCATAGGCAGATCTTGGTTTTTAACACGTTCATATGTGTATCATAGGCATGTCTTGGTTTTTAACAAAGGATTATGAAGCAGGATATATGAGTTCCCCAAATTTTCTCTGTTCTTTTTGACCTATTTTTCTTCATTTATTGGTAGAAATCAAAGTGTGTCCAACCTGGCTGGTAGCTCAGATTCCCATGTATGTATCTGGCATTGCATATCCATCAATGAGTCTTTTCCACCCCATTGCAAATTTCCTCATGGAAAAACAAACAAACAAACAAATTCTATCCCCCAAACCATTCAGTTCCATGGAAGGATGACTTCTGCAGATTCCTACAGAAGTCAGTGAGTGGTTCTGAGATCAAATAGTGCAAATCTCTGTATGTGCCCAAACCAATGCAGGTTCCCTGTGTGGTCAAATTTTGGGCCACCTGGTCCAGTGGAAGGTGTCCCTGCCCACAGCAGAGGGGTTGGAATTGATGATCTTTGAGGTGCCTTCCAACCACAACCATTCTGTGATTCTAGGACTGTGGTTCCATGGACAACCAAGCAGTAATGTGGGGTTGAGGGAATGGTTCACCTTTATTGTATTTGTGGGATGCCCTGTGGCAGGAAGGAATGATGAGTCTGACTCCATATTCTCAGAAAGCTAATTTATTATTTTTTGATACTATATTATATTAAAGAATGCTATATTAAACTATATTAAAGAGTACAGAAAGGATACTTACAGAAGGCTAAAAAGATAATAATAAAAAACTTGTGACTCCCTCCAGAGTCTGACACAGCTTGACCCTGATTGGTCAATAAGTCGAAACAATTCACATGAAACCAATGAAACAACTAGCAGCTGGTAAACAATCTCCAAACACATTCCACATGTGAGCAAGACACAGGAGAAGCAAATGAGATAAGAATTTCCTTTTCTCTGAGGCTTCTCAGTTTCCCAGAAGAAAAATCCTGGGTGAAGGGATGTTTCAGAAAATATGGATGTGACACACCTTCAGCAGTACACACCTGTGTGTGGGTGGATAACCTTGCCCATGAATTCCACTGACTCAAGGGGCTGTGAGTGCAGAGCAGACAGCTCAGGTGAGCCTCCTACCTTGGCAGATGTTATGAATACACTTTTATTTGTCCTACAGACCTTCCCTATTGCTGAGGGTTTGATATGAGACCCCTAAAGGGCCAAACTGAATGCATTCCTCTGGCCTGTCTGGCAATTACTCTTATTTCATATGGTAAAGGAAAATTGATGTCTGCTATTTTAGGATACAGCCAAGCAAATTACTTCAACACATGAACAAACTGCACACAAAGAACTCATTCCATAGAAATTTTGAGCAAACTGGGGGAAGATGGGTTTATATCTCTACCACTGTAAAACTGTCTCAGATAAAAATATTATTCTAAAAAATTGAACATTCTATTTTGATGCAGCTTTACCTGTCACTTGTTTCTTTCCTCTTTTTGCTCTTATCTCATCCTGGAGTTAAGGAACAGCTTCCAAAATTCTGGCCAACTGCACATGGTAATGTGATGATGTAATATAATTTCTTCTCCGTGGTCCATATGTGCTAAGACAGAGACTATGCAGATATGTTGTATTTATAAGATAATGACAATATTTCCTAAAGCAGTGCAATTTTTTACTGCTTGTGTTGGGTTTCAAGTCATTACCACATATCTCAAGCAGTATTTCCTTAACCTCATGATTAGTAGGGTGAGTGCAAGGAAATACTGCAAGGAATTGCTAAAGATGAGAGTCATTTATACAAAAAGTCCTTTTTTTATTTCCTGTTTAGAACAACAGAATGTGGCAGTCACATAATGTAGAGTTGACCTCAGACCAACATGTGCAGAATGTCAGGAATATTCAGCTCTGCTTCATGTACTCAAGCTCACTGGAAAGGCAGCTCTCAATGGGGCAGCACTGCCAGCAGTGCAGCTGGAGGAAGGCTTGGCCTGGGTCCCAAATGCAGGGTCACAGGGTCACAATCTTCCACAACGTGACATGTCTGAATCCAAGTTCAAGTGCCAGGGGCTACTGGAAGAAGAGAGTTCTGCTGCTGTGTCCAGCGCTGGTTCCTGTCAGATGCTCCACAGCGGGTGTGAAAACTGCACAGCAAACAGAAAGAGCAGGCTAAGGATTTGCTGTGCAAACTTCTGAGAGCTCAGCCACTCTTCATGGGCAGGCACAAAGCTGTCTCCAGACACTTATTGAATAAACATCCCCAGTTCATAAAAAGGTGCAAGCAAGCAAACACCATCAGCTGTAACCTGCCTCTCACCTTGAGCCCACCCCAGTGGGAAAAGTTGGACTGTGTGATCTAAAATCCCCTTGAGCATTATGTCTATGATTTTAAGAGTTGTGCCTTTCATACAACAGAAACCACTCTCTAAATGCTGGATTCTCCAGGGAGCTCCAACTCCTTTATGTTGCTTTGGGGAAGCAGAGCAATTAACTGCTTTAGCTTGCTTTACAGCTGCTTTGTGTCCCTGGGGCACTGCCAAGGGCCTTGATGCATTTTCTCCTGCAAAGCCCAGGGCATGCTAATGGTAGGTGTAGGAATAGACATTGCCACCTGGGACAAGGCAACAGAAACAATCATGCCCAAGAACCTTCCAGAGACCTCGAGCACACTGGAGGGCACTGAGCTTAGCATTAGCTGAGAAAGCGGGAGTGTACATTTTAAGGAGTTTTCAAAATAATTTGCCATAAGTCTCACTTCCAGCTAAGAATTGGTACAGAAAAGGCTGCTGGATGTGCAAGAACTAGCACGTGTGTGGTTTAAGGGATAAACTGTGGAAAAAACTATATCATTGGGAGCTAGATTTGGGATTTATATGCCCATTACAACTCCTTGTTCCATGCTGTAATAATATTTGATTATCCTGCTAGCCTGCAGCCCAAGATCATGAAAAGTTCATGCATAAGAAACATCTGTTTTAGCGTTCATGACAATAATTCAAACAGCAGATAATTTACTCCAGCACTTTCTTCACCACAGTCCTCCACAGGAAAGCACAGTGGAAACAGCTATTCCTCAGCAAGTACTTGCATCTCCCAGGGGAGGGGACACAAGAAATGCCAGATTTGGGCTTGTTAGTGAGGATGTGTCGCCATTCTGAGCAAAAAGGAAAAATTTTAAGAAAACGTGGGAGAGGATTCATGCACAGGGATATGAGTTTCAGACAATTAAATATCCTCTTTCTCCTCAAAATTCCAATGCCTCAGTTTCCAAGGAGAGTGTAAAAAAGAGACATCAGTAATTGAATACAGAGGGTCAACACCTTCTGCCATTTGATGGCAGCTGCTTTTCAATTTAGAGCAATACTGAAGTTTCTCTTTACTCACAGAAGAGATGATCCCAGAATACTTCTTTTTAGCAACCTCATTCTGGTGGAAATTATTTGGTAGAGGATCCTGGTTTTCCCCAGTCTCCAGCTTGGAGGTGAATCACAGCCCGCACTGGTATGGACTGGCAATTCCAGGCATCAGGCAAATGTTCTATGAGGACGTGCAAGAAGTGGAAGCTAGGTCAGTTTACTAAAGATGCCCATATAAGAATTGCTGGTGCATAAAGGGACAAAATCATAAAGGCCAAAGCACAAAATTAAACACAACTAGCAAGGGATGTGAAAGATAGCGAAGAGCTTCCTACTAGTATTTCACCAGAAGGAGGAAGATGAAGGAAGAAGATGAAGGAAGAAGCTGGTTCTTCACTTAGTGAGGAAGAAAAGCTGATAATTCCTGGAGGGCTGAAGTGGTTAGTGCTTTTCACCTTTCAGCCTTCACCAAAACTGCAGTGAGCCTATAACTAACATGGCAATAACCAGTGAGGAGGGAGGAGCAATTCAGCTGTCAGCAGGCAGGCTAAGGGTTTTCATTAAAAAGACAGATTTTTTTCTTTTAGTTCAAATTGCAAAACTGGCTGGCCACTGTCTTGAAGGATATGTGAGACCTAACAGGGAGAAAAAAGGGCAGATTTGGGTCTGATGTTCTGAAGGAAAGGGAAGAGCTAGGGAATTGTCAACCAATCTGCATACTCTCAACACCTAAAAAAAATATTGAAACAAGTGAAACAGATCATTTTGGAACACTGAAAATCAAATCATGATTAAAAGAACACCAAACTTGACAGACCTTGAAGGTATGGGAGAGGGTATGTACTCTAGAAGAAGAAGTTGCTGTGGTGTGATTTCACCTTGACTGTAGGACGGCTTTTGCCACTTGAAATTTGCTTGAGTGAATTGGGAATCTAACCTGGATTCCATCCTGTATTGTGGATGGCTATCTGGTTGGAGAGTTATCCTCAGCAGGGGTTATCTGTGCTGCCCTCCTGTCCTGGAGGAAATGCTGGAGGGGAATTTGGAATGTAGGCTGGGGTCTTTCAAAATCCTTCTGTCTTGAACAGAAGCACATAAGGGCTACATGTGCTGATGATGCAAATCTAGTTTTGAAAATAAAAGATCCCATGGAGATCCTATGAAGGAATTATTTAATAAAGGCATTGAGGAGAACAGCAGCAGGTATGGAGCTGCCTCAGGCTCCTCAGCTGTGTGAACCACACTGACAAGGGTGGCTGTTTTCTCCAAGGGTGCATTTACAGGGCTCATATTTATCACATAAAATCCAGCACAGAGGAAGTGCAGAGATGGGAAGAAGTAAAGCCCTGCAGGTTACTGGTCCTGCTAGGACCAGTCATACCTGAGGATGGCTGCTGATGCTGAGATTTTGTTGCTTTTTCCAACCATTTTATCCCAGCAGATTGGTTATAATTTCTTTATAATTTAAGTGGTGCAGACATCCTCACTCTTCCACCACTGCAGTGGTGACCAGACTGGCTCTCCCAGATGTGAACAGCAGAGTTGTGGCTGTACAGGTGGGGCCTGTTTTGGCTTGGTAGTCATTGATCTCAGAGGGAGGACCACTAAAGTGGGAATAGGTACCTTCCTGCAGAAATAGTCTAGGTCATGAAGATGGAAGTGGGAAATGAACTCCAGGAAAATTAGAGTGGTTCTCTGTCTAGTCCTGTTGGAACCCTGAATGCTGAAAATTTTAAACTTTATGTGCTTAAAGGCACAGACCCACAAGAGAATACTGCAATTGACCTGAGGCTGTGGAGAAGGCTTCCAAAATTTATTGATAACACTGGGATTACAGGTGTGTAGTTGGTTAGAAGTGTGTAATAACACAGGGTAGAAAACTTAGAGTTTGGGGTTTTAGAATATAGAAATAAATATGAAGCAAGATGGAGGTTTTAGGGTGGAGACAGGTTGTTATACTTTATCTTCTTCTTTCTTCTCCATGGATCTGGGTGGTGTTTTGTAATTGGACAGAAAAGTCTGCATTTCAGACTTTGAGTGATCAGTTATTGTGTTAAAGGGGAAAATAATCTAGGTGTCATTTCTTAATTGGATAGTTTAGCCTTAAAAGACCTTATAACAAGAGATAACCATTTTGTGTTCTAATGAAAGGCTGCAGAAATCATGGTTGTGAGGCTGTACCACTGATAACAAATAACAAATACCTGTGTGCCAACATGAACTACTGTCTCTAGTGCCTTCAATCCTGGCCTTGAGAAACTGATAGAGTCCCAGTGCTAGCCCTGTTTGGGGCACCTCAAAGGAAAATACAAAAAGCTGCACTGGATTTATGTATGTTGCCTTTAAATTCATGAAATTCTGCAATGAAGACCAAAGAAAAGATTTTTTTTTCCAGTGTGCCCAAGAAGCAGTGGACCAACACTGCAGCAAGAGAGATTTCAGGTAGCGATTGGGCTTAACTCTCTGAGGAGACGAAAGGCTTGGAACAGGTCACTGCAGAGAAATTACAGGGAAGGGGTTGTGCTCCCCACAGACAAGGTTAGACAAGCATCTGTCAGTAAGAGTTGAGTTAATGCAGGCTGTGCCTTGGGGCAGGGGAGACATGAGAGGAACCCTTTAGTGACATCCAGCCTCTGACGGTGTACTCAGATGTGTTCCCTTGCTTCCCTCTCTCCCATTTTTCCTCTTTATCTCTGGAGTCAGCTCACTCGCGGCTCAGGACCTTGGCCCTGCTCTCAGCCCATATCCTTCCCTGCTACAAAAAATCTGCAGTTCTGAGGCAGGAGAGAGGCTGTGATGGCTCCCACCTGAGGAGGTTCCTTGCCAGGAGCTCTGCTCCATCTCTGGTACCCTGATGGAAGCCAGGCCTCTCCATCGCCCATGTGGACACTTTCCCTGGGCACATCTCAAGAACCCTGACTCAGCACACGGTGAATAAATAATGCCAAGAGGTTATTAACACATGAAAGCTCTCCTGACTTGGCCACCTTACTTGTAATCTCAGCAACTGCTTTAAGCCTCAGATAGGTCAGATAGTTTTCTTTCTGAATTTCCTTTGGGAGGTGACAGAAGATGAATTCAACAGTCCCCACTGTGCAAGGAAAAGGGTAGTTTTCCTGGGGAAAAAAAATAAAAACCCCCAAACCCCCAAAAAACCAACCAACCAAACAAACCTCCCCCCCACCAAAAAAACCCCAAAACTAAAAAGAAAAATAACCAACCAAAAAGAAACCCCCAAAAAACCCTCAAAAAACCAAATAAAAAACCTACCAAACAAACAAAAAAACCCCAAACACCAGACACCACGCTGGCCACAATTTTTGCTCAATATGAGAACTATAGGCTTTTCCCTCTGGATATTTTTCTGGTGCTTAAATCCAGGGATAATTAATTCAGCCTAAGAAGCACAGTGTTGTGGATCCCCTATGAGGTCTCACAGAGTGTCCCAAAAAAATCTTCCTTGTCCAAATTTCTTTTTAGAAGCCTGTCCTGGCTGAATATTTGCAGCCCAGCCATTCCTCAGGGGCTCGACAACTTCAGGTGAGATTAAGGGAGATGGACCACAAAGTGTTATTAAAGGGAAAGAAGTACTACCAGAACTCAGAAGATCCTTTTTTCACTTGATGAAGAAGAAAAACTTTTGCTGGGTCAAGGCAAACATCAACTGCACAAATATTTCCGCTGAGCATGTGGGGTCAGTGCTTTGATGCAGCCTGATCTTCTCCTTCTCCTTCTCCTTCTCCTTCTCCTTCTCCTTCTCCTTCTCCTTCTCCTTCTCCTTCTCCTTCTCCTTCTCCTTCTCCTTCTCCTTCTCCTTCTCCTTCTATCTTCTCCTTCTCCATCTTCTCCTTCTCCATCTTCTCCTTCTCCTTCTCCTTCTCCTTCTCCTTCTCCTTCTCCTTCTCCTTCTCCTTCTCCTTCTCCTTCTCCTTCTCCTTCTTTCTCCCTCTCTTCAGGTTGAATACAAGTCTAGATGATGTCTTCTGCTCCAAAAGGGTGACAGGAGAAGAAGAAGGAAAAATAAGTCCAGAGGGAAACAGTGATCACTGTGTGTGATGCCCTCAGACCAGGAGAAGGTGGAAAGTTTTATCACACTAGGCAGGGATGGAAAGAAGTAGAACTGATCACAAAGATCAGAGCTCAGGGCAGTGATTCTGCTCTGGCACCCCAGGTGTGATACATCACCTCCTGTGCCCTGGTTCCCTTCTTTGTACTGGGTTTGTTGTGTTGGCAACAGTGTCCAAATGAAATTAGGAGACAAAGTCATAATGCTCCCAATTTTGTAAAAATGACATTCAATGCTAGCAGATATTGTGGTGAACACTTTCCAGGGCATGGAAAAGTAGTTTATTATCTTCATTGTCATATTTTTAAATGCTTCAAATACAATTATCAATGGTAGTAAAAATGTGAATATTCTGAATGCTCTCCTTTTAGACCTCCTGCTGCTGAGAAGAGGTCTAAAAGAGCTCACATCATCAGACCCTCAATTTATTCATCTTCTTGAGACAGAACCACTCTATATCTACTGGAAAGTGACTGTATCTTTGCACTTTGAAAGCAACCAGGCAGGAATTTGAAATGGACTTAATATTTTACTTCCTGAGGTAGTAGTGTGAAAATGAATACCTTTGTTTTAAATTCTTTTGCTTTTATAACCAAGATCAAATTAAGAATAAATATTGGCATGAGGTGGAAGAAGAGGAAGTGTAGAGCTCTGCTTGCAAGAAATAAAAAATAAAAATATGAGAACTTGAGAGCACATGGGCCATGTGTGCCTAAAGTAGCAGTATTTTTATAAGAATTACATCAATAAC
Organism: Setophaga petechia; assembly: GCA_024362935.1. NCBI lineage: Eukaryota > Metazoa > Chordata > Aves > Passeriformes > Parulidae > Setophaga > Setophaga petechia. Next base: position 17,719,849 of record JANCRA010000011.1, read on the forward strand.
AGCCACTTTCCCCACAGATTTGTGTCTGGTGGCTGGCTGCAAACTCCAGCTGAAGGTGTTTTCCTGCAGACTGACAGGCCTCAGCTGTGTGGCTTCTCTGGCTCTAATAGTGTGTGAATAAACAGTTCACTTTTCCCAAAAGTGTGACACTCCAGTGGCCTCTCTTATCTCCCTCTGTGCCTCTTCTCACAAAGTGCAGGGATGCCATCATCAGTGAGATACCCATCTTTTTGACATAATGTGGCTTGGTTTTGCTCAAAAGGCTCAAAAAGGACTCAAAAATGTGCAAAAGCACACAGACAGACAGACATGAACACACACAAAGTGATTGCATAAGCTCCATTTCCCCAGGAAACACAGAGTGAAAGCAGTTCTGTTGAAAGGAAAATGTTTACTGACCAAATGCCACAGGAAACTTTGAATAAAATGTTACCAGAGTTAGAATTCAGAATTTGGATACTTGGACTATGGAGGGAAAATATTTTGTTCTCAAATATTTCATGTTTCAAGCAGGTTTGATCTCTTGGGAATTTATTCATAACTTTTCTGAACATCTCACAAGGTTTCATTATTATTTCCTTTAATAAGAAAACAGTATGATTTGTGTGCATTTATTTAAAAATATTTTAAAAACAACACTTGGGCTGGAAGAGGACACCTACTTTCCAACAAAAAAACAAGGCCACCTCAGACAGGAGATGGTTCTGTTTTACAAACTTCATTTACTTCTTGCACATTTAAGGCAATTTCATGGGCTTGTTTGATTGTGTTTTTTCCCAATCAAATATATGTGTAATCTAACCCAATCTTGAAAATTCACAGACATATCTACAGTGCTGGGAAGCCTCAGTGTGTGATTGAAAAGTTCAAAATTTATTCTTCCCTAGAATAGAATTTCCAGGAGAACGGAGGAGATTTCCCTCCTCACGTAGCCAATCCCAGAGACAGTAGAATATTGCAGCACTAGTAGAAATAAAAAAGGGCCAGATTAATGCACAATTTTGCAGTTCTGTGGTCACTGATCTAGAGAATAGAATTGTCAGCATGTGGACATTATCTGCAGTGGGTGACATCATTTTTTGGAACATGTAACAAAATTGCTTGTCCAGGAGACCATGATAATGAAGCTGACAAACCTACAAAGGGAGCAAGCTGTGCCATTTCAGGAATGGCACAATATTCCTGAATTTCAGGAATGTGTGTCCTAACAAAAATATTTGTTAGGACTCTTCATGCTTTCATACTTTTTAACCTATATATTTACCTCTCTTTTAATGGGCATCAAGAAAAGCATCTGCAGGAGGCCAGCCCAAAGATTAATTCCTCCCTGCACCTCCTGCATTTGTTCAAATAGTTGAACTAATATTTATGAATAATGCATTGCACCCATGAATGCCACAAATCAATGGAGCTCCAAGTACTTCATACTTAAACCAGCTGAGCCTCAGACTCAATATGTATTATTAAGCCAGTTTCTTTTAATGGTTAGTAAACGTTATGTAAATATTTCTTTCCAGAAGACTACTTTTCTACAGCAAGAAATTATTAGGAGTTTGTTTCTGTTTCTGGTGGCCTGTTCGTTTTGGTCATTAATTATTTTTAGAGCTTCATATCTTACTTGTGTGATGGTGTTGTGTTTGATTTTTTAAAAATTATTTTATTAATTTTTATTCAAAGTTCCATTTGAAAGCTTTCATTAAGTAATTGGTGGGGATTTGAGTGCAGATATTAAGACAGGCAATTACTCAGGAAAAACACTGGATACCCTAGGGTACTGTTGTTGTTACAAATGCCTGGTGGTGGTTCAAAACCATCAGAGTGTGTGTTTTGCCCACATAAATTTCCATCAGGAAATTATGAGACTTTATGAATGGATGAACACAGTAGTGAGGCTATTGAGGGCAATCAAGAAAATACAATGTTGCTGTCATCAGTAACTCAAAATCTAATATAACATGGATTTAGAAATTTATATAAAGTTCTATAATCTTTTATATGGGAAACTACAGTATTTTAATGACTTGTTTCTTAGCTACTGTCATTGGTGCCTGTTAATTTTTGCACAGCTCAGATGCTGTCAGCCAGATTAGTGCTGCTGAAATCAAAGGAGTCGCACAGATTGACACCAGCTGAAGACCTGTCCTAATAAATCTGACTTTATTTATGGGGAACAAAACCACAGTCATGTCTCCTCAAAGGCAACAGTCCTGCTTAAATTGTGAGAATAAATTATTTTGGCTGCATGAATGCATTAAATATTGAATGTTCCGTTTTTCAGACTTGGCTGCTGCCTCACCTAACTCAGTGGAGCTGATTTACACCAGTTCTTTGGAGAAAAGACCAGCTGGTCCTGGAGTGCTGACAGTCAGGCTGGTTCACCTGGACCAGCTGATTTTCTGTTCAGCAGCTGGGTGTGTGATCAGCCTCACAAATATTCTGGCACAAGGAGTTCCAGCCACACAGCATGGTGCATGCATACTCAGTAATGGAAACCTGGGCTGAGTAACATTCCAAGGTAAATCCCTTCATCTGGCATCTCCTAAAGGGCTGAGGGAATTCAGTGCTGGATTTACCCCCTTAGCTCTGGTACCTTCTACATCACTGTATCAGGGGGACACGAGGCTGAACAGCCACAAAGGAGCTCTTGGCTCTGTATCCAGCGTGATTCCTGCCCATCATCTTCTTTGGGAAGACTCTTTAGGTAGCAAAAGAGTGAGTTTTCCTGCAGTATTGCAGCTTCTTTCACTCAGGTGTCTGGTCTCATCTGCAAAGGCCAACATCGCTGAAAATGAAATATTCACTTGTGCTGAAGTGGGGCTGGCTGAGTGCTCTGATCCTTGATGTTATCAAGAGTCAGCTAAAACAGATGGTTACATGCTCTGGTTTGTAAAGCTTCTTTCATATTTCAAAGGCCCAGGCTGATGTAACTCTCCTTCCTAAGTAATATCAATAACGACAACAATAATTGATGGTACAGTTTGATTTCTTCACCTCCCTTTCCATTGCAGTGTGTGCTTCCTGAATCCCAGCCTCTCTTGATGGTACAGTTTGATTTCTCCATCCCGCTTTCCATTTCAGGATGTGCTTTCTGAATCCCAGCCTATCTGCTGATTGAAAGAGATGTCACCTTCCTCACAGAGAAAAGCAGAAGAAAAAGCACCCTGATAGGAAACTAACACAACTAGTGGTTTGGATTATTTAGAAGTCAGATCCATGGCTCAGCCTCTAATGAATCAGGAAAGTCCAAGGTGTTTTTTTCCCCTTGGACTTGTAGGTAGACTCTGATCTCACCTATTTACAAAGGAAATCAGCTACAGACAAGGAGCTGTTCCTGCCATGCATTTGCAAGAGGAAACAGCACCCATCCTCCCTGAGCTCTCTTTCTGTTCTTAGTCCCTGTATTCTTTGGCTGGCTACAGCTTTCAGTAAAAGTGTCAGACAAATCAAACAACATAAAATAAATCAATCTATTTCCCAGTTTATTTGTTCTAAGAAGACTGTAAAATGAAGTCAAATTGAGAAACCTGTTTATGTGGCTGAGAGGCACAAGGGATGTATTGAGGAGGAAGTGATATTAAAGCATTAGCCTGACAGAATCAGAGCTAGCTTGAACTGGGACATGTTGCCTGTTTCCTGCTCACTGTGGATGGCTGCAGAGTGATGGATAGTGTCATGTGCATATATAATGTCCATGGAAAGGTAAAGAGGTAAAAGCCATTAAACTATTACATTCAAGTTCCCAAAAAACAATTTGACACTGGGAATTAAAAGCAATGTGGCTTCCTTGTTTTATTAAAGAGAAGAGTCAGCAGTGATTTATGGAACCTTTGCATATTTATATGCTGGAAGAAAGTGCTGAATTCTCATCAGCCAAGCAGACATTGGCAGAAAGATGAAACCAGCAAACTCAGACTGAAATATGGCACAAATGTTCAATAGTGAATGTAACTGAACTCATCAAAACATGAAGTGGATTTTCCATCATTTGAAGATCTTAAATTGAAGTCTTTGAATTAGAAAGAGAAGTGTCTTTAGAGCCTTCATTTACTGGGGTCAGTACAAGGCTCCCCAGGATCAAGCCAGGGTGACACAGGACTGCAGTGATCTCTTTTAGCACTCTCATCCTTCGAGGGACCTGAGAGCTCATAGAAGCCCAGGTTTGGGGTGCTGCTGTCAAAGAGCTCAGCAAGAGCCAAAATATCCCTGTCATTTGGGATTTAAGGAAATAACATTACACCCAGGCACACCTGTAAGTGTCCTGTCACAGACATCTTTTATGAAAAGTCCTTTCCTTAGGATTTTTCCTCCTGAGAAGCTGAGAGTCCTCAGGAACAAAATGTAAACAATGATTATCTGCTGCTGTGGAATGCAACAGGTGGATCTTTGATTGGTCCATATTGATTGTTTCTAATTAATGGCCAATCACAGTGAGCTGGCTTGGGCAGAGAGTCTGAGCCATAAACCTTTGTTATCATTCTTTCGTATTCTATTCTTAGCTAGCCTTCTGATGAAATCCTTTCTTCTATTCTTTTAGTATAGTTTAAATATAATATATATCATAAAATAATAAATCAAGCCTTCTGAAACATGGAGTCAGATCCTCATCCCTTCCCTCATCCTAAGACCCCTGTGAACACGGTCACAGTGCCCCAGTGTGCCATACCCACACAGGAATCACCACCAGAAGGCTGCTCAGGCACCTGGGTGTCCCTGGGGCTGCAGGGCCAGTCCTTGAGCCCTGTCTTACCCAAGCCAAGCCAGAGTGTTTGCTTTATCATCACATGACAAACTCTCACAAGTCAGCTGAGGTGGGCTGTGGAGCTTCAGACAGCCAGATGTCCACATCTCAGTGACTTCATCCTTGCTGACACACTCGACCACAGCATTTGCTAAGGAATTCACTGAGGCAATGAAATATGCTGGGGAAATAGTCAAAGAGTGGGAGATAACCAAATGTTTTTTGGGAAAAAACCCAAACTGACACAATGCCATATTTATGTCATTTCTAAAATGCTCTTTCCCTTGATGTTGTAGTCTGATACCACATGAGCTTTGAACTTTTGTTCCTCCTTCATTTGGAAAGTTATTTTTGCTAGACCTGCTATCGTGGCTCCTTTATCTCCAAGCCAGAAATCTCAATCTGTATGAAATATTAGCTATCAGATTTACATCTGAGCCTTTTACCCTGGGCTAACCCAAATAGTTTCACTTTTTTTTAAAAAGAGGCTTTTTCACCTGGGTCAAAGGAATTGAACTCTCAAAATGCTGCTTTCACTTCACAGAGTATTAGAGGTTTGGACCCCAAAGTCTGGCATTTAGTAGTGTCCACATGCAGGTGAACACCACCTGGGTGACACCAAGATTGCAGAGTTTGTGCTACAGAATATCAAGAGTTCACAAGGAAGGATGTGTTGGTGACAGCAAGGTGAGAGAAATTTTGAAATAGAAAGAGCTGGAATGAAAAAACAGAAGAGGAAGTGAGGAAAAATTGAGAGGATATAGAGGAGGGAGAACAGACATAATTCTGGGGAACCCTGACAGAAAACATGATCCTGAGCCTGGTCTTCAGGGTTGTGAGTCCTGGGAAGGGGTTGTGGTAGGGGTGAAGGTGCTGGAGGAGGAAGACAGCTCGTGAACTCCCTTGAGTTTGATTTAATTCTGTTTGAATCATCTCCCAGAGCAGCTGTCTGTCCAGACAAACAAACTGATCTTTTAGAGCTCCCCAGTCCAGCTAGTGTGAAACCATTACTCTGCCCATGCCACATCACACAGCATGGAGGGGTAGAAGCTGCTGTGTGACCAGGAATCACTGGAGCAGATTTCTCATCCTCCTCACTCCACACATTGTCAGCCCCAGCCTTGAGCATTCAGCAAAATCTGCAGAGCAAACCCCACACAGCACCAGACACCCAGCAGGGCTGGAATAGAACCACAGAACAATTTGGGTAGGAAGGGAATTTGAAGATCAGCTACTTCCAACCCCACTTCTGCAGGCAGAGACATCTTCCACTAGAGCAGGTTGCTCAGAGCCCCATCCAAGACCAGAGCCCTTGGTCTTGAACACTTCCAGGGACAAGGAATTCACAATTTCTCTGGAGAACTTGTTCCAGTCTCTCACAATTCTCACAGGGAAGGATTTCTTCCTAGTATCTATTCTAAATCTAACCCCTTTTAGCACAAAAATATTTCTCCTTATCCACTCACTACATGAAGGCCAAAGGACCCTCCCCTGCTCTCTTGGAGCCCCTTTACATACTGGAAGGTGCTATAAGGTCTTGGTGCCTTCTCCAGGTTGAACAACTCCAACCCTCTCAGCCCTTCCTCACAGGAGAGTTATCCCATCCCCCTGATCATCCTAGTGGCCTCCTCTGGACTAACTCCAACAGCTCCACATTCTTCTCATGTTGGATGGCTGGTTAGGCTGAAGGGCTGGGAGTGGCTCATCCCAGCCAAACCTGGCACACCTGAGTTCCAGGTGGTAACCAAAGCAGAGCAGAAGTTAAGGAAACATCTCAGTTCTAGTTTGGCCATCAGAGTGATTCATCCACCCATCACTGCCCAGTCTGTCACATCAAGAAGAAAGGTTTGCCTACTTTTAAATTTAGCTTGACACTTATTTTAGCCCATGAATAAACTCCTGCATTTAAGACCTGTGGAGCTGTTTAATGGGGTTTTCCACCCCTTTGCTAGCACTCGTTTTCCTTGTAATATTCTATTTTAGTTTTAGGATGAAAGAGACTTCAAATTCTTTAAAATTCAGATTTAGAATGGTTGGGGGAAAACCTATACCTGTGCCTAAGTAAAAGGAGAAAAATACATCAGGCATTTCTCAGCTAAAATCAAGGCATACATTAGCAGGGATACAGGTGATCAGAGATTTTGGGGTGAGGTTTGAGTTCAGGGTAGGGTTTGCACTCCCATGTACCTGGACAATATTTGTCATGCCCACTGCTGGCACAGGCTAGAAGTGTAATAGGGCTGATGCACCCTCCTAAACACTGAAATCATGGAAGGGATGTGAGGCAAGGCAGGGGACCGTGTGATCTGGGGTTGCTCTGTAAAGAGAGGAGTCCCAAAGGAGTTGTCAGACAGGGTGTGCAGGACAAATGTCCTTTTGCTCTTCAAATGAACTCACTCTTTTTAAAAATCAAATACATCAAACATCTGTGAATAATTGTATACGTGTCATCTCATTGATTGTAACCAGCAAAGCCAGATCAAACGTTTATTGCTGTACTAGCTACATTGCCAGAATCTGAACGCCTTCAGCAGGGTGAGGGATGAGCTCTGAGCCTTTCGGAGCTGAGCTAAAATCGCGGCGTGCTGGACCCCGGCGCTGCGCTTCCCCTTTAAGAGCCCTTTGGCTCACGGCGATGCTCTGAAATGCAGGAGGTGGGACAACACCACACACAAAAATGAAGAAGTGAAGGCAGGAAAAGTTTCTCCAGAGGAAAAATGCAGGGCTTGTCCTTCACCGTGACGTCAGGTCTGTCTTTAATAAAATCCCCAAAGAGCCAAGAGAAAAAGGCAGAGTGCCTAGGCTGGGTTGCCAGTTCAGGATTGCTCTGCGTTCCCCAAAGTGGTGTTTTTGTTCAAAACGGCTCTAAATCTGGGTTCAATCAAATGTATTTAATCCCGGCTTCCAGGGATGAGGTGGCTTTTGCCCTGGATTCTAGCAGCAAGCAGCATTTTGCAGGTGAGTTTGGAAACTGCCGGGGAGAACTGTCTTCGCAAACACACTGGGGTTTAATGCAGGGTGGGCTGGGAGAGACGAGTGTGCTGCGTGCGGGAAGGAGAGAACGGCAGAGACCGGGGGAGGTGTGAGAGCAGGGAGGGAAAGGTGAGCTGAGGGGAAAGGAAAGGAAAGGAAAGGAAAGGAAAGGAAAGGAAAGGAAAGGAAAGGAAAGGAAAGGAAAGGAAAGGAAAGGAAAGGAAAGGAAAGGAAAGGAAAGGAAAGGAAAGGAAAGGAAAGGAAAGGAAAGGAAAGGTGTCTCAGAGTTGAGCTCTTCTCAGCATCCAGGTGGATCAGCACAGAAAACTGTAGGTTTTTTTTCTTTGTATTGTCACTATTTGCACCATGGAGCAGAAGAAGGATGAGGATATTCCCCTCAGCAGCGCGGCTGAGGCTGTCAGGGACCGGCGTGGAGGGGACAGGGCAGGTTCCCGACGGGTGCCCAGGAGTGCCGGGACCGTGGCAGCCCTGGTGCCGGTACCGGGGCGGGGCGAAGCCGTGACGGAACCGGGACCGGGATCGTGTCCCGGAGGTGCCGCCGGCCGCTCCCGCAGGTGGAGCCGCTCCTGCCGCTGCCTCGGGAGCAGGGTTTGATCCCCTCCCGATCTCTTGGAGCCGCTTTCCTCCCGGAAAGCCGGTCCGGGGAAGCTGCTCGTTTCCCAAAGGTGCCGAGTTTTGCTTTGCCTTTCTGGGGTGGGATTCCCGGGCGGGAGCCAGGGCTGGGAGCACCCGTGGGGAGTCGGGGTGACCTGGTGAGCGATCCCTGTCCCCATCCCAGATCCAGCGCTGCACTCGGGGCTCGGGCAGCCTCGGGGACCCCGGGAATGAGATCCACTCTGTCATCCCATCCCCGAGATGTCAGGGACCCGTGTGAGCTCCCCAGCTCGAGGTTGGTGTTCCTGCAGCCGGCCACGTGTCAGCGGTGCCTGAGCATCCCTGAGCCCGGAGCGGGGTGACACCGGCTGCTCTGAGCAGGGCATTTTGCATCCCCTGTGCTTCAGGGGCTGGCTCGTGTTTTGTGAGATGCAGCGAGACTCTAAACCGGGAGAGCAGTGCACCTGGGTGACGGCAGATGGCACAGAGATAAGTCCTGCGTGGATGCTGATAACAGGGCGGCTTCTGTAAAATAAAACACACCGCAAAACCGACGGCAAACAAACTGCACCTCTTGTGCTCCTGCGGGGAGCTGGTGCTACCACAGCTGATTTTTGTTCAGCAGGGAAAAAGATCAAAGGAGGGAGGTGCCCCCCGCGCCCCAAACACTGTCACTAGAAGAGATCTGTGCAAGCCTTGTAAATTGTGCAGGGGTTGTCCTGGGTTCCCTTGGTATCAAAGATTTTTGTGAAAAACCTGCTGTGGAATGAAAATCTCTGTCAATACATGCAGGCACATGCTCTTGCTGAGCGGATAGGCAAGTGAGTGCAATCCAGATGCTCCTAGCAGCCTGTTTGGTCTAAAGAGTATCTACAAAGAGTTCAAAACAGTTTAAAAATAGCCTAAAAAGTCTCCTGGGTCTCAAGAGTTCCAGCTCAAGCTCTTCATTGAATAGAGCAGGTGAAGCTGCTCCTTGGGGCATTCGGGGACACTGTCACCTCCTGAACACACCCTAGGGGCTGGAACTTGGAAAGCTGTGCTTGGAAACCAATGAGTGGGGATAATTTCTCCCCAGTAATGAACTGGTTTCTCTGGACCCTCTCCATGCCTGAGCTGGGATGTGATGGGGGGTTGGTAGGCTGAGGAAAGCAGGTTTCTGTTTGTCATGTACAAGGGAGGGGGGAAACAGGGATGAAAAAAGTGTACAGCACAGATCAGTGAAAGGGGTGGGCAGAGCATCTGGGAGGGAGTATTAGCCTATGGAGTATTAAAGGACTTTTGGGAGCAGAGAATTCTTAGTTTGGTTTGATTAAGGGCACTGTATGAAGAAACAAGGAATATTGCAATTACTTTGTGAATATTTAGTTGGTGTGGCCACCCTGCTTGTGAGATATTTTAGATAGGTCATGCGAGTCATAACAGAAGAGTCCTGGTAAAGCTCCAACACTGTCCCAATTCATCATCCATAGCTTTTTGTCCTTGCTGGCATCACCACAACAGTAATAGAGATCTTTCTAACTCTGCAGAGACACCCATGGAGTGGCAGCCAGGCAGGTCACTGTGCACATTGTGCAAAGCCCTGTGGTCTCCCTGGAGACTCGGCACCCTTCACATATAGGAAGAACTATGGGCAGAAAAAGATGTTTCACTGGGAAAGAAGAGGATCGACCCTCTGGGTTGGATATAATACTGTTCCAGGGAGAAAGGCAGAGGAGATGATATAGGAAGGTCAGGCAGGTGTCAAAGGCATTTCAGAAGGCAGCTCTCAGGTTCTGCATCTCCTGGTACTCTTTGAAACTACAGTTATTCAGTTCTTAAGGAATTTTATCAACAGGGGTTTTTATTAGGGCAAAACTGCACAGATGATAGGCTTGTGAAGAAAAAATAACTGAACATAGCTGGAATTTTAGGCACAAGTTTTGAAAAATGTCTTGAAATACTTTGTTGGCTTTTTTTATATATATATATAAATAGATATAAGGACAGAGACCATAGGAGCCTAAGTCCCTTCAGCCAGGCTGAGATTCCTCAGTGCCTGAGTCATTTTTGCAGCAAGGACTTTAAAACTGGATGTGTTGGCTCCTTTCAGTGTTGCACATTGAGGAGTCAGAGCCAGCATCTTCAGTCTCCAGTCCTGATGACTCAGAAGTGTGAGACCACTTATTCAGAAAGGACAAGATGTCCTAAACCAGGGTGGTGATTAAAGAAACTATTCTGCACTTTGTAGACAATTAGTAAAGGAGCTTAGGTAGGAAGAACAGCATTAGAGGTTTCTAAAGCATTTGAAGTGGAAGAATGGGAGGTGTGTAGATGTGACAATCTAAAATAAAAAATAATAGGGTGAATGCAAACCTGCAGATTTCTCAAATAGAGAAATAAAGCAAAGAATCAAGTTGTTCTTCATCATGTCTACTAGTAGGCAGGTATTGATTTATCTGATGTGATGACAGTCATGGTCCACAAGCACAAAGCTTTTGGCTTTGATGGGTGGGAAGGAGGAAAGAGTGTTCAAAAATGGTTTTATTTGGCACCATCTCATTTGTGGACACATATTTCATTACATAGTAACTGATAATGACCCAGGCTCAGGGCTGCCTCAGGCTGTGTGTTAAGAATCAAAATGTGTTATTTTTCCTTTTTTACCTTCTTACTTATATAAAGCCAAGAATTTAATCTTTAACATATTTGGATTTGGTAGTGGGTGAAAAAATTTTAAAATTTCTTTAGGCTCTTCCCAACATAAACAAAAAAACAAAACAAAGCAATACAAAAACATGAATAAAAGAAAAAGTGACACCTTTATTCTTCCCTGCAAAAATCCCATGGCTCTCCAAGGAGGGTAAGCTGAGCTTTACCTGTTAAATACTTCTTAACAGAATGCTCCTGGTTTGCACCATGGCTAATGATGCACAGATAATCTCAGGCAGCAGAGGTTCAAAATTTCAGTGCCTTGTCCTTCTAACCTTCCCACTATTCCCTCTTGCTTGCTGTTACCAGAGGTAGACTGGATACACTTCTCTGAAGAAAGGCTCTTATCCTACACTTCCATAAATTGTAGTCAGCAATTAAATTGCTCTGGTTATAGCAGCTGAAGATTCAGCTCTGGAAATTTAACATCTTGAGGCTTGGAGCTGGCATTCACAGCTCCCATGGGTATGGCTACATTGTGCACAGGGCCTTCCCAAAGCTGATCTTTCATTTGGCAGACCCCCCTCACACATCCCCTTGCAGCGAAATCATTGCTAAGGCAACATCCTGAAGGTAGCACTGAATGTTCTTCACATGGATCAGAGGCCCACGCCCAGGTCTGGTTTTGATGAAGATGCTTTCCAAGTACACACACACACATACACAGACACAGAGTTTCTGCTGAGAGAAGTAGGACCTGATGCATTTTCTCTCATAATTTCTCCTGGAAGTGTCTGAATTTTCTTTGGTAGTGTGAAACAATATCTTTTCCAGCATCAACCACAACAGGGCTGTGGACAGGGATTGGTTTCCTCACCCTCCTCACAGCTGTGCCTGTTTGTGTCCCCTGGGACAGGTCCTGTCCCCATTCCACACTGCAGCAGTCCTGCCCTCAGGGGAGGCTTCTCCAGGAGTAGGCATTAGTTAAAAGTGATAGCTATGGATTTTAGCAATAGTGTGAGATTTATTTGATGATTCTCTGTGTCTGTCCTTTCAAGGACTCATGCATGTTTAGTTTCTCGTGCCTTCCCCAGGTGCTATGGTCAAAAATTTCAGAAGTCCTCAATACCCATATGGGACATTTGTCTTTGTCCTTCAGAAGCTCTGGGCTCCCATATTAGCATGTTAAGTGTTGGTCTAGCATTTTTCCAGGGCTTAACTTGCTGAGAACTGCTCCTTTTGGATGTCTCAGTGTCCCAGAGGGGTCTTGAGCATTCCTGTCTGGACAGCCCTGGCTCTCATGCATGAGTGGAATTGAAGCTGTTTATAAACCCAAGAAATGTATGTGAACCTTGGCAGCTGTGGCCTGGCAAAACTGGACACCCACAGCTTCAGCTGAAGATACATTTGGACATTGAACCTGACAGTGTCTCAGGGTGTGGGCCAGAAAGCAGGGTGAGATTTTACTCAATCTTTCAGATTTGTCAGTAGGAGGTTTGGGTAGGTATCCTGGATTAATTTATTCCTCCTGCTTCCCGCTTTGCTTTCATATGATATTGATCAAGCATCCTCATTCTTATGGCCCTTATCTTAAAAGCACAATTTTCCCTTTCTCTTGAGTAGAAATATTGATGGATAGTTGATAGACCCAAAGAACTGCTACCCATTTGTTTCCTTTCTGTGTTCTGATGTCCACCAAGTTGGACAGGACTTCCAGCAGCCAATTTCATGTGTTGCGCCACCCAGGGTTTGCTGCACCCTGAGGTGAGTTCTCTTCAGCTCCCCATTGCTGCAGGAGATCACAGATCTGATTTTCATAGATGTTGCAGGGTCAAGGGACTCTGACTGCTGCTTTAGGAGCTCTGTGCAGGTATCTCCAGTGCTGCTCTGAGTTTCCTAGCTATAGGTGAGGATCATGGGTTCTACAGCCTGGTGGTCTCCCAGATTTGGGATGTACCTCTGCTGGTTCTCTGTTCTTTATTCATCCATACTGAAACCTTATGTGTGTTCTGGCATCCTGGATGAAGCTTCTGGAGTCCTTTTAATATGTTGTATTTTCTCATAGACTGTTACTGGGCTTTTTAATCCTTGTATCTGGGCAAAGTGTGGGAAAATAAAAGGAAAAAAGGCATTTTTACCTCTGTGGGTGCCAGCCACTGACTCTGTCCCACAAGTAAATATTCTTGTGGCTGGGAAAGGAAAGGAGAGCCTTTAGGCTGAAATAGCTGTGGAAGAAGATAGCACTTGAGCTGAACTTTGTGGCACAGCTCAAATAATGAATTTCTAATACTTGGGTTGGTAATGCATTCCAGGACTCTGTGGTCATCTCAGTTCCTCTTCTCTTTCTCAATAGCTCCCACGTTGTTCTTCTGTTTTATTAGTCTGGGTCTGTCATTCCACTTAACCTATAAAGCAAATGAGAGATGAGTGAGTTGGAAGGCCAAGTTTCATGAAATCCAGGATGGTGAGCAATGAGCCCAAAAGGAAACCTGAGAGGGATTTGCAGAAATAATTGTGGGCTCATCCATAGAGGGTTATGAGTCACCTGGACCCTGATGCTGCTGGACACCTGCACAGTTAAACCTTTGCTGTCGCAGAGCAATTCCAGCACTGCAAAAGGACCTTATCCTATGAGCTTGCATTGCAAATTCACAGGATTTCCTTGGAAAAAATATCTCATGCTTGGTGGTGGGAAGGTGCAGCAAGATCTCTTGGTCCAGCATGAAACAAACTCCTACAAACATCTTGAAGTAAACTTACCCTTTCCCTTCCAAACACATTGAAACAATCTCCAGTGAAAGGCTTGGAAGTAGATATGATGGATTGGTTTTGTTATTACATCTCTAACATGCAACTGTGTGGCTTGACTAAGTTAGTATTTACGTTAGATTCAGAAATATGTAAATATCATGTGTAGTTATAGAATTTTAGAATGGTTTGGGTTGGATAGGATTTTTAAAGGTCCAACTGTCCAACCCTGCTGCAATGAGCAGGGGCATCTTCAACTCAACCAGGCTGCTCAGAGCCCTCCAACCTGACCATCAGTGTTTTCAGGGATGGAGCATCCACCACCTTTCTGGGCAACCAGTGCCAGTGTTCAACCACCCTTCTAAAAAATCTTCCTTATGTCTAATCTAAAGTGACCCTCCTTCAGCTTAAAACCATTACCCCTTGCACCCTTGCAGTATTTGTATATAAGGAAAAGAACACAGTAGAGTCAGCAGTAGTAACCAGTTTTGTAATTTCTGTACAATGCCTGACAGAAAATTATCTGTATGCCACCAGGAACAGTGCAACCCACACAGGCTTCACAGCTCTGACCAAAATTGCTCTGAATGACCCACTGATTACCATTATTTAAAATAATGATAATATTTTCATAATAATGATTTTATTTTCATTAGAAGGTAGCAATAATTTGTAGCTGCATGAACTGCTGCACTCTCCCTTTTCTAGGATCTGTAAATACAACTCACATTTTAATTTCTGAGTGGCTTAAATGTTTTGTATCCTTCCATGCTCCACCAGTTTTCCACACTATGATCAGGCTTTTCCTTTTGTTTGCTTTCTTACTGAAGCTTTATAAGTGATGGCAGGATGGGTGGGAGATTGTTTTTTTTCTCTTGTTGAAGTTTTCTCCTCTCCACACACATCCTTGTCCTGTGAAAAGAGGAGTATAGAGTAAGAAATGGAGCATGGCTTTGCTGGAACAGTTTGATGCCTTTAGGGAGCAACATTAACCACCCAAAGCAATGACTCTGGTGGACTTGTTTTATCCATATAGGGACCAGACTTCTTGCACTGGGTGAACAATAATATTCCAGGGCTCTGCTGAGAGACTGGGAACTTCCCCAGAAAGGGCCATGACTATCCAAAGCATCTCCTGGCTGTGCTCTACACCCCTGTGCCATCATCTCTGCCATGCCTGATGTGTCCTTGGCATTCTCATAGCTGTGGGCGTGTGAGGCCACTCTGTATCTGAGATTCTGGACTTGCAAATCCTCCTTTCTGTTTTTTTCAAGTCCACCAGTAAATTCCTGGGTGTATGTGATGACCAAGCAGGCTATAGCTCACATTTATGGTCACCAACTTGTATCAGCTGTGACAAAGGGAACTCTGTATCTGGGCTGATAAGGAGGCAGAGACCCTGAAATCCACACGGGGAGAATTAAATTCTCCTCTGAATGGCTGGCACATGTTCCTGGCTGCCCCTAGGCTACCAATTCCTGGGGTTGAGACTGACAGCTGGGTCGTTTTAGCTGTTTAGCAAGGAAGGACCAAACCACAAAAACTGCAGCCAGTGATAAGAATCTGCAAATGGATTACACGATAAAACTCTTTGGTTACATTTTAATGAGGGTTGGGGGGGGAAAGGGTGGAAAACAATAATAAGGAAAATAGCCCGGTTTCATTAGCTAGTTTGGCCATTCAGCAGGTGATTTATTGATAAGTACTGCTGGCAATATTTCCTGCAAGATCTTGGACTTACAGGACTGGATCATACCCACAGCATCTGTGTGTGGGCTGATAAACACTGAAGTAAGAGAATGAGGGCAAATTCATTTGGCTCCCTTCTGTGAGTTTTATTTCCACATTTGACCCTAGCAGTTAAATATAAAATGACATCCTTGCTATTTAACACTGCAATTCATTTATGGAGACTGTTCACTATTAATTTTCACTGTTATAGCTCTAGTGGCATCCCAAGGGCACATTTTTAAAATGACATTTATTCTATGAGGCACAGCAGTCCTGGAGCCTGACAAAGGGGTCATAGGTAGTGGAATTTGGGAGGTTGCTTGACTTAAATTTGCAGATTTTGCATCAAAACCTGTACTGCTGTTGCTCAGTGCACTGGGATTCCCTACAGAGGTGGTGTGATCCTGCTTATGAGGGCTGGTGAATTCCTTGCCCACCAAAGCTGCCTGGGTGTGGGTGAGCTCCTGGCTTTGTGGTGGAAGAAGGAATTACATACCTAGTTTCAGGCTCAAATAAGATGTTTCTGCTTTTTGAAGATGGTTTGTTTAATTTTGTGTGGTTTACATGTATGTATGTATGTGTGTGTATATATAGTACATATATGCACCCCCCACTCCCTTTGTATTTTTTGGTTTGTGTCAGTTTTTCCATATATATCATACAAAGAGTCTGTTTGAACTTGAGGAGATGTTTGTGCTGTATTATTCACTGTATCTGTACTATAGAAACTATATTAATTATATTAAAATGCTTGCCAGAGTATCATCTGGGAGTCTGGAGCATTTGATTATAGGTATAAATGGATACTACAGCAGCAAAGTTGAGATTCCTTTAAAGCCTCTGCATCCTCGATAACTGTAACATTTTACAGAGCAATTATTAAATAATTGGATTTGTTTAATTCCCATGTGACTATTTGACTGTAAAGGGCTTGATCAGCGTTTCATTGTTCACCCTCTATCATACAAAGGAAATCTCCTTAGAAAAACTGCCTCTGCAGTGGGAGCTGACAGGATATAAATAACCTGGCTTAACACCTCCTGGCCCTCCCCATTGCCTTCTCCACTGTGGTTTTTCTGGCACAAAAGGTGTCCGTGGAGCAAACTCGGCCCAGGGGGATGCTCTGCTGGGAGCACCATTTGTGCACCAACACTGCCCTCGCGTGTTGGGGCTGTGAGAGACCAAAATGTTGGTAACCACATCATCAGCAATTCATCTTCATGCTCCCAGAGACGGCTCACACAGCTGCCGTCCTCCTCCATGGCTGCAAGCAGCAGTGTTAACTCTTTAAGGGCTGAGGTGTTGCCACTTTCCAAGCTGGCATGGTTTGGGATGGGGAAGTGGCAGCAATACCCTGGCCTGAGCAAAGTTCTGTTTGGTTTTGCTTTGTTTTGTTCTGTGTTATGACATTCATAGTGTCAGCAGGTCTCTGGATCACAAACAGGAATTTTGTCACCTGCCTGGTTTAGTCTCAGTAGTATCAGAGCTGCCTGCAAGCAAGAGGAAATCACCTGTGAGACCCATTTCACCACTCTGCATCCATCAAGCTATAAACTGCTGATCACCACTGATGTGTGGGAGCTGAAGGTGTTGGAGAGGTGAAAGAGTTCTGCCCATTTGCAGGCATCAGGTGCATGTGAGGGTTGAAAGTCAAACACTAAGAATCTGGCTTTGCTGAGCTGACAGCACCTGAGAGGCAGCTCAGTGGAATGATTTCTTTTTTGCATCCAGTAAGAGCTCAGTTTATTAGCTGTGGGTAGGAGGAGGGATCATGGTGTGGTTGCAGTGTAGGAACAAGGGAGGTAACTGCTGTTTCTGGCTCTGCCTGTGGGACAGTCACTTCACCTCTGCGGCCCCAGATTTAAACAGGATCATTTAATAATATCACCCTCATGAAAGTTGCTCCTTTCCACCATAAGTAATCCCTCCTCGAAACAGAATGTGATACCCTCTTCTTGCTTGTGCACGTGATGTATGTGCATTCCAAGCTGGAGAGGTGATACCTTTAAGTATATCAGCCTTTATATTTAATTATTGCATCAGTTTTTTAGGTTCATTCTCTGGTGTCTCTTTTACCAAAGCTCTGAATTTCAGTTCTCTTTCCACTGACCTTGGGATCCAAGGGATTAATTCTCCAGCTAAATTCATCCTTTTTCTATATTTATAATTTCACTCCTTTTCTTTTTTTCTTACTGAATTTGTGCCAGGAAGTGTTCCCTTTTCCTTACTTGTAGTTTCCACTGTATTTAATTCAAAAGCTATGGTTTTGCCATACAAAGTCTTGTAAAAGTCAAGGCCTGTCTCTATTTTCTTTTTTCTACATTTGCAATGTGTCAGCTTTTGTTAGGGGTGGTAGGGAAGGTACATCTGCTTTTTGGGGCTTTCTGTTGTGCAGTAAAAGAGGATCTGAGCTTCAGGCATATCTGGTTTAAGGCTGCAGTGCAAAGCCCAGGCTGGCTCAAGAGCTGGCTCTGACTTTTTCTAAGCCCCCTCATTCCCACTGCACAAATTTGGTCTTTTTGCTGTTTCTGGGCCAGATCTGCAGGAACAGCCTGTTCTCCCTGTCCAGGGACTCATCACCCCCACTGCCTTCTCTTTTGTGGCACATGGGACAAGAAGCTGCCCATAGCCACCCCTCTGCTGACTGCTCCTCCAGAGCAGTTCTCACTGAAAAGAAAAAAATATCCCTTAGGAAAATTGTTTGTATCAGCCCATCTCCCAGGCCTCACATGGGAGACTTATCCAGGTGATATTTTCTCCAAATTCCCTTTGGCTCTGTCTCCCTGCTGGCTTCTCATCCTTGATGCTGCTCTCAGCTGCTGCTCTGGGCAGCCAAGACGTGGCTGAGAGAGGCCCGTGGTGTTCTCCTGTCAGCAGCAGGGACTCTTTGTCTCCCAGGGCCACAGTGTGGGGCTGCCAAGGCAGATGAACCCCAGGTGGTGATCTTGGGGCCTGGGCACCCACAGCCCCAACTGTGGCATTCACATTCTCTGAAAAAATTCCTTCCTTTTCTCCTGGGAAGCTGAGAGGCCTCAGAGAAAAGGAACACAATTCTTATCTCATTTGCTTCTCCTGTGTTGTGCTGGTCTGGAACATGTTTTTGGGGATTGTTTACCCACAGGTGATTGTTTCATTGGATTATGGTGTGAGTTGTTTTGACTCATTGGCCAACAGGGGCCAGGCTGTGTTGGGACTCTGGAGAGAGTCACAAGTTTTCATTATTATTATTTTAGTATTCAGGAAGTATCTTTTCTGTATTCTTTAGTATAGTATAGTATTCTTTAATGTAATATAGTATCATAAAGTAATAATTTAGCCTTCTGAGAACATGGAGTCAGAGGCATCATTCCTGCCTTTGTTGGGGCATTCCTGCAAAATCAATACCCAGTGGGCTCCCTTTGACGTGGGCTCCAGGGCAGGAGCAAACTCCTGATTCAGAGCTGTCACAGTGCACTGGCCCTGGGAGCTGACCACCTTTATAACCACCTTTATAACCACCTTTATCCAAGCCTTGCATGCCAAGCATTCTCAGCCAAGTGCTGCTGATTTTTAGAAAGGGAAAGAATTCTTTTCCCAGCCATGAGCTAGCAGCCAAGAGAAAGAACTTTCCTGCGCCAGGTCTCTTGAATTTTAAATGTGAGCTCTATGGAAATCCAGACCAACACAGACCAGATGTGGTGAAATTGCCCATGACAAAGTAAGAAAACCTTACAAATCTGAGAGAATATCAAGGTGAAAATTTTGAATCTGAATTCAAGGCTTCCTTTAAAGAATGTTATCAAGTAGCCAAACTATTAAAAAGAGATTTCCCTTAAACCTGAGATGCAGAGACCATCTCAGAACATCTGTTGATGGGAACTTCCTCCTGAACCCCAGTTCAGTGCTGAGGAAATACTGCTTTGGAACAAAACCATTCCCTTATTCTCTTCTCACGAACATTGAATAAATCTTTCTGAGATATTTGAATAGCAGACATTCTGAATGATCTTAATGTTATGGACATACCTGCTGCCTCCTGGCAGTTGCCCTGGATTTTCAGCCTCTGCCTGTGAAAACCCCTGGTTCTTCTGGGTATTTTTTAAATCTCATAATATTTTGTGATCATCTTATTTCCTTTTGCTGCTATTAAAGTGTAAGACAATATTTGGGGTTTTTTGTTTGGTTGGTTGGTTTTGGGTTTTTTGTTTGTTTTTGGGGAGGGTTTTTTTGTCAGTTTGTTTGTTTTGGAGGGTTTTTGGGGTCAATCTGTGTGGGTTATTTGATGCTATTAAAATCTATGGCATGAAATGATAGACCATTTCCCATGATAGACCATTTCGCATTTCCCCTGAGCTGGGTAATTACCTGAAATAAAACCCCCAAAGAAACAGGATATGGATCTAAATCCCTCTTAATGATTGAAAACAAGGTACAAATGTGCAGAGTGACTGTGAAACCCAGGCATCCTCTCTCCACAGCCACTACCAAGCAGGCAGTATCTGTTTTCTCTTCTGACCTGGGGGGTTAGTGGCTGTGGACTCCGTGAACATGGGGGGTGAGACTCAGGTCGCCAAAGGTCAGCCTTAAACTCCCCCCAGCCACCATGCAGTTTGTACCAGACTTGAAATCATTAGTTCTTGGCTTGCAAAATGAGTGTATTTGGAAAAAATAAAATATTGTTCCTTCTCATTTAGCATCAGTCTCTGTAGCAGGTTGGCTTGCTTGTGTGTCTGTGGTTTGTTTTTTCTAATAAAAGGGACTGAGTAGGAAGGACACTCCAAGTGCCCTGTAACAAAATTTGCAGGTTTTTTACTCACCTTCTGGTAAAAATGCTAAATGCACTTCCTGCCATTTTTGTAGAGTTGTGATGAACTGTATCAGAAATAAGGGGTGGAGGAAGAGGGGAACAGGAAGAAAAATCCTTTTGTATTATAGTATAATCCACTGATTACTTGAAAAACTAATGGGAGCTCTGGGTAGGGTCAGGAACCTGATCCACACCAATATTCTAAAATTTCTTTATTTTTCTCTACTTTGAGTCTGAGTTTTATATTGAAACCAATGAGAGTTAGACACTCCTCTGGGGCTGGGAGCTTGGCTGAAGGAATTGAGAAATACAAAATTGAAATTATAACTTCTTAAGGGTATTCAACCCCAGAGAGCAGGGGAGAGAGGAGAAAAGTGGCCTGGAGGCCAGGCAAGATGTGGAGGTGTATGCTGAGATGGAGAGCCATGGGGGTCTGGTCCGCACAACTTTGGCTTCTTCTGGCTCAGCTCGATCCAAGGGTCTGTCAGTCATCCCCATGTCAGTAAATTCTCATAATGAGAGACTTCCTTGAGCTTTGAAAAGGCTTTATGTCTTCATGGTGGGCTGGAAAGAGGATGCTACTGCTGGTAAGTGCTGTGCCAGCACACTGGATCTGCCCTCTCCCCTCTCTGTCCTTTGTTGCTACAGAGTGTGCAGGCTTGTTGTCTTTCTTTTTTGTGTTAAATCTCCACTGTTAATCTCCTTGGTAGGTTTGAGAAAGAAAAGGACAAGTTTAAAAATGCACTTCTGACTCCAGATTCCACTTCCTGTTGATACAGCTGTGTTTCCTACTGGATGGCTCTGTAAACACAGAGTTTAACCCTTCAGATCTTGCAGTTGTCTTGCTTCAGCATCACCAGTTTCTGTCCTTAGAAATTTCTAACTTCTCTGACCAGAGCATCCTTTTTTTCCCCTCCTTCTTCTTTTTGCACATTCTCACACGTTACACATCCTGCCGTAGCTTAACACTTCATTCAAAAGGAACAGGATTTCCTCCTGCTGTTGGTGAAAACACTTCTGTCCTTCAAAATCCCCATTTTGTCATGTTGTTTTTGTGGAGGGAAAATAATTGAATCTTCTAAGTTTAATGGACAGTAATTGAAATAATAAATTTCCCTGGCAAGAGCACCAACAGAAAACCAATGTACCAGAATTCTGTAAAGAAAACTTTTAGTGCATGAGATGAGAAATTGTCTAATAGACCTCAGCTTGGGATAAATTACATTCCAGGAGTGTTTCAGCCCTTCATACCAGAACAAAATCTTCACCTGTGTCTGTTTTCCTTCTGGGTCTGCACACTATTTAATAGATGGCATTGGGGGTATCACACCCTATTTAATTGATGGCATTTGTGATATCATACCCATTGGTGAGGACCTGGTTGCATTGACTCTGCCATCCTGAGTGAAACCTCTCTGCTGCTGGAGCTACAGGCATATCCAGCCTGAGGAGTGTGCTGGCTGCCAGGTCATTGTTCCTCTTAACTGAAGAAAATGCAGAAACCCTTTTTTTCTAAACCAGGTTTCTTGAAGGTGCTCAACTGTGATGTTCCACCATATTTGAGCTCTTCCAGACACATCTGAAAGTCATATTCAGACAAAATCATATGCTAAAAGGTGAATATTTCTGTGGGTGAGTGGGTACAAATTTGTTCTTCCCAGGTGCAGCACCAGCAAAACCCTGAGGTTATATCCCTTGTAGCAGCTCTGGGTTTCCCACCTCTCCCTGTCCATACTGATATCTTCATAGGGATCTCTTGGGATCTCCCTCACCTGCATTCATTCCCTTCTCCCTGGCAGCTGCATGTTCCTCCATGGTCTGGGCAGCTCACAATCTTCACAGTTTGTTCCTTGTAGCAAAAGAATTGTTACCCCTCCTGTTCTGCAGACACAGAGAGTTTAAACTGAGTTCAAACAGTAAAGTCATGCTCTACTCTTCCAATGTAGAGTTTATGTTCTCTACCTTTGGCTGCATTAAAATCAGGCATTTTATGTAGAGTTGTCCAGACTCCTGTGAGGTCACTGCAATGATCCTCTCTGCATGCAGCAGAGAGGGACCCAGGGTTTGCACCCAGCAGCTGTGAATGCAGCTCCTTGTCAGAGAAGCTGAGGAGAGTTTTGGGTGGGTTTTGACGCATTTCACCAGTGCCAAAGATCCCAGTGATCTACTGAGTGTCTCACAAGTGTGGTTGCTGCTTGTAACTAAACGTGAAATCTTCTACAGCACTGCAAACAGCTGGGGACTTGCTCCAGCACATTTTTAGAGCCAAAGCACTCATACATTTGATTGCCCAGGGTGTTTATTTTGTGGACTAGATCAAATTAATTTGTCAGTGCAAATCATCTGACTTTTATTAGCATAAATATTCTTTTAAGGCATTGATATTTTAGTCATGTTGTTCTGCCTGTCATTTATCCTTTGCAGTGACTATGAGAAGTGAACAAGATGCATCCATGTGCAATTACCACGTGGCTTTGTGGTCTACATTAGAAAAGGAGCTTCTCTTTTATAGCCTTATTTGTAACTATGTCTTACTGCGGGGGCATCTCCAGGTCCCAATCAAAATTCATTTCATCCATTTCTCCTCCTCTCTCCAGCTCAGACTCTCCAGCTGAAAGATTTGGGGTTGTTCAGCCTGGAAAAGAGCAAGCTTCATGATTGAGTCATTGTAGCCTTCCATTACTTATAAAAGCAGCTTATAAAAAAGAGAGACACAGACTTTTTGCATGGGCAGGTAGTGACAGGACAAGGGGAACAGGTTTAAATCAGAAGAGGAGACGTTTATGTTAGACATTAGGGAGAAATCCTTTACTGTGAGGGTGGTAAGGCACTGACACAGTTGCCCAGAGAAGTTTTGGACACACTGTCTCTGGAAGTGTTCAAGGCCAGGCTGGATGGGGCTCTGAGCAACCTGCCTAACTGGATTCTTGCCTTTTCTGGGGGAAATCTGGTCAGATATCCTCTTGGATATGTAAGAAATTAGTAGCTTCTACATTCACAGAGAAAAAATAATGTTTATTTTATACCTTTAATGGGATAAATTGACCCTCAAATGACTGTGTGCCCCAAAACATTTCTCTCCTGATGGGCTTGTCTTGAAAGCAGATTTTCTTTTTCTTCATTAAAGAAAAAGTGGATGTTGGTTTTCTTGTGGTTGGGCTTGTAGCTTACATGAAATTTATGACAGCACTAGGAAAATTAATAATATGTAAAAACAACTGGTGTTTTGACATGTCTTATTAGATGCTCTCTGGGAAATGCAGCACTGATGTTGATTTCTAGCATGATCCCCAGATATATTAAAGTCTGTCATGAAGAACTCATCTATCCCAGATTGGTGCCAGCTTTAAGGGGTAATTTTCATTCTAGATGACATTCAGTCTGTGGGCTTCTGATGTCCTTTTGCACATCTCTTAATTCAGGCACTGTAAGCATTTCACACCTGACCACCACTGAGACTGAGCTGAGCAGCTGGGTAATATCACTTGATCTTTTCTAGATTTCAAAGAAGGACAATGCTTCTTTCCAACATTGTCTGTTTTGGTAGACCACAAACTACCTGTGCAGGCTTGTCACTTGTAACAGATCATAAAAAACTGAGCACAGGGCTGTCCTGGATCTGATACATCTGGGGATGAGTACTTTGAGTATCTGAAATTTACAGTCTCTTCCTTTCTGCTTACAAAACCTGTACTTCAATCTACTTCAGTGTCTCAATTACCATCTAGAAAAGTTGACAAATTACAGATTTTTTTAGTTTTCCTTTCCATCCTCATGACTTTAGGCCTAATGCCCTTTGATATCATCATTGGGAAGGGTCGTTGTGTACATGTTTTGGCACATAATGTCTCTGCTCCACATGTTGAGCTAGTAAATTTCTTCAGATGGGCTGGGCTTGTTCCAGGGATTTAGGCAGATAAGTTCAGCAAAGCCTGGGAAAAGCAGGCCTCCAGCTAATCACTGTGCTCCTGCTAAATGATCTCACCATAAAATTGGCAAGGTTGTTTGTGCTGATCTCAGTTTAGCTTCTAATATGAGCTTAGAGCAATTCATCATTTCTCTAGCTTATGGACCACCCCGTGTCTGGCTTGCTGCCTACCTGCTGTGCCTGGGCTCAAACTCTCTTCCAACCATGGTCTTCTGCACATTTGATCTCATGTAGTGCTTTCAGCTACATTTATCCTGAATTTACTGGTTTTATTTAAAAATCTTAAGCCTATTTTTGTATATGTGTGTTGTTGTTTTCTAGATTTTTGCTTTTCAAGTCAGAAGAAAAAATTCTCAGAAGGCTTGTGTTAGCATTCTGCTGCCTGCTCCTCTTTTTAGACATCACTGCTGCAAAGGACTTCAGATTTCCTTTGGAGAACATTTTCTGCACATTCTAAAGCACAGTGACAAAATACATAATTAAATCTGTTGGGGGGATTTTAAGAGGCATTTGTTTGACACTGGTACCCTGTGATATGGCTAAAAGCTTGATATCAGCTTTAGGAAGTAAACAGATTAGGAAGATAATGTCTCCCTAGGGAATTCTCTATATCAGTTCCTCTAGGATATGATTTAAAGCAGCATCTGCACTGTGCTGTGTGTTGTTTTATACTTTCCTTCAGATCCCTGAACTGGAGATTGTTTAGATGTGTGTCTGAGTGAATCATTTCACACTGTAGCATAGAGAAATGTCGTGGGAATTCTGTCTGGGATTTTGAAAGAAGCAGAAGGGACTTTACATGGTGTCCCAACCTTCTAAGAAAGGGGAGCACCCAAGATTCATAGGTGTTCATGTTGACAAACAATGACAGAAGTCCATGAAAATTGACAAAGTTTTATTGGTAAATTGCTCACTTTACATGGAAATTGGTGTAAGTCTGACCCTGTTCTCCTAATGTAAGCACACAGCAGTGGGGTTTGGGTAAAGGAATAGGGTGATAGAGAAGAGACAGAGATGGATTGGATTAAAGAAGGGGAGAGAGGGGAGGAAAGAGAGACATCACCAGTCCTGGTGATTCATCTGATGGAGTGTCCAGGTTCCTGAGGGCCACACACCAAGGCTTCATGGGGGTACTATTTTATTGATAAATCTTCTCTGCCTTGGAAATAAGTTTCTAATTTTCTATGGAAATTATTTAGCATCACAGACAGTCTGTTCTTCTTGATTTTCTGAAAATGGGTCAGAAAGCTTTGGGGGTATTTAGTGGTCTTGATTCCCCCTGAGCCTGTTCCTCATCCTCCCCTTGTGGTGTACTGCATGGTGTTAATCTGCAGGAGCCAGAGCAAGGACATTTATCCCAGAAATGTACTGCCTTTACCTGCCTATGATCCCTTCTCCAGCCACATCCTGTTCTTTCTCACAGTGTGTTATTACCAACACCTTTCGTTGGCTCCACAGTTGTTTGGCTGTTGGTGTTTGAGATATCCACATTAGCCCCATTTTCTGTGATTCCATGACTTACATGATAGTGAGGGCAGAAAACCAAACCCTTGGAAGTAGCACAGGCCATGGTGCTGTTTCTGTGCTGCTGTCAGTGTGATCAGATGCCCCCAGAGGGTGATGGGGGGAAAAGTAGAAGGTTCCCCTTTTCCTCTTTGTGACAACCTGGGCACTCAGGTTACCTCATGTTCATGGTTTTCATGGTTTGTCTCTCCCCTGCCTTAACCATGTCAATGACTTTAACTCACAGGGAGGTTTTGTGGTTTTTCTTCTGTGTGAGTCTCTCTTTCCCCTGCACCCTCAGTGTGATGACAACACTCAGTCACTTCCCAGATGTCTTAGCACTGCCATGGTCCTGTTCTCAGGGATTTCCAGATGTCTGCTGCTTGTTCAGAACATCAGTCAGACTTCTTGCTGTCTGGATGCATCTTCAAGTCATGTTTCCCTTTTTCAATTTAAATACTGTTCCATTTGATCTTTGGAATTTAATCTGTTTTTTCTCAGAGGAACTCATGGTGGGGGAGATAGCTGAATTTTTCACAATACAGATGTGAAAGTGTCACAAGCTGAGCTGAGCTGTGGGGGAGACCACGGTGCAAGTCTTGTCCTTGCAGGCACAACACAGCAATCACGTGGACGGGGTTTGTCATTGCTGGTACTTAGAATTGCACTCTTGCCATTCTTTTCCCCTGCTTGGTGTAAGATAAAATCTGATTATCTTTTAAAATCTTTTCCATGTTTCGCAGCTTTTCTGATTTGGTTTTCTAGAAAGAGCCACAGGCCCTAGTTAAAGTCTGGTTGAATATTTGGATCCCATTATTCTGTGAAGAGAAGCTGCTTTCCTCACAGAAGTATGGCCAGACCACAACCAGATCAGATCACTGTGCTGGGGATGCCTTGGCTTCAAATGTACAAATGCTGCTTTACTGATCCTTTTGCACACACAGAACCAGCTCACTTCAGATGCTACAAGAGACTTGTGCCATGATTTTGCCTGGAAAAGGGTGAGATAACACATACCATTTCAAGCTGGATCATAGTGTTCTGCATTCAGACTCGGGATTCGTTTCAGGTCCTCCTCAAGCAGAAGTCTGGCATCTTCTATTGGCCCTGAAGATGTTGCTGACCTCTGTCTTCCATCTGCATTTTCCGTCCATCAAATCTCATAATATACTATGAGCCACAGTTCCCAAAATATGCCACACTTGGCACAAAATGCCCTTTTGTGATGGGACTCTGTATCTGGAAATGCTGCTGTTTACTCAGACAAGTTGTAGGCTCCATCTCTTTTTTACTTAACCACAGGGATGTAGCAGTGCAAAGACTGCTCATCTTTCATTGAGAGTCTTGAGGTGGCTCTGATATAGTGATATAACACTGTATTAAATGGCAGCTATGTTTTTTGGATGAGGCCAGGCATGCCATGTGTTCCAAAGGGGCCGTTAAAGTAGCAGTAGCAGCAGCTTCTTTTTCCTTCCAGCTACAAAACCAGATTTATGGTATGTTTCCTGTCAGCAACTAAAATAATAATCTGTCAAATAGCTTTTGTTTGGCTGGGTTTATGATAGGAGATGGGATGGTCCTGAAAAATAGAATTCTTTTATCTGCATTATATGCACCATTTAACAAATCAGTTTTTATTCCGTTTATGAGCCAGAAGCAGACTTTAGGTGATGCAGTGCAGAACTGAACTGGGGAAGATGCCCTGTAGGTGGTTTGGGTTTGGGGGCATTTTCACATGTGGATTTGGCAAGGTGTGCCTGCACAGGCTGCCAGGAATGCTGGCTGTCCTTGCCCTCTGAGTGCAACACGTGAGGATGGAGAATCCAGAGCCTCCCTGGACGCCCTGTCCTGGTGCTTTGCTCTGCTGGTAAAGAAGTTGTGTTCAGAACCTCCCCAAATGTATTTTGTGGCTTCTGCCCATTGTTTCACCCTCTGCTATCACTGGGAAGACAGGACTGAGAGCAGCTCAGCTCCCTCAGTGCCTTCTCCTTTTGGTCTCTGACCATCTTGGACTGCCAATTCCCAGACAGACCATTTGAAATGAGGGTTCAAGATTGTAGTCTAGGAAATTAATTGTTCTATTGATATCTCACCAAAACCAGATTCTTTTCCATATTGCATCTAAATAAAGTTATTAACATAATAATTGCAAAGTGAGAGCACTTAATATGGATTTCAAGAAGGAAGAAACTTTGATAGTTGGAAAATAAAGTGACCAACTCAGAAATTCAGAGCTAGAGAGAAATAGTTGTGAAAACTTGATATGGAGGGAAAATTGCTATTTAAAGGAGATAGGGATGCAGAACTTCATCAGTTAATTAACAACTCTAGGGAAGAGGAGATATTAGGTCAAGCAAATTGCTTCAGATTTGAGAACTTAAATAACATTGAAATTTAAAAATGAAAAGTTGTTTTAAGTCAAAATTCTCTGCATTGGAGCAGAAACAGAAAATTCAGGATACTTGAAAATGCAGATTTACATTTTTGTTTTAAAAAATCATGAAAACCAAGATAATATTGAAGAACTTAATGAAATCTGGACTATTCTTGCCATGGGGAAAGACACCACAAACAAACAAACAAACAAATAAGTAGAGCTTTAAAATTTTTCTTTACTTTTTATGCACAGCATGGAAGAATGTCCCCAAGAGGGTAAGATGAAAAGTATCTTCCTTTTGAATTCACTGCCATGACTGAAAAGGAGATAAGCAAATGCAGAACAAGGCCACTTGTAAAGTAAAACCTCTGCCAAAGCAGCCTGCTCATGTCTGGCTGCTGGAATTGACGCTGGTTTTGCTACCCAGCTTTTGGCTCTGTACATTTCTTGTACTGTGCAGTTTTAGGATGGTTTCAAACTCTGTGATCTTGGATGGTCCACACGCATTTTCCCTTTCCTAAAACTGAAGTCTGTCTGCTTGTACCTTCTGGAGACTTTTCTCATTGCTCCTCCAGATGTTCCCTGTTACTTTTCAAACTCCAGTTCAAGCTTCTTTCATGGGATAAGCTCATTGCAGCACAAGACATTAAATTGCTCTTAGAGCACAGAAATTGTGCTGCTAAATATCTCTATTTGTGGAGTCAGTGGTGGCAGTGTCAACCTGTTAATGATGCCCAAACATTTTTAGGTCACCCTATTCTAAGTAAGTGCTTCTACAGGGGGCAACAGTTACAAAACATCAGGTTGCTTTCTAACAGGGAACATTTCTTTTCCCTCTAAATACTCCATAGAAATACATGAAGAAAAGGGAAGGTCACACTGAGTTTGCCAGTATAAGCAATCTTTTGGCAAAGAGATGAATGTATGTAATCTTTACTCTGTAATTGTCTAAACTGAGTTAGAAAAGGCTATTCCAAACATCTGTCTACATTCTTCCCACAGATACAGTTCCCAAAATAAAGTTACGGGAAGCTGATTGCCCATCATTCATGGATCCACAGACCTATAATGGTTGGCTCACTGGGGATATTTTATTTTCTTAGGCTATTGGGTGTTTTCCTTCATGCAGAATGTTCTTTTCTGTTCAAACTACCATGACAGCAGGAATAAATCCAGCTGGCACCTGACATCTTTAAAACTGTCTTTATGTTATTTCATAATATGTCCAGGAGATTTCAAGTCTGGGATCAATTTTATTGAGGTATCTAGATCTGATCATTAAATTACTTGTCCTGCAGAATCAGATTTATATCTCTGTCCTGATGCTACTTGTCCCTAGCATTAGCTTGTGACAATTTATGAGCATTCATGGGGACTTAGGGATTTGTTGCAAGAGTTTAACAGCAAGGAAGTCCTGATGGTCCTGTGATTACTGCTGATCTCCCTGTAAGAACTTGCTCTCTGTTAACCCATCTGTTTTGGGTATAATAATAAAGCAAATACTCAGAAATATTCAGCACAGAAGTTTCAGCTAAGAAAAATCAAGAACAAATGTGCACCCTGAGGGTCTGATTTAAGCCCACTGATGGAAGCCAGGTCCTGTTTTACATTGCCATCTCTCTGACAAGCATTATGAGTTTTTAACTTCTGTCAGTTCCGGAATGAATGTAAGCATCTTCTATGTTTACCCAGAAATACAACCGAGGGATGGAAAGGTATGTGGCTTTATTTAATGGATTGTTTATATTTCATTTTGTCTTTTCATTTTTCACTTATTTATTGAGCTGCAGATGCTGTATTCCCCTGGCAATGTGCTCCATTAGGTTAGTGTAAGAAACTCTGGGAATGTGCATAAGTCTCCTGGTGTGTCTTTAACATAATTTTGGATAATGGGAACACTCAGGGTGCTTCTTGGAACTGGAATTGACTCTACAGGCATTTCTGCTTGTGCTGTCTCAATAGTTCAGCCAGTAGGTGGAACCAGGGGAAAGCAGATGTGTGTCATGTACAAGGGCTCAGCCCTTTCCTAGGAGATGCATTCCAAAGTATCTGCATAAAACTGCATTTTTGACTTCAGTGTTTTTGTTTAGGACAGTCAAACTCCAAATCTGGACTTACTTTTAAACAGTGACAGGATGATGTTGTCAGACCTTGTAGTACAGAGAATGTTTTAATAAAATTTCCTCACTAATAATTTTCACTTGTATGTCAGAGCTAGAGAACAGGATAATCCAGATCACATCATATCCCTCCATCAACAACATCTGGCACTTGCTCAGAAGGGCAGTATCAGAAATGTAGGTTAAAACTACTTTAATGTGTTCTACTGTGAGAAATTAAATGTAGTCTACCTAACAAAACACAGCTTGGGCAGCTCTGACTGAAATAAAAAGTTCTCCTTTGAGACTAAATTACCATCAAGGAGAATGCAGTGGAAGCTGATAAAATACTAAGGTTTCTGCTGCTATGGAACCACTTCTCCAGCTCTCTTGGCAGCCAAAGGAATCCAATTTAGAAGTCACCATCCTGTCTGAACATTTCCCATCAATAAACTGGAAGGGAAGAACAGGGATAGCTTCTCCTTGCCTTCACCCAGCTGACGAGAAAAATACTTGAAAGAAAAACATTTTAAGAGTGAGATCTTGTAGCACTGAAACAGTAAAATCAATACACTTGAATATATTTTTAAATATCTGTAAAAGCTGGAAGCAAAGGGGTATATTGTGATGCTTTGCTGCTTTAAAGCAAAGGTAGAGGTTTCTCATGTACCATGTAAAAGTTCTGCAATAAGACTGCCTAGCTTGTAGTTTGGGCTATATACACTGGTTTCAGCACTATAGCTTGGTTCTTCCAGTTTTCAAAACTGAAACATATTTACAATTGCTGTATTTTTCAACAGATTGAAAATACATGTTACCAGTAGGAAGAATGTGCTGCTAAAATTCTGCTATCCATTTTATATCTTAAAACTTTTTAGTAAAACTCCTGGCTATTAAAAATACTGAGTTTGTGGCTATGGCAGGCAGTGGGTAATTTTTTTACTTCCTTCTTCTCTTTTCTTGAATGTGAAGACAGAAATTAGCTGGGAATTGTTGCTAGCAATCTGCTCTGCAGATGCAAAAATAAAGTAATTTTGGAGCTTGTCAAGCATAAATCAGGAGTGACTTTAATAGAGAATTATCAGGCATAGCAGGGTGAGAAAGGCTTCATCTTGTTTTAATGAGGATGGGCTTGTATATCCAGAAGCAGAAAAACTAGAACTCAACAATAATTTTGGTGGAATGTTTTCTCCTTGGCACCCAAGATAACAAATCTGCAGACTCCAAGATTAAAGAATAATTAAATGAAACAGGGTAATTACCAGTACTTGAGAAAATTAATTTCCTAACAGGCTTATTCTTTTATCTTTCTGATATTTTGAAATACGCTTGTCAAATCCCCACTACTGTGACTTCTAGTGTTCATTTTCTGTTATCACTTTCTTAATCTGAAATCTTATTTCAGATTTCTTACAAAATCATTGTCCTTCTCTGCATTATACTAACCCTAAATACATGATTCCTGAAACCTTAAATTACATGGGTGGATTTTTTTTTTTTTTTGGTGTTTTTTTCTAATGAAAGACAGCCATTGGGGAAGACTGTTACAGTGTGATTTCCTGTTGATAGCACTTGTGGAAAGCATTAGTCATGATGATTTAACCAATATACTCATTACAATGGAAGGGTCTCTTTTCTAAAATGTTCTGGGACATTTAAGTAGTACGGCTGAATGACTTTTCCAAAGAGACTTAGGTACTCCTAAGTGATGACAGCTGACCTTGGAAAGGGGAAACCCAATACTTTTATAAATCTACAGAATGGTTTTTCCCTCAGTGAAGGCCTAAGGAGGAGAGGAGAGGAGAGGAGAGGAGAGGAGAGGAGAGGAGAGGAGAGGAGAGGAGAGGAGAGGAGAGGAGAGGAGAGGTTGCAAGGCTGTACAGGTTGCACACTTTTAAAGGCTCCAGTGCAAAACAGTTTCCAAAGGCTGGGTTTTGTTTAGGTGGTGATGGAGCCTAGGACATGATGCCAACACCATCACTCCATGCCTTCCCCATTTGTAAAATCCAGGAGTGATGGGTTTGATGCCTGTTCCCCACTGATTGTCTGAAGATGCTCATGTAGCCCACACTATCCATCCAATGGATTCAGCCACACCTCTGGACAGTTCAGCCAGCACATCCCCAACAGTTCCTCACTGTAAGGACATTGGAAAGGCTTTCCTGGCCAGCTCAGGTGTCAGATCCAGAGGAAGGGCTGTTGAATAATTTACTCTAAACTCCTGTTTTTCACAAGCCACCAAATGTCTCCCAGCTGTTCTGTGCTTTACAAGAATTCAGCCTCAGCCCTTCACATATTAACTAAACCCACAGGAGCATGAGGGCTTCTCTTTGCTACGTGTGCTGGCTCACAGACACGTTCACATCTGCACAGGGAGAAGCTGCTTGCTCGTGTTGACAATAGAAACAAGGGATGGTGCAGGGATTTACTTACAGGGCTGGGCTGTGGCAATGAGCTCTTTAAATAGCTGTGTGGCTTTTGTCTGTATATTTGGACCTGATTATTAAGCATTTTTTTTAATGATCAGCAACAAAGTAAATAGGTTTATGGCACTCGAGGAGGCCTCTCTTCTCAAGTGGCAGATTATTGCACCTACTCAAATGATTGTGAGTGGAATGAAAAATCCTAGGATTGAAAGACCAGAGCTTTTCATCAATTGAATGTTCCTCTTTTAACAACTCTGACAACATCAAGGAGCCTTAAAGTGGGAGTAAATTATATTGGTATGTTTTAGTTTAAACAAGAGTTTAAAGGTGTTTTTTAAGCCTACTTTAGGGAAAACTGTTTGTAAAGGAGGCCTTAATGGAATTGGGAATTCTGCCCAGAGTGAACACATTGTCTATTTGGCAGTGATTAACAATGTGTTCCCAATTTAGTGTTCTAAATATAGGATAACTAGTTTCCAAGATATTTAAATACACCTTCAGATACAGCAGTAGCAGGCTTCAAAATGTACTTTAATAAAATCTGAGCATGCTAACAAAGAAACTGTGAAAGACAGTAAAGGCACTTTGAAAAGATATCCTGATGGATAGCTCACCAGCTGTGGGGTCAATTCCCACAAACTCTTGGGTGAGGCATTTTCGTCATGGAGAGTTTTGGAAAACTTTTTGTTTGAGACATCTCAAACTGCAAAGAGGAAAAACACTGGGGATATAAAGGACAGTACAAGGAAGGCAGTGATGAATGGAATTGCCTTAGCAATTTCTAGAGTCTGACTTTCCTTCTTTGAAGTTTTTAGGGTTGCACACTTATTTTTTGCAGCACTAGAAGGGGCTTCTAGACCACATGTGCCCAAGCAGTGCCATGTTCCTTCTGCTGTTGACCCCATGTGAATAAATCCATTTGTTTCTGTGCCTGAGATACTGTGCCTGGCTTGACCCCCATGTGCAGCACAGGTTTTCTTTGCAGTGATCCTCTTAGAAAAATTAAATCTTTGCTTTGTCACTTGCCCAGTTTGCACCCTTCCTGCACCACAAGCAGGGCTGGTGCTGTTAAATGTCGTCCAGAGCTTGTTGTCTGGGGATTTGAGAGCTCCGAATGCAACGAGCCTCTACCTTCTGTGGGTTTTGATATGAACTACAGTACTCCATGATCTCAGCAATAGTGACCTGGAATGGCATCACTGTGCTACAGGAAATCCCTTTCGTACCTTGATTAACCTTGATCAGGTTTTTAATCTGATAATCAGATTTTGAATTTGATAATTCATTGATAATGAATAATTCAATAATGAATAATGAATAATTGACTTGCAAGCTTGGTTTGTTGAAGTTTCTTTTTTACTCATGAGACCTGAGGGGATTTTAACTGCGGACTAAGCACCACAGGCTTTGCAGCACAGGCTTTGCAGCCCCCATTTCTCTGTAACGCTCTCCAAGCTGTGTTTCTTTGTTTGCAGGCCACTGGCCAGACCTCCCTGAGCATGAGCAGCCCTGTCCCAGCCACGGCAGAGCCCTACACACGGACTCAGTACTGCAGGTGGCCCTGCGAGTGCCCCAGGTCCCCGCCGCGGTGCGCGGCCGGCGTCAGCCTGGTGACGGACGGCTGTGACTGCTGCAAGACGTGTGCCAAGCAGAGAGGGGAGAGCTGCACAGAGGCTGACACCTGTGACTTCCACAGGGGCTTGTACTGTGACTACAGTGGAGACAGACCTAGGTACGAAATAGGAGTATGTGCACGTAAGTGATGTACATATATTTTTGACTTAGATATAGGCTGGCAGCTCAGCTGGCTGAGCAGGGGTGGAGATTTATCTCGTTTTAGACACCCGGCTTCATGCTTATCAGCTCCTCTGTGTATCATCTTCCATTCTCTTGTAGCTGTCTGTTGTCAGGGCAGTTGGCTGGATGAGAAATGGCATCTGAATTCCTGCCTTTTGAATTGGCAGCTGCCAAGAGCAAAGACCAACCAGCATTTGAAAGTCTCCATGTGTGTAAACAGATTATTCTGTAACAGGAGGAGATGCTGTAGTAGGCTGGAGATGAAGGAAGGATAGGCAGGCAGCTGGATTTAAAGACAAGTAATATGGGCCCCTACATGAAAGCCATGACATAAAGGGGACACTTTTGGCTAGTTCCCTATAGCAGATACCTTAGATGGATAGCACATGCTCTGTAGAATACCCTGTCAAGATGGTCAGGAATCATCTCCTGTCAGAGCTTGTCAACTACAAATTGAGGTTTGAGCCTCAATTTTACAATGGTTAATATCACATTAGCTGTTATGAGGCAAAAGGATTTCTTCCCACCTCTGACAGCAAACTCTTGGTTCTGTGACACTGGAATGCTTTTCAAGAAAAAACACAAAAAGAAATTAGGTAGTGGTTTATTAAGAATATATTCGCTTGTTCTGAGTTCCAGAACACGAGGGGACTCTGATTCTCTCATAAAAGCCAGAAATTATTGAAAATTATTACTCTGGGAATGATTAAAAGTGAAAGGATCAGCAGCACAACCACACACATTGCTTATCATAAAGGCTGCTTTTAGTAAGTTATTGGAACATATGGTCATGGCTTTAGGTTCATAAACAGGAAAAAGCCATTCAAATGAAGGGGCTTCTGGACTGGAACATAAAGACAAATTATTTAAGAGAAAATGTAAAGGTGAAAGGATACCTGAAGGAGAGCTGACTGTGAGATGGACGGATAGAACAACTGATCCACAGAAGAGGAAAAAGCTCACAAACTGTGAGCTTCAATAAACTTAGAATATGGGCAGAGGTTACACAAGGGACAGGTTTCAGGAGTTAAGAAGTTCAGGGTAAGCTGGCAGAATCTCAGAGAAGCAGAAGGGTGGGAAGTCTAGTAAGAAATTACCTTGGCTTTGCACTCGCTGAGGCAGAAAAGAAAAAAAAAAAATGCAAGCATGCAAAAAGTGCAGTCTGACCAGATTTTTGTAGAATACAAGCAAAATAACAACAAGAGAAATTACGTGCTAGGAGCTGTAAGCTTAAACAGTGATTTTCAAGATTAGAAAAGATTAAGGTTAAGAAAAGAGGATATGAGATCATTTAAATGTATTGTCTGCAGTGTGTGTCGAACATTCATGAGAGGTCCGCAAGAGCAGGTTAGACAAACATTTTCAAGAATGACATCGTTACAGCTGGCCCTGTGCTGGGAGAGGAAAACAGGCTGGATGTTGTCTCAAAGCTATCAGGCTTCCTAGGCCTCTTTAAAGGCCCTCATGCTGCTTTGCATCTGTTTGTTTATTTAAATGGCTGTGTTCTTAGTTGGATATCTTTTGGTCTTTGCAGTCCTCCCACACATCCCAGGCACTCGGTGTGCCTGTGGCACAGCCCTGTGCTGAAGGAACACTGACCCCAGCTCTTCCAGTGAGCTCTGGAGGCATTCCCAGTCTGTGCTTTCACTTCCTTACTGCCATGACAACATGTGACATTTATGGTTATGTGACATTTATGGGTTTTTGGGGAGCAGCATTTCAGTGTGCACAGCTGAAGGGAACAAGAGGAACCTCTTTCCATGGGTAGGATGTGAGGCAGATTGTCTCTGACTGCCAGAGAAACCTGTGCCCTTTCCCTGGTTTTCAGCACCCAGGCAGAGGTGCAGGACAGGGTCTGCTGATGTGTTCTTTTTGTACTCTGGGACACACAGAGGGTGCATCACCCTGCTCTGAGCCCACCAGCTTCTGTCCTGACCTGGTACTGAAAGCTCCTGTGAGTGGGAATCCTGTGCTGGGTGTTGGGGACTAACTGCTGTGAGGAATTGGATTTGCACATGGATGCTTTTGGCTGGATCTAGAGAATCCAGGGTGTGAAGGCCCTCAGAAACAATGTAATTTATGGAAACTAAAGACCCTGAAAGAGTCAGGAATATGTGCTGGGAAAGGGAGTGAGGTCAAACTGGGCGAAATTCAGTCTGCATCTGAACTGCCATGCTGAAGTGTGCCCCAGGATCCAACCTCACAAACATCAAATAGGAACCTGCTGGGAGTCACTGCAGCTCTCCTTTTGTTGTTGGCTTCTCTCTGCAGCAAAGCAGAGGCAGCAGGTGCTGAACAAAGGCCCAGGGGGTGAGGCAGGTGTTGTGCATGTGAGGTTGGGAATAGGGATGTGCCTCCAAATTGCTTTATTTTGATGCATACTCAGTGAGGTTCTTCATTAAGGCATTCAACAGCTCCTTTGTCTGTGTTTGGGGATGTTCTTATGGTGATCCTCTTGGTTTATGAGACCTGCAGGAGAGTAAATTAACGTAATCAAAGAGGAATATACTCGTAGGAAAACACCAGGAGACACGGCATTTTTTGAACTGTCATAATCTGTGTGCATACCTAGAAATCCCTCTGAATTCTCAGACCCAGCTCCAGCACTGAGTGATTGCCTTTTCAGTGCAAAGGCTGAAGCATGACAAAAATTGAAGCTGAGCGTGAACTGGAGATCTGGATGTGCTTGAAATTCCAACAGCTCTCATTTTTGTGCAGAAGAAGGGATTTGTGCTTGATGTTTTCATTCAGCTCATTCTAAAAATAGGAAGCCTTTGCAGAATTTTAATCCAGCATTTCAATTTGTGTTTTCCTGAGGCAACTCCATTTCTGACCAGACTCAAAACATAAGCAACCCAACCACTGTGTGAGCAGTGCCTCCATGTGACTAAACAAGAGACTGAAGTTCAAATTTTCCATTGAAAGCCACTGTTTCCAAATAACTGTCTATAATTTGAAACAAACAAACAAAAAATGCTGCTCTGTGATTCCTGTTCATGAGCAATCAGGCTGCTTGACTTTTTACAGTGATTTTATATTAAAAATTATACATAAAATATTTATTTTTATGGCTTTTTAATGTGTACTTCATTTTCCAAGAAAACTGCTCTGTGATAAACTGCGTAAGATCCAGTTTCCTAAATATAGGAATCCAGTGCCATTTGGATTCCTTTTTGCTTCTCCCTTTTTGCTTCAGATATACACAGGTGTTATGAACAGCTGTGTCATATGAGCAATTCCATGAATGTCTCACATGTCTCTGAAAACCTCAAATTTCACTAAATATTTTTTTAATTACTTTGATTTCTCCCCCTGTGAGTAATTTGTACCACCATGCTATGAAATTATTCTGGCTTTTTTTAGTAAGAATTTGTGGATAAAACTTGTTTTATTTTCTAACTTATTCTTTCATTGAAGCATTAAAAGGTTCTCTTTTTTTGCTGTGATTTAGAATGAGAACAGTTTCCTAGATAGTGTCATTACACATGGTGCAGCATCAGGCTGAACAAGATGCTCCACAGCACTGCCAGCCCAGGGATCAATTTGGTAAAGCAACACATTGGAGCTGTTTGTTGCCAGCATTCTTTTAATGGTTGTCTGTGTGTTTTTCTCTCTTTTTCTTTCTTTTCAGAGATTGTTGGTGTAGGATGTGTCCTAAATGGAGTGAGGTACAAGAACGGGGAGACATTTCAGCCCAACTGCAAATACAACTGCACGTGCATTAATGGGGCTGTGGGCTGTGTTCCCATGTGCACAAACTCACGTCCTCCACTTGTCTGGTGCCCAAACCCAAAGCTGATTAAGATGACAGGGAAGTGCTGTGAGCAGTGGGTTTGTGATGACTCCAGGAAAATCAGGAAGACATCTCCACGCCACATCTCCTCTGCAGGTATGGTGGGAATGTGGCAGATCTCTCCTTCGCCAAGGCAGAGCTCTCCTTTGCCATCTGGCAGAGTCTACAAGCAGAGGATCATCTTGTACTGCCAGTCCTGGCAGGGGTCTGACCTTTGTGAGGGAGACAGAGCCTCCCACAGAGCACATGCTGAAGGACAGGGCAGGCAAACACCAGGGGGACTCATTAGTAGCAACATGGATTTGGATGCCCCATCCCTGGTGGTGGTCAAGGACAGGCTGGATGGGACCCTAAACAACCTGATCTAGTGGGTGCTACCCCTGGCCATGGCAGAGGAGTTCACTGAGATGATCTTTAAAGTTCTTTCCAATACAAACCATCTCATGATTCCGTGAATATAATATTCATCAAACATGCTTGTGCAACCATTCTGGAATTCTGTGTTCCAAAGCCCCTTTTGAAGGACATGTCTACTGGAACTCTGAAGACATCAAAAGTACCTTTTAATTCTTCATTTTAATTTTTTCCCCTCAGTCTGGACCCTCTGGGAAAGGGAATGGACTCAGTTTAATTTGGGATCAAGGCTTTCTGTCCAGGTTATATTGCTATTGTAGTGCAATTTTAAAGCCCCTGTATATTAGGATAGGACTTAGGACTCTCAAACTTACACAAGACCTTGAAGGCAGTTATTGTGTGTAAATTTCACTGTGAGTTGGGCTAAGTTGTCTTTGTGGTAGTACAACTTTTCATCAGTTCTGAACTGATGGCATCATTAAACATTCTGTCCTCACACTCACATTTATAGTAACGATCACTTAACCCACAGCGCAGAGGTGCTATCATTTGCCTCAAACATGGTCCCAAATGTTTAAGGTGGATTCAACTTGCCATATGTGTTAAAATTATTGTCAAAATGCCCTGTGACACACTATAGTGACATTGGCCACATTAGCTCCATGTTTTAGATCAGCTTACAAAAGCAGAGCTCAAGGAGAGATGGGATTGTTGTAAACAGATTTTGGCACCTTGGTGGGAAGGGCTTTTCCCCAAACCTTGGTCTTTTGTTGCACAAAAAGAAAAAGCTTTGGTCTTCATTTGTGAGTTTAAACCACCAGAGTTTAGCCCTTGCTTCTCTGTCCCTGATAGCTCTGAAATGTGGGGTGGGTCCAAATTCAAAATATCCACTACTGAAACTGGCCTTATGTCCTCATGGCCTGTGCCCCAAAATGGGCAAATCATAGCTTTGCTTTCCTGACTTTTCTCCTCTAAGGAGAAGTCTTATAGAAGTCAGAGTAGCAATTATTGCACTTAATATAATAATAAATATAATAATAAATATAACAGCAAGCAAGCTCAATGCAGCAGTTTCTTTGTGGACTGTCCTGTGAGCAAAGTGGTGGGGACTTTGGCTGAGGATGGGACAGAACTATAAGTGGAGTTGTTGGCTGTTTTCAGAACAGAGCTCACCCTTTCTTCAAATGTCTGCTGAGCTCTCTGAGAGCTATTGAAGCTGTTCTTCCCCCCAGTGAAAGGCTGTGGCTGCTTCCCAAGCCCTCTGCCATCCAGCAGAGACTGCTGACCACTTTCTGCTATGGGGAGCCAACTGAATGGGCTCAGAAATAAACCTTCATGGTGAGATCTGATCTCATCCCCCCTCTCCACCCGCTGGCTCAGGCTTCTGTAATTGTTTATACTGTGGCAGCACCTGGGGGTCCCAGACAAGGACCCCCTTGTGTGAGGCTGTGAAGGGGAATAAAGGAATGAGCCCTGGCCCCGAGCGCTCGCAGGATGGAGAGTCTGACACAAGTAGGTCAGCACAAAGGGGGTGGGATGTTCACAGAAATGCTGGGCCACTTTGCTGTGGTTTAGTTATTTGGGTTAGTGGCCTGAATGTGCAATGAGCTGGGGAGAGGGTGTTTAATATGTAAAGCTGCCCGGGCTGAATAACGTGGGGTTAATCTGTGTCCACAGCGTACGAGGGAGAGGAGGAAGCCTGGCAGAAGAACTGCATCGTGCACACCTCGCCCTGGAGTCCCTGCTCCAAGACCTGCGGGCTGGGCATCTCCACCAGGATCTCCAATGACAACGAGCAGTGCCGGCTCCTGAAGGAGAGCCGCCTGTGCAACATGAGGCCCTGTGAGGTGGATATAACCCAGCACATCAAGGTGGGGGCTGTTCCTTTGTGCACCCCATGGACACTGAGTCAGCCTTTGTTTGGCAGTGTTCAGGCCTCATGAGGCTGCACTTGTACATGGACTTACTGTGCTGCACAGAGTTCCAAAATATGTCCTGCCTGTGTTGTTATGAAAACCTTTCCCTGAGAGTTTCAGCTCCAGCCAAAAGGTCCTTGCAAGGAAAGCCAAGCCAAGCCTAGCCTGGTGTGCTTGATGCTGGCTTGGACAGCTCTGTGCTCAGCTGGCAGAAAAGCAGTCCTGCACGCCTGGTCATGGCTGTGAACTCTACTGTGCAAGTATCCCACTTGCAGCTTTTGGGTTCCTGTGTCTAAACATGTAAATCTTTCACATCACCTAGGTCAGGGCTGTAAAAGTTTTCCTAATAGCTACAAATCCCTTTAAACATAGGAATCATAGAATAGAATAATAGAATCCTTAAAGTTGGAAAGGATGTCCAAGATCAGTAAACCCAACCTTTGACTGAATACCACCACGCTTGATAAACCACACTGCAAAATGCCATGTCTATTTGTTTTTTGAATACTTCCAGAGATGGTGACTCCATCACTTCCCTGGGAAGCTTTTTCAAATGCTTAACCACTCTTCAGTGAAGAAATTTTTCCTGATATCCAGCCTGAACCCCTCATGGCACAATTTGAGGCCATTTCTCTTTGTCCTACCATTTTTTACCTGGTAGAAGAAGCTGAGCCCCCCATCCCCTTGATCTCCCCTTCCTTGCCACAGCCTCCTTTCAGGTAGCTGTAAAGAGCAAGAGGGGTTTTGTTTCCTCCACGTATCAGCAGTGAATATTAACCTCTTTGTTTTTATTTTCTTCTCTGATTTAGCCTGGGAAGAAATGCTTGGCTGTCTACAGGGCGAATGAGCCCATGAACTACACCATCTCTGGGTGTGTGAGCAAAAGTCCCTACAGGCCCAAGTACTGTGGTGTCTGCACAGACAACAGGTGCTGCACACCCTACAAGTCCAAGACTATTGAAGTGAGCTTTCAGTGCCCAGATGGAACTGAGTTTTCCTGGAAAATTATGTGGATCAATGCTTGTTTTTGCAACCTGAACTGCAGGAACCCCAACGACATCTTTGCTGACTTGGCTCATTACTATGATTACTCTGAAATCGCTAATTAAATTGGCTGAATGCTGGAATTGACCCTTTGCTCTGATTTTACAGAGGTTTTAAAATAAAAGGAGAATCTTCATCCATTGTCAATGTGCAATTTGTTTTTTTTCCCGAGTTAGGATGTTGATGCCTTGAGAGGCTACCTAGAACAGAGGCTAGACAGTGTCAAAGGAATAAAGTATTTATTTAATGGTATTTACTAAAAAGGCCTTCAAAGAATACACCTTGGGCAGTACAAGAGCCTGGCTGAGGCTACACCCAAGAGGGACAACTGGTCATGTGTTTTCACACTTGTAAGTTTTGGTCCATTTACATATTGGGTTAATTGTCCAATTACAGCTTCAGGTTATGAAGTCCCATCTTCCCAGTTTGCTCTCCTTAACTTGATGTTGTTTATACTTTTTGGACCTGAAGCTGCAACGGTGTCCTTGGTTCTCAGGCTGGGAAATGATTGTTTTGTCTAATGAAACTGTGAAGAGAACTTGCTAACACTGGACATGAAGTTCAGAGTTATAAACTAATACAGTACAGAGTCTGGAAAAAATGAAAGCTAAAGCCTAAGGCATCAATGTTAAATCTCTTTGTTTTGTCACACTGTTTTTGAAGAGGCCTTGAACAAACAAGATTTTTAATAGATCTTCATCCATTAACAGTAGCCAGAAATTCCTTCATGCACTGATGTTGGGACATAAATGACAGTTCTCTTAGCACAGTCATTTACTAAGCCAGCAGTTTAATTGCCCATAGGAAAGAACAGTACACTAGTATGACAGCAAAAGTATGGCTGTCATTAGCTTAGACATGAGATTCAGACACCCTTACTGTCATTTCTTGAATGTTATTGTCTAAGCTGGAAAACTGATATAAATGTTTCATATTCAACATTAGACATCAGGATTTGATGGCCTGAGTCTTGCAGCTAAAGTCTAACATCTGTCACACTGAGATAAATCCTAGACTCGCCCCTCTGTTATTCTCAGACAGATTTTAATGCATGGTGAATTTCATCGGAAAGGCCTAGGGAGAAGAATATTTCTCCTGAAATCTCTGTGTGATATTTCTGTCTCACTGCAAAGGCCGGGTCCAAGAACTTCTGTGTCCCACTCTCCTTGGACTCACCTCAAGCTCTTGAAGTACCTTGTGCCAGGAACATTTTCATAGTTCTCTGAATTCTCTGATATTGAATAGCCTGACTGAACCCAAAACAGCCACTCAAGAGCTCATGTTTTCAGGATCCATCTAATCCACAGGTGATGTATTGCTCCATGGATATCTCTGCAGATGAAATGTAGACAGCCAGATAAGAGGTGAAGGACAAGACCTCTTGCATCCATTTATTCTGATAGAAATAGAAATTGTGTGGCCTGTGCTTGGGGACCCCCAGCACCTCCTGCTCCCCATGGTGTTACCAGCACACAGGTGCCTCTTCCCAGTGCCACCTTGCCAGTAACACAAATCATTGTTTTACATGACGGGAAGAGAAAAGGAGATGTGTTAAATGAGAAAACAGATGTTAGGCTTCACATCAGCTCTGAGAATGTGTGGATGCAAAAGGAGAGGCAACCCTTGGCATAGCTTCTGGCGCATTCATTCCAGCTGGGCTGATGCTTACAGTAAACATCAATGTAAACATTTTCTACAGAGGTGGTTTCACATGCAAATGTCAGCTAAGAGAAAAAAAACCAAAAAAAAAAAAAAAAAAAAACAAAAAAAACCCAGCCCTGTCATTAGCTTTCCAGGTAAGAAATTTATCATCACTGAAGCATAATGGAGCCAGTTTTATCTCCAATAAGTTTTTAGAACAGCAGCCAGGCCCCATGGCACATTTGTTGTTGCTTCAGTTGGGAGAGCAGAATTGTGTTTCTGCATGACCAAGAGAACTGTAGTATCCACTTCAAAAATCCCTGGTGGCACAGCAAAACTGCTGAGTGACACGTGATCTGGAGATCTGACCAGTACAGGGCTGAACTTGGGATGATGCAGTTATTTTGCTTTGCTTTCAGCTGGAAAATTGTCTGTCTTCATCTTGGTAACTCAGCAAAATCTTGATTAGTTTTTGTGAGACTTAAATTTTTCTGGCTATGATAAATTA
The DNA here is from genome assembly GCA_024362935.1 of Setophaga petechia. NCBI lineage: Eukaryota > Metazoa > Chordata > Aves > Passeriformes > Parulidae > Setophaga > Setophaga petechia. The sequence continues at coordinate 17,763,454 of JANCRA010000011.1, forward strand.
AAAGTTCTTGTGAGCGGCCTGAAAATAATACCATACCCTTAAAAAAACAATTAGGAAAAATGCTGTATATCTTCAAAAGCTGTAAACACCAATAACACCTCAATTTGTACATAAGGATTTGGCCCATATATTCTTTAGAGACCTAGGTAATTCCTGAATTTAAAGCTTTATTTCTTTTTTGAAATTTCCATGAAATCTCTAGTGGCAGAAAGGAAGGGTGATCCCTGCTCTCATGTTCCAATGCAGGTGCAAAGCCCCTCTTCCCTTTGTTTCTCTGGTCTAAGGAACTTGAGGCCACCACACTTTGCAAGATTCAATCTCATGACTGCCTTGGCCTGGATGATGTGACAGCAGAATTCATACCTGACCTATTTGCCTCCAGTCAAACAAGACCTCAGCACTTGCAAGAACGAGAATGTTACATTTCAAACTCCATCCCTTGGTAAAAAAAGTTCCATGTGAACATACAAAACAGAGGCCATGGTCAAGAATTTGACAATGTTTTCCAAAAGGGAAAATGGCTTGTATTAAGTAGTTATAGGGAGGACATACCAGGACCTCTTTCTCAATCAGGTCCCCTAAATATGACTTGGAACCTTGTGTTCTAATTCTTGCCCATCTTAAAATGCCATATATATGCATGTGTGTATACACATTAAAATAAATAAATAAAAAATAATAAAAATAAATATATATATATACATTTATATGTAGATGGATACACACCTATAAAATATTATGTGCAGTCATCTATAAATTATTGTATACAATATTATATATAAAATCCTATGGAAACATGCCCATTAATATATATATATGTGTATATTTACATATATATATTTCTATGGGGCATAAAAAGCAGTGCATGTATAATGTGTGTTTATAAATACAGTCAGTCTTTCTCTGTTGTACATGTACACATAAGGAAGCAAGAAAAGAGGACCAGATCATGTATGAAAAACTCTGTCCCTTAACTGGCTTGCTCTGCTTGCAATTAGTTAATTCTGTAACCACAGCAATCAAATGCTGCAGTGGCTGTAACACAAGGCTTTCTCTGAGAGATAAAAGAAGCTATTGAGAGCTAATGCATGACCAGCAGCTCCAGTGTGTGTCAGTTTTTAGTGAAGTGAATGCCTGGAAACCACAGATCTTGCCCAACGCACCCAAGATGTTTCTGTCTCTCGCCTGGTTTCCTAAGGAAACTGAGTGTATGCAGCCATACTGTTCATTTGTTTGTCTGTCAGGCAGCCCCTTTGTGGGAAATGTCAAACAAAGCAGGCAGAAGCATAAAGATCTCAGAAGCATTGCAATTTCTGCAATAAAACATGAAATCAAAGAGCAGGGCAGGGTAGCGGCTGACCACATTGTCCCTGCCAAGGCCATGCACACCTGCCAGGCAGTCACTACACCCAACACGTCTGCAGTGTGACCCAACCACCCCAACATCAGCACAAAAAGGGGTTTTAAACAGATTTGCAGGCTGGAAACAAGTGGCCATGGAGGACGCAGGGCTGAAGGAATCCCAGATGAGGAATAGGGGTTATTACACTTCTGTAAAGGAGTTTTGTGGGGACATTGGACACAAATCTGTAGGAAACTAAGCACTGTTAGCTCTACTATTCTGCTTGTGCCACTGGTTGTCTCTCCAGTGGCTCTGAATGGGGAAGAGCATCACTTGTAGCCAATTACCTTGATCTGCAGTCTGTGGTACATTTGAGATCCTTTGTTTTAGTCATGTTTACAAGCAGATTAGCCCTAGGACTGAGGCAACAGTCCAGCTTTAGATTCAGTTCCCTGGCTCCCTCTGAGCCTGGGGAAATCATGTATCTTTTACAAAAGTACTTTTGTGGTTACTGTTTGAATTCATTGAAGACCTAGATCCCCAAAGGCTTTCATGGATCCAGCCCCTTGCTTCACTTTTCCTCAGGATTTCAGAGCCAGAACAAGGCTCTACTGTTCATTGCCTCCTCCAGCAGGAACTGATGCTCATTGTACATTTGTGCAATGGGCCCAGGTCTCTGCTGGGACCTGAAAATGATGCCACCATCAACAATTATAGCATTGAGGTGCCAGGGTCAAACCCCTCTGCTGCAATGGGCAAGTGAAAGGCTAAAGAAAGGATGAGAGGGAAAATTTTGCAATCCACCTAAGCCAAGACTGTTTGATACATACTCAGCTCATGGTGATCATCCTGTTGGTCCTCTTGGCTGGGTCAAGGATGAAGGGTGAGATTTTGAAGGTCTGGTCATGCTAGTATTAAAGCAGGCATGAGGCTTATTAAAATGCCTTTGCATGGAGTATTGGCTGGAATTTAGAACACCATTTTGGTGTACATGCAACTGGAAACAGGGAGTAGTGCAGTTGCTGTGCTTTTGATATGTTCACTAGGGTTATGCTATGTATATGCAATATTCCAGGAAAACCACAACACTTAAAAAGACTGTGTCATCTTTTAAATTAAACCCTGGGATTTTTCTTGTCTAGCTTTCTTGAAGGAAATTCAAAACAAACAGTTTATTAAACTGATAGAGACAGTGTTCTCACTATCTAGAGGCACATCTCCATACATTTACCTTCTCAAATTGTGACTTTCCGGTTTTAACATTTCTATAGAGTTGTTTCTGTCAGCTTCATATACTGAAATATATGAAAAAATAATGAGAAAACCAGATTGGTTTGGCAGTCTGAGTTACTCCAGCTGTATAACACATTACTGGTTCATAAAGCATCATGGTGAGGTTTTTTTAAGATGGCACATTGCTGCTGTGGTTTTAAGATATTAAATAAGTGGCAAATGGTTAATGAATCTATGACTGGCACCTCATTAAAAAGGTTAGGCAAGCAAAAGAAGGTGAAATATATCTGTGGCTGATATATCCCATCTTCTTGCCTGGCTAAAATCCAGGTGGGCATTTGCAATCTGTGACAAAGCTGGGAACTGGAGGACACAGAAAAGTAAAGCCTGCACTGTAATGTGGCAAAAAAGGATGGTTTGAGACCATTTCCTTCATTTTGAATATTTTGGCAGATTGGAAAAGCCATTTGTTTCCCAACTTACATTTCTTTGCTGGTCTGTTTCTGGCTCAACATTTGGGGTTTTTTTCTGCAACACTCTTATTGGACTTGGGACAGAGGTCTAGAGTATTTGAGCAAAGTGGAATGCATTGCTCAACCTGCCTAAGCATGTCCTCCTTATCAGCTCTCTTGAGAAGTTGCAGGAGCAACCTGTTTCCAAAAGCCATACAAACTGAAATTGTTCAAACAAGGTTATTAAAGACATGGGGAAAAGCATTTAAATTAATTACAAAACACTGTTTTGTATCCCTTCATTTATGTGCCTCCAGAGCTAACCACAGTAAGGATTCTACCTTTTAATTCTAGAAAAATTCTAGAAAAAAAAATTCTACAGTGTTTTCCAACAAATCAAGTTTGCCTTCCAGCCTGAAGTACGTTACTTGCCTTCATAGGAACATAAACACTTTGAGTGGCCTCCTATCCTGAACTGAGATTGGTTGGTTGGGCTTGTTTATGGCAAGAAAGCACCTTCTCCTCATTCTCCCCAGTGTGCCTTTTTTATACTTTATTTTTTTTCCCAAGAAGGGCAGTCCTCTGCATTTTTAAGCATTTTCCAGCCAACTGTGCCTCCGGCAATAACTTTCACAAAGGTACCATATTTCCCTGTTGTCTCTACAGAAGTCCCATCTGGCCTCTGCAACCTCTGCTCACCCACATGGCAGCTGCCCAGCACACAATCCTGCATGAAGGGCTTCCTGGCTGCCTTCACTAGTCTGGGAATGCCATCATCTCCTCAGTATTTGCACTTTCCAAGTGCTGATTCTTTATGAGGCTCTGCTTCTGTAGGATCTCCTCTGCCCCAAACACTCATGAGCAGCAGAGAGGGAATGGCCGCAGGATCAGATCAACATTTAACATTGGCAGCTGGTGATAGAGAACTAAGATGTTTTGTATTTGGTCATATTATCATTAAAAATAAATGAAACCATGTTGCAGACATTCAGTAAATGACAATTTCCTAGCTGGAGAGATCTGTGTGGGTCTGAGGTCAGTGCACATCTCACTGCTGTGTGCAGGGCTGGGTGGCACCTTTGCATGGGCTGGGCTTGCCAAACCCTACAAGGCTATTCCCTGTGCCAATGCCGGGTCCAAAGGGTGGGGCAGACCCACAGCTCAGCACCCCCATCCTTCCTGCCCATGGTGCTGCTGAGCCTCGTGGGGTCTTGTGCACACACACACAGGTACATACACACACAGAGCCAGGGCATGAAAAGCCCAGGCTGGTGGCATGTCCTGCTCTTTTCCAAGTGCCCTGGCTTGTGTAGGCTTTGCCTGAAGCTGGCCCAGCCCTTCTCCAGTGCTGCTGCCCAGCAAACAGCCCTGCCCTCCCCCAGCCCCCTCCAGGCACTGACCTTGACCTGAATCCCATAATCCACTCCAGCCACAAGCAATTGCAGAGACTGGCAGGTCACCCAGGGATACTTTCTGCAGCTCTACTGCAGGTCACAGCCCACGATGGGGCAGCTGCTTGTGAAGGAAAACAGCCTGCCATCCCCTTTCCCAACCCTTGGGCTCTTTCACATGCCCAGTGGTGTCTGCATCCAGTGTTTGATGCACATCCCACCAGAGCCAAAGCACGTAGGGGTCCATGGGATGTGGGGCTGCCTCTTTAATGACATCAAAACAATGACTCTCCTCCAGCCCATAGGAGTGCTGGGTAAGCAAATGATCCCCATGCTGAGCTGCAGAGAACAGACATTGAACTGTCTGGCAGTTGCAATCAGAAGCCTTTTTTTTCCTTTTTCTTTCCCCCTAACACTGGTCAGCAGCTGTGTTGTTTATAAAATGAATGGAGCCCTTAATGAAGCAATAGATAGAAACAGTGAGAGGCTGTGTCTGTCTGTTACAAAGGGCTGAGGGGGAAGGGTTGAGCTCTTAAAATACCCTGACATCCTTTCTGTCACTTATTTAAACATTAGGCATAGCAATGATCAGCTACCATCATAAAGTCTATATTTGGTTCAGTGGAAATACTAAATCCACACATCAAACCAGCTGTTCATATAGACAGGGAGAGGTTTCTGTGCCTGTGAATGTAAAATAGTGCAAAATGGTGTAAAGCAAAAAAAGAAGCAGACAGCATGTGGGAAGGGGGAGAGCCAAGCTGCAAGCAACACTGCTCAGTGTGTTGCATTGGTGGATGCAACAGACCCCATTACAGGCACACGGAGGATTGCAGCAGATACTCTGCCCAAGATGCAAAAGCAGACAGGGAGAGGATTCCAGCCCTGGGGAGAAAAAATAAGCAGCTTTGCTATAAACAGTTTTCACTCCAGCTCAGCCCATCACTCACAACACATCACATTAATCATAAACCTCGAAAACACATCTAGGTTAAAGTTTCCAGCTGTTCAGTCAATAAAGACTTTTAAAGAGGAAAGCAGCAGCATCCTTCAGCACAAAAGTCCTGCTGCCACCACATGGTATTGGCACATCCACTCCCCCTCTGCAAAGACAGGGAGGGGCAAGGATAGCATGAAGTTAAGCCAGATTTTTATACAGTAGATGTCAAGGTCTAGGCAGAGGTGGAAATAACTTGGATTTCAGCAATGATATCCTGTCTATTAGTGGTTTTGAAGAGTACCACTGCAGCAAAGATTTGGCATTGAGATACACTGATGCAACCAGGAAGCCTCATGGTCCCTGGGAGCCCATCCTGTTTTGTTTCTTTATAGCCCCAAAAGCACTGTGAGGGGCAAACTGGATATTTTCTGGAAACCTCCTGTTGCCCAGTCAGAATTTCCTCTATGCCACAGTAGCTCCCTAGTGGCCATTCACACTTGGAGAAAAGTGAGACCCCAGCTCCTGTTTTCCAGGTTAATGACTCTACAATATCCAGGCTATTTTTGTCTCCAACAATAATGCAGAAGTCAGCTTTAGCAGGTCTGGGAAGGGTTTTAATAAAAATTTCTGATAAATCTTCAAGCCACTTGCCATCTCTTCAGTTACAACACAAGCTAAAGATGCCAGGAGAGCAGCACTGCAGGGAAAGAAGAGTCATAACTCCTTGTAAAAGGTGAGACACCACTCCTCTGTGCTGCCCTCCAACTTTTATGCACAGGAACACAGTGTTCTCTGCCAAATGAACACTTTTGATGGCAAAGCTGACATTTGTAGTGATCCTAGCAACTCCTTGCAGCTCAGAAGTGCTTGCAGATCCCTTTGTGCTGCAATAAGGTTTGGATGCATTCCTCCCCATTAAACCAAAATAAACTGCCTGGGCTTGACAGGCACACCATGGTGTCCTTGTGGAAGGAATGATTAGCCATTCCCAGAAAAGCTCAGCAAAGAGCCCAACTTTGCCCCTCTTTTGTAAGATGAGCTGGCACAGGTTGCTTCTGTTTTCACTGGCACTGGCTGTCAAGCCCTTTGCTGGTATCAGTCCAGTCCTGACTGCTGAATCATCACATCCAGTAGAGCCTTGGCTCAGACATGACAAATATTTGCTTTTGCATCTTCCTATCACAGGATTTTTTTGAGCTACAGGAGGAATGAGCAGCCCAAAATAGTCCCTGCAAAGTCATCAAAGTGCCTGTCCCTGAAAAGTCCAGTATGTTAAGTAAGTCACTGGGTTAATCTTGACTTTCCTGAAATTACATTCTTGTAAGGGCTCCAAAAAGAACCACCTTCACAAAATCGAAGTGACACCTGCAATTTCAGTCTGGAGGCCTGAGTAACTCCAGATATTCATGAGGAACTCATCACATCAGTGGATTTAGAGATCAGAAAGGATGCAATGAGGGTGGCACCAACTCCAGTGAGGAAGTCAGACCCCAGATCTGTGCATGAGACAGTACTTTAGCCAGAGAGACAGAAAAAAGTTCAAACAGAAAATAGTACTCTGTATCATGGCTCAATATTTTTCTGTATTTCTATATCCTTTAGTAGTAAAATAGTCAGCAACAAAACTGAAGAAGTGTGTGGTGTTTTCTTAGACTAGTAGGCTGGAGGAGGGAAAGCTCTGAGCACAAAAGCAGGGAATGACAGATCTGAGTGAAATCAGAAAAACTTCATTGATACAAAGGGATGACAAGAATATATTTGGACTGAAAAAGATTATTGTACTCCTGGTAAAATATAAAGACACCAGACATTGCAAAGTTACAAATTTATTTGTTTTGAAATAAATACAAATACTTCATTAAGAAACTTTTCTTGATAGACTTTACACAATAGCTTTATTCTTTCTGGAAATTGTCTGTTCTTCCCACAAAATGTTACGGATATTCTACACAAGAGCTGAAGTTAGTCAATATAAAGTAACCTAGATGGTGTTCTTCTGAACAAGCAATCCCAAAGTATTAACATTTGCTATTTAACTGCTCAGCATTTGAGCTTTTTGTCTGTGTGAGGACTGCAATTCAGCAGGTATGCACTGGAGCTGTGGAAATCCTGTCCCACTAGCTATGGAAGGACAAACTTAAGAACACCCAACTGTGACATTCTGAGTGGCAGAAAGGTATCAAGCCACTAGCTTCGAAGAAAGCAACTCAAGGAGGCTATGCAAAGATGCAGAACCAGCAGATCATGACATTTACAAAGTCATTAGACACTGCATTCCAGACATGCAGTGTTGCTGCTCCACCACTTCATGGAAAACACTTTTCAGCACCAGTGAAATCTCATCAGTTTCAAATCTAGTAATTAGTGGCAGTTGAATGTACAGTATCTAATTACATGCCCATCCCACAGTTATTCATCTCTCCTGACAAAGGACAGCTGGATCTGTCTTTGCTTACAGAATTCCAAATTTATGACAATTGTGCTGGACAAAAAAAACTTGAGTTGCAAAGATAAGAAGATTTCTGAAGGAAATATCAAGCTGTTTCTGCTTAGCTGGCATGTACAGCTATCCTACTTGTTACAACTACACCAACTTCTGCAGTTTGGTACACCCTTTGGCCCAAGTTCCCAAACAGGAAATCCTACCTTGCTTACCAAATTTAAAACCTGTCCTCATTTGGCTAAGCAGGTTTTAGGGTCTAGGAGGGGGGCAAGGAAAGGAAGACTGGAACTAAATCTCAAAAAAGTGAAATGAAAAACCTTAAAGATTTAGTTCATCTCAAAGTCACATTAAAATTGCCTATTTTAGTAGTATATTATTGTACATAGGAAACAGGCTTGAATACTAATGAATTAGAAGGCCTATAAATGCACGATACGTTAACTTCTCTATCATTTGAAGTCAAGCTATATACAATGAATTCAACTCCAGCTTCAACATGAGGCCATAACACATTTGTTTCATTTCCTTTTCTTTAAGTCATCCTTAACAGTTATTTTTTTCTCCCCTGCTTTGAAACTCATCTCAAATTGTGCCAGTTTACTTCAAGAGAAGAAGAGATAAAGGGCCTGTAACAGCTTTGATTTTAAAGGAGGGTATTGAGCAATTCTGGTTTGACTCTGAAGTGTTTACAACCACATCAGCTTTTGGCAAGTATCCTTTAGAATTTGGCATCCACTGAAGGAGGGCACAATAGCAGCAGCTGTCTGAGACACAAGAATAATGATAGAGCAAATGAGATGCTTCTTTTCTTTGGTCCCTCTCAGACCCTGGTGAACAGAGCTCATCCTACAGAATAGCTAGAGATTAATACCAGTTATGTTTTTGTGATACACAGGGGGCATCCATCACTTTTTCACACTGTGACCAGTTTTGAACCTCCCAGAGCCATCTAACAGGACACTTCCATGGACTTGGGGCTCGATTGTTCCGTGTTGCTCGCCGAGTTGGGCGTCAGCTCGATCCGCGTGTCCGTGTGGGAGCGGTTCCTGGAGCCGTCCCCGGTGTGGGAGCGGCTCCGCGTTCCCTCCCCGGTGTGGGAGCGGCTCCTGGTGCCTTCCCCGGTGTGGGAGCGGCTCCTCTGTCCTTCCAAGGAGGTGACGCTGGAGCCAGAAGCCGTGCGGGACCGCATCAGCCTGGTCATGCTGGCAGAGGGCACTGCAAGAAGAGCCCTTCATTAATGCCTTTCATTAATGCCCTCCATTAACGCCTTCCATTAACGCCTTGCTGCATGGACGTGGAAGGAAGCCCTCGCCTGTCACAGAAATATTTGCTGAAAAACCCTTTCCTTAGGATCTTTTCTCTTGAGAAGCTGAGAGGCCTCAAAAAAAAAGAGTAAACAATAATTATCTGCTGCTGTGGAATGCAACAGGTGCATCTGTGATTGGTCTCATGTGCTTGTTTTTAATTAATGGCCAATCACAGTCCAGCTGTCTCAAACTCTCTGGTCAGTCACAAGATTTTACTATCATTCCTTTCCAGCCTTCTGATGATATAATTTCTTCTATTCTTTTAGTATAGTTTTAATATATCATTTTCTTTTAATATAATATATATCATAAAATAATAAATCAGCCTTCTGAAACATGGAGTCAAGATTCTCATCTCTTCCCTCATCCTGGGACCCCTGCAAATACCACCACACTTGCCTTCCCCTTGGCCTTAACCACCCTTGGAGGAGCCTTCATGGTGGAATAGATACTTTCAGGGTACCTTCCCAGCTGAAGTACCTCCCCTGCTCCAGGCATGTGGTTAAGGAGACCAAATTACTGCAGTGGAATTAGTGGCCAGGGCTGAGGGAAAGAAACTTTAGGGCACACTGGTGTGGCTGCAAGAATCCAGAGGGAAACTGAAGAGACTCATCAGCCCTCCCATTACTTTCCAATATTCAGCCTCTGCTGGCAGCCCAGGATCACAGTGCATCCTCACAGCAGCTGTCAGAAGCAAATACGTGAAAAACAAACAGCTACAACTCAAAGAAGTTTAAATGAGGCTTTAAACCTCATTTGAAACCAATGAGGTTTTAAATGCTGTGTGCAGTAGATGAGCCTCATCCTTTGATGCCACAAGGGAACACTATTGCAAATAGCCAACCTTAAAAACATTGAGATGAAGTAAAAGAGGTATTTGTGGGTATAAGCTGTTTACAAAGCTCTCTACTATTTAATAACATCACTTGGTCTGAAAACCCTTTTCCCAGATACAGCATGTGTTTTTTCCCCTTGAAAATGCATTTCCAAAAGGGAAAAAGTGACACATGGGATCAGAGACTCTCTGAATGCTTAAATACCCAATTAACTTCAGCAGCAAGATCAGCCATTCAATAAAACCAATACTTACTGTATCCCATTCCCTGAACAAAGTATTTGAAAGCTTCAGCAAGCTTGGCAGGCTGAAAAAAGAGAGGGAGAGTTATCATAGGCAGTGCTCAGTAGGTTATATTACAATGTTACAAATTCCACAGATGCCCTATCTTAACAGGGACATATTAAATATTCTCTGGATTCTACTGACTGCATGAAAACTTCATTTATAAGAAAATTCCATCATTTCCCTCCCTAGTCATCTCCCCATTACATCTCCCCATTTTACAAAATGGATACATATACTTGAGATTCAGGGAACACTAATGGTCTAAACCTGGCTCAAAACTTGACTTGTGCTGAGGCAGGGGAACCAAAGTAAAACAATTATCCTCACAAAATGTACAGGACAGTTCATACAGGACTGGTAATAAGAGTAATTCCTAATCAGCAGAGAACAAATTCAGCTATTCAGAGCTCATAGTTATGCGTATAGGGAAATAAAGCTCACCAGGAATATACCAGCACAACTGCCTATAACCAGTATTCTTGCAATGAGCTGCTCCCTGTTTTTCTCCTCTGCTAACAGTGGCCAGATAAGCTTTACAGTCTCAGTTATTTCACATGAAAATATTTTTTGCATAATTCTCTGAATCACTGCAAAGAATGGACTCTCTATAACAGAAGCAATGCACATACTACCACATGGCTCTAAAAAAACCTTTTCCCAATTCCCACTCTTTGAGCACACACTGCCTGTATAGGGATTCAGCTGTAGGCAATTACAAATTTAGCTTTTCCTGAAGTTCAGAAACACCACTTTATATTTCTTAGAAATCTGTTTAAATGTTAGATCACATTCCAAAGCTGATTTACAAATCAGCTCTTTAAGTGAAGCAACACAAGGGCATAGGTAAATTTTAACTCTGCCAACCTGACTTTATTAGCAGCTTGGAACTTATGCCTAAATGTGTTCTAGAAACTCCAGTTCATCCACAGTCAAGCTGAATCAGTGTATGCAATACCCTAGCATTGTTATTTCCTGTCTCCCACTTTCCTGATATATTCTATAAATAGTCCAAGTAAGAATGTTGTTCAAATGTCAGTGCCTCAAGCCTTAATCCACATTATCTTAGTAAATAGGCATAAAATAATACCTCTGCATTCCCACCTCAATTCTTTACTTGGTTAAGACTATCAGTGAAAACAATATCCCCTCCCAATCTTAATCTTGTGCTTCATTGCTCTTTAAAGAAAAAAGAAAGCTCAGATGACCAACTGACATCACCATTCATGAAATCATAACCATCCTTTTGGCTGACATTTGGGAACAGCAAGTACCCTACAGGAAAACACCCACTTGTTGCAGAACATGATTAGTAGGATTTCCGACAGCAAATCTTACCTGGGAAACTTGGGGGAGACCACCACAGTCAGCCATCTGAAATGGGATGAGAACAGCCAGTTAGAGCAGTGCCAGAGGAACTCACTTGTGCTCAGGATATATTGAAATGACCTTTTTAGCTATCTGGCAGAAAAATACTTCCTTTTGTTGTGTGAGTAATGTACACGTGGATGAACATATCAAAGCAAGCTGTTAAATGTTTATAAAGCTACCACTGCACCCCAGAAAGCCACAAAGGCTCTTGATGCTCAGGGAAAGTGTCAGCTGGAGCTACAAATGCTTTTTGCTGGGCAGATATTACCAGTTTCTTAGAAACCAGCCTATTAGTCCTGCTTGCAAGTTCAGCTCTGAATTCCAATAATATGACTCTGTATTGACCTGGATGACAAATAGGGTAGGGAAAACAAACACCTAAAGCTCAGAGGTGAGAGAAAAAAGGGGAAAAATTATTTGCTGAGATTGCTGATGGTAAGCATCAGCCTGACTTGCCAAGGGAAGCAGGGAAAGCCAAATGAGAAAAGCTATCTTGAGTGCATGAAATATTTTTGGAGCATTTCATTTTTCCTGCCACTCCACCCCTCAAGTCAACCCAACAAAAACAGTCCTGTTCCAAGGAACACTACAAGCTGAAAACAGTAGAGTTGTAAATTACAGGTAACCCCAAATTCTATCTAGGATTAGTTAGCAGAAAAACAGGCCTGCAGCAGGATCAGCCATATCCCTAGATTGTTCAAAGGCTGGCCAGTGATACAAGGTCTGAGACAGTGTCAAACTTTCTTAGGGTGTCTGCCACACCCACATTATAGGGCACCAGTACAACTCTTCAGTGTTAGGAGGAAAAAAAAATTAAATATTTTTATTCATTATAATTTTCACTGACTAGTTCACTAGAGATGCAGTAGAAGCTCTTGGCAAAGCATGACCAAACTTGTTTCACTGTTTGCATGCTATTACTTCATCATTACTTCATTACAAGCCGAAGATTGCACTCATACTCTGAATGCCAAATATCAGCCAAAGCCTTTGCATGATGTTCTGCTGTTTTTAAGTGCATTTTATCAATTTTTCTGGAAATTAGCAGTAAGATGTCCTAGACTGTACCCTCATAAAAGGCAGGTTGACCAAACTGTGGCTGATAGATTAGCTGTTGATTCACCTGACACTGCTGCTGAGAGGCAAGCACAGGAACAGAATGAACTGGTTTGCACTCCTACTCTGCTCTCAGCTTTTCAAACCTTTCAAAATATCTCAAGATCAGCTTTGCCAGCTCTAGTCAAATTCATTATGGGTATGTGAAATACTGAACATTTCAACTCTCATCTCAACTGTTCTAAAATGGAGGAGCTGAGAAATTCCCTGCTGTAATTCTGACACGAAGACCCTAGTCTTGTTTATCCCACTAAAATACTCTCACCCTGAAGGAACTGTTTTTAAATCAGAACTAGATTCTCACTGTATTATCAGTATTGCAACACATCACTCTAGTTCTGCTTTTTTAACTAATACAACTGGTTTTATGTGAGAAGAATGTTTATTTTGAAAAGCACAGTTTTTGTTATTACCTTCAGAAGCGTGGTCCTTGTTGGGTCCAGCTTTGAGTTGCATTCAACCTATAGAAAAGAATAAGCAGCATAAGGCATTGCACACAAGATTTTAAGTGTGAACTCTTATATGAAAACAGATCCAACACCTTGTTTTCTGGTTTAATTCAGACTAAACTGAGTGTCTTATGATTCTGTGTGAAGACTTTATGTATACATATACACATCTTTAAACACAAGTAAGTCAGCTCACATTTTTAAGTGCATTTTCTCCATGTTACAAACTCATACTTGGGAACTGGAGACTTTTTTTTCCCCCATCTGTTTCTGGGACTTCAATGGCAACAAGTGTTTGTCTTGTGATTTGGGGTCATCTGGTAGCGTCCCAAGTGGTGAGTAGCCATGTGGCCACTGGCCAGCAAACTGGGCATGCCCATTAAGGCACAAGATTTGAAGTCATCCAGTCATCTGGGGAGAGTTATAATGGTCAAAAAGAAGCTCTTCACTTGCAGAGTGACCCAGGGCACAGCTCCAGCACCACACAGCAAGTTAAAATACCAGCAGCAGATTCCTCTCCAAAGGAAAATATTTGCGGTTCACTGGAACTGCTGTGGTGATTGTTCCTAACGTGGTAGCTATTAAATAATAGTGCACAGGCAGAAGGGACAAACAGCATGGAATTAATGGCAGCTCTCCTGCAGTCTGGAAGAGGAGAGCCACTGGGCATGACTGACAGCCAGCAGGGCTGCAGTGTGGCAGGGGCTCTGCTGGCCTCTTGCAGCCCCTTGCTCGCCCACCCACCCTCAGCAGGGTGGCAAAGATGGCTCGGGGTACCCACCACAGCATCCACTGCTGGGGAGCTGTCACCAACCACCAGGAGGACAGGACACCTGCAAAGAAACACACATGAGAGGTGTTATCTCTGCCACCCAGCCCAGACTTGCCCTGAGCTGCATTCTGTATCTCTGGAAGGGTGAGACACTTAAGCATGCAAAATGATTTGGTTTGTATTCCAGGCAACCTAAAGATACATCAAATCCTGCATTAGCTGCAGATCTAATGACAAGCTCTGATTCCCTGCCTGAGAACCTGTTCTTTTCCCCAGCTGGCAGCAAATCAGCCCTTGCCAGTGCTCTTATTCCTTCCTTGCTTTATAAGAAATTCAATGTGGGTATCAGCATCAAAGTCTCATACCTACCACCCCTAAACCCCTGAGCTCCAACTTTTGGTTCTGTTCATCCAACTCCAAACAGATTGTCAGAGGAACAGTGTCCTGTGCATAACCATCAGCAGCTGAGCTAGGAAGGACTTGACAACTTATGTTGCACAATTTGGAGCATAAGCAAAAGCCAGATGATTTATCAGTCAGTCATTCTCACTCCTGCTCTATCTTCCTGGAAGGTTTTGTTGTTTGGTTGGTTTTCTAAATGGTTTTAGACTGGGCTTTCTTGCTTGTATAAGCACAGCTCAAGTGCCTCCAGAGCTATAATTTCCATTAACTATAACAAATTTCTGCATGAATCTAAATACGCTAATTTTTCAAGTACATTGTAAGCCCAAATTTTTAGATGCACAGTGACAGGAACTACCTAATTTTCAATTTTATTATGTTTGCCAGGTCTGAAGAGAGGAGTTCTTCCTATGGTAGTCCCTAACCTGCAGTAAGCTCTGAAATAAAATACTTACTGAAGGGTGACAACATTCACTCCAGGAACAGGGCGCTCAATCTCTAGGTCTCGTCGACTAAAAAAAAAATAGAGAGGACAAAGACTTTTGAAACACTTGAATTTTATAGATACTTTTATATTCTTCTAGTTTAGGGAAAGTACAGACACTCACATGTTAATTTAATCTGACTTAATGTTAATTTAATCACAACTTAATATGTTGTGGCCTCCATAATTGATGTAGAGCCACACTTAGACTGAAGGATCAATGTTGTAGTTCAGTTCCAGTGTACAACCTTTCACCCCACAAATGCACAAGGTCCTTCTCCAATAAGCAAACCACCTGAGATCCCTAAAGGCACTATTAAGCAGAACTTCATACTGGGGGAACACATGTAATCCCACCACACAAGAAATACTGTCTCTAAAGAGCTGGCCAGCCTCTTAAAAGTTTCCAGTTAGAAATCAGGTAAATGTATTTACCTGTTGTAAGAGTTGACAAAGAGATGAAGGTTGGTTTGATTCATATCATTAATGATATGCTGACGGTAAGTATGGATCAGGTCATGGTTGCTGTGAATCTCTTCCTAAAGTGGAGACAGAATTGTTCAGAAAAGGGGCTATTTTCTGAAAGGATCTGAAGACATGGCACAGTAGTTGTTGTGTATCAGACTCCTAGATATGAGAGGCACAACAGGAGTGCACCTTGAGGGAAGGGACAGCTTTCAGCACCCAGTGAAGTCACCCAGAATTAATACTGGCTTCTGATTGCAGTACCACAATTTTCACTTGAAAACTCAAATATGTCGTAATGTTTAAACCTCACAATTGCAAAACATGTTGTAGTGCAGATGGTTACAGTCGGACAAGTGTGAGGTTTTAAAACAAACAGAAGATTCAGGGTAAGAAGCCTAATAAATGTTTCCAGGGTAAAGCAGATGTTGAAAGCTTACAAACATGTAATGTGGAACTCAATTTCACAATAGTAAATAACTAAGCTTCGAGGACTTCAATCAGTAACATTTTCAAACAGTTGGGTTCTAAAGTCTTTATAGATTAGTTCCTTGTTCTGCTGGAATGGAGTTTTCCATTGCATTTACTAACAATTTCAAGCACAGCCAAGTAGCCTCAAAAACACTCTAGCACTTTGCATTAGGCTTGCACTGGAGAGCACTGTTAATACCAATAACCAGCTGTCACAGAGCTACAAGTATATTATATAAAAAAAAACTGGGGTTTTTCAACTCCGAACATGAGCATATACAACTCTTATACCCATATTTAAGTGTTGTCTGCCTAGACAGGGAGCTGGTCCCTATTAGAGTTGTCACAACTGAGATGCACTTGAGCACTCAGGACACAGAAAACCCCATGGCAGAATACTGCCCAAAATTCTGGGGACACAAGTTTGAATCCTAGCTCAGTTTAACTTTATCTTCTGTTGTTTGACTGAAAGCTTCTGCACTCCTCCCAGTCCCAGGGGGTAAATACAGATGACTGAATACATCAGAGGAATCTTTTGAACATTACCTTTCCAAATAGATGTGAAATGACCATGTCTGGCAAAGCATTCGTCCAACCTGAAATCTGAACAGCAAGAACACCTAAGTATCTGCTATTACCACAGCCCCTGAACAAATGACCCATAATTCCAATTGCCCATAAACAGACCAATGGATGTTTTTCTGCTCTCTCTACATATGGAATATCCTAAAGTGATATTTTCCCCCCTCAGTCCAACTAGAACACCATTGGGGGTTTGAGTCATTCTCATCAGATGCCTTCACTAATGCAGCTGTACAGGGAACACACTGCTAGGGGCAGAGGTGTTTAGGGAATCATTCTCTGCAGGAACACCAAGCAAACCAGCCGGGTGGGTGTCACTGAACCCCACTGCCCACTCTCCTCCCTGACAATGCAATGGAACTGGGACGAGAAGCTCACAACCCACAGTAAATGCTCCTGCTTTGGAAGGACACAAGAACATAAGGCACCTGCTGTGCTCGAGGTGAGCAATACTCCCCTTGAGAGGTGGAAGGCAGAGGCACAGATATGGAAGAATTTAATGCACTGAGGCGTTGGGTGAGAATCAAATGGGTCAGGGGGTTAATTTCAGCATAGAAAAGTTACTACATTTCATTTAAATATGTTTGTCTTTCACTTCATTTTGATAAGTTTGATATGGGAATATATTTAGTAACTAAGCCTCGAAAGAACATAACATCCTGGCTCTGCAGGTTTCTCCTAGGACGTTCTTTTATGTCAGTGTCTTCTGGTTGTATAAAACATCTGTAGCCAATGCTCTTTTCTGAGTCCTTTTGTCATCTAAGGCTCACAGATGATTGAAACATGGAGGATGCTGTTCTGGACATTTTTCTATGCTCTGCTTCATATTTTGGACTCCATTGGTAACAAAGCCTTGGACAAGAAAGCACTGAATGCTACACTACACTGGAAGTTTTCTTGAAAGTTGTTTCCAAAACTATCACATCCAGGTAAACTGTTTTCCCCAGCAGTTATGAGCTGTTAGGAATTGTCCCAGCAGCTCCACTGTGCCACATGTATCTGTTTTCTCAAAGGATTTATTTTTATAACTAGTCCTATATGAAGTTGCTTTACAAATGGAAGAATAAACCCAAAAGGAACTAGCCCAGGATGTTTAGTATCTGCAGCCATGCCTGACATACAAGATGGCCAAACTCCTCACGTCCCATAGACTTGCAGTAAGATTTATTTTTCTAACTGAAACTTATTTACCTTAGTTGCTGCCCAGTCCATCCAACCTTCAGCACAAGGGTTTACATTAATGAGAACTAATCCCTCCACCATCTCTGCATGGTTTAACTGCAAAAGAGAAGATCTAAGATTCATCAGATATCCTTTGTAGCTCAACAGTCAGCAAAAAAATTAAATTAGCAAATTATGTAATGGGGAGGAAAGTGGTAGGTCTAGTTTTATCTTGCAGAAAAGAAGCATATGTATGGAAAAAAAAATCATTAAATCAATTCAACTGAGCAGCTGGAGAACATTAGGATTTAACTTTTTCTCCACCCTCAGTTTAAATAGAGAACTCCCATTATAAAAACCTTCTGCAAATTAACTGGGTAGAGCCCAGGCCTTAAAATGGAAAATCTAGGTCTTCTGGATTAGCTATCCTGCAGATTGTGGTATTTCACTTAAAAGCTTGGCTTACATGCTTAACTGGGCACAGCAGAAGAGGAATTCTCCATGCACACTAAGGGGACAACAATGTGTAAGGGAAATCAGGCTTGAGGCTTTAGGGAAGTGCCACAAAACTTACAGCAAATCTGGTTAAAATGTAGGCACCAGCTCCAGTTCCCATTCCTATGATGGTCTTCAGCCTGCACAGCAATAAAACAGAAGAGACAAATGAGGAAGGGTGCTGAAAACAAAAGTTACACCAGGAGCCTTCCTCTTTCACATGCCAGAGTGTATCTGTAGAGGGGAGGGCTCAGCTCGGGCAGGCTGTGCACCCCCAGCAATTTCAGTGGCCCCAGTGATATTTGCAGGACCCTGGTCCTCCTGCATTGCAGGGCAGCAGCTATCCTCACTTATCTTTAAGTAAATATACTGAGCAACCACAGCATTGTTCTGATCCTGGAAGGAAATGGTTAGACTCTGACTGAAAAACTTGTAAGATATAGATCTGAAATCTGCAGCCTCCCCAGGCTCCCCCTGCCTTCCCCATCCCAGCTGCCCAGCTGGGGCACTGGTTCCTCTCTAGCAGGAGGCTGGCAGGGAAACATCTCCTGCTATCCAGTCACTGGGATGATGAAGTTTAAACTTCATAACCAAACAGGGCAGAGACAAACCAAATATTTGCATTAACTGAAATCAGATTTAAAGCATCACCTTCAAGGTCATAGAAAATACATGGGAGGGAAGGCTAGACAAAACCACTGAGAAAAAGAGGTTATTCAATGCTTTTAGGAAAATACCTGAGGATAGTTTTAATTCTCATTAGCAATATTAAATCTAGACTTTGTAAATACACTCCAGTTTCATTGATTTCCAAGGTACTGATGTCATTGGTCACATTTTTTTGAGCAGAGCAACAGAACTGGCAACCCTGTGCCTGATATTAGGCAGGTCAAAAAATACACATCCCTAAGGAGGGAGTGAGGTAACCTGGTCCACAGTACTGTAAGAGCTGCTTATAACTGCAATGTCCATACTGGGGAGATGGTCCAGCCTGTGTTTGCCAAAGCTGCCTAACCCTGAATGACAAGTTTTCTCTGCTTGTTCTAAAAAACCCCTTGGAGGTGTCTCCTGCCCTCTCCACTGTGAACCAGGAGCATGAGCTCCACAGAAAAACCACTTTTCTCAGCAAAAGCTCGTGCTAAAGCTGAGCTTTAAGGGAGGACAAAGGCCCAAACCTGGTGCAGGTAGACAACCCATGAAACTGCCATGAGGTCTTTCAACACTGGTGACCTGGCATCTGCACTCGGTAGTACAAGATGCTCAGGGAGGTCAGACTGACCCCCCAGAACACTCAAGCCACAGAAGTAAAACAGTAAATGCCTTCAGATGGGACATTTCTTCTTTCTTTTTTTTTTTTTTCTCCTGCTTAACCACACAGGAAAACGTGGGTTGTTACAGTGGGAAGAACAGATTGTCTGTGCCCTGCCCCTCTGAGGGCTATGCACAGAGAATATAGGAAAAAGCTCCTAAATTAGGCTCATGGGATTGCTCCTAAGTTGCTTCCTGTTTAAAAATAACCAGACACTTCAAAAAGGGCCAAAAAAGAAGCTCTTTCAGAAACCAAGGCAAAAGCAATCCATCTATAAGACAGGAATCCAAAAGAACCACAAGTGTATTTCTAGCAAACAAAATGCCAGACAGCCAAGCTAAAACAAATCCCTGCTCTTTCAGTGAGCCACGTAGAAAGAATGAGAAAAATAAGTAAACAATTCTGCACTCACCCAAACTGTTTCAGGATTCCAGGAATCATTTCAGCCAGTTGATCCATGGAGGGATACACATACCTAAAACAAGCATGTTTTTGAGGAGTTACTACACCACATCCAGCAGACTACACTGGCATATTTAGAGGCACAGTGATCACTGTAGAGCTAGTACCAAATGTGGTCATCATGAGATCACTGAGTGTATGAGCTGAATTTAAATCAGGTGCAAGCACAAGTAATTTTTCAGAAATATGAACATAATCTATATATGCATATAGATGTGTTACAAGACAATAGATGTCTAAGAACAAAACAGACTACAATGGATCTTTCCCAAGGAAAGTTTACACTTAGAACTTATGAGAAAGTTTGAACAAGAGAGATGTTTCCAACCACATTCACTATGTTTGTATTTCTAGTCCACCACAAAATTTTCCCAGTATTGCATAATCAGAAACCAAAGAAATAACTTCTTGATATTTGGCAAAAAACTTACATGCATGTTTTTAGGGACACAAACATTACCATACGATAAATGAGAACAGCTTTCCATTAATATTGATGAAGGAAATGAAGGCATAAGAAAGGCTATGAAGCTGATGAAGAAGGCTCAATAAAAACAGCTGTTTATTAATGCTCCTGGTCTTCTTAAATCAGAAATAAAACTTTGAGAGAAGGAGATTCTGAGGAAAATCTCAACTGAGTAGCATGTGGAAAAAAATCTATCCAGAGTAGAGCTGGAAAACATCTGCCTAGGATGTATTTAAATCTCTGTAACACCTAATTATTCTTTAGTTTAGTCTCCAACATATAACCAAAAAAACCCACCAAGGACAGCAAAACATTTAATTTTTTAGGTTTTCTTTTTGGGAAATTAAACCTTAACATGACAAAAGCTGGTGTCACTGCAACAGCTTTGGTCTGGGAGACTTTATTGCAGTCTTTCAGTACTTAAAGGAGACTTATAAGAAAGAGGAGGACAAACTTTTCAGCAGGGCCAGTTGTGATAGGAAAAGGGGTAATGGTTTTAAACTAAAAGAGGGTAGATTTAAATTTGATCTAATGTAGCCCCACATTTCTCTTCACAGAGAAAAGCAAAGCACAATTCTTCCCAGGAGTATTTCCAGGTTTCACATTCTCTGAACATCAGAGAAAGAAAACACAATTCTTATTATTTTTTGTGCCTGTGTTGTGCCAAAGTAGAATGCAATGTGGAGATTGTTTACCCAAAGTGATGGTGTTTTGTTTCCTTGGCCTAGCAGGGCCAAAAGTGTGTGTGGGGACTGTTGGGCGACAGTCACGAGATTCAGTGCAGTGTGATAGTTGTGTGCAGAGTTGAGTGCTTGGCAGGTTCAGTTTTAGGTGTATAGAATAATATGGAATACTAAAGTAATTAATTAGCCTTCTGATATCCATGGAATCCTCCTCATCATTCCTCCTTCATCAGGACCTTCACAGCACAACTAAAATGTAAGGAAGAAGTTTTTATACAATGAGGGTGGTAAAGTCTGAAACAGGTTGCCCAGAGAGGTGGTGGGTGCCCCATCCCTAAAAACATTCCTGATCAGGTTGGACAGGGCTCTGAGCAATCTGATCAAGTTGTCCCTGCTCACTGCACAGGCGTTTGACCAGGTAACCTGCAAGTTTCCCTTCTACACCAATCCATGATTCTTGACTTAATTTGGGAATGCTGGTCTCCCAGTTGTAGGGCAGGTAGAGAGAATACAGCTTCTTACATGTCCACCATGATTATATCAACTCTTTGCCAGCCCCAGACCAGGATGGCTGGCCTCTGTAGCTTCCAACTCAGAAGCGTTAACACTCGCTCAGGACACAAGGGCTAAGGCACTTAAAAGCTCATGATTTAAACAAATGCAAAGACAGGGTGACTGAAATAGCTTTGTAGGCTGCTCTGACAGACAACTGGGCCATTGCAGAAGCATCAGACCAGCTTAAATATTAAGCAGGGAAATAGACTGGCTCATGAACTAAGGGTACTTATAAGCTCCTTAATACGTAGTTCTTACAGAACAACTGCTCCTTGCCTTGTTCCCTCCCCTTGGCATGTTGGCTGCTCCCTTCCTCAGCCAAGCTGATTCTTGTCCAAGGGACACCTCAAGGTAAACCTGTCTCACTTGCCCTGAACAGGTAAAGCATTTTGGCAATGGCAGTGCTCATGGTCCATAAAGTTTCCAAGAGCTACAGTATCATACATGTCACAGTCAGGAGTGCAAAAAGCTCTCTAAAACCTTCTGTGTGGGTCATCATCACCCTGTTACTGCCCAACAGCCTGCATTTTCCAGATGGGTTGTCAACATCTACCATGCTGCCACTTCATAAAGACCACAGATTTACAAAGAGGTGATGTAGAGGTTAATGCCTATCTTGTTTAGTTTTCTTTTAGTATTTATATTCAGGATGTCATTGCAAAACAAACTAACTCAATACTTAAACTGACAAGATGTAGATATCTGTCAGGGAACCGTTTTGCAAGCAGCCTAGTTAGCAGAGTTAAAACACAGAATTGCAGCCACCAAGTCT
The DNA here is from genome assembly GCA_024362935.1 of Setophaga petechia. NCBI lineage: Eukaryota > Metazoa > Chordata > Aves > Passeriformes > Parulidae > Setophaga > Setophaga petechia. The sequence goes on from JANCRA010000011.1 coordinate 17,785,697, forward strand.
GCTGTGAACTGGCACAACAAAACAGAGCTTCCAAAACTCCACTGCTTTAGAAACAGTGTCAGGATTTAAGTTCAAAAGCCAACTACTGTGCTTGGTGCAAGTACTTTTTAATGAAACTGTAGCTCAAGACATTTTTTTCCAAAAAGAGGGTAACTATGAAAACATGAGTGTTTCCCTGACAACTCACCCAGCCTGGAAAGATGGTGCTCCATCCTGCTGACCAGGTGCATCCACATGGCAGACTGCAAAGTGCTGGGTGATTTCCTGCATATCCTCGAAGTTGAACAGAGGATTGAAACATGTTTTATCTTGGGAAGGAAAAGAAAATAGGAAATAATTATGCTGAAGGAAGTACGAAGTTTGCAGCTACAAAAAGTATTTATTAATCTATCCTGCAGGTTAATGAAAAAGTTGAAACAATCAGGTCAGCTAAGGTTTTCAATCTTATTTTTTTACCTACTAGAAGTATTTACTTGGTACACCTAATTCCTCAAAAGATTATTCTTTATGCAAAGTTAAAATACTAACAAAATTTAGCCGAGGGTATTCATCCCAGGTTTCAAGGTTTCATTATCCATTATCCTAAATTATCCATTTCCTTGTCTGTTTTTTTTTTTTCTTTAATTGTGTCAAGAAAAATGGAGGGAAAAAATATTCAAGGCTAAGATTGTAACTTGCACTTTTGCCCAAATATTACAAGTTAAACATTATGTGATCAACTCCTGCAGCTCAAGACAACTCAAGACAAAAGCATCTTTTTGGGATCCTCAGTGCTGCAGGCTCCAAGCCTTGAGTTGATCCGATTTCTGATTTTTAAGCAATATTAATACAGGGAGAGGATTAGCATATTTTCCTTCTGGTGTGGAAAATACCATCTTTGAGATGTCTAGAAAATTGTTCAATACTCTGTGTGTTTCTGAATGCCCGCACAAAACACACAAAATCTTGGTAGAATATAAAATACTTTTAGCTCAAATCAACTTAAGAGGAATATTCAAATCCAGAAAAACTTTGGAAGGGAAAAGGTGTAAATTTAAAGTTAAGTTACAGATTTTCTCTGTGCTGATTCACTGAAAATCAAAATTAAGGACACTTCCAGGAAACACAGTGGCAATGCATTTCCTGGAAGTGAATGAAGCTCTTTTTTTTGTCTAATATTCACCCCCTTGTAATAGCCAGCCCATAAGGATCAGCAGGTGTTTTTAAATATTGATTATAACTGATTAAGAAACCATGAACTGTGTGCAACAAATAGGACTGACAAAAGAACAAACTAGGGCAGGTCTGGCTATTAACTCATCATATGACAGATAAAATAAAAGGCACTTGAAGTTTGTTTTTTTTCCTAAAGGCAGCACTCATTTCATACTGACTTGACGCATAATTCACAAAAGCCCAAGGAGCACAAGGCTGCTGATCAGACAGGACCCAAAGCCTCAGCAGAGTTCTTTTTCCAGTCCTGTTGGCAATACACCATCAGCCATCAGCCTCCCCTTGAGATTTTTTACAGCATTCATACACAGTCACTGTGAACTACCAGAGATCATTTAAAGTATTCCAATTATTTACTGAGCAAGGATAAAAAAAAAATCTGAGAATTACACTTGCTGTAAGAGTTAGGTGCCATCTAACATCATCCAAGGCACACAAACAAGCAAGGACCTGGGGAGGGTTCCCCAAGCACTGCTGCTTTCTGGCAGAGCTGCCCCAGGAGCTGTAAATGCAGAGCCCACTTACGGTTGAGGCCGATGTCGTGGTAGGTGAGGATGGCCGGGCGGTTCCCGCGGGGAGTGCCGCACATGGTGACCCGCACGGAGCCGTGCACAGTCTCCACATCCTGCTCCTGCCAGGGAACAGCAACAACCTGTGAGAGATTGTCCAAGTGCTCCCGCAGCCGAGCCTGATGGACCATGAGCACAGGTCCTGCCCCATGCCAGGGTCTGCTCTGCAATCCCACCCTGACACTCCCCGTTCTGCCTCATGGTACATTTTATATTTGACTGTCACCTCCTCCAGTCCACAGACAATTACAGAAGCACTCAAGCTGCCAGCTCTAACCAGATGCTGAGGGAACAGTTTAACAGTTTTTAACCACATTAAAAGGCAGAATAAGAAAACAAAGAAAGCAGCTTTGTTGCAATGACACCTTGAATAAAAAGAGCTTACAACTATGACCCTCAACATTTGCAGAAAAGTACAAGTCACCATGGTAAAATATTCCTGATTTCTAGAAAAGAACTCTAGCTGAGAAAATGACCACTCTTCCCCAAAGAAAGCAGCATTAAGCACCTTGTACATGCTTATCTACCATAAGGATTTATTACATTCTGAAGCCTTGTGATTGCAGTAGTCTCCCCCAATAAAATCAGCAGCCACATGTTTGTTTTATGGCTTGTGATGTACAGACCTGAGCATAAACCTAACTGTGAAAAGTTTGCTAATAGAACAAACTAACCACAACATTATTCTGATGCTTACCAGAAAAAACATTAAAAAGTAAACTGCTATTATTTGGCATAACAGGAGTTTCTACTGCTTACTAATCTTAAAGCCAAGGACACCTTCATTAACAACCCAAAGTGCCCATGTGCACCATCTTTTGGATCTCTAAGTCAGATGTGACTTACACAAAAGATGGAAGTTTTTTGTTTCTTTTCAACTTGAACTTTAAATGGATATAAACAATTTGCCACTTTGCCAACACGTATCAAGGGAATCACAAACCAACAGTTATTTCTGACACTTATTTACAGTATGGTTACACTCACATAACAATCAAGGAATCACATAGGCAGTAGCCAGTCTTTGCATCTCCCCAGGATCCTTTATTTACAGCACAGGACACAGATATGATCCATGGCATGCAGTGCAGTGCACTGCCTGCTGCTGCAGGGCTTGTTTGACTTGTTCCATGCAGTTACACTCAGAGGCAAAGGCCAAGTTAAATTCAAATCTATCAAAAACTATGCTGTAGAAAGCAGAGGTGTACAGCCTCTGCAAAAACCATTCTAAAAGGTTTGATTATGTTCCAATATCTGAAGTAATAATTCAATCTAAATCTCAGCTCCTTAATTTGACATAAGGAATGCACTGCACATTTTGTTGCAAATAAGGATTCTAGGCAACACCATTCTACATTTCATCTATTTTCCTTTTAATTACACAATTACATCAGTTCAAAGTTAAAACTGAGGCTGTAAATCAAGCTCTATCCCCCCTTGCACACAGGATAATTTAAGCATCGCTGCCCTCTGAATTACACTCCAGAACTCTAATTTTCAGATTCGCTGTCTCCTTAGAGATTCATTCCTCTGCATACTCACTGCATTACTTATCAGGTAAGCTGTATCTTCCACATCTAGGACCATCCTTAGGCAAAACAGGGTGACAAATCCAGCGAGTCACACAGAGGATGGGTGGCAGGTTTTTATTTTGCCCCAGCAGGGAACTGGGTTATATAGACAAGCTGCTCTCCTACATAGGCTTATGACTCCCATCATGCCCAGCTGGGGAAACCAAAACAGACTCAATCACGAGGATGTCACTCTTAAATAGGATTTGAGCCAGGTTTGACCAGGGGAAGAATGTACTCAGAGGTCAGACATCAAAGATGAACTAAGTCCTTGCCACACAATGTACAAAGTGCCAAATTTCTAACCTGGGATTTAGCACAGTCTTTCCTGCTGCTGTTTCCATCAGACTTTGAGAAGTTTAGCTTCATTTAATGTTTTTGTTACCTGAAATGCTGAAACACCCCAAACTTATGCTAAATTAAAGCAGAACTGAGTTCTTTCCTAAAAGCCAGGATTAAAGTTTCCAGTAAATGCAAAATAATGAAAAATTAGTGTAAATCACAATGATTCTGAACAAAAATAAAAAAAAGGCCTTGAAAATATTTGATATCTAGTATTTCCAAAGTAGATAAGCAACGTTTAGTATACAGGATTCCTACATCACCACACTAATGACATCAAGTTCAGCTTTTGGTGGAAAATATAATGTTTACGTTATACATTGGGTGGTTCATTAATATATACTATTAAAATATAATTATAGAAAGGCTTGGGCTGAAGGGGATGTTAAATATCATCTAATTCCAACTCCCTGCTGTGGGCAAGGATGCCACCCACTAAATCAGATTGCTCAGAGCTGCAATAACATTCTATATCATTAATATATATTTGGGTATTTTCATTATACAATAGTCCTAAAGAGATTTGCAGTGCCAGTATATAGCAGTTAATAATACATGACATTTATAATGATGGCAATTAATATTTTCCACATTCTACTTTCTTATGCTTAGCTAATTAAAAAAAAATATAATTTGGCAGCCTCAGCACTGTAATGAGAGTAAGCATTATTGTGTAACACACCTCCTGCTGAGTGTGGAATATTGAAATTATTTTCTCCTCAGTTAGAGACTAATAGACATTTCATATAATCAGATTTTATTGCTAGAGCTTTCCAGTAACAACAGTGAAAATTCAGGACCTGTTTTCTTTGCAAGGAGTACTTTCAATATTCAGGATCAACCTCCTTCATGCGTGAAGGAAAAGGTCTGTTCATGGTAGATAAAACCAAACCCTTGAACCTGCACATCCCACTGACCTCCACGGAGAACTGTTCCGGAACTGGAAACCTGGATCCAGTTCAAACTCAGTGTCAACTAAAAATAGCTCAGAGACAACAGGTGACCATGCTCCCAATAAGTGGCACAACACAGTTTAACAACAATTGGCTCAATTCCTCATTATTGTCCCACTGAGACTCCCCTAATTCAATAGGGTTGTGCTGTTTTTCCTGTAGCACAGATTCTTAATGGGAAATGCATACAAGGTTCTAAAAAAACAATCAATTCAAACCAGTTTGTTTGGTGACATCAACAACTTCACATCCCTATTGATCCTATTAAAGATCAAGAGATTTGTCTACGTGATGTAGGGATGGATGTTTTCAAAATGCAGAGCACTGAAAACAGATGGCAGCACATCCCAATCAACATCAACATTATAGTAAGAGGCTCTTCACCAACTGATTTGTATTAAAACACTATCTTGGAAAAAAATCCAAGGTACACTAATCCGATAGAAGGATAAAGACAAACACACCATCTGTTCACATCTCTCACTTTAACAGAGGTGCAGTCTTATCTCAATGCACTAAACACACACATAAAAATACTTTCAATATGTGCAATTTAAGGGAGGTTGTCTCAGTTTGGAGGAGCTGGTACATCCTAAAATAGTTTTTTTTTTTTTGCTTCAAGTGACCTTTTAATTTTTTCATGAGGTTTGAAGGGGAAAAGAAATTGTTATCACACAGGAGGGCTCATTTATTCCATCCCCTCTACCCTGGGTAAGTAAGACATGAGAAACATGTTTATGAACAAGTTGTTTTCTCAAGTATGGAATACACGACCAAAATATCTCAGATATCTAAAAAGGAAAACTGCCATGCACACTGCACATTTTGCTAAATACGTCATGTTTTATATTTTAAGTAAAATACTTCATTCCATCAAGATTATTTTAAAGCTTTCAAATATACTTAATCCCCAATTACAATCTCATGCTTTTATTTTAATTCATGATATTATGACTGTTAAATGCACCTCCCTTCTCTTGCCTTAGAACTGAGGGAAAAGCTTCGGAGCTTTTAAAGAAGATTTAAATAGCTTTTAAATTTCTAGGAGTAAGTATATTTTAAATGTTTATTACTTCAGAACTTTATTATAGTAATACCTGCATAAGCTATTTTTTCACTTTTTTAATTTCGTGGAGATTAAAATTATTTGAGATTTTAATGTGCTATTTCAATGTTGAATTTCAAACTCCCATTGCCCTGAAGTTCTTTAGCATTTTCTCAATAGATTTTTTTACTCTAAAATAGAATTTCAATTCATCTTATGCTTGTTTTTTCCTAAAACCCCAATGCCCACATTTCCAATTTTTTTTTTTAATTAGTTAATATTTCTATTCTGAATTAGCCATGTTAAGAAAAAAGCTTCTCAAAATCAGGCTGGGAGTCAGGTACATTAATAAGGATGATGACTTCAGATGTAAATGTAAGTGACCCTGCTAAGGTGGAAGCCAAGAACAAAAACTTTGCAGCAGGAACTGACGCAGGTCATTGCGACAGCTCTGCCCAGGGATCCTTCCTAGTCCGATTAGCAGGGGTCACCCTGCTCTGCTCTCACTGGTGATGCAAACCCAGCCCCCCCCTTCCCTTCCCTTTCCTTCAGGGTCCCAAAGGATGAGGAAATCCACACAGCACACTGCAATGCCCCAAAACTGGGAATCCCACCCCTCCTGCCGGCTGCTCCAGCTGATTCATCTCCCCTGCAGCTCTTCCCTTCTCCATCAACAGGCAGGAGGAGGAGGAAGTAAAGCAGAAACAGATCTTTCCTGCCTATGGATACAGATGACCACGAGTGCAGGGGACAAACTCATCTCTGCAACTGCCACACTGCTCCAAGTTCTGCTGAGTGACTGAGAAAGCAGAATCCTGATGGACTGAAACAGAGCTGGGAGGATGAATACGCACAGTGAGGAGACGCACAGATGGGATGCATCCAAAGCTACTGAGGTAGGGACTACACACATCCATCAAACTGAAAATGCAATTAAAATGTGCTTGGCATGAAGACAACAAAGGCACCCAGGGCACAGTGCCCTGCACCATTTATCATCAATTATCCTAAAACAAGTTTGGCCAGGAACAATCCCCTGCTTGAGATACAGGAGACCTTTACTGCAATTCTCAGGTGGGTGCCACAGACATCATAACAGACAAATTGCTGACTGGTGGCAGCTCAGAGCTGTCAGTTCTTTCATCTCTTGTCATGGCCATCCCCTGGTAACTCCAAAGATTTTCCTCCAGAGAATAACCACACACATGTCTTGCAAGATGTGCTTTCAAAAGGGCAACATACCTCTGTACAGTGGCTCACTCTAAAAATGGAAAGCTGTGTTTAACTCCAGTCTGTCTAGAACTGCATGTGAAGTAAGAATCTAATTTTTTCCAGATCTGACTAACTAGGTAATATTTTACACTTGGAAGGAAAACACATCACAGACAGTTGTTTTCACTAGTGGCAGAAACAAAGTCATTAACTGAATACAGCCTAACTTGTTCCCAGAAGGATGGAGGAACTTGCAGTGGATATGGTGGACACCCACATCCATACACAGGCATTAAATAAGAAGCTCCATCCTGCCAAGCACCAATAACTTCCTTCCCTGGCCAGGTCCATCCTCTTCCCAAGTAGTTCATAGGAGAGGTTGCTCCCTAAGAGCTTCAGCCTCAGTCCTGACTGATCTGGATCCTCTAGGGCCACACAGGAATTTCTCTAATGAACTAAGCAATCAAATCTCTCATGGCAGTTCCAAACCACTTTTTCCACAGATCAACCCATAAGAACTTAAAGAAGCACAGGGGAAGGTACTTGTGGCTTTAAGGACCAAAACTAAATCTCCTTTACAGTCACAACTCTTAACAAAATGCATTGAGACTTATTCCACATTTTTCCTGAACTAGAACAACTAAAGATTAAACTCTTAACAAAGATAGATCATTAAAAAAAGTAAGAGTTGGCAGAACAGAGCTAAATGACAAGAACCACTGCTCTGGATTAGTGATAGTTAATCCAAAACATGGAGGAAAAAAAATGCAAAAGGGCTTAGAGAATTTGATCTTGCAAGTTAAAACAATCTATATATACACATGGTTTACAAACCAAGCAATTTATTCCAAGAATAGAAATGAAATATGGGTCACTTCTGGATTCTTAATCAAAAGACTGTAGCATTCCTGTTAGCAGACTTAATCTGGGATTCAATTTATTTAGACCAAGTGATCAATCTGGAACCAAACAGAAAGCTTCTCCCATGCTGTGCACAGCCCTGCCAGAAGCTGTGTGGTGACAATCTTAACTTACATTTATCAAGACCTCAGGCAGTAGATTTCATTAGAAAAAAATAGAGGTAAGATGCAGGATTAGTGTAAACTACAGCTTTGCTGTAGAAGAAAGAACCATTGAAAGATGAAAAAATGTTCAATATAGCTGTCTCACTTGGTTTCCAAGGAAAAGTCTCAAATTTGTGCTGTATTTTTAAAGCAACTGGCACAACATTGAATAAAAATATATAGACAGGTGCTAGTAAAGCACAACATGAAATAAAGTAGAAAAGGGTTATTTCCTTCAAGGACCTGAACAGAAAGTAGAACAATTGAATAGCGTTCCCTGGTTCTGCACAGTCTTCTTCCATTTCTACACATCTTGATAAAAATGAGACACTCAGTGAGCCTCTTTTCCCAGTACACAATCCTCATCCTCAGCAGGGGGAAAACAGCACTCAGACCATTCATCAGGGCAGGTTCACCCTCCCTGATCTCAGGTGAGAAAACAGCACTCAGACCATTCATCAGGGTAGGTTCACCCTCCCTGATCTCCATCCCAGACTGGCTCCTGCAGCCATGCAATTCCTTGGTCTCAGCTAAGAATCAGCAAGGACAAACTTCTCAGTCAAAAGCCCAAATGGCAATTAAATAAGGGGAGACAGGAGAGTGACCAAGTCATCTGTCAAAAGCGTGACACTCAGGGAAAGTGAAGGGCCTCCACATGACCTAGTGATGTGCTATGAACTTGTATGCTCTGTCTCTAAATAAAAATATAGAAATACCATCACTCCTTTTACTGACAATACTAATTGTTTAGCACCTTCCACCACCCCACAGGCTTCAGGAATATTTTGGAAAATTTCAACAGCATAATGGGATGCATCCAAAGGAACATTTCCTTTGAGGAAACACACGCACACTGCTAATGAAAGCAAATTAACTGGGGGAAGTGTGTGTCCATGTGGGAGGGGAATATATTGTTTTCACCACCACTGCTGAAGATTCTCATTCTCCTAGCAAGAACAGAACTGCTTGCAAACCAGCCATCCCCTTTGACTGAAACTTTCTCAGCTCTAGCCTGAAAAGGCCCCCTGTGGTCCCCTTCACATGGCTACAGCACAGCCCCATTCAGACCCCTCTCCCACAGTAACAGCATTCCTGGCAAGCAGGCAGGCCCTTCTGGTCACATCTTGCTGTTTTCTCAAATGTCAATTCAATCTCCCCTCATGCAATAAGAAAAAGAAAAAAAAAAAAAGAAAGAAAGAATAATAGTTTTACTTGCCTGAACATCGAAGTCTGGAAGGAGGCGAGTGATAGCCTGTGAAGAGAATTGAAAGCATTAATGAAAGTAACTTGCAGCTATGGAAATCTATGCTTGGATATGTGTTCAAGCCCCCCAGTTCTGCAGCTGAGAGCTCTCTCTGTCTATTTAATGAAAGCTCTTCTGACAAGCATCAAAATTCACCCAAGAGCTTTTAAACCCACTAATCTTCATGGAGAAATGAAAGCAGTGAAATACTAGATTACAGACAAGCAAAATGAAGGCCAAAAGCTGCTGCATCCTCAGTTATTGTTAAATCTCTGAGCAATACACTGACAAGGAGCAGTAAAACTGAACTTTTCTGCATCACTTATTGTGGCCATGGGACAGCCAACAGCCTCAGTCCTGCCTAGGGTGGGAAGTCTCTGTTCAAGAAGGCACTGAAACTTGGAACTCAGTAAAGCAGTCTTTACTGGGACTTGGTTACATGATGTGGATGTTGGGAAGGGTCTTATTCTAGCCAAAATTAATCTTTGCAGTGTTTGGGAAGCTGGCTGGACACAGAGAGGTCCATTCCACCCTGTCACCTGCCACTGACAATCTCCTGCACCTGTCAAGGGTCTGTCTCCACCAGGAAAGGAGTTAGGTGACAACCTCCCCCCCTCCAACAGCCTACAAGGCTTATAGCTTCAAAGGAGGAAATGTCTTATAGTTACCTCCTTTTTTGAAGGGAGAAGAAAGAAGTCAAACTCTTATTTCCACTGAAGGGAAAGAAAACAGAGGGAAGAGCGGCCAAGCAAACAGTTTATGCTGCAAAGTGCAAAAGGCCAAAGCTTGAAAAATAATATTGGGATAAAAAGGAAAGCTTAGAATCCTGGCAAGGAGGTCACTCAGCCTCAGAAGCCCAGATAAAGTAAGGGCAGATGTCAGAAGCACCACAGCTGCTTTCTTAGGGACCCTCAAGCATTGTAGTACAACCTGTAATTCTCAGTTGTGACTTCTAGGCAAAGTCTTGGACATGTGAACAACTACCTAAGATCTGACTGAGCAGAAGTAATTTCACACAGCCTTATCTTTAGACAATATTCTGTTTCACTCTTAACTATATTGTTGGTCTCATGATCTTTTAAACAAAACATTTCAGCCACTGTTGTTCCCTTTGGACCCAGGCTGAAAGGAATAAGTGTATTTGGCACCTGTACCAACAGCATATGAAATAAGGGTGATCATTGCTCAGGAACAAAGACTTGACTGCAGCAGAAACCCAAGCCAGGACACAACTCCAGAGAGCCTCACCCAATAACCCACTCAAAACCAGCTCCCCTGTACATCTCAATATGTGCTGAGCATCCTTCAGGGCAACTTTTTCCACTTTCTCAAAACACATTAACATCCTTCATCTGTGTTAAAATGGCCACAGAGGAAACCAAACTCTGCCCTAGTTTCCCCCATGCAGACAAAATTTAAAGTAACATCATGAACAAAAGCATATAGGGCTCCTTGTTAAGATTCCAACATTTGGCCTATGGGGTACCAAAACCCAGGAAGTTAATCAGTATTTTAAGATATTTCTGAACTTTGAAGCAAAGGTACGCCAGTACCAACAGGACTTCTGCTTAGAATCTCCTTTGCTTTGGTAGTTCTGAACAATATGGGCATTAGAAAGGGGTCTTAGCTGCTGAAAAGTTTGAGCACTGCATTCAGTGGTATCCAAACAAGCTCTGCTTTCATGCAATGTCCTTGGCAAAGAGCTGTGTTTAAAGTTTCTCTAGCCATTTCACTGCAGTCACAAGTGGAAATTATTTTCTGAAGTGTTTACATAAAAGAGGGAGGGAATAAAAAAGAAAGCAGTAGATAGAACAATGAATTCTAGAGCATAAGACCAGAAAAAACCCAGCACATTTATATACTATGACATATATGTACATATATATGATTGTCAAGAAAAAATGTCATTGGGACCAAGAGAAAATCTTAGTTTTGTTTCAAGAAAACATTGAGATGCTTCTTCACATATTACAGTGAATTTTTTGCCACGAACCTACCAAAACACAGAATATGGCCACCACTGAAGAGTCAGCCACTGAATCCAGATGTTGTTGATAGGGTTTTAAAAAAAAAGTCCAATACAGAGTGGAAAGTAGTACAACAAGGTTAAAGAAAAAAAAAGGCTAGGATGTTTCTGTGGTGCAACTCCAGTAGCTGCAACAGGCTGTGGGTTGCACACACCCAGCTGGCTGTAACTCATGGCTCAGTGCGCTCAGGACAAGAAGGGGCTCAGCTCTACCTCTGCACTCTGCTGTGCCCAAAGGAAATCTAAAGGCTCACTCTGTGAGAGGCAGCTGACAGAGCAAAGTCTGTTTTTACTCTGAGAAATGTGTAGCTGTAGAGGCATGTATGTGAGACTGCCCAATTGGCATCATTTGACACAGATAAAGACACACAGAGCTGCCATTAATTACTCAGAGAAAAAAAAATGTCATCATCATATTAAAAAAACAAAACCAAACAAGAACAAATAATTCAGGGCAGTTTTGCATTATTTTAAAACATCAACCCAATTAACTATTCACATTCTGTCTCCAGTTTTTCTTTCATTCTTTCATACAATATGTTCAAAGAAATCTAAGAACACATTCAGTTCCAAAATCAGTCCTGACAGAAAACACAGAAGCTCTAAAAAGCTTTAGATTAATTACCTCCTCCTTCTCCACCAGAGGTTTCACCTCTGCAAGGTGAGCATCCTGGAACTCTGTTGACATGGTCAGTAGCTGATATCTGCAAAGAGGAAAAGAGATTTTTTCTCAGCTTTCATCAAAGATCAAATACAGGAACAAGTAAAGATCCTGCTCCACCCAGCCCCCACAATGCCCCACTCTTTCAGGTTATAGTTTAAAAGACCTCTGCTAGAAGATTATAAATCTCTTGTAAAATGCCTCCCTGGTTTATTTATATACACACTCCAGCACAATATGAGATTAAAGAAATACTAAGGCTGCAAGATTAAACAGAAGTTTGGCAGCTTCAAAGCAGAGAATGCTGGAGAAAACAGGGTAGGGACAGCAGAGAGAACCATGGAAACTGTCATTGCATGAGTGAAAGAAGACAGCCAAATCTGCATGACTGCCTATTGAAATGTGCTTGAACAGTTGTTTCTGAAAATCAATTTTTTTCCAGTGTATGCAGGGCTCCCTCACTATTCTCCAAATTTTTACAGTGAGAAAATCAAACTAGACACACATTAACATTATTTTATTGTCAGATTGATGAGCTCCATTCTTCAGGACAGATAAAAATCAGATACTCCTTAAGTGGACACCAACAAGGTTCATGCAATAATGTTTTTTTCAAGACTGTCAAAGGAAGGGACAAGACTGCTGTATCCTGCTCTTGCACAGGACTGGCATTGTGATCTCCAGCCCTCAGCTGCAGGAAGCTTAACTGGGAACCCAGACACAGCAAAGCCCAGCGGAGGTGATTGCCAAGGCCAACAGAGTCACAGGTCATGGCTCAGGTGCAGAGCACCTTCTGCATTTCCCACACTGGGAGTCATCTTCTCATTCCTTTGGCAAAGATAAGGGACCAGAGTCACAAGGCTGCTCCCTGTGAAGCTCTAAGAAATGGCGAGGAACAGTTCTCAAGAGACATCCTAGAACTGCTGCAGCAGCAAATACAGAAGTCAAAGTCTTTTTATTACATATCCTTTAGTCTGCTGGAGAAATGCATATCATATGGGGTTTGGGCATCTTTAATAAATTTCCAATTTTTTCCATCTACACAATTGTAAAACAAATTAAATATTTCCTTTTTAAGAAAATTTTAGAATGGTCTCAAGTAAAGCACATGACTAAGTGTACTTAAAGCAAGCCAAAAGCCTTAAACATACTTAGGAATTATTGCTTAAGTGTAACTGAACACATTTTAATTATTTTCTGAAAATAAGCATAGAAGTACAGAATAAAATTTACATCGATTCTTTAAAGTATGATTCTCCATCTCCTGACTTAAATGTGATTTAAGCCCATCATGCTGTCTACATAAATGACCTGATGGTTCAGGAAGGGCTGTGAAGCCCACAGGAGCATCCAGGCAGTGGCAGAAGCATTGTTTTTCACTCTGCCCCATGGGTTAACCCAATGCACTTGTTCCTGGGCAAAGATGCTGTGGTGACACTTTGCAGAACAGCTGGAAGCTGCAGAAAGCAATGAAGGGACACACTCAGACTACAAGAGTTAATGCTGGCAAAACAGAGGTGTCCATTCACATTCAAATAGCTTTGGACTTCAGGAACTCATCTTGCTAGCTATGCAATTGGGGAGGTTTTAGGTAAAAATTAGACTGTGGATTTTAAGTTCAGAAAAATTTTTCAATAATATTTTACACCATCACTTGAGGCATGAAGACAGGACCAAAACTAATCCCACTGCCAGTGCTTTGTACTTCAAATTTGCAAGATGACGTCAGAAGTATTTTAACAATCAGGAGACTCAAGTGACTCTGATTCACCCTTTTCTCCAGATTTTTCACTGTTTTGTCCATTACAAATTTTAATCATAAAAAATAAGCAGGAAAAAAAAATTGCAAAATTTTGAAAAAATGCAAGTGACATTTTAGCAAACCTTACATGTTTTTGTGAGGACGGCCTTCTATGTAGTCTGCCATTCTACATAGTGGGCCTTTGGACACAGCAGAGAGGAAAAATAAATGCTTTGGCAATATTTGGAGGTTGAAATACTCTTATGCAATTGCACCCAAGAGCTTTTTTTTTTTTTTAATTCAGCAAGTTCTGTTAAGAAAATTACCCTAATATTGTACCTAATTCTGCAATAGGGATTAGAAGTGCAAGAGATTTGTCTATGGTTTGCCCAAAGGTGAGGAGAGTAAGAAGGCAGGTCCCTGAGTTTTTCAGTAGGAAGAGGCTCAGGGAACAAAGTCACAGCCACTGTTTGTGGAATAGAGCTGTTTACATGGGGTAGTTTTGGATTTTCAGGGACTCAGAGCATTGACTACAAATGAGCAAAAAAACAGTGCCAAAAAAAGAACAAGATGGATACTTTTTATAGCCTTAAAAACAATCCTGTTTTCACAATAGTTCAAAGTTGTTGCTCTGTGTTTCCGAAAGCGCCAGCTTTAGGAAGTGCTGACCAGGAGATTGCACGACTGCCACCAAGCTTGCTGAACAAAAGCCCTACCTTCACCAAGATCTCACTTGTGGAAAGACACCAGATCTTGGAGCCACAGTGTTTTCAGATCAGACATTCCCAAGCTCTGTGTTTTCCTTCTGTGCATCAGGAATACCTGAAACATTCCTAGCGAGCGGCAACCTTGCATCAAGGCGGGATAACAACGCACTGTTTGTTCACAAGAGCTGCCAAACAAAGCCCTGCTATCTGACAGCACTGTAAAAAACATTTTCTTTTCTAAGGAGAAAGATGGGGAAATGGCTTTGTACCACCCTTGTTCAGCACAAATTTTATACTTTCTAAATAGGTGCTTTGTGCTGCCCTCTGTTATGCGACAGGGCAGCTCAAAGCTAACGTAGCTGCATAACTCTCCTAAATAGATAACCGTACAAGCATCCCTTTATGCACATTTCAAAGCACTTCCCTCACAGATGCCTTCTAAAGACAAAGTTCATTTATATCTGGAAGCAGCAGTGTAAAGTTGCCAACTTGGAGAAAAACAACTTTTTTTCACTCTGCTTGGCCAATTCAGCCTGTGGAGAGGTCCCAAGTTCTCCTCTCCAGGACTAACCACTTCCACCAAGTGGCCATCCTGTACCCAGGTACCTGTCTTAAAATAATTATACTTCTCAGAGAAAACTAAATGTTTAAAACACTTCTGAGGCGGCAAAATGCTTTCATTTTGATTGCATATTTGCTTTTGCCAAGTATTAAGGCATCAGACTCTAGGAAGCAAAGAAGGTGTGAGGTAGGGTGAAGTCATCTGTGTTGGCTAATTTAATTCAGAGGCTTTTCTATACCCCTTCCAGCCTGATCCTACTGCTCCAAAACCACTGCAGCAACTGGCTAGTAGCTCAGGAATTTCTAATTATTTTGATATTAAAAGTTCAGAATACATCCCCTCTCCCTCGGCATCATTGCTGGAGGGACAATCACTGCTGCAGCCTTGTTTTGGTAGCCGAAGGTACAGGATAAATGTGCAGCCTGGCTTTGCATTACAGAGATCCCAGCAAAGATGCTTAGAAGGCACCCATCAGACCATCCTCAGACCCTAGCAATGCTGCAATCATAAATACCAAGCATCAGGTAATATGCATGTGTGTGACTGAATTCTTTCAAGCACAGAAGCAAAACAAGTTCCAAGGTCCCCCATTCCAAACTTCTTGCTTCTGAAGGTATGTGCAGGGCTGTCCAAGCTTGTGCCAAGGGGTGCATAACCAAACACAATGGCCTCACATCCATTAAGGGCTTGGGGGCACTGCTACTAGCTCTTCTGCATTCCTCTGCCCTCACACCCAACCATTTTTTATTTATGTGCCATCATAGAAAACAAAAAGCAACAAAAGGCTCCTGCCAGACTTTCATAAAGAAGGTAATTTCCTCAAAATTGCTGGTTTAAACACTGGCAGCAGAGATTATTCTCCTTTTGAATACTGGTGTGTAGAAGGGTAACAGAGCATCTTGATGGCATTTTCATCTCTGCAGGCTGAGCAAGCAGAAGGGACAGCAATCACTTTGCATATGGGATTAAACACTCATGAGCATCTAATGGCAAAGAGGGAAACAGCTGTGGGCACTGAGGATCCCAGCTCCCAAGAAGTGGTGGTATGCTCTTTGGAGAGAGAGGGATCATGTGAAACTTGTGCTGCAGAACCGCAGGTGAAAGGTGTTTCCAAGGCAGTCACATCACTCTGCACTTTATCCCTTGAAAACTATGGGTGTCCTCTGCACTGTCACCAAAGAAGGCAGGAAGGACAGGGATGGTGGAAGTTTTGTGCACCTGTAGCAGCTCCCAGAACAATTATGCAAGAATGAGACAAGAATGTAGAGAGTGGAAATGTCTCCAAAGCTCTGAAAAAGTTGATTGGCAAATATCCACATCAAGAAAAACCCCCTAATCTCAGGCATCTGACAATAAGGGAAAGTTACTGCAATGCTCAAACAGCCTTTGAATCTTCCACAGTCAATTAGACCTCTTCCAGTCATTAACAGTAAATGCTGTAAACTTGTCTGACTGGCCTAACATAAACATGATTACTGCAAACTGGAGGCAATCTTGAAAAAAAAAAAGAGCAAACCTAGCCTCCACTAAGCAGAGACTAAACAGAGATAACTGGACAGCAAGACAAGACAGCTCACAGCACCCATGTATGGTTTGGGGCCATAATGCCATCTCTAAGTGCAGTTTACATCTCAGGTATTTTATATCAAAGTTGACAAATTTAATCTTCCTGTTTGTGAACCAAATGATTCATTTGCAAGCATCCAAAGAGTTCATGCATAAGCATCTGCCCCCACTGTGCCCTGTTTAAACTCCTCTTTGTTACAGGCCTTGCATCACGAGGTCCTTTGTGCTCAGTTACTGCTTTTCTCTGCCATCGTTCCACACAATAAATTATGAAAGAGGTTTTACAGCAGTTCCTCCCCTTTAAAAAAGGCAAATTACTTTTGACATTTAAGTAGGATCTGAACAAACATTTTGAGCAGGAAGTGCCAAAAGTTGAAGACACTTAACTACCTGGGACTCTCCAGGTTTCCTTAGCCTCCAGTTACACATTATCTCAATTTGCAACTAAAAGTTAATAACCTGAGACAAAGTTTCAAAGCAGAACCCTTAAATAGCCTAAAGTTTCAAATGAGAAAAGGTCAGGAATCAAAGCATTAAACCAAATATTATCTGGGAACTGAAACAGTTGTGCTGCCTGGTGGTCTCCACAGTTTTATAGGCGTTCATAGGTGATGGCAGCCCTGGGAGCTCTATCACCCAGCTCTCTTCAAGCACAGTTCACTGCTGATACTCAAAATCATTCCTTTTTTCTAACCATTAAACTTTCATTTTCTTTCAACCCTGTTTGTGAGTTACTCCACCAACACGTTTCCATGAAGGCTCTAGTTGAAAATGAGAGATGGCATCCAAGGGAAAAAACCCCAAATGTGGGATGTTAGGAGGATAATGTAGCATAATAGTGATTTTTTTTCAAGCCAAAAAACCGAAAAGAGCCTTAAGTTTTAACCATTTTTAAGTTTACACTTATGCTATGTGCTAATCAATCTGATTAGGAAATCAAAGCCTTTCAGCCAAGAACTTGAGCCCTGTGCCAAGGAACAGCTGGGTGAAGCTGCAGGGACAGAGCCAGCAGCTGACCCAGCACAAAGGCACAGCTGGGGGGCCACAGCATCCCCCTAGCCCCCTCTGCCAGCAGCTGGGACACTCTCCTGCAGTGAGGGAGGAGATCCCCAGGCTCAGCTCCAGCACACCTCCCCTGGCTCCTCTCCTCTCATGCCACCGACCCCAGTGCCTGAGGGACAGGGCTCAGCTGTGATCACTGGGATCAGACACAGCCCTGAAACTGCCAGCTCCTCACACCAGGGGCTGGTCAGCATCCATGAACCCTGCTGGCAGCTGCACATGGAGAGCAGCACCAAAACACAGGGAGCTGGAACAGCCCTTCTGCCTACCCCACAGATGTTGAGCAAGAAGCTGTTGCAAATGTATCTTGCACAACCTCTCTCTGTGGGATGCGATGAAGAACGTTCCTTAGAAAGCTTGAGGTCCTCCTGTGCTCCACAGCAGCAGAAGCTGGCTGTGGGAAGGGTTGGTGAGCTGGCCAAAGGACACCCCTGCTGTCCCCATCACCACTTTGTACCCCTGCTGTGTACCCCTCCCAGTATAATGAGCAGCTCTCTCTTCCTAGCTGGAAGGGAAATGGAAAGATTTCAATGCCTTAGGGCTTTTTCCTATTGTAGCAATCCCTAATGTTACCTACACTGTAACATCACAGCTCCATGAGGGACAGATTACAAACTCTAATGCAGCTCTCAAAAATTCATGCTTACCTGAAACTGCCTTGGGCCACAGCTCTGTGACAAGTGGTTCTGTCTGATAATGCAGGGTAAGTTCAAGGCCAGGCTGGATGGGGCTTTGAGCACCCCAGCCTAGTGGAAGAAGGGTTGGAACCAGATCTTTAAAAAAGACAAATTTGCCCATTCATACTGGTGACAGTGCTGTGGTTTGGCTTTAAAGGGCTCCAGGCCACGGGTGGCAGCACTGGAGGGTGGGAAGGATGAACAGCAATCAGCTGCTTTCCCAGGCTTTGTTTCCTCACACTCACCCTGCCAGCCAACCTGTCCCTTCCACCCCCCAGCACCCTCCTCTGCATCTATCCCACTGCTCCTTCCACTGATCACACACACGAGTCTGAAACAAAGATTGAAGGTGATGCACTGACACAGGACCTGACACCTGCCCTGCACTGGGGTGTTGGGCTCTGGGGGGAGAGGGAATAACAGAGATGTTATGAGGGGGCAGAGATGGATTAGGTATTCCATAACATGGAAGACACAGCTCCTGCCACAAAGATTACAGTCTAAACAGACAAGAAAAAAGCCATTGTTCCTACAGCTCACCAGTGTCAGGCCATGCTCCCTGCCCCCTCCTATTCTCAATCTGCCATGCTTTAACAGCCCAGAGCTGCTGCCCAGCTGCAGCCGCTTCAACAAGTGGGTGGTGCTGTCAAAGTTAGAGGCAAAAACATACTGAGATTATTCCAGAAGGGAGAGGCTCACAGTATACTCAGAGATGAGGAATGCTGTCTGGCTCTCTAGGTTGCACCCTCACAAGATTATAGTGGATTCTTTTTATATGTTTTGCATTTTCACATTGGTGTTGTAATGATGAGGACTTACGTTACAAAGCATCACAGCTAAGGTTGATGACATTTCTTAATTTACATTTATTCATGAGGTTGTAATATACAGGTTGCAGCTTCTGAGTACATACATGACTTGTTCTACCACCTATTAAAATTGCTTGGTCATTGCTATTACAAGTTCTTTCTAACCCTGCCAAAATGTCTGGGCTGAAGTTTTCCATGATGAGTGCATGAGGGTTTTTTCAACTTGTTTGTTGAGCAGAAAAGTATAATTTATGGATATTATTCTGTTCCCATGTATAGCCAATTCCCTTTTCTAGGATGAACTTTAGCCTTCTAGAGCTTAATCTGAACTCAAAATTTGCACAAATGGCCATTGTGTTAAGACATATCTTTCATTCTTCCCAAGCAAGTCCCTTTATAAAATTACCCAAATGTAAGCATTTTCACATGCTGAATTACGTGGGACTACATCTGGGCAAAAGTCTTTTACTGCCTGCAAACAGCAGCACCCAAATATACAATCTGCTCTTCCCAAGGGCTGAGCACACAGCCTGTACCACAACAGGTGGCACTGGTGAAGAAGCCTCTAAATCAGCACCATCCAGCACCAGAATACTCCTTGCTTATAAAACAAGGCCTTTCAAAATCCTTCAAAGTGGCAAAAGACAATTCACCATCCTCTGCTGACTTATTTCAAATCCTTACCCATCTACACTCCAGCTTAGTGCCCATCACAGGCAGAGAAATTTCTTATCACTTTCCAGGCTGTGTTTACAAGAAGTGTTGGAGTTATACATGTCCAAGTTTTTATATAACATTGGGATTTTATGCAAAACTTCATAAAATTCATAGTGTTTCAGATGGGAAAAAATGTGATGCTCTAAACTGAATCATCTAGGAAAGAAAATATAAAAGGTCATTGTAAAATTCTGCAGTGCTTCTACTGCATTATTAATCCCACACCCCAAAAAGCCACAACTTCGCCAAAGCATAAAAATACATCTTAAAATTTAGCAAGGATATGTTACAGTACATGCAAAGCATGTTTAGAGCACTCCAGAACTATGGCAGCAGGAAATTGACATCATTTGACAAGGTGCACACGAGCTTCCTGAAGGAAACAACCCAAAAACCCACAGCAAGAGCAATCCTTCCTTCCTTGAACGGTGCATTTCCCATCTGGAGGTCTCTTTACTGTGTTCATAAATAAAAGTTTCTTTGGAAGTTGCAACCTACTTTGCTGATTACTTTTCCATTACAGATTATGCTGACTAGTAAACACACTACCAGATTTTTCATCACATTGCCTCCACCTACAGAGTCTTCATGAGGGCATTAGAGTTTGAGATCCTAATTAACTAGTTTGTGCTTCCTGAAATTCAGAATTTCTGTAAGAAAAGTCAAGTTGTAAGAAAGTCAGGTTGTTAGAAAAGTCAGGTTGTAAGAGTGGTGAAATGGCAAGGACAGAAAAGCCACACACACAAAAAACACCCAAGGCATGGTTGAAAGCAAATGGAAAGATTTGTTTTGCAGTGAGTTGCGTTTTCATGCTGCACTGAGTCCTAATGTTTGGTGTTTCTAATAATTTCTGCATCATCTGTACAGGTCTAGCAGACTGGCCCTACACATCCATGGTAGAAAATAAGCTGAAAAAGCTACACTTTCAAAGCTATACTTAGATCAGGCAGGAAGCAGCCAGTTGATGGCTTTGAAAAGTGGTGAATAACCAGTTCTAAAAACAGGTCTTGAAAAGGAAGATCCATATTGACTAACTTCCAGCTACCAAGAGAAAATCTTTGACAGATGAAAAAGATATATTAAAATTTTGACAACTAACTGAAAGGAAGCAGCCCCAAACCCAGAAGAAACATAGGAAATGTGATCAGCCACAGAAAATAAGAGCAGCAAAACTGACACACATCCTGCTTAGTACAAAGAGATACAGCTGTGGAAAATTTCCTCAGCACAGGCAATCCAGCTGTGCATCAGCAAGCACAGCATGGAACACCTCTGCATGGAGAACACCCCCTCTGACAACAAACTCCTGGGCATCATCCAAAGGAAACACTCTCTTGCCAGCTGGGAAACAAAATAGGCCTGAACCTGCAGCAGCCCTAAGACAAAAGTAAAACTAAACTCATCTCCCTCATGCATCATAGGAGCTTGCACATTCAAGTCTGACACTTGGACATTCAAGTCTGACACTTGGACAATTTCAGGCTTTCCTTTTTTCTATACCCCACACTTGCTGCTCTGGATTAAATGCCAGATAATGGTACTGATTCCAATGGACTCTCAGTACTGGTATTAATTATGTCATAGTAACACTTCAATGATATGTGAACACATTCAAGAAAAGCTCTAAATGGCTCCTTACTGCTGCTTAAAAACCACAGCCAAAGGAAATTACCAGTAGGGATTACCTCCCACTAGCTGTGCCTCACTGCAGTCACCCAGGGCTCTGGAAGTGACACAGATGGGGAAAAAAGCTGCCACTATTTGATAGAAACACCAGGTTCAATAGCCATTATATTCACAACCATTGATTTCCAAGATGTCTAACCCAGATTTTAGTCATCCACAGGAACACACACCACTGAACCTGGAAATGAGTTTGCCTTACTCAGTCTTTGAAACAGTTGCAGAACATTTCCCGTAACTTTCCAGTAATAGTAAGTAATTTACTTGGAACTTTTGGGACAAAGCTTTTGACAGAGGTGGAGGGGTAACTGCTGCTCCTGGACCTGAGCAACCTGATCTAGTGGGTGGCATCCCTGCCCATGGCAGAGGGGGGGGAACCAGAGGGTTTTTAAGGTCCCTTCCAACACAAGCCCTTTATGACTTTATGATGAGCTACTGAAACTGGAGATCAGCCCCCACCTAACTGTCCAGGGGAATTCTCCAGAGGCAGCTCCAGAGACAGCACCATCCTGCCTTAGGCAAACATTCAAATTCACACCTACAGCTGAAGCCAAAGGCAGTCTGTAAGTGCAGTGCCATCCTTTTTAGCAACAGAGTGACAGGAAAAATTGAGGTCTTCTCTACTTCTCTATTTCTAGGTGCTGTGACTGAACTTGAAAGTTAGATCTAAAAAGTCATCTGGATATCTTACTTCATCTCCAGAACCAGCATTTCATCCCTGTTAATGCTAAGCAGTTGCATTTCCTGTATATTGGAAGGGTTTGCATTTTTTTGCATTTCCTGTATATTGGAAGTGATCAAACCATGGCAGTCAGAGAAAGTCACTCGTGTTGTGCATTGCTGTGACTGAGCTGCTCCAGGCCATTGCTTGCCCAGGCTCAGCTCTCCCTGACAGCAAACAGGCTTTGCTGCCTTAAGCTCCCAGCTGTGCACATGATGTAAACATTGCTGATCCACCGCAATTAGAATTTGTATTATTTTTGAGAGTCTCGCAGTTCCTGCTCATGTTCTGAAGAGCTTCAAGGCAGCTTCACCCCTTCTGTATCTTTTCTTTTACTCTTTGTCTATATTGAGACAATAAAAGCAGGAAATGTCTCATTACATATATGCTCTATGTTTTGTGCTCCAAAGAGATAAGTGGAAAAGCAGTATTTTTTTGTGGGAAGCTAGAAGTTTGTCAAAATCTCTTAAGCTGGTCATGAAAAGTCTTATGTTGCACTTCAGTCAAAGAAATTAATCACTTAGGCTTAAAAATCTGAATCAAAGAATTTTTCTCGCAACACTTCACTGCTAATCTCACCTGAACTACAAGAGCAAATTATTTAATTATCTTATAACTACCTCTAAGGATGAGGTTCCCTTGCCAAAGTGCTCCAAAAGGTGCCCTGTAATCTCCCCACGTAATTGTCATAGTCCAAAAAGTCATATCCAAAGAGCAGAGTACCTCCCACTGGAGGGAAGACAATAGGAGAATCCTGCTGGTTTTACTGAGCATTCAGACAATCTACCCAGATGGTCTGCCACAGTTTTGGTGTTCCTTTTATTTTGGCAAGAATAAAAAAGCCATTGTGGAAGGCACAAACTGGAGACCTTAAGAACTTGTTTGCTGGTAGCCCAGGTGCTGGTTCCCAAACACAGGCACTGCTGTGGCAGCCCTCCCTGAGCAGAGGGTGACATTTCTTCAGCTGTTGCCTAATTCTCTGGACACCTGATGTCACTTTGACATCTCTATCCTGCTGTCATCTTGGTAAAGAGGCCAATGAATGCAGGAAATAAGCACACAAACCCTTCTTTCTAAGGGAAACAAAAGCAAATCCCAGCTTGTCTAGACCCTTCCCCAGTCTGGTTCACAGTCAGTGACTCTGCAGTGCCCATTCTCAGGGGAAGAGCTCATCTTTTTACAAGAGTGTGTAATGACAGGACAAGGGGGAATGGCTTTAAGCTGAAAGGTGCATTTTAGCCAGATATTGGGAAGAAATTCTTCACTGTGAGGGTGCTGAGGCACTGGCACAGGCTGCCCAGAGAAGTTGTGGATGCTTCATCTATGAAAGTGTTTAAGGGCAGGCTGGATGGGGCTTTGAGCAACCTGGTCTAGTTGAAGATGTTCTTGTCCATGATAGGGGAGTTGGAATAGATAATCCTTCAACAAAAAACATTCTGTGACCTCACAATCCAGTACTTGTTGAAATGTTCAAAGTTTTTAAAGTTGAAATCAGATCCATTCAGTTTTCTGCTGCACAAGGAACTCAGACTCAGAAGCTGAGGCCTTCCAGGCCCCCAAACCATTATGCTGTGACATCTGTTCAGTTTTTACTGAAAAATATTAGGTGTAAAAGCCAAACCCTAAGGAGTCCGTCATTACTACATTAAAACTTGCTTTCACTGCACCTGTGTTTTCCATGTCAAAACACACACCAGGTCCTCCTAAACACGTTCATGAGTTGCTCTTCTTTGAGAGCCTGGGACTCATTAGTACTCTGGGAACTGTACAGGCGTTTAAGAATCACAATTTGTGCTGCATCTACTCTGAGCTTTAGCATTTCATCCAAAGTCATTAAATTCTTGCTGTGCACAGAACATCATACAGCATTAGCTGCCTGCTGTTTACTCAAGTACCTGTGATAAAAACACAGTAATTCTATGCCAAACTACATTAGACTCTGGTTAAAAGACTACAAAATTAAAATCAACAACAGGAAAGAAATATCCACACCAAAAAAAAAAAAAACAGAAAAAACCCCTAATAAAAATACCAAAAACAAACCTAAAGAGAAAAAGCCCCCCCCCAAAAAAACCAAAACACAAAAACCAACCAGCAAATATGTTCCCAGAGCCAAGTTCAAAGTGCACTGCTTAATGCCAGTGGCTGAAGTTTTGATGTAAATTATACCTGTAACAGCCAAGGCTGTAACAGCAAGGCAGGTTCCTCAGATGTTTGCCTGAAGCACTTGATAGCTCCTCTTTACAGGGTATTTCCATTGCTTCCCCTCAACAGTGAGCTTTGCAGCAGTTGTGTATCTTTGACACACTTTGATACACACCAAAAAAAAGTTGATAAAAAGCCAGAAGAAAGCAAAATAATCAAAACACCATGCAGAGACCCTGGACAGAAAGCTTCAGGTTGCCTTTGACCTCTTCTATGTCATTACAAGTTCATTTTCTAGGTTCAAAATACAGTTCCTATTTAAACCAGAGAAAGAAAATAATCAAAATAACATAGGTGAGAAACATTTCTATCTGAAGTCCTGCTTGGGGATGGGTGCTAGGCAGGGCACTGTGATCTTTGTGAAACAGTGGGTTATGCAGTGAGCAATGCCAACTTGCCAGTGTTTCATGGGAAAACCGAACCACGATGAAAAGCATCAACCAAAACCTCCTCCTTAGCAGAAGTGAAATCCCTCGTTTCCCCAAGCCCAGTGCGTGGCTGTGCCCCCACCGCCCACACTCACACTCCCTGCAGGGGCTCTGAGCCCGGCAGTGCCCGGAGCAGGGCTGGTGAACTGTGCCTGTGACAACAACACGGTGACAACAGCCCCGTGAGGCACACGGTGACAACAGCCCCGCTGAGGCACAGAGCGGACCCCGGGCCGCCCTGTCCGGCGCTCCAAACCCAGCTCAGAGCTGCGAGAGCAGAGAAACGCGAGCAATCACCAGTGGTCAACTTCCTTAGAGAAAGTGCGTGCCTTGGCTTCACAGCTGTTTTCCAACGCCGCCCATCCCATCCCGCTGCTCCCTAGCCTGGAGCCCGGACCTCGGCAGCAGCAGCATCCCGCAGCCGCTCCCGGGAAGGGCCGGGGTCCGGCTGGGGGGACCGAGCCGCGGAGAGCCACCCGCTGCCCCGGCACAGCCCTGCCCGGAGCCACGGCGAGAGGGGACTCCGTTCGAAGGAAAAGCAGGAGGGCGATGCAAGGATGCGCGCTCGAGCGAACCGCGAGGGTGGGTGAACAGACGGATGGAAAGACGGACGGGGCTCCCTTACCTGCCGCTGTCCCTGCGCCGCCGCTGCCGCCCCGCGCCCCGGTGGCCGCCCGCGGCCCGGGCTGAATTTATAGCCCCTGCCCCGCCCGCCGGGCGGTGCCGCCGCCGCCGCCACCGGCTCCGCCCGCCCCGCTCGCCCCGCCGGCCGCGGCTTCTGTGGCCGCTGCGCCCCCGTGCTCGGCCCGGCAGGGAGCCCCGATATCGGCAGGGAGCCCCGGTATCGGCAGGGTGCCCTGATATCGGCAGGGTGCCCCGGGTTTCTGCAGGGAGTTCTGGTATCAGCAGAGGGCTGCGGTATCAGCAGAGGGCTGCGGTACCGTCAGAGACCCCCGACGCCCACCGCAAGCCCGGCCGCCCCTCCCTGGCCCCGGCGGAGGAGGCTCAGCGCTGACATCGAGCTCCGGGCGGGCTGGAGAGCCGCGTCCCGCTTCCCCCGTTAGCCGGAGCTTCCAGCAGTGTGGAGAGAAAGGAACGTGTGCAAGGGCTTGCCCAAGGACCCAGCTGCCGCCTTGGGAAAGGCTGAGCCGAGGGTGGCGACAGCGGTGACCTGACACAGGTGGTCTTGGCAAAGTCCTGCGGACATCCTTCTATGTGATATAAAGTCTATTTACCAGAGTTGCAAAATCTTATGGTCACACATTAAAATGATCATTAGGAAGGAACTGTAATTGCAGGAGGGTAATAATGCCTTCGCACATTTCTGGTGAAGTTCAGAGGGTGCAGCCGGTGCTGCAAGTGCTGGGTGAGTTTCCCAGTGAACAGCCCTTTGGCAAGAAGTGCAGCTAATCGTTTATTCCAAAAAAGAGGCCCTCGGCTGCTGAGCAAAGAGTATCTCTGTACACACAGTTCTGTGTGCAGCCATCCGCCAAGAGGCGGGTTAAACTGTCACGGCCTCAGCTCCTTTTTCTGACTTTACTGTAAAACACTCTTCCCCCAAGTGTGTGATTTCACTTAACAAACTTCACTTTTATGGCATGTTACTGTGAACCAAATACATGAAATCCACAACATGTTGTCACTGCCCCTTGTGAAGTGGCCTGAAGATGAAATCAGAAATTCCTCACGCTCTGAAACTTGTTAAACTCTCAGACTCTGTTTTCTCAGCTATATAATAAGGTTACTAACTTGAGTCTACAAAAGCTTGCTTCTGTTTAAATGCATATTAGCTTCTCTCCTCCTAAGTCAGCTTCTGTACCTGAGTCAGAAACTGCTGCCTTTGGAAATGGAACCCTGGAAGTCTGATTCCTTTTTCACCATAAAATTATGGGAGATCATGTTGTGCAGCTATAATTGAAGTATTACCAAGTGTAGAATAAAGGGAATGTTTTGCTTTCTTCCCTCTGATTAATTTATGTCTGCAAGGATGAAAAGTATTTCTGAACAATGCAAGAGAGCATTTGTCATCCTAAGGCAGCACTGTTCTCTATGTTGCTTTCTTTGGTTTTTTCAATGATAAAAGGCCTAATCTTTTTTCATAATTGTTTTAAACTGTGATGCCAGGAAACCAATGAAACCATCACAAATAATTTAATTTGCAACTGAGCCTATTTTGAAGTCATATGTTCAAAATTACATCATCAGCTCACTGGCATGCTGTGTTTGTTATGGAAGATCTGTCTAGCTCAATGTACCCAAGTCATGGAACAACTGCAAATGGTAGAACAAGAACATGGGCTTGACTAATTTTCCAAAAGAATAATCCTTGCTTCATCTGATCATGAAACAATATCCTTGCTCAAAAACATTCAGTCCTTCAGAAAACAGATCTGGGGCAGTGTCTGAATTGTGTGATTTGGCCCACCTTCAAGCAGTTTTAGAGTGTGCTGTGCTTGGCTGCTGTTTGGGGAAGGGGCTGAAAGCTTCAGAGATTCAGATAAAATGAACTATTCTCTGCTCACGAGATGCAGACTTTTGCAGTTAAAAAACAAGTGCTGAGTCTGGAATGGACTGGAAAACTGAAATGAAGTGTTTTCTTTCACTTAGGCTTTGCAGTTTATTTAGATCGCACGCAGTGTTGGACTTTCAAAAATGCTGAAGACAGGCAGGTAGAAATCCCAAGGAGCAGTTGCTTGGAAAGCCTGGTAATCTGTGGATCCAAACAGAGCCTTCAGTAGTTCATGTACCCCTCCCAGCTATTTTGCTAGTTGTGGCTGAGGATAACATGATTTACAGTCACTTCTGAGAGACTGGTGGATTGCAAAAGAAAATGAAGTAATTCTAAAAATCCAAGTTAGGAAGCATTTTACTGTGTAAAGATGTAATCGATAAAGCTTGTACTCAGCAATCCAAATTGTGACCTATGCCAGAAAGGAGCACAGCTGTAAGCTTGGGGAACATCACTTCCCTCTGCTTGAAAAAGTCTGCACAGAAGACAGGTTGGAAAAACAGGAATTTCCAGGCTTAATTTGCCAGTGTCACTGCTGACAGTGCAAGAACACAGCCTCAGTGAGTTTTCAGGCCGTGCTGGGCTGCAGGACTGCTCTCACTGCATTCCCACAGCAGCTGGATGGCTCCTGTAGCAGCAGCTGTACGTGTACAGACGTGTGTACTTCAGGAACCACCATGCTGGGGAGACAATACAAGCTGCCACCCCATGTGGGCCCTCTGAAATCCTAATGGGTACTTCTGCTTTAAATATTATTTCACTTAATAAACCAGCTCTGTGTGCAGCTGGCATGCACTTGTCCTTTTGAGAAGAGCATCTCTGGATGGGTGGCTGCCCTGACACAGATCTCCATTCCCAGACTGTGCAAATGAACCTGAAACCTCTTCTGTGCTGCTTTCACTTGAGATCACAGCATAGGTCTTCAAGTTATTTAGGAGTAAAGTAAACAAGTCCTTGGTTTACTGTTTTGTTTTATTTTATTTTACTAAAATGGATTGGTGTAGGTATCCACACAACCAAAGAATGAAAGGCCATAATTCCATGCTAGTGCAAGACTAATCATGTGCTGAGCAGAAACCTGCCTATGTGCTCCAGTATCTGGCAGTAACAATATTTCAGCATTTAAATAGCACTTTAAAGCCATTAACTAATCAATGCTAACAAGGCTCCAGGGAAAAGAGTATGGTGCAAATGAAGAACCACCAGAACAGAGACCTGATCCAAAGTCCACCAAAGGGTGTCAATTCCATCAATTTTGATGCTATGGAAACAGGTGTTAATTACAAGATTATTCCTCTTTCCCTTGACATTATACTTCTTGCCATGCCAGCATTAATTCTGGAAATTTCAGTGGTAGTGCTGCAGCAGCAAAGAAGGAAAAAAGAGTTAAATAAAGTTGGAATACAGTGTTATATTTTGGAAAAGATATTATGCATTTGTTTAGAAAGATCTCTGCACACTGTTTGCATTTAAGCAGTGGTAATATTAGTCACTGCAAAAGAAACTGGGTGTTCCCTTGTTCTAGCTAACAATACAGGAGGGATAATTTTGGATTAAGCTACATGTTTTATGAAAAATATACTTGATGTTTGCTGGTTCATGTTAAAAGAATTCCCTGTGTGACCCATCAAATATCACACCCTATCCACTGGGAATTTTATTCTACTATAGTCTTTTGTTGTTGTCTTTGGATCCCTGGATGATGCTGACATGTAGCCATTCAGATCATTTGTCCTTCCAAAAATTCAATGCAGCTTTGAACCAAGGGAATTGACCTCAATTAAAAATGTAAATAAATAACACCACAAACTGAAGATTCACATGCCTTTGTCAGAGATTTGCCTGGTATTATTCATATCCCCACGTAAGTACTTATTTCCAGTTTGGAAACTACTTTTGGCAGGTTTAGCTGCTTCAGCAAAAGTGTAGAAGGGGGTGAGTCATTATTTGGTCTTGCATAAGGAACTTCCTGCCATTTGCAAAGGAAGTGGATTTTTTAAAAAATATTTCAGTAGATTGTGTTTGTCTGTAAAGAATGGAGGGGCTGGGGAGTTGATATGTTTCACTTTGAACAGGTTTGTGCCTTCAGGAGGTTTTGGTGGAGTGTTTTACCAAGGGGAGCATTTCTGTAGGAAGTTCTGTTGGCTGCTGTGGAATCTGTGAGTGATGCTGGCAGCAGGACTCGGCTGCTCAGTGACGCAGCCCCACGTTCCCCACTCAGGCTTTTGGTCCCATGACATGGACAAATAAGTGCCTAAGAACTGGGTTTATGAGAAGTCAGCATGATGACTGGTAAATATTAAAGCTAGCCAAGAGAAAAAGCCAAGAGACACGGGGTCTAAAATAGATTTTATGTTTATTTCCACATAAGGTTTTTGACTGTGAGTTCCCTCTGAGATGAATACCTATGGTCACAGAGAGTTTTCTCTGTGCTGCCTCACAGTCTGTAACCCATAGAGGATGCAGGCAATCAGGGCCTTGATGTCAGATCCCAAACTCAGCTGTGCTCAACAGCTCTTCTGCTAACCAGGAAAAAGTCTCAGCCACAGCCTCCAGGGTGGGGGTACATCCATGGCACAATGCTTTGCATGCAATCCTTCCTGAAGGAGTTAATGCATTTTGTAAAAATAATGAAAGTTCTTCAAGCCAAACAGGAAAAAGGAGCAATTTGGCTCTGCAGCTCACAGATGTCATTGTGAAGGCAGAGAGATAGCTCTATATCCCTGCTACAGTTGGAAGGGGAATTGGGATTTGCTGCATACTTTCACTCCTCCAAACAGAAAAGGCTCCAATTGCAATATCTAGATGAAAACCTGTCTCTCACACCAAGAACTCACAGAGAGAGCCTTCATTTTTGGTTCTATCTGTTGTGCAAAGCTTAAGCCAGCAGGGATTCACTGAAACTTGTGCAGGATAAGGCAAAAGGAAAGAAATCTCAGCTGGGGTTTCAGTTAGGAGCTAGAGCAACTCTTTTTCCCAAGGTGGCCACTCCTTTTCCCAGGGTGGCAGGGGTTTCACACATGTCCTGATTTGGTGGCAGCCCAGCTGGGGTTTTACAGGTCTCAGTGGCACCTGTGTTTCAGACTAAAGGAGCAAATGCAGGGTCCTGAACCTGTGGAGGGACAACCCTGGGCATCAGTACAGGTTAGGGGCTGACCTGCTGGAAATCTGCTATGTGGAGAGGGATCTGGGGGTCCTGGTGGACAACAAGATGTCCATGAGCCAACAGTGTCCTTGGGACCAAGAAAGCCAAAGGTACCCTGGAGTACGTCAGGGGGAGGAGCATTGCCAGCAGGTCAGAGAGGGGATCCTGCCCCTCTGCTCAGCCCTGTGCAGCCAAACCTGGAGCTCTGTGTGCATTTCAGGAGTCCTCTGTGCAAGAGAGATGTGGAGCTCCTGCAGGGCATCCAGTGGTGGACAGCAAAAATGATAAAGGGACTGGAGCTTTCTCTTCCAAGGAAAGGCTGAGGGAGCTGGGCCTGTGCAGCCTTGAGAAGACACAGCTGAGAAGGAACCTCATCAATGTCTGTCAGTGCCTGTACAGAGGTGTCAGAGGACAAATCAGGCTCTGCTCAGAGGTGCCCAGCAATAGGACAAGAGGCAAAGGGCAGAAACTGATGCACAGAAAGTTCCACCTGAATATGAGGAAGAATTTCTTTACTGTGGCGGTGACTCAGAACTGGCATGGATTGCCCAGAGAGGGTGTGGAGCCTCCTCACTGGAGATATCTATGAACTGTCTGGACAAGATCCTGTGCCATGTGCTCTGGGATGACCCTGTCTGAGCAGGGAGGTTGGAGCAGATGACCCACTGTGGTCCCTTCCAGCCTTAGCCAGTCTGTGATCCTGTGACTCTGGGAGTCAATGAGGTTCAGGTGAATTCACCACAATCAAAGTGTAACACACTGATTTAATCTCAGTTTGGCTGCTCACATGGGTTCTTTGTGTATCCTTCTTTGTCACCTGCTTGGCACTGTGCAGAAATTTGAACAGTACCACACACTGTGGCCCATGAAGATCCCTGGTGGCCCCAGGAGGATGTGACCAGCTGCTCACCTACCCTCGTGTTTGTCCAATGGTCTAAAAGAAAGCTGTTTGGGGCTGCTGGGGGATTGGGGAATTGGGTTTGCATGAGTTTGTTTGCTCCTGCTGGAGGAATGTCATACTCTACAGACCAGTGTCCCTGTTAAACACACATGTACACACCTTGTGGACAATTGCACAGAGCTTGTTGCTTTAGATCTGCACTAAACACACACAATAAGTTCCTTACAAATGTAGCTTTACCAAGCTGGCATGAGATTTTTTTTTTTCATTCACAATGAACTATGGGCAGGCAAGGAAATGCAGAAACCAATTGAACTGTGAGCTAAAGGCAGTGCCTTAGTCCTACACAGCAGTCAGAGGTGGGAGAAATGGAAATTTGAAAGGCTTTAAATATGAATGGATTTTTCTCAGCTGTCTCAGAGATGGGTGCCCTTCTCTATCCCATCCCCAATGAGAAAGTTTGTGTTTGTCAGACAGAGTTTCCTCTGCCTAAAGAAATACAGTTAGAAAGTACTGCTTTCAGCATTAACAACTAGCCTTTGACATTTCTCCCCCTTGAACTTTTCTTTCCAAAATGGCCTACAAGAAGACAAGATGAAGACTAATTAATTAATTAGTGGTTTAATTAGACCACTAATTAAACTTCTGAGGGATTGAGTGAGCAGACATTTTAACAGAGCCCACCGAGCCCACCTAATGCTCACAGTTGGTCATCTACAACTTCTTCATCTGCAATCCTCCCTCAGTCTGCCTGGCCAAAACCTTGGTGTGCCAGAACTCCCTCCCCATTCACTCAATGATTCTTGTGGGTCCTTTCAAGTCAGTATATTCTGTAGTTCTGTGATTCTGTGATTTGCTCAGTGACAATCTGACTGACCATCCACTGCAAATACTGTCCTGTGCTACAAATTCAACAGCAAATTTAATAGAAGGACCTGTAAGTTGTAATTGTCTTTCCTTAAAAGCTCTTTTCACATACTAGAAAGGGGGGCTTCAGAACCTGACCATAGTGAGCCCTGCTCTCACCCTCCCTGGGGGCACAGTGTCAGGGATGTTCTGACAGAGTTCACCTGGGTCTGCACAAGCAACTTGAAGGGGATTTTCAAAGCCATTTATGTAAAACAGACTTTGCAGCAACTTCGTCTTTAGCAGGAAAGCGTGGCCAAGGAGGTGTTCTATATGAGTTTGTGCTCTGATAAATGATGCTGTTAGAAACAAGAGATCACAGAAATTGGAAGCCACCAGGAAATCTGATTTCAAACATTTTGCTGCAGGTCCCTTTAGCTGAGCTGCCTGCAGTTCCTATACTGACCAGGGCAGAAGGCACCAAATGCAATTTGGCATCTTTTTGATTATCTGTGGTCATTATTTATTTAAACAAAATTGCTCCAAAACTGAAGTGTAATTGCCGTCCTCTCTCCCTTTTGCCCCCATCTTTAGCTGTTATACTTTTAAAGAAGTTCCTCTACTGGCTAGAAATCTGGAAAGTGCTTCCCTCCCCCCTCACCTCTTCCTCCCACTCAGTCTGGCTGAGGCATTGCTACACACAAACACGTAGCCAGGGTTCATCTGTGTGTACCAGAATCCTTCCCATTCCATTTCTCACAGCCTCACTGAAGGAACATCCAGCTCACATCTCAGCTGAACTTTTGAACCCACCAAGGCTGAGATAGCTCAAAATCAAGCAGAACAGGCTGAAGGGAGTCTATCACTTTGAGGAGCAGCTAAGCAAGTGCAAGTCAGAATTCTATCCTCTCTGATGTCTGATAAGGAAGAGCTGGTAAAAAGCCTGATCATTGTCTAATCTTCCTCACATAGAAATATCATGTGCCCTCTGCTTGAAAGTTCACTGAAAAGTGTGTGTCCCTTTGCCCAGGGGCAAAGCAGAGCAGTACAGAGCTGAGCAATTCCCTAAAACTCTGGTCCTTCAAGACCCTAAATGACCTGTGTCACTTGTGATTAGTTAGATAGCTGCTGCTTTTTTCTGAAGTTGTTGGTCATAAATGCTGGTCTTAGAACTTTGAACACAGAATCAAGGAGACACAAAGTGATATTGCTGGTTGGTATTGTATACTCAGAGCCGACCACACCAACAGGACTGGGACCACATTCCTGTTCTTGGACTCCTCCTGGGCATAAAACACTAACACCTATGAAACAGATACTTCAGGTTTCTTCCCTGACTTTTGTCCAGGCAGAGGAGGTTGAATGGCTTCATACAAAAGTTTTGAGGAAGAAGATGCCAGAGAGGACATGGATAGGACACAACAGCAGTTTCTGATTGCAATCTGTTTGAAAGGCTTCTTTTGACAAATGCTGAGTGTAGCCTTAAGACAAAGCAATGGAGGGAATAGGGACAGCAGAAGAGAGCAATAGGTAAGCTGATTGCAGCCCTTGCAGCAACACTGGACATGCTCTTTTAGCCAGCCATTTCAAAACAGTTGCTCAGAATCAAAGAGCCAGCTCTAAATCAGCAATTCATTCATTTAATAGCTTTAGAGGCTGTTTCCTATTAAACAAGGCATGGTAAATCTGTTTCAGATTAGCACAGCAAAAGAGTTATAAAAAAATCTCACTCTGGTGTTAACTTTTGGCCTGTACAAGCTGCCTCTCAAACAGATGCTGTGTCCATTCTGCTAAATATAAAGTGGGCAGCCCCAGTGTCTGGCCCTGACCCCCAGTGACATGGCCTGGCTTCAGGTTTTGGGTGATCCCTCTGTGTCAGACTGACCCCACAAGTCGTGAGGCACTTGGCCCTGGCTCCCTTCTGTGCTGCAAGTGGTGTCCCTTCGGCTCCTAAGATTTATCTTTATTTCTGTGCTGTGTTTTTGAGACCAAAGGCTCTGAAAAAAACCTAAGGGCGGTGTTGCAACCCACAAGAGTGATGTATTTATGGCCTGAAGCTGAAGGGGTGTGTTGCATCCCCCGGGGTATGCATGAGGCTCTGCAGGAGGATGGGACAGCCTTGGGAGGATGTGTGGGCTGGAGTGTGGTCATCTACAAACTGCTGGCAGCTCCTGGGGAGAGGGCAGCCCAGGGTCAGGGAGCAAAACACAAATTCAGCTTGTGGGAAAGCAAGGGTATCGAGCTCACACCCTGTCCCTTTTAGCCTACACAGCCAGGGGAACTGAGCAGGCTCCTCTGTGGGTTTTATTATCACATGCATCCACCTGGAGTTAAACACTGAGCAGAGAACAGCCCCTGCAAACCTCTCAAGCCCTCAAAAACTTCTTGCTAATGAAGAATTGCAGCAGGTGAAGCATCACCTCTGCTGGCAGCCTCTGGATAGGTGGAAAACACTGGGAAATTTCAGCAGCATTTCAGCTTCCATCTGCCTGAAATTGGGTGCCAAAAGGAAGGCAGTAGTCTCATTTCTCACAGCAACTGAAATGTTTGATATGTTTAACAGCTTTCAGTTAACTCAAGAACAACTCTGATAAGTTTCTTTTTAACAGAATACAGACACTCCCATAAATAAAACATAACTGCTGTACTTTTATCAGAAAACACATTGTAAAAGAAAAATGAAGAATTTCTCAAGATACCACAGAATAGAGACATTTGCAATCCAAATCATACCTCCAGGAAAGCTTTCCTCAGCCTAAGGCCAAAAGAAGGGGAGAGGTTCCTTGCTGTAGGAACCATCCAGCTGGTGAAACCATCAAAGATGAGTGATTGCCAGCTTGATGTCTGCCATCAGCAAAGCATCCTGTTATTTATGGGAGGTTGCTGACATTTGTCCTTGGAAAAAGGACAGCTGTTGGAAAGACTGGCTATGTGAATAAAGAGACAGTGGAGAATATATCCTGTCTCAGGTAACATTTTTGAAACTCTCACCCACAGCATTCTTGTTTTCAAGTTGAGAAAGTATTGAAGGATGCATGAGTGTGCTTGAAAAATGGCTGTGATGCCAGGCTAAAGTGAGTCATGATCAGTGGCTTAACATCCAGCTGAAGGCCAGTAACAAATGGAGCATTGAGGACATCCAGGATTTTTCAATGCCTTCCTCAGTGATTTGGATGATGAGACAAGGGGTTTGCACCTTGCAGCAAATTCCAGATGGTGCTTAGTGAGGGAAAATGATTGATCGCAAGTGACAAAGATTTAACCCAGAAGGACTTTGGGAAACATGAAAACTGTACAAAGAACTTCCTGAAATTCAGCAGCAAGAAGTTTCTGGTTCTGTTCTGGGGTGGAATAACCTCACACATCAGCACAGGCTGGAAACTGAATGGCTGAGACTATGAAAGGGAATCTGGATGCCAAAATGTGTGAGGAGGATATAGTCTGCTCTCATTACAGGTGGTGCAAAGAGCACATGGAGTTATATCAGGAGAAGCAGATTCAGGGAAATTATTGCCTCATTTATTCATCCCTGGTGAGACCAGTTTTGAACCTACCAGGATGTCAAGAACTTTAAAAGCTCATCAAAGGTCTGCAAAGACATTTACAAAAGGGCAGAAGATCTTCAAGGAGAAGGCCAGGGAGCTGATCTTGTTTGTCCTGGAAGAGGAGACACAGGATGGTGGAGCGGCAGCCTGCATCGGGGTGAGAGGAAACTGGAGGGATGATGAAGACAAACCCTTTTTGGTAGTGGCAGAGAATATAAAGGGGAAACAGACACAAATCATGGCTTGGGAGGCTGAGATAAATCTGATGTTTAAGACAGTAACAAAAAGCTAAAGGAAACCAAAATAAGTTCTACTCAGTGGAAGGAGCAGGCCCAAAGGAAAGGAGTGCATGGAGTAGAACACAGCAGTGCTGGGATCTCCACTGTAAAACAGAGTCAACAGTGAAGAGTGCCAAGAGTGCTTAAAAAGGTAAACTCTGGAGGCTCCACCTACTTGGAAAAATAAGCAGTTTCTGGACAGAAATTCTGCTGTACAGCATGTCCTCTGGATATGGGAGGAAGGCTTAGAGTATAAAAACCCAAAGCAAAAATCAGAGGCATAAGGTCTCTGTTAATTTTGAAAGAAATATGGTTCTTTCTGACCCACTTCTTAATGTTCAAAACAAATAACTAATAGAGCAAACATCTGAGGGTCGATGTGAGCAGGTCAATGTCATTTAAAACCTGTAAACATATTTCATTTTGAACAAATAGGGGGTCAACACTGCAAAACTACTGCTAAGGATGGGCTTTAGATGAGAAAACACTGGTTAAAGTTATTGTTGGGAGGCAGCTATACTGCCTTTTTCCAGCTCCAGTTGTCACTGAAAAGGTAAGAGCTCACTGTAAATAAAACTTGATTCAGAGGCATCAAACTGCAGAGCACCATCTGGAGCAGGAAGGAATTCTGATGAAAATGCTGAGACCAGGGATGTCACAAAAACTGGGAACTTTCAGGGCTGTGTTGGAGGGTATCCAATGAACAGAGATAGAAAAATCCTAAGGCCTGCCTTACTTACAAAAAGTACAGGCCAAGCAGAGTAAGAAGGAACAATCAAAGCAGTGTTAACAGCAGCTGGAAAAAATGCATCTTAAAGGGCTACTTGCATTTATTTTCTATGAAGCACAGTCCTTATAGCTTGTATCCTAAAGGGCCCTGGTGGAAGATCCAGTATTTAGACACATCATTTCTCTTTAATTCACATCTCATTTCACAGCAGGTGATGCCCAGCAGTGATCACAGCCTGGGGGCAGGAGCTCCCACAGTCTGTAGTGAAATACTCCTGCTGCTCCTTTCTGGTCCTAACTGCAGTGGGCTTATCACCAGTGGTGCCAAATGAAAAAAACATCTTTTCAGGTAGTGTATGTTGATCCCTGCTACCTCACTGAACTCCCCAAGTGTCTCCCAGCATGGCTGAGCATTGAATTTAGCTTTTCACCACCCAGAGCTGAGCCATAACATAAATGTGGATGCAAGGCCACAGGTGTTTAATAGTGTGTAGCAAAGCTTTACAAACGTGGCTAATTATTATTCATTAATTTTGGTGTTACAGTGCTTGGTAGAGCTAAGGTTAGGTTAAGGCTGGCTTACTAAGTTGAGGCTAATTTGTTCAATTAAAGTTAATTTACTAAGTTAAGGTTAATTTAGTAAGCTAAGTTAATTTACTAAGTTAAGGTTATTTTACTAAAAATTAATCTTGAGAGACATTTTTTGGCAAAAATTGCTATTGAAGTGGTGAGGGAATTCCCTATCCTTTTCTGCTTGAGAACCAAGGCCAGAAAATAAGACTGGAATTCTTTGAGGTTGTTGGTAATTACAAGTTCTGGAGCTAGCACAAATATTAGTGTTGTGGGATGAGCAGATCCTGAGTGCACGTAGGCACGCTTTGGGTAAAGGCCTGGGTGTTGTAGCCCACCCACACGTGGTCTGTGGCACTGGGCAGCCCTGCAGAAAGAGAGAATCCATCCCAGCAAACAGCACCATGTGTGGCATTCACATTTTCTGAAAAATCCCTTTGCCCAGGATTTTTCTCGTGGGAAGCTGAGAAACCTCAGAGAAAAAGGAAAACAATAATTATTTCATTTGCGTCTCCTCTGTTTTGCTCATGTGGGATGTGTTTGGAGATTCTTTACCCACAGGTGATTGTTTCATTGGTTTCTGGTGAGTTGTTTTCACTCATTGGCCAATCAGTGCCAAGCTGTGTCGGGACTCTGGAGAGTCATGAGTTTTCATTATTGTCTTTTCAGTATTGTGTAAGTATCTTTTCTGTATTCTTTAGTTAGTATAGTATTCTTTAATATAATGTAGTATCATAAAACAATAAATTAGCCTTCTGAGAACACGGAGTCAGATGCATCATTTGTCCCTTCCTTGGGGCACCCAGCAAATACAATAGCCATGGATCATGGAGCTTGGACACATCTGAGCAGGGAGAGCAGGGATCTGAGCAGGATGATTAATACAGCATCACCCTGGGAGAGTAATGTGAACATACTGAAACAAAACAGTTCATGCTTAAAGGCTCTGTATCTGAAAAGTCTGCCTGTACCACACTCTGTGTCCTTTCAGCTCTGAAAGATCCTGAGCAAACTGATAAGGGAATAATTAAGAATATTTGTTAGTGACTGTAAGATTTCCTGTTAGCATGCTTTCCCTGATGGAATTAATTTATGGCTTTGTTTGTCCCACACATCGTAGGTTATTTATATCTCAGAAGAAGCTCTTTAAAAATTATCAGAGTTTAAAAGAGGGCAAAAATCTGTTGCTGTTTTTACTGTCAATTTTCAAACATGATATCTCAAGCTATATTTGGATAGAATTTCAAACCCATCTTGTTAGAAACTTAAATAAATCCTGAAAGCAGTTCTTAACTGAGAAAGGAAGCCTTGACCATAACTAGTTAATAACTTTTGAAAATCATAATGATCCATCTGCAGCAGTATTTTAAACTGGGAATTACAGTAAAATTGGGAACATGCTTTAAAAATTCTTGTAAGGTAGCATGGAAATAATGAAAAAAACTTTACCTAGATTTTTTTGACTGCAAAACCATTTATGCCATATCTGATTCGTCCTGCTGGGTTATCACTGTCATTAGTTCCAGAACAGAAAAGCCCACAGAAGCCAAATTTAATGTTGTGTTCTTTCTGTGGCATTTGATGCAGGCTGGGAGAAGGAACAGCTCTTGCCCCACATCCCTGGGCAGCTGTGAAGATGCTTTACAGCAGTTTATTCTCAATGGAGAAAGATTTTCTAGACCTTTTTGTCTGCCACTATTAGGAACTCAAGACAAAGGCTGAAAGCAGACTTGAGCTGCCTGAGACCCATTATTGATTGGCTTTCATCAGGTTTTAGCTTAATCCTGGTCTTGGCCATGCTGAGAGCTCCAGATGCAGAAGTGAAAGCCAGACCACATCTGTTCATTCTCTGTGTGTACAATGATTTTCCAGGAAGGGTCCCAAAGAATTCCTGGGATACCTGCAGGAAGCCTGTCCAGGTCTGATCTACCCCTCTCCATAACCTCAGGCAAGAGCTCAGGTTTATCACTCACAAGCTTGAGTGATAAACACTCAGGTGATGGAGGAATCTGGTGGGTTCTATCCTTAAAGGGCAAGATTTGTAGCCCTATCTGCCTCATGATAAAGTCCTTCTGGGCTTTTTCTAGATGGGACAATCCACATCCTTGGTTTGGACCCTCCTTCAGGCAAATATGCAAGAGTAGGTTATGAGAATTTCTAGTCTAGGGAAGGTTCTGTGGAAGATGGATCCTCACCTATATCCAAGTGGCTTTACAGTAGTGTCCAGCTCTTGGGGACCAGCCACTGTCAGTGCTGCACTGTAGCTTGTGTTCTCTGCCTGGATCATCACACAGAACCAGCAACACACTAAACCCCCAAGCAGGAAAAAAGCCCAAACAATGTCTCATGATAACTGCTGGTACCAAAAGTGCCCTGGGCTCTGCAACTGCCAGTGCCTCTTGTTAAAAGTTTGTCAAAGCAGAACTTTCCTCACCAGAAGGGGAAGTGTCCTTTTCCCCCCAGCAGCTGCAGTGTACTGAACCAGACATTTTTAGAGCCACATTGTCTGTGTGCCCACTGCCAACATCCAGCAGTTCTGTTATGTACTCAGGACTTTTCCTGGCCAAGTGTCAAACCTCCCTGGAATAATCTGAAGGGGCCTCAGTTCCAATGTTCCCTGGTACTGCAGAAAGGCTGAGCCAGGGCACGGAGTGAGATACTGAGCCTGCAGGTCTGGTAAATATTTAAGGTTAGGATTAACCACAATTTAAACCACCTCTTTCTCATAAACACTCACTTGTGTTATGACACCCGAAGTCCTTCCTGCAGTTAAATAACAATAATGATTCATTGTTACCATTGATGTGTGTTTCTGTTTAAATGTTTTAATCGGTTCCTTAATATAGGAAGTTTGTTTATAAAAGTGGAAAAGGAACAGCATATCTATCCCAGTCTGACTGATTGAGCAAAGATTTGAGGTGCTTTCAGTTAAGAGGGAAACCTGGGCATTGTAATGTTCTTTGTTCAATCCTTTTTTGAATGGGAACATGTTCCTGTTTTTCTGGTCATAAAGGGAGGGATGTAGTAGCAAAGGCCTGAATTAAAAAGGGGTGGGAGGAATCTGGTAGCTGAGGTAAAAGCCAACTTCATCTTCTTTAGATTGTTTCTCACTTAAAGGATAAACACATAGCATTGCTGCTGGGTTTCAAAACTTGAACTGCAGTTAAAATGATTTTAAGCCCAGGAAGCTCCACAGGGGAAGTGGGTAGCCCAGCTGGCAAGGGCTCTGGGCAACATGGGCATACATCACTGTACTAAATAGACAAAACACAAGTAGCTCTGGAAGCTGAATATGATTTTTCCTGCTTATTCCTTTGTGCTCAACCTCCTCACAGTGCAAATATTTAATTATTGCATTGTGCCCAGTTTATTAATGGTGCAAATGTTTCACATTTAGGAAAACAGCCTAAACATCACCAGAACATGTGGAGAAGGGAGGCTCAGACACCCTGGAAAATGGGATGTGACCCTTTAAAGGACTGAAAGAAGGTTTTCATCCAGTTTCCTATAGAAAGAGGATTAGGGAAGCTCAAGCGGTTTCTTGTTTTTGTGACCATTTAAACAGTAAAAGACTCCAGAAGAAAAAAAAAAGTACCAAAAGCAATGTAGTGCTGCATAAAAGGGGATTTTAAAAAGATAGATGGAAACACTACTGGAAGTACTGACTTACTGTAAACATTTGAAAAAACCAGGCTACTAGCCTTGAGGCTTTGAGTAAAAATCAAGGCTTTAGTCTATTGACAGGAAACCAGAGTTGGAAAGAAATTCACAGCAGTTCCAAATACTACTTTTTCTTTCCCTATAAAGTGAGAATGCTGCCAGCAGCCCTTAGTGGAAAGAACATGTATTTTCATATCATATTATAGAAAACTAGAGTTGAAGAGAACTCAGAATGGGAATCTGTGCCTCTTAAGAACAAGGGTCAATTAAATATAACCATTGCTTATCAACACTTTTTAACCTCTTTTAAAATCCTCCAGAAATAGAATGTGGGGATTCTCTAGGTTCTTCTGAGATACATTAATTTAAGAAATTATTTTTCATTTTTTCTTCCTGTTAGTTCTTTCTTATCATACGCTAAGGGCACTTAGAGAACAAGCTTTCCTTCTAATATGTAACCTTCTTGATAACATTTCCAAGTACAGGAAGGCCAGCAATTTTGAGGCTTTCCTTCTCTGTGTGTTTCCGTGATGTTTCTACTGGTTCTTTTACCCTTTTAGTATAGAAAAGCACAAAAAACTTTATTTTTAAACATTTCCTCATAAGTCCTGTTGCTCAAAGGTCTTGCCAGCATCACAATTTTTTACTCTCTTTTCTCTTTACATATTTTTTAACTTCTGATATCCAAAGCTGGCACTGAAATCTGGAAGTCAGAGGTGCTGGAGGGTCCTCTGGATTTGTTACTCAAAAAGGATAAATGAAGGGCAAAGTTTACCTCCTATGTCTGACTTACAGTAGCCCTGCTAATACAACCCAGGGTGATGTTTGCTTTGTTTCCCAAATATCATCCTCTTTTATAGTCAGTTCGTAGAGCCTATTCTCTTTTACTGCTGCCTTGAGAGGTTCTCTTTTCTCCTAATAAGTCCATAATTTCTGATTTCTATGCTTTTAATAAATTCACTAATTTAGACCATTTCTTCTGCTTAATGACATCAGTTTGAGTGTTGAACTTGCCTGCACATGTTGATGCCAGTTGGTCGTGTAAATTAGATTTCTATTCAGCAATATAAATCACAATCTGAAAGGAGCTATTTTGTGTTCCATCTCTGTTGGGTAGCAACTATTGCACCCTGCTATGAGGCTTATCACTGAATTTTGTGATTACATTACAGTTTTTTTTTGTAGACCATCTATCCCAAAGTTTTATTACTAATGCCATGAATTACATCAGATGCTTCCCAGTCATCAGCTGAGCATGGTGGATTGAGCTTGGCTGGCCAGCAAGCGCCCATCAAGCTGCTCTTTCACTCCTTCTTAGCAGGATGACGGGAGAAAATGAGGTGGAAATTATGTGGATTGGGATAAGAGCAAGGAGATCCCTCACCAGATACTGCCAAGGGTAAAACACATCTGAATTGGTGAAAATTAATTTAGTTTATTGTTATTTAGCAACAGTGAGAAATGAAAGGAAAACTAAAAGTACTTTCCTTCCATCCTCCTTCCCAGGTTCACTGCTGACTCCTCCACCTCATGCTCCTCCAGAAGCCCTTCCTCCAGAAGGGGGATGGGGAGTGGAGGCTCTGGTCAATTCACCACAACTTCTTCCTTATGCTCTTCTCCAGCTCCAGCATGGAGGCCAATTACACAATTATCCTTCAGGAACTGTTCCTCCATGGCTCCTTTTTACAGCCTGCAGTCCTTCAGGGTCAGACTGCTCCAGTGTGGACTCCTCTTCCTGGGCCACAGGTCCTGCTGGAAGCCTGCTCCAGCCTGGGCTCCTCATGGGCTTCAGCTTCCGTCAGGACACATTCCCTTGCTCTGGTGAGAGGTTGTGCTGCTCCATGGACCTCCATGGCTGCAGGTGGATCTGTGCTGCCCCATGAACCCCCATGGCTGCAGGTGGATCTGTGCTCCATCACTGACCTCCACAGCTGCAGGTGGATCTGTGCTCCATCACTGACCCCTCCATGGCTGCAGGTGGATCTGTGCTCCATCACTGACCTCCACAGCTGCAGGCGGATCTGTGCTCCATCACTGACCTCCACAGCTGCTGGTGGATCTGTGCTCCATCACTGACCCCCTCCACAGCTGCTGGTGGATCTGTGCTCCATCACTGACCTCCATGGCTGCAGGAGGATCTGTGCTCCATCACTGACCCCTCCATGGCTGCAGGTGGATCTGTGTTCCATCACTGACCCCTCCATGGCTGCAGGAGGATCTGTGCTCCATCACTGACCTCTCCATACCAGCAGGTGGATCTGTGCTCCCCCGTTGACCTCCACAGCTGCAGGGGCAGAGCTGCCTCACCAAGTCTGAGCTTATGGTGACTCTGCTCCAGTGGCTCCTCCCCATCCTCCTCCATCAGCCTGGATTTCTGCAGGACTGTTTTTTCACATATTCTTTCTCCTCTTTCCCCTTGCTGCTGTTGCACAGAAGCTTTTTCCCCCTTTTTCAGTTCATCATCCCAGAGGTGCTGCCACTGTTGCTGCTGGCCTGGCCAGGGGTGGGTCTGTCTTGGGGCTGGCATTGGCTCTGTCAGACACGCGGGAAGATTCTGGCACCTTCTCCCAGAAACCTCCCCTGTAAACCCTGCACTACCAAAACCTGACCACATGAGCCCTGCACAGTGAGCCACCACGTCAGAGAGGGAGCTAAATTCCATTAACATGCTTTACTCTTGACAAAACCCTGCTGGCCATTTCTGAGCACTGTATTTTTTTCCAACTGCTCACAGGCC
This sequence comes from Setophaga petechia, assembly GCA_024362935.1. Lineage (NCBI taxonomy): Eukaryota > Metazoa > Chordata > Aves > Passeriformes > Parulidae > Setophaga > Setophaga petechia. The sequence goes on from JANCRA010000011.1 coordinate 17,829,393, forward strand.
ATTGCATAATTTATTCCAAGAGCTTTCCACATTCAACTGAATTCCTTGGATTTGTTCCTCTTCCTTACTTCCCCCTCCTTAAATGCAGATAGGACACTCACCCTCACCAGTCCTTACTGCAGTCAGCCTTTAAAGGCTCCCTCTTTTAGGGATTTTTCATGCAAAATCAAGTGAAAAAGAACACAGTTGGTGACACACTTGCTGGGTCCAGCTGGACATCTCTGTGTTCCTCATTCCTCCTAAGGTTTTTATTTGGCTGGGGTTTATGAGTTGTCTCTTTCCCCAATCTAGACAATGCCTGTTCCACACTGGAATTCTGCAAAATCAGTCAGAGTTTTTGGCACACTCTTGACTGATTTTTGATAACACAGCTCTTGCTCTAACAGTCTGCCATTTGTCATAACCATTCAGTGAGCAACAAAAGGTCTCTGTTTAATGCCAGGCATGATCCCAGCAATCAGGGCTGCTAGACTTAGAAGAATATGAAATATATGAGGTAGGAAAAAGACAGAGGAAAAAATCTCAAGAGACAAAATGTGGAGTTCTTGTCTGGGTTCTGTATAAATATAGCTGGAGGCATTATTGTCTTTAAAAATGGAAGATTTTCCATTTTTGATAGAAATAAGAAATCGAATGAGTATGAATATTCCACTTAGCAAAATAAAAATTGCAAATCACAAATATATTTTGTTTTACTCTCCATAAATATGCTTGATTCAAAACAATCCTCCATACCCTAGAACAGTTCCATGTAAAAAGAATCAATTATATCAAACCTCTTGGTTAAAATTTAACTTTTGTTATTGGAAGGCAACATTGGCAGCAACAGTGACATTTTTTCCTACAACACTTCTGCTTTGAAAAACAGAATAAAATTCCACTGCAGGCCAGAGTCATCTGCCATCCTTCTTCATCTGTGTTGGCCTTAAAAAGTTTCATAAAAACCATATAATGAAACTTGATTTATAGACATGTTTTTTGTTTGGTTGGGATATTTATTTGGGAGGGATGGGGACATTTGGAACATATTGATGTCTCAATATGGAAAATAATCATCATTGACTCTCCAAAGATATCATAAAAATGTGAAAAAGTGTTCAGAGTGCTTTGAGTTGATCTGAAGGACCCCTTTATAGCTGCAGCAAGCCTAGTAAGTGTGGTACAGAAAACTTCCAAGTAACAAAAAATAAAATCCTTGAATCAAAGCTGAGGTGAAAAGTCTTCAAATATAAATTCTTACAACCCAAATTCCAGAGAAGTGTAGAAGCCATTAGCATAAAACCTCATTTCAGAGGAATTAGAACTGTAAATAGTGCCCAGTAAATAGCAGCAGTTTATGTTTGTATCACTAAATTGTGTAACTGAGGAAGGATTCAGCAATTGATGGCAACTATATTGTCCAAGAGAAAGCAAAATTCCCTTTAGAATGCTATTATTGCTCAACCGTCTTATTTAAATTAATTATCTTCCCAAAGGAATAGGATTTTGTGATCTTTTCAGGACAATATATTTAAGTGTACTTTGTTTATTGAGTGTTTTTGAAACATCTTGGATCAAAATGCAGTTTTGCTCTAATAAAATGTAGCTGGAGCAGCTCCATTAACCTCCCACTCTCTGAAGCCCACAGGACTAAATGGGTGTAACAAAATGAAGTATTTGGCCATTGACCTGCGACTCCAGTGACTCATCCTGGGTCACATAAAACTGTTTCCCACTTAGAGGCTGTAACAGAGAGCTGCTGCTAATGCTGAGCTTCCCTGCTGCCACAAAGAATGAGAGGATTCAGGGGAAGGGACCTTTCCTGTGCATTCACAGAACCACAAATAATGATGGAGGCAGGAAGGAATTTCCAGAGGTCACCTGGTCCCCCCTGCTCAGGCCGGAGCACCCAGAGCTGGTTGCCCAGGATTGTATCTGGGTTTTGTTGCCCTTAAAGAGAGACATTGCACCACTACCCTGGGCAATCTGTGCCAGAGCTCAGTCACCTGCATGGTAAGGAATGTTTCCTGATGTCCATGGAATTGTCCTGCCTTTCAGCTTGTGCCAATCACCTCTGCTCCTGTCAGAACTGAGGAGAGGAGGAGGAGTGATAAGAAGAAGGTTTGGAGACTGGAAAGGCCATGTTGAGCTGCCAGCTGACTTCTCCTCCAAAGCCGGTATTCAGGCTTCATGCTTCTGGATTTTTCCCTGTGACAGAATCCTTGCTTATGGGACTGGAAAGCTGTGGGAGTTTTGGTTAAAGGGTTAACAACATTACACCACAACAAGGGGTCTCAGGACCCATCAAGCTGGCTCAGTGTGGAGCTCACTGGTTTTTCAGATTCCCAAATTGCTGGTGCTCTCCACAATGCAGAGACAAATAGGAAAATCTCCACCTGGGCAGTTCTGCCAGGGTTTCACCCCTGAGTTTGCTCATTCCATAGAGCCTGACTGTGCTCCAGCAGATGAGCCATTCTGCTATGGGAAGGGAGGAAGGGCAGGAATATCTGGGGTAAAATCCATCCCTATGTTTGCCTGCCTGCATTTTTGTGCTATTCTCATCCCCATTTCCTTTCTGAGGCCCTTTTACCTGGGCTGTGTGGAAGCACAGTCCCCCTCCATTTACAACAGCAGAGAATACTGTATGATTCCATAGATTTTATTGTAGGATTTGAGGATTCCATTACATATGAGGATTGCTTAATCCAGCACATCAGCCAGAAAAATTGGCCAAGCACGTTACTGGGGGGCTTTCCTATTTTGCTCAACCAGGGAGCTAAATGTTTTCTCTGCCTGGAAAATTTATCAAGAAATATTGTTTCAGAGAAAATGTTTTGGAAGCATCATCCCAAGTGGGGATTAGACTTGTTTTAACTAGGGTAATCTGCAATTGGAAAGCTGCACAGACATCTGAGAGTGCCTGGTGATATGTGGAAGCAAAAAGGTGAGACTGACTCATAAAAGTGCACTTGGGGCTGTTTTACAACAGCAATTCACAGAGTATCTGATCCAAAACAAAGCAGGATTTGCTTGCCCGCAGGGATCTCTGTGTATATACAGAGGAAACAAAGGGCTTACATCTTTCAACACAAAATATTTCTGTATAAATAGCTCACAGGAACGCAGCTAATCTCTAAGGCCTTCTGTCAACCAGCTGCAGAAGAGGGAGGAAAGGAAAATCATTTAGGAAAGGGCTTCTTCAACATGAAGGGTGGGCTTTTTCGTAGCCAAAAGGCCCATGTTTGGTGCTTCATTTCTGAATCTAAACATTCAGAAGAGGGGTGATTAGTTTGAACAGAAGAGTCTCCTTCAAAAACCAGGGACTATGTCTTTTCTGTCCCTGAGACAGAGGACAGTAGTATGGATTCTGAACAGTTTGATCTTCCTGTGCTCTGGGGTTATATTTGCCAAATAAAAATTATCCAGGGAAGAAACTGAGGCAACTCAAACCCTGACTGCCCACACTGCAGGACTTTTTCTTCTTTCCCAGGATCGGTTAGAGACTAGCCCAACCAGCTCTGCCCAAGACAGGAGTTTGGTGCCTCACATTGCTTTTATCATCATCCCTGCTGTGTTTCAATCCCAGGCTCTTGTGCTTTCCCCTGGGATTGCATTGTCAGGTTCATATTCTAAAATCATCACCCTGGTGCACCTTGTGACAGGACACAAGGATCAGTTCCTAGGGGAAATAAGTTTTTGGTGCCCCACATGGCAACAGAGCTGATTGCCTGATGCATGGGCCACTTCTCAGTGAAACTGGGGCATTTGGGGGGCACAAAGACAAATTCTCTCTGTCCATCTGCTCTCAGACACAGAAGGTTGTCTAGGAGGGATGCAAGTCAAAGGTCCCCAGGTAGTGTGGCCTTTGTGTGTACTCACCTTTAAGGGGCACAGCCTTGTAAGAACAGCCTAACATTTCCTTTCAAACAGAAATACAGAATCTGGAAAGCATGTAAGCACAAATTTGAGAGCGAACCTCACAACCTCATTCTTATGTGCTACGTTAACAAGGTGTACAGATCTGGGGCCAGCTCCTCAGGTTACTCAAACCAGGGGACTGAAAAACCTCAGAGGATTGAACTTCTGATTTTCAAATGTTTGTGAAAAAATTAATGGAAATCAGAAACAGATTTCCACAGGCATGGGGAAGAAGGAGGAACAGACTACTTTTGTGGGGGTGGGGGGCTATTTGCTAGATACATGTGCAAACCACATGTTTTTCTCTGCATTTCTTCAAGACCATTTAATTGACAACATGTTAGCCTGGGAAAGAAGAACAGCTTGCAGAGAGTTTAGAAACACCCTTTCCCACAGACACCTTGGCTCTTGGTGATGCTGTTGAGCAGGGAAGCAGTGCCACGGTACTGTGACCCAGAGATCTCAGCATTTGCTGGTGTAGGGTCAAGGTGGGGACACCCCTGGCAATGAGGGGGATTGGTCTCAGCCCTTCCTTCTGCCAGGACTGTCGCTGTTCCATGCAGTGCAAGGGAACCAAGCTCATTCCTCAGGTGGGCAGCAAATGGAAGGAGGTGGTGTTCATGCCACAGTGGAAGTGGGACTGATGTGGTGATGGCTGCAAACAAGATGAATTGCTCAGGAGTGGTATGAATTTGTGAAAAATGGTTTCTGCCACCTTAGCTTGTCTCTTTCTGATGTGCACACACCCTGAGGCAGTGGGCAGGGATGCCTACATTTGAGGAAAGGCCAGGAAAACTTGTTGGTCTGTGTAATATTTCAGCTGCACAGGTGCAGGAACTGTTCTATGCACAGCAGAAATATTGTGGAAAGTAACTGACCAACCACATACTGAGAAAGGCTCTATTTGTACTTGAATCCCAGTGCTTTCCCCATCATACACATGATGCTCCATGGTGGGATTCTGTGTTAACTCTGGTGTTTAACACAAGGCAGCAAAAGCACATTTCATCATGCAGTGAGAGGTGCAGCAAAACAAAACCAACCTCTCTTAGGGGGCCTGTGGCCAGGCATTGGCCTCAGGAGTGCCAAGGCTCAGGCCTTACATACAAAACCTCACAATGAAATCCAGAGATAAGATTTCATAAACAGTGCATAAACATGATCTGAACATCTAACACAAGAACTGCCACCTGACAGGAACATGAAGTACTTGGCTTTGCTGCATTGCTGTGTTACCCTGGATTTATCTGCCTGAAGCAGAAGAGAAATGGATCTATCCCTGTGTGCTGAGGATGCAGAGCCTTCTCCTGAGAGCAGATGACTGCTGATGACTCCTGTGTATGGGCTTTCCTTTTGGACCCAGGCACCTTCTGGTCTTGGCTGTACCCTGACCCACACTCCAGAGGAGTATTGGAGCAATGTCCCATTAAAAAATGCCTGTTTAGGATATTTTTAGGGTACTTTACAGACAGGCAGAAGATGTGCTACACAAAAGGTGTTCCATATAAAGGATTTCTGTCATTATCCATGATGAAGCAGTGTTTCTGGGGCAAACAAGAGTCCTGCAGAAGAGCTGTGAAACAGTCTGAGAGAGATTCTGCCTGTCTTTCCACCATGGCCCAAATGGAACTTGGAGTGTTCTTCTACCCAGCTGATCTCGAGATCACAGGACTCAATCTCACCTGGTTGTGTCAATTATCAGGGCTCACCATTCACAGCTTGGGGCACAAGGCTCTGGGGAGCTGCAGTGGTTGAGCAAAGTGAGGGAATAAAAGGTTTCTAGGCTGTGGCTGGTGGTTTTACATATTTTTCAGATCTTGTGGACTCTGTCCACCTTCCTTCCCCTGATATCCTGGCTGTCAATGACTGCCCTACAGGCAGAGAAGTAAGTGGCAGCACTCTTCAGTCAGCTGGTAATAGAAATCAGCTCAAGATGAAGGATGAAAGTAATTCAGCCGGTTTTCCATGAAAAAAATACACAACAGTCCCTCCCACAAGTGCATCATCCAGTAGACTGGCAGACTGGCAGTGGATGATTTAGACTACATCTAGGAGGAGTAACCACTGATACAAGTGCATTCTAGAAGTGTGTCTAACTAGATGGTCATTTCTGCTTGGGTCTCTCTCAACCTCTCCTCTGCCTAAACACTCCTCTGGGAGTGTTTCCAGGAGAAGCAACACCTAAAAGAGATCAGAGATCCTTTCCTGCCTGTGCATTTGTTACTCAAACACACTTCAGAAAGAGGTCTATTTCAGTTGAGATCATCTGTCCAGGGCAAGACTCTTTCAGAGAGCTTTGCTCTGCATGTTGGTTTAAATCATCTCCTAACTGCTCTTATGCCATGGCACTCACTTGGAAAACTGATCCCTAAATATTCCAGCTCCTGGTCAGTTGACAGGACATTTCTTTCAGTTCCCATTGAAATGTTTACATATGTTCTTCTCCTTGGAGTCTGCACAAAGCCCTGCATTGTGGGCTGCACTGGATACTAAAGCCAGCACAGTTGACTAAAATTTGTATTTTTGAATGATTTGCCCTGCCTCTTTTGAGCAAAACAAAGTCTTTTGTATTTTTGAGCCCAAAATGGTTCAAGAAAGGGAACCACAAGGCATTAAGAGTACCCAGCTCCTCTCCCACTGCAATTTGGAATCCATTTCCCAGCCCCATGTGAACACAAGGGACAATCATATGGAACTGTCCTGCATAATTTGCTTTAGGAGTATTGCAGAAAGGAATAGCTGAGAGCAGAGGTAAATGTTCATGCCAGCTCTTCTGGCAGTCTCCAGAGCTGGTAGAAGAGTAGGTTTCTTTCCCCCTCCCATGATAAAGGATTCCTGTAAATCAGCATTATGTGTTGGTTTACCCTCTAAGCCTCCAACATCTTCACAATTTTAGAAGGACTTTTGGTAATGAGCAAGGTGAATACATTGGAATTAGAAAAATACCTTTTGAATTCAAGATGGGATTGATGACATTCTCTGGAAATGAAACAACAGAGGTTTGCTAAGGGAGGGGGCAGGACAGGAAGCGAAATGCATTAAAAATAAGGTACAGGGAAGAGAAGATCAAGGAGGTGGTGTTGCCTCAAGATTGTGCCAAATACAGGCACAAACAGATGCCTGTAGTAGCAATGTTTTGCTTTCTGAATCAGCCTGACCACAGAACTAGTTCAGTGACTGGTCTGTGTGAAAGGCAAGCACAGAGGCTGTACAGAACCAGTTTCCTACCAGCACTACATGGTACCAGCAGCAACACATGCCCCATCCAAGGGCAGCACTGGCAGTGCACGGAGGTGGGACATGAACAAGCAAGGAAAGCTCTTATCACAGTATTGAGCAAGAAAGCACATGAAGTTCCAGTTGTGCCTGTTTAGTTGCCTGGCACCTTGTCTTGAAACCAGTCCTTCCAATCTGCCCTGGGTCCCAGCCAAACCAAGAAGTGGTTCCCTCTGCATCAGGGACTTTCAGTGCAGAAAGGCTCTAGCAGAGAGCCTGCTGCTCCTCTGAGGCACAGGAGGACATGCTCCACTGCCCACGGTCCATACAGCAGGTCCATAAAAGATAGCAGCACAGTCTCTCAGCACCAAGGGTACAAGCAAAGATCCAGCATATGACCTGAACTTGCCAAGGGATAAGAAATGTTTCCCTTATTTGTGTCCTGACAAGATGTCAATTTGCAAAATGTGGTGTGAATTCTGTCCCTATTCTGTGAGTATGGATGTAACTGGGGTGGTGCACTGTGAAATGTGCAGCCTGGGGGGCTAAGCCATCACTCCAACACTTCCCCAGGGACAAGTTATAGGGAGGTTAAAGTAAGGCACAACTTAAGTGTTTAATTTTTGTGGGACATACGAGGCTGGGCTCTGTGCCAGTTCATCTAAAAAAATAAATATTCATGGCTTTGCTGCAGAAAGGCAGCAGTGAGTGCCCCAGACACGGAGGAGGTGCTGGGGTAGCAGCAGGATCCCCTTGATGCTGGCTCACTGCCCACTGCTGTGCAGAGCTGCCCACAGCTCCTCTGAATGCCCTGGGCAGCTCCTGCAGGGCACAGCCCCTCCCTCCTGGGGCTCTGCTGTGCTGGGAGGCAACATCAGGAAAAGGGAATTGGAAAGGCATTTGGAAAGGGTGGCAAGGGGGAGCTGGAGCAGACCCTGAGAGGAGGCCAAGCCAAGCAATGATCTGACCTAAAGCTTTGCCCTTCACAGGGGCAGCACCAGGCTTGGTGCTGAACTCCCAAAAGTGTCCTGGAGGCAAGAGTTCTCCAGCCTTCAGTGGCTGCTAATGGCTAGCTGACAAATTTGGGACAAATACTTTTGTCTGTATAAGGTGGCATTAGAAGGTCTAGGTCGTTAATGAATCTGGAAATTGTCTAGTTTGCTGACAAAGCTGAATCACCAAATGTCCTCACTGCAAAGTGTTGTACCAGGTCTTATACTCGAATACAAATTATTGTTGTTCGTTTGCTTGATTGTTTTTTAATCTGTTCTATATTTAGATTATAAATAGATATGTTGTGATTGAAAGCCTAATCTCCCCCATTTACCTATTAAAGTCATATTCTATAACTTGGAGAAAAATAACTCACTGCAATGCAATGACTAAAACACCCCTTCCAAAGAACTTTAACATGTCTGCACATTTCTCAGTTGGGAAAATGCATTATTCACCCATGGCATGGTTAGATAACCAAGGACACATGATTGCAAAGGAACCAGTCCTTTCTGAATGAATACATCTCCTAACTGGAAACACCTTAACCTAATAAAACAGACTTATGAAACTATAGACTTATAATTTACTCTAATTAGCCAGGGACAAACCCTCTGGCCTTTGGTTTGTTTGCTCTTTGCATGAGCTTCCATTTGGTTCATGCTGGGCGCTGTGTAGACATTCATTTTCAGTGAATCAGTGAGAGAACCATAAGTCATCCAGGATGACTGACTCACAGTCCCATGATTTTTAGCAACAGACATAGTGGATGATTTTAGATATGTCTAATAGCACCGTTTCACTGGCACCAACATTTTAGGGAAAAGCAGATCAACTGCTCAGAGATACTCCCCACACATTAATCAACAACAGAGTAGAGTCTCATTCACCAGACAGTAAAAACAGCAAGTCACCTGGATCCCTTTGATTGGCAGCTCAGCTATAAAAATCTTTAATCAAACTGAAATATTTTTCTCCAGGCTTTTTTGCTTGAAACAGCTTTAAAGCATAAGATACAATTCATCCTAAACAATCCTGGGAGAAAGTAAACATGCTGTGAATTATTAGCTAACTTGACCTCCACTTTCTAGTGGAACAATGTCTTTTATGTGAAAAGTTGGAAAACACCAATGAGAGCTGATGTGTGACTGCAATTAGCATTGCTGATTACTGTTGCTGTTTTGCCACCCACATCCTTTAAGAGGCTGCTAGAAAAATTATCTCTTTTCAGAGCTCAGTTAGCCCTGCTATCACATGAGGCGCCCAGGTCACGGCTTTCACAGTGGCACAGCACACTGAACTTCCATGCTCTGCAGTATTTTGTGCACAGGCCTGTTTTTTTCCACTTGGACAGCAGCATGCCAGATTTACTCCAGTGAGAGGACCTTCACCCTCTTTGCCTCTGCTGGTTGAAATGAAATGCTGTCTGCAGTTACCAAGGATGAAACCTAAGTGAGGAAGCTCAATTAGGCAAAGAAGGCCTGGTAAAGAAGGAGAACAGTGGAGATTTGGTGGCAGCCTGAAAGCAGTTCTGACATGACATGGTACTCATCAGTGTCCTACAATAAGGAGCTTCCCAGAAGGGCCCTAAAGCAGTGCCTTGTATCAGAAACAGGACTAGGACCAGGTATCAGGACCAGGGCAGTGATCAACCTCCTGTACTTGACACTGATGAGGTCACACCTCAAATCCTGTGCACAGTTTTAGGCCCTTCACTAAAAAAAAAATATTGAGTTGTTGGAGTGTGTCCAGGGAAAGGTAACAGGGCTGGGAAAGGATCTAGAGAGTAAATCCTATGAGGAGCACTGCAGGGAGCTGGGGCTGTTCATTCTGGAGAAAAGGAGGCTCAGGGGGACCTTATCACTTGCTACAACTCCCTGAAAGAAGATTGTGCTGAGGTGGGAGCTGGCTTCTTGTCTCAAATAGCAAGCAATAGGACCAGAGGAAGTGGCCTCAATTTGCACCAAAGAAGGTTTAGATTGAATATTAGGAACAATTTCTTTGCTTAAGGGGTTGTCAAGCCTTGAAACAGGCTGCCTAGGGAAGGGTTTGATTCACCAACCAAGGGGAGTGATTTATGATGATAGTCTAATCCCATCCCTGAAGATATTTAGAAGATGTGTAGATGTGGCACTTGGGGATGTGGTGTAAAGGTGGTGATCATAGTGGTGCTGGTTAATGGTTGGAGTCAATGATTGTTCAGGTTTTTCTTAACCTTAATGATTCTGTGATTCAATGATTGTATGACTTAAGTGTCAGGAGGTAAAGGGTGGGACAGGGAGAAAATGAAGGTAAGCATGAGGTAAACAAGAGTGAAAATGCAGCAAAGGCTTTGGCAAGGTCAATGAACTTAACTGGAGCAAGAGCTTTGAGCACATGGACAGGAGGATGGTGAAAAGAAGGAATCCTTTGGACTTTGTCCATTGGCATTATATGGGGATGTGCACTTGGGAGTGAGCCACTGGAGGTACTGCACATGTTTGGACATCTGGTGGGCAACACAGGGACCTGTTTTCTCTCCTGGCAGAAAGAGGGTTAAGATTTGGACTTTGGAAGGGCTGAGAGAAAGTGGACTCGTGGACAGTGATGTCAGTATGGATGTGGATGTAGCACACAAATAACACTCAGACCAAACAAATGCTCAAAATATTTACACTGCAGTGACACTGTTATGAAGGCAAAGGGACGAAGTCATATGGTCTGGTGGGCACGTGCTGTTTGTTCAATGTTTGTGTAAGACAGGCATGAATGCAGGAGTTTGCATAAATTAGACATGAATGCAGGAGTTTGCAAGACATGAACTATTTGTTCCCATAGAGAGCTGATTTGGGGTGAGCATGGGCACAAGGAACCTCAGTCCACATGGAGGCCTCACAAGCACCTGACCATCACACTGTCCATGGGACTGCAAGCAGACTCTGTGCCTCAGCAAAGTAGACAGAATTGAGGCTGCCTGAAGCCATACTAAGCTTTCTAAAATCACAGAATTGTTTAGACTGGAAAAGACCTGCAAGATCATTGAGTCCAACCATTAATCCAGCATTGCCAAGTCCATTGCTAAACCATGTCCATAAGTGTCACATCTACATGCCTTTTGAACATCTCCATGGATGATGACTCTACTACTTCCCTGGTCAGCATGTTCCAATGCTTGGCAATCCTTCCAGTGAAAGATTTTTTCCTAGTACCCTGTCTAAAACTTGCCTGGTACAACTTGAAGCCATTTCCACTTCTCCTATCACTTGTTATCTGTGAGAAGAAACTGACTCTCACCTGGCTGCAATCTCCTTTCAGGGAGTTGTAGAGAGTGAAAAGGTTCCCCTGAGTCTCCTTTTCTCCAGGGTAAATAATCCCAAGAGTTGGAAGGGTTTAAGAACACCAGTTAAGATGTCTCTAACCCTAATCCTCCCCAGCTCCTGCTGGAGAGGTGCTTCTGCATTTGCATGCTGGATGTCTGCAAAGCATCCCTGTTACACCTGGTACACCCTGAGAAGCAGCCAGACTCAGATGGACACAAACAGCTGATAACTCATCCTGGGAAGGTCCAAACGCAACACTAAAGTCAAATACCAACAGGCAGAAAAGACTTGCTTAATGACATACTCCAGCTGCTGGGTTTTTTCAATGATGTGGAGATCTCTGTATATTAAAAACAATCAAGGGATTTCCCCCTCCCCCCACTTTCCTTCTTATGAGTGAAAAGTGGGTCTGAAATTTTCCCTGTGGAAAATAAGGTTGAAAAGAGATGGTTTAACAGAGCCAAGGTAAAAGAACAGGTCATCAGAGAGATAAATATTTGAATAAAAATATTTATCATTCTAAAAACACTACATTTACTAAGAGAAAAACAATTAGGCAATTCACATTTTGCATGACTGCCAACAAGATCTGCAGCAAAAATAGTAAATCAATTGTTCACCTTTAATCACTCATGAAGGCCAGACACAGCTGCTCTTTGCCCTATATAGGATTTCTCAATGCCAAAAAGAAGGAATATTAAATCACATCCTTCATGGCCAAAAAGATGCCAACAAGACATGTTTTATTGTGTTATGCTTGTTGCTCAGCTGTTTCCAAACCCTTAAAAGAGAATTATTAATTAAAGGGAGTAACTATTGCTTGGTAGAGCTGATGATTTGGAGACAGCTGATCCAGTCTTTCTCCAGACAGGTTGTTGTCTTTTTCTGTATTTTCTTGGCAAGCAATTCAGTCCTTATGAGTTTCAGTTTGTCTATCTGTAAACAGAGATAACATCTACACACTAGTATATTAAACAAACTCAGCTTTTCCATCCATTCACATTTCCATCCCTGTCCATGAGCAGCCTGGTTCTGCATGTAGACCACCTCTGGTCAATAAATTTCTTTACATGTGCTGTTTACAAGCACTGTCTGTTATCTAAAACTAAAACATTGATAATGACAACTAGTTTGGCTCACTAGCCCCATTTTTCTGTAGTTCCAGAATGAAATACTAATCCCTCTTGGACACACTGGGGTTGGGATGGGGTGGGGAAGGAAAGACATTTGTAATCTAAAAGGAGGATGCGCCAAACATGAAATGAACCAAATCCTTTCATTGACATCTTATTTAGAAATATGTCACTTGCATGTCTGCCATGGATTAGTGCTGCTGAATGAGAAACAAGTTAGTTTCTGACTCCAGGGCCACAAGCAGAGCAGCTCACCACCACTTTGCTCATTCACAGTTCAGGCCTAACAGGCAGAAACAAAATCATAAATGCTCTCTACTCATTTTGAAGAGTAATGATTAAAATCCCAACAGAGATGAAAATCCTACCTTCTTCTCCGCAGCAGTGGAGGAATGAATAGGGGCAAAGAGACGCCATTCTTTCATCCACACCAGCTGGAAACTTTCCAAATCTGGTGCTTAACAGAGTGGTAAGCAGAACATCAATTAAATAGGACATGGGCACAGTTTGTACACTGTGACCCAGAGAGGTCAAGCTCCCAGCCCTGTTCTGAAGCTGAATTGCTGTGATGCATCTTGCAGGCAGATTCCCATTGTCACCTCACTAGGCAAAAAAAGGAAGGCTCTGCCTCTATTTCTCTGGCTACCTCTGTGCTTACATTTCGTAGTGCTAGTCAAATTTAAGGGCAGCTCATGCTGTGGCTTTGGAAGTTGTGAGATTTACAGTCAATAATAGACAGATTTTGTGTTCATTTTGCATTTCTGGGTCAATGGTATTCCTTCTGTAGAAAAGGAAAATTTTCACCACAGCATATTGCAATCTTTCACATGGTCACAGATTTGATCTTTAATGAAGATGTCTTTAGAAAATGGTAGTTAGACTAAAGTTTTAGCAGTTACAACACCGTACCTGTTTGCTTTTACTGCACTTCCTACAAAATGCATCCACAGACTCATAGAAGTAGTGCTCAGATTGTAGGGCTTTGATCAGAAGTGTCCTTCTGAAAATCACTGAAATAACCAGGGTTCAGGTGATTTGTTACAGACATGTAGAAAATTCATTTCACCTCATTTTAAACTGAGTGTCTTAAACATATCCATAATCACAATAAACTTACAAGGCCAGAAAATATTGTAACCTCCGTTATATAATTAAAGAAACTGAAGCAAGAACAATCTATCAGCAACATTCCAAAACAGCCCTTAGGTCTCCAAGAGAGAACTTAGACAGTAATTGGGTGTTAAACCCAAGGAGATATCCACAAAATAACCACTAGGTGACTTTGATACTTAGGAGCCCAGAACTTTCGTGACATTACCTTCAAACCTATGGACTGCAGCTCTGAGGGTGTCTGCAGCAGGCAGTGGGCACACAAGTCACCACAGCTCCTACACCAGCACTGCTGAGCCCCTGCAGCACCCAGCTGGACATGAGCAAGTCCATGTTTTGCCCAATAACTCAGTATCAGAGTGTACAGAAGCATCCATGAGTGTCCCTGCTCCTCTAGCCCAAGGGGACTCTGCTGTCCCTGGTGCGGAGGGCAGGCTCATGGGAGGGGACATTAAAGCTGAGACCCAGAGAAACAAATAATGTGAGTGAAACAGTCTCTGCCCTCCCTGTGAGTGAGGATGCACTGCCTAAAATGAAAGATTCAGGGAGCTACAAAGAGTGTTAAGAGAGAGCAAGATATTCAAGGCAGTAAGGAAGGTTCCTATCCCTGAGCAGACAAACTAGTTTTCCATTTGCTTCTTGGATTGTTTATGCATTTTTCATTTAAAAAAGTCATTGGGGGAAAAAGTGATAGCAGGCACGCAAAAGCCATAAAAAAATTATTTCCAGGGAAAACCTGGAGTAAAAGTCACAGGGGGATGGGAGGGAAAAGAGAAACCTCAGTAGAATTTTGTCATTAAAACACCAAGTCACACAGTTTATATTCAACCACAAAATATATTGTGGCAAGTAGGTTGTGTCCCAGGGAAAGTTGTGCCTCTGAAGGCCCTTTGTACACCCACAGTAGGATTTTACCCCACCCTGAGTAAGAAGGCTTCAAGCTTTCCTTACGTGGCTGGTGGCAGTGTCCCAAGTCAACTGGAGGCCTTTAAGTTCAAAACAAAACAGAACAATCCCTTCCTAGGGAGTTTCTTCCCATCAAGCATTTTTGTGAAGAATCCAACCTCTCCTGAGAGATCTGGCAGTCAAAATCCAGAAAGCAAATATATAAGTGCTTCCTCTGCCGTCTCAAGCTCCTTGGCTGCTCTGGGCTGTTTTTGTTGTGACTTCTTGGAGAGGGCAACAAATCTCCTGGCCATTGGGCCATAACTCCCAGGCCTCTTGAGGCCAGCAAAAAGAAGCTTTGACATGTTTTTAAGCTGCCATAAGGCCAGAGGTTTCTTTTGACCGTGGATGGCCAGCCAGGGACTGATTCCCCTTAGATTTCTTGCTTGTCAGCTGCTGTTGAGCTCCTCATCTTACAGAGCCAGCTGGAAGAGCCATGAGGGGTTTGCACACAAGACCTTTACCCCTAAAGCATCCTCCTGGGGAGGGAATGGCAATGAAGCACAGGTAGGTTCAATGATGGCCACCTCAACAGCCTCGCTGATTCGGGGATGGAAGTTGGCTCTCAGATTTAGGAGGTGGCTTGGTTAAGCCACACACAGGCAGGGATGGTTTCTCTTGTGTTTCAAGCTGGAGGTCTGACCACCCTCCTCCATTCCCTAAAGTCAATTTGTTCCCCAGGACACTGCAGGGGAAGGGAACAGCCCTGCCAAGGGCAGCCAGGCCTTGCCCAGCACCAGCTCTGGAGCAGGGAGGGACACAGGAGGTTCTGGAGAAGAGGAGATGGTTCTTGCTTTGGCTCCTCTGTCAAACTGGGAGACAAATACCATGCTGACCAAGGGAAACTGCTGGGATCAAAATAAAACTGAAATACCCAGAAGTTCTAAAATTGCTGCACATCACAAACACAGCTTTCTGTTATGACTGGTTTTGCTGTGATTTCTGTTACCTTGTATTTTTGACTCTGCTTTAACCACTTGCTGTTTATAATGATGGCCACAGACATGGGTGAAATTCCAGCCCCCAGCTCATTCTGAATCTAGGAGAACAATGTCCCTCATGTGACTTGTAGATCTTAGACGATTTCACAGAATGTTTAAATATGTTTGTCCCTTATACCTGTCACACAATAGGAGTTGCTCAGCATCATTCCAAACACTCCAAGAAATTGCACACAAAGAACTGCAGAGACCTGTACAACAGGCCTTTGTTCACCTGCCAGCCCACCTGCTCATGCTGGGAATGTTGGGTTTTCACAACTCACCCATCATCCCAGTGGCTTCCAGTATTATGGAATACTTATCCCTTAACCAGCATTGTCCTTTAAGAGCTTGTATTGAATAGGCAAAAATAATAACCTGGTTTAACCCCATTAGTCTGAGTGCTTATGAGGTCAAAATTGTGAAAATTATTTATCGTGAAATTATAGTTGAGAGAAATTGAAAACTTATGGAAACATTGAAAACCTCATTTAAAAAATATTAATATTTGTTCCTTTCAGTTGTAAGTAATATACATGTCAATTTGGAGTGTGTATATTATATAGGCATGCAATTTAATACACATAAATACATCCATGTGTGCTTTGCACTGGAAAGAGTGCAACAATAAAATCTGATCTTGAACAAGAAGCAATGCTGTCACTGTGCATTGGTGGAGTCTGGGCTGGTCATTGCTGTGAAATTCCATGACTTCTGCCACTGCAGGGTCTGTGAACAGCTGAGACTGAAGCAAAGCCTCACCCTGCACACTTTAATTCATGGTCCATTTTCCAAGGGTCTGTGGTGCCCCATCTAGATCTTAACATCAGATTTTGTGTACACACTTCTGCATCTACAGACATTTTTCAATCAAGCCTATGTAGCAAGCTGAAGCTCTTACAAAAACAGTGAAACTTAGTCAAACCACAAGCTGGTCTGCAGTAGAATATTTCATCTATCTGCCATGCTCTGAGATTGGTATTATAAAATCATATCATTGTTATTAGAACATGGTAGGAAAAGGGAGCTATGGAGAAACTTTTAAGTTGATGAAAAGTACTCTGGAGAGCCTCTTAAGAGCTCTTGGTTTGGCTCACAGATATATGTTGCCTATTTAAAAAGTTCTGTTCTTTCTTTCACAGAGATGTTTATTTAACATGGTTGATACTTTCTTTTTTCTGACATTATAATTATATTAGCATTGCAGACTGGAGATTTATTCCAAACTTTTTTTTCTTTTTTTTTTTTTAATTCAGGCAGTGCTATATTCAAAAATCATTCCTTGGCATCACATATAGCTCTCTAATCAATGGGTCAGATTTCCAACAGCTATTTTGTACTGATTTACACCTGCTGAATAGCAGGGTCACTGCATCTAACAAGCTGAGGCCTAAACTAATTGGCAGTGTTTCATTAGCCAACTGCACAGACAGCCCAGTCCTAGTGGATTTACATTTGCACAGGTCTTGAAAGTAATGGCAGGGAAAATAATATTGTGATTCCTTGCAGCTATTACATACTGATCCAGATGCTATGCTGTTGCCTCCTGTTCTATCAGCTGATTTCAGTGATACAATTTCCAAAACCTCGCTCCTTAGGCATGAGGAGAGTGACCAGCCCTGCATATGACACAGACAGTCCCTGCCCAAAATGCTCATTATTTCAGCAAGACAGTCACAGAGCAGACAATGAAAAACAAGATGAAGGACTGCTTTAAGGGACAAATAACTACAAATTATTATAATCACTGTTATAATAATTTGATCTAATGACACAAGAGACCGTTACCTGTTTGATGATACAGCAAGCATTGGTTTGTTCTGTGGCCAAGAAATAAGTTAGTGACAAGAGTATCCTAGCTGTCTGTCCTGGACTGTAATGCCAACAGTCTCTATTCAGCAGCTGACTCTAATAAAATCATCTGGCTTTTTGAAACAAGCAGGAGGGGAGGGCAGCAGCTTGCTTGGTGACCTCAATTCCCTGAGCTGCAAGGCCAGTTTTTTGGACTCCCCTTTTATAAATGCTGCAATTATCTTCTGTACATAATTCCAGTTACAATTCTGATTGGAAAATGGAGCTGCTTAGGGGAGCTTACAAGACAACATCTGTTCAACAACAGACATCTGTGCCAGAACAGCAAAACAGGGCTGCCCATGGTGGGGTGTTTGAGAAGATGCTTGCACAAACCCACATCTCTGTGTGCTGACGTGGACCAAAATTGGTTCTTCTTCCATTAAAATCTGTTTGTAACCCAGACTAAGTTATCTTTCACTCTCTTCATTCCAACTTCTATCATTAAAGAATGCTTTAAAAAAATCTTATAAATGAAACCTCCCTGAATGTTCTGTTCAGTAATCCTCTAAACAAAATGACTTCCACAGATAGCCATCCCCTACAGAGTGCAAGGAACCACAAACTGACTAGGAAAACTAGTTTTCAAGTATCTTTTGCTGAGCCTTTGGACTTATTTAATCTCCTTTTGATAGGGTTGACTAGTGAATTAGTTGATTTCTCTGCTAGCCCACTGCCCTGCACCATCCCTGTTTGGGTACCAACAGCAAGCCCAGAGTTACACAGGAGTTTATTTGCCTCCATTTAAGAGAAGTTGGAGCAATTGCCCCTTCCAGCCTGTGGTTGCTCCAGCCCAAGCCTTTGCATTGTGTTTTGAGCTCTTTGGTGAGTTGTATACAACTCTCACTGAGTTTTATCATATTTTTGCTTGTCCTCAGGTTTATCCCAACAGGACTTTCCAATCCCTGTACCTCATTGCCTTTATCAGAGTAAAGCACTGGTTAACAGCTGTGAATGGAGGCTGCTCTGGCTCATATGACTCATGTGTGCCTGCAAACTGGCCAGTTCTGCCTGTAAACAGGTATTGCAAACTCTTGCAGTATGTGGCCAAAGTAAAAGGAAAAATGCTCTCCATCTTTCCTCCTCCATCCTTTCACTGCTGACAGAACCAAATTAGGGTCTGACTGTTTCTCCTGCTTCAGACAATAGTCACAACATCTATTCCTGAGTAAGCAATAATTTTTAAGTGACAAAACCAAGAAAATAGGTACACGAGCCAAAAAACCAAAGAGAAAAATCTTTAATACTAAGCCACATTTTAATAAAAAGATTATAAAATGACTAAAATTGTTATTTATGTGATGAGATATTGCTCTAAGGACTCACAAAGAATTAATGAGTTTCTTTTTCAAAGCTAGTAGAGAAGTGCACTCTAGAGCACACTATAGTGTGCAGCAGAATGACATAGTGAATAGTATGAGGAAGATTCATTGTATGCTCTGTAAAAAATTGCTGAAGTTCAGCAATTCAGACTCTGAAGAGTCTGTCATGCCTCACATTCTCTTCTTAGAAACACTCAGTGATGGGTGGCTCTAAGAATCACAGATCATGTCATAACACACACCCTGTCACACCTGAGCCACCCCCTGCTCCAGGTGCACTGCAGTGAGTAGGAGGCTGGAAATGGGAAGGTGCATCCCTGGGCTAGCCCTGCATTATCTTCTAAAATAAAATCTTCCTGGAGGCAATATGCCAAATTTGGCCAAAGGACTGATTTTGCCTTCTGCTGGACTGGAAACCTTCTGAAACCAGAAAATGAAGGGGAGGGAGGGAGGGAGGGAGGAAGGGAGGGAGGGAGGAACGAAGGAAGGAAGTGGCAGAAGGAAGGAAGGAAGGAAGGACAGGTTCTGGGTAAGGATGGGGCTGTGGGACCAGTTTTGTCTCAATGTCTCTGTCATGTTGTTTACATGCTGCTGTTTCAATTTAGCGGCTCTCTCGTGTAAAGGTCTGTTTGCTGTCATTTCCCCAAGCTATTTATCATGTGCATTTGAAGTGGCCTTAATTGGGACCAGATCCCATTAAATTGGACTGTGTGTGAACATCTTAGAGCATTTCAGGACTAGAAGAGTTTTAAATCTCTGCCAACCTGAGTGCAAAGCTCTCTGTTGCCAATAAATAATGAATTTCAAATGATGGTGATCTGGTTTACAAGCCCTCAATCTCTGGAAGTGTGCAGATTCCCTTTCCTATTGCCTAACAAACCCAAACTCCCTCCAAATTTTGGGGCAGGATCTCCTGTGGAGCCAAGTGTAGGAAATCCCAAGAAGATCAGGTCTGTCAACATCTCACCTCTTCCAAGAGACTGCAGAAGATTATTTGGGGACCTGAACTTCAGATGAGTTAGATGTCAGCCAGCAAATTCACTAAACTTTTTTTGGCTGGACCACTGCCCAGCTGGCTGCAAGAAACTGGTTATTATATTGTCCCTAAGTCAGCCTCAAGAGCCTGGAGTGGAAGTGATTAAGACGTGAGCCGTGGTTTGGGAGACGTTCCCGGTGCCTGCCAAGGGGTGTGCAGACAATCACGTAGAGCAGAAATGCACACACTCACCCAGTGCTGCTCCTGCTGAGGAGATGAAACTCCAGCTGCAACACCCCTGACTCAGAGCAGTGTTTGCATATCCTTGATCAGGAGAAAAATAAAATTTAAAAAAAATTAAAAAAAAAAATAAATAAAAGGACCAGGAGCTGAAGAAGGGCGGGATGATTAGGAAACAGCTAAGAGGAAAAGCCTATTCACAAGTGGGTGAGGCTTTCTTCACCTGGGACGTGCTGCTTTGCACCTGGCAATGTCTGCCCCCTTCTCCTCCCCTGCAGGCTGACATGGGCAAGGAGAGATCTGGCTTAGCCTTGTCTGGGCCAGCCTTCTGCAACCTGCATTTCAGCAGGAGGGAATTATGCACATAATGGCAGTTATCCACCCTGCATATTTTTACACCATTAAACTCAAAGATGGATGTTTAATTTCCCCTTACCCTGGTTCCCAGGAGTTAGGCATTATAAGGCTGTTGACTTTTGAGATCTTCTGTCAAAGGAATAATTGCTGAAACCCCATGAGGTTTGAAACAAAGCACTATATTATTTTCACACACCCACATGCACACAAAACAATTTTACTGACTGAAATTAGGACTATTTCCCTTAATTAACAGATCCTGTAAAAAAATGTTGCTACTTAAAGTGCAAAGTGGGGCAGGGTGAAAACAACCTATTTTGGAGGCACCTATAAATATTTTAATGCTTTTAAAGGCAGCTCATTTGTTTAACAATGGGAATGGGATAAAAGGGAGCACCACACTTAAGCTTTGGTGGAAATTCCTCTCTCCCTTGCCGTGGTGACATGCACACATGTCCAGCTACAGAAACATGGAACTGAAGATGCTTATGTTGGAAGAATTCACGAGGTGCAGTGAAGCATGTTCTATTTCTGCTGCTAAAGAAAGGGACAGAATCCCACTTTCAGCTGGAGATCCCATCAGCAGTGATGCCTTTGGACGGAAGGGTGGGGCCCTGCTCTAACGGGGGCGGGAAGGGATGGGCAGTCACCCCTGGGAGTATTGAGCTCCAGCAGGCTTTTGAGGAAGGAAAGGAAAAATCCTGGGCAGAGGGCATCTGAAAGGTTCCTTTGCGCCACTGGTGTCTCAATGCCATATCTGGGCTGGGATGTCCCCTGTGTAACCCAGCACACCCCACCAGGGAGGGGTTTGCATTCCCAGCATGAAGCACCTGCAACCTGGCCAAGCTGCAGTGGTCTCTAGGGGGAACAGGGCTTGCTGGGCAGGTGGAAAGGACACCTGTAGAAGATCCAGAGAGGTCCATTTGCCTCCTTTGGCCTGGGTAGTGGGGCTGCTTGCTAGACCCTCACTACCAGGGAAGGCGGGTGAAGTGCCTTGAGCCCATGGTCCCTGTCAGAAGCCCCACAGGTCCCACAAAAGAGGCTCCAGAGTTGCTGCAGTTCTCTGTGTTGCTGTTGCTGCAGCTTTCATTCCTGCAGAGTAAGCTGCAGTTGGTACCTGTGGGAAGGTTTTTTGGGTCTGGGTGGGTTGTCAGGGCTGTAATAAAGGGATAATGTCAGGGTTTCTGTGAATCCACATCACTTTTTTAGATCTCCAGGATACCACCACCTTTACCAAAGCACTCCTTTGATAGAAATCAGCATCACAGAGCTGATCTTATGTGAAGTTCATAGGGTCATGCAGCAGTCAAAGCACCCTTGGAAAAAAAATATCAAGCAAAAAGGATTGTTTAAGCTATCTTATGGAATTTAACATGGTAGTAACTGAAAACTGGCATCCATGTGGCCTCACAGGCTTCCTGGGAGATACTTAAATTTTTTTTATTATGGTCTTCTTTTTGCAGCTGGTTTTCTCAAGATTATCTTACACATTCATGCTGGAGCAGGCAACAGAGGTTTTATTATTCCCATGTTCTTCTTTTTGCTGTAGGCCCTGGACACACATTCTTTTGCCTCCCAGTTTAACTAGGTTAGTTAGCTTTATTTCCTAATGTTAATACAATCTTTGCTTAAGGGAATGTTGCAACTGGATATTGATTTCTTATAAAAGAAATAGGACAGGTCATTGCAATTCTTCATGAATGCCATCTTCCCTGTTGTTTAGGAGAGCTGGAGGATGGAGAACCTGCTCTTGCTCTGCCTCACTGGCACTCCATGCTTTTTCTCAGCCTCTTCTTGCATCAAGTCCTTTGCTGCACTGTAGTCACTTTTCTTTTTTTGGGGTTTTTTATGATCTCTTGCCTTTCTGTGGGTGGCAGTTTTATCCTTCCTTCCTTCCTTCCTTCCTTCCTTCCTTCCTTCCTTCCTTCCTTCCTTCCTTCCTTCCTTCCTTCCTTCCTTCCTTCCGCCACTTCCGCCACTTCCTTCCTTCCTTCCTTCCTTCCTTCCTTCCTTCCTTCCTTCCTTCCTTCCTTCCTTCCTTCCTTCCTTCCTTCCTTCCTTCCTTCCTTCCTTCCTTCCTTCCTTCCTTCCTTCCTTCCTTCCTTCCGCCACTTCCTTCCTTCCGCCACTTCCTTCCTTCCGCCACTTCCTTCCTTCCGCCACTTCCTTCCGCCACTTCCTTCCGCCACTTCCTTCCGCCACTTCCTTCCTTCCTTCCGCCACTTCCTTCCGCCACTTCCTTCCGCCACTTCCTTCCGCCACTTCCTTCCGCCACTTCCTTCCTTCCGCCACTTCCGCCACTTCCTTCCGCCACTTCCTTCCTTCCGCCACTTCCGCCACTTCCTTCCGCCACTTCCTTCCGCCACTTCCTTCCGCCACTTCCTTCCTTCCGCCCCTTCCTTCCTTCCGCCACTTCCTTCCTTCCGCCACTTCCTTCCTTCCTTCCTTCTTCCGCCACTTCCGCCACTTCCGCCACTTCCGCCACTTCCTTCCTTCAATTCCTTCCTTCCTTCCTTCCTTCCTTCCTTCCGCCACTTCCGCCACTTCCGCCACTTCCGCCACTTCCGCCACTTCCGCCACTTCTGCCACTTCTTTCCTTCCACCACTTCCTTCCTTCCTTCCACCACTTCCTTCCTTCCGCCACTTCCTTCCTTTTGCCACTTCCTTCCTTCCACCACTTCCTTCCTTCCTCCACTTCCTTCCTTGAGGTCTTTAGTATAATTTTGGATGAATAGTTTTTACAAGAAACTCAAAGCAAACCTCAACTCGCAAGAAAAGCAAACCAAAAATCTTAAGATTCAAACCTCGAGGTTCAGACTCATCTAAAGTATGGAAAAAACATGGAAAACTGCAGCCCAATGCTCTGAAATTTAGCAGCATTCCCAATCATTGAAAAGAAGGCTTTAGAGCCAAAATGTCAACGTGAAAAAACAGAAGTGGTTCCAGATTGACCCATCACTGTTTACCAGGGAGTTTACTGGAAATACCTGTGCATTTTCTGGGTGTGATCACCCATCACATGAGCTGCCTAATTTTACTTGGGAAGCTGAAGCAGAAATGGTGACAGTTGTTTTCAGCACCTTATTGTTCTGAGCTTGTGCTTAACGATAGCCTCAATGTTTCTCAAATATACCAGTCCTTTCCATTGGACTTTGATGTTTGCCACTGTAGACACTTATTAACCAGTCAGAAGTAATCATCTGGATATCATTAGCTTTGTTTCTTATCTTGAATGTATATTATGATCACATTTCCTGAGTGTATATAAATGTGTGTACATGGCAGAAAAGCACATTCTGCTAAGTCTGGAAAAAATGCTTCCATTTGCAGGCAACATGCCTCTAGGCCTCCCTTACTAATGCACATTTTTACCACAATTTCTCCACAAGTGGAGAAAAGATCCTGCCAAAGGTTCCTCAAGAACCACAGCAACTCCCAGTCCAGAAGGCAGTGGTGTTCTGTTAGAAAATGCCTGTCCCTACAAAATACACATTGTAAAAGTAGGACTGTGCACATGGAGTTCAGTCAGCAGATGCTTTGTGCCATAAATGCACTTTTATGTTGGGGTCCTCATATCTTTCCCATCCTCTACCAAAATGATCAAACCTCACATCCTGGGCCAGGGTTATGGGTTTCTCTTTTTCAATATTCCATGCTCCAATTCAGAATCACAGAATGGTTTGAGTTGGATGGGATCTTGAAGATCATCCAGTTTCAACCCTGCTGCCATGTGCAGGGATGCTCAGAGTCTCATCCAGTCTGGCCATGAACACTTCTAGGGATGGGGCATCCATAGCTTCTCTGGGTAACCTGTCCCAGAGCCTCACCACCCTCACAATAAAGAATTTTTTCCCAATATCTAATCTAAACGTACTGCTTTCCAAATTGAAGTAATTTCCCCTTTTTCTGTCATTTCAGGCCATTGTAAAAATTCCCTCTCCACCTTTCCTGTAGGTTCCCTTCAGGTACTGCAAGGCCACAGTCAGGCCACCCCAATGCCTTCTCTTTTTCCAGGCTGAAAAATCTAAATTCTCCCAGCCTTTCTAAATTAGGAGAGGTGCACCATCCCTGTAATCCCTCCTCTGTATTGGCTCCAACAAATCAATGTTCTTCCTTATGCTGGGACCCCAGTGCTGGAAGCAGCCTTGCAGGTGGGGTCTCAGCAGAGCAGAGCAGAGGGAAAAACTCCCCTCCCACAATGAACAGCTCAGGCAGGGCTGGCAGAGGCTGCTGAACAGGTTCTGAGCAAACAGGACAATTCAGCCTCTCTCATTCTACACCAAGCTCTTCTTTCTAGATTGTCACTAAGGGAGGCAGTGCTTTGACTGTGGGCTAGGAGGAGGCAAGTGGTGCTGGCAAGCCCTGAGTGCTGGCAAGCCCTGTTGGGGCATTTCAAACCTGCCACCACACAGAAATCTGCCCACTGAGGGAGGGGAGCTGTCGGTGTCCTCCTGCTGTCTTATTCCATTCTTTTCTCAGTGGTAGTTCCTGAAAAGGGATCACATGTGTGTCCAGTTATTATTATTAGTAAAGCTAACTGCATTTTTTCCAGTTGAAAAGTTCCATAAAACCTTCATTTTTCCCCCTCCTTCTTCACATGTCTTTGATTAAAAATCTTCAGTGTTATTTTTTTCTTCTTATATAGCAAAATGCTTCATTTTCAATTCAGGGATTCTGGAGAGCAATTTTCATGGCATTATTAAACCAAATATAATAGAAAGTACAGATAAATTTGGGGCCCAGATCTGCTTGTCAGGGTTTTGTTGTATCTGTCCTACAAGAGTGCATTTCTGATCAGCCTGAGGATATCTGAAGATTGCACCTGGCAGTCCACTTAAGTTCTTTCACAGATGATTACAGCAGTGCTGCTGAAAGCAGGATATCAAGGCCTGAGCTAACAAAACCCATTTGAGTGAAGAAATGCATAAAGAGAAACGTGGCACAATCAAGAGAGCTGCTCAGGCTTGCTCAGCTGCATTGACTTACCTGATGGATGCAATGGAGGTGATGGATCCCATCAATCTCTAAACCAGAAATGAGAGGACAGGGCTGGCTGCTGCTGGCAGGTGGAGTCTGTACAGTTCTCTGACAATAACCCACCTTCCCTCAAACTTCTGAAGGGGACATAAATGAGTATAAAACATGTTGTTTATGCAGAACTAATAATTATACAAAGGACACAATTGTTCACCTCAGGTTTCAGACAAGGCAAAGAAGTTTTCAGATCATGGGGAAAAATGTAAGTATCAATGACAGGTTTATTGTCTGATGGATATAGTTCAAATCACTGAGCTAGGGGAGTACAATAATATTTTCTTACAAGACAATTGCACCAAATAATAACCACTTTTAACCTAAAAAGCCACTTATGAATACGAAGACATACAGCTACAATTCTAAGGCTCATGCTTTTGAGATCCTTGGTAATTCTAAGGCAGGACGACTTGGCAATATACATGGACTCAGTTCATTTAGCCAGTGATGATTCAGCTCATGTTGACAAAAACATTTGATCAAATTTCCTCTCAGATTGCATCAGCTGTAAAAATAAGTATAAATAACTCCTTTTCTGTGTGCATCTCGCCTCTCCTTGGAGAGTTTTGTGATATTGCTACTTTAGTTCACATTATGATTCTTTCCCACCCTGGATCAATGCAGTGATGCAAGTAAATCTTTGTATTTCAGATCTGCCCTAAGCTGGGAGTGTGGGGAGTGTGGTGATGCTTCCTGATGTGCTTGGATGTGGGCCTTGACTGGTCTGATCCCAGCTTAGATGTTTGATCCTGGACTTGAACCCTTCACTGGCTAGAGGTCAGGGGTTTGGAGGCCGGGTGTAGCTCTCAGCTAACACATTGAACTGTCTGTAAATTGGTGCTGAGAGTTTCCAGTGGCATTTTGCTGTGGGCTGTGGATCCAGGACCACCCCCAGGCTGAGGCCATGCTCAGGGCTCTCAGATGTGGCCTTCCTCCTGCACAGAGGCTGCTGGGTGAGGGAGTGCCTCAGTAAGAGATTGGACTGGGTTTTGTTTCTGTTTGGAGGATCATATATTTGTGTCTCCATTAAAATAAAAAAGAATAGCCCCAAGCAGTAGCCAATTCCAGGCAATTTCCCTCTGTTCCAGAAGCAGAAATTGCAAGGCTCAAGCAGCCACTAAATGATGTGTGAACAGAACATGATAAGCTTTTTACTTTTATATTTTTAAATATATAAATATTTTAACTTAGTCATGAAAACATAAATAGGGGTGATGCCTTAGGTATAAGCATTTCTTATTTTTCAGGTTCTGTGCTGCTTTAGTGTTTAGTTCTGAGCTTCACATTAAGAGATGGTAAGCTCTCTTCGCAGGTAGACAAAACAATTCCTTCTGTAGGAAGGACCAAGGACAACCAATCCAAATTTCAGCCCCAAGAGCATAAACAACATGGACTGAAGAGAAAAAAAATAAGGATGGGACTTCATAAGCTACAGCTGTAATTGGACAATTAACTCTACTATGCAAATGGACCAGAACTTATAAAAGTGTGATACCCTGTGACTGGTCATGCATTTTGTGACCATTTTGGTTCATCTTGGGTGTAGCCCTGGCTGGGCTTTTGTGCTGCCCAAGGTTTTTCCATTGAGGCCTTCTAATAGATTCCTACTTTATTCTTTAATTCCATCTAGTCTCTGTTCTAGGTCAGCCTTCACAAGACCTATGGGGAAATACCACAGTAGCCCAGCACTGGCCACAAGACCAAAACCTGTGCAGAAGGAAAGGCTTGGAAGTGCTCATTCAACTCTATTTGTTGCATGAACCATTAATACATTATTCAATTTCTTGTGGATTTTGCTCCCCACACTGTCTATAATGAAGATTAAGGACAGAATATTGTTTTAGCCAGGCCACAGGGAATCTGAGATGCTTATTTTTATCTCAGTCCTCCCTTCAAGTTTGAAATTATTTTTGCTGGCAAAATGTGGTTTAAATTTTCTGTTTAATAAAAGAAAAAGAAAAAAAATAAAATGAAACCTGACTGCAAATGCTATTTTTCTTTGGGAAGTGTCTAAAGCCCATTATTTTGTTCTACCTTCCTATTACATGCTGAGTGTTCATGGTGAGGTAGTGTTGCACTGTATCAGATTTCAGAGAGAAAGTGAACTTTGAGGGCTTTGGAAACTTTTTCCACTATCAAACAACAAAATTGTCCTCTGATACACCATTTCTCAAAACAGGATAACAAAAAAATTTTGGACATGCAGTTGAAAAACTTCATCTTTTGTGTCATGAGTTTCTGTGCACTAATTAGTTTGCTGACAGAAAGAAATTCACCCTTTATGCAAAAACTGTGTCTTTGGATGTGGAGGCTTCTCAGGCAGGCATGGATAATCAAAGTCCATTGCTTTGCCTCTTGTCAAGTGTCAGGTTCATTTTAAGTCCAGGAGAAGAATTTGCAGGGACAGGAGTGTCCTTGGTCAGAGCTGAGATGGGGCTGTGTCACCAGCTTGTATTTGAGGGGGTTTGCTGGAGTTTGCTGTGCCCTGGCAAGGCAAAGCTTTTCTTCTCAGCAGGATGGGTGCTTGCACAGCCTGCCCTGTCCCTGATTTTCTCCTTGGTGAACTGATGACATTGTCTGGCCAAGCTCCCTTCTCCCCCAGCTGCTCAGCAGCTCAGCCCCATCACACCACATCACCTTCTACCCCAGATGAGCTCATTTGGTTTCAGCAATCACTGAAGATCTTCACAACAGACTTGACGTGCTGGGAAATGGAGATCTTGGATATTAAACTTCATGTTGGTAACACTGGGACAGAATCTGAGAGTCCTGGCACACTGAACCAGATTCCCAAAGGATTTGCTCCACAGGCTATAGAAGACAAAGCAGCCGAAGAACAGACCAAAGATTACCAAACCGATGAATAACAATGCCCAGCTCCCTCTGGTTTAGCATTAATTAATTATTGTATGTACAGTGGTAATGATTAAACATAATTGGAGCACTTGTACAAGGGAATATACTGTAGACTACTAATTAAAATCCTCTCTGAAGAAAACAGGGACAAACACTAGATCACAGTAATCAGTGGGCTTCTGATTAAAGAGCAAAGGCAGCTTGGAAATTATTAATTTTAGGCTGGCATCCAGTCAAAGCAAGCCACAGGAGAAAGAAATTTCAAGGCGATGATTCATGCTGCCTTTTTTTTTAATGGTGGCCTTGAGCTGGTTTTTTTTGGTTTTTGGGGGTTTTTTGTTTGGTTTTTTTTTTTAATTTTTAAATTTTTTTTTTAGAAAAACAGTGAAGAAAGAGGGTGAAACGTGGAGACACCAAGGACACTGGTCAGGCAGGTCTCAATGAAACTGATTTCTGAGTGTCTCCTGTGCACCACTGAGAAAAGCAAGGAGCTGCCCACAGTGTAAGTCTGGATTTCAAATGGCACAGAGCTGCTTCTGAGCAGAAGTTTAAATGGGACCACATTTAAATGTTATATCCACGAAAAGCTCAAAGTGCCAGAAGTTCTTCATGACTTCAGATGCAACAAAATTGTTTTGATGCTTCTCTTGACTGTTGGGCTGTTCTTCTCCTCATGCTTATCACCAATACATGGAAAGGACCTTTAATCTTTACAAAATACCAGTAGCCACCCCAAATTGTGACTGCACAGTGCTGAAGACAGGTTTTACTGTAGGTTACCATAAATCCCCCCTTTAAAACAGTGTCAAGAGTGAAGGGATGTGACAGCCCTCTGGTCAGATGAGTCTATATATGAAAATAAGTTATAAATACACACAGCAACATTTCACACAAAGGCATAGGTCGTGGGCGAGTTGTGATGCTGACAATTGACAGAGTCAGATGTTTTTCCCATTTACTGCTGAGCCAGCTGAGTTTTAATGCAGAGCTGGGAAAAGCCAGAGTAGCTGCACATTGTCTCTTTTTTTTGTCCCCAGCGTGATTTGAAAGTGGAATTGTTCTCTACTAAAAGGCACAGCAATGATTTGTAGGCAATGCAGAAGCACCTATGCAAGATCATCCCTCCCATCCTCAGAGGAAATGTCTAAGGATTGTCCTCCCAGGCATTTATTTTCTCCACTGGTTACAGAGGGAGAGTACAAGATCACTTTGCATTACCTATCACAAGTTTAGGTGGAAAAAATTAGACAATCCCATCCTTTAAACTGCTTCTAAGAACAACAGGAAGAGATAATCTGAGCCCCTTTTATGAGAGCAGAGACCTCACACCTAGCTTGTAAGAGCTTATTAGAGGTTTGTGGAAAGCCTCGCCCTGCTCTTGCTTAAAAAGTCCAAGTGTCCCACACAGGGAGAACTGAGTGGAGCCACCACAGCCCACTGTGCATGTCCTGGGGAAGAACTGCACTGTGCCAGCCAAAGGTGCCATCCTTCAGCATTTTTGTCACTACTGGGACAGCCAGATCATGGGGCTGTGGCTGGGACTGCTGGGCATGACCTCAGAACTAATTAAAAATCAGGATTCAATTAGTTGTAAGTTCCAAGTATCTCATAAAGCAAGGAAGCATCTCTTTACTAAAATACTGAAAATAAAGAAAAGCCCCAGTGATTACACCAATATTTGTTTGTGCCTGCATTGCTACTGTCAGAAAAAACAATCTGAGGGTTTTGAATGAGGCTGCCAGTAGCTGGACTGGTTTTTGCCATGCATCGGGGAGGTGTGTGGATTTTTTTGTGTCCTCCATAAAGCCTAACCTCACTCTCAAAAAGCCCCAGCTTGTTTCAGTTGTAGGTGCAGTTCCCTGCACTCAGGAATCAGTGGTGAGTTCTGTGTGCTGAGCAGGGGATGGTGTGGATCCATCTGGATGCTGTGGAGGTGCTGGAGCTGCAGCATCAGCTGCCACCAGTCCATTCCTCCAGGTGCCAGCTCAGGTGTCCTCCTGAGCCCTGGGGACAGTGTCACACAGAGCCTGTGTGGGAAGGGCTGCCAGAGCTTGGTGCAGCTCCTCCTGGAAGGATCTGTTAGGGAAACCTCCTACCATGGTCATGGTGAGTAGAATTAGGCTGCTCAGAGTCCTTCACAAGTATTTTAATGTCTCTCCCTTTTGCAGGGAGCACAGAATTCCCTTCTCCTCCCACTCCCACTCTGTGGTATTTGCATGGATGCTTCAAATGAGGGTTTTATTAGATGCTGCCTGTATTAAAAAACCACCCAACTGTATCTGTAAACTCAGTAAAAGTTAAAAAAGAGAAAAGAAAGTAAGCTTTTACTCAGACTAAGACTTATAGTCTATATTAGACTAAATTCTATATCTTATCTGAAGTTATAAAGAGGAATTTTCTTAACACTTTTAATAAGGTGAACAAATTTGAACAAGAAAGAATGGCAGTTTGGTAATTTGTGATGTGCAATGTTTTGGGAACAATCTCCAAACAATTGTTAGCAGATTTTTGGGCAATAGAATTAATTGTTTAAGTACATTTTGTTTTAATATTTATTTAGTTTCATTTAAACTATACTAAACACTGAATTCCCAAGTCCACAAGCCAAAAAAACCCCAAATAAATAAACAAGCAAACAAAAAACTCAGGAAAATTCAAACATGGTGAGAATCCAAATGGTCATATTAAAATTAAAGGTGGACATGAACTGTAAATATTTTGACTCTTTATTTCAACAGAGAAGCCTCATAGAAAATATTCTGAAGTTTTAATTTCTTGACCTAAATATGTTTGAAGGACTCTTATATTCCAGATGCTTGGACTGAAGAAAATTTGCGTTTAGGGTCATAAAATGATAGAATCATTTGTGTCAGAAAATGTCACTTGTTACCTGTGACAAGAAACTGACCCCCATCTCACATTTCAGAGATATGTGGAGAGGGATAAGCTCACTTTGAAAAAGCAGTGCCCACGCTTTGGTTTTGAGAGGGCCTGATCTTTCCAGGATGATGATCCTAGTGGCACAAAAACCAGAACAGGACCCTCAGGGACTGAGCTGGCAGCCAACAGAGTTTCAAAACTGAGTCAATATGAGCAGCAGGTCCCTGATTGCTGGGACAGGGCAGCTGAGTGCAGGAGCTGATCAGTACATTGATTAATTGGCTGGTGACTGAGCATTACTGAACATCCAAGCTGAAGTCCTGTGTAATGTCTTGGTACCTTTATGCCAAAGGATCATGAAACATTTTAGGTCTAGTGTTTTGAGTGAAGCAGTTCATTCCTAAAAGGAGAGTATGGCAGTGATTAAACCTAGAATTGACTGACCAGGGCATGTAAAAACATTTCATTTGGGTGTCTGAGAGCTGCATAAAAACACAGGGAGTAAACAATTTGCACTGAAGGATTAAGGTGACCCAAGGCTCCAATAAATGCCTGACAAGATTAAATTTGATTTTTCTTTCCTGAGGTCAAGCTGTTCTTTGTTCCAGTAAATTTATTTAACCACATTCAGCTCCTCAAAGATGTATTTTATGTACACTCTCCATGCACTGCAACTAACCCCAAGTCATCCTTTAGTATTGTATCATGAATGGACAACTCCTTGTGTGACCAGTGAATGACCTCCAACTTTACCCCAAACAAGTATGAGGTTTTTATCTCTGTGGCAAGAGCATTTACTATTATTAGTGCCTCAGAAAAGTTGCTTTTGTTGCATATTTATGTATGGTACAGGCAGAAGGGTGTAGCAGCTACGTGTGCATACTCATGTGTGTGCATGCAAGGGAACTCTTAAAATTAATTGCCTTGGCACACAAAACCTTCTGGATCTGTTTACATTCCTGAGGCAAATTCCTTAATATATCTGTAGTTAAACTGTTCCACAGCCTCTAAATGCATGGCTTTGGTATGCTGCCCACCTTCCCTGCACAGGGAATAGCTGGGAACATTCAGTGCCTGCTGAGCAGAAATGTGCCCCTGATATGAGCACAGCAGCAACGTGTGAATGTGCTCTGCTGATGCTACTTAATCCTGAGGATAATGTCCTGGATTTTCTGCATATTATCTTAATATAGCACAGAAAGGGGAAAGTGTTTAGTTTGGAGTGTGGAGAAGTGGGCAGAGGGAGGAGGAGGAGGGAGGGAAGTGGGGAGTGTTTAAACAGCTTCAGTAATGACCTCGGTGCTGATGGGGGGCTCCCACTCTCAAAATCTCAAACTGAGTGCTTGAATTGAGCAAGATTTGCCCAATATTGCCAGATAATGTGCAGTGCTAAGGGCTGGGCAATGCTCATTCAAGATAACAGTGAGAAGTGGTTGCACTCCTACAGGAGAGCAGGTGGGAAGTTCCTGCCCCAGCCCTCAAGGCCATGTCAGAGCCATTCCCAGTGACCTTTCAAGGCCAACAGTATTAGCTGTCAGATAAAGGTTTGGAAACCAGCCTCGATCATGCAGATATTTTCTCCCACCATCCTCAGAGCTGACCCTCTTCCCTATGGGTCTGTGGTTCAGGATAGGGCAGCCCCATGAGAGATGCACCATCTGCATAGCTGGAAAGTAGGTAGCACATGAGAAAGGTGCTTATGGGTTCTCCTGCTTCTGCTTGATGAGAAAAAATAAATTAAAAGGTCTGGAGGAGCTGGAACAGAACATCTACAGCTCCAAATAGAGTGGCTCAAAGTGCAGGAGACAGATTCTTTTGGGCAGGGTGGTGGGATTGAAAGGCAAGCACAGATCTGCACCCCCTCTTTTCTGCCTGCTCTTTGATCACCTCTGGTAGGAATAGGATCACCTCTGAGCAGTGTCTTGTTCCCCCATCTATGTCACAAAACACATTCTCCATTTCTCCAAACTTGTCTGGTAAAGCCAGTAGCAACATGTTAAACCTTCTCAACAGAATATATGGATGCATCTGTTTTCTTTTCCAAGGTAAAGCTGCCATCAAAAGAGTCAGTTATGCAAGAGATGTTTTGAATGCTGTAGCAAGGTACAGCTGTAAATTTTTCAATTTACCAGGCTTTCTGGTGTTGGAGGCTGGTACTTGGGAATGTGATGTTCACCAAGATGGTGAATCATTGGAGTTTATGCAACAAGTGCTTTACATAA
This sequence comes from Setophaga petechia, assembly GCA_024362935.1. Classification (NCBI taxonomy): domain Eukaryota; kingdom Metazoa; phylum Chordata; class Aves; order Passeriformes; family Parulidae; genus Setophaga; species Setophaga petechia. Next base: position 17,862,704 of record JANCRA010000011.1, read on the forward strand.
CACCTTGCCTGGTTTTTAATGCAAGGTAAAGAAATGAAGAAATCATTTTAGCATTATGGAAATACATATATTTTTGGGAGGGAAAAAATGTTAACATATTTAAGCTTCCTTTTAGTTTTAGTTTTGTAAAACTAACACTTTTTTACTTGGTGTCAATTATTGTTTAAGTACATTTTGTTTTAATATTTATTTAGTTTCATTTAAAGTATACTAAACACTGCTGGTAGAGCTCAGAAATTCTCACTTTGCAGAGAGGGCTCTCCAGCACCTCTCCACTCCTTTCTGGCTGTCCCACTCGCCATTGCAAACCCACAGCCCTTCTTCACAAGCAGTGGCAGGAGCTGGGCCTTCTGCCTATGGTAACAGCCCCAAGCTTCTTCCAGCAGCTCCCTGTGCCTCTCTGACCCCAGCCTGGTGCCCTTTTCACTGTACAATGATGAAAATTGAGAGGTTGAATGTTTACAGTGCTTACAGTGACCATAGTTTAGAGTAGCACCATGGGAAGAGTCATCAGCTGTAGAAACAATACCACATAAGGAAAAGAAGCCTTCATCAGAGATGGAAATCAGCAGGTGTGATGGACCCTAAATGGATTTGTTAGGTACCCTCATGTACCTAAGGGAGGAAACCTTTTCTTTCACAAGATGTGTATTTGTAGCTCAAAGGGCCTATGCCAAAGGAATGGGAGATTACTGAGATCCTGAAATCACTGAAGAACCTGTGAAGGACACAATATTAATTTCAGACTTGAGCCTCCTCCTTCTGGGATCAGTGTCTGCTGATTTCACCTTGCACACCCCCAAAATGAGAGCTGCCACCTTCATACCAACCAGGAGATAAACTACTGCCCCTGCTACTGTTCTGGAGGCACTGTTTACTAGCACACTTGGACTCACTTTCTTGCATGTGTTTATTCAGAGCAGTCACATGCTTCAGCAAAGATCAGTGTTGATTTATGATGTCTGTTGAAAACCCCCTGAAATCAGTTACTGATTAAATTCTTGTTATCATTTGGAATAGATGACTGTGCTAAGGCAGCTCTTGGCACACTCGATGGGATTTGTCTGGGACTATGCTAAAGCTTGGTCAATACCATCCTGAAATTAAGTACTGCTTTATTGTACTTTGCTTTCTGCTCAGGAGACATTTATGAGAGTTCAAAATGTAAACATGAAATTCTGACTTCAGATAAGACTTATCCAGAAATACGTGTTAACTGTTCAGCCCCTTGTGTGCATCTGCCTTTCTGTGCCTTTGTCACTTTGGAACAGGTCTTTATCTCTCTTTTATGTTTTAATAGTGGCCATATTAGTAACCACCCAGCTTACTGCAGGGACCATGTCGTTCAACAGTGAAATACACAGTGCTGTGCAACTGCAACCCAGAGAGGGATGAACAAGAGGACAGAAAAATAAAACTTTCTCCATAGAACTGTCACAGCTCAGCTGCTGCTGCAGCAACTTGGACCTGGCAACCAAGCTGGGAAGGGATGAGAGAGGAAACAAGGTCAGATGGACTCCAGTGTGAGCAGAAGCCAGGTTCACATCAGTCACTGTCCCTGTTCCACACAAACAAATCCCAGCCTGTAGCTGCAAACCTGCATCACTCACCCAACCGAATTGCTCAGCTGCACCCTGAGCTGGGGCAGAGCTGCCTCCAAAGGCTGCACTGTCCTGTCCTACCTGTCAGGGTCTGGCCAAAGATAACCTTTCCTGAAGGACAACAGCGTTTTGAAACCTCAGACAGCTACTCAGTCTGCCCACTGACCTTTACTGAGAGGCCTGTTGGGAGCAGATAGGCATTTATGGAGACCTTGCACTGCATTTCTCAGAAGTTGAAATGTCCTGTAACAGGATTCAGCATTCTTTAAAATGCTGCCTCAGACTGCCTCAGTTAAAGGGAAGTATAACTTCCCCCACGGTACTTGTAACCAAAACAATGGACATCATTATACCCTGTGCTGGCTCTGGGGTGTGTGAGTGGGAGAAGGCAAGTCACAAGTTTTACTAACTAGAGGGATTGTTTGATTGCCTCTTAAAAACATCTCTAAATCTGGAGCAGCAAAGCTGCAGCCACAGCCATCTTTCAAGTGTTGTATTGCTGCAAATGAGGATTTATCACTTGCACTGCTGGCAGATGGATGGCTCACCACTGAGTCACAGAGGGCTGCTCTTTTTGCCTTGTTTGCCTTGTTTCCTACAAAGGCACAGGATGCTTTGTGTTTTAAGGAACACCTCTGCCACTTGATTTTTCAGGTGTAATTTAGAGTTTAAAAGGAAAAATAAATAAAACCAATGTGGGAAGCAAACATACAAGCTGAAGACTTCTTCCTGCCCAGGTGTTGCACAAAGCAGCCCCAGCTCCACCAAGCAACTCTAAATTATGAAAGTGAAGGCCATGTAAAACTTGGAATTCTGATTTTTTCACTGGAAAAGTGGACAGATTTTTCCACTTGAAGTGTTGATTAGGTGGATTTTTTTCTTGGTACTTCTGTCTGAAATGATGAATTCTTTAATCACCCTTTCCTAGGATACATTGTGAGTTTATTTGCATCTGCATTTTCCCACAAAAGATGAAGATTTATCAGATTACCAGCAGTCTGTAATCACAACCACACAGTACCTGAGGTGGGCTGCAGGTGCAGAGTATATTCCTACACGTGCACACTCACACACACACACCTGTCCCACCAACATCCAGAAATAAGTATTTCTCCTATACACAAAAATAAAAGAATAATGAATAATAAATAAATAATAAATAAGTACTAATCTATTGTTTATTGTCAGTAATTAGTATTTAATGTCATCTCTTCATGAGGATGGAACTGGACTTTAAAAACCCTTTGTGGGTTGCTTGTGGCTGGAACAGAATTGTGTGCAAGTGGACACATCCCACTGCAATGGGATCCATGGGGAGAACCCAGAGGTGAGAGGCATTGCTGTGGTTATACAGCACCACCAGCATCCTTCTGGCTGCTCTAAAGAGCAGGAAATCCCAGATAAGGTAAGTGGAGCACAGGAACACAGCACCCTGCAGAAAATCTTCCAGATAACACTGGAATCCTTTACATATTCAAGCAGAATGGACCCCAGGATAAGTTTCCACCCAACAACTATTTCAGGAATGCACATGGGATCCTGCAGGGAACAGCCCAGCCCTCAACGGGTGAGGCCCAACCTACTTTCAATGGGAAAAATGGTGAGACTGAGTTCCCTGGGTAGGAGGCCAGGGAGCTGGAGCCAGAAGAGAACATTATACGGAATTGAAAAGACTTGCTCATGGCAAATAAATCCTGTAAGGTCTGATAGAAAATTAAACACCTGAAAGGAAGATCTGAAATGTCTTCTAGGGATTTACCTTTGTGCTACATATTTCACAAAAATCTGGGTAAGGTATTGCATTCTTGCCTCACTTCAGGGAGCTGAATGCTCTTGAAGTTTCTTGGAGTTTTGACAGGGATGGCAAAACCCCCGGGATTTTGTATCACAGGATCACTTTTAGTGCTCTGCATGGTGTCCACAGAAGGGACTTGCTCTGTCACAGCTGGGCACAGCAGGAGGCTCCATGGCAGAGGCAGTGGTGGGATGCTCCTGCTGGTGCAGAGCAGGACTGAGCCATGGGGGACTGTCTGAACTCAGCACATCCCTCCGGGTGTCCAGACTTGCCAAGGACCCCGCCGGGGGGCTCGGAGACCCTGGCACACAGCCCAGAGCACCTGGGGATTTGATTTTCACCCGTGGGGCAAATTACCAGCTTTGTATGAGGGCCTGAAAGTCACAAAAGTTTAAATAGTATAATAATAAAATTGTCACATGGTGAAAATGTAGATTTTAGGATTTTTGGTATGGGGGTTATTGGGACAAGATGGAGCAACTTGGGCATGTCTAGCCTTTCTTCTTCTTCTTCTTGGTCTCCATTTTCTGCAATGCTGTTGGCACTTTGGGATTGGTTTAGAATAGAAGTGCACTGTCTAACATAGGTGATAGATATTGGAAAGTAATTGTAAATATGTTATATGTAGTTTGTAGCATAAAAAGACAACACTGCCTCGGGGGCAGTCAGAGTGTCTGTGGCTGCCCTGCTGAGCAGATCTTAGCTGGGCAGAAAGAAAATTTTATAGATAAGAATTAATAAACAACTTCAAGACTGAAAACTGAAGAGCTCTGACTCGTTCTTCAGGTGTGCAGGCTGAAACAGAGACATCCTGCACATCTCAGGGCAGCAATTAACAACCAGATACCCGAGAGGGGACTTCCAAGAGCCTGGATGGAAGAAAAACCTGCAAAGAGGGTGGAGAAAGAGGATTTCTGCTTCTCCTCATTTGACTTTTCAATTTCTTTGTGTGGAGCTCTTAGGAGGGATGAAAATAGGATGGCTGCCAGAAAACTTGTGAGAAAACCTGCTGTAGGCTAGATTTATTTACTAGATAACATCTAGTGCAGGTAACCTGCAGCTTGCCTTACACTGAAGGTTAAACATTTCTCTGTCTGTCACTGAAATTCAATTTACAGGTGCACTGTAATTAATCCTAGATTGGATTCTCAGTGAAAACTGAGACTTGGGGCCATGTTTTATATCTTTTATCCTCCCAAAGAATATTTACATTACAGAAAGATCAGGCTTCTAACAACTACCACTGGGGAAGCTTTGCATTTCTGAAATATTTGAATAGTGCTAGTCCTAGCCCATTTGCTGCATGTTTTGTTTTCACAAAAATGACATAATCACAGTAAACAGCATTTTTTATGACATTGTGACTGCTGTGAATTCACATGGTAAATCCTTGAAGTGTCTGCTCCTCCATATTCACAGATCTTTTAAAGGACCACAGTCTACCTGTGTAGAACTTTGCATCCCAATATTTCCTGATTTCTGTCACTGATTAAGGACACATTTCTCAAGTGCTTGGCAGTGAAACAGGGAATACATTGAAGACACCTCAGCTTGATATCCTCTGAAAAATTTTCCAGGCTCTCTCCTTTTGGAATGATGTTTTAGAGGACAGGGCAGGAGCAAAGTAATATGTGAGGAGCTGGGTGGCATTGAGACTGCAGCTGTCTGGGGAAAATCTGGATCCAGAAACAGTGTTGGCAGTGCTGACACAGAGCAACGCTCTCCAGAACCTGGCTAAGTGTTTTCCTCTCTAGCAAACCTTTTCAGGCATAATTTACTCTGGAACTACCTGCATATTTTAAAGAAATCACACTGCAGTGTAACAGTGAAGCTCCTGACACCAGTTTCCAGCTCAGCTGCTGGTTGCAGCTTTGGCAGGGTTTGTCTGGTCAGGGTTTGTCTGAGCTCAGCCCTGCAGCCCTTAAGGGAAGAAACAAAAGGGAAGAAAACACTTAATGACTGATGAGCTCCTCAGAAATCAGTTGCTGAAACAAAAGTTTTATGCCAATATCTGAATTGATATTATTCATCCTGGGCTTTCCTGAGTTTAGCAATTCTTCAAGTTGGTGTTTCCATATGTGTTTGAGCACTTTTAGAGCAAAGGGAAAGCAAGTTTCAGCCAGAACTCCACTGCCTGCTATTCTGTTTAATATTGACATTTTTTAATTGCATTAACATTCAGTCACTCAGCTAATCTAATCCCATCCCAACTCACACAAGATCTCTGCTTTTCAGTAAAAAAGATTTTTAGTGCAGGGCAAGTGGTGACAATGTGATTTTCATCTGTGGAATGTCTGTTTTCCCTTCAGCACACAAAAACATAGAGCTGGGCATGTGAGAACAGACACATCTTCTTGATCCATGTCTGGAATGCCAATAATTTCATTATGATTTGTTTGGGGATGGAGCACACTCAAACCTTGGAGAAGCCAAAACAGCATTTTCCTCATACAGGGCATCACAGCTGTTCCATCCCAATCTCAGAGAACCCTAAGATCAAATCTACAGTGTGTTAATAATTCCTCAGGCTCTTCATAAATCCTTTACTCCTCTGTCATACTCAGTCCCCCTGCTGTAAGTCCCTCCTCCTGGTGATGTCCAGTCAGGAAGCACAGTTTGCAGGGGAGGTTCATGTCACCATTATCTTCTTTTTGCTGTTCAGTGAAGATGGTACTGAACAGAACATTTCAGTTTTGCTCTACTGCTTTTCTACCAAGTGATCAACTCTCTTTCTTCATTGTGAACCCACAGCAGGGATTTCCCATTCAAATCCTGGGTGGGTCCAATCAGCTTCTACTAGGAGTGCTCAGACCATTAAATACAAGGTGAGGGTTTGTTTGTTTAGATTTGTTTGGTTTGTTTTGGTTTGGTTGGTTTGGTTGGTTTGGTTTTGGGGTTTTTGTTTGTTTTTTATTTGTTTTTTTTTTTGTTTTGTTTTGTTGGTTGGGTTTTTGGATACTATAAATGGCAGCAAAAAGGAGTCTGTGTGTGTGTGTCTATGTGTGAAGGGTGATGCTCTTGGCATCTGTGCAATCTGTGAGTGACTAAGAGACTTATATCCTGGTCCACACTCATTTCCTTAAGGTCATCACCTCTGTTCTTCTTTGCCATATTCTTAGACTGATGTTTTTTCTTCTCTCCTGACCCTGGGCCTGCAGACTTCAAGGACAAGATTTTCAGAAGTGACTTAAAAAGAGTTTATATCTTGAATAATCCTGACTCTCTTAATCTTTTAGCTCTGAGATGGGGCATGCTGTGCTGTTTGAGTATCAGCACATGAGCACCACACAGAACACAGGCATGGTTCTGGTATGAGGAAGCTGATGTGTAAATCAAGATTTTTCATTGTAGCCACCCTTGATGACAAAACAATGTCTCACCTTGCGTAGAGGAGCAAGGTGAGTCATCAAATCTGATGACTTCATTCTTCCCACAGACACAAGGCAGGGTGAAGTTCACCTCTTTTCCTTCCTCGCCTTGAGTGCTGGAAGGTATTTTGGAGGCTGAAATGTTTCACAAGCTCAGGGGAATACAGGGTGTTTTAAAACAGCAAAGGCTGCTGAGATTCATGGAAACCACTTAGCAATGGTAGGAATTATTAGATAGACACTGTTTTATCAAGAGAAAGAAACAGGTGAAAGGCACCTGAAAATATGGAGAGCTATCAGGGAGGAGATGACCTAAGACCCCAAATTTTCATCCTTTGGGTCTTAGCTTTTGGTTTTACTGATACCTGAAGAGAAATAATGAACTCAGAAACCTCCTGTGAAACTGCTGTGTGCTGTTGTGTGTGCCTGGGTGTGTTTGTGTGTTGCAAACCCCCTTGTGCAGCTCCCAGATTGGCAATGGTGGTGAAAGCAACACTGAAGGTACAGGGCAGTCTGAGAGCTCCTGCCCAGGCACAGGAGATGGTATAGGTGCAAATGCTAAAATTCTGTTTGGTCTTTCCAGCTGTGCCCAGAGTCCAAGGCAAGACTGATGCTGAATTTCCACTGAGAATCCACTTTGGCTTAAATGAAATATGTTCTGGTGATGCCTTGGATCTTTTGACTGTCTGATCTGGGGAGAGGAAAAAACAACTAGACTGAGAAATACCTGCAAGATGCTTATAAGGAGCAGTCACCTCCAGTCTCCTGCTCTTGGATTCCAAATCCTTGCACATGTAAGCACACAGGAAGTTCTGTGTCTGCCATTGGCCAGAACTGGAATATTATTGCTTGATTTGTCACTTTTCCCCATGTCTGGCTTCCACTTTCCAGAAATAAAGCATTGATTAGTAGCACAGGAGAGGAAGCAAGGAGACAACTGCAGACAAAGTTGAAGTTTAGCAGGTTATAAACCTTGCTAGGTTTGGTGAGTTCCAGGATGGGTTGTGTAGTGTTGGGAAAGTAAAGTAAAATTTTAACTCAGACAAAAATCCCAGTGGTGAATCAGCAACCAATTCTCTAGCATCACATCCCTGCAAGCACGTCCCTCACGTCTCAGAGTGAGTGATGCCTTTTCCTGGGACATTCACCTTCCATGTGATGTTCCTGAGCTCAGTGCTAAAAGAAGAACAGTGCTGCCTGGCATGTTTTGACCTGTGTGTGTTCTGAGCATGCCATTGCCTCTGATGAGCTATTGTTTTTCATCCTCCCTTTTCCCTTAGTTTGTTTTTTTTGAGAATTAAGATCTGCAGTCATGAAAATGCTTCTGCTCATATCCATTGACTGCAGGTCTGGGTGTGATTTGTTTCCATGTGGAGATATTGATATGCTTCTGAAAGATAAGGCCTCTTCTTGCAATGCAGATAAAAAGAGTATCTGTCCTGAGGCAAGGCAAACTACAGAACAGCTTTCCAAACAGAGAAAATTACCCTTCCTGATTCACAGGTGGTAGGTGCCTATAACACCTGGCTCTGCCATGAACTCTGTATCAGAGGATTTCAGAAGAGGCTACAGTGCAAGGACATCTCTTGGAACCCTGGAGGCTGAAAATTTTAAACTTTCTGTGCTGAAAGGCACAGACCCTCCAGAGAACACCATATTTGACCTGGGGTCATGGAGAAGGCTTCTAAAATGGAATGATAGAACTGGGATTATGGGTGGGCAGTTTGGATAGAAGTGTGTAATATCACACGGTGGGAAACTTGGAGTTTAAGGTTTTGGAATATAGTAATATCTGTAAAGATAAGATGGAGGTTTTAGAGCAGTGTCTGGTCCTTCTTCTTCACCTTCTTCTTCATGGGTTTGGGAGGTGTTTTGTAATTGGACAGAAAGGTCTGCATTGTGGGGAATGAATGATTGGTTATTGGGTTAAAAGTAAAAATAATTTAGGTGTAATTTCTTAATTGGATAGTTTAGCTTAAAAGACCTTGAAGAGAAAGACAGCCTTTTTGTAGCTTGTTAGTAGAATGCATTAGAACTCACAACTGGAGAGACTGTAATCTAGATAAGAAATAATAATAATTTGACCCCAAACACCAAATACCATCTTGACCACTTCAACCCCAACTTGACAGAGGCAGAAAAAGAAGCCAGGAACGGGCAGGCATCTACTCTGGAAAACTTAGTGGGAAATTATTGGGCAGCTATGGGAATTTTCTGTCTTGCCCCTTATCTGCTGCAGCCATCCAACCTTTCTGGTACCTCCAGTCCAGCCTACAGCCTCTGTGTGCTTCTCTCACCTGCAGCCACTTGGCTGAAGGCACCCACCAGAAATGAGAATGCATCAGCAACTGAGCAGAAAAGAGAAATTGGTTGCACAAGGAGGAACTGAATGCAGATAGAAGTATAAAAACTTACTACTTCCTTGTTAACAATCACTGCATAGGGCAATATGGTGTCCAGCCCCTGAGCAATTCAAGCCTGGAGGTCTCAGCTCAGGGAGGTTCTCCCTGGGTTTGTAATTAGCAAACACATTTGAGCTGTGTGAGGAGCTCTGGGGGCTCTCAATGGGATGTGAAGTATTGCACTCAAGGTAAGTGTGTATGCACTCACTCTTGTCTCTCAGCACCATAAATTCAGATTTGTAGGTAACTATGTGAAATGGGGGCAGCAAAGATTTTAAGGTTTAACACTTTGAGATACCATACTGCATTTGACACCTGGACAATGCCTGGGCAGGAAATACAGTAATTTACACTGTAAATTACTTTACCTTGCACTGTAGAAGGCTGACTCCCTTGATTGCCTGGAGCATTAAGGAAAATGGCAAAAAAACTTTGTACCTAGGCATGACTCTGGCTTTCATGTGAAGCTTGTGTTTTGTAAGACCAAAGCTCTTCAGCCTGACCAATGACTTTGCTTGGCATTTTCATGCTCAACTAGAGACCTGCTATGGAAAACCAATCTATGCAACACTATTAGCCTCTCACTGTGGTCACAGGTTTTCTTGGCATGTTCTGTAGAGGCTGATTTCTGTTCATGCTGCAGATCATGGACCTCTGCTTGCTCTGTGTTGTTCTGTTCTTTGTGACCAAACTACTACCTCACTTCCAGAAAAAGGAAAATGGAAAATTACTGAACCTTTTTTTTTTTTTTTTGAAATATCTCTACCTCTTGCTTACTCATTTTGCCTCTTTAATCTCACTGCATATAACTGAAAGAGTTAATAAAAAATTGGTGACACAAAAATATTGTTCTCTCTTATCTCTCTAGGGAGCTGGGGCTTTTCAGGCAGCTTAATAAATAGTACTATGAACTTTGGGCTGGTTTTGCAATAGGTGGCTTTAATTAGTGTTTAATGTAGGCTTGAAAGAGAAAAGGGGATTTCAGAATCAATGCTAGGAAGCAAGTAACATCATTGCCAGGTCAAGAGAGTTTCTTCTCTCAAAAGCAGCCATGAAATTTGCCCTGCACAGTTCTGGATTTGTTGTTTCTGGCTTTCTGTGGATAGACTTTTCCAGTTTACAGGAAGAATATGTTCATCAATCCTTCCTTTCTCAGTACCACTCCTTTAAATGCTGCCTGGGCTGTTGGCATCCAGCTGTGAGCTTTCAGGCTCTGTCAACATCACCAGGAGTGTGTGCTGCAGAAGCACTGTGCCTTCATTTGATTATATGCCCCCAGCTTTTACTTTGAGTGAGCTCAGGCCCATGTTCAGAGCCTGTTTCTCTGCTGGAGTCAATGTGGGAGAGCAGAGGCTCTGGGACAGACAGCTCCACCAGGAGGCTGGAGGTGAATTAAGGAGAGCAGCTGCAGCACTTCTGGTGGGCAAAGAGGAGTTGAACTTGGATTATTGCAGGTTGTTATCAGTCGTGAGAAGAGCGGATTATCAACAAAGCTTTGACACCATGAAATTTTTTAACAGCTGCTTTAAAAGCTGTATTTTGAAGAAAGAGAGGGAGAAAAACAACCAAACACTGAAGACCTGGAAGGAAATGCAAGGCAAGAAGGAATCAGAGCAATATGGTGGGAAGGGGCACAGAGAGATCAGCCCATCCTTTGTGGGGGAAGAGTTGCCTTAAAAGTGCATATTAATGCTCAGGCTGCATTTCTGTACTTTCAGATGTCAAAACCCTTCATGCTCAGCTGGTTTAGCAGTGCAGTGCTCATGGAGCACATTGCCTCAGCAGAGTTGTTGGCTTCCCCCATCTACACGGGTAGCAATGGCAAAGCCATAGAAAGTACCTAATCCAAAATTCACTGTACAGTAAAAACTTGTTCACCTCCTTGCTCCTCTCCCAGAAAGCACTGGCAGAAATCAGAAGGAAGATTCATGTGTCACAAAACTTTCAGAGATTTCATTTCTCCAAATGTTTCTGTGGTTCTGAGTGAGCAGGTGGAAAAGAAAGGACAGCAGCAGATGCTGAGACAGCATATAAGGGGTAAAGTCATCCTGGGGTGTGCATGGAGATGTCTGCAGAACAGCACAGGACTGGGAGCATGCCAGACTAGGCACGGTGTGTACTGAAGAGGCTGAATTTTTTTTTTTTTTTTTTTTTTTTTTTTGCTAGAAGCACTCGAATTTTCCTTTCTACATGTCAATGACCGTGGGATACAGCTGCTTACAATCAAAATGGCCACCATCTAAAGTCATAATGTGTTGAGAGAACAGGTGTATTTAATCCCCTTCCCAGTAGTTACTCATTAAAGAAGGCAAAATAACCCAAACCAGCAGGTATTGCAAGGGAGGGAAAAAATAGTTAAACATGTAGGTGATAAACATCTGAGTTACTGATTAACTCCTGGCTTTTGTAACCCCCAGAGCTCTTCAGCTGGCTTGCTGGGAGACCAAAACACAGAGTTGTGCCAGTGCAATAATTTATAATGCACTTTACCTCTCCTTGGCACAGGTGTGCCTGGGCTGTGAGTGAGGACAGCACTGCCCTCTCTCGATGGGAAGGGTTCAGATCCCTTTCAGCACCTGCAGTGCCTCTCAAAGTGTGTCAAAACAGCCAAAAAAATCCGTGCAGGACAGGGTGGATTGAAGTATAACCTCTTCTTTAGGGTGCCAGCTGCCAGAAGTTGGGAGAGAAGAGAAGGAATAATTGATTTGCTGTGTGTGCACATCCTCAGGCGTCTGCTCCAGGATGTCCCCTGCAGGATGGGATGCTGGGGCAGCTTTGGTCTGTGACTCTGGCCAGGCTTGTGCTCTCACGGAAAACTCTGGCCTGGAAGGGAAAGTGGAATCTCAGCCCTTTCAGGAGCAATCAGTGAAAGCAGAGCAACCGCCTGGCAGGATGGAGAGCAGCCTGATGCTCATCTGTGAGGAAAAAAAGGTGATTTCAGCTGCTTTCTTCCACCTGAAGCATCTTGTTTTCCCTCCTGCCCCCAGCCAGCTGCAATCAGCGTGGAGTGTTGCCTCAGGCAATGTCTCTCCCTGCTGTCAGTGTTGACGTTGTCACTTGTCCCTGCAGCCTGTCACCGGTTCCACTCAGCACACGCTGTTTGCCATCTGAGGCAGGGCTGAGAAGGGAGGGGGCAGCACTCGCTGCCATCAAGGGCTCAGCTCAGCCTCCTCAGCTCCTGGCTCTCCCTTCTGCTGCCTGACAGAGCATCCCGAGGTCCTGCAGGGATGGGAGGAAATTCCTGGAGATGTGAGTCCCTGAAGAGGGGCAGCTTTGCCATGTGGTGCAGAGGAAGTGCTTCCAAAATTTAATATTTGCATTTTTAACTAACACAGCTCATGCTTAAGTAGCTCTGGCAAAGATCCTGTGACATCCCAATCCCTGCTTCATTCTGAGGTTGTAAATGTGGAGAAATAAACAGAAGCAGCCAGCACCATCAGCAGAGATGGACACAGGCCTGCTGAATGGGCAGGATGTCAGGGGCCCATCGGGCTGAAAGTGAATGCTAGAGCAGGTAGGGCAGAGCTGTACCTCTGGGGATAAAGGATGCCCTGTGAATGGAGTCTGAAAACATCCAAGTCTGGTTTGTGTTCTCTGTTACTTCTCTCAGTCTCTTTTAAAACTCCTCATCTATAAGCAAAAAACAATAGCTATTAAATATCCAAAACTGTTGTTTCTCACCATTAGCTGTCACAGAAGGCAAAAATGCCCATTTGCTGGACCAGCTCATTCTGCTGCTTGACCTGCCTTTGCAATGCTCAGCTTTAATATTTTTCACTTTAAATTTCACAGTAAGGCTCTCTTTTCCAGGTCCCAAACAAGCAGCAGGGTGCACACTGAACAATAGCAAAGAGTTTGGCAGCGTGCAGGTTCCTTCTCTGTGCCAGAAAAGCTTTTCTGATGGCCCTGAGTTCCTCTTTACCCCCCTCTGCCAGGGCCTGACATCAGGGAAAGAGAAAATACAATTGAATGCCATCAAGAGTAATGCTCTGTTTATTTTCCTGCTAACAGAATTATTTTCAGAACATCTCAGAAAGCAGAAATGGGAGCAATGGGAGGGGTGGGAAAAATCAGAACAAGCCCACTTTGGGATTTCATTAGCTGCCAGCAGAGAAGAGACTGGGCTCAGGACTGAAATGCAGACAGAGACACAATAAATGAAGCTGGACATGTCACATGTCCTTGTTTACCCTCCTAGTAAAAGATCATAAAGAACTGGGGAGGTTTCTCTGCCAGAAGCAGGATGATGCAATCTGTTAATTGTGTTTATTGGTTATCGCTGGTTCCTATAGCTGTGTGGGACAGTCCCTCCAGAGAAGCTCATACATCAGTATGGATTTACCAGGGGAGAAAACAAAAGGAGATCTGGGCTCCTCCCCATGAGCAGGGGCTGCTGCTGTTTGCCCTTGTACCCAGAGATGTGGTTGTGCATCTGCACAGCTCCTTCCTGGTGACACAAAATGGGAGAGCCAGTCTGGCATGTCCTGGCTGCTGGAAGGGACAGGTCTCTGTGACCATGCTCACAGGGGTCTTAGGGAAGAGACAAGGATCTGACTTCATGTTTCAGAAGGCTTGATTTAGCATTTTATGATATATATTATATTAAAACTATACTAAAAGCATAGAAGAAAATACTTCATCAGAAGGCTGGCTAAGAATAGGAAAAAAAGAATGATAACAAAAGCTTCTGTCTTGGACAGAGAGTCCGAGCCAGCTGACTGTGATTTGCCATTAATTAGAAACAACCACATGAGAGCAATCACAGATCCACCTGTTGCATTTCACGGCAGCAGGTAAACATTGTTTACATTTTGTTCCTGAGGCCTCTCAGCTTCTCAGGAGAAAAAATCCTAACGAAAGGATTTTTCATAAAAGATGTCTGTGACAGGTCTCACTCCCTCTTTTTACCTCTCTCCTTTCCTCCCTACAGTTGCACCAGTGCAGTCTTGCTCTCTTGCACAAGCTGTAGCTTGGATGGGAAGGGAAAAAATAAGTATCAGTGGGGCTCAGGCTCTATCAGCTTCTGTAAAACAATTTTTTTTTTTTTTTTTTTAGTAAGAGTACTGTGTTAAATTCTGCTTTGTTAGCTCTAAACAGTTGGGATCCTAGTCTGTTCTTGTTCCGTGGAACTGTTCTGGCTTAAAATCTGCTTAATTATTCCTTAAAATGGAGGACCTTAGGATGCTGAGCTCTCTTAGAGCTCAGAGCAGCAAGACACATGGACTGTGCAGATCATCTCAAGGTTAGTGGAGTGTTCTCTCTGTTTTCTTGCACGAGTGGGGTCCTGTTGTCCAAATGTTATGTGCCCATCAGAGATGCTCAGTTCTGCCTTACAGGAGTTTGAGCACCCCTCAGGAGTTCAAGTGGTCTGCTTGTCCTCAGGCCAGGAGAAATGAGGTGGATGCACAAGGGATCAGGAGTGGGTAGAGGAAAATGGGCTGGCTTCCATCCAGCTTTGCACAGTGGGAATCAGAGACCAAGTGTGCTGCTCCTGACCATGCAGTCTGTGGAGCACCTCTGACCACTCCTGCATGGGAGATGTTCCTCCTCTGGAAACCCCCACAGCTAACCCTGTTTCCACTGCTTTAATTGTTATTCCCATCCCTGCAATTACAACTGCTGTGACATGGATCAATAGCAAACTGATGAGCCAGAGCCTTTCCTGAGGCTACTGCATGGAGCAGGGCATGAGGAATGGAGCAGGAGGCTGTCAGCTCACTACTCCTGTCTACCAAGGTCAGAAATAATCCAAAATCAGGCATAGCAGAGGGCTGACTCAGCAGGACCCCCTGATGGGCTTGGTGCCTGCTCCTCTCTGAACTGATTGTGCTGTGATTATGGGGAAGAAAATATGTGGGAAGGGCTGATGGACCTGTCACCTCCTGATGGCAGGCTGGTGCCAGCCATGGACTCAGTGGGGCTGGGTAGAATAGGGGCACTTGACCTCTCTCTCTCTCCATTCCCTGGACCAGGAATGTCCTTCCACAGACAACTGTGCTGTGGAATGAGCTTACAATTTTCCAAGAGAAGTAGTTCTTTCCATAGGAAATGAATGAGCCATGAAATGACATTTCTGTCCTTTACACAGTATCAGGAACCACAACTCAATTGAGCTTTTAACCAGAACAAGTTGCTTTACTGATCTGTGTGCTGTGAACTCCCTTCCCTTGCCCGTTCCCATTTTGGTAGGGACTGCATTCGTGGCATCATTTTCTTTGTACAGCTCTTTTCCAGCATAAATCACTTTCCATTGTTCCAGTCCAACCACCAAGTGGAAAAGAAAACATGCATGGGCTTTGATTGCCATCTCTCTTGCTGGTAAAGGAGAAATGCCAAACCCACTCTGAGTCAAAGCTAACAGTGGGTGGCCAACACCTGCTTGGCAGTGGGCAGGAACAGTGAGGAGATGGCAAAGAACATGGGGATGGCTCAGCCTGCCCCTGGCAGAGAGGCATTTCCACTGCTGCAGAGTGTTCTTGTGGGATCTGGCTTTGAGCTGACTCAGATTGGGTCCACAGTGATAAATAAAATGCAGACTAAAACCCTGTCCCACAGCTGTCCTTTCTGCTTGGTTGTTTGCACACTTGCTGGCCTGGTTTTGGGGGCCATTCTCTGGAGGTAACACCTGGAACATGGAACTAACTGCAGCCAGCTGGGTGAATGTGAGCTGTGCTAAAGGTTTGGGACACGGACATCACCTGCAGTTCTCATCCAAACCCCCTAAAAACAATGGAAATGGCTCCTGGTGGCTTCAGCAGCCTGTGTGTCATGTCCTAAACTGGATTCAGGCCACAGTGGGATCAGACCAACCTCAGTGCCCAGGCAGCTTTGGGCTGATGTCAGTGGAGTGGTTGGTGTGAATGCTCAGCAGCAGGGCTGGTGTTGGGGGGTGAGAGCTTCCTCAGGGATGGATGTTGCTCATCAGGGCCAGGAGTTTATAGCTGTGAGCATGACAAGTCCAGTCAGGGTAAATTTTGGAATAGTGGCCTGGATAATGGTAATGACTGACCTATGGAATAAATTATTGTAGATGAAATCTCATAACCTCATGCTTAAAGCAGCCATGAGATGAGGGTTTTTTCAAAAACAGATGAGGGTTTTTTCCAAAAGAGATGAAGGTTTTTTCAAAACAGAATGGGATTTAATACTTATTAAATAATAACTTAAAGTTATTAATTTTTTCCAAGGAAAATTTTTACTTTGTTCTAGAACCTATTGTTTCATTTTAAATCCAGATGCTTTTTAATCTTTTCTCTGATTTTCAAAATTACTCCACAACTCCTAAAAATTTGGATGTGGGAAAAAAAGATTTGGACAACATGTTAAAAAAATTAAAACTTAGGCTCCAAGGATAGCTAGATTTTTATTGTGTAAATATATGTACATTTCTATACAACCCACTTTGTAAAAATAAGCTTTAAGATAATTTAAAAAATTATACAGTCATTAATTCCATTTTTTTATTATTCTTTGTAGCACAGTAGCTATATTAAATATTTATATAGCCTGTGTATCTTGGGGATAGGAATAATTTTTTTCTGTGTTTGCACATGTGGTAGTGAGCACAGACACCATTATGAAGACACAGAACACTCTTGCTGCAGCAACAAGGACTCACCATGTCACTGTCATTTTGGTGACAACCTGTGACCCTGCTGGTGCCATTAAGAGATAGGATTTTTAGGAACCTCTTGAGGTACAGGAAAACATTTGACTGACAGACAAGTTTTGCCAGGCTTTCTTTTTCATGGCTGCTGAGCAGATCAAAACTGTCTGGTCAAGGCTCAGATCTTCCTGTGTTGAGCTCCAGGCAAGAGTTTGACAAAAGACAAGCTGAAAGTGTTGAATGGAATGGATACCAAGTATGGCATATCTATAAATGCCATGTAGCATTTCCATAAATCCAGATCCAGAAAGTTAAATTCAAGGAGAGGGTACAGGTAATTACAAAATTGGAATTTTTAAAATTATTTTTTATTTCTTCTGGGACTAATGGAAAATCATGCTTCCTGGTGTAAATTGATGTGGCTTTGGCCTCTGGGAGGAGATGATCTACATCCATGAGAACGTGGCCAAGCATTGCTGTGCTGCAGGACAGCACAGGAGTGGAGGGTCCGAAGGGCACCATTATCAAAGGAAGTGAATACTTGAAACACAAAGAATTAAAGTTGTTCTGTACCAGTTGTGAGAGATTACTGTAAGCACAGTAATCTCTCTATCCTTCCTGCAAAATAGAGCCTCTCCCAAAATAACCTGGATGACAGGACTCTTCCCTGATGAGTTTAAAGGAATTTTTCTGTCTTTTGTTCCAAATCCTGCAACAGCAGCTGGTTCACCAGAGCCATTTTCCTCCTGGAGTAGCCCACTGTCATAACCTTGCAACCCCAGCCTTGCACATCAACAGAAAAACACAGTTTTCTTCCTAGAAACCTCAGCTGAAAGAACTCTTGGGAAGTGTCTGACCCAAGAGGGAATCCCCAGTTCTGTATGAGACCAGTCATGGCTTTATCTAGCCATGCCCTGATGTTCTCCAGGGACAGAGGGCCCATTTCTTCTCCTGGCTGACCTGTTTCCTTTTCACCCTCCTGGTGAGAAAGGGCTCTTGCCCAATGTCCAGCCTGAACCTCCCAAGCTGCAATGCACAGCTGCAGCTGCTTCTGCTCCATTTGATCTACAGAAATGAATGTGTCTGAGCCATCTTCACCTGCCCTTCACAGGAGGGCAAGGGATCAAAGCCAGACAGCATTTCTTGGCCTTTTTATACACTGTTTGCTCATATGGTAGAAAAGATGGCTCAGGGCACACATTTAGGCTAGGGGCTAACCAGGACCTGATATCATCAATATTATTTAGTCCATAGTGTTTTTCCTGGCACTGCTTTAGCTCATGGCTATTCATCCCCCACAGACTGTGCCTGGGACACAGCATCAGCCAAGAACTGTTCCCAAAGACAGCAGAGATGAAGCCATCCAGTATTTTTAAGTCAGTGAGGTTTAGCTGTGCAGTCAGACTCCATGCCCTTGGTCACAAGAACGGGAAATGACCAATCTTATTAAATCCTAGTTTTATGTTTATATGTCTATATATATAAACATGTCCCAGAACATCCTCTTAAGTGCCAGCTGCCAGGTCACCCTTTGCAATTCTGGCATTCCCTTCCTGCCACCTCTGGGGACACGGTGCAAACATTCAGCTTCATGTCACAGGAATCCCACTCTAATGCTGCTGCTGCAGTACTCTTACAGTATTTCATATACTTTTACTTAAAGTACATGAGTTGCTTAAGGAATAACATTATTTTAGGTAACGGGGACAGTACAGGAGATGCAGGGTTAGGTGCTAATCAGAACAGACATAGTCAGTCAGCTGTAGAGAACTCATCCTCAGCACTGTGGGTGGACCAGCTTCAGAAAATTGAGTCTGAGCAGTGCTGATGTAGCCACAGGAATGAATAGGTGGCTGTTCCTGGAAGGATATCTAGAGCTGGTAGATAAGCCTTCCTGTGCTTCCCATTATCATGAAGAAAGCACTGGGCAAAGAGCTCACACACTGCTGGCAGCCAGCAGCCAGATAGACCTTCTGTTTTCATTGAACCCAGATAATTAATTTACAGCATTGATTGTTTTTTACAATATATCTGTGCCTCATTTAACATTTGGTACTACAGCTGAGAGCAAATAAATCCAAAGCTACACAAGCTGATGGTATTGGTAGCATAACATAAAAGTCCTTCTAGAAATAACTGAGTTGCCTTTATGGTCCACAAAGGACATTTTGTCTGCTGTAACTAAAGCCTTTTACATCCCCAAATAAAAGTTTTGTACCACTACAACATAGCCAGGACTCCGAAATATGTGTTCCTTATCAGGAAATTAGGTTACAAGGGAAGAATTTTTTTATTTCTTTTTTTTTTTTTTTCAATCATGAGCATTTCTATAGGGTCAGTAAAAATCCACAACATATCTTGGAGTGCTGTCCCCTTTCAAACAGAAAGCAAAACTGCACAGAAAGCAGCACTGATAGAAACCCTTAGGGTGTGAAGCCTTGTAGAACTTCTCCCATCTTGTTCTCCCTCATGGCCTGTGGGCTCTTAAATTTAGTTATTACCCAGAGGGCAAAATAGATTCAGCAAATAAATCCCAAGCCTTACAGCTGTGAAGACAGCAGTGTCAGGAGGGAACAGGCTCTGAGCCTGCAATGTGACACTGCTCTGAGAGTGCTCCAGAAGCCAGGGATAACTCATGGGAATGGGAAAAGAGCACGCTCTAGTGGGGAAATGATTAAAGCCTGTTAGAAAAATCTATTAGAAAACAAATCAGTGCACTGAATGCTGCATGTGAGAGCAGCTGCTGCTCCTGTCTCTGTCCAGTGTTTCTTCTCCCCGCACTGTGCATCTCCTGTCCTTTGTTGTCCCTGGTACCCCTTAGCCCGGGCAGGGGGACAGTCCCTCCAAGGCTGTCCCACTTCTGACACAGCTTAGGCTGATTAAGGCAGCCAGAATTGGGGCTTCTCCCTTTGCCTGGCTGGGTGCACTTGGCACAGGGCAGGTTTGTCTGTGCCAGGGTGGCAGGGCCAGCAAGGGGGGCGTGGGAGGGCAGCTGGGTCAGAGCCTGATGGCAAAGGGCCCCCTCAGCACAGTGATTAGCCAGCTCCTTCCCTCTTCCTTTCACTGTCACACAGTGACAAACTCTGTCTCCATTAGGAAGGAGAACTCATTACTGGCAAAACAGACACTAATCAGATATTAGTTGTAACCATTAATGAAAGAGCTAATGAGGTGCTGAGATCCCAGCGCTGACTAAAATGAGTTAATCACATCTCACTGCTCAAAGGCCCATTAATCTGTGTGCATGCTGATGTTTCCCATTCCTTTGCTTATTATAGGAAATAAAAAACACTGTTCTGGCTTCATTTGTGTGCATCTGCTGGATCTCTGTGCTAAGCTGAGTTGCAAAACCTGCAACTGGTGACAAGCAGTGACATTCCCTTGGCCCACAGGAAGCCACCACAGAAAGGTGGAATGGCACCCACCTTCAAGGAAGGAAGCAAACACCATTCCCACAGCCACATAACAGTGATTTCTCACTGCCTCAGGCTTTTGGTCTAAAATGTTATTCCAGCCCTAAGAAATAACAGGAAGTGAAGAGCCACCAATGCCCCAGGTGCATTCCTCCTGAAGCAGCTTGTAGTTTTTTCAGCTACTTTCCTGTCTTTACTGCTACTGGTGAGTATTAATGGTGAGTATTAATCTCACCTGATTCCAGTGGAGTATTTCTGGGATGGATGGGTAATGAGAAGCATCCAGCAACTGAGGTAGTTAGGTGTAAATTTGGCCTAGATTTATTTCAGGTGTTGTTGGCAATACATGTTTGCAGAATTCCAGAGATCACCCAGAATCCACAAGATTCCTCCAGTATCTAGTTTATTTTAGTCTGCCTGGAATGGAGTTAGTTTTATTCCTACACCCATACAGTGCTGTGCTTTGGATTGGTGGCTGTGGGGAGTGAGTGAGTGAGCGAGGGGCTGTGTGGGTGCTTGTTTGCTGGCCAGGGTCAAATCACATTTGTGCCCAAAATCTTCACCAGCCTAATTCACTCATGGCCCACCTACTTTGATGAACCAAACAAATGGATGAAACTATTTACTATCTACTTTTCTTCAAAAGGTTCTCCAAAAGATCCATTTGCTTTATTTTTATGTATCCTGTCTTCACCTTTAAACCTGTTTATTTTTATTTCCTTACTTACCTATTCAAATCAAACCCTCAGATGATAGAGCCTGCCAGCTTGCAGAATTTTTCCCTGCAGCCAACTCTTTGGTATCCCCAGTGAAGAACCATCAGTCATCAGTTTCTCCCACACCTCTTGCTGGGGCTCCACCTCTGCAGGCAGGAGCTCTTCTGTGCCTCATCAGCATCTTGGGGAACTTACTCACACTCACCCACCCTCTGATACCTGAATCCTTCAACATTTAAAGGAGAAAGAGGAGCTGAAATAGTGGTGGGACAAGGGGGAACAGTTTTAAATTAACAGACCAGAGATTTAGAGTAGACGTTATTAAGAAATTATTTACAGTGAGGGTGATGAGGCACTGGCAGAGGCTGCCCAGAAAAGCTGTGGATTTCCCATCCCTGGAAGTGTTCAAGGCCAGGCTGGATGGATCTCAGAACAGCCTGGTCTAGTGGAAGGTGTCCCTGCCCATGGCAGCAGGGTTGGAACTGCATGATCTTGAAGGTCCCTTCCAAGCCAACCACTCTATCCAACCATTTCCATGTTTTTGAATACAGCAGCAAAAAATTATCACTTTTCTTTATCCCCCACTTCTCTCTTGGATCTAGTTTTAAAGGCACAAAACTTATTTCTGGGGAGGAATGGGGATACAATTCAGTATCATAAAGCCACCCCAGGACACAATGATCCTATGATTGGTTCTGTGACTGATGCTATAAAATCACTTTGCTATTTTGTACCATGTGAAACCCACTCTGGTCTTTGCACAGGCTGACCATGGGATGTGGCTGCAAACCCAAAAAACCACTGAAAAAAACACTTCAAAGCACAGCTCAAGTATGGCCAGTCCATTCACAGCCCAGCCCAGACTGTGGGTTTGGGGAGCAATGTGCAGCTTTTCTGGGGGTGGCAGCTCTTTGGGGCCAGCCCCAGGACAGCAAGGAGAGGAACCGAAAAATGCACATCGGGAGGAAAGGCCATAAGGGGCTCCTTGATGTAACACTCAATTTGGGGCATCCCTGGGGGTCCTGCAGGATGCAGTGTTGGTGGCACAGCTTAGGAGGCTTTCCTCACTGATCTGGGGGGACAGGGAGGCCAGCTGGCAGTGCCTGTGTAACTCCAGAGTCCCTGATTATGTGCAAACTTGTGGAAAATGTCCTGCCTTAATAAGAGTGCTAATGTCATGGGGACAGACAAACTCCTACAAGGATATATTTATATTCTGCTAGCCAAAGGTTACCTTAGAAACTACAAACTAAGGAGCAGACCAACACAATAAATTTCCTACAGGAGAAAATTTAACTGAAAACACAGAGATTTACCTCTGCATACAAGTACCTGACCATGAAGAACTTTTCACTGTGTGAACCCTATTTTATTTCATATTGCCTGGAGACAATAAATGTAATGAGATCAACTCCCTCAAATTCTATAGAAAAGACAAGGGAAATAAGATTTTTAAGGGTGGCAAGGGACTCCTTTGCCTTTTCATTCATTGGGTTTAATTGCTATTCTGACTGTGAGCCATCAAAGGAACCCATGCCATGGACTGAAGCCATACAGCTCCCCTGTGGGTCCTTTGTTCTTCATTTGATGGTATAAGCAAAGTCCTCTGTCCAAGTCCTGTGGCTGGTCCATCTGTCTGCATGCTGCTGGTGTTGTTGCTGCATGTCTTACTTGTCTCAAGTGGTTTCCAGATTGTAATTTTATGCAAATTACTTTCCTGACAAAATAATTTCAGATCTGGAAGCTGCATTGCACTGCACCTCTTGTGAGTGGATGTGAACCAACATACAAAATGAGCTCTTAGAAAGCTGTTTCTTGGTGTTATTTTGCTTTGCTGAGGATAACAGAGGAGCAAATGCTTTGCATCTGCTCTGCACCTGAAGTGACTGGAATAGCTCCTCAGGCCTCTGTGTCTCTACTTCCCACCTATTTTCAATAAGTGTGATTCTGGCTGGGCTGTATCCATTAATATCTTACTGATGGAGCCTGGGTTGAAGAGCAAAGCATCAAGAGAACCTGATCCTCTGAAGGCCACACTAGACAGCAGCTCCTACTGTGACCAGCTCACCCTGCCTGTGTCTGAACAGGAGCTCCCTGAGCTGACCTCTGGTGGCTCCCTGAGCTCCTTCCACCAGGATGGCTCCATGTCAAAGGGCACCTTGCATCCCTGCAGACCATCTACCCTACTCAGTCCCTTAAACAATGAAAAGGAAAGGACAGATAAGGAAAGGGAGCAGTTGATGAGATTCATGAGAAACAGCCAAGGTGGTGTTTCCACATGTCATGGTCATGCAGATGTGGGTGTCACCTGCTGAGGGGACACCTGACCACAGGGATCCATCTCCTGGAGGGGTTCTTCTAATGGACAGCTCAGCCAGCCATGACTGCAGTGCCTGTGTGACCCTGAAAACAGGGACCTGGGGTGGATCCTCAGATCTCAGCCAGGTCACACAAGCTGAATTTCTTCTCAAGTCACTGATTTCTGAGCCTGCATTATTTTCCCTTATTTATCTTTAAACAGAGACTAGATCCATCAGGAGACCACACGCTTATTAAGTTTAATTTCTTTTCTCCAGAGAGGCCTGGAGCTGCCATGGGAGCAGTGTGATGACCATAAGCAGCCTGAAACATGCCAATGTCACCCAAGGGATCAGAGAATCATAAAGGCTGGAAAAGATCTCTAAGATCACTGAGTCCAACTAGATGGGTGTGAGGAAGTGGAGTAAGTTTCATTACACTGTTATGTGACAGAGGAGGTTCTAGGAGTTAATGAAAATACTGGAGGAAAAAGAAGTGTGCACAGAAACACTTTGATTTGATTACAATAAAAAATTTATTTTGATTCATATCATATGAAAAAATAAATAAATAAAATGTCAACAAATGATTGTGTGAGACTCCCACCATTAGAGAAAAAAAATCATAATTGATTGTGTAGTCAGAGAAAAGTACAAAGAAAACCTGGACATGGGAGGAAAAAAGTGCTCAAGAGATTTGGCTTTGGTAAAAAACGTAACACATACTCGAGTGCTTCAGAGATTTTGCAGTGGTGGCAAATACAGTCCAAGATTTTGAAGCCTTGACATGTTGTTAAATGTTTTCCTTGGTTGTTTTAAACCAAATAAACCCAAAAAGCTTCTAACAGGAAAACAGTCTGCAACAATGCCAGTAGGAATTAATTCTTCCCTCAGCATCATCTGTTGGTATCTCCTGATTCCGAAGGCAATTGAAAGAGCAGCAAAATGGTGGAGAAACTGAGACAAGACTCAAACACAACAGTCAGCTGCCTAAAGGACTCTGGAAAAAGTTCCCCTGGAATAGAAACATGATGGCACAGACTGTTCCTCATCCTACACCTGGAGAGATCCACTCTCTGCTCTCCCTACATCTGAAAAATGGACATCAGTGGTACACAGTAACTGCTTGCTGTTGGCCACAAGATTAAATGGGAATTGCAGCTTGTTCCATGATGAAGACACTAAATCTACCTGCATGTATGAGCCATGAGGTTTTATATATGTGCTGTCAGAGGCAGAATGTTCAGGGGGAAATGGAAATTTTATTAGAACAGCAAAAGGAAACTTTCAAACAACACAGGCTAGAATATAGCTGTCTTCTTTTTCCATTGTTTTTTATTCCAAATTGAGCCCTGTGATAAAAACAAAACAAAACAAAACACAACAAAACATCAAGGGGATTTAACCACCATGAGTTTTCTTCCAAGTTTTTCTAAAAATGACTGAAAGAGCAGTCAACGTTTCTGAATTACTAATATTTGTCCATGAGGAAAAAAAGAAAAGTACTTGAAGCTCCAAAATCCAGCCACACTGTGAAGCTGTGACTGGCATTTTACATGTAGTCTTTTACCTCTAAACTTGCTTTGTTTGTATTACTGCAGCATCTCACAAGAGCCATATTGATTAACAGCAATTTAAACAAGCTGGAATCCTTAAAGCAAACAAACATGGTTCAGGCAGTAATGCTTCATTCTTTCACAAAGGACTTGTAGAAGACAGTGAGCCCCTCAAATCTGCTGTGCCTGTGACATGCAGGTCAGTTCATGCTGGGAAATGGCTTCTTGACATGAGGATTGTCAACAGGTCTCATCATGAGGATTTGGGGATTTGGAAATCCTGCCCTTTCCATATTGCTGCAATGAAGGGTCACACGAGCTGAGGGAGCTCAACTCCCACACAGACATTTGGCATTCTTGGCTTTTTATGAGCCACAAGTCCAGTAATGCTCAGATGGGTAAAGCAATTCACATTGGTGAAAGGTGCTCTGGCCCAAAATTCCAGTGTCCATGACCCTGTGCCCATGACCCTGTGCCCATGACCCTGTGCCCAGGACCCTGTGCCCAGGACCCTGTGCCATGTGCTGCTGCCTTGGAGGGCACCTCACTGGTACCAGCTGGTGCAGAAAGACAAGGGGATAAATCTTGGATGAAGCTCATCACTGTTGAAGGGCTTTCACTGGCTCAGAAACTCATCTGCTTGGACATTCTGCCACAACTGGTGCATAGAAGAGAGGACTTTTAGATGATGATTTCTTTTGCCAGAAATTCCAACCAATGTGATACATTAAAAATTAAATATGCCATTTTTCCCAAGCCTGATCAAAAGTCCCTTGAAGTCTGTGGCAAGAATTCCTCTGGTTTCACCAAGGCTGAAAGTGGATCAATAATCCATGAGTCCTGTTTTCATCATATGGAGAAGAAAAGACCACAGTTTTCTATTCTTCACTGACTGAACTTGGATTTACACTTTATCTGTCCTTGAACCTTTAATGCATTGATTCCAGCAAAAATCTGTGAGTATAAAACCTCCATTGTTACTTTCCTACTCTCACTGCCTGGAGGTACTGACATCAATATACTCATTTCTCCAGAGATTTACATGATTTTGAAATCTGTCTGATGTTCTAAGATCAGCTTGGACAGATTGTGTCTTTGTAGCAGCAAAAAAAGATTACAGAGCAAAAGATTCTTAGTGTATAATTAGTTAATATTCCAAACCATGATTTTTTTTTCGATTTTGGATAGAGACCTTGTAAAGAGATACTGCATTTTTAAACTTGTAAAAAAATTAAGAAGAATTTTTTCCTTGGGACTTTTGAATATTTTCCCATAAAAAAAGGTAAAAGCTACCTTCAAAAATTGTCTTGTTTGTGTTTGTTCAAATACAATATAGGAGTTGATATTATTGGTTTTGACTACAAAAGCATATCAGACCGAAGCTAAACTTTGGTTAATTTTTCCTCCTTTTATAAAAATGTTGAATTTAGGGTTTGTCATCTAAAAAAAAATCACATTTGTTGCACAATTATAAAAGGCACATATAAATGACTTGAAGAAAGTCCACTTTTCAATTTTAAACTGATTAAATAAAAAAATTAAAAAAAACCCCCAAAACATTCCAGAGTATTTTCCACCAAAACACCCCCAAAACCCCAAAAATTACATATAACCAAATGAGACAAACAAGTGGCTAAAAAGGTCATTTTTTCTCCTGGAGTTTTTTTCTCCATCATTATGGCTGTGTAGGAAGCAATATTAAATAATACATGAGATGATTTGATTCATATTTTCTAGACACTATCAATGCAAAATGAGGCAATGGTTGAAATATTTACTCCTCCAGGCAACTTCATCATGTTTTTCCTTAATACAGCATGAAAACAGAAGTAATAAGAGAACAGAGAAAAGGTGGTTCAAAAAGAACATCAACAGCAGAAGTGAATTAATTTCTTTGAGGTAATCCTTACTATGATGTTCACAGCTGCCTTAGCAGATTTCAAGTCCCAGAAGTCATTTTCACTCTTCTTCAAGGATCTGCTGTCTTGCTCGAGGAGAGAACAGACACACAGACAGCAGTTCCTGTGCTCAAGCTTCCTCTAATTGCAACAGGCAGATCTTTCATCAGTAATTCAAGAATTGAGCCGTAGAGCCTAAGCAGAGATTAATTTATTCCAGCTGATTGGCAGCTCCCAGCTATCCCAGGATGGGAAATCATGTGCAGCTTGGAAGCCTCGGCCTCACACTGCAGCGTGAGATGCTCCAAACCCACCAATGCAGATCCACACATTCAAACCTGGCTGGTGCCCAGATCACCTGCACTGAGCTTTGTTCTGCTGCATGCTGGAAGTTGCAGCTCCCACTTGTCCCTGTGGCCAGGGTCATCTGCCCTTGAAGAATTTTATTTTTTCAATGGAGGCAAGAGTCAAAGTTATATTGAACTCAAAATCCCCGTCATGGACGCCGGTCTTCCGGAAAGCCCCACCTGAAGCGTTGTTCTCCCAGTAATGGTGCCAGCGTCCTTTGCTGTCTGCTCCAAAGCCATACACATTCACCTAGGAGGGAAGGGAGAATGTTATGGATGGAAAGCAATTGCTTTTCATCTGAAATGCTGAAGAAACTCTTTATTCTCAGTGTATTTACAGGCAGCAGCACCTGAGGTGCTCAGGGGCATCCCGAGATCTTCTGCTGCATGACAGAACCACAGAGAAAGAGCCCAAGGCCTACCCAGGGCATGTGACATCCTAAGCATGTGACTCAGAGGGAAAAGGAGAGTTCTATCCATTAATTCTTGTTTAGCAATAAGAAAATGCACTCCTATCTTTAAAGAATGATTGATCTCAGGAGATCCGTGGCTTGGGATGAGAATCTCCTCTTCAGCTGATTTAAGCCACAAAAAGTGAAAAAAAATTGTTTGGTCCTGGTCTTCTAAATAATGACCCGTGGTGACTACACTTAGATGCTTGATTATATGATATTTGCCATTACTTCAGAGAAAGATGCATTTTATGTTTTTGCATGTGTACCCAGCTGCAGCCTCTCCCCTCCCAAAGGCTCGCTTGCTGATGGCTATGCCTGTCTCCTCTGATGGTAACAGTCCAAACATCACCACTTATTTATTTAAACTGAGAGTGGTGGTATGTCTGACTGGATTAGAATGGGTCATAGCCCCAAACCAGCTCCCTAAACCAACCACACCCAGGCCCATTCAAATATGAGCTATTTTTGAGTTGGTTTTGGTAATGTCAGAGCATTGTTCATTGCCTGCTCACCAGAAAACATCTCCAGCCAATCTGCTGTGACTATGATAGAGTTTCTTCCAGTATCTTTAGGAGTATTTCCATCACCTCTCCAAGCAAAACAGGCCTGGGGGACCAAAACTCTCAGCTGCAGATGTGTGTCCAGAACAGGGATTTTGCCAGCAAAGTGATTTTGATGCCCCATGCTGACAAGCCCATCCTTGTTGGATTTTGTAGAGCTGACCTGGCCTTACTCTAACTAGCTGAGTCTCCAGTCACCTTGGAGCACCTCACATCACTCAAACCAGGGAATTTCCCCAAAGGACTTACTATAACCTACAGTATAAACCCACAAGCCTGAATTTAAAAATAGGAGACAAAACATAATTCAAACTTTCACTACCAAGATGGGCACAGATACCATTCATGTTTAGATGTCTTTTGATACCAGCTGGAATCTCAGTTTATGTTTAATTATATTCTCCTGGAGTACACAGTAAACCTTATGATTTGCTGACATTAAAAAAATCCATCACTGGCACTGGAGCATGTCTGCATGCTTCTGAGGAGTCTGTACATGTCTGAAGAGATAAATAGTAGAGAAGGTGGAGAGGGGGGGAACAAAGGCTGAGTGAGTGGCCAGGGGTTGTTCCTGGCTCTTCAGTGTGAAATGTCCTGATTTTTATCCATATATCCACACACAGACAGACTTTACCTCATCACATACATGGAGAGCAAACATCAAAGACAGAAGGCCTGTGGAGGGGTATCTCCCATGATGCTCCAGCCAGTTTTCATAGATGTATTTCATAAAAACTGGATTATAAACCAGGATCTAGGCAAAATTGGTGAGAAAGTCTCATTAGTAAAATACCCTGGGGAAAAAACTATGGTAGCACATCATTCCTAAAGGACACTGGGGTAGGGGACCGGGTAATAAAGGAATAATAGTTATTCCTTGAAGGGAAATAAAAGGCAAAAATAAGTCCCATATTAAATGCATTCAGGAATATTCCCATGTGCAATTACATATCAAAAGGCCTTCCTTGGTCTTGATATCCCTCCTGCTTGCAGTGATGTAGATCCTGGAGATTCCTACTGAAATCAATGAATTTGAAACAGCACAAGTGAGATGAAAATTAGGCAATAGCCATTCAGCTCTCCTTGCAGCACCCTGCAAGTGAGCTCTGGGGAGCTGGAGTTGTGAACAAGGCAAACATGAGATGCCATGACACATTTCACAGAACCATGGATTAATTCAGGTTGGGAAAGACCTCTAAGATCATCAGCTCCCATCAGTTTGAGTGGGAATATAAGAACAACTGCCTGTTCTGCACAATGTGCCAGCCATGTCTTGGTATCTCTATAGGTACAGATCTAAGGAAACCAAGGACCTTAGGAAGACTGTCAGGTCATGCATGCCTCTTTTATCCTGTTTTTCAAATGTGCCATTTTTCTATGCTGTATGTTTTTTTCTTACAAGACATAAAATGCATTTGTTTATCCCACAAGGTCATCTGCCAGAGACAGAGCACTTAAGATAAGACCTGAGAGTGCAGTAAATCCAAGGACTGGGAGGAGCCCTTGGTTTGAACCCCTCCCCTGAGTGAGGCAAACAGAGACTTTTCCCTCCACGCTGTGTTTGTAATTCGAGTGACAGCATTTCAGTGGTATGTGGTTAGCTGCAAGGCTTTTCCTTTTACAGAGTCAGAGATTAATTGCTGATATTGCATCTGTGTGTAATCTCTTCTCACAGGCTGCTTTGCATTGCACAGTGTGGGAAGAAACACAGGCTTTTCCTCTCATGCTCAGGAAGCTGCTGCATCTCCCTGTACTCTGGGCTGCTGCCACTCAGCTGTGCTGTGAGTTTAACAACCTGCCCTGGTGCTTCTCACACAGGTCTTGCAGAGGTTATCATGTACCCCACAACAGGTCCGGGTGAGCTAAGGGATTATTTAGTGCACCCTAGAGGTCCATGGTTTGAAGCAAAGGAAAATAAACTGATACTAACTCAGGGTCTCACACGAAGGCTTTGGCAAAACCTGGCCTCTTGAATAAAAGGTGTGTGCCTTAATTTGTAATTTTAATGTTCTGGAACTAATGCCATACTTTAACAGTCCTTGATGGACTAGACACCTGTACTTCTTTGGAAAATCAGTCTCTCCAAAGGCTGCGAGAATGAGACCTTTGTTTCTCTGGAAGCCAGAGGTTCTTCCTGGTTATACTCTCAAACCATGCAGCTACAACAACAGAAGTGTTTGTGCAGTGGCTGAAGTTCCTCCATGGGAATTAACATCCTGCCCCATGGCCAATCCTGCCTCCAGCCTGTCCCTGTCTGAGCTCTCATGCAAACTGTGCTTGAGCATTGCCTGTGAGAGCTGTAACACACCTGGAGCAAACCTTGCTGGGCCTGGCTTGAGCTCAGCCTCCAAGGTTGTTTAATTGGGTACAGGTAATTACTGCAGCTGTGGGCTAAGAGCCTGGCACCAGGAAATTCTCCACTGATCTGGAAACACACAGCTTTATGTGTTCAGAGTTCAGTTAGCTTCTTATTACAAGGAACTGACCTGGGAGTCAGGAACACCCTTGGTGTTCAAATATTAAAATTATTCAAGAAAACCTCTGAAGTCTCTTCTCAGTATCATTACATACAAATGGCTGCAATGGGTAGGAACAGAGCACTTACTGTGGAGGACAATGCTGCACTTTTAATGTTCCTGAGCAGCACCAGAGGAAGTGATGCAACCTTCAGAACAGAGCTCATGCAATGGCATAGCCACAAAAGCAATTTCTTTCCAACCACAGTTATTTAGTGGTTGATCTATGGCCTAAATGGCACACAGGAGCCAAATCTTTAGCTTAACTGAGCCTTTTAAAGTGTCTGTATTTTGGCTGCAACTTTTTATCAATGTCAAGGGCTTGCTTGGATTCTTGCAGTCTCCCAAACAGGCAAAAGACCTACAAATAAATTAGCAGAACAAATCCACAAACCAGCACTGCTCACCTTTTCTTTTTTGACTTTGATTTTCCTTGGAACTGGAACATAAGTGCTGTTAAAGAAAAAAGAAAGACAGCACCATTATCAATAAAAGCCCAACTTACTAGTATTTTCATCTAATTCCAAAGAAAGAATATTCTTCACATACAGTGATAAATTCAAATTATTCTAAAGTATTAAATTCAAGAAGTTGTTGTAAAATGAGGCTGCAATTAAGTAACACAGCAGGAAAAAACCTGAGCTGTCACTGAAGCAATTTTATAGGAAACTATTACATTCTTAAATACTCAAGTTAGTTATTGACAGTAGGACACGAAGATTTAGCTGAGAATATACTGTACAGTCAATATTATGTGGAGCTTGAGACTTCTGATTCTTGGATCGTTACTGTTGCACTCTTTGCTCTTTGATGATGGGAAAGACTTTCCATTTAATTTCATGGCAGAAAAGCCTTCTCCCACCAGGGGGAGACTTTTCCTCTCCTAACACTCGGAGCTACCACATGATTTTCAGAGCCGGTGGCCGCAGAGTTCACCAGTTCTGTGGTTATATGGAACTCGGGCATTCCCAGTACACAGCCCCTCTCAGAGAGCTCTTTCCCTCCTCCCCAGGGTCATGCTGAAGGCTTCCTGCAGTTTCCAGCATGAAACTTCCAAGTTACACCTTATGACTGGGTTAAAATCATGAGTCATGTCTTCAAAATGAAAAAAACTTTTATTCCCCGTATCTCATGCACAGTGTGTGCTGGCATTGCATTTCTTTCAGCTCATCATGAGTGCTGTAAGAAAAAAGTCATCCTGAGTTTGTTTCAAGTGAAAAAAATTTGGGTGAGCTGGCCTTGTAATTGGAGTATATCCCAAAATATATCCTGCACACTTTTTAGATGGGTTGTGGTAAAGCATCAAATTACCTTCCATTAGTTCAGTCTCAATGTTTTCACTTGGGTTTTGGTGACAAGGTTCCTGTCATCAAGGTTTTATTTTCTTTGAACCATGGAACATCATCACTTAGTCTGAATCTGCCCAAACCAGTGGTGACCTGGCAATGTTCTTCTGTGTTCTGGGCTGGAGGCAATGAAAGAGGTGATGGTGGTTCCAATGCTCCTAGGAGGTGATGCTGGTGGGAAAGGGACACTCATGCAGACTTCTCAAATATGTCCTTGCAGCTGCAGCCCATGCCTGACCTTGATCAGCAAATCAGTAAACACAGTCTTGGTGATCCCATGCACTTTTGTGCTCAGGAAGACAAAAAGGGCTTCTTTGCTGGTAGAATCTCCTTGGTATCATATAAATAAACAGTTAATCTTTTCTAAAAAGGTGATGTGGAAGAAACAAGAGGGCTGAGTTTCATGGATAGATACAGTAGAAGACCAAAGAGATGAATATGCAGTGTCATGACAGTACTTGTGGACATCTCTGGTCTAACCAGGAGACTGCTGGAACTTTTATCAGATGATATATCAGTCATTTTAACCAACATCTACTTCATTGTTTCAGAAGAAATACCCAAGTTCTGCTGTCATGTGACTGCAGAATTTCATAAAATGACACAGAAAATATTGGTACACTGGTTAAGACCTCTGCTCTGATGCTTATGTAAAACCTGGGCTGCAGGGCAGCCAGGGAATGAGTGACCCAGGAGGGACCAAACAGGAGTGGGACAGTGACACCTGTGATGGAGGTGGCTGCAGGCAGTGGAACATCAGCTGGGAAACATCTTCCATGAAACACTTTGCAGGTCTCCCGTGGAATCTGTCATTGTCCCTGTACAAAACATTCATTTCATTGTACAAAACATTTACTGAACCCTTGACCCAAGATGTGTAACATTTTAGGGAATACAGTAACTGTCTTTGCTAAACAAAGTGGAGTTTTTTCACCATACAGATTCCTAGAAGATTTACAAGTGAAGGCAACCAGGGTAAATATATGGCTCCTGAGGGCCTGAAAGTTTCCTACCCCAGAAAAGGCATTTCTTAGTCTTTTCTGGAACAATGCTTAGTCTTAGAAAGATGTTTTTAGATGGAAACACATCAGTCAAATGGGACTGAGAGTGTCTGAGAGAATCATTCAGCTGTCAATTGAAGCTAATATTAAGGCAATCTAAAGTTTGGCTTTTGTTTTGAATCATAAAAAAATGCATGGATTATGGTAATACTAAGAGAAGAATATATTTAACTCACAGGTTTTGAGTTTGCAGAAATTCTTTCAAACAGAAAATTAAAGACTGTGTAAAAGTCTAACCAATACAGGATGCTTATCTTTTTTAGCTATGAGTGCACTTGGGTTCTTGTTAGCCTAAACTCAGCTGACACTGTGCAGCCTGTGCACGTGGAACAATGCCCAAGCAGACCAGGGTAAGGAGATAAGTACTTCCTCCTTTCTAAAATACTGACTTTCAAACGTGTTTTATTTTTATTTCATGCTTTCTTCCCTTTAAAAATGTGCACTCAACAATTTCCTTATACCCATTATCTGACACTGTGTGTTTAATGCATGCTTGTAGGTTAATTCTACAAGGCTACAATTATGCTATGTACATTGCTATGATTTGTATGCTTATGATTTTCTGCTTTTATTATTCCAGCTTATTAATTATGCAACTTCTCTGTTCTGAGTATGGCAAACATCTTAAAACAGTGGTATTTCTTTCATGTGGTAAATAATTGCACACTAATTTATACCAGATGCTTACCAAGCCCATGTATACAATCTAATTATAAATATATAATATATCCTGTAATTTATTAAGCAAAGGTGTTTTCCCTTTCATGTGCTGTGACTGCATTGTGGTCAGTTACATCTCCCTAATAGGCTAAGGGCTCACTTGAAATCAGTGCAGGGCTCAGAGCTCAGAAGCACCAAGAGCTTTCTCCTGGAGCAGGGACAGGCAGTGGATCTGCCTGAAAAACATGTGCCCATGTAAATTATAGAACAATAGAATAATTTAGGTTGGAAAAACCTCTAAGATCATTGAATCCAAAAGTAAACCCACCAGTGCCAAGTCATCATTAAACAATGTCCCTAAGAGCCACACCTATACGTGTTTTAAATCCTTTCAGGGATGGTGACACCACCACTCACATGCTCCAGTGCTGGACAATTCTTCTGGTGAAGAAATTGGTTTTGATATTCAATCTAAACCTCCCCTGGTGAAACTTGAGGCATTTCCTCTTTTCTGTCTCTTGTTATTTGAGAGAAGAAACCAACCCCAACCTGGATACAGCTCATGTCAGGGAGCTGTAGAGAATGGTAAGGACCCCCCTGAGCATCCTTTTGTCCAGGCTGAGCACCCCCAGCTCCCTCAGCTGCTCATCAGACTTGTCCTGCAGACCCTTCCCCAGTTCCATGACCCTTCCCTGGACAGGTTTCAGCACCCCAATGACTTGTACTGAGTGGTACACTTTTCTAAGTGTACTGATTTTTCTAAGTTATGAGTGTGTCTTGAAAGTGGATTTTCAAGCCAGTTTGTGATTGTATGTATTAAATGCTGGTGACAAAAAAGGTAAAAGGAAGCTAACACAGATTTTTTTCAATTTAAGGGAATCTTAATAATAAATGAAAAGAATCTAAAAGGTATCTACAAAGAGAAAAGGAAATGAAGAGAAGAAATAAATCTTCATTTGTTTTTCCATCAAAGAGCCTTAAAATTGTGAAGTGAGTCTTATGCCCAGTCAGCATGCCCAAGACACACTTTTCCAAGTTTAAATCTTCTGAGACTTTGAAACTGGGAAAAAAGTTAAATGTCTTGAACTATTTCCCTCTGGAGTAATGCAATCTGATCTGCTCTTGCTGCCTGTGTGTAGCAGAGTGTCACCAAGCAACCCCACAGGGCTGCAGTTTCACATCCAGCAGATAACCTCACACACAGCACAAATGTCACGTATTTCATTCTCTGGATTAGGAAAAGCCAGCTTAGAGGGAGGAAAAGAATCTGCTAGCAGGCTTCCAGAAGAAACATGCATTTTGATCACATTTCTAATTCTGGTGCTGCCATAAATCTAGCAGGAGACAACCTTTACTTCTGACAGCACTCAGGAAAGAACTGGGGAATAAATTCCAGTGTGCCACATTATTGCCAAGTAGAACTCTTGAATTTAAGGCTAAGACATGCAGGTGACACATAAAACATTGATTCCTCTGCACAGTTCTCAGTCACATTCCACCAGGAATGACAGACCAAATTCCTGACCAATGTACCCAGGGGAGCTCATCCTCTGGATGGGGCATTAAGTGCTGTGGTCTGCATCTGCTCTCCCTGCCTCAGGTGAGCAGCCTGCACAGCCCTCTCTGCCTCCTCATCCTCTTCTGCAAGTGTACTGACTCCCAGGGTGTTATTCTTGTGCTGAGAATAACACAGGAACAGGCAGGAGGTAGTATTGTAGAAAGAGCAAAGAAGGCTTTATTCAAGAAACCACGCAGTTTTTATAGTGATATATAGATTTTATTTGATTGGCTAACTAACAAAAACATCTTCACACTGTCTTTAAGAAGAACAGAAAGACGAAGTAGAAAAACACCATTTGCAGATTGTTTATCCTTATCAAGTTATTAGATCTTTACAACTCTCTAAAAATTCTCACAAGCCGCTGTGAGAAACGCTTGCTGTTTCTCTCTCTCTGTCCCATGACACCAAGGAACCAGAGAGGAGGAAGCATGAGCAGAAAAGCCCAAAATGAGGCACAGGACCCCAAAACCCACAAGCCTTCTGACCAAACAGGTCACCTCCACCTGCAAAAACTCCCCTCTTCATTTCTCTGAGACCACTGGGGATGTAAGGGACTGGATCTCGATCCTTGCCCCAACAATCATAACATTAAGCTTTTCCTAGAAATCAAGTGTTTAAGGCTGAACTCTGAATTGAGAGGATCTGTAAAGTATCCCTAGGCCTTACCAGAAGCAGGGATTTGGCCCACATAGGCTACCATCTCCTACAGCAGCATGAAACATGGAGCTCCCACCCCCTGTGCCTGCCCTTACTCACAAGTTGATGGTGCCAGTGGTGAGAGCGGTGACGACCCAGCGCAGATCCAGGGTTTTGAAGGGGATCAGGATCATGCTCACATTTGCTGCCAGCTCTCTGTAGCTCTCAGGATAAACAAAGTGGTGAGTGGTCTTGCTCCCAACATCTGATTCGTAGCCAGCAGTGGGGGCACGGTTCATTCTGCAGCCCGAAAATAAGAATTGAGACAGAAAAGGAATGAGGTAAGTACAGAAATGTGAGTTTTCACCAAGTCATTTGCTTGAGGTCAGGAATATGCTCCCATGGCTAAGGGGTGTCCTATATGCAGGGTCTTCAGACAGCCCTGAGAGGTGTAGGGGTCCTCAGGCAAGCTGGAATGATCATAACCCATGTGACTGAACAGTAAATGAAAGCTCAGCTTTAGTGTGGAATTCCTTGGACTGAACAGGAGTGTACCAAGTGGATTTCTGAGCACATCCCTGTGTTCCCTTTACAGTCATCAAGAGTGGTGAGTACATGAGGACACATCTCACTTCGTCCTAAAGCTGCATCCTCCAGCTGGTGAGAAAAACATTGCCCTGAAGTACATCAGCTTGACTTCTTGCAGTTCCATTTCCCCCCTATCCATCCAGGTGTATTTGTATGTCTTAGGGTCAAGGTAATAAACTGTATGAGAAGCAGCAAATATTCCTTATGGTTCTCCCACAAAAAGGCACAAAAGTCAGTGCCAAATAGAGACAAAGACAGTGACAGATACAGGACCTGCTGCTGACCCTTCATTTACTCAAACCTTACTTTTACTTTGTAGTAGGTACTCCAAATCCAACAGATACTCAGGGTCACTCTGCACACACATGGGGTGCTTTGGGTAACTCAGTGCATGGAAATCTGCCCAGGGCCTCCAGGGCTCAGTTAAGATGTTTTGGCCAAACAGGGCTGCCCTACCTTACGTTGGATTAATCAGAGATTCCCAGAATCTGGGGATATTCTGAGTTGGAAGGGATCCACAAGGATCATGGAGTCCATCTCTTAAATGAGTGGCCCATACAGGGAACAGAGAGGGGATTTCTGAACTCAGGACTGCAGAAATGCCAATATGCCTGCATTCACTTCTGAAAGCCAGTCTGGGAACACATCAACAATTCTCTCCCTGATGCTTTAGCTCCTCAGTAGCAGAGATTTGCATATTTCTGTGGTGCAGCACAGTGCACATTAGAGATCCCTGAAGCAACTTGTACGACTCCATGGTGCTGTGCAAAACCATGGAGAAACCCCTCAGCTGTCTCTGAGCAAAATGTTTTTTTTTTTTCCTGCAAAAACATTATCTCAGCTCCTGGCAGAAGCACAGGGAGGACAAGGAAGGATGTAGCTGACGAGGTAATGAGGAGCATCATACATTGCCAGACAACATGCTGCCCTGGTTAATGATAACAGGAGAGGAAAAATCTGTTTATCAAGTCTATGCCAGGCTGTGTTATTGCAGCTCTCCCCCAGGTGAATTACTTAAGTTTCTTCTAACTCCCTTCAAGGGAATTATTAGTGTAGTTAGAATATCCTGCCAGCTCGTGGATTTGTTACCGAGTTCCCTTTTACTGCCTTCCCTGCCAGAGACCCACACCCTGTGTAGAAACACTGGAAAAGCACAGGACTTTCTGTGTCTTGCCTTGAGATTAGTCAGTCAAAGGTATCAAATATGATCTTTCTTTCCATCAAGACAAAACCAAGGGTGACATGCTGGTTATCTTACAGTCTGTCCTTGGGTCCATGCACCTTTCCTGCCACCATGGTGGGGCTGTTAGCGCCATACGGCAGAAGGCAGAGCTCACACCCAGGCTCAGCAGGAAGGACCAAGCAGGAACTTCCTTCTGTTAGAAAGTAAATAAGTATACAAATAAAAGTGGGCTGTCTCGAAGGAAATGTGCCTCTTCAGATTCCTTGGCTCTCTCCTGCACTTGGCTGTATTGCCAGAACATGTGGAAGTGACTTTCAGGTCACCAGAGATTTTGTGTTTGATACATATAGGGGTCACCTTCTCTTCACAAATTCCCACAGTGAGTCCTAAAACCTTGTGCAATCCTTTCAGATCTGGTTTAAGATCGCTGAAATATAAATCTGAGAGTGCAAGGTTCACTAAGTCACCCTGCCCTTGCCAGGGATGGCTGGGTATGGGATGGGCAAGGCCTTGGAGCAGAAACATGCACCTGGGTGTGTTACTCTTTAGTTATTACTACCAACTTTTGCATCCAGCAAGGTCTTTTCTGCACAAGTCTGGAAATGTAAGACAGGCAATACAAGAAAGTCCACACAGGAATGGGGCTGTCTCCGTATGGAAGGACACAGAGTTAAGCATAAATGAACCATAGCTTCCCACATTTGCAGCTGTCCCACATTTACAACCTGTAGGAATAATGTAGAGGGTTCTCCCTTTCCCTTCATGGATCTGAAAGCCAGGTGGGTGCCTCTGCCTTTGGGGAGGTACTTTTGGCAGGGAGCAAGACATGCAACTGAAGGAAGCAATTCCTGAAGTTTGTGAAGATGAAGGTGTCACCTGAAGAATCTGCCATGCTCAAACCACATCAGAAGCCAAGGTGGCTTAACAGTTCAAACAGTGTTGACCTTTTGTTGATTTGTTCTTGACTTCAGTGCACAGCTTCCTATGAAGGCTTTTGTTGCCTTTGAGAGAATAATCCCACATGTGGCATTTCAAGAACAATCCCTCCCTTCCTGCCCTTTACTGCTCTCCAAATTGTTCTGTGCTGGCAGCTGTGGTGTGAAAGAAAAAAATCATCCCGAGTTTGTTTCAAGTGAAACAATTCACTTGAGCTGGCCTTGTAATTGGAGTATATCCCAATTGCAGATGACACATTGGAGATGAACTTAGTCCAGATATTTTGGCTGCCCTCTGGCTGATAAGCTCTGCTTACCTAGCTCCTGTTTGCCTTTCAGTAAAACAAAGTAGCCAACCTTGCTGCCTCAAAAGGGAGAAACAATGCCATCCTTTACAAATTACCTGTAGCCAAATAGGTGACTCCTGTCCACTGAAAAGTGTCTTTGGCTTCTCCACCCTGCCACTGCTTAAGAATGAACTAGTGCAAGAAAGTCAAATCTAATACAGTCAGCTAAATGTCTAAAAGATCACTTGTGAGCACTGGCTGCAGAAATAACTCTTACTCATAAGTGCAAATCTTTTTTTCTCCTATATTTTTTAACACAGGCAATTATGGACTGTGCAGAACAAGCTACAGCATCAATACCTACTTAATGTTTTTTTGTCCAAGCTAAAACACAAGCTAGTATCTCCAACACACACAGCTGATGGTCCTGAAACTTAGACTTAAGTAGCAGGTTTCACAAGGCAGACCCTGAAACCTTGTTTACTCACTTGTCCCCCCTATTACCAGTGAATTTTAGCCAGCAAAGGCAGCTGAAGCTGAGTGTTTCCCCTCACCTGAGCACGAAGTCGTGGGAGTCGATGTCGCGGCCGTACTGGGACTGCCGCAGGTTGCCTGAGTTGCCCACGACGGCGCAGCGCCGGCAGGAGTCGGAGCTGCGCTCCTGCAGAGGGTCCCCGTCCCCAGGGATCGTCCCAAACAGCTCTGTCAGAGTGGCATTCAAGCTCTTTGGAGCTTTCTCTCCCTGCAGCTTCTGTTAGGGAGAAAAAGCACTCCAGGTTACCAACACAGGCAGCTTTTCTGTGAGCTAGAGATGGCTTGAACGTCTCCTCAAAGAGCAATCCTGCAGCTACCCACAGACACTGTCTTCTTCAGTACAAGGCTTCATGTTGGGAGCCAAAGTGTGAAAAAAAACAAGTGGAAAACTCCTAAACTTTTTAAACTTGGCTTCCTTT
Source organism: Setophaga petechia (assembly GCA_024362935.1). Classification (NCBI taxonomy): domain Eukaryota; kingdom Metazoa; phylum Chordata; class Aves; order Passeriformes; family Parulidae; genus Setophaga; species Setophaga petechia. The sequence continues at coordinate 17,902,444 of JANCRA010000011.1, forward strand.
TTCTCCTCCTCCTCCTCCTCCTCAGCAGATTCCCACACTTCCTCTATCTAGTCATGACAGAACAGATCAGGTACTTTCCCCAAGGCTGGCCTTAGCAGAATAAATGTTCCTTTGGTGTTCTATAAGCCTAAACCCACTCTGGGTCAGGTATTTCCTGTTAGGATATGTGTAAGATTTCTTTTATTTATTTATGTGCAAGATTTCTTTTAACTCTCCTATAAATGACAGAAAAGCCTCAGGGGAGCTGATGGAAGACAGAAGTGGCTGATATCCCTGCCACAAATTCTGGCATATGCCAGGAGTGGGAGAGGGAAATGGGAAGTGAACTGTGGAGGAACCAGCTGCTCATGCAATAAGAAACTCTAGTAGAGCTAGCCCTGAGGGCTGGAGATGTATAATCAGCTAAAAAAACCCTTCAGGATGAAGAAAACCACCCGGATTTGGTCATTGTGTCTGTTACCAGGGAGGGGAACTGCTCTGTAGCAGCTCTGTGGTGCATGGTGGAAACAATGGCTGCACTGGGAAAGCACGGGCAGGTGCAGGGCAGGTGATGGTCAGACACTCCCCTTGTGGGGCTCAGCTCTCTGAGATTTACTGAAGAGGCTGGCAGTGCTGGCATGCTCACACACAGCATTGCTCACCCTCTGGTGCCACTTGCTTCCAAGCTCACAAAAGGAGAACGGCCCCAGCACAAGGCCAAAAAGGCTCTGTCTTGCTCTGCCAGCCCAGGGCATGGAAACACAGGGAGGGAGAGAAGAGAAACACCTTTTCCCATGAATCCAGGAATGGCCTGGGCTAACCTGGCTTTAGTTCCCAATGTGTTTCCCTTGACAGCACCAGAAACTGTTAATTTGTCCTGCTCTCTCCCTCTCTCACTAACAGGTGCAGCACTGTAATTTTTGTTTAAATTCTGCACTTTTTGCAGGACTTTATTTGCACTGAAACAAACAACAGGTCTCTGGAGCTCAGAGCTAGAAGATAACTTTGAGAACTTGGAACAAAGAAGACAAAGAAATGCATACACAGACTTAACCTTCCCACTAATTCCTCCTAATCTATGTACATGTACATGGACTGCATAAGGTGATTAGGATGCAAAGTAATTAGGATGACCAGACAAGCACTGTAATTATGACTGTGTATGTCACCATTCAGTGCAAGGCTCAATTATATAAATAAAAAAGGTGATCTAAATTTGTGTGTGATCCAACAAACACATGGCCACATGTCTAAACTCTTTTGTGTTGTTTATGAATTGAATCTAATCTCATCTTACTTTGAATGAGAAAAACAGTGATAGAAAACTTGTAGTCTTCAAAATAATTTGAGACTTCATAGATGTCACAGAGTCTAGTACAGGTGTATAATGTAGAAAAATACAAACTTTTTTGAAAAAGGAACTTATTTTGAGTAATTTGAACAAGTATTTGCATATACCATATATTCTCTCTTTCTGTAAAGATGAGCTGAGTCTTAAGTGTCTTTAAGAAATGAAAAGGAAACCCACCAAAACCTTATTCTTGAACTGATTTTGCCTGAAAAATTTCAAGAACAGGAAGGCAATTTTCAGAAAATTCCAAGTACCTGAGTTCCCTTTTTAAGTTACATTTTCTTTTTGTCCAGATTGACGGCATCAGAAAGGGGAAAGACCTGGAGTAGTGATGCATTTTTGCGGCATTAAGATAGTAAGAAACATCTGGATAGGCACCTCCATTTACACAGCTCAGGCATCCATCATTCTTTTATGTTTCTGTCCAGAGTAACTCTACTGCACCCAAGCTGAAACATGGGAAGCAACACCAACCTGAAAGCAGGACACCATTGTCCTACAATCCCTCTGTTGTACCCAAATTCCATGGGAAAGACCATTACTAATGCTAGAAATTCTCTCAGTGACCTCAAATACAGTGATGACCTTATTGCAGTGCGTGCTGAACATCCATACAATCAGACATCTGTCCTTAACTCATTTCAAGTGCTCTGTTTCGATTTCCCAATGATTATCTTTTTGAAATACACGTTTCAGGCCTAATCTTCTATCAACACTGGTTACTCTTTGACGTTTCAGCAAAACAGAGAAGAGGAAGCAAAAAAGCTGATTAACTCCAAGGCATATTCAGCTTGTAAATGTTCAGACTTAACGTGCAGCCAGTTCCTTATTGCACAATGTTTGCTTGGCTTATTGAAAAAAGTCCATTTTAATAGCATTACAATTACAAACCGATTATAGTTTATTTTCCCACACCAAATTTTTGTCCTATTTTTTTTTTTAAGTATTGTTGTCTTTTCTTTTTTTTTTTCCTCCTCCTTATCAATCTCCCACCTGTCTGGCCTCTCCCATAAGGAAATCCACAAAATCACAGAGTGAAAGTCTGTCCATGCTGTGCAGGGGAGAGCCACAGCAGTGCCATGTGGCTCTGCTAGGACAACATTCTCCCTCCAGGTGCTGTAGATGTGTGACAGGGACATGAGTATGCATAAAGCTGCTACAGGTGGCCTTAACTACACTGAAATACTTGACCCCTGTGTCCTGAGTGAAGTGGCTGCTTTTCTCAGAAGTCTGTGCAAGTAATATGTGTGTCTAAAGAAACAGTTTAACTTTTTGTCCAAGATCATAAAGCATCTTTAACCCATCTTGTGTCCCATATAAAATATCACTCAACAGTCCAGCTTCCCTCCATAAGATATTTGTGTGTCACTTGAGAGTCAACTCTCCACCTTAGGTTGTTATAAACCATATTTGGGAGTTTAAATTGAGAATTTTCCTTAATCATTTCCCAGCCTTATAAACTCCCCATTTCACACACAGAAGTGAACTAGCCGGTTTTGCACCTTATTTTTAAAAAGCAAGAAGAGAAAAAAAAAGGCAAGAAAAACATCCTCAAAGTTCATGCACTCCCTTGCTTCACCCATGAACGGCCCTCCAAGGAAGATCCTGTTGTTTGCTCCTCATCACTGTGCACCCTCCCACTGAGGATGACAAGGGATTTGCTGCTTTTTAAACTTCTCAGGAGGTTTCACTGGGCTCTCAATACCAGCACACTGACAGCACCACCAAGCAGCAATACCCAAAATTTGGTCAAGGGGTTGCAAAGGGAGAGTGTGAATTCAGCCAAGGCTGCTCAGAGCTAATGGCTTCGAGTGGTGAGGACACAGCTACAGCCATGGATCACAGAGTGGTTTGGGTTGGAAGAGGTTTAAAGATAAACTAATTTCAATGCCCCTACCATGGGCAGGGACAGGTCCCACCAGATCAGGCTGCTCCAAGCCCCATCCAACCTGGCCTTGAAAACCACCAGGGATGGGGCATCCACTTCTTTGGGCAACCTGTTCCAGTGCCTCACCACCCTCAAAGGAAAGAATTTCTTCCTAATAACTAAACTTAAACCTGTCCTCTTCCAGGTTAAAGTCATTCCCCCTTGTCCTATCAGAACATGCCCTTGTGAAAAGTCCTTGTCCAGCTCTCCTGTAGCCCCTTTAGATACTGAAAGCTGGCAATGAAGTTGCCCCAGAGGCTTTTCTTCTTCAGGTTCAACAAACCCATTCCTCTCAGTCTGTCTTTACAAGAAAGGTGTTCCAGGTATCTTCCTGGCCTCCTCTGGACTTGCTCCATCCACGTCCTTCTTGTCTTGGGGCCTTCAAAGGAGTCAGGAGAACCTCCAAGGAAAGGTCTGCTGGTGTGCATCCAGCACCCACAGCCAAGTCTGGCAGTGTATTAACCACAACTTCAGAACTCCAAATTAGCAGGTGGAATAGATGAGCCTGGAATCATGAGTGTGATGTAGATGCAGACAGATCATGGTTCAAGGCAGAACCCTTGTGGTGGACAGACAGACACAGCTGTGGCAGCAGCCAGCACTTGTGAGGCAGCCCTGCCAAAGCACAGCCAGGCAGCCTGGGGCAAGCTGGGGTAGCAATACTGGGCTTTGTGGCTTTTCTAATTTTTTAAACTGTTTTTCAAAGATAAAGAGCAAATGAGAATGAGAATCTCTTTTGCCCAGGTACTAATTGCCACACTGCTGCAGTTTGGAGGCATTAACACTCATGCAACACTTTCCAGCTACAAGATTAATCCTAGCAAGAGTCTGGTGGGGCAAATCCAGGTAATCTCTGTTCTAAAGACTCAAGGAGAGCCTAAAAGGAAATCATCAATTTTAAAGATGCCTCTTTGGTCTGGAAAATATGGCTTTATTCTTGTTATATTTGTTGTCCTTCAATTACTATTTATCTAAGAGTTGAAGGGGAAGAATAGAGGAACTGTCAAGAGTTGGGCTTTGTTTATTGATCTGTGTAGTCAAAAAATTTACATTCTCAAATATAAATATATACAAGCATATATTCTGCAAATATCACACAATGATACGCTGAGTACATTGTACAATTTCTGACTTCCATGGTTGGTATGGGTCACCTCTACACTACTCTGACCCTTCTGCTGAGAGAGAATTGTGAGCTTGGACCACCTCCACATCCATCTGTCCTCACCACAGGAGGAGCAGCTCCAGCCCAGCCGGACTTATGTGGGGGCTGCCACTGAGGGTGAGAGGTTGCTCAGGTTCAGGTTCTTCCCATATGTCCAAAGCTGGTCTAAATGTCACAACCAAGCAGCTCAACTGCCGGTGGGACTGGTGGGGCTGGGTGGGACTGGGACCAGAGCCTAGTAGAGCCTGGCCTGGATTTGGGATTTGGTACCCCCTTCTGCAGTGAGCTGGTAGCTACATGCTACCTTCAAAGTGCTGAGCCCTCTGTATTGCTTTCCAAGTGTCACAGACAGCATCCCAATTTCAAAGGAAACTTCTGGCGATCAAAGTATTTGGACACATTTTCCTCAGAGAACATTCAAAATGCATGACTCAGGTGCCAAGCAGCTCTGCTGCTGCCTTAAAAATCAGTGCAGCTGCCCCAGCTTCCCCAGCACGTGTTGGGTGGGGATGTGCCTTTGTTCATCAGCTGAAAGCAAATTTTTAAGCCATATGTTACATTTTTTCCACAAATATAATGAGTTTAAACTAATATTTTCTTTTTGATAAACTAATAACATGGGCCCAATCTCTGAGCTTTCTTCCAAAGAAAATGCAAAACCCTGAAACATTGTAAGACTCGAGATAAAAGTTCTTATAACATGATAGTTTATGAACAATGTGCTACAGAAAAGATTGCCAGGAAACTCTGAGACTAAATTCACTTTTCACAACTTCAATCCATCAACCTCAGCATTTGGGCTTAGAACAGCAGGTTCTGATCTCCTGTTTTTTATACTTTCTGACCACCAAGAACAATGTATCCAGCCCTTAGAACAAAACAAGAAAACTATAAAAAAATGCTGTGCTTTGTCACAGCATGTAATTCTTGCCATGTTTCCTTATATATGGGTAAGGAGATTTAGTGAGAACATTTAGTGAAATTTAATGAGACATTTAGCGGGAACATCCACAGCATTTGTGTCATGGTAAAACAATGGAAAGCTTGCAGGTGAACCAGCTCAGGGAGGTGGGAAAGAAAACATAAACAGAAAGGAATGTATCACGTAACACCAGGTGCCACCTTGCAAAAACACTCTCACAGTCCCTGAGCATCAGATGAGAGAAGGCAGAGGAGAGAGAGAGGGAGGAGGCGGGAGACAGGAAGGGTGAGAGGGAGAAAAGGGAGGGAGGGAGGAATTTCTAACAAAATGTTCATAGCCTGAAGTGTTATTAACGCCCAGATCCTCCCTGAGAGAAGGGGATTCCAATCCAACTTTAGGTCACAAAAAGTACAGAGCAGCTGCAGGGGTGTACGTGGGAGAATCTGGGCCCTTATTTGCTACCTGATAATGAAGGGACAGTTTATCAGCTGTGTGTATTTAAGCAAATGAGAAGCAGGGAGCAATCCTGACAACATCCCCCTTGTTTCTGTGAACAAAGGAAAGCCAGGTACATTTTCAGGGGTTTCTCTGGAGCAGCCCTGCCCCGTGCAGCAAGATGAGCCACTGCAGGGATGGGGGCACCGACCTTCTCCACCCTGCTCCTTCCCCCCTGCACAGGGGGCAGCACCAAATCCAGTATAAACAAACACTTTTATTCAGAGCAAGCAGGAATATTTCCTTCTTCCTACCAGGCTGAAAGTGTTCAAACTATATATTCTCCAAATAAACCATGAAGCAGGCTGGCAGCCATGGGAAGAGCTGTAAGCAAGGGAAACCACCCCATTCTTTGATCCCAAATGTCCCTTTGTCTCCAATACTGGTCATTAACATCTGAAATCCTCCTCACTGTCCTAGTCCTGGAGGGATCCTTATGCTGCAGGACTATTGGGATGAGCAGCATTTATTCACATCTACAGTACAGGGTTAAGGGGGAGGGAGGGCAGAGTTTGGGGGACAGGCAAGGGCTGTGCCTGCTTTTAGGGCAGCACATCACACGGGTCTCCCCATGGGAGGGAAGTCCCAGCTGGGTAATAAAGAACTCCAGTGCATCTCAGAGCCCCAATTACAGCTGAAAAACAGCAACAAAAACACCCCACTGTCTGAAATCAGCTCCTGAGAGTGAACACAGTCATTCCCCTGCTGCCCCAAAAGGAAGTTGGAGCAATCTCAGGTTTTCTCATACCTCCTCTTTATGTACAAATATAGCAAAAAGTCACAAATTACTGAGCTGGCAGAGCACACAAGAGTGAAGCATGGCCATGAGCAATGTTTTCTTAAAGACTGGCCAAAATCTCTGAATTGCTTTGAAGATGAGCCTAAAAATGAACAGCAAAGAGGGAGTTGCCCTCAGGATGCACCTGGGAATTATTTACTGAAGAAATGACACTCTCTTGGAAAAGCTTACCCAAAGCAACATGTACATAAGGAATCAGTTGCAATGAGGAGGTGAGGCCACATCATGCCTGGGGTTTACCCAAAACCATCTTTCAGAGGAGTCAGGGCACTTTCTTCATCTACTATGCATTAGGGCAAAGACTTTCAGTGATTAAAAACTTCCAATACACAATGTAGTTATGGGGGACATCAGAATATTTCACACATCCAGGTTGAAGACTGAAAAAGTCTAGGAATCTTAGAAGATTTATTTTTACCATCTGAAAAAAAATTGCTTTGATTTTGTATTCTGAAGTGGTGTATTCCCTTTGAACATGATCTGAATAATAAAAGAATGAAAACACTAAAAGATGGTTAGACAGCCCTGAAAATTAATGAATAGCTTTTGTTTGGGATGGGGAGGGGAGACTTTTGGCTGTTCCGAAAATCTGCTTTTTTCATTCTGCTGAAAAAGGGACAAACCTCTGAAAAATATGTTTTAGGCTGAGCTGAACTTTTAACACACTGGTGAGGCCACACCTGGAGTGCTGTGTCCAGTTCTGGGCCACTCCAAGAAGGACATTGAGGTGCTGGAGCAAGTCCAGGAAAGACAACAAACCTGGGGAAGGGTCTGGAGCACAAGTCCTTGAGGTGACTGAGGCTGAGGGAGCTGGGGTTGTTTAGCCTGGAGAAAAGGAGGCTCAGGAGTGACCTTGCTACTCTCTACAGCCACTTGAAAGGAGGTTGTGACTGGGGGGGCAGGGGGGGTCAGCCTCTCCTCCCAGGGAACAGGCAACAGGATGAGAGGACACAGTCTAAAACTATGGTTGGGAAGGTTTAAGTTGGACATTAGAAGGAATTTCCTCACAGAAGGGGTGATTAGACATTGGATGGGCTGCCCAGGGAGGTGGTAGAGTTACCATTCCTGGAGGTGTTTAAGGAAAGACTGGATATGGCACTTGGTACCCTGGTCTGGTTGACACGGGGGTGTTTGGTCACAGGTTGGACTCGATGATCTCAGATCTAACTGATTCTGTGAATTGAGGAAGCACTGCTTCTTTTTTTTCCCTGCTTCACTACAAGAGGGAGCATTACATATTCAGACTTCTGTACTGAGTCCCAAACTTTTTCTTCTTTTTATTTTTGTTTCCTAAAAGAGAATGCAGTCAAACCTCATGCTTAAATCAGTGAGTTCTGAGTGCAGAATGCAGAGTGGCTTTGCTCAAGTTGTCCATGAGTAACCTGATCCTCTCATTACTGAGCTCAATCTGGGCTATGTCCACTCCTTTGAAAACTGCCAGTTGTCACATCAGCCCAGCTGCCTGGTGAAACCTCAAGCCAGGGCAAGGACAAGGACGTGAGCTTGCCATCTTGCCTGCTCAGTGCCCCAGCAAAGTCCAGACAGTAAACATGGGGACCAGAAAGAAAAGTGTCTGGAAGTTGCAAGGAAAACCACAATCAATGGGAAATCAAAGTCATGGCTAAGGGACAGGTGAAAAGATACAGCACCTGGAGTAGTTTGGACCCATTGCAAAAAAGGAGGGCCTCCTCATAAAGCAATGATGTAATTTACACAACAATTAAAGAAGGCAGAGTTCAGTGGCATTTACTTTTCAGCAGTAAATGTAACAGCCAGTGGAGTGAGAAGTGATAAATCTGATACAACCTCATTCCCACAGCACCTGACATCCCCTCCAAAACCCAAATGTCCCCACTGCAATAGTGGGTGCCTGTTGGAGAGGCCCCCTCAGGATGCCAGGGAAGGCCTGGAAGCCCAGAATTCCACAACAAGGGTTGTGCTTGTTGCAGGACACCAAGTTGCAGGCTGTTGTGTGTTCAGAGAAAGGCACAGGGGACTGTTTTTCCAGAAGAGGGGGAAAACAAGCACAGTGAAACTGTGATTTCACTGGGGTTGTTGCAGCAGAACCTGCACTTTAGCACCTCAGCAGCACAGCTAGGAGTAAATCAAACAACAGATGTCTTGTTTCAAGAGAACATAAAAAGGGCTTTTGTTAAGCAAAACAACAGGATGCATCTTTTTCCCTTCTGTGCTTTATGAATAAGGCATCCACTCGCTTTCATGATGCTCGAATCAGGCTTCAAGGGGTAGCTGGACCACTCTGCTCAAGGAGACATCTGGGGCTGCTCCTTCCCAGTGACCCACAGCCATCCATGAGCTTTCTGGATCTATTTTACACCATCAGTCACAATAGGGAATGTTCTCATAGACATGGAATAAATAATTTCCCATTTAATCTTGCTAATTATTTACATATCTTATGGTAGGGAGAGCCCCTAGGGGAATCACCCATTTCACAATTAGTTTGATTATCCACCTTGATGAATGGCAAAAAGCCCATGTGAAGCAGAAACAGAGAGGTTACAAAGCCGGGTCTTTGGAAGAAAAGGGAGAAAATGACAGAGTTAACATTTGCAAATTCTGGATCTACCACCTAACTCTGTCAGGGACTTCTCTAGTCTGGGGCAAGTGAATGTGTAGTCCAAGCCCCTCTGAGCTGAACACCAGCACAAACACCCACTCCCTCCAATTCCACCTTGTCAGCTGAGACAGCAAATGCCCTGGGCAGAAAACATCCCTTTCTTGTGCCTGGCACCCCTGGAAGCCTGACAGCCCCACTGCTGCCCAAAGCCTGGGCTGTACCCACACCCCCCACTTACCAGCCACCACCTGTAGCTGTCTTCTGGGATCAAGGCATTGTGTGAGGTCAGGAAAGGTTGCATAGTTGAGTTAAATCTCTGGTCGAACCAGAGGGAACGTCCCAGCTCTGAAATGCACGTGTGGCAGCTGCAGGGTCTCCTGGGGTACTTGAAGAGTTTCTGGACGTGCTCTGAGAACTGCACCACGAGATGTCGGGGGTCCCAGGTGGTGGAGGTCACCTGGTGAGCATAGTTCAGCAGGAAGGACGTCACTGTGATCAGCAGGAAGGCGAAGGTGAACACTTTCATATTCTTCCTCCTCAACAAAACCATCTTTGCCCCTGGGGTTCCACCCCCAGCGCTGGCTGAGAGCAGCACAGGGTCCCACTTAAGGCAAAAAGGAAAAGCTGCAGCAGGTCCCTGCCACTCACCAGCCCAGCCCCAGGCTGAACTGATTGACTCCACTACTTCCAGCCATAAGGGAGAAGCTTCATCTTCCCCAGATGGGCTTAAAAGCAGACAAGCTGGGTATTTCCTTTCACCTTCTCACAGCGCTTCCAAGCTCCTTCCACCTCTCTGTGTCCTGTGGCTAAACCTCTCCTGGTGAGGGTTTACTGAAGGCCAACCCTTGTCCTTCTGCATACAGAAATTAAAACTCAAGTTTTGTGTGTGAGAGCAAGCCATACATTAAAACAAGCAAATTGTAGACAGGATTGTATTCTTTTTCTTGGAATTTCATTCTTGAAGAATTGGATCATCTGGAGTTGCACATTCCATCAGAGAGACAAGCTCCAATGTCCATTTAAGCCATGGAGTGAAGTTTGCAACCTAGGGACACACAGACAGAAAAAAAAAAGAAAAATGGTCAGATTTTTTTTTTTTTTTTCATTCCTCCTAACCTAATTTCTCTGCTTTTCCCTCCCCATCCCAGAACTTCTAATCAGGTCGGAGCCCTCGAAACAGCAGCCCTGGTTTCAAAGTTCAGCTCTGGTATTTGCACACTGAGGAGTGTGATGGTGATATTTTGCAAAGGGCAAAACATTGACCTGTGGACAGAGTCTCTTTGTCTTGAATCAGCCTCCTGGCTCTGCTCTGGCCTTATTTGTGTTACAGTTTGTAGCTATTTGAATGACAATGAGTCCCCTCCCTCCTTCAGGCTGACCTTGATAGCCACAAGATATGCAGCTAAGTATTCAAAACAGCAGCTGAGCAGAAGCACCCAGCAAAGGAAGAGAAGCAGGATGTGGGGGGAAGAAGAATCAATTTTTTTCTCTTTCTTTCCCCAGCCAGCTTAATTTCTTAAGGATTGGGATTGGATTTGAGATTAGAGAAAGCCAAGAAAAAACAGCTCATATGTCCTGGGACAAACAGAGGAAATCAAAATATAAATGGCCTTTGTTTCATATGGAAAATTGCTCTTTTTTCTGTCAAGGAAAGGTAGGTGATAGCAGCTTGATTCCAACCTAGGCAGAGAGGCACCAAACTGCTTTGGAGGTACAGAGGGACCTAGAGCTGCTCTCCCTTCCCCTCCTGGCAGCAGTGATTTAAACAAGTTTTTAAAAGTCATAAAATGAATCCCTTCATCCCACAGTGTTTTGTGGGAATGCCATTGTGGGACAGGCATTGTTTTGTGGGAAGAAAAACACGTTGTTTATAAAACTTCAGCTGTTTACAAAAAGTCCCAAATGTGCCATTGCTTAAATAACACTCTTTGTTTTGTTGGTTTTTTTAAAAAAAAGGTAGGAAAAAAATCAGAGAAGCAACCATGACAGAATATGTGCAACTTATGAACAAATGAAAGCCCAGGGACAGAATTCTCATTCACTGCTCAGCTGCAGGCTTCCGCCCAGCAAAGAGCCAGCAAAACTGCAACTGTTACCGAAACCTCACTATTTTAACCCATTCTGTGCATGGCATTGAGGCAGGACCCCCCTCACTGCCTCACCCCAATGTGCTGTTTATCCAGACAGGAGGGAAGTGCAGCTGCAGCATCCCCAGCTTTCCTGTGGCTCCTCTCCTGGGCATCTGCCAGGAGCCGCCCCAGGCCAAATCACTTCGCCACCTTGGAAACAGCTTGGATTTTAGAGGTGCTGTGTAAATATTTACAGAATCCCACACAGCCAGTTCTGAGAACAGGAACCTCAGACCTCGTTTTTAAGCCTTTGCCCCAGGCTTCTCCTCCCCAGCACATGATGGGCAGCATGTGCCCTTCAATTAGCTGCTGTTTGCCAAACGCCTCGAGATTTATTTTAAGTCTGGCCCCTCCACGTGCATTTATAGGAGCTCAAGGGCTGACAAGTGGGTCAGGCAGGATAACAAAGGGCTGCATTAACCCCATCTGCTTGGGCTCTTGCACCAGTACATCAGGGAGCCGTCCTGCATTCACTTCAATGTTGCAGAAGGAAGTTTTTACACTAACCAGAAATCTTCTGAAGTACTCCTGGGTAAAATTCAGGAATCCCTGAAACCTTAGAGATGTGGTGGGGATGCTGCCACTGTGCTTTGGAGAGTGAGAAAGGGAGCTCAGAGAGCAGCCCCAGTGCCCAGCCCCATCCATGCCAGCTCTTTTCTGTGCTGCAGAACAGCCCCAAACACATTTGCTTTCCAGCCTGGATGTGGTTGTGAGTCTAAACAAAAACACAGCCTCTAACAACCCCGAAAACATGCCCAATCCCAGAAGCAAATTGATTTTCCATTTATGGAGTGGATAATTCAAGGGCTGTAATGCTGGCGGGTCAGCCCCCACGGCTGTCAGTGCTGGGCCAGGGCAGCGTTTGCAAACACAGCTCCTGCTCTGCTCTGGTGTTTGGAGAGGACAAGGGAGAGGGATTATCCAGCCTGTCTTGGAAAAGTCTGTAAAATGGAGTAGAGTTGATAAAACAGTCCTGGCCTCCAAAACAAACAACCATTTTGCCAGATTTATTTATTTATTTATTTTTTGTAACTCAGCTAAGGCTAAATTTATGTTTATAACACCAGGAGCAAGAAACCCAAACCAGTGTTTACACAATGGGCTACAATGTCTTCAAACTCCTAATCATGCTGTGTTTTTTTAGCATACGATGGGAAGGTAAGAAACCAGAGTTCCCAAGGCCCTTTTTCCTTCTGCATATGAACACTGGATACTCTATTTTAATTTACTACTTACAGTTTCCTCTGAATGTTCATGCTTCCTATAGATACTTATGAGAGAAATATAAATAAAAATATATACACACATACAAACATACACACACACTTATATATATATATATGCTGACAGAAAGGCTCCAGGGGTTATATATTTGATTTAGAGCCTGAGGAAAAGGATGACTGAAATGAATGTAAAACCTCTTTTTTTTAGTTCAGTGTCACTTGGAGTTTTTTTTCTTTCTTTCTTGAAACACCTGGAAGATCCAACCCAGATATCATTACATTGCAAAAGTGTTTCCACAGGATTCACCAAGGTAGTGGGAAGTGCAAGGTCAGGGACTGGTGTGGGAAAGCATGCAGGGATGCCAACCCCAGCTGCTGGGAATGTTTCACTTCTGGATACTACTTGTGATAGTTAAATTAAGCCATCACAAGTAGCATGGTACCAGCCACAGTCCTTATCACCATCCCTGGCATGACCTCAGCATTAGCACATCTGTGAACAGGCTGTTTTGGCCACAGACCCAGAAACAATTTCTGGGGACTTAAGGTAGGGAGATTTAGTGCCCAGCCCTCTCCCAGCTACAGCTCCCTGAGAGATGAACAGAGCTCAGCACTGCCTGCCTGCAGCTGTGCCTGTGCTCAGAGATCCAGCTCAGCCTAGACACGCAGCAGGTTAAGCTACCTTAAGTGATTGGCTGCTTAAGGTCTTATTTCTGGGCTGGATTTCGCCTGCTACCTTCCCACTCCCTCCTCTTTCAACCATGTCACTGTCCCCATGTGAGGCACCTCTGTGCACCCCAGGGCAGTTTATTGATGCTGATAATACCCAGTGATGTGCAGAGCAGGGAAAATGCAAAGGGTCATGTCCCAGGGAGAGCAGAGAGGCAGGTTCAGAAGCAGAGACAGGTTCCTCCAAACTCTGTGCTGAGTGTAGAAGTGGGTCCAGGGTGATTAAATGGTTGTGAGAGTCGAGCTTAATCTTCTGTCTACATTTAACATTGTAAAAGATACCAGGATCAATCAATTGTGATTGTCAATCATTATCTTCATTATCTTCTCACCTTTTAGAAAGAAGACCAGAAGACCTTTTTTTTTTTCTTTTTTTTGGTTTTTTTTCCTCCTCCAAGACAGAGGAGGAAAATTTCCATTGTAAACTCACAATTTGCATTGTAAACTCACAATTTGAAGAGAGTCCCTTGTCCCCTGCCAACCCGGTAATCAACAAAGATAAAGCCCCATCGGTTCAATGGACTAATACAAAGCAATTCTTAACACCTTAAGGAAATATTTCTTTTATTCACATCCACCGACAAATGCAATGTATTCTCACTGCACTTGTCAGGTTCTTTGACAAAAGCTCATCTGCACACCCACAAAGGAGCACAGAAAGAAAAGGGGAACCTAAATAATGCCCTGCTGAGCTGCTCCCAGGCCCATCCCAGGAGCATCAACTGCACCAGCCCAAAGGAGCCTGGGGGCACAGGGGCAGGTGGGAACCTGACACAAGAACTCCAAGAAGGGACACCCTGCCTGCATCCCTCCCAGGGCTGGCCCTGCACAGCCTCAGCCTCAGGCAGGAAACTCACCGTGAGTCAACTCTGCCTTTGGGACTGATTTATGCAGCTGCCTTGGGCATGGAACAGCTCATGGGTTGCAGGGGAAGGGCAGTTGGGCATTACACAACATCTCTGCGTCAGCCACACAATATTAATATTAATGGTTAATAGTAACCATTGTGCAATGGTTATTTTTTTAAAATTCCTTTTAATGGGTGGGCCTTAGACAAAATGCATGAAGAAAAAAATTATTAAAAAAATTGACCAAAAAAATCACCATACTACTACCACTCATCCCCGCACACTGTAAATGTTCCAGTGCATTGGTGTTTGGCCCTTTTTTGATGTCCACTTTCCCAGCAAAGAAAAGCTTTGTACTAGCACCACGTTGAGATCTTTGTTAGCCTGTGTTAGATGCTGGTGGTTCAGGATCTAGCTTTTCTGGTCTGTAACTCACATTAAAACCCTGGTGTGAAATGCACTCTCTAGTTTGAAGTTGCCAGAACTTTCCAGACTCTGTGTCAGGGAGAAGTGCACAAAGGAAGCAGGGAACAGCAGCATCCCAGCACAGAGACATTGCCAGTGCTCCATGCAGGGCCTGAACTGCTCAGAGGTCCCAAAATCCTTTAGATTCAAACCTCACACATCCACCTGCCCTGTTGGAATCTGGAAAAGGACAGTGGGATGTGCTGCAGCTCTCTCATGACTGATGGTGGCCATCACACAACCTCTGGACATCCCACAGTATTTTACAGCTGGAAACTCTACACTTGAAGGAGTAAGTTCAAGACTTGCTGCAATTTTGGCTTCAAGAGGATTTGCTGTGCTAGAAAGGCCTCAGCAGCAGAACTGCAAGTGCCCATTTTCAGAAACACAGCTCAGATTCCTGCCCTGTAAAGCCTACAGAGATTAAGTAGTTTCTCAGCTAAGCCACTGACAGCTATAATGTTATAAATTTGACAACATCAACAGTACATCCCTAAGCATCCTTCCTGCCATTTGAGGACTTCTTTCCTGTCCACACTTCTTGAGCAACCCTTGGTCTCAAAGCCCTGGCCTGGGAGATTCAATCTTGCCTTACTGAACCCACAAGGGCCCAGAGCAGCCATGCAAGATCTCGTTCTAGGACAACAAAAAGCACGTCCCTGGAAAAACACACAGAAATTCACCCCCCAGGTCTGTGCTAGGCCTGGAGGGAAACAATGGAGGGAACTGTTTCACTCCAAACCACAGGCTTGGCTGCCCTGCCCAGGCTCATCACTGCCTGCCTCCCCTGACCAGAGCTGGCTGACATTTAGAAAAGAACATTTCCTGGGTCTGACACCTCACCAGAGACCCCTGAGCTCTTGCTCTGTGAGACAGAATGTGAATTACAGGACGGCCTGGCAGGCAGTCAGAGCTGAGCACAGGGAGTGAGCCTGAATCTTAACCAGATGATGTTGGGATCCTGTCAGACCTCTGCTCCATGTCCTCAGCTCCAGCAGGTCGGTCCCACCAAGCTCTGAAGCCTCATGGAGACATGAGGGGGTACTGCCTGTGCCCCCGAACAGCCTCTGCCACTTCAGCCCGTTCTATGCTCTGGCAGGCAAAGCTGAGCCCTGCCCTTATGGGGCACCAAAAGCCACCACGTGACACAGTTTTGGAAAAGCACAAGGTGCAACATCTCTTTCTTCCTTCCATCCATCCATCCATCCATCCATCCATCCATCCATCCATCCATCCATCCATCCATCCCTTAATTACATTATGGGTTCCATATAATTCCTCATCCCTGGGAGTGTTCAAGGCCAGTCTGACTGGGGTCCTGAGCAGCCTGCTCTAGTGGAAGGTGTCCCTGCCCACAGCAGAGGGGGGTTGAAAACAGATAATCTCTAAATCTCCCCCCACCACAAACCATTCTATGATTAATTTAAATCAGACTGTTTTGTCTCCCAGAGCTCACTGTCTCTTTTCTCCTGTCCATCATTACATCCCCACAGAGATGGCATGTGTGCTGCTGTCCTGTGTGCTCACAGACAGAAAGGCAGACCCATGTCTCACCTGCCATTTAATCAGGGAGAAAATGATCTGTAACTCTTCTGCCCCATCACTGGCCATGCTGAGAGGCATTAATCTGTTTGATTGCCACTGTCAAATGGCATGGCAACATTGAAATCAGGCAAGGTAGTTGGTATATTGCTCTCAGATTTATTAAAATGTCCACTCCAAGCAACTTTTGCCTGGAAAACAAAAGCATTCAGGAGCATTTAAGCCATGAGAAAAAGTAGTTTCAGAAAAATTTGAATGCAGCAGCTCCTCTGTGCTTCTTCAGTGTGAAGCCAGCTATTGGGCAGTGTTTCATCCATCACAGTGAATAGAAGAAAAACTGGAGATGGCTTATGGAGCGTAACCTGAACAGCATTTTAGGTGCCAGTGATCTGAAAAAAAAATCATTACCCACTTGTGCCTTATCAGTGAACAGTTTGGCAGCAGGCTGGAGCTGGCCAGGTCCAAAGGAAATCTCCCTATTGGTAGTCTGACACAGCCTATCCTGCCTGCATGCACAACAGGTCTGTGAGGTCACGGTAAGCAGGCACCTCTTTGTGCTAGATACGTATGGGATCAAAAGAAACTTGGGTGGGGAATTTTCATTCTGCTTCCTCAAAATAAGTATTTATCTTGTCAGACTTTATCAGGCTTGTTGCTGAGTGGTCTGGAAATGAAAACTTCCTTGCAGTGTTTGAAGAAAGAGCTGGAGGATCTGTCTTGGAAAGGTCACGAGTCTGCTCTTATCCTTGGGTGTGGAGAACTGGCATCCCTGCCACCTCTCACCATGCTGAAGACATTTCTTCCTCCACCACATCCTCCTCCCTTGCATTCCAAGTGTCCACTCCTGCAAAGGCTGGAGAAATCACCCTGTTAATACCCAGGATTAATTGTGCTGTCCTCCATGGGCTACACTGTGTACCCATGACTTCAGGCCAAGTAGGAAATTTTGCTTTGAGTGGGACTGCAAATGCCACGAAAGATTATCTGGCTCCAAAATCTCCTTCATGAGGTTCAACAAGGGCAACCCCAGGTATCAATATAGGATGAAAAGACTGAGAGCAGATCTGAGGAGAAGGACCTCTCCTATGAAGAACAGGCTGAGACATCTGGGCTTGCTCAGCCTGGAAAAGAGAAGCCTCTGGGGAAACCTCAGAGCAATTTCCCAGTACTTAAAGGGGGCTTAAGAAAGGTGGGGAGAGAGTCTTTAGTAGAGCCTGTAGTGATAAGATAAGGCAAAATCAATAAAAGATGGAAGATTTATACTAGATACAAGGTAGAATTTTTTACAGTGAGAGTGGAGGAACACTGGAACAGGTTTCCCAGAAGGGTGCCAGATGCCCATCCCCGAAAGTGTTGGAGACTAGGTTGGATGGGACTCTGAAGAAAATGGTCTGGTTGAAGATGTCCCTGCCATGGCAGAGGACCCCTGTTGGACTAGATGATCTTAAAGGGTCCTTTCCAGCCCAAACTCCAATTTATGATTCTGTGACTCTGTGACTTTAAGAATAAAAAATGCTGGTGATCCATTCTATCCCAATAAATTCCTCCTATTTGATAAACATCATGTTGCCTACCACCATCTCTTCACACAGCACCTGACTTCCAGTCTTGAGGGAGGAGGGGAAAGGAGGTTTGTGGTGAAGGGAAAGGGTGGGAGAGCCCAGCTTCCTCCACTGGTGGCACCAGCTCTGCAAGGATGGCATTCACCTGGCTATCACTTATCACTCAGAAACACATGAATCTCTGGGAGCATGGAGATAAACTCCTGATCAATTTATTTCCACTGGGAGCCATAATATGAGTAAGTCACTGTTGATATAATGGCCTTTTGTTACTGCAGCCAGGCTTGGTATCATGCCAGGTTCACTGAAGAAAAGCACACTGGTAATGCACCACAGCTTGCCAGTGGGAGCTTGGTCTTAAGTTTTCCAGGTCATTACCGTGCCAAGGGAGCACTCAGCCTGATCCTCACAGCAGGAAAAAACCATGAGATAAACTGGGAGAGGCCAGGGAAAAGGCCTGAATTTGCTGATGAATTCAAACCTAACATGCAGCTTCACTGCTGACCTGTTTATGGTCCATTCCTCTGGCTCAATCCTCTGTTCAAGTATTTTCAGGACAAAATAGGAGCACTGGAATGACACAACTGTCCAGCCAAATTGTGAGCAGTGGCATTTATGGCCAAGAGGTTGGAGTCTGCCAGGTCAACCAGGGATGTGCTGAAAAACAACAGTGGAAAAATAAGCTACTGGTCAGAATGTCTTCCACAGCCCCTGTCTTGCTAGGAAGTGATTTTGGAGGAGCCCTACCTCTCTACCTTTTAGCACACACTCCATTAATCAGAAAATGGCACCTCTGCTTCCCTGGGGCTACTTCATTTTCTTTTATATATTCCAAATCCCATTTCCCACAGACACATTGATGTTTTAAATAGCAAATATATCGTTACAAGTTCTTAAAAAATACTCCTTTTCTTCCTTATCCTGTAGTTTGCAATGCTGGACAGACACATAGGTTTAACCTGCTGGATGAGAACTTTTCTGTGGCCAATATTCATCATGGGTTGGGATGGGATTTTTTTGGGCTGCATGCTAAGAGTCCAAAGGTGGGACAATGAAAAGAATAACTTTGTGGTGAAAATCCTAAACTAAAATTCACTCACTCAAATTTATTCACTCTATGTCTGTGAATTGCTCTACTTCAAAGAGTTCTTTAAAGACATCCAAGAAGACGAATGGACACATAAAAATTGCTGTTTGATTCCTGTTGACAAACTTTGATAGCAAAGTCCATGGTGGACAGACTGCCCAGGTGCTTCCACATCCTTCCCATGCCATTCAGTGATTTGTAGGCTGTGATCAAAGCTCTGCTACTCTTTGCTTGGAAAAGAAGAGTTATCAAAGGGATTTCCAGGACACATATGTGTGTTTGCACCTAGAAGAATTTTTAAGTGGCTCATAATATGACAAGTCTAGAATTGGAGCTGGTAAGGAGTTTCTCAAGCACAATTTATTTTTATTTCTGTCTTGTTTCAAATCAGTTTGTCAAAATTAAATCTATTTTTCATGTTGATTTGTTGTATTAAGAAATTTTCAAAAAGAAGTATCATTGACATATTAAATGAAGAAATCTGCTTTTCATTTTACAAAAGTTTTTTTTTTTTCTAGAAAATGTGTAACTTTTGGTAATTAAAGGAAAGCAAAACATTTTGAAATTCAAAATAAAACAAAAACACCACCACCATCATCACTGTCCAAATACACAGCACTCCTTTTAGTCATTTGAGAAAGGAAAATAAAATCACCTCTTCTTTTTACTTTTAACTTAATGTTGGGATGACTATGGATTGTTTTTAAAGTCTTAGTAATTCACCAAAGACAGTAAGAAAACTGCTTCCATGTAATTCAAGTATACAGTGACTAATTAACAATAGCAGCACTAGTAGAAACAGATGCAACCTAAAACTACTGAAAAGTGAATCCTGTAGCTGCACTTGTTTTATTTTTATAGGATTACAGGTGAGGCTATAGGATTATTTCAGACTGTAGAATACTCTGAACTAAAGGTGTGTAGTGGGTTGACCCTGTCTGGGTGCCCATGCTGGACACGGGGGCAGCTTCTCACAGAAGCCAACCCTGTGGTTCCAACCCCAATCCCACTACCAAAACCTGGCCATGCAATCCAAATACAAAATGGAACCCAACCACAGGTGTTTTGCTACATCATCTGTGAGTATCCAGCTCAAAAATATTCACCAACCTGCTCCTTGGCTAAAGCTGTAGGGAAATGGATGTGGCTATAAATACAGTTGTTTGTAACTTCAAAGAATGTGTAGTGAGAAACATTAATTCCTGATATTAAGAAAGTGATTAATGCACTGCAGGGGATGTCATGGCATTACAATTCTGAATGCCAGGAAAGATTAGATGGTAATGATGATAACATTGATGATATTGTCAATAATCCCAAAACTCCAGGAAAATCCAGGAGAAATGTTTCTGCGCCCATGTGAGCACCTCTGACTCTCCTTGCTGGGATTCCTGCCCTGAAGCAATCCCCAGCAGCTGCTGGCACTGTGGGGCTGCTGAGTGGAGTTCAGCTGATGGGATCCTGTTAAACCAAGAGCAGTTCCCTCCCAATCGATGGCTCCATCTGACACAGCACTGCATTAAACATTTATTCATTGGGCACACTGAGCTCGTTCCTGGGAAGATTTAATGACACCACAGGGATTTTCTCATTCATTAACCTGGGATTTACATTTAGTCTTTATGGTGCTACAAAGGTGTCACACTACCCACAATTAAATTCAGAGGTGTTTTAGCATCTGTGCATAGTCTGGACCTGGCATCCACTGCAAACCTTGCAAGAACAAAATAATACTTCCAAGTTTTTTGTCCTGCTATGCAAGACTATGATAAGTCTGGCAGCCACAGAAAGTTTACAAGAAGTCCATAAATAATACAATAAAATATATTAGAGATATAAGTAACACATTTGATAACTCACATCCTGTGTTACAGGGCAGAATTACAAAGCCATTAGGCAACCACTTTAATTGATTGATCATTTATGTCCCTAATAGGTGTACTTGGCCTATTTGTATCCAGCTGCACTGTGTGCTCTTGCCACCAGCCCAGGCATCACCCAGCCTCTGTGGGTGAGGTTCCCATTCCAGCTTTTGCTCTGCATCTACAACAGAGGTGACAGTCAAGAAAGAAATGAGTGATTCAGGCTGCCTTTCATCCAGAGGACTGCTAGATCTCAGGTTGTCTCTGATCCCTGATGGATACAAGGAGCTGCCCAGAGAGGGCACATGGATATGGCCCTGCAGCACACCACTGGTGGAAGCTTTGCTCTGAACCATGTGGGAGCCTGGGTACAGAAAAAACACAGGGTTTCAGTGAAGAAGAAATATTGTCTATTTGTCGTGACTTTTTTAAAAAAGTGTTTTTAGAGAAACAAAGATTAGCATACATCAAAGTGGCACACAAAAAGCTTCCCATAATCTTGAATATGAAAATATGTCAAGAGCTGCATGCAAAATGGATTTGCATATATCAGAGCTGCACATACAGCACTCAGCTGGGCATCCTGAACTGCATTAAAAATGGTAATACTGAGATTTTGGATGCTGATAATTGAATGCTGGAGAAACACACACAGACATGCACACAACTATGGCATCTTTTCCACTTGTCTTACTTGGATGGCTAAAACATAAACAGGGAGTCTGCTAAGGCAACCAGCAACATTGAATATTTAAAGTCTTCCTCATTCAAAGAGAAATTCAAAGTATCACTTAGCCATATAGAAATAATTAGCAGAGGAAGCTCCAATTAATTTAGAACTTAATTTTTCAATTCTAAAATGGTATCATTGATTTTGTAAAAGAAGAAATTTTAACACAAGAAAGTGGTGACCAATTCAATATTGCCTTGGTCTTGCTTTCTGAGTGCTGCCAGCATTCTACCTAGAAATCAATCTGTAGCAGGGCAGATGCTGTGGAAACATCAGCCTGAATTTATCCTTTTATCTATGACAAAGAGTGGCAGAGGGGAGATCTCGGTCCTTTGGGCTCCTGTTAATTGAGGAGTTTCCTTCCTTTCCTTCAGGATGGGGAAGCCCCAGGTGCTGACTTTTCCCCAGTAATACTTTCCAGTTAGCGACACATTAGAAAACCAAGAACTTCTCGTGCACCAACAAAGACAAACACCAGTCCTACATGGGCTGGTCAGAAACCTCAGCTTTAGCCTCAGTGTCCTGAAGTGGCCATAATTGTAAGAGCCCTTTGTCAGCACAAAACCCACAGCAGGGCAACATCCAAAGCTAAATTCTGCCCTTGGGTGCAAGATCACACCTCCCATTCAGACACTGAGAACAGGATCCCATACACACTGCAGTATCCTTGCCCCACCTAAACCATCCCTTCATTTTCAGTGGGACAGGGAAGTTTTCCTTTGGGACTGCAAGGTTTTGTGCATATGACTATTGCAATGAATGTGGGATCCTGCTCTCACTCCAATGGAAAATTTTATGGCAACTTTAAAAATTGAGTTTATGAAAATGTCACTACTTGCTCTAGAAATAAAGCTCCTGGAAAGTTTTAATGGACACACTGTTAAAAACTAACAGTCCCCAGTGACCACAGGCAGCAGAGCCTTGGGGTTTGGGTTTTCTCTTAAATGAGCCACCAATTTGTGTCCAAAAGCTTGCTTTAAAAGTGGCAGCTACAAGATTTTTATTTGTGTTTTGCCTTTATTAAGGAAAGGGAAAAGAGACCTTTAATTAAAATCTCTCTAAGATTTGCAAGGAAATGTATACCAGGAAACTCTGGGAAATGCACTGTTCTGCTTGGCTTGGTTTTAAACAGGCTAATACGAGTTTTTCTCTTTTTATACCACGCCTTTCTTGCTCAAAAATAAAAAGTGAATGCTGAAAAATAATGACAGCATCCAAAGGGAAGTCATTCCAAACAGAACTTAGACATTCCCAGAGGAGAACTGACCTATGACTTATGAAGGAGATGCATTGGCTGAAGGGCACCATTATTTTTAATTTCCTCTAAAATGAAATGTGACTTCCCAGTCTCAGAAGTGTTGTCACACTCAGCTACAGGGGGATGATCCAGTAATTGGTAATTGCTGTTGTTGGGGAGTTTCCATCCTCAGGAGAAGAGAATGGATACCAGGGGTTGCTGTCCCATGGTGGATTGCCAGATCTTTGTTTGAAAGATGAAATTTCCAAGTTTCCAGTTCCCAGCATCACTGCTGCCAGGGTGTTTCCAAACTTGCAGCTGATGGAAATTGTTCTCATTTTGCAGCCCCTGTATTTTTTGCTTCTGAATTTCATTGCCCCAGCCCTGGTTGATGAGCATGGCAGATCTGGTGCATCTCTCATCTCCTCAGTGAGGACAGTGCAGAGAGGCGCACAGTGACGCACCCAGCACATGGAGGCAAAGTGATCACTCTTTCCTGAGTTTTACAAATATCTGCAGTCATTTCTGTTCATGGAGCTACCAGCCAGAACTGCAGCCAAGGACAAGACTGCTCACCCCTAGAGCCCCTTGGAGAGGTGCAGCTCCTGGCTGACACCCGAAACTGAGACACTTTGGCTTCAATCCTGGACATTTGTTCATAGACTCGTGGGAGGCTCAGCTGGGTGAGGTGCTGAGAGGTTTCCTCCCATGCAAAGCAGTACCAACCAGTCACACATAACTAATAGAGGACTTTCTAACTCCTTCTCCATAAACAACCAATACAGGAAGTTCTCTTGCCTCTCTTGATTTGTTATCGCTACCAGATCATAAGACAGCAGCAAAAAATATGTTTCTGCAAACTCTTATTTAACAGTCTTAAAGGACTGAAAGCAGAAACTGAAAGAAGCCCAGCCTGCAGATGAAACACTGTGCTGCCATCCTGTCAGTCCTGGATAAAAACCAAACTCTTTGGGATCACCTCAGAGCATCATCCCCCTGCAGAGTCCATGAGCTGAAGCTGCACCCTGGCTTGCACTGCAGTGCAGGGGACAAGAATCACAGAATCACACAGCTTGGAAAGGACCTCTGAGATCACAGAACCCAACAGTTAACCCAGCACCACCAAGTCATCACTAAACCATGTCCCCACGTGCCACATCCACATGTTGTTTGAGTATTTTCAGGGATGGTGATTTTCTTACTTTTTGGAACAGGGCAGCCTGTTCCAATGCTTGACAGCCTTTGTGGTGAAGAAATTTTTCTAAATATCCAATCTAAACACACCTGTAAACATGCCCTGGCACAGTGTGAGGCTGCTCCTTCTCATTCTATCTCTTGTTACTTGGGTGAGGAGACTGCCCTGCACCAGGTTACCACCTCCTTTCAGGAAGCTTAGAGAAAGTCTCCCCTCAGCCTCCTTTTCTTCTGATTAAATGAACCCAGAAGGAAATGTCCCTGATTTTAGATACAGGAAGCCTGGGAAATAAGTTCAGCCTTATTTACAGGACATGACTCTGTGCTGGGAAAGCTGGGAAAGTCCTGTGATGCTATGGTCCAGGTAGTCCTTGGGGAAGGAGTAGGTGGAGGGGGCAGACTGCACACAGACACCTGCACAGAGACTACAGAGACAGCAGGCTGCACTCCAGGGAGGCTGATTTTGCTCTCATGCACCTACCAAAATGGCTAAAGGGTGTTTCCACAACTTTCCTTCCTCTCCTTCATCCTCACCTTTTTACTTCAAGGTGATGGAGGAAACAGAGGACGGTACAGGGAAAGAGGATTTGCCAGGATTAGCAGGGAGCAGGAAGGGGTGGGAGCAGGTTTACTGACCTGCTGACAGGGCTTACTGTGGAATTAACCCCTATGTGGGTCATGCTGCTGCCTGCAAGGAGGACAGGAGGCACACAGGGATGTCCAAACTTCTGCTGGTCTGAACCAAACCAGTCTCCCACAGAGATAAAACCCATCTTCTATGGCAAAGGATAAAAAATGAGAGAGACACTGCCCCTCTTCCTCCCCACAGCTTTTATCAGGACCATGAAATGGTTTGGGTTCCAAAGGACTTTTAAAGGTCATCTAGTCCAACTGCACTGCAATGAGCAAGGAGATCTTCAACAAGTTCAGCTTCCTCAGAGCCCCATCTAACCCAGCCTTGAATGTTTCCAGGGATGGGGCATCTACAACCTCTCTCAACAACCTGTGCCAGTGTTTCACCACCCTCCTCATAAAAATTTCTTCCTTATATCTTCCTTAGTTTGAATCTAAACACTTTTAGTTTAAAATCATTACCTCTTGTCCCATTTCTACAGGCCCTTGGATGTGCTTGGTGCCTTCTCCAAGTCAAAAAAGTAGGGCTGGGTCTGCAATAGCATCCATGGGGTGAAACATGATTCACAGCTCAACTTGTCCAACACAAGCAAAATAAAAACAGGATTTGCTTTCAGAAACAACTTTAAAAAACCCATGGAGGTGAGCTGCACATTTGGTGGCCAGGCTCCTCAGCACTGTCACAGCAGACAGAGCAAATCAAGAAGTTTTGCAGCCCCACCAGTGCTGCTGGGCAAGAATAAAGCTCCTTCATGCCCAGATGCCTGTCAGCAACATCCCCCCTGTGCAGGTGAGGTTCCTGTGGGTGATACCTGCCCCAAGCCCACACAGTACAGCTGTGTGAGAGCACATTTCTCCTGTCCCCAGGCTGTCTAGCCCTGGTGTGCAAAGCCTTTGGCTTGACAAGTGCTGCACGTTAATTTAATTTGGCCAGACATCTTTGAATGAGTGAAGAAATACCAAGCTAATTAGGAAATGAAAATAATGAAAATAGAGTTATCTTCCTGACGGGCAAGCAAAGAAAGAAAAATCCTAATAGTGCCAGATGAGAGAAAAAAAGAAAAGTGTCAGAATTGAAGTGACAGAATTCAGGTGGCATTTGTGGCTGTGCAATGACAAACAAGTAACAGCCAAAGCACTCACTGCTTCCATTTGTGGTACTCCACACGAGATGTTTGGGGTATGAGTTTCCAGAGATGCTGAGAATGCACATCTCACTGTTTTCCACAACTTTTGCCACACTCAGTGTCCCCAGGCAGGCAGAGCAGAATCCTTCAGGACTGGTTTGCTGTTCCTTAGACTGAATCTCACAGTTCAGCAACATCAGCTTTGCTCTGACAGCATTTCTGGCCACATTCATGCAGAGATCACACCCCTCCTAGCTGACACAGGCCTGGCTCCCTTACTATTTATGGAGCTCTTTGGGAAGGTGTCACCTCTGGTTTTATTTCCTGACCCACTAAAGTTCACTTGCTGTGGGAGGAGAACCCTTGGGGAAGGTGGCACAAAACAAGCAGATTATTCAACCCCCACAACAACCCCTTTTATTTTGGTAATCTCTCCAAATACCACCACACACAAGACATGCCGGCGCCAGCTCTGGTTTGCAGATGTGGAAGGGGTGAGTGAGCCTGCAGGCATCCATCTTATTCTCACCATTCCAGAGCTTGAGGTAGAAATGTAACATCCATCCCTGGCTCCCAACTCTGCTCCTAACACCACTTCTTCCCTCTCCCAGAGCTGCTCAGCATTTTGAGAGTAAATCATCAGGAATGGGAAGCTGGTGCAGCAGCAGACTCCTTACTTTGCCCTCTGCAGCCCCTTCACATCTCCAACCTGCAGTTTTTTCAGGGCTGTGTTTCAGCCTCTGAACACTTGTTAGGCAGCCATCCCTGCCAGGGGTAAAAATTAGTTTAGGATGGAGCTGGCTGCTGTTCCCATCACTCTTTGCCAAGTCTGATGCCTCCCTCAGCAGATTTCCTGGCATAGCTGGACTGAAGGAGAAGCACCAGCTGTGCAAAGGCTACTGATAAGGGACATTTAGTTTACAAATGCACGGGTAGATCTCTTAGCACTAAGCAGGTAATGGGGGATTCAAGCCATAAAAATGTGTTTCAAGGCTTCTTTTGTCCAACTCACATCCCTGTGCATGTGATTGTGGCAAGTGGAGCTGAGTTCCATGGACAACCATTGCATGGGAAGAGCTGCACCCCACGGGCACTGCCAGCAGTGCAAACCTGCAGGCACAGCAGCCACTCCTCAATCACAGCAATGGAGCCTGGGGGTCCCCCTGAGACCCTGGGGGTCCCCCTGAGACCCTGGGTGCCCCCAGCCCCAGCTGCACTGGGACACTGAGCCCCCTGCCACTTGCAAAGGCTCTCATTTTGCACTGGTTACAATGGCTCTTGCTGGAGATCTTTCCTATTCCCACACTGACACCAGCAGAGCTGCTAATGTGAATTACTGTCCCCTGTCCCCACACAATAATTTCCGTATATACAAACTCCAGAGTTAAGAGGCTGCATGATGCTTTTTATAACTTTACCACCAACTCAGTTTTTAAGAGCCTTTTCTTCCAGTGTTGTGAACAAGATTAGCCTCTGCAATTTGATTGTGCTGCTATGGCAGTAATAAGAAAAAAGTAATTTCTTTTTCTTAAAAAAAGAAAAAAAATCAATAATTGGCATTCCTGTGTACGGTCTCTGACATTAATTATAAATAAATGTTAGACCTACTAAAAAAAGAAAGTGAATTTATGGCAGCAGGTTGCATGCTGCTACTGAAGCCTGTGTGGCTGCTGCGATACAGATGCAAAATATAAAGTCTTGAGGACTGCAGTTTGTATTTTATTGCCTTGGAAAATAAATGTGTAAATAGCAATAAAATGCACAATTATTTAGCACAAAGCCAAAAGACTCCACAGCATTTATAGGCTGATGGATGGCTTGCCTGCCTGCTCTAATTTTCCATAACACAAGGAAGACAAGGATGGAGGGAAATAAACAATGGCTGCTGTCACTGTGATTAGCTGCGAGGCGCCAGGTGAGAGCAGCTGGTCTCTGGAGAGGGGAACACTGAGCTGCTTCAGCTGCTCTTTGCTTCAGCAACTGAGCCCAGATTGCAGCACTGCTTGGCAAGGGCAGCTGAGCAGGGGGGCAGTTCCCAGGGTCAGGATGTGCTCCATCCCTGGTGCCTCTGGCAGGAGAATGGAGCAGCCTCTTGGGGTGGGTGAGGAATTAGTGGGTGAGGAACTAGCCTGCAAAGGGAGGAGAGGGCTGTAGGCAGCCCTGCCACAGACTGGCTTCAGGACAAGAAAAAAGACATCTGGCCCTGAAAATCTTGGAGGTCTTTTCCAATCTTAATGCCTCTGTGATTCCATGAAAATCTTGCTGGTGCAGAGGTCAGTGGTCAGGTGTCAGGGGCATCATCCATGACATGATGAAGCAGGGAGAACCTTAAAAAAAACTGGGGGGAAAAAGGTGGAAGCCCTTCAATATCATCTGTTAAAAAACAAGGAGCAGGGGGCAGCATTTGAAACTCTTTAAGGGATAAAGAAAGCTGCAGGCAGAGAGCTACCAGCTGGTTCCCTGGCTGTGATTCCATGACCATGGTGATGCCTACAAAGGCGCCACAGGGCCCCATGCTGGGCCCTGGCAGCAGGAGCTGCTTTGCCTGGCACAGCCACCACACTCATCTGCTGCCTCCACCTGCACTAGAAACTCCATGCTATTGTCAGCCACCCTCCTCAAGAGCATTTCTGAGTGTGACACAGGCATATATTAACAACTCCTTTCTTATTTGTTTTCTTCTAGCTAAGGATGTCCACGTAGGCATACAAGCCCAGATTCCACAAACTGCCTTTCTCTGGGTCAGAGAAGCCACAGGCAGCTATTCACATCTGCACAACCCCTTTCAGACCACTGAGGTTGCAAAAACATGAATCTGGATGATATCCTAGTGTGATATGAACAGCAGGTTGCTTATGCAGAGCAGTGCTCCTGCATAAGAGGATAATTTAAGTATCTTTGTGATGGTGGAGCAGGTGAATGGAGGTGTTCAAGCTCTTGAGTCACTCCCCATGAGCACACAGGATAAGAGCCAGGATGTGCAGTTCCAGCCCATCTCTGAGACAGAAGCCTCAGTCTCAAGCTTTTCAATTTGTAATTTTGGAGTTAAATTCTTCCCCTGACTAATCACAGTGCAGAGACTCACTCCCACCACTGGAAATGTGGGGAGCCTCACTGTGCTGGGCTGACCATGGCTGGATGCCAGGTGCTCACCAAAGCCCCTCTGCCACTGCCCTCCTAAGCTGGACAGGGGAGAAAAATACAGTGAAAAACTTGTGAGCTGAGATAAGGACAGGAAGAGATAACTCACCAGTTACCATCACAGGCAGAACAGACTCAACTTGGCAATCAGAACAGGACAATAAGAAATAAAACCAAATCTTAAAACATCTTCCCTCCATTCCTCCCTTATTCTGAGACTCAACTTCACTCCTGATTTGTCTTCCTACCACACCAGCAGAGCAGGGAAACAGGGAATGTGGGCTGTGCTCAGTTCACATTGTCTCTGCTGCTCCTTCCTCCTCAGGGAGCCAAACCTCAACAGACTCCTCCAATGTGAGTCCTTCCATGGGCTGCAGGAACTGCACCAGGGTGGGACCCCTCCACAGGTGCACCGTCCAGGAGCCAGGGACCTCAGGGTGTGCAGAGCTGCTGCTCTCTCTACCCTCCCTCCCTCCTCTGGCTGCTGCTCAGAAGAACTTTTCCCTCTTCTTATGCACATTATCCCAGAGGCACTACCAGTGTTGCAGATGGACTTGGTCTCTTTTGGAGCCAGTTGGCATTGGCTCAGCTGGACATGGGGGGAAGCTTCCAGAAGCTTCTCACAGAAGCCACCCCTGTAGTCCCCCCACTGCCAAAACCCTGCCATGCAAACCCAAGAGACTTGCATTCTCATTTACTGAGCTCCCAATTTAGAAATGAAATTCAGTGCCTAAGGAGAGCCAGTGAGAGCAGCCCAGAGTGCAGAGGAAGGAGAAACATCAGCTGACAACAGAGATTTTTTTCACTGCTGGACTTGTCAGTGTATTTAGAGCCTGCTCCAACTTCATGCAAAGCCAGCTGAGTCTTTCAAATTCTTTCCACCAGCTGTTTTATTCAAAATCCCTTTTTAAAAACAATTAAGGATGAATTTTAGTATTGCTCCTATTCATAACAGTGGACACTACAAGCAGGACAGCTCCTATATTCAACAGAATCAGAACAAAACCCCCCAAAATAACAGAATAAAGACAAATGCTGTCTATCCACATCAAGTCCATTCACTTCAATGAGAACTCCAGAAGCAGGTCCTGCAAGAAGGGATTACTCTTGCTAGAGGGAGTGTCCTGTGAAGGACTCTTGATGTAACTTGTCAGACCTAGTTCAGATCACAAAGCCAACAGAAAAGTTTCAAGTAACACATGGAACATCTTTCATCAATTACCAAGCTCCAATGTGGAATCAAAAGAATGTTAAAGACTGAGTTCTGCCTTTCCTCAAACATTTCTCTATGCAAAAATAAAAAAATAATCAGTAATCATCAGGATGACTGTCTACTTGGATTTGGAAGCAGATAATGAATAGTACATCCGTTTTTCACTTATTAATATAACTAAGCTTGTTGCATAAGATCTGCTTATTTTTGGAAAGCAGCCCTTTCTACCTGTCCCAACAGCACATCACTGTGTTGGCAAGAAGCACGAGCTTTTGAATGAATAAGAGAATTTCTTCAGTTTGAACTCATTTGCCAAAATATTTTGTCTTCAAAGTCTGGGTCACCCATTATAAGAGTTTTTGAAGGAGAAAGTTCCCTTGACCAGCTTTGCCATAGCTTCCATTTCATTTGGCTGTGTGTGATGCCTGCAGTTTATTTATCTCAAAATGATTACAAAAAAAAAATTTGGTAAAGACTCTTCTGCCAGATTGCTCTCAAGAGTGCTGAGAAGACACATCTCCTTCCACCTACCTTTGCTCAGGACAAAACCTGTTGCTCCAAACCCAGGTCTAGACACAGAAAATGGTCGATGATGGCTTTCATCCCACGCCCGTGATGTTTGTGCTCCATGGGGCTGAAGGATTGATCCTGAACCCTGCAGAGGATGAACACCCCAGAACACCCTGGCTGGGACTGTGCCCTAGGAGATGTCATACCTGCCCCACAAACAGATCTGCAACAGCTGAGGACTGCCTGCAGTGTTCTGATGGCTTCTCTGCACTGCTCTGTGCTGGCTCTGAATAACTGGATAGACTGGAGGCACAGCCTGAAAAGTCAGTCCTACTGTGGCTGTCACCCAGTGTTTATATTCCTTAGTCCAAGTCTCATAAAAAGCCCAGGTGTTGGTCTTGGAAAGATAAATCAGCATTTCAGTATTTATTCTTGCTTCCATGAGGTTCTATCAGTCACATCCAATATATGTTTTATGGTGCTTCTCTTTTCCTTTGCCTTTTCACTGCACAAAGCTCAGAGCTGCAGGAGGGAACACCAGCCTGTGTCTGAATGCAAACAATTACAAGGGGTGAGAGTCCAGGGTGGTGTGTAGGATCTGTATCTCTGAATGGAGTTCTCAGGGGTTTATGAAGACAACAAAGACTTGGGATGCCTTAGCCCTGCTGTGGTCACAAAGCTGAGAAAAAGGAGAAGACCAAAGGCATTTACCTTTCCAACTCTGCTTAGTCTAATTTGGTCCTAGCAAGGGATATTCAACATTGCACAAATACAGTAGAAAAACCAATAAGGCAGTAATTGGCACTTTAAATGGCTCCTAAAGTCCCTCCACAGCCGTGCAATGTGCTGTCATCATCATCACTACAAGCCAGGCAGCAGATGCCTTTATTTCCTTTATTTTTAATTGCACTGAAGAGATACTGGTCTCAGGGAAGGCTTTGCCCAAAGGCAAGACTGATCACAGCCCCTTCCCAGGCAAGGGCTGCTGTGAGATATCATTTTCCCTTGCACTGAAAAATGCTCCTAGCTCAAAAATTCATGGCATGGGTTCAAATGTCTCCTAGAAGCTCTTTCAAGCACAGCCACAAATATGGTTTCACTCTTCAAATGCTGCATTGGCAGCAAAATCAAAGCTTTGCCACTGCTTGGCCATTTCAGTTTGGAAACAAATTTTTTAGCCAAGATTTCTCCAGTCAACCAAATTCTCACTAGTCATCAATCAGAGCAGCCTGCTCAGATGAAGGTGATACTCTGAATTTGTCTACAGCAAAGTAACTCCTTGATTTTGTTGCTCTTGTGGCTTTTCCTCAAAGGTAAATTTCTTCACATGAATCATTCCACAGAACCCGTGTCTTCCAGGTTGCTATTGAACCATCCAGGAGGCAGCATTCAAATGCAAGAAGGTAAAACAACAGTATTGACTGTCCTTTGTCTGGGTTTATTTAATTCTCTAAAGCAAACAGTTTGTGTGAATTGCAGTCCTGGTAATAAAATCGTCCTGCACATTTGCTTATAGAGGGTCACCAGGGAGAGCAAATGCACCTGTACTCAGCAATAAATGTTTGATTCTGTGTTGCACAGCAATTATTCAAAATGAGAGAGACTATTGGATCCAAGGCTGCTGCCTTTTAGGACTCAGCCTGTCAAGTTGCATAGCTCTGTTCTTTTTATCCAAGTGGATTTCATCTCCACAAACTTATTACTGGGTGATATTCCAGTCTTTCAGTTCAAGCTGCACCAAGCTTGCAAAACATTTGACTACCAGACTGCCTTTTCTTTGCTATAAGGGGCATTGCTTTTTTTATTATTATCATTTTTATCAATATCCCATGGCATATGAAAGGAGCAAAATTTAAAATGCCTGGGTGGTTTATTCCGAGAGGACAGAGAAAGGCAGCGATTTCAACTGAATCATGCCTAAAATTGCTTCATCCCTGGCTTTAAAAATGCCATAGCTTTAGTCATCAAGAGGAAGTTATGATGCTGGCATATATTTATTTTGTCATTTTTTTTTTGTACTTACTTCAGAAATTTATCAGGAATGTGGTATTTTTCTGCCTTCTTAAATTAAACAAGGAGCCATTAATATATTTTACAAATACATCCTTCTGTAGATACATTCTTGACATTTATTACTTATCTAGACTTGCACTTGATGTACTTTCACATATTGCTCAGCAAAGAAAAATGCAGCAAAATTCCACAGAGCTTTAAGTTCTTGCAGAGATGTGAACCAACTTCTCCTCAAAGTAAGGTTTAATCAAAGCAGTGCCCCCCCAACCCTGACCAGATGATCAGTCACCATGGCTTTGAGCAATATCTTGGGATGTCTGAGCTTACACACAATTACAGATC
Source organism: Setophaga petechia (assembly GCA_024362935.1). Taxonomy (NCBI): domain Eukaryota; kingdom Metazoa; phylum Chordata; class Aves; order Passeriformes; family Parulidae; genus Setophaga; species Setophaga petechia. Next base: position 17,935,250 of record JANCRA010000011.1, read on the forward strand.
ACTTAATCACCAAATTTAATCAAGATAATAATTAGGCACTGCATCCTGTTTAATGCACAAGGATATGAGCTTTCCAGCTCCTGCTGCCAGATCAGACCTGAACACAGGAATGGGGGTAAAGAATCAGCAAAGTCAATAAACTATATCCATAATTATAGGAGAAAAGCTAAACTCAGCTTGCCAAATCCTTAAGAAATCAAGTTTTTTCTGCCAGTTGAAAACCCAAGTCTACATGATTCATTCAACAACCTATTTCTTCAGAAGACCAACTTATTATTTTGCATTTGACCAGGCCTGAGAGATAAAGCTGAGGGTCCTGGCACCATAGGTGTCCAGTTGGTGCTTAGTAAGCACTTTCTGCTCATATAAACCCTGCTCTGCAGAAGGGATGAGAGGGAAAAGGAAAAGCTCCATTAAGGGACTTTTTGAAGGTCAAAAAGCAGAATATAAATCTGTCAGTCTTCTCAGCCATTGTGCTACACTGCCTCTTGCATCAGCTTTGTAGATCCAAGAAAACAGTTACAAGACTCTACAGTTAATACATTTTTTGAAGCACCCCATATTAACTGTAAGCTAAGCAAAGTCACTTTCTGGGATAGATTCTATTAAGAAGATTTTTCCCTATTTTCCTCCAACTTCAAAGTGCCATGTGAGTCTCCTTGTTATAGCCCAGTGACATCCACACATCCCTGAGCTGGAGAACAGCTGCAGCAGCAATGCATCTATAAACATTAAAAAGCCCAGAAACATGAAGGCTTGCAAGAAATAATGGAGGGCTGTAGAAAATTGGCTAGATGACCCAGAAGGCCACATCTATTTCTAAATTCTACAATCCCACTATGTTAAAAATAGGATGAAAGTTTTGGGTTTTTTTCTTTTAAACCAGTGGGGATATTGGCTAACATTTTATATTCAAAAAGTGAGTAAGTTTTAATAAGGGCCAGCAGGAAACCAACTCCAGAGAGTGATGGGGAAGTAAAATCCTGTCTTTACATATTTAAAAAATGAGACTTAAAAAAAAAAAGACAAAAAAAAAATAAAAGCACAACTGAATGATGGCTACATTTTAATCTTCAGAGCTGCTGTTAGCTGCAATAAATCCCTTTTGTAAAATTGGTGTCTTGAGCTGCAAATTCTTATCAAGAGTGTTATTATCAGCCACTGTGGGACTGTGAACAAGAATTCTCACTGTATTTTAATGGCTGCTGGCCATATCCATCAAAAAGGGGACTCTAACACACATACAGTTATCATTGTTCAAATTTTAATGGATATATGGTATTCCCATTCATTATTCAAGTGACATTCAGATGCAGTTTCAGTCAAAGCTGCCTCTTCATAAATGTTATTAGCTACAAATGTGCCTTTAATAAAATATTACACTGTGCAAAAATAAAGCATTGTACTGATAATCAAAGGAAAATGAATGGCAGGAACTAAAATCCACAGCAATAAAGTCTGAACTCCTTAGTCAGTCAAAAACCTCTTTGATTTTAATGATCAGTTTCTCAGAACCAGCACAGGAATGCAGGATCAGGCCCACTGGGCACACACAGGACACAAAAAAACAACTTCTCCAAACCCATGTGGCTTCCATGCAGAGTGCTACCTGATTATTTGAGTCAGAAGGGGTCTATCTGTGGTCAGTTTGACCACAGCTCAACAATACTGTCTGCAAATCCAATATACATGGACACCTTTACATTCATTATCCAACTACTTGGATAGCACACCTTGGAAAACCCTCTGGAAATGAGTGTTGTACCTGGTTCAGTGCCATTAAGGCTCTGCTCCTCTGGTTGGGGGCTCTTATTTTTTTTATTAACTTGTGTGTTGAGGTATCTTAAGTTAGGCACTCAGAACTGAAACATCCTAAATCACGTTGCACATGCTGACCCCGGACTCCAGCCAGGAAACACCTGTTTGTTTTCTCTGCATTAATACCAGCTCAGCAAGACACCAGCACACACCTAACTTTGTAACCACAGGATCATTCCCCACTCCCTTAAATAGTTCAGATACCAAAGCTCTGCTGAATCAGTTTTATAAAAACCCAACAGCAGTCAGTAATAAACCCTGTGACTGAGCTCTGCAGCCAGGAGGCTGGAGCACCCTGCTGGGATCTCAAACACAGTGTCCCCACTAATGCCACAGGGCTGTCCCCTCTGCCCTGCATCCCACCCTGTTCCAGGTCCACAGCCACACACTCCTGCTCCTCTCTGTCTGGGAATTAGATGTATTTCTACATAGGAGGTATCTATTTTGCAAGGTATATCTTGGATTTGCCTGCCCTGCTCTTCTAACTGTGCACATGAGATGGAAATACTGCCAGCAGCAAGGCTGGGTGTCTGAAGCAGGAGGGACTGGAGCAGAGATGGTTTATTAGCCAGAGCAGAAGACTTTTCCTATGCAGCAACTTTGCATGAAATTGGATTTATTTCTACCAGGATGAAAGAACAAAACACTTCAGTGGAGTAGGGAACCTGCCCCCACTGAGTATAGACCGAACATGCAGAACATGAAGGTAAAACCAGATCCTGCTAAACCTGGTCAGCTCACATGGAACTCTGGACTCTGCTCAGGGAGAGTCAGAGAGACAACAAGAAGAGGATGCCTGACTGCAAACTTGTGCATCTAAGCCCTCCTGGTCAGTATCATAAAAGAAACAAAACCAAATCAGTAGCAGTGGTAATGTTCTCAGAGAACCTGGTGTGATGTCCCTGCACCTTGACAGTGAGCATTTGCCCTGTACCTCATGCCTGCATACAACAGGCACACAAAAATCACTCATTTCCCTCCCTCTGCCTGTGCCTCCTCAGAGCTCCCACACTGTTTGTGTTGTGCCCAACACACATGGATGAGATGGGCTTTTGTAGAAAGTCAGTTTTGTTGAGACGAAGACTGAAGGACATCCTCCCTTCCCACCTCTGAGGGCTCTGCTCAGGCTTACACCTGAAGGATTAATAATCTATGACCTGAAAGAAGGCAGTCAGCACTGCGTGTTATGTTTTTGGAGAGGAGGAAGAACTTGGGAGGTACTTTTGGGTGAAGGTTCGAGCTGAAGGATCAGGAGTACAGAACAGGCATTCTCCTTGTAGCCTGAGGAAGGCCTTCAAACAGGTGTGACTTCATGCACGTGGAGGATCTGGCCTTGACTGATGTACAACACGTATGACCTTAATGGCTTAAGAAAAAAGACCAACACAATCTCCTAACATCAGCCAATTCAACAGCTTTAAGGGAAGGACCATCAGCATCAAGAAAGGCATGCCCAGGGAGAGATGCCCAAGGACAAATACAGTTTTATTGGAGTAAATCTGGATTAATCCAACTTGTTTTGATGCACACTCATCCCAAGGAAGCACACCAGTTTTTCTATACATCAACAATGATTTTTTTTCTCTACAATTTGGGTAATCCTTTCAGATATCCACCAGTTGATCCTGAAGATTCAATTTCATAAAGAAGTTTCAATGGGAAGTTGTTATTTCTCTAGTTGTTATTTCTGTATTTCTCTATTCCTGGGTGGAATCTGTCACTGTTGTTATTTTAAAAGGTGACCATAAAAAGACATCTCATCCAGGATACAAAAACCAGCATTTTAATCTTGAAACTTTTTCTGTTATGCAGGGTTATGTCCATGGAGCCAGGAGGGAAGAAGTACCCTTTCACTGCTGCTCCTCACTAAAGAGTTAAAACACTTCCCAAATCCTACATTTTTAAGCAAGGTGATTTCCCAGTGCCTTTGCTAGATTTAGAAATGAAAATTAAAGCATTATTAGGGGCTAAGGGTCAGGCATATATGCAGGCAACTATTTGGCAATGACTCTACCTGGAACAAAGAGATTCTAAAATAAATTTTTTAATGAGAAGGATGGAGAAAAGCCAAGCAGAAGTTGCAGAGGACACCTCATTAAAGAAATTGATAAGCCCAAGTCAGGTCAATCTGTTTAAGTAACTCAATGGCTTCAGTCAGACTGGAATAGATCTGTTTAATTTGCCTTCAGAAAAGCAGCAGCACAGTGGGAGCGGAGGAGACCTCGCAGGGAGCCATCAGTGCTCCGTTAAAGTTGGTAATTTTGCAGAAAGTTGCATCTGTGGTTTACTCACTTGGAAGAGAGACATCTCACATGAAATGAGCTGAAGGAGCTGTAGGCAGTAGAGCAGCACTCTCAGCACAGTGGGACAGGACTCTGGGACCTCCCCTGCTCAGCCACAGCCCGCACGGGGCACCACCAAAAGAGCCAGTCTGGCAAACACAAAACACTCAAATTAAGGCATGAGCCAGAGCCTGGTTTATTTTTACACCTTTGCAGCACTGAGAGAGTTTCAGCAGGAAATAGGAGCTGATTTTCTGCCGGAACAAAGAGCTCAAAATATGGTTCTCATTTTGAAACTCAAGCTCGGGGGCCCTGAAAGGGAAAGTGAATTCTTGCAGTTCACTGTAAGGCCTGTGCTGTGAACCAAGCAGCACTGTGTGGTTTCTGTCAGGATGCCTGCCCTGACTCTGCTCGTGTGCTGACCAGAGTTATCACTCACTTCAGGATTTCCATGATGCTGAGAGCAGCACAGCCACCAGCATGCCATGCAGCCTGGCTGGAAACTGCCACAGTCAAAAGCATCTTGGTAATGGATGCTGCTTCCAGGGCACTGCATCAGCTGCACCTACTAAAACTGCTGCTAAACCTAAAACTGCTGCTAAACTCAGGCACCTCATCTGCAGGTACCCAAGTGACCTCTCTGGTGAGACTTTGGGGCTTATTTCATCACTGAGCAGAAGAATAATGTCTTTAAGTAATTGCATGGTTTGATAATAGGTAAATAAGAACCTTGCCTCAAAAAAAAAAAAATAAAATAAACCCAGTGCTGCTTTTATTGGGCAGATCTCAGCAGCAATACCATGGGAGGTTTTGTCGTGCCTGGACATAATCTGCCTTTTAGAGATGATGCAGAAGCAATTATGGCAATTGATTAAGAGGCAAACACAGCGCAAACGGAGTCCCTGTCACCCAGTCTGCAAGCAAACATTAAACTTCATAATGTATGACTGTACACAGTAATGAATAAGTACATCTCTCAGAGGCTTTTGTTCTTTGCAGCTGTATTCTGAGGGGCTTGGTGCAGTCCCAAATATTAAATATCCCTCAGTAGGCCCTCAGGAACCATGAGGTTTTGAATTCTTTGAATAGACCTTCTCGTCCCAGCACTGGGAATCACACTTCAGTGCTTATTCTGCTAATAGGAAAGTTAGAAAAAAATATTAAAACATGAAGGGAGAGATTCCCACATCACTACCCAACCTGAAAAGGAGGAATTTTAGTGAAACACCATTAAGATGACCATGAAACATCATTAATCTTATCAACACAGCAATAATGCACAAGACTAAAACCTGCAGCATCAAAGTGAAACCCATTTATCTGGAACTGAGCAGATTATATTTTTGCCTGCAAAAAGGTATTACATGCCAATTGAAGGCTCTCCTGATTTTCCAAAAGGGGACATGTTAGGCACATACTTCACCATACTTCACCCCAGGGTTCCCAGGGGTCCCAGCCATTTATGCACTACTTATGACAAACAATCAGAGTGGTTTGGGGTGGAAGGACACAAAGATCACCCAGTTCCAGCCCCCTACTGTGAGCAGGGACACTTTCCACTAGACCAGGTTGTTCTAAGCCTCATCTAACCTAGCCTTGAACACACACCAAGGCACAACAAGGACCCTCTGGGAACCCACCACACACACAAATGGTCCCCCTTTGGGAGGAAAGGAGCTACACAGGTTGGAGAGATGAAGATTTTAGCCAGGATTTTGGATGGATGATTACTACAGACCATTAAACTGCTCTCCTCTGGCTGGATTTATTGTTGACTCAACAAAGAAACACGACAGGGGTTGGGTACCTGCCAGGGCTGTGCAAAGTTGAGCCAAATTTATTTTAAAAAAAGGAAAAGCCAGTGTAAAATAGGCAGGAAGCAATAGACACTTGATTCCTCTTGCACCTGCAAAACCAAAGCTAACTTTCCTTCAATGGGAAAACTGCAAGTGCAGAAGGCAGAAGCTTCTGAGAAATACACCCACCCCCCTCCCTGCCACCAGGCATATTCCCAGTGGATGTTTAAAAATCCCCATCTCCATCACACACCTCACTTCCCAAAGTTGAGCACATTTTGCTTCACCTTCTCCTAGCAACTTGCAGTTCCTTTTCTAGGGGGTGTGACTGACAAAGCAAGGAGAAGGGGAAAAAAGCAAACCTGACAAATGCCCCTGTCCCCACGGCAGCCAGCTCGGAGCAAGTGGACACGGCGGGAACCACGGGAGCCTCAGGAGTGCTGAGAGATGGATGATCTGGATCTGCAGAGGGCTTAGGTCTGTCAAATGACTTCTGCAGGCTTTGTGCCAGAACGAAGCAGAATGAAACAGAGATAATCCGCTGAAAGAATGCCCCATACAGCAGGGGAACAGCCAGATGCTTCCTGTGTATGATATTTCAGGGTAGCATAAGATACAGATCAGGACAGAGGTTCAGCAGGGTCAGCAGCAGCAGGTCAGAGGGGGAAAAAAAGGTTTAAAAAATTGGAATACAACAAAGCAAAAGCAGAACTACAGGGCAAGTGCTTTGTGCTGGGAAGTTGTGACTCCCTGAGGCGTGGCACTGAGAAAGGGGACTCAGAGTACCAGAGAGGCACCTCAGAGCAAAGCTGCACGTGGGTGGATGGTAATTTGGGGGTTTCTGCAAAGTCAAATATTCATAAAAGGTTTGGAAAAAACCTTGCAAATAAGGAAAGCATCATTCAGAAACAGACTTAGTACTCCCCAACCTGAAATGCAACTTTTAATGCAAAAGCTCCCAGAGTTAGAAAAAAACGGAATACATAAAATAAAATAAAATAAAATAAAATAAAATAAAATAAAATAATTGACATGCTAAAATGGCATACACTAGAGGCTTCTTTGCTTTTTTTTTCCTGGAAGCATCTGAAAATCTAAGGATCATAACAGATATGTCAGACCTTAAAAGAACTGCCCACAACTTAGTTTTGTTTCTTTTTAACAGACTTCCTTAAGTATCTAAAATTAGATAATTAAGAAAATAGTGCCTCTAGCAGACATCTGGGCTTTCTGTGGTCAGATTTTCCACCTATATCATGTGCTATTTAGCAACATCTTTCCTTGTCTTCAAGTATTTTGGTGCCTCAGGGGATTTTAAATCACATCATAACTAAGGCTATAGCTGCCCAGCTAGTGACAAATAATTAGAATATTATGAGTTGAACACACACAGAGACAGACAGCAGAGTGTTGAGAGCCAGAGGTGTGATGTAGAATTACAATACAAAATCTTCTGAAAGTGAATCGTGTTTTCACATGCCTCGGCTGCATTTGCAAAGCATTGCTCCTTTTACTCCTCTATGATTGACCAGTATTTTTGGCTTTTTTCTTTTACATACTTAGCTGTTAACAGAGAAGAGAAATAATGTTTCTCTACTAAACAAATTTTACTTCTGCATCCCCTCATCCCTTCCTGAGAAAAGCCAACAAAAAGCACACTTTTGCAATGACAGTGAACATGTGTAAGATCAATGGGTTATCAAATTAAAGACAAATGAGTTATAATATCAACACTGACCTGCATGCACAGCAGAGCTGTCCTGCTGGAAAAGGAACTAATGATTCCTCTGCTACAAACCATCAGAAAAGTGCATTTGAGTAGTGTGAACAAAGGGAAATTGCCACTGAAATTACAGCTGTTCAGATGGTTGTACAGGACAAATTCCATCCTCAGGTTATCACCAGCAGCTGGTGTTCCAAAAGAACACCAGAACATTATGAAAGGTTCTTTCAGACAGGAAGAGCCACTTCCTCCTTACCCCTGTGGAGGCAGCAGTATAGCCCAAACATGAGACACAGCACCTGGTGTATCTGAACTCCGGCCCTCCTGGTTTACTCAAAACTACAGCACAGTCCAAGTTTCAGGGTCAATGAGACTCTGATGAAGCATCACCACTCCACTGGAACTTGAATGCTGCTATTCCTTCATTTGAGAAAAAAAAGAACACCCTAACATTTGCCCTGTGCAGAGGGCTCATAGCATCCTTTCATCAGGGGACATGTCAAAGTAATAAATACTTGAGAAAGCTGTTTCCTCGTGGGGATAAAAACCACTTTGAAAAGGGTTCACTCACTGCACGTGTGGGCACTTGGGATGGGGTCAGTCTGGATCACCTATCCATGGCTGTGTACAGGGGGTGTAGGCAAGAAGGCACCAACCAGCTTTCAGCTGAGCCATGGATCTAAGCACAATTGAGTATTTGGATTTTGACTCTGTTTCATGTGTTCAGGTTTTATGGAAAAGAGTCTGGGCCCTCGGTTCTGCAGGACACAGTCAACCAGGCCAGTGATTTTTTTTCTTTCCCCTACAGAAAGAGGAGCAGATCCTGTTAATTTTGGACCATAAGGAAGCTTCTTCATCTGTTCCACTTTTGTCTAAAAGGAATACCTACATGATAGATATGTTTCAGAAGATAACATACACACACACACATATAAAAATATTTTTTGTTGGTTTGAGTTCTTCTAATGACATAAAAGAAGCAAGGTAGCATGGCCCTCACTGACTTTGATTAAGGTGCAGACAATGCAGTGCTCTTTGGGCTCTGGAAGTCTCCCCTCAGGTTACTGGATGGGCACTACCTTGGTGCTCCAGTTCTCCACAGAAGAAGATAACAACAGACCCAGCATCAGCTCCCTCACTGAGACACCCCAGCCTCTGCCCTCTGGCCCTCCCCAGCTAGGAGGTTGATAGGATCCCACTCCCAGCTGTGCTTAGGCAGGGCCCAGCTGATCTCTGGTCACACCTCAATGCCCCAGCAAGTCATCAAGGCTTCTTTATCTGTCAGCACAGAGGAAGTCCCACCTCCAGGGCCTCTTTTTCCAATGCCTCCTCTAAACAAGACAAATGACATATTAAAGTACCTATTTCTCATTGTGACCCACAAAAGGAGGACAGATTACCAGGTCTGACAGCAGCACATGCTTTGCAGATGCTTGTACTCAGTCAGATGTACCCAACATCTGCACCCTGGAGTATCTGCACTCCAAGGAAGCTCTAGCACAGGAAAACTCTCCTTGCTCCATAAGGAATATGAGTTGTTTTCATCCTAGGGTGATGTTATGATGCTTGTATCCCCATTCTGTGTTCTGTTTATGCTGGATATTATATTCTGTGCCTTCCAGACTGGCTCTGAAAAATAAAGTTTTGTTATCAGCCTGCTCACTCCCCCACAGTGTCGGTGGGACACAGTCGCGGCAGTACACAGCACTGCTTCTGCTTTTTGCTCTTGCTTTTGCTCTTGCTCCTGCTTTTTGCTTCTGCTTGTTGGTTAGTTTAGCTAAGCAGTCTGAATTTCCCTGGACTATTTTTCTTTCCCTTTTTTTGGAACCACTTGACCCTGCTCCAGACTGGGACCTGGGAACACTGAGAGTTTGCACCTTGTGGCTGCAGCAGCTGCCCCAGCGCCGGAGGGACTGAGAACAGAGCGACCACCCCCAGAGAGACTTTCTGAATTTGTCATCTTTTTCAGAGTGGTGGAAGAGTGGTGTCATCCAGTGTTGTTCATTTTGTGTGCTGGGGGGTGCTGTGCCTGTCAAATAAACAGGTTCTTTCCACTTCTCTCTGAGGAATCCTGCCCAAACCGGTGGGAGGCAGGGGCCATGTGGGTTTGCTTTCTGGAGGGGCTCCCTTTGGAGGTTTTCTCCCAAATTTGCCCTAAACCAGGACAACCTTGTACCCATACCTGTCCTCCACCTCCATGCATCCACTGGTTTTCATTTAATATGGAGAGCAGTCTTCTCCTGATTGAGAGAAACTGGAGTATTCTTAAAAGAAAATGAAGATCCAATTCCCTCTGAGACTCATTCCTGGCAAGATTGCTTTTACATTAAAAAAGCAGCAGGGTATTGTTCCCAGTACTGATTCTGCCAGTGGCTCTGTCAGCCAGCAGTGAGGAGAAAGGGCAGAAGGAGTGGGAGTCTTGTCCATGAGAGCCACACATGTGCCCACATAGCCCTGAAGCAAGATGGAGAAACCAAGCCCTACCCTCAGTGCTGAAAGGCAGGGCTTGTCACCAAACATGAGCATGGTTTTCCTTCCTATCTTAGTCATCCCACATGTTTTTGCTCTCCACTTTTCTTCTTAAGGAAATAAGTCCTAGAAGCCAGGTGTTTTTCCTAGCTGTTTGTTTTCCTGGCTTCTCTGATCACTGGCTCCAATTGACAGCTTTCTCTTGTCTCTTCTGTCCTCACCATGAACCCAGGACACCCAGGAAGACAGTGCTCTCAGCAGCCTTGTCTGAAAAGCCACAGAAATGAAGAATAAAGACATGTCTGGGAACAAAATGTACTGGAGTTGGAATGTTCAGGAAGACCTGAAAACCTAAAACCACCTTCCCTGGCATGGGTACAATTGCCACATTTCAACCCCCCCTTCCCAGCACTGGGACCAAGAGGAGACAGAGATAAAACAGTGACAGGCTCCATCCTGCCAGAGAAGAGGAGTTCCATGGTGGCAGCTCCCTTCACTCTCCATCACTGCAGGACAAGTACAGTAGGAGGAGAACATCTCTGAGTGATCACCAGAGTCACTGAAGACTGTAGAGCATCTCAGCTTATGGACCTGCCTGGGCAGCAGGCATTCCTCATGGATTTTCCATGATTTCCACCAAGGAATTTTCTGCTGAAAAGGGTGACACCTTTGCAGTTACTTTGGGGCTGGCAGCTCTCCAAACTCCCATCCCATGGGGCCCTGCTGTGCACCTGGGTTGATTCACTCCTGCACCCTTCCCTGCTCAAGGGTCATCCTGGCTGGGTCTCACCTCTGCTTTCCTGGCAGGCAGGCAGCAGCATCCCACTTGGATAATGCCTCCAACAGTGCCCCAGTCTTTGCCATGCTGATAGCAAATCCTGCTGAGGGACATCAACTCTCAGCACACTGTCAATCACTGCTGTAACCATGTCTGCTATATACCAAGATTAATCACAGAATGGCTTTGGGTGGAAGGGACCTTTGAGATCTTCTTGTTCCAAACCCTTCCATTAGAGTGAGTTAGTCACAGCCCCATCCAACCTGGCCTTGAACTCTACCAGGAATGTGACAACCACAGCTTCTCTGGGCAGCCTGTTCCAGTGTCTCACTGCCCTCACAGCAAATGAGCCACTCATTCTTCTCATCCAGTACATTAAAGGCTACAGGGCTGCAACTTGCAAAAGCTAAACCATTTAGTTAAAATTCCATCTAAACATGCCTCTGTTTTTCTTTCCTGTATATCAGAAGGCAAGACAAGTGCTCTATTTCTCTTGTTGCAGATTGGGACCTCTCAGTGTAGATATAGCTGGTTTTTATTATTCCCACAAGCAGCAAAGCTCCCCTTCCCACTGTTACCCTCTGACACACTGTCACTGAGGGGCAAAAAGGATGGAGAAGAAGGTAATGACACAAAACACAAGGTTTTAACCTGAAGTTTATTCCTCTTTGGTTGTCTGAGGCTGTTTGAAGCATGAATCCAGTTCTGCTGTTTAAAACAGGAATTACCCAAGTGACTCACATCTTGCTGAGAGAGAGACCACTGGCTTTTTCATCATGTGCCAGTGCTCAGGGCATGCCACTTGTCCCTGCTTACAGCAAGAACCCAATTCCTGCAATTTATTCCTGAGTCTGCTGTGGATTGTGTGGCTTTGGGGAAATTGCAATGAAAACTGGAAAACTCGACAATTTTGAACTGATGCTTACATTCTCAACAGCCTCTTCCTGTACAGATTGTTTAAGCTCCAATGCTGAAGCTGAGATTTCAAACTTGTGCTTATATTGTAAGTTTCATTCACATAGTCATTAGCAGCATTAAATTGGGGGAGAATCTGCTATGAAACTTAATCAGCTGGTGCCATGAAAAAGTGCTGGCATGGCTGTTTGATGCTGTGATAGAGGCTGGTACTCCAAACCAGGAGGGAGAAGAGCTTTTCAAGTTCTGCTCATTATTGCTTTGCAATGACACAGGAAACAGCAAGGGTTTTAATCTCTAAATAATTTTTCATTCGGGGATTTGGGAACAATCTAGAGGATACAGAAGTTGTTTTGTTTTGTTTTCTCCATTAAATGCTTCATTAAAGTACTGCTCATTTAATAATAAGCTTGGGAAGAAAAAAAAAGGAAATAAATGATGTGATTTTATGCAAAACCAAGACTGTGACACCTCTTTGCTCTTGTTGTGCTACAAACAAGCTTGAGTTGCAGGAGACTTGGCTTTGCATAAGAATGTTTCAGGGAACAAGTGGGAAAAACAATTTTAAAACACAAGGGAAAAATTAAGAGGGAAAACACAAGATAAGATGGCCAGATGAGCAGTTAAAGACTCCAACACCTTGATCTCAGAACATCAAATAGAATGCATCTACTTACATGCAGCCTGTGCCCTCTTCCTAAAAATACACTGCCTCCTTGGTGCAGATATTTGATTTCAGATCAAAGCATCTCAAAGTTTGTTTGCTTTTTTTTTCCTTCCAATCACTTCCACCAGTAACCCTCGCTGCTCCAAACACCCCTTGATGCACTGAATACAGGGCAGCTCTTGGGATTCAAGTTTCAGGGCTGTACATCACCATGACTGATCAGACTTCAGCAAAAAGACTGTGCAATGAAAATTTCAGGAAGAGGGAGGATTAACTTTGGTGTGATACCACAAATCAGTCTTAATTTGAAACAATTAAGCCCAGCAGCTGCAAGCTTGGCCACACACCCAGGCCTGCTACAGGTACGCTGCAGCCACGTGAGCTGCAATCTTTGTGACTAATACAGATTTATGGAGGGACTCTGCCCAGCAAAACCCAGCAGTGAGAGCACTACTGCAACCCAGAGCAGTGGTGGGTGCCCCACACCTGGAAACATTCAAGGTCAGCACAGACAGGGCTCTGAGCAACTTGATCTAATGGAAGGTGTCCCTGCACCTTGCAGGGGGTGGGACTAGATGATTCTAAAGATCCTTTCCAACACAACTCATTCTGTGGTTCCAGAATTCTTCTCCCCTGCCTGCCTATCCCCAGGGTCAGAGGCAGAGTGTGATGCTCGCAGGTCAGAGAAGCAGCAAATACAAGAAGCACCCAATGAAGTCACACTGGCCATCCAGGCAAAATGTGGTGAAATCCTGGCCCTGGTAAATTTGGTAAAAGCTGCAGGCAGAGGAAGGAACTCAACAGCCTGATTTGCTGTGGCTGGGTTATTTTAGGCATAGTAGAAAATGCATCGATGATCCTTGGTTTAATAATTGAGAGCATCAAACTAAAATTTCAGGCCAAATTATGTTCTCATTTTAGTTCATTTAGATCTGAGAAAATGAATTAAATTACTCAAGATCTTCATCGATGTAATAAACCTGGTCATTTTGGCACTGCAGTCCATGGGTACTCATTACAGCAGCTAAACCACAGCCCTGCTCCAGATGGCTTCTCTCTACAACATAGCATTCATCCAAGGCACTCCAAAAACTAATAACCCACTGATCATATCCCTTCAATTAAAAATTACTCAATATTTCCAATTGCTGGCATCCATTTTAGAAATAACAGAAAATTACAAAGTGCTTGGCCAGTAATATGCAGCTTTTCCTGCACTGCAGAAATGTCAGCTAAGCAACATTAACCAGTTCAGCAAGGCAGTAGATTTTATATTTGCTTTGTGGTGTATTTTAAAATTTCTCCACCTTTACATCTGCTGTAGCAACAGACTTTGTGGGACCAGCTGAAAGCAGAGACAAACAGGGGAAAATGTCTCTTACCCTATAGCAGATATATAGATGGAGAGAATTTTCAGAGAATTTGATTCAATCAAACAGCAAAAGCTTCAAAGGAAGGTCCAGTATCACTCTTTTTCACTGAAGAGGACCCAGGTTGATGCACGCATTGCTGCAGAGACAGGACTGAAGGAAGGGAGAGCTTTGCTGAAGAGTGTGGAATTAACCAGTTCTCATTCCCCCAGTCAATCCCACATTTCCTTCCTTGGCACTTCCTCTGGTTTATATCAGGTAAATATAGAAAAGAGGAGAGACGTGGACCTGAGATGATGATGACTATTTTATGGAAAACAGAAAAATGCAGAGATCCCACTACAGAGTTTTTTTGGGTTACTCATATAGACACAAAGGGTTTTTTATTCTAATGTCAACTCCTCAGAACATTGCTCACCAGCTGTTTCAGCTTGAATCAATGAAGTCTCACCTCCAGGAAACAGTCATTAGCTCCTCCAGTCTCTGCTGACAGACAGGCAGGACTTACATCAGCCATGGCTAACAACTTGGAGTGACTAGCAGCAAAACTTAATACACCTTTGAGGAAGAAGCAGACTTTCTTACTTATTGCAAGGAAAATTAAGGGTACTTTCCAGACAAATGACTGTGCATGTCAAACTTGGTTCAATACATTTAATGTCATAACCATGCTTTCAGGTTGGAAAGGAAAAAGCAGCTCAGCTCCAGAGCAGGAACAGATGTTTGTATAGGGTAACTGGATCAGGGTGAGCAAAATCTCCCCATACTGAGCCTTTTTGCTAAGTGCCCCAGAGGTTCAGTGTTTTTTCCATGGTGCTGGGTGAATCATGGGATATAGGCATCCTACAGTCCATGAGGACACAATCTCCACAGTCATATAACTACTGTGGTCTAAAGCTTGGAGCATCTCAAATGGACATGACAAACAGACAGGTACTAAGAAATTTGAGCTGATAACAGAATTCAAGAACAAAATCTAAAAGGATGGCATGAGGCTGCCCATCTGGTTCCCACTGTATGGCTGCATTTATTGTATTCAAACACAGTGCAAATGTGTCACCACACCAAAACTGTGCTTTGCAGAATGACAAACATGACCTGTTCATTGGAGAATATCCACAGGCATAAAATAATATACCAGCTTCTTTTAGAGCAGCCCCATGAAAAGGTGTTTTCAACTTTCCCTTAATCTCAATGTATACACAGCCTTAAAAATGAGCATGTAGACAACCAAAACATGAACAAAAAAAATATTCATTTGAGGCCATAAAGAAGTTGACATGAAGACTTAAAGGCAACCTGTGCTTTCCCACCCTGAAACTGTACATTTGCTTTTGGTACCTGTCTCAGTGAACACTAACTGAACCTGTGCTAATAAAAATCAATTTTCTTCTCAGCAGTTAAGTATGACATAGCCTTTTTTCCAGAAACCCCAGTATTTTCAGCTAACAGCTTCACACTGTTCTAGGTTGCAGACCTCTTCTTACAGATGCCACTCATGACCAGAGACTCAATGTACTAACTTATTTTTGCTTCACTGCTAGCAACCAGAGTCGTGGCAGGTCATTAAAGAGATTTGTCTGGCTGAACAGCTTCCAGAAGTGCAATGAAGTGGTTATTTAATATCCTCAGATGAAAGATGCTATGCAAATGCAGAGCACTGTGTTGCACCGAAGAGGATCCTCTGATTTCCTCCTATTAGTCCAACAGAGGAAAATGGGTTCTAGCCTGAGGTTTTGCAGCTCCATTTCCCTGCTAAACAATCTGTAGTCAACTTAGCTTGACAAATTTAAACAGTTAACCCACAGGAATTCAGGTCTCCTTTTCATATTTGCAGGTCAGCTGCCTTGAGACAATGTCTGAAGTACAAACAGGCTTTCAGGGCCAGATTCTGATTTCATTCAGGATGGTGTAAATCAGGAATAATCCCTTCAGAGATTAGTAGGAGTGAGATCAGATTCAGGCTCTTGGAATTAAAAAGTACAAACCATGTGCTTGTGGGCTTATTCTAATTCTACTAAGTACAACACAATTCTCTTTCATGTCCTTCTCCCATTCTGTCTAAAGCACTCTGAGTTGAAGAGCAAAGAAAGTCCTGCTCTGAACACACTGCAGAAGATTTTTGGCATTGTAAAATATTTTTGTCTACAAAGTTCTTAAATAAGCCTTGTGCTTAAAAAGAAAAAAAACCAAAACCCAACCCAAAAAACCTCCACAAACTGACACTAAAAAAAAGAGAAAAAAGGCCACCTTCAAATTACACAAGCAGAGTGAAGATACGTTTAAAGATCCCCCTTACCCCCAAACTATGAAATTAACTACAGTAACCATTTTTACAAGAAATCAACACATTAATTACTCCATTTACAGCATGTGTCTCTGGTTCTCATATAGAAGGAAAGAACAAGCAGAGCCTTTGCTGGATGCGTGCAACATCCTTGGGAAGCATCTCAATGGAAATTCCAGCATTGCTACAAATTAATGCAATGTCATCTGAAAGTTACTTGTGTCCTTTCCATGCCACTGTGTCCTTTGATAGGTCAAGCAATGAAAATATAACCATGCCAGTCAGCACCTTGTTTATTTTTAGGTAAGCTCAGGAACCACCTTTTCCCCACCTTAATGAAAAGTTCACCTCTGTTCAGGTAAACCAAAAGGATGGAACTTTTGCCATTCACCATGGTGTGGTGCACCCCTGCTAGCTCAGTGGTTTTCAGTGTGCACCTAGAGAGTCCTGCTGAAAGAAGCCAAGTGACAAATCTCCATGGTGTTTAGATAAAGATACAAATCCCACAAGTGATGGATGAAGTTACCCATGAGCCTGCACCAACACTGCTCCATTTGCTGTGGAGTGGTGGCTGATTTGGGCCAGTGTGGGGCTGTGTTTTGGGGAGTCCATGGGAAGCTGGGATGAGACACAGCCAGGACAGGTGACCCCAAGTGACCAGAGGGATATTCCAGACCATGTGACATCATGCTCAGTGTATAAGGTGGGGGGAACAAGGAGGAAGGAGGGACATTTGGGGTGATGTCAACTGTCTCTGTAAATCACCATTACCTGTGACGGGGCCCTGCTCTCCTCAAGATGGCTGAACACTGGCCTGGCCGTGGGAAGCAGGAAGTCATGTCCTTGTTTTGTTTGTGTGCATGGCTTCTGGTTTCCCTATTAAACTGTCCTTATCACAGCCCATGAGTTTTCCAGCTTCTACCTTCCAATTCTCCTCCCAGTCTCTGGTGGGGGAGTGGGAGAGTGGTGTTTAGTTGCTGGCTGGGGTTAAACCACAAAAAGTGTTTCAGTCTCTCTGCCATGATGTTTACATCACTTAATGCCTCCTAAAATAGCCGACTGGGCAGGCTGAAGGACATCTTTCATGATAATGCCAGTGCTGTGGCTTTGTTCTGCACCTCCTGAAAAAAATCCAAACCAATTTTGACTCTCTCAACACCCAAGACACTCTCTTGGTCCCTGCTGCATGCCCTAAAGATCAGGTTTGGAATCTTTTACCATGTACTGTTGACAAGGATCCCTTGTCCTGTGTCCTTTCAGGAACAATATCTTGTAAACCATCTAATGTCCCAGCAATTTTGGACAGGAAGCTGAAATTCAATAGGAGCAATAAGTAGACTGGGAAGGGCTGTCATACCAGTGAAAGAATTTCCTTGGGGAAGGGAAGAGCAAGAAAGAAAATTTTGTTTTTACTCACTTTCAGCTAGACTTTCAGCCAGTGATGACTGATGGCTCTAAGGAAAGGGCTCTGCTACACAGATGGGAAAGTCCTGTTGGCTTTGGGTAAGGGAACTCTCATTGACAAGCCTGTTCATACAAATGCCATGTGTTTTACAGACCATGAGAAGCCACAAACTTTGTAAAGCTCAGTAAGCTGATGTCAGCTTCAGCAATCAATTCAAATACATGTGCTGAACAACATTCCCATGCTCACTCAGAGGGAAGTATGCTGCCCTTGCTGACTTCTGAAGTATTTTGGTCTTGCCTTCAACAGTCCCCAGGTAATGAGCAAAACAAGCTCTAATGAGCTCACCAGACATGACAAATCCACACTCAAGGTTACTGAGCACGACCCTACTCTCTCTTGGACACAGGGAAAGTGTTATGCAGCATTTTTTTCCTAACAGAAGAGAGTATCATAAACAAAACACAGGACTAGATCTGAGATGCAGAAACACCCTCCTTTCCTTGGAAATCAATATTGTTGGTGCCAGGCACAACAATGCTGACACTTACCTGCCCAGGAATAGCAATCAGCTTACAGGAGAGTACAGCAGCTGGAGAGGGAGAGCTGAAAGATTGCTTCTGACAGCTATAAAAGCAAGAGATTTTTAATATTCAGAAAAATCTCAGTGTCCTAATAACAAAATTTCCAGCTCCAAGGACTAGAGTTGTCAACTGAAGTCTGAACAGATACAAAAGTAACAAAGGCAAATATGGATGGGTTCCCTTTGTAGAGATGAAGGACTGTGAAAGAGATACTTTTCAAAACAAGCAAATCTCTCCCAGTCTCACCCTTAACCCTTGGGCACAGGGGGCAGCGTGCCACACCTCAGTGTCTAAGTGAGGAGGGTGTCAGCAGCAGAGCAGGTGGCACCAGCCCCAATGGCACCAAGTTCCACCCTTGTAAAGCCACCTGGTCACTTCCAGGAGTGAAAAGGGTTAAATGCCACCCTGCTGATCCCACCCTCAGGCTGTGCCCCTCTGCCAAGCAAGCCTGAAACTCCCACAGCAAGAGCATCAAGCTCCCTTGGGGTCTTGTTCCAGCTCCAGTCTGTTCCATGAGAAGCTCCTCACTGATATCTTCTGCATAGCAGAGCCACTAAATTTCCAAGCAAGACAGTAAAGGTGTAAAAAGTGTACTGGAAGACAACAGTCAGATTCATAATACTATTTTCCAAATTCAGAGACAGGCCAAATGTGAGGTTTGTGGTTCTGAGAGCAAGGCAGGGGAGAGTTACACCTAAATGAAAAGTTGTTTTCCAAAATGGAGCTGTGCCTGGTGGGTTTATTTCATACAATGCAGAGGACTTATAAGCTTGTGTGGGGTAAGATAAGTAAAAAAAAAAAAAAAAAGACATTTTGAGCAATGCTTCTTTAAAAATTCAAAAGAACACACAAAAAAAGAAAAGCTGGGTATGTCTCTGACAGCATGCCTGAGGAGGATCTAAGGGCTGCCTTCTGCTGCACTAAGATACAACTCTTGGTCCAGCTTGTTCCCACAAGGCAACTGTCCTTTTTCCAAAATAGTAACTTGAAAATGGGGCAAATTTCTTAGGATTGTTTCTCAATTAGTGTGATGACAGTCACCAGACAGGACTTGGGTATTTTAAGCCAAGGGGATAAAGGGCTACTGTCACTGGAGTGTGGGAAGCTTTTCTCCAAGAACAGTACAGACAGCAGCCACACTGAGCAATCTTGTCTTAATCTGGTAGAATTTTAGCTGTATATAACTGGTGAAGGGGCTGGAATACAAGTCCTATGAGGACCAATTGAATGAGATGGGGGTGTTTAACCTGGAGAAAAGGGAGACCTTCCCTCTCCCTACAACTACCTGAAAGGAGGTTGTAGGCAGGTGAAGGTCGGTCTCTTCTCCCAAGTAAAAAGTGACAAGATGAGAGGAAATAGCCTCAAGCTGCATCAGGATAAATTTAACATTGGGACTTTTTTCCCCCTGAAATGGGCTGCAAAGCATTGACACTGGCTGCCCAGGGGAGTGGTGGAGTCACCATCCTTGCAATTGTTCAAAAAACTTGTGGATGTGGCACTTGAGGACACGGTTTATGGTGAACATGATTCTGGTGCTAGTTTGATGGTTGGACTTGATGATCTTAGACATCTTCTCCAACTTGATTGATTCTATGATAGAATTCTTCACCCAGATCACTTGCAGGCAAAGAAAAAGTGTGCATCCTCCTAAGACAGCAAATGAGACACTCTCCTACAGCACCAGCAGGTCAGGCGGCAACCGAAGAAGAAACAAGCAGCCTCTTCTGGTGCTCTGTGAAACAGAGACATCCCCCTCCAAAGGAGTTTGATTGGAAATTCCAACCTATTGATTCTTTTCAATACAGGCCTCTGTCATTTTCCTTTATTAAAAACACTCCAAAATGAATTGCAATTCCATAGCAACATCCTCTGCCAATACTCAACTCAGTATCAACAGGAGAACTTTGGCCTTGGGGAGAAGCAGCTTATCCTAAACTCCTTTGTTTCACCACTACTTCCAAGTGTTTCAGCCACTTCTGCAACTACTGTTTGTTTTTCAATAATCTTGTATTTTTCAACAGCCAGTTTCCATCCCCTGCTCCTCTGCTCTTTGGCCTCAAAACCAGTTATGTAGTTCCATGAGGTAATTTCTGTTTGAAGCATTGGGTGTTCTATACAACAGAGTTACAGAGCTTTTGGAGAAACACAAATCAGTGTCTTACCTGGGCATTAACACACAACTTTTGTTGGTGTTATTACCTGTCTGAATTGTGAGCATTATGTCAAATTGGTTCTGACAAATCTGGTGGCCTTCTGCAATGAGCATACAAGGGTCTCACAGTGCTATGAGATGAGGGAAGAGCCATTGGCATCATCTACATGAACTTGTACCCACCATTTAACACACTGTCCCACACAACATCCTTGTCTTTGAACTGGAGAGATACAGATTTAACAGCAGGATGCAGGACAGCTGTGCTCCAGCATCCTCACAGTTCTATCACAAAGTTGTGAAGCTGCTGCTCTTCCCCACATCCAGCCACCACAATTCAGGCTTTTTCTCTATAACTCCAGGTCTGAAGCAGTTTTTACTTTTGCATATCTATTTTTGCTTACATTTTAACAGAAAATCTGCTGTGACAGCCACAGTGAGCCAATGACACTAGGCTTCTCTGTAAGGTCTTAACATGCAGGCAAGCAAAAAAAGTTCATGAACAGCCACATGGATAAGACACCAAACTGCATAATCCTTGTAGCACTATGGTGATAATCCCATTGTAGTAAACAAAACAGAAATACAGATGATTTATATTGCATCAGTTGTGCTTTTGCACATCGTTGATGACTGCACCACTCAATGGAGTGGCAGAGAGCGAATCCCTTCTCTAAAGCTCTTATCTCCATGTGGCAGATTTCCCTTTACTTTTCACAGTTCAAAAATCAAGCTGTTGGTCAAAAGGGCAGTGTTTACATCTTTACTGGAGTCTCCAAGCACTTTACAGGCTGAACTGAACCTCCAGGAAACTGAAATACTGTCCTTTGCAGCCAGGAAGCCTGGAGCAGGGAGCTGAGAGGGGGCAGGTCTTCACTCCAAGTTCTCAGCCATAAGAGTGTCCTACGACATGACACACTCGTCCTCAGATGCAAAGTTTAAGTGTCCCTGGCTCTCCTGCTGTCTTGGTTCACTCTGATCCTGGCACACAGAGAACAAAGCCTGGGAGGGAAGTGGGTTGGTGGAAGCTGCAAGAACAGCCTGTTTTCTTCAAACAAGGAGAATTTGAGGAAAAGGGTGGATGAGAGGAATTATGTGCAAAAGGACTCTGCTGGTTTTGGCTGGGATAGTTGATTTTCTCCACAGTAGCTGGTATGGGGCTGTGTTTTAGATTTGTGCTGGGTGCACTGTTGATAACACAGGCATGTTTTCATTATTGCTGAGCAGAGCTTACACCAAGCCAAGGCCCTTTCTGCTCCTCAGCCCACCCCACCATCAAGGAGGCTGGGGGGGAACAAGAACTGAAAGAGGCACAGGCAGGACAGCTGACCCCAGGTTATCATAGAATACAGCATCATGGGCAGCATAGCAAGATGGGAGCAGAAGAAGAAAGGGAGACCTGTTCAGTGATGGAATTTACCTTCCCATTCACCATTATGTGGGATAATAAAAAAAAACAATCACCCTGCTTTCCTGGGGATGGCTGAACAATTGCCCACCCATGGAAGTGATGAATGAGTTCCTTAGCTTGCTTTGCTGGCCATGTGCAGTTCATGCTTTACATTTTAAATTTGTCTCAACCCAAAAAGTGAAAAACTCAAAAGTGAGTTTTTCACTTTTACCTTTGCAGGGAATGAGAGAGAGTGGCTGTGTGGGGTTTAGCTGCTGTCTAGGGGGTTAAAGCATGACAGGGAACAAATCCTGAAGAGCAGACTAAAGAACATTTCAGTACCTACAAATGAAGGAGAGAAATGGAGATGAAATTAGAAAAAAACTGTCCTGAAGCTCTGAAGAAGGTCTCAGTATCTCACACACACACTTGGTACTTCCATGGGCACTTCACATCACCACATGGCAGACAGCAGAATAATCTTGGTGGAGCTGACATTTTGCTTCCCATAGCTGCAATCTTGAAGCAAAGCCATATCCTGACCCCACAGATGTCTGCCCCACCCAGATTTTCTCCATGAATCCACTGCAGAGTCCCCACTAACACCAGCAAGCCAACCATAGGCATTTCTGGCAGCCCAAGAGAAGGGAGCTGCCTTTTACCAAACTTATAAAGCATTGTCACATTGCCCTCCTAATTTGTTTTCTTCCTCTTAGCACCAGAAAAGACAATTTTGGTTTCCATATGATATTTTGTAAGAGGCAGTTTACATTTCAATATTGCCTTTCCAAGCAAGAGTAGTTTTTGCAAGGGTCTGCTTAACTCCTGACATTTTACAAAGGGTAATGCAGTTCTCCCTTGTATTTCTGTGTAGCCATTACAGCACAGTCCCCAGAGCACAAGAGAGAACTTCACCATAACATCACAACAGCAACATAACACAAGAAATACAGAAAAATACTAAGAAGTGTCCAAAGGAGAGCTGTGAAGACAGTGAAGGGCCTTGAGGGGTGGCCATGAGGAGCAGCTGAGGTCACTTGGTTTGTTCAGCCTTGGGGGACCTCACTGCAATTACAGCTTCCTCAGGGGGAGAAGAGGAATTACAGCTTCCTCAGAAGGGGAAGAGGGGCTGGCACTGATCTCTTCTCTCAGGTGATCAGTGACAGCACTCATGGCCTGAAGCTGTGTCAGTGCAGGTTTAGGCTGGACACCAGGACAAGGTTCTCCCCCAGAGGGTGGCTGGGCACTGGAACAGACTCCCCAGGGCAGTGATTGCAACTCCAACCTCACAGAGCTCAAGGAGCATTTGGACAACACTCTCAGGCACAGGGTGGGATTCTTGGGATGTCCTGCCCAGGGCCAGCTCAGTGATCCCTGTGGGTCCCTTCCAAGCACGGATGCTTTAGGATTCCATGATAACTTGCACACTTCCAGTGGCTGTGGCATTCTCAGCTGCTGCACATGCATCAATGTCCTGTCTGTAAATTTAGTTTCTACCCGCTTTGTGCTCTCACCAGTGCTGCTGCTTGATCCCCTGGAGATATCCAACAGCCCTCAGTATTGGAGTCTGAAGGATGAAGCTGAACATTTGATAGTGGGCAAGCAGAAGGCCATTTTCACTCCTCAGGTTAAATTTTTAGGCTAGAATCAAGCCAGCTGCTTGAGAGGAGCAGCAGATCTCTTTTAGCAGGCAGAGTGAAGCCACAGGAGACCTGATCATAAAGTCAGTGCTTCTCCATAAAGGCAGATTTTAACTGAAGGGGGAAAGCAGAGGATACAGGAGCTGAAAAGAGAAGAGAGATGAAGAAGGAAGAGTTCTAATTCTTCTAATAAGCACTAGACTGAGCAACAGGAGAGATCCTTTTCTTATTTGAAATATATACAATTGTCCCTGAAGAGAAAAACAGGGTAAACCTTCCAAAGAATAATAACTTCACTACAAAAACAGTTTCAAAGAGAAAAGAAACAAAATCCTAGATTCAGCTATAACATCAGTATTGCCATTGGGTGACAAACTGTGACAATGCAGGTCACATCAAATTCAGAGGAATCATTCTGACATCTCTGAAGGCAAACTTGGTTCTTTCAAAAGGAGTGATTTTGACTACCTGAGAGGTTTGAAATGGACCTGGAATTAAGACAAAGTATATCTAAAAGCAACAATGCATCACTTTCTCAAAACCATAATTATTTTGACCCACCTTTGCTTATCTAGAAATTGCTCCAATTCAATGTAAATGAGTATTTTTCTAAGTGTTGTCACCAAAAAAAAAATCTAAGTTGGATAATTTGCACAAACTGATTTAAGTGAAGCTCTAGTAAAAGATAGATTAGGTGCACAGAACAACAGCATTTATAGGCAAAGTCTTGCAGTAATGCAGGCTGCAGGTTCCATGGAAGGCATCATCACCTCCCATCAGGCTAAAGGAATTTAAGATACAGGCACAGATGTCCTTATCACACCCTGGCAGCTTTGGATGCACTCCAGAGCATCAAAAAGAGCCAGAAACTGTCAGGTCAGCTCTGATTCAAGTTGCAGGTAGCCCTACACCATGCTCTTTGCACAGGAGTTTGTGGAAGTCTCAGGGTGGAGTAACACAGGTCTCTGCTTCAGGACTATCCCCAAAGGACTGTCTGTAGGACTCAAACTGCTGCTTCAACCCAAATATTCAGATGACATCTTCTAATTTGATCTGTGGTTTTGCATGCCAGGATGCCAGAAGTACCTTAGAATTTATTTTTTTTTTTAATCCAAACCTGGCCACAAGCAGTGTGCTTTGAATTTGAGCTGGCAGTGGGAACCTGACACCTTCCTAAAAGAACTGGAGGTGATGCCTTCTGCTTCCCTGGCAGGGTCATATTAACTGAGCTGGCAGATTTGATAGAATTAGATTTCTTTTTTGAGCTGGTACAACACTGTGATGTGTCAGCACACAAAGTATTTCAGATAAGTAAGATTAAGTTCTTGATTGAAGATCCAGCCTCTAGAAATAATGCAGTGTCCTTTAAAAGGAAAAACTTTTGTTTTGTTTTGGTGTACCAAAGTTCTAAAAACAAAAATTAAAAAAAATACAGAACTTCATGGCTCCTGGAAAAATGTCAGCAGCAATTATATAGTCCAGAGACATTTTAAAATTGCATCAGACTTAATATCTCAGTGTTACTGTGCCAGTTTTCACTCTGCAGAACAATCCTCCAAAAGGATGGCTAAGGAGTCCACTGCAGGAGTTTTGGGGAGGCCAGGAGTATGTGGGGTCACCTCCATGCCAGCAGCAATCCTCAGTCAGGCACCAGCAAGGTGGGAAATGTTGTGCTTGGACCCTGTGGGCTCTAACCTGTCACCCTTTCCTCCTCGTCCTCCCCTCAAATCTTTCAGGATGGAAAGCTACAGAGTGCTGAGCCTGCACTGAAAACCTGAAAAGTTACTATAAAAAAAAAAAACAAACCAAAAAAATTCTATTGAGATGATGTCCTCAGAGAAAGACAGCTACACTTCAAACATTTGTCACCAGGTGCAGGTTTCAATCACTTGTGTTGTGTCTCTGTTGCATTCTAGGACACCTTGCATTTGCTTGGCAGAAATAGCTGTGGGACTGGCCCAGAGAAACAGATGTGGCTTGATGAGGTTAACAGGTTTCCTGAAATAGCACCACTCCTGTCTGCTCAAAGGTTTGGTCATCTCCTACACAGGGCACAAATCTTCCTGTTCCCAAGGAGGGACCTACACGTCAGTCCAGATGAAGCAATTTAATCACAGCATTTCAAAGTGAAACAAAGCCAGGAAAGAATTGCATTCCATCCTCCTTTTCCCCAGAATTGCATTTTAACAATTACTACAGTCTTTACAATTAATGACATTCCTAATCTTATCTCATGCTTCAGAGCAAGCTTCTACCAATACTATGGGCGAGTTTCTTTTAAAAAAAGCTCCCAGTCTGTCCAGGCCCCCCATTTTCCACATTCCACAGCTATTTCACAGCTTGAGGGGGCTGTGCAACCCTGACTTAGAAGAGCTTTTCAAAGTTTTATGGGACATTTTACACAAAGCAACTTGAGCCTGCTACTTACAAACCCAGGCATGGGACACTTGGCACCAGTGGGAAGAGGAGGTTGGGTAAGATTGGGAAAGGTGACCAGAAGGGTGACAGCAGCTCCTCTGTGGCTGCTGTTAATTAGTGCCAGGTCAGCCCAGAGCAGTTATCAGGACAAGAGGAGTCACAAGGAGTAACAACTTTGAACAACAGACATATATCCTGAACAGAGACCACTTATGTTGATAAGGTTATCTATTTCATAAGAGAAAAGTCTGTGCCCAGAAAACTCACACAGCTCCCACATGGTCAATTCAGTTGCCAAACACATTTCAGGTGCCACTGAAGATACCCTGGACATCAAACCCACCCTCCTGCAGTCTCAAATACAACACCAGGTGTCAGAAGACAAGGACAGCTAGTCCAGGGCAGTTCACACAGCCCTAAGAGCCCACAGGTGAGAAGCCAAGGTCCCTGAGGCCTGGTAGGAGATCCCGGCTCCCTGGAGCAGACACATGCTGGGTGATACAGATGCCTGCTGGGCAGTGAATCCCAAGCTGGCCCAGAGAGGGATGCAGACATGCTCTGGATGGGCTGCAAAGGCAGCTGTCCATCCCACCAGGCCCCCCATTCCTGCCAGGAGCAGAGAGGCAGATGGGAGCTGTCACATCCCTAGGTCAGCCATGGCCTCCCCTGGTCTGCTGGCTGCTGCCACAGGCACTGTAGCAAAAAGAGCAACACAAACATTTACAACAGCATTCTGCCTGCAAGGCTGCATGTCCTGCACAGGAAATGTCTGTATGGGTCAAAGAGCTTTCTCCCTGTTGTAAGCAATTCCTCTGAATTGTGAGCTGACAGATAACCCCAGAGTTTACTTTCAGCTTGCATACCTGTGAGTTAGATTTTCATTTATCAGTTAGGAGGCACACCATAAACATCACAGAGAGGCTTTGATGCAGTCAGGCAAGACTGCAGCAGAGGGGGTGAAGTATCTCTGCCATACTTCGCCTTAATTCCTGGAACTCATTCCCATGTTTTAATAACTAGCTATATCAGGAATGTCAGATCAGTTCAAAGTATATCTGCCTCTCTGCTCCTTGCAAGCTTGATTGAACACAGGCTGTTTAGCAAGTATTTTATAGTAAATAAAAATATTTTATAGTAATATTTATATAAAAATGTAAAAATTATTAGTACAAAGCTAACGGGGCTTGCACTGAAAGGCTCCACCAGAGTATCTTAGCAGAGAGGCTGGTTATTAAAAATAATTCTTTCACTTAAGAGGTCCTTGTAGGTGAAACTTTACCCCCTGCTTCACCAGTTCATGTATCTGCTGCTTCAGATGAGACATCAAGAGCCCTATGCTGCCTTCTGCACAGTATAAAAGATGCAGAATAATAGAAAATGAATTAAGTCTGCTATGAAAAAGAAAAAAGTTGAAGAAACTACATGTGGCATGTGACAGTACTGAAATAAGAAAAAAAATGCATCCTTTTCAGAGTGCTCTCAGCCAGAGCCATGAAAAGCTCCACCAGGTGGTGGGATTAACAGCACTTGAAATATGCTGTGGAGCTGAGTTTGCTCTCTCTCTCCTTTGCTTTTTAGAAGCAGGTTTCTGCTTCACTACGCTTTTGAAAATAGGTGCAAAAGATGTTCCAAGTAAAAATTTATTTCTACTATCATTTAATGGCAGCATTTGCAACTCACTTGACATAAAAGATGCTTTTATAATCTAGAAGATGGAACTGCCATCTGCATGACCTTAATTTCCTCTCAAGCTGCTCCCAGTTTTACATAAACAAAAAAAGAAAATTGATAAGAACATACCAAGTCTTACATAAAATTATGTTTAGTTTGAAAAGCGACCTTCCTCAATTGAGAGGCCATTACCATTAGCAGTGTAATCAAGTTAGGAAGAAAAACTGTAAAGAAGTTCTCAAGTTTGTTTCTGGCAGAGATGTGTGACAAATTCATACAAACAGGGCAACTCACTGTCTCCCCTGCAGAATCATATTGTGCACCAAGTAAGTGAGCCAAAAGAATAAGTAATACAATTTCTCCCTTTTTTTGCACTTTCAGAGACAATGTTTCTACACAATACTAAGCAGAAAGGTAAAATAAATGTGTATTAGCAGAACTGCAGTTTAAAAACTTAGTGGTAACTTAAAAGGTGGTTTGGCAGAACCATAGACTGGGACTTTGTTGCGGCAGAGGACTGAAACCTCCTGACACAGAAATGTTACTCTATAGCAGCACCAAAACAGAGTAAATGAAGTGAGAAATCAGCAGAGGAACAGAACACCAAGTTCACCACAGACCTGTTCTGGGGCTTTGCTGTTTCCAGGATAATCAAGAAAACACATGCTATTAACTAATAAACAAATTCATTCTTTTTATTCATATCCAACCATTCCCTCCTTCACCCTGCTGGACATGTGCTCAAGTACATTAGAAACTGTCAGGATCCCAGATAGGTCCAGAAAGGACCTTGAGCACAGCCATGCCCTGCAGATAACATCCTGGCTCTGCTGAAAGCAGGAAAGGGAGCCCAGGGCCACCCCAACTTCTGACACCAGAGCAGCTCTGTCGAGGCACTGAGCACAGTGGGCAGAGCATCTCTGGCTCTGGACTGGGACAGAAAAATTGAGGAGGGCTGAACACGCTGTCCTGGGGAAGGTGCTGGCTGGCATGGGGGGCACAGGATGCAGTCAGTGTAACAAGCCAAGCGTTTCCAAGCAGATGCTTCACACGAGCCACCCCTCCAGCTGAAGCTGTGTAAATAATATACGGGAGAAGTGTGCTGCTAATTGAGTACCTCCCGAAATGCCAAGAGGCAGGAAGACTCCAGTTAAAGGCAACTCTTCATTTTAACTTGTGTCACTGAAGAGCACTAAAGTAAATGAACTCCTGAGGACAAGATCAAAGTAAAATAAGAGACTTTTTTTATATCCTTGAATCTCCTGTTCCTTTTGTACACTGAAATTTAATTTCCTTTTCAAAGAGAGGTTTTGGAGCTTATGAAAATTGACCCAAAAGATTACAAGGGCTTTGTCACCCTTCCAATCTCTCTGAAAGATCCATAATTAGGGAGGTTTTTCCTTCAACATATGTGCCCAGCAGACAAATATATAATTCAGACTTACAATTGCATGAAAGAGTTATTTCAGTATACTGGATACATACAAGCCCAACCGTTACAAAGAGTTGGAAAATATTGTGTGCCTCAAATGAGTAAATATACATCAAGGCTTTTTTTTTTTTTTTCCTTTTTTTTTTACGGTCTTGTTTTCATTTGTGCCAAGACTACACACAATCACGCTAAGGACCCGGGATACATGTTCGCCGCTGAGATAAATATACCAAGTACAATAAAAGCAAACGAAGTGTAGTTATTTATGCTCCTCTAGAAATTCATTCCGCAAGGAGGAATGTGCGAGCGGATACCTAAGACAGCTAGTCTGCTTTTTGCCCTCCAACGGAGTAACACCGGCTTTACTCCTTCGGCACAGAGCCTTACCCAGGGGAGAGGGAAATAACCCAGCACAGCCGGGGCGCGGGGCCGCTCCCTCCCGCTGCTCCCTCCCGGCGGCGGCGCTGGGCAGGACCGGTCCGTGGGGCAGCCGGAGGGGGGTTCCCGGCGCTGTCGCCCCCCGAGCATCGCCCGAAGGCGGCCCCTTCCTCCGGAGCCCACCCCGGCACCCGCCGCCTCCCCTCTGCCTCCCCCCAGTGGGGAAATCCCGGCTGGAAGGATGGGGAGAAGCCTCCCCACTCCGGAGCGCCGGGGGATGCTGCGAGCAGCGCCGGGGCCGCCCCTGCTTCTAAATCACAGAAATAATTTTTATCAAAAACCCCAACAACTCAAGAGCCGAGTGAGGAGTCAGGAGGCGGGGAGGCTCCCACCGCGCCCTCTGCAGCAGCGGGGATTTGCAGGTGAGCGGCGAGGAAAGACGGGAGGGAGGGACGGGGTCCCGCGGTACTCACGGCGGGCTGAGGGGGGCGGCGGGCGGCCGAGCCCCATGGCCGGGGGAACGGACAGACGGGCGGGCGGTCGCTGCTGTGGTGGCTGCTGCTGCTGCCGCCACTCTGTCTGTGTGTCGCGCTGTCTGTGTGTCTGTGTGTCCGTCAGTCTGCCGGTCCGAGCCGCTCCGGACGCCCCGTCCCTCCCCTCGCTTCCTCCCCGGAGCTTCCCGCCCGCTCATATAACGCGCCCTCGGGCCACGTGGACGGCGCGGGGCCTCGCCGGCTCCTCCTCGGGGCCGGGCCGGGAGGGGCGGACCCCCCCTACCACCACCACCCCCTCATCACCTCCCCTCATCATCCCCCGTCATCACCCCAGCACCCCCATCTCACCCTCCCAGCAATCTCACTCCCCAAGCAACCCCCCCATCACTGCCCCCAGCACCCCCATCTCACCCATCTCACCCCCCTCATCAATCCCCATGCACCCCCCCATTCACTGCCCCCAGCACCCCCATCTCACCCCTCCTCATCAACCCCATCTCACTCCCCTCGTCAACCCCCATCAATATCACTTGCCACGCACCCCCCGTCCCCCATCACTGTCCCCATCTCACCCCCGTTCCACTCCCATCGCCTCCTCCGGAGAGGGGCTGTGCCCCGAAGGGCTGCGATGCGAACCCGGATTCACCCCCAGCGCCATCGGGATGAAATCCAGCTCTCGTCGGATCCTCCCTAGAGGGTCACCCTCCAGGAATATGTGAGTGTGTGTTCGCCAAACTGCTGTGTCTGGAATTGGGCTGCGTGACCCCAAAGGTGACCGCAGCAGGGAAAGTTGAAAGAAATTTGGCGCTTCTCAGGGCAGAAAATCTATGTGGCATTGCTAATAAAGTAGTCGATATTCACAGAGTCATAGAATGGTTTAGGTTGGAAGGGACGTTAAAGATAACCTGCTTTGGACCCCCGTACTATGGACAGGACACCTTGTATTAGTCCAGGTTCCTCCAGCCTGGACTTGAACACTTTGATGGATGGGTCATCTGCAACTGGTGTGGTCCCGTGTCTCACCACCCTCACAGGAAAAGAATGTCTTCCAAATATCTAATTTAACCTACTCTCTTTCATTTTAAAGCCATTCCCCCTTGTCCTATCAGTACATTCCCTTGGGAAAACAAACAAACAAACAAAAGCACTTCCAGTTTTCTTGTAGCCCCTGTAGATACTGAAAGGTGCTATAAGGTCTCCCCTATGTTTTCTCTTCTCTGGGCTGAACAATCTCCCCCCCTTAGCCTGTTTTTATAGGAGAGGTACTTCAGCCCTCTTCTTTCTGTCCAACACCAGACATTTTAAAGGTGACTATAAAAAACTGTAGAATTAAAAAGAAAGCAGCATCATTAAAGAATTCCCCAGGCAGATACATTGAAGTGATGAAGTGTCTGCTAAAACTATTTAACAACATAATGCTGGCTTTTTTAATGTTGATGTGTAAAGGCTGGAGCCAAGAGATGTGTAAAGACTGGGGCCATGACTAGAAGTGGGGGGATTATAGCACTTCCAAGGATGCAAATGATCTCTGATCTCTCCTCCGCCCTTCCGTAGGCAAGCGAATATGCACAGTGAACATGCACAGCACATATCAGAGGGGAGAATGCATTCCTGAGCTCTGAAAAACATGTTCTGTAACACTGGACAGCCGGTGCACAACTCCCTTTGTGAAACAGATGAGTTTACAGGTGATTAATCTACTTACTGAAACTGCCCACATTGTTGGGTTATTAAATCCAGCTCCAGGTATTTCCAGGGGAAACTGTAACATGCTATGTAGGAGCTGTAATTCATCAATCACCACTGAGCTTGTTTCCATAGAGTTGTGTTAGTAAAAGCCTGAGTGTGGATTTAGACCAGTGTCACTTCATGTACTGTGCTGTGTAGGCATTTGCATGCAGTGAGAGCACCTGTGACAGCCTGAGCTTTCTGCTCAGGGAGCATAAGCCCAAACAAGCCCTTCAAGGGACTCACTCCATCACTAAATCCTGCCTCTGCATCCTGAAGAGCAGCATAGTTTTATATCCTTCATAAACAGGGTTTGGAAGGGATTTAATCTACAGTAATGAGCATTAAAAGAAAAAAAAAAAGAAAAGCACATTAGTCTTCTTTTACGAGGAATGTATCAATACAGGGAATTACTGTGTGGTGGAAACAGTCTATTAAAGAGCTGTTCAGTGCTTTTTCCCAGGAGCTGCTTGACACTTTGCTGGAGGTGAGATGAGGAGCTCCAATTTGATCATCTGTTAGTGTCTCTGTTACCTTTTTGCCTTGATGCTCTCCTACTTTCAGGCAAATTGGTTGAATTTGGTGCTTCATTTGCTCCACAATAATGGTGAGTGACTGGGACTGTTTACGGAAAAGAATCTCTGAGGAACAGCTCACCAGTAATAGGGCTGTGCATCAGGTTTGGGGATTTCTGCCAAGCATTTCTGGGAAGAGGGAGGGAGTAAGAAAGTGATGAGAAAGAAGAGTCTGAGCACTCTGCATTTCACTACCTGTTGTACCACACCTGGTCTGTCTATGAGTTCAACAGAAAGAAAAGAATGAATCGAGTAAAACAGCGGATTTATCATCATGCAACTTACAAAGCTTCACTAGGTTGTATCAAGGAAAGCTTAGCCCAGCAGCCAAGAATGTCCTAATTATTAACAGTTAATCAAGTTGACTCTGGCACAGGCTGCCCAGAGAAGCTGTGGATGCCCCATCCCTGGCACTGTTCAAGGCTGGGCTGGATGGGGCTTTGAGCACCCTTGAATACTGGAAGGTATTCCTGACCATGGCAGGGGGGTTGAGATGAGACGATCTTTAAGTTCCCTTCCAACCCAAACTATTCTATGATTCTGTGACTGAAGAAAGGGAGTGAGAGATGTTTTGTTTCGGTTTTTTTTTCTGTTTTCAGTCCCATCTCTGCACCATTTCTCTGGAACACACAAGAGAGGACATGGTGCACCCCTCCAGCCACACCAACCTTGGTCACAAGTTGCAAGGAGGAGATATGGAGGAGAGCTCTGCAGTGGCTGGGTTTGCTCAGAAAGGCTCCTTTCTGTAAAGAAAGGCAGAAGAGGAGTGTGTTTGCCCCAGAGATGCCCCAGGGAGGCATGACAGAGTGACAGGGGTGTAGCATGGAGAAGTGCAGAGCATGGAGAAGATCTGCAGGTCTCTGCCAGCACCTGGCTGAGCCAAGAGCAGAGAACAAGACCAAATCCACCTGAAACAGCAAGTGTGGAGCCTATTTCACCTTTTTATATCAGTGTTACACTCACTTAATTCCTTTAGATGCTCTCAACTTCCCTGATGCACCCCAAGAAGCATGGAGGTAACAAGTGCTCTCTGATAATGCCATTGGAATTACAGCAGGGTCCAGCCCAGTGTGCTGGATCTGATCCCCTCATGCTGTAGCATTTCACTGGCAAGTGTCATTTAGATGGTTTTGGGAAAGAATCCAGGATTTGTTTCACAGACAGTATTTCCTCAACAGCTCGGTGAATATAAAATAGTTTGAACTAACCATGCAAATCTTTCTTGTCATCTTATGTAGAAAAACTATATCTATATTCTAAAGTCTAGGCCAGGGCTTTCAACTGCTGATGAGGGATAGTTGTGCAGACTTCAAAGGAGCTGTATCAGTTTTTACCAAGTGGGGATCCAGACCTTTGTTCATGTTTTAAAATTCAGAAACTGTGCCTAGGTAAAGCATTTTTCTCTATATTTTTAAGTAGCCAGCTTTTTTTTTTTTTTATAGCTGTTCCCTCAGTGGCAGGATTGTTTCTCAGTAGTCAATGTTTAAAGGCCCTTCAAGGCTGAAGGAATTAAAAATGAATAATTTAAAGCTGGTCTATGATGCATAATTTTAAACATATGTTTTACAGGCCATGTGGAACACTTTTTGACTTGTCAGTAGATATTTTACAAACATGCTGTGCTGGAACCTTTTTTATTTAACAGTTAGATTTGAGCCCTCCTATGCTTCAACACAGCAGCGTGCTGGAGTCTACAAGCCATAACAAGGAAAACATTATCACCAGCACTGATCAGAAATGAGGAGAAATGAAGCAATTGCGGAAATGTTTTCCTCTTACACACACTGCTAAAACAGATGTGGGCAGAACTATGGCTCTCCCATCTTAACAAGCCTCATCCCAAGGTAGAGGTAGAGGAGCTGTGATTTGTTTGCTCTAAGACTCCAAAAGGGATGGACCTAGGTGATGCTGGAGAAGGAGCCATGAAACATGTTGTCTTTGGGTATTTTTTGAAGGATGGCTGAAGTATTTTTTTACCAACCTCCTGTTAAATATTGTGCTCGGAATGCCATCTGAGTAATTCTTGACAGTTTTAATAGGCAAAGCTAATTGCTGGTGAATAACAACCTTTTATGGATTTAATTTCTTGTCCCCTCCTGACTTCTTGCAACAAGAAAGGGAGGAGTCATCTACCCTGCAGATGCTCAAAGGCAGCCTGGGTTTCGACCTTATTGACTGGTTCCCACACTCTTCCTTGTTTTCCTGGATTTTCCAGCTTTTCATTTCTATTTTAAAGTTACTCCATATTTGTAGCTAAAAATAAATTGATTTGGTTATTTCAAAAGCTTCTTGGGCCCAAACCCAATTTCAAGTGTTTCACCAAGCTGTAAATTGAGGCAGTGCACTGGGGAAGTGCAGATTTGGGATCATGTTTGCCCCCCCATCATTAGCTCTCTCTTCAGTTCATAATCCATCATCTTCCAAACAAGCTAATTGCCATTGTGTCTAGAAGTTAAAATAGAAATTCAGCATTTGGCATGTACACAGTTGCCAAGAAGCTATTTCTCCTCGCCTATGTAAATAAATTGTCATTCAAAAACGGTTGGCTTGCTCTAAAAGATGTGCTAAGCACTGTGCTCCCAGTGAAGGAAAGAGGAGAGGATGCAGGAGTGTGGCCAGCTAGTGCCCCATCCCCAGCTTCTCCCACTCATTCTGTTGAATGGGATTGTTCTTTGCACTGGCCACGATGCCATTGGATAGTTCCTGTCTCAGTGAACAGGGCAGGAGTGATTACTGACCTTGCTGGTTATGCCCCCAGGTCAGGACCAAGTTCCACAGGTATATCCCTTTATACAGATAAAATCTATATAATTATATTGGATAATCTATATAATTATATTGAATAATCTATATAATTATATTGGATAATGACTTGTATTTATTTTACACCATAGAGAACATACCTGTTGAGCAGTATGACTAGATGTGGACGTAAAATACCTCCAAACTTTATAGACATGAATCTAAGAAGATTGACCACAGATGGACTGTGCACAATTTATTTGTTCTCACTGGCAGAAGAGCCAGATGGTCTATGTACATTTGTCAGGTAATATATGTGTATCTATATACCTTACCTCCACTAAAGAGGTACATCCTGTTCTGTATTCAATTGTGTAAGAGTCACTGCCCTTATTTTGTATAACTTGCAACAGCAGTACTTAATACACTGTGCTAATAAACTTGACAAAGCTATTTGGTGGCTGTAGACTTTTCAATGAGTGACACACAGCTTTATCATGTTTGGCTTGGTCTTCTTGCTGGCTTCTTTTTTTTTTTTTTGCAAACTACACCCCACACTTCTGACAGATGTCACAGGACTGTAACAGCCTTCTCTGTTCCAGAGTCTTCTAAAAGCAAGTGATAAGAGTGCAGGCTCAAAGCAGGCTTTTAGAGCACATCCTCAGCCTCCACGCTTCACACAGCCAGGCTTTGGCACCAAGGTGCATTAAGAGCAAAGAGAAGAGAAACAATAAACAGCATCCCTCCCTGCTTGCTCTTGAAATTCCAATGGTGAGGAGTTGCAAGAGCTCAGTGGTACTGACACACAGCCAGTGGTGTCAGCCTCTGCTTTGCAGGACCAGGGTGCAGGCCCACATCAGAGACAGCTGTGACATCAGAGGAAGATTTCTTGTGAGGCCAAACTATTGCACAGAGATGTGTTTTTACCTGCCAGGACTCATTAGGGCTGTATATGGGAGCACTGGCTATGGGTAATGGTTGTGATTTCGTACAATCTGCTCTCAATAAATGTCTGTGAAAGTCAGAGAAACCTTTCAGTATTGCAGCGCATAAAAACACACAGTAAACACCAAAAGCTGTTTTTTTCGAAATATTCAGCAAATCTGGAGCTCCCAAAAACTCACATAAAAACCTCTCTGTGCTTTGAAATGCTTCTTGCTTTTGTACTCTTGGATAAATGCAAGTTTTGCTATAAGGACAGTATAAAGCCTGAGAGGAATAATAAACACTTATAAAAAATTTTAGAAGGCACTAATGGGATATGAAAATAGAAAAAAAACCCTAAGTCAGGTAGGGGTGGAATCACCATCTTTGAAAGTGTTCAAGAAACAAGTTAATATGGCACCTCATGCTATGGCTTAGTGGGCAGGGTCAAAGGTTGGGCTTGATGATCCCAGAGGTCTTTTCCAACCTTAGTGATTCTATGATTCTATCCCTGTCAGGATAAAGGAAGATTAAAACAATATAAAAACAATTTGCCATAGATATTTTACTGCAGAAGGAAGAAATGTCATAAGCACCTAAAATGAGGATAAAGGTAAATAACTCCATGGCAAAGAGAGGCAGCCATGTGTACTTTGTGTGTTTCATGGATTGAACATGTAGCACATTCAATCTCTTCAATATAAATGACCCTTCTTTGCAGTTCAGATGTCACCTACAGAACATCACAGAAGTAAAATAAACCTAATTTACCTTTGGCCATCTGGATCTCACAATGCCTTGAGTACCATCTATTCCCAAGCACAGACTTGAAAATATGTGCATTAAGTGATTGGGAAGTTATTAGCATAATGTAATGTTATTTCATTTCACTTGTCCCCAGGACAGTCAGGAATAAACCAGAAGGTGAAATTAGACCCAGAAAATAAATGTTGTTGATTAGGTTGAAGTGTTTATTAGGCTTCTGTTTGAGTTTCCAGCCCACAAGAAAAATGGCAAGCAAAGCCTGTTAAAGACATATTTTGACAAGAACACAGTTTTCTGTGGCTCCAACAAAATAAATATAGTAACACAGATGAACCTTTTAAAAGTCAGGCTTATGTGCTTGTCTGATCAGCACCAGCTAACAGTTTCATCTCTCCTGAATGTCACAGAAGCACACGAGCTGTGCCACTATGCAGTTCTCAAATTCTTTTCCTCAAAGGACATCACACACATACCAGGGGCTGTACATTCTGTATTCACTTGAACACAAATAACACAAAATAACAATTGCAGGTGGACTTCATCCCCAGGGAAAATTGTGAATAAAACACTGAGGCACACCTGGCAGATGTTACTCACACAGCTTTATTAAGTATGGATAGGCATTTATTTTGAATGCTAGAAAAGCAATATGATAACACAGGTAAGATAGAAAAGTTTGAGTGTTTTTGCTTTCTTGCCAG
Organism: Setophaga petechia; assembly: GCA_024362935.1. NCBI lineage: Eukaryota > Metazoa > Chordata > Aves > Passeriformes > Parulidae > Setophaga > Setophaga petechia. The sequence goes on from JANCRA010000011.1 coordinate 17,972,354, forward strand.
ATATATAGGCTAAAATAACTTTTCAGTCCATTCCAGCTACTGAGATAGGCTGGGAAGGGATAAATGGTATGAGCAGAATCCCTCCAAGGCGGGATGGTGAGTGCTTGTGCAAGGATAATTTTGAAATTCTTCTGTTAACCCACAGCTTGGAGCTCAATGCAGGACAGACCAGCTGAAATGCTGCTAAAGAAAAAAAAAAAAAAAACAAACCTAAAAATGTTTAGAAATCAATTTCCCAGATGTTGCCTAGAAAATACCTATGTCACATTATTTCTGAGTGCAAAAACTAGTAGAATGCTTCACTAAAGCAGCACCAAGTCAGCTGCAATGCTGTTTTAGATCTGATATTAACAAATCAATGTTTAGAGAAAATCTTGTCACCACAGGTCACTTTGAGTACACTTCCCTGATGGCAGAAGAGTGAAGCTGTGTAAACTAAGGAATTTAATGGTTAGATACAAATCTGGACAAAAGATTTCATAGACTTGAAAATGGTCTTAGCGTAAACCAGAGAGGTGCTGCATTCAGAGTATAGCCTACCTCTAAGAAATAAGAAATAAAAAAAGATTTAGAAAACCAGAGAGCAATTAATCTGAGCTCAATACAGTGTGATTTCTTAGAGTAAATCTAGAAGGAAACAAACTATTTACCGTGCAGAAATAAATACGAAGTCAGATAAAATGCAAATCTGTATTTATCAGACAGACAATAAACCAGATTACCTTGTACATTTATTGAGACAATAAATGATTCTCAGGGAAAGATTAATATAATATATTGTGTTTATGTGGACTTTAACAGAAAAAAGATACTGAGATAATTGGCTGTTTTCTGGGGGGCAAAGGGTAGAGTCAGACTGGCAGTGCAGAGTCCATGTGTGCTAAGCATGGTCTGTGCCAAGCACAAACACAGACTGCAGAATGAACAAATTGAAAGCCCTGAGGAGAAGGACTTGGGGTGCTCATGGATGGGAAGCTGAACATGACCCAGGAATGTGCTCTGGATGCAGCCCAGGAACCAAACATGTCCTGGGCTGCCCACAAACCCAAAGTGGGCAGCAGGTGAGGGAGGGGACTCTGCTCCTCTGCTCTGCTCTGGTGAGGTCCCATCTGGGGTACTGCATCCAGCTCTGGGGTCCCCAACATGAAAAGGATGTGGACCTACTGGAATTCCAAATGAGGCCTTGAAGATGATCAGAGAATTGGTGCACCACTCCTATGAAGACAGGCTGAGAGAGTTGGGGTTGTTCAGCCCAAATAAGAAAAGTCAGTGAGAAGAACTTCCAGCAACTTTGGGGACATCAAGGAGCTATAAGAGAGCTGGAGAAGGACCTTTTCTAAAGTCATGTAGTGACAGGACAAGGGAAAATGGCTTTGAAATGAGACAAAGTAGATCCAGATTGTGTATTATAAAGGAATTGTTTCCTGTGAGGGTGGTGAGGCACTGGAATGTGTTGTCCAGAGAAGCTGTGGATGTCCCATCCATGGAAATGTTCAAGTCCAGGCTGGATGGGGACCTGAGCAGCCTAAACTAGTGAGGGGTGTCCCTACTCATGTCAGGTGGGTTGTAATTAGATGATCTTTATGGTCCCTTCCAGCCCAAAACAAACTATGGTTCTATAAAGGTGCAGACGGAGCCTTTGGTGCTTTTAGTGAAAGTGGATTCAAAATAGCTTTCTAAGGATACATGGGAACATTTCCCAATCTCCCAGGATCCCACTGGATGTACTGGTTTTTTCCTGATGTTGGGGGGCTCCTTTCATTGGTGCAGCAGCCCAGGTGATGCTCAAGGCTGCACCTGCAGCCAGGGTGCAGAAACAGCCCCCGAGCAAGGCTCATGTCCAGTGTAGCCAAAAGTACTGCACAGCACACCCCTATGAGGCAGGCTGCAATGTCACCCAAGAGGATAGGCAAGCCCACCACTCAGGACGAGAAGGTATCCAAATAAAGCACAGAACAGAACCATGGGAACATTCATATTGGAAACTCTCTCCAAGATTTGTGCAGAAGGAGTTACCTGGCTGAGAGATTAACTGCTGGAAAACAGTCAGCACATTTGAGGGAGCTGTCAAGGTGTCCTTTAGGGCAAGATAACTGAGTGAACCTCACCCTTAGAAATTTAGAGAACAATCTGCCTTGGGGTAAGAACTCTTTACTTGCTTCCAGTGTAGGAGGAGAAAAATTGTGATGTACATGATGACTCTAAGCTGCTGGCAGGATGCAGCCCTGAAATGGGCGAATGAGATTTGCTCAGCCTTGTAACAGGAAAGCTGAGGTGGGATCCTGTTGCTGTTGATTGATAGGGAAGTAAATGTCAGGGAAGGGAGCATGTATAGCAGATGAAGGAGAAAAGAGTATCATGTGCAGGTGAAGGTATTCAGGCTGTGAATTAAAATTATGTTGGTAACCATCATATATAAAGTCAAAAATATGCAAGGATGAACAAATTCTCTGAAGTTTGCGTATGGGACTTGATGCATTCCTGACAAATATATTGTATGGTTTCCTGTTTGAGAAAATAACCTGCCTTAATACATTAGACCCACACTTCCTTATATAAAGAATGGTAGCTTCATGTTCCCACAAAACTATTTCTTGTTTTACAGCAATTAAAATGTGCCAAGCAAGAAACAAAACATGTAAAGACATAAGGACATAGCACAGGGCATGCATCACAGCTGCCCCTATGATGCTCTAAATCTGATGCACAGAGGAGTCAGAGGAGCTGGCAGCAGTTCACGTGAGGCAATAGAACATGTTCTACTGAATTCTCTGAGATCTGAACTGAGCCAGCAATGCAGAGCTCAGGGCAAATATTTCTTGTTATCTCAGAAACCAGGTGGTTATGGACACCAGTACCACCTGGAGGGGGCTGAACACACAAACCCAACCCCTCTAACCTACATTTCTCACTTGGAGTAAGTACAAGACTGAAGAACCATTGATTCTGAGGGCAGCAGCTCAGGTGACTTACTCTGTTTGGCTTGCAAAATTGTTCCTGCCTTTGCAGATGAAATCCTTGTGCTCACTGCCCTGACTGTGTAGAATGCAGTTATTTTTGAAAAGGATTATCTCTCTTCTAAAGATGAAAGAACCTACTGTATTTCTATGTGTTTATTTATTTCCCCTGCAGAACAGAGGAGAAGACTGTTAGATATAGAAAAGTATGCAGGTTTTAAAACAAATTTAAGACAGGGACCAGCCAGACATTCTGAAGTAATCTGATCTGGTCTGATTTATGGAGCACCACAGTTTTATTCAGGTTAATAGGTTTATTCATTTAACCTACATTAAGTGGAACTGGAGATCTGATGTTTCATAAAGACATTGGAGGCTCCCAGAGATCAAGAAGTTACCTTTTCTGCTGCTGAGCAGTGGCTTCTTTCATTCCTTCTACAAATTCACTTTGTATTTTCCTTGCATGTATCTAGTTTCAACCTACACCTGTTAATTCCCTTTTCTGTCTGCTGTTAACAATGCCCATTGGAAACAAACCTGTCTTTACATGAAGGTCTCCTTGATATGTTAGCACTGTGATCTGCTTCTGATGAATTAAGGAGATGGAACTTTTCTGGTCTCTCACATGGATCTATCTGGCCAGATGTGCACTTCTACCCAACAAATGGCTGTACAGCACTAGTCACCATCCCCTTGGAGTCAGCTTGGAGCAACGACCCCTTTCACAGTGAAGTTCATCTCATCCCAGAGTGAATCTTTAAACCAGATAAATGTCCCTCACAGCATTCCTATTTCTCTTTAGCAACAGTCAAGGAACCTGGTGCTGGCTACCTCTCCTATCACATCCTGCATTATGGACTTCTGCATTTAGGCAAGATGAGTCTGACTTTTGGACTGAGGCATTTTCCCAGGTTTGAATCATTTCCTTGGCATCCTCCTCTGCACATCACACTGATGAGACTTTGCAGATCTCCAGCAGATGCATGGTGTTATTGCCTATGTATGAGAGGACTCACTCTCAAGTGCTGGGGGTGCACACAGGGGCAGCTCACTGAAAAGCTGGTTAGGGAGATAGAGCTGGATTTCAATACTTATGCTGTCCACAGTCTGTGCTTGCTATTGATTGTACCTTTTTAATGAGTTGCATGTGGCTCAGATGAGAAGATGCCTTAATAATTATGGTCCCCTGGAAAAAGAGCAGACTATGTAACTATTGATCTTGATATTTTTGTTCCACAACTATTTCCCCTTTTTCTGATACTAAAAAGCATTGCTGCATCACAGGTTTCAACTCCTTCCATCCAGCTTGGTTTCCAACATTAGCCATTCAGCTGTATCTACTTGTACCAGGCACAGCCTCTAGCCCTGCCAGACAGCTGCCAGGTGTTTTATTGTTAAATAAATTCTTACATCTGTCAAGTTATAAAGCAGAGAGCAATGAATCCATTCTTGATAGCTTTTTTCCCTCTGTTACTTTAATAAGACATGCTAAGAATTACATACTTTTTCCAACAAATGCCAAAACATGTGTGTATCTCAGCAGGTTCCCCTTAACTTGTACAAAGTGTGTTAAGTGTTGGGATGTTGACCATGAATCCATTGTGGCTTATTAGGTCGGAAGGAAAGAAGTGTAATGAAAATCCTTTCTCCTGCCCAGCATCTTATCTCTGTGTTAGGAAAGGCTGGTTGGAATGTTCTCACATGATAAATATGATTGATATGTTTATATATTGCCCACTTGCATGGGTGCATGTAGGGCTGAGGGGGATCTTTCAGTCTTTCAGGCTGGGAGAAGTAAGGAGTTTTCCCAAGAGAATCCTGCTGTTCCTTACGGAGGCCTTCCACCACAAGCTGCATGAGCAGTTCAGGGGAGTCCTATCCCCATCTGTCTCTCTCTCCCCTCTGTTTTGCCCATTCTCTCTCAATCCCTGTGTTCTTCCCCCCATTCACTTACTAGCTCTGATTGCAGATACTTCCATGAAAACGAATAAATGAACTTTATCTAAAATGAACTTTGGACAAGTGTTGCCATTTTTACTTAGCTCTGTGTCCCCACAGATATTCAGGCCATCCTAGAGCCAAGTTTCAGCTGACACTTGCTCTGTCATCTGAACATCAACCTCTTCTTTACCCATAAACTGGTCTGATACAGATAATGAAAGCAAATTCATGATGCCATTTATTACTTTGTCTTATCACTTGCTCTTATCATTTTCTTTGGGACAGGAAGAATGAATTGCAGCAGAGAAGAAATTCCCCCCAAAAAAGATTTTTCTTGTTGAATTTTGCTGTACACTATTGCAGTCAGTGAGCTGAGATGAGCAGGTGAGATCACACCACTCCCCTGCAGCTCCACATTGCTCCAAAAGTGATTTGTATCAATTTAGTTTTAGTTGGTAGGAATCAACTTCAGTTAAATCAATATAACGTGGGCTTGCATTGGCTTGAGAAGGTTGACACCATGTGTTGTGCTGGTTTAAATAATAATTTTCAAGATCTTTGGAAGCTGTAGTTAAAAAACAGCACAGAAGCCAGTTTGAGAGCTCCAGATAAACTGACTATTTTTAGTGGTGGATCATTGCAGGGGTAGTAAAGTCTAGGCAAAAGTGAAAATCTTGTGGGATAAATGTGAAAGTGTTAAAAACATGAAACAATTCACTAAGAATTCAAACCATGTCTGGCATTTTGAAACTAATCTTTACTTAGCTAATGTAATCCTGCTTTTAAAAAAATAAATGTAGTTTTTTCATTTCTTCACTTATTTTTCTGCTTTTTATATCAGAAAATTTTGATGATTGTCTGTTCACAGACAATCATGCAAACAACCCTGTGACAATTGGAATGATGTTTCCTTGAAGATTAGGGCAATTTGTAGAAAGAATCATTACTTCATGTGGGAACAATCAAGCACTCTTTGGAGGCATCTTTGCTGCTTAATTTCTTTGTGCCAGTACCTTGATTTGTTTCTCAAATTTAACAAAGAAGAATATGAAGCAACAAAAAAAATATCTAAAATTACAATGTAACCATATGGAAATATTAAGTTAAAGAAGTCTAAGCACTTAAACCAACTGTTCAGGGTATTTTCCCCTTAATGTGCTTACATAAATCACATTCATTTTTATGAGAGTTATTTTTCAAATTTATAGACTTTTTCAGATGGATCTTCATCTCCCAAGGTAGCATATGCAGAGGCTGAGTCTGTTTCTGCAAGTTAAAGTCTGTGGAATTCAAAGTTTAACTCTGACACTGGATTTGGGGATGTTATTGCATAAGCAAGTTATTCATGGACTTTTGGAAATAGCTTTTACTTTTTAGTGCTCAGTTTTAGAAAGCTGAATTGCCATTTCTGAATACCCAGTATTCAAATTATGGATGTAACAAGAAATATTTGTGTGGCAATTCTAAAACTGATCTGTGCTAAGGCTTCATCCCTAACAAAATCTGAAGGGGAGAAAAATCACTGTCACTATTTGAGCAAACACAGTGCACAGAAGTGTTGCTGTTTCACTGAAACCCCCATTTCTGGAAATAGCTTTTTTGAGGGTGTTGTGGTTTAACCCTGATAGTCAACTCATCCCCTCATGTGGGATAGGGGAGAGAAGGGGAAGGGTAAAAGTGAGAAGATTCGTGGGTTGAGTTAGAAACAGTTTAACAGGTAAAGCAAAAACTGCACGCCCAAGCAAAGGAATTCATTCCCAACTTGAGGCAGGCAGGTGTTCAGCCATCCCTGGGAAATCTGGGATCCACCTGCCTACCTGGGAAGACAAACACCATCACTCTGAATGTACCTTTTTTCCTCCTTCTCCCCCAGATTTACACACTGAGTGTGACCCCAAATGGTCTGCAACATCCCTTGGGCCAGTTTGGGTCAGCTGTCCCTGCTGTGTCCCCTCCCAACTCCTTGTTCCCCTCCAGCCTCCTCAGTGGTGGGCTGAGGAGCAGAAAAGCCCTGGACTCTGTGTCAGCTCTGCTCAGCAGCAATGAAAACATTGGCCTTCAGAACAAATCCAAAACACAGCAGCACCATATGAGCTGCTATAAAGAAAATTAACACTATCACAGGAAAAAAAATTGGCAAGGGAGTATCTTACCATTTAGAAAAATAATATTTCTAAATAATATTTCTAGGCTTTGATGAATTATATTAGCATTTATGTACTTAAATGTTTATATACTAATATTTTAATATTATGTATTTTAATTGTATTGTAATTTATATAGACACTATTTCTAATTTTGCTAGGAATATGTACTGAATGCACCCTGAAGGTTCAGAAACCATCAAAAACATTCCAAAATTTATTACAATATTGAATGCTGTTTTAACATTGATTTGAAGATCTGGGAATGATTCACCTGGTTTGAATTTTGCATTAATGTTAAAATCAATGAAGATCTCTTGAGTGCATTTGGGAGCCATGTGGGCTGACAGGTAGCCCTGCAGGGAGTTCCCATGGGGCAGGGAGGGTTCTGTGCCTGCAGATCACAGCATACTGAAGATCGAAGGAGAGGCTTCAGATGCTCAGTTAGAAGTCAAGAAGCAGAAACCAGACAAAGCACAGGGTTTTAAGTGCCTCACACATCTGCAGCCCAAACACATTTTGCCTTGGAGCTCTTGAATGCACCTTTAATCAACCTTTTTGCATGATTCCTTATGCAGGTGTGGGGTATTTTGGAGTTACAACTTGCCTTATACTTCCATGTACAGCTCCAGGTTCACTGTATCCAATGAGAGACAGTGTCTGAAAAGTGAATCTAAAGATATTTGTTAGGTGAAAGTTCATCACAACAAGGCCAATGAATAAGCAGCACAAAGGGGGGAGGTGTGCTGCCAGCTAAACCTGCCTTTGGGACAGAGAGTGGGTCCTGATTCGTATTTCACTCAGTGCTTAAATGCTGGTTTTAACGCTGTCTCACCTCAGTGAGACTTGGAAACTTTTCAGAAAAAGGAGAACAAAGCTTCACCAGAAGGTCAAATTGAGCACCAAGGAGGTTCTGTCCCACCTTTGACACTGAGAGTGACCCTCACAAACACTCAGCTCCTTGCAGCTGTGAGAGGGGGCCATGAGCTGCTGCCCCTCTGCAGTGCTGAGGGATGGAGACCACCCCTGGAACAGGCTCCTCCAGGAGGATTGGCTCCTTGGGGCTGGGGTTTGTGATGTGTGTGAAGCCTAAGAGACATCAACAAACAGCTTAACTTCTGAACAAGCTCAAGGCCCAATATCTGCCCTCTGAGGCAGCAACCAGGCCAATTTTTGGGTCTAGAGAGTGTTAGTTCTAGCTAGGACATGAGAACAGTGGGATGAGAGGTTTTCCAGGCCAAATCCAAGCTCCTCCTCTAACATCTCCTCCTTGAGGGCAGTGGGGTGTTATCCATCCTTTGATACCTTTATCCCAGACTGAGAGTTCAGGCTGGCTCTGTGCCCTTCTAAAGGACTCATGCTCAGGAAGGAGCCGAGGGCTCCATGTGGGAAATGCTGTTGTACCTCCTGCAGGAGTTCAGCAGAGATGACCACCAAGGCTCCTGCTGGCCTTACAGCCACTATTTACCCTCTTGACCTTTATCTTAGACATCTTTTCCAACCCTGTTCTGTGATGCTCTGATATAAGAGAAATTTTTTAAGTTCTGTACAAATGAAGTTATATTATCCTAAGAATAACTTAAGGATCCTATATTCATATTCATAAGTGCTGCCTCCAGCTCCAGGGCACCCAGCAGAGGAAGAACATTGATCTGCTGGAGCAAGTCCAGAGGAGGCCACCAAAATGGTTAGAGGGATGAAGCACCTCTCCTATGGCCTACATAATGCCTGCTAGCATCTAAGCCTTCACTGACTCTGACCTTAGTTTCTCCAGCATCACACCTTTGGAAAGCCTTACAACTGTCTGCATCTGGGTTTTAATTGCTTTTCTTGCTAGCTGTAGTCTAGTTCCTACACCTTAAAAAAAGAGAATTTCCATTTAATTTCTGACTGTCATGGGTATGAAGTGGGGTGAGTTGAACTGGCCACTGAACACAAAAACCACACCTACCCAACTCAGTGAGTTGGGGATGTGGACATCACACAGAGACAATGTGGATGTACAGAGATAAGGAGAAAGGCATTGAGTGGTTACACAGGAAGTTTTTTATCTTTAAGATCAAGTCTTCTGCTTCCTATTTATTTTGGGGAACAGTTTACTGTCTTTGTTTACCTAAGGAGTCAAACAGAGCTGTAACTCCCAAACTGCAGGGTTGGACGTACATCCTGAATGGGGCAGTTACCTGGATTACATTTCAGTGAGGCAAAACCCACTGCTGTGTGCTAGAGAAAAGAGCAAATTCCTTTCCCATTTTAATGGCAGCTGGCATCTGTACTGCCAAATGGTCTGTTCAATGAGCTTTTTAAAATAATCACCTCAGTGTAGCCCAGATCTCATTCCCCTCTCCTTTTCTTTGGCTGCCATGGAGAGGGAAGGGCTGTGCTGTGCCAGAAGGGCAGCAGAATTACAGGGCATAGTAACAGCAACCATATTCCTTCAGCTTAAATGGCATTAAAATAATTCTTTCCTTGCAAGAAAAAACAAAACAAGGAAGGCTAAGAGGAAAGCCTGTGTGAGGGAGCACGGCATGTTAACCAGCTGGGTCTGTTCTGTCCTCAGCAAAGGCAAGTTGCATGGGAGACAGTTCCTTTCAAAATGCAGAGGTGTGACAGAGCTGAAAGCTCAGATGCATCAGTGCCTGTCCCAGTGGGCTTGTTGTTGCATGATAGCTGTGCTGCTGTAGACTGGTTAAAACAATCTGCAAATTTATTCTAAAGTTGGTGCCTTGATGTTGCTAGAGAACTTGATAGGTTGAAACCTCTCTTTTTGCAGCCTTTCCACTTTCTCATGGTTCTCCCTTCTCTAGGAAAGACCTCTGAAACTGATGCCTTAAGTTTCAGCTTTCATATTTTCCAGATTCTGTACTGCATTAGTATAGAACTCTGAACTTCATATAAAGTGTTAGCAAGTTCTCTTCACAGCTTTGTCAGACAAAACAATCCTTTTCCAGCTGAGAACCAAGGACACCATTTCAGCTTCAGACCCAAGAAGTATAAACAACAGCAAATTGAGAAGAGAAATCTGGGAGGATGTACCTAATAACCTGAAGCTATAATTGGACAATTAACCCAATATGTAAATGGACCAAAACTTATAAAAGTGTGAAACTCATGACCTGGGGTCCATCTTGGGTGTAGCCTTGGCTGGGCTCTTGTACTGCCCAAGGTGTATCCTTTGAAGGCCTTTTTAATAAATACCTACTTTATTCCTTTAACACTGTCTAGCTTTTGTTCTAGATAGCCTCTCAAGGCATCAAAACAGCTTGAGACATTAATTCTCCTTCTTCACAATACCCATGGATGAGCATTTTGTCAGCCTCACAAGTCTCCATGAAGAACTACCTCTGCAGCTCACAGCCCCCTCCTCTCTCTGCATCAGATGTTGGAGACCACCTGAAGAGCTTCAGACTCAGTGGCAACAGAGAGAACATCCAAAGATATAACCCTCCATAGATAAAGAGCTCAAATACATCCATGGATCTCAGTTGTGGTTTTTAAAGTTACTTAAGAAAATGGGAGCTTTAGGATTCCAAATCTCTTAGTCAAATAAATTCTCTTTATCCCTGAGTCTTACTTTTTCCCCCCTTTTCTTTTTTTCCCCTAATTTTACCAAAATTTCTGCATCTACAGACAGTGCAAAATCTACCCAGAAATATGTTTCCAGCCTGGTAGTCTCTGTTGTTCTGACACTGATTAGAGCTGCAAGCAGTAGGTAAGTCATCTGCCAGGAAGATTGTGCAATAAGCCCACTTCTCTTTCCTTCCCTGGGCACCTCACAGCGGCAGGCAGGGTGCTTGGGTAATGACAGGGTGCTTCTGCAAGCAGCCAGCTTGTGAAGTGACACATTCCTGTCAGCAGAAAACTCTGCAGATGTTCTTTAATCTCTCAACAGAGCAAACATTTCTGTGCCACCCTAGCAGGGAAACCATCTTTGTTATAGCATATCTGAGCAACTTTGTTCTTTTCCAGAATATGTTACAGCAGAACTTTGTGTGCCATGGGGAGCTGCACCAGGCAGACAAACCTGCTGACTGAGACACCACTGGACACAGATTTATTCCTGAAGAAAAGGTTGAACAAGATAAAATCCTCATGGCAGCACAGAGGTATCCAAGGCTCCAGGGAACACGAACAAGCTGCAGGGTAAAGCCAGTCACTATCAACAGCTGAGTGGGTAATTCACAGCAAACCACAGCTTTGATTAAGTGCACCCTTTTCCCAGCCACAGAGAAATTGTTAAAGCTCTTGGAAGTTCCCTGCTTGCTTCTAGTAATTACAAATTGAGCCCTTTATGGAGAAGACCAGTGAAAGATCTGTGCATCTGTGAAATGCCCTGAAGCCCTGGAAACGGAGGATGTCACAGCATTCGAGGTATTTCAGAGACTTTGAGGACCTTGTCAGTGCATGAATTCCACCTACTTTTGAAGTCTTGCCTTTTGCAGTCAAGAGAATAAGGCAGAACTATCCTTATCTCCTGTCTCTAAGGCAGGAGCCTAGCAAAAGGAAAACATCATGCAGAGTACATGAGCAACAAGGCTGGGAGACACAAACTGTGTCATTGCTTTCTTCATAAAGATTAGAGGTCATCTGTGCTTGTCCCCTCCATGCATGGAGCATGTAGGGGCCTGGACACACTCAAACAAAGTCCATAGCTACTTCAGAGCCAATGTCCCTGTGTCAGTGATATCCACATTCCCTGATCACCCAGCCTTTCCTACACGTTGGCTTCCAGTCTGGTTGTGCTCCAGCGCCAGCAAACTTCAGGCACTGCAAGAACCAGCTCACACATGGGTATGGATTTAGCCTAAGATAGTCAGGGAGCCCACATCACCATAGTAACTGCATGCTGTTGCATTAATTTCAGCAAATAAATGAAGCTTGTATGTCAAGGGGTATTTATGCAGAGCAGTGCAGGAGCACACAAAGAAACTGCAACAGTCCTAAATGAGGCAGCCAGGCTTCCCGGGCTTCTTTATCCTGATTTTCAGGAGAACTGATTGTCTGGCTGGAAGATTCCATCAATATGATCAGCCTGCTTTCTGTATTTGATGTGGTGTTTTCAGACATGACTTGGGTATATCTAAACAGCACAACACTGAACCATGTAGGACCAACCAGAAGAATGAAAAAGCTTTTATAGTAATGTACACATTTTCAAAAACTGAGGTTGCTATAGAAAAAAAATATCAGGTTTGAATATTCCCCTTCTGACTGGTGATGTTTGTTTAGGAGCTTTTACATATTGATAAAGATTGAATGAATTGTTCTTTATGAGGAAAGCAAGAACTTAGGGCTAGGATCCTCATTTTGTTGCCAAAAACACCCCACCCATTATTCTTTCAAAAATGAAACAAAAAATACTCACCAGGGGCAAACACAGGTACAAAGTTCTGGTTCATCCAAGCTGACTTAAAGACAGCCTGGCTGGGAGGGGAGCAGCCAAGCACTCGGCTTTTTGGCCACTCTGACTGCCTAATCTCATCTGTGTCTGCAGGGTGCTGACTTCCCCTTTAGTCACATGTTTGCAGAAGTGTTGTAAAAAAGGATAATCTGACTAATCCAGGAACTCTGGAGTCAGAAGGAAGAAAAGCATTTTTATTGGGTCTGTCTGAGATTGAGTTCATTTTCCCCTGGCAGCCCTCATGGTGCTCTGCTGGGCATCGATAGCTGAAAAGGTGTTGGTAACACAGCAGAGTTTGATTCCTGCAGAGCAGAGTTGGCACAGCATCAGCACTGTCTCCCCAGAATCCCCCATCAAGGGGCTAGGGGTGGGCAAGATTCCAGGAAGGGTCACAAGCAGGCCAGTTGACCCAAATTAACCACAAGAATATTCCATACCATACAAAATCAGTTCTGATATAAAAATTAAGAAAATGAGGAAAAAAAGGGCACTTTTGTTATTTACAATATTTGCTGTCTGGAAAAACTGCCACCCATGCAGAAGTCTGGCTTCCTGGGAAGTGGCTGAACATCACTTGTTGGTGGGAAGTAGAGAATACAGTTATTTTTTTTCTCTTTGCTTCAGTGCATGTAAACTTTTCCTTTTGCTTTAGTAAATTGCCTTATCTTAACCTATAAGTTATTTTCCATCTGATTTTCCCTCTGCTGAGAAGGGGGAGTGATAGAGTGGGCGCCTGGTGTTCAGCCAAAGTCAACCCACCACAACATTGAAAAGAATGAAGATGAGCAGAAGTATTGGCACAAATAAATAAATATATATTCTGAAGATGGCAGAGGTTCCAGAGATCGGGCATCCCCAACTTCTCTGGACAACTTGTTCCAGTGCCATACCACCCTCACAGGGAAGAATTTCTTCATAATATCTAATTTAGCCTACTCCCCTTTAGTTTAAACACACTGCTACTTGTCCTATCTCTATCTATCTACCCATGGACAAAGTCCCTCTCCAGCTCTCTTGAAGACCCCCTTTAATTACTGGCAGGTGTTTTAATGTCCCTTGAGAGCCTTCTCATATCCAGGCTGAACAGCCCCAATTATACCAGCCTTTATCCATAGCAGAGGTGCTTCAGCCCCTGCTCTTCACCCTCAGGACTCATTCCAAGAAGTCCACACCCTTTTTCTGCTGGGGACTCAGAGCTGGATGCAGCACTGCAGGTGGGGGTCTCACCTGAGCAGAGTAGGAGAAAATCATCTCCCTTGACCTATTGCCCACACTGCTTGGGATGCAGACCAGGGCACAGTTGTTTTCCTGGGCTGCCAGAGCACATTGCCAGGTCACCAAGCTTTCCAACAATCAATATACTCAAGCCCTTCTCCTCAGAGCTGGTCTCAATCCATGCTTCTCCCAGCCTGTGTTTGTGCTTGGGATTGCCTTAACTCATGTGCAGGACCTTGCACTTGGTCTTGCTGGCCACCCTGTGTTGTCTTGTTTTTGTGTTTGAGTGTGTCCAGGAGTTTACACAAATCTGTCCTTTAGACCACCCAAAGGATTGCATATCTGAGCCACTGTCCTCCTGGCAGTGCATTCATCCAGAAGTGGGGCAGGATGCACCTGTCATGCTCACAGCTGCCCAAGAGGTTCCTCCACCCCTGATATTTTGGCAGTGACTTGGGAACATCATCTGAGTGATGGCTCCAGACTGCCAGAAGCCTTAAGCCTCTGCTAGCTGCAGAACTCTGCTGGGATGATGTTCATACAAAAGGGAGATGGTGTGAGGACAGCCCTCAGCCATGACATTCCTTTGAAGGTTGTTTTTTTTCAGGTTACTGGAAACTCGAGCAGCATCTAAATAACTACAGGTTGGAGAATGCATTTTGGGGTGCTTTAGCTGCAGAGGGCTATGAAGGTAGTTTGGAACATCCCTGACCTGTAATTCACATGGACCAGATGAACTCTGTAGCCTGATTCATCATCAGGAGTATTCTGATTGTGTCCTCTTTGCTTATATGCAATGTAAGGAAGTGGGGTTTTTTCCTTTTATTTAGAAGCGTCATGTGCACCAGCCTGATTTCTTTTCCCTGCAAAGCTATCCATTTTCCAATAAACCCTCCAGCAGCACAGGCAGTGATAATTCAGGTCACAGGTTTTGACAGAGAAACCACATCGTCAGCAAGTCACTGCTAATGAAAATGGTTTTTTCTTCCTCCTTGTGCATTTCTTCTTATGTCCAGACCTCTGCTGCTTGGAGTGGGAGTAAAAGATTTGTTGCAGCTGTATCTTAGGAACCCTCTAAATCTTTTCATGGGGCTGCCCTCTGGCTGAACTTCTAAATCCACAAAGTGGGGGTGAATTCAGAACGTGAACAAGGTGAGCAGCAAAGTCACACCTCACACTGGGAAGTCTGGAGGAGGCATCATGCAAGAGAGGGAATTTCTCAGGGCATCTCCAGGATCTCTGCAGGGGCTGGATGAGGATGTGGGATGGTGGGAGCAGCACAGCACAGGGCAAGTACTGGTTTCCACATAGAAATTTGGGGATGTTTTGGCTGCCCCTCAGCTACGTGGCAGAGGAACGGAGGACAATTTCTTCCTGTTGCTCCCACTTGCACAGGGATAGGTGAACATATGACAATGAATTTACAGCAAACCTGGCATTTTTCAATCAAAACGTGATGTTCCACCCCAGAATCAGTGCACCCAATGTCTGTTTTTTTGGAAAATTAAACCAAAAGAGCTCAAAGGAGAGTCAGAAGATAACTAGACAGCAGCTCCTCAAGTGCATTGACTTCAGCACCTGTGTGAGCATCCTGAGAGCTCAGGGCTGAGCTGAGGCCACAGACAGGTTCTTGGAGGCAGTCAATTGCTACTGCCAATGTCATCTCTATAAATCAGTTATATCTTAATTGATTTTAGTGACATTCTGCTGGATTTATACCTGAGAGCAGACACTGACCTTAAGCACATGGTCTGAACAGGGCCATTCCCACTCAGCTGAAACCATTTGGAGGTTTTCCAATGCCATTTGATTGGCATTAAGGCTCAACCCATAATGGGAGAGTACATAATAGCCTGAGAATAGAATCAAATAAATCTAATCTGGGTCAGATCCTCAGACAGGGATGTTGATGAATCATAAGCCAGTTTAGTGCAGGTTTTCACTAAAAGTAAGGACATGGCTCTTTAAATATCACTGTGAAAGGCCCATGTCACTGTGAAAGGCCCATATTTGATTGCATATTAATAATATTTTAATTTGAGCTTGTTCCTCAACAGCACACATCTTCCTTGGTCATTAAAATTAATAAGCTACTTTCTCTGGGAAAGACAATGCCCACACCTATGTTTCAGGAAGAAGGTGACAAGAAAACAAGGATGACATGACAGTTCAGGAATGCTCAAAGACCTTCCTCGTCTTAATGCAATGCAGAGTACAATTTTGCACAGCTCCTTAGCTGGAGCAGTTCTCTCCCCTGGGCTCTCCAGTCTCTAATTTCTATGACCCTGTGAATTTAGTGTACACACAATGCGTGACTGATGCTTCTACACGGAAAAAAACCACATTAATTTTTTATTCTCACCAACCACAAAAACTAGAAAGCTGCTCCCAAGATTGTGTGAAAGTTCATCCCTGGAAAGACATTTGACTTTGGTGGGCGGATTTGATCACAGGTTAGGTTTGAGAAGGCAGGAAGGAGGGAGGCAGCAAAACATTGGCTAGATTTGAGGAGTAATTATGCATTCTCCCTTCAGAAGAGAGGAGATTGGTGGGATGCAAATGGAGGAGAGAGAAAGGGAAGAGGGGTTATGGAATCCACAGATCAGACAGACTCAGGACTGATGGATACAGCTGCTACTGCATCCTGGTGTTTATAGCTATGCTCTCCTTTTCCTGCTTTCTGTGGCCTTTTCTGCCAAGGCAGTGATGTTGGGCTGACAGAGTTGGAAGCCATTTCCCATCTGTGCCTGGAGGTGTCATGGCAGTGGAAGTGGCTGCTGCTGGGGGAGGCTGGCTCCAGCAGTTAGGGGGAGGAGAGTCTGGTGATTTATTAAAAAATTATGGATATTGATCTAGTACTGATATTGAACTGTGACAGACAAAGACTCTCTAACAGCTTAGAGTTAAAAGGTATGTGTTTATTGTGGGATAGCTCCCAAATACACACCACAATTTATAGATAAAAGAGTCCTTTTATCTATACAAGTATTGAATACCCAAAATACAAACACATATTCATAACTTTGGTTACATCCCATTCCCTGCTTCGTAAGATAATTAGTTCAAAGCCATTAAGCATGCACAGTTTGTTCCTTGAAATGGGTTGGTGGTCCCTTTCATGGGGAAGGGTCCCAAAATGAGGAAGTAAATGAAGTCTTCCTCATTCTGACCTTTCTACCTTTTCAATGCAAATATGACAAATGAACCCTCGGTAGAATTCCCATCCCCTGTCTTCAATTGGTTTCAGAACAGAGGAGGCCTACAATTGTCTTATGTTCCTAAAAGCTGTTTATCAGTTTCTATATTCTTCATTATAAACCCAGCTAACCAAACATTGTGTTGACAAGCAATCAATTATTAGTTAACTACTAACTCATAACTTCATCAAGGCCTACCAATTTATATTAATTAACTCCAATAAAGCTTATCTCTAACTAAAATCTTAGCTCCTCTAAAATCTCTAAGTCCTTAAAGTTTATGTCTCACTGGCACAGCTCCATGCCCCAGATCCCAGCAGCATCCCTGGGCATGCACTCCCTGCAGGCACACACACACAGGGCACACCTACAGACCACATATTTACACATGTGCATAAATCCTTGGCACCCAGGTTACAGACACACAGAGAGCACACCTGACACAGTGTGATGGTGTTTGCAGGGGTCTTAGGATGAGGGAAAAGATGAGGATCTGACTCCATGTTTCAGAAGGCTTGATTTATTATTTTATGATATCTATTATATTAAAACTATACTAAAAGAATAGAAGAAAGGATTTCATCAGAAGGCTAGCTAAGAGTAGAAAAAGAAAGTATCATAACAAAGGCTTGTGGCTTGGACCCTGTCTGAGCCAGCTGACTGTGATTGGCCATTACTTAGAAACAACCAACATGAGACCAATCACAGATCCACCTGTTGCATTCCACAGCAGCAGATAACCATTGTTTACACTTTGTTTCTGAGGCCTCTCAGCTTCTCAGGAGGAAAAATCCTAACAAAAGGATTTTTCATTAAAGATGTCTGTGACATCACAGTAAGCACCAGTGCTGGCACTTGGAGACACCAGTCCCTGGGATCATAGCCCCAGTTCTGTTGTTATCACAGATCAACTGGCTCACACAGAAAGCTCTCTGGGACTCCCCTGGTGTCTCCAGCCTCCTTTGGTCTTGACCTCAGAGGCTTGCTCCCAGGCCATGTCTCCCTTTGCTCCCAGGCCATGTCACCTGCTCCCTGGCTGGTCCAGCTCCAGTTTCCCTGGTGACCACAGACTCTGACCCCTGCACCACCAACACGGGGATCCCATGGCTCCTGGTCCTGTTCCACTTGGAGCTGTTCCCATATACAAACAGAGAGTCTCACACTCAGAAAAAGGGGGTTTCAATGAAGTTTGAGATGGAGAAGACAGGACAGATAGCGTTTATGAGGCACAGAGCATGGCCAGGCAAGCATAGTGTCCAGCAGCCTGTTTACACTTGACCAGCTACTTTATCCCCATATCCATCTATTTTCCAATGCTTGTTCTTCCCTAATCCTTGCAATGCTTTCTTTCCTCTGCCTTGGTTACCACCCCCCTCAGCACCCCTTAACAAGCCTTGCACAATCCAAAGATGTTGTTCCCATGCATGAGACCCTCCTCAATCAATGAGGAGACCCAGAGAGGTGCTGCCCACAGCAGGGGTGCCAATCTATGGAGCCAAACCTCTTTCTGGACAGCCCTGGCAGGTGTTTGTGCCTCTGGCTGGGGTACTGGGACTGCCCCACATCCCTTGTGCCTCCTGTGGGTGTGGAGATGAGCTTTTTGTGATGAGCAGTTGCAAGGAGGGGATGGAAGAAGCAAGAATGGAACGTTCTAGCATGGGGGTTCTGCACTGCTCATGGGTCACCATAATGGCAAATCCAAGATGAAGTACAAAGAACTAAAACTTCTAAAAAGCAACCAAACAAAACCAGCAGCAACAACAATAACAAAAAACATGCTTGCACATTTCTAAAATTGTTTCATTAATCTTAAGGGCTTTAGGGAAAGGCCTGACTGTCCCAACCCACTGAGCCTCCACACTCCTGCTTGGTCTCAGGTGGCAAGGGCTGCCATCCTTCAGTGCTGCGTAGCCTTTGTGCAAATGTGCTTCCTCCCAACACCTGACAGTGCTGCTGCTGTGAGGTGGGTGGAGAAAATTAATCATGGAAGTAGGAAGAATGGAAATCCCAGGAGTAAAGAGGACACTGTGAGCAGAGCCAAAGTTTGGGGACTCCTGTATTATTTGTTTAAAACTGGAGCCTACAACTATTCCCTTGTATGCTGCAGCAAGCCAAAGTTAACACTTGGGTTGACTAAGGCTCATTTTTCACACTAGCTTAGGACAAATTTTCAGGATGTTTAGATATTAAACTTTCACTGAAAAAAATGACTTTTAAAAGCTGTCTCTTAGTCTTCTTCACTGCATAAGAATAGATTTGGCCACCAGTAAAATTCTGCCTCATTCCATCCATGTGGGATTTCTTTGCTGAGCTGTGAGACATGGGCAAGATAACAAGGAGTAGAAAAAGGGATCAGCAGCCTGCTGGGTCACATCTGTTGGTTTTCAATCCACAACCAAACATCTTCTGTCCTGCCAGCATCTTCCTTAAAGTGGTACTAGAAAAATTGTGAAGATATGCTTACTGAATTCTTATTAAAATTAACTGTTTCAAATAACTCCAATCTGTGCATAGGATGGATTTAGCAATGCAGGGTCCAGCCATGTCATGCCTCATAAAAAATGTAAATATTAGGGTAATGCTCAAGTTAATCAACTTCAGCCTGATTGGATTTTGCCGCTGATCTTTCCCATTGGAATATTGTCTCAGTTTCCAGATTCCTCCATCCACCTCAGATAACACAGAAGGTCTGAAAATCAGCCTGGGGCTGCCATGATTTCCAAACTTTTATGATAGAACTGGGAATGGTACCAAAATCCAGGACGTAGTTTTTAAGGATTTGGGACTACTTGGGAACTGTACAGACCCTAATATCTGATAGTAGAGGGGAGAGCCTTGATACCCCCTATAGCTTCCAAATTCAAGGGTACCATGCAAGTTTAGAGTTTAATGGAAGATTGCTGCAATGAATACATCCCCATGAATAGTTCAAATCAGCATTTTCTTACAAAACTCAGTTCTACAAACAGCATCATCTTTATTTTCTCCTGGTTGTACTCAATTTAAAACACTAAACCATATTCTTCTTCTGTCATGGTATAGAAAGACTAAAGTGACCAACAACTACAGAAATTAGAAAATCTTTTAGGGTATTGTAAATCCCCTAGGAACAGAAGTGTCTTCAGTGTAATTGGAGATCTACCAGACCTCTTTTCAATCTAAACCTATCAGGAAATCTGAGATTTCTCTTCTGGGGCAAGTTTTATTTCCATTGCCCTATAAAGACTACATTAGACTCAAAGCCTGTTTTCACAGTGATGTTTTTTATCATCTCACAACTGATAGCAAGGCACAGAAAGACCAAGATTTTCCCTCCCTCACATTGGTACCTGTTCTTGGGACTTATCTTCCTCTTCCATTCCTTTTATTTTCCTGGTTTATGCATATTTATGGCTTATGGAAAACAGGAAATACAAAGGGGAACCAGACTGATTGTCAAAAGTTAAAGATGAACAACTGAGAGGAAATAACCCAAATAATTTATTAGAATAGAGATCTGGGGCTTTGGGGTTTGTTTGCTCATTTTTGGGTTTGTTTTTTTTTTTTCCCAAGGAGGCTTCTGCTCTAGTGTCTGGCTTCATGTAGGGCAGAGGATCCTTCTGAGCCAGGAGAAAGATGCAGCTGCTGTGCCCTTTGGCAAGGACCTGATGGGCTGCCTTTTCTTGACAGCTGAACAACAGAGTAAATGGACACAGGAAAGTTTATAGATTTGCTGTCATATAAATGCAGTTTGCACAAAGTGATGAATTCAGCAAGTGTAGTAGTGCTTTACCTTGGCCTCAAGGGAGAAGAAGAAGCAAGCATCAATACCTGCATTTAATGTCCAAAATGAGGAAGATGGACAGACTACAGCCCTCTAGGGCAGCAAGGCTGGCATCAGAAGTTGTGCACTATGGGATCAAGGATGTGTGGTAGCACAAGATAGCACAGGTCCAGAGTTCTGGTTTTCTCCTGTCCCATGTCCCCTTGGAGGCTTATTCCATGATGCAGAGAGTGCAGATCACTTCCACACAGCCACGATTTTCCAGTGGTCTTTAAATTAATATGAATATCCCAAGTAACCACAAAGTATCCTTCTCTCAGAACAGTTGTGTGTCTCTCTTCCCTTTTAGTTTCTAACGTAGTCCAGATGAAGCACAGCCCTCTGTGTTCATTCTTTAAACCCTTTCTCAACCAAACCTTTGGCAGTATCTCACAACCATTAAAAAAGTGCCCAACATCATCACCCTTCTCCACTTCACCCAAGGTGTTATATCCCATGGTACAGACCAAGAAAGTGTTTTATTCAATGCCATGCAGAAAAGCTGCATCTACAGATGCAGAGCCAGAGGGTTGTCCTCAAGATCTTCTTTCATCTGATGTGATGTATTTTGGAAGAACCCTATTGTGCTGTGTGATTGAAGGCTCATCTCCACACATACAGGCAGAAGGACAAGCCATGGAACCACAATATCCCAGTCAGAGACACATGACCCTAATTGGGCAGGGGCTGTTCTAGGAGAGCCTCAGCTTCACGGGCAGGAGGTAAAAGAGGTAACACCCTTTCCAGGGGAAACAGCTGCCCAGCTCACCTCACAGCCGGGAGAGGAATCCTGCCTGGGAATGGGACACATGAGAGGATGGGCAGGAAGAGCAGCTGGGGATTCCACAAGACCTGGTATGGGATAGGCTGGGGGGAAAACCAAAGACAGGGAAAGGGAAGGATGTGACTGGTGTAGAAAGGAACAAAGGTGGGAAAATAGAGGGAAAAGGGGATTGAGTGGCCAGTCCCAAGTAAATAGGCTGCCAGTTGATGTGCTTGTATGCAGGACATGCTCTTGAGCAATGAGACCAAGGGAAGAAATTTTTGGGGAGCTATTAGCAAGGAGATGGGATGGCCCTCTTTTACAAGAAGATCTTTTGGTAATTGCTTCACACCTTGCTCTGGCATAGCACAAGTGAGGCGCTATTCTCACCTCAAAGCAGCACTAACGAGTGATGACGACAGGAATGCATCTTACTTTTCCATTCTACATTGCTTATTTGTGTTGGTAGGAACACTATTAACAGAACAGAATGAGAAGTTCACCCTCTGAATTCCTTAGACTCTGTTGTGATTCTGGCACTAAAATTCTCACGGAGAGCAAAATCCAAAGGGAGTCATTTGTATTAAAATCAGACAGATACAGACCCTAAAACCATTTGACCATATAAAGAACCTTCAGTCTTGAAATAACTTAAATTCAGTTCTGAATTTGCTAGTTAGAAGTCTAAGAGCCTATAAAATGCTTATCATGAAATGCAAGTCCCCATAATCAGCAAAACACATAAATCCTGTCTGTGCTAATTATTTGGAAGATGGCAACTGGAGTTGTTACATACACACAAGGGTATGGGTTATGACCCTGAGGAACTGATGGATATAGCCAAAGGATGATTGGAATTTCCTGTTGGCTATAATTTCTTTGGGCCTGCTTTTACTGTGTTTGGCTCCTGGCAGGATGAAAACCATGATTTCTGAATCTGGAAGCCTTCCAATCTCTTGCTTGCCACCAGACTGATGTCCTTGAGAAGTTCACAGCAAAGATCAGATGCAGTGAAAGGGAGCTTTGTGTGTTCAGAGTCACAGGAGCATAACGAAGACCCACTGGGCTGATCCTCTGCCTTGGATTACTGCAGGTTTCTTCTCAGATGCCAGATGTTTTCAGGTACATCTACATTTCACTGAATGCCTGGGCTCTGTACAGAAAAACCCGCAATAAGATGGTTATGCAGCAAACCCACACTCACCAGTGTAATTTTTTTTTTTCCTTTGGATAGTTTCTAAGTATTTGCAATTGCTTTAAGAAGCCATCTTTTCTGTTGCCCAGATCTCAAGCATAGTTTCACATCAGACCTGCTCCTGAAGCAGCCTGATTTATACCACTCTGTTCTCATGCATGGTGAAGTGACTCCTTGAATTGAATAGTTCCAGACAAATTATAATGCAATGAAAAAGATGTATATTTGAGGCCTGTAGGCAGTTCTATGCCACTCAAAATATCACCCTTCTTCCCACAGTGATGTGTGCAAGTCCCACTGAAAGACAGCACTTGCCAGTTTATCTCACTGGCATTTGCTTTCTGGGTTTCAAATCATGATCAGGGTAAATCCTACTTGAGTAGGAAAAGTCCTTCTGTTTCTGAGAGACAAAATTCAGTTTTGAACACATGCCCATCCTCACACTGGCAACCTTCCCCTATACGCACATTCAGCTCCTCAAGGAAATTCAGGCCCTCAGCTCTCACTGGAGGGCACAGGGAATGAAAATGCTTTGGTGTTTACTTGGACTATTGTAGGATGAAGCCTCATTTCATGCTTGTATATTAAAAGGCCTAAGAGTATTTATTTTTGCATTAAGCTATTCTTTCCTCAAACAACTGGTAACAATATGCCTCCCTTAGGGTGGAAGTCTGTTCTGATGATATAATATATCTAAGGTTTCTCTGTAGCAGCTGGTCTTCTCAAAATATCACATTGGATTGATAACCTTCAAGGAAGGGTTGTACTGTGTGTGATGATTACTTTGCATTTCATCATGACAGTGAGAATTGCTTGAAGCTCTTCTCCTTTTTCATCACTTACAGGACCTACAAGGATGTAGGTGGCACTTATGTGCCACTTGCACTGGTGGCTCAAGCAACTCTCCTACCAAATCTTGTCATTGGTGCCTTTGGTAATAATCTTAGGGCTCAGAAGGAGGCAAGCAAGATTAGTAGGCATGAGAAATAGAGATATCCATACTATCACTCAATGCATGCATAACTTAAAAGCTGCAGAAACTTCCTAAATATTTCTCCTGGAAAAAGAGCTGTTTTAATTTTGTGAGCTCTGAGGTCTTTCATGGTGGTGATTGATAGAGACATGGACTCCATTGTTTGGATGCATGAAGCCAAAAGCTCAATAGATACCTTTTCAGCTATAGCTAAAATTAGCAACAATCACATTTTTTCAAAGCATACCAAGCACACATTTTGCTTCCTCATTCAGGGTTCTGCCTTGACTTGCCAGGGCTTGTGGCTCACTAGACTTAGCACATCCACCTCAGTCACGAGCTTAGCAGTGCTCTGAGTCTGCTCTCCAGCTGCATTCCCACCCTTTCATGGCCATTACCCTTTAAAATGAAATCAGTATTCCTGAGCCAGGTTTTCAGAAGGGCTTGCCTTTCCCGGGAACATTAATTGAAACTGATGTGGGGTCATATATCGTCCTTTGGGGGAAGACTGAGTTTCTTAATTATCCCAAACTTTATCTATCATGGAATTTAATTAGGGAAAAAAATCATACACAAGCTAAAAGGGTTTTTCCTAAGCCCTTTGAAGTCAACGGATGAGATCCTACAACCCTTCCCAGTCTCAGTGATTGGATCATATGCACCCACTGCTCAAAGAGCTGTGGTGTCAGATTTCTTCAGCCCAGCTAGCTCCCAGCACGTCATTGAGAGTGGGCTGCCCCCAGAACGCTGTCAGACCCAGGGTGCAGCTGTAGGGCACAGCTTCTCCATGGCATGGGTGGACTGAGTGGGAGACAGGATTGCACCAAGGGTAGGGACAAGGAACAGGGAGAGGCCTTCTGTATGTTTTTCAAAGCTGCTTATTCCCCAGAGGGTGAGGGACAGAAACACACCGAGTCAAAGGCACTCACCAATTTCAAAACGGGGGAGGTCCCAGGGGAGGATTCAATCTTTAGCCAACTGGGAAAAACTGGGGGTGGAACACAAGGCTGGGAATGCAATGTTTAAACCAGTAGGGGATTACAGGGGAGGAGAATAACTTAAAAAAACCAATGGGACTTTGAAGGATACAAAATTGATTGGGAAGTTTCTAGAGAAAGGGGCAAGCTTAGGGAAGGATTGACATTCAGTGGGAGGAGGAACAGGAACAAAAGGGCAGGTCTTTGGGGAGATGGACAACCAGGGTAAAGCCAACAACCCCAGGGTGAAAGGAATGACCATTGGCAATAACATATGCTATAACAATACAAAATAGGGGAGGGTAATGAAACTGACTACTAGAACTGCATTACAATCAAAAACGCACACTGCAACACAAAGGTTACAAACATTGCTGCTGATCTGGTGCTGAGAGGTCTCAAATCAAGGGCAGTGAAATATTTGTCTTAGTTTATACATGAACTTGGGACAGCAATGTGGTTTCCATCTTGCAGACTTACAGTGTTCATACCCATGTTTTTAATCACTATGCAAATTCCCTGTTCCCTTCATTAGGCACATGTGTCCCACATGGCTCATACATAAGCATTTCAAAATATAAAAAATGCCTCTAGTCCTAAGTCCAATTTTATTACATTCTTAAAAGTATAATTTTAGAGTTAGCAGGATGGACAAATTCCACTGCTGCCTAAGCAGTGCATGACCTTTAGCTTTCCTTTAAATCAGGCTTCTCCATCTGTGTGATCTTTACAAATCAAAATGTCATTCAATTAAATCTAATCTTCAGCTTGCAACTCTTGCCAGGGTGTCCTTCACTGCTGCTTTGGGACCAGCTGACTCTGTGTGGACCAGGTTCCTGTGTGAAAAGGAAAAGGCACATGGAGTGAGGAGGAAGTTTCTCACTTGTTATTTAAGTTGGTGTGCTACACTACTCATACATACCAACACTGGGTCAGGACAGGGTTAAGTTACTCCAACTGCAGTGTAATGTTACTAATATAAAATGCAAACTATATAGGTTCATTATTAAGATGATGCTCCTCATGCTCCTTCCTGTGAGAAGTAGGTGACTGCTATCAGTGCTCTCCATGTCCTCCAGCAATGGAGTTTCTTAAATCTTCTCTTCCCTGCTTCCTTCAAAGCTCTTGCAGGTCTTTGAATTGCTGCTAAGCAAATGCATGCCTTGATACTGAAGTAATGAGCTTTATGGAAGAAAAAATACCAGTATGTGTACATATGTGCAGCTCATATCTCTGTATAGCTGTTCATGATTCAGTCTATATCTCCAGCCATCCTGTCTAGAACTTATGCGTTGTTTCAATATTAAAAAATTCATAGTAGGTAGCATCAGAGCCCAGACCAAGCTTATGAGTTATTCCCTTCCTTCAAAGGACATAGATTAACTGTTTTAAAATAACATATTGACTTTCTGATAAACAGCTGAGACTTGGTGTAAGAATCTGAACAACTGTATGACAGACTCCCATGTCAAAGCTCTCCAAACCAAGTTTAATGTGTTTTATGTTCCCTTTTAATCAAAGTTCAGCAACCTGTTTCTCATGCTGTAATACACAAAGAAGTATTGTATGGATTTCAGAACAATGGTATACATCCAGAGAACTAGAAGCAATGCCTGAACTAGCCTAGATGCAGTTCTCCCTGGACACTTTAAAGCACACCCCACAAATGTGTCCATGCTTGTTTCCAAAAAGAAAACGGTGGGGCAGCCCCTTGTCTTAATTGCTGTAGCAATTGCAGCAAAGCCTCTTGGAGACAGTTCTTTGAAGCTGCAAAACTTGTCACTCTGTGAAGGGGAAGGTCCTGGCAGGTCCTGTGAAGGTCCTGGATCACTCCCCACACCCTAGTGATTTATCCTGTTCTGCAAAAGGAGGGCAAGAGTGCCTCTGTTTTATTCTAAATAGCCTCTGATGCACAGTACAAATTTTATACCACAGCAGTAGATAAACTCTAGGACACACAGTAATCTGGTCTTCCCATTGTCTGCACCTTGAGAACGGCAGGTGGATAAAATAATCCTGTTAGTTGTGGGCACTGACTCACTCCATCCTTAACCTCACACATCCGGGGGCGTTCTGAGCTTCTTAGCTAATATGTAAACAAATTTCTGCCAGTTGTCTTGAGCAAAACTAGATAAAACAACATCCTGATCTCTGTTGAGTGAGGAGCCAGAATCTACTTAAGGGGGTTGTGATCAACAAGTGATCAAACTTCTTTATTGACAATAAGATTAAAAGGGAGTCTGGGAAATATGTGACAGTGACATCACAGTGGAGCAGGAATACAGACATGAATTAAAGGACAGGAGCAGTGACAAAAAGTCATTCTCTGTTAGCAGCCAACAGCTAGAGCCACATGTGGACATGGGCTTTTTTAGGGACCAGTAGGTTGTGTCATTGAGTAAAGTGATGATCTGCTTCATTCTTTCACCCTTGATGGATAAAATTATTGTCTGAAGGTAAAGTGGATTATTCCATATGTGGAAATTGGATTATGGCTGAAGGAAATGGAGCACTCTGATGTTTCAGCTCATTAGACAGGATTAAGCTTCACCTTCCTGCAGATCAGCTTGGTCCAGGTGCTGGAGGCACACACTGTGAGTGATGCCCACTGATGTGGTTCAGGGCACAGGTCATAGCACCTGGCAATTCCTTTGCTGCTGTAGATGTGAAAGAGGATCAGGACTTGACAACTGTCCAGAAAAAGCCCCTCTCCTTTCTGTTTGACTAAACTTTCAGGGTTTGTTTTCTTTACATTCTACTTTACTCAAGCAAGATTCATTTTATCTTCTTCCTGTGCCCTCTTTTGACCAAGTCTTGGATGTGTCTTAGGTTTTGTTTGAAGAAGTCAGTGGGTACAGCTGAACAATGTGATCACTGGATCTGGCTTAGGCCCTTGTGAGCCTTTGCCATTGCTAATGTTCATACTTATGACAACAAGGCTCTCTTGTTACCAGCTCAGAAACAGGTCTCTGAGACTGTGTCCTTTCTGGGCTGAAGATAAATCCTGTCAGGACCTTTCTGTCTCATCTCTAACTCACCTCCAAATGTATTGCAAAGCTGCACTACAAGGAATAGTATGAGAGCCTTTTAATGGAAGCCTTGTGCACTTCCTCCTTTCCTCTTCATTGGCTCTGGTGTGATTGAAGGCTGTCTTTCCAGCCCAATTCACACTGAAGTGACAGATGACATTTCAGTCATTTCAGTTATATAGGGGAAACAAATTCAAAATATGTGTCTCTAGAACCAAAGGAAAAGCAGTATTTGATACTGAAGGAGAGTCTGTGACTGCTGCCATATGTCACCTCTAAAAATGAATGGGCAAAGGAGACTAAGGGACCCCAGCTGGCAATGAGAGGGGGTATGTCCCTCATAATACCCCAATAAGGTCTCATAGGTTTTATTTGGAGGGACTATTTCCCTAATGTACCTTCTGCAAAGATGAAATTTCTGCTGATTCCCTTCCCTTCCCTTCCCTTCCCTTCCCTTCCCTTCCCTTCCCTTCCCTTCCCTTCCCTTCCCTTCCCTTCCCTTCCCTTCCCTTCCCTTCCCTTCCCTTCCCTTCCCTTCCCTTCCCTTCCCTTCCCTTCCCTTCCCTTCCCTTCCCTTCCCTTCCCTTCCCTTCCCTTCCCTTCCTTTCTCCTCTTTCACAGATGTACCCCCAGCAGCACAGGAAGCTGATAATTATTTTTCCCTTTCCAAAACAAGTGAAACAAAAGACTCACTAGTGAAAGAGCACTACTGGCAGCCATAAATTAGATTCTGAAAAGTCAAATTCTTGCAGTTTTATCAGTGAGTATGGATCCTGTTGCACAAAGGGCTGTTTGGAGAAAGAGAGCTGCAGGGAACAATATCAAGGCAGTGAGAGCCTTTTCCTAGGCTGGGTGGCAGTGATAGATGTGCAGTGGTAGGGGTTTATCATCCATTTATTTTCCAATGTTTAAAGGCTGTAATTCACCATAAAAATCCTGTTTTTGCCTGCCCTGTCATATCTTCTTAAAAAATGTAAGTGATCTTCCAGTCTAAATTTGGCAAGGGCATACTATAGGCATAAAAGGTTACAAATAAGAAGTGATTTGGTAATAGACAATAATCAAAACCTCTGTGGAATCAGCTTTCAGGAAAACATTCTTGAATGTAACCTTACAATTCATTGCACCTTCTTTTTTAAACCAAGCCTAAACTAAATTTTTTTTTGAGTATAGGATTTCCTTGTCATCTAATTGTGTTCTGCTCACGTCTGATCCCCAAGGGGATTCCCTGCTGATGTAATGATGGTGATGAACCACTGCATTCTTCACCTGGAAATTACCTGTGATTGCTGTGGTTTTGTTCTGTGATAGTGGCTCTGCCTAACCCTTACAGAGAGAGCAGCCAGAGAATGACCTGTGCTCTCTTCACCCCACGTGGGGGGCTCAGTCACCTGTGAACAGCACTGTTTGTTCTCCTGGGGTTCAGAATACCTTTGGGAGGGGACAGGCGTGCTTGGACATACTGTCAGTGTCTGGGAGACACCAAGGTGTTAAGGGACTTGTGGGATGGACTCACCTTGCCACTGTTCATGGAGAGCTGTTGCTCGTGAGATGGACTTGCTTGGAGAAGTTCATGCAGACCTAATGGTAGAACAGATATAGGGATGCAAAAATGTGACTTGCTTTACAGATCTACTTTGCTAGTCAGTAGAAATACTAGCAAATCAGAAAAACAAGCCATTCCTCCAACATTCCTGAAGTGCCTTACCAAAATAAGAAACACCTGATCCTTTCCCTCACCATTTGTACAGACCATGGCACAGCAGAGAGGTGCAGAGATGCAGGACTTTTCCTGACACCCCCCCAACCACTATTGTCTGGCCTCAGCATGAGACATCACCCTTTTCATACCTAGGTTTGCAGGGTTACTGATTCCCCAACTGTCCAACACACAAAACTTGGACTTCCATCACCACAACACACAGGGGAGGCACTGAAGGCACTGCAAAGTACTATCAACAGAACTTATTAACAAATAACCAAGCAGAAGGATTTATTGCACATAAATTCTGAAACCAATTATATCTCCTTTGGGGCCTTGGTAATTAAAAGTCTCCTGTGTGTGCTTTCAAAGCACCATAAATCTGATGTATTCTTCAGTGTCCTCACATAGAAAATGGATCTAGTCCTGTAGGCTGCAGCAAGCTGGATGCACTGGTTATTGTCACCCAGCTACTCTGAAATGGCAGCAAAATAAAGAATTCTATTTAGGATCTGCAAACTTTTTAGTAGGTTTTTTGGTTTTTTGTTGTTATTGTACTTTGATTTTTGATGTGGTTGTTGTTGACTTGCCTTTGGTGGGGCAGTGGTGTTTGTCTGTTTAAAATAAAATAATGGCCACTTCCTGAATGACCTATTTTGAGATGTATTTAATTTCTATTGTTGCACATTCCAGGATGCATGTGGATTCTTCTCCATCAGTAAACAGTCCTCATAACTGTAGTTGTAGAGAGATGGAAGGACAGAATTTTTAATGTACATAAGATTTTTCATCTTAAAGCACCTGGATCTAAACTGATTGTAAATTTAGATTTCAAAAAGTTCTATATGTCAATCCCTCTGCAGAAAAAAATTAGGAATGGTGAAGGGAATATGTTTTAGAATTAATAGTTACAAGACTAGGTATATCTACACCACATGCACCTAGTAGCCTGAATAATTATACAGATGGAGAGGGAAAACATGGCTGAGAAATTGTCAGTGTCTGAAACTAGATCCAGCAAATAAGAGAGGTGGGTTGAAAAGCTAAACCTGTTGGCCAGGGTGTTTGTGCAGGTAGGCATTTCTGCTTGGTTTTGACTGACTTGGGGCAGTGAGCAAGAAAGCGGTAGCTCATTGTAGATCCATTCTTCATCCTAAAATTCCCTCCTTCTTTGTAGCCTCTATATGTTGCCATCTTTCTTGGTAGTAGCATTTGGGACTGAAGGCTTTATTGCTCTGAAATATGTTCATGCATTCTAAATTTGCTGTACCAGGCTTGAGATGAACCACACAACTCGTAGGGCATGCTCTAGCTCAGCCTTGTTTGCAGGTGCAGTTCTGAGCAGTGCTCTTTGCTACTTGCAGCTGTCATCCAAATTTTAATTGATTCCTCAACTAGACTGAAATGACAGACTGACATTTTTTTCTATAGGATCTACTCTGTTGGGTGATATCTGTGGAGAGACAGCAAGGTGGATTTCTGGTCTACAATGATGCAGTATGAAAGAGGATAATAGAGCTGAGGAATTACTTTTACTGGGAAATTATTTGATGCTGAGCTGATGTGTGTCTCAAGCTGCTACTGCAGTCTTGGGGCGAAGGGAATGAACTCAGAAAATGGAAAACACCACATAATTAGATAGCCTGAAAAAGAATTGGTATGGGAGACTCTGAACTAAGAAGTGAGCAGCCATCACTGCTCTACTTCTTGGTGCTGGGTAGTTCTGACCAGATAATTACAGTGGAGGATGTTTCTTGACTTGTGCTGCAGTGATGTGCTCTGCCTCATGCCACAGAGCTGGGCACCACAGGGAAGAAGACAGATCTGCCAAGTTTTGGGCTCCAAGGTGTAGGTACCAATCATGATTTGGTTCCTGTACCTGGTAACAAAGTGCAAATGGAAGAGGAGCAAAAGGGCATAAAGCCAACAGGAAATGGAGATGGGAGGCTGACACACCTGACTGATGTGTGAGATTTGTTAGATAGAGAGAAACAAGCTTTGGGTTGCTGTATCTTTTGACAGGAACAAGAAAGGATTGGAGAAATGCAACCAGAGCCAGAGACGGAGATTTTTACTTCAACTTTCTTACCAGGACTACAAAGAAAGGGGAGGGGTAAGAAGATGGCAAGGGTTTGCTCACAAGAAACAAGAACAGAAACAGCATCTGTCATAGGAAAGATAGAGTCTTATTAAAACTCAAACTACTGAAACTATCAAGGAATCCCAATCTGGAGTAATTCACCTCCTAACTGTGCAGTGTAAAATGATTTCAGGACCTTAAACCATCTCTGACACAGAATAGCAATGGGTTCAATCAACTGTAATCGTCCTGCTGCCACTATGATGCCAGTTGGGTGTAGGAGCTAGAAGGAAACCAAGCCCCTACAGGAAAATTTGTCTGCTCGTTCCTGCTGAGGGCAGAGGAGCTTTAATTTCATTCTGTCCTTCCTTCTTGAATGCTTAGAAATATGAGGCTGAAATGTGTTCTCAAGTCTCAAAGAGGCTGCTTTGACTGTTTTGTTCCCAGGAGAGGCAATGCCTCGCCTGTAGCACAAGAGAACAAGAGAAGCATTTATGGTTATTTGGTCTGAGATATCTTTTGCTGCTGATGACTGTTGCTGGGGAGGGCATATCTTTCTATTCACTGAACTTGCAGAGAATTAAGGGTGCATACCGCACTCCAATTCCAACTTATTTTGATGGAAATATTTGCTGTTCTGGAAGTATTGTTTGTTTTCTCCTCTGGTCCACTGAGTTCTGCTCCTTTCTCCATCTCCTTTTTCAGGCAGCACTTTTTCATACTCTTTTCAGTTAATTTCCCTACCCTTCTCTCTTGCCCCAGTTTCTATCTTCTTTCGGTCTCCTCCCATTTTCTCCCAATCTGCCTCTTTGTCTCTTGCCCTGGTTTGCTGTCCTCCTCCCTCTGTCCTCTCACTTTGATCTTCCATCTCTCTTTATCAACTTTGTCTTCTGCACAATCCCCTTCTCTGCTTCTTTCCTTGTTCACTGTTCCCAGCCTCCCCTGGTGCAGATCACTGTCTGCTGCTGCAGCTTCTCTGGTGGCTTGAAACACAGCTGACCTCTCCACAGAGGAACCAGAGATCCAAGTTTGATGCAAGAGACATCTTAAGACTTAGATGTTTCAATTGTGACAGCAGGCACTTCAATTGCCTCTGGAGACCTGTCGCTCTGGGTCTCTTAAGATGTCACCAGAGGTGTCCAGTTAACTACTGCAGTTCTCCTTGTCTGATCTATAGCTTCAGATTTTTCAGCCTGTTCTCTCTTTCCCTGTGAGTTGTGGGTTGGAGCAGCCTACTTCCTTCAACACCTGGATCATCAGGAGGAAAAGGAGACATCTGAAGGGAGTTTTAGTCTGCCTGGCTCTCCATGAAGACACTCACCTGAGAGGTGCATGCTGCAGAAGAATACCTGGGCAGGGCAAAGAGCTTTCCTGAGCAGCAGGTGTCCTGGAAAAATCAACATTTTCACAGTGTGGCCTTACATGAAGGGCATGCACAGACAGAGAGCTCTGGGGAACAGTCTCTGCCGGAGACCAAGGGCTACATTTACAGAAAGCCAAAGGCAGTGCAGTGCATTTAACAGATTGAGGAAAACTGATGAAATTACAACTGCTTTGTATGACATCCCTCGGCCCTCTGCCTCTCCAGGTGAGCCTCATCTGCCTGCTCAGCTACAGTCAGAGAATGGTTTGGGTTAGAAGGAAGCTTAAAGATCAGCTGCTTCCAACGTCTTTGCCAAGGGCAAGGACACCACACCAGGCTGCTCAGAGCCCCATCCAACCTGGTCTTAAACACTTCCAGGGATGCCTACTGCTCTGGGCAACATGATCCAGTGTCTCAACAGCCTCCAGTAAACAGTTTCTTCCTAACATCTAATCTAAATCTCCCTTTTTGAAGTCTTTGTCATGTCTCTATCTGCTCATATAAAGAGTTTCTCTCCATCATTTTAGTAGTTTCCTTTAGGCACTGGAAAGCTACCATAGGGTCTCCCTTGATCCTTCTCTTCTCCAGGCTGAATAGCCCCAACTCTCTCAGCCTGTCTTCACAGGGGAGGTGCTGCAGCTCTCCTGTGGACCTGCTCTAACAGGTCCATGTCTTGTGCTGAGGAGCTGTAAGAGCAGTTCCAGAGGAAGGTCTCACAAGGGCAGAGGAGAGGGACGCAATCCCCTCTCTTGTGCTTTGGATGCAGCTCAGGATGTGGCTGGCCTTCTGGACTGCCAGCACAAGTTGCCAGGTCATGTCCAGCTTTTCACCCAAAAGTTACCCCAAAACCTCTCTGTAGGACTGCTCTCAATGAGTTCTCCTCCCAGTCTGAACTTGAGTCTGGGATTGCCCCAATGAAGTTGCAGCACTTTGCACTTGGACTCGTTGAACTTATGAGATTCTTCATGAGGGCCAACATCCCAGGTTTGTCCAGGTGCCTCTGGATGTTCATCCCATCCTTCTGTTATGCCAACTGCTCTGCTCAGCTTGGTGTCACCCACAAATCTGCT
Source organism: Setophaga petechia (assembly GCA_024362935.1). NCBI lineage: Eukaryota > Metazoa > Chordata > Aves > Passeriformes > Parulidae > Setophaga > Setophaga petechia. The sequence continues at coordinate 18,006,163 of JANCRA010000011.1, forward strand.
GAAGGTACACCCTATTTCCCTTTCAGTGTCACTGATGAAGGTGTGGAAGGTATGGATGAATCCCAAGACACAGCCTGAGGGACACCACTCCTCACCAGACTCTACCAGGACACAGGAGCCATTGACCATAACTCTCTGGCTGCCTCGATCCAGACAATTCCTTGTCCACATCAAATCCATGTCTCTCCATTTGGAGATAACCATGTCATGCTGTGTCAAAGGCCTTACAGAGCTCTTGGCAGGTGGCATCAGTCAGTCTTCCCTTGTTGCCTCCTGCAGTCACTCCATCTTATGTGACTAGATAGGTCAGGCATTATTTTCCCCCTTAGTGAAGAAATTTAGATATTTTTAGCCTTCAGATCTATGGACCAAGGCACAGGGTTTTCTCCCTAAGCCTCGTTAGTCTTCAGCTTTTAACTTCTTCACAGCATAGCTTGACTCTGAAAGCTCTTATCCTCAATTTTCAGTGCACCTCTGCAGATGAAGGAAAATGTGGTAGTAGGGTCTCTGGGGATGCTCTGCTATTGGAAAGCAAGAGGAACCCTCACTCTTCTCAAAGGTTATGTCAAGGCAGCAGGCAATTAAGCATAGTTATAAGTGAATTTCTTTTAATCTTAATAAAAGCAGAGGAGCTCCCTGCAGAAAACTCCCAAGTTCCTCTTACTGACAATATATGTGCTCAATATAAACCATACAAGGCTCAGAAGACATCATTTATCGTGTAAAAGTTTGCAGTTAAAGAAAGAAGAATGTCCTATATTTATAACTGAGTCTGTGCTCCTTTCCCTCTTTCTCCCCTGACTCCATTTAACATTCCCAGTGGATGGACTGAGACTAATGGGAAATGTTCTGGACTGGTCTAAAATGACAATCCTACTCCCAAAGATGTAGGACATTAAACAAGATAAAGCAAAGGGTTTATAGCCCAGATTACTGCAATGTTGCTCTAACACATACACAGCACAATAAAATATGATATAAACTCATCTAATCTGTCAACAGAGGATGACTAAGTACTGGAAAGTTGAAAGTTGTTTCTATTTTTCTCACATTAAAAATGCCTTCAAAATTGGTAATGTGGTAAACTGATGACCACTTGTGAAATATTTTATTAGAAAAGCAAGACCTTATCTGCCAAGGAAGTTGTACTGTCACAACTCTTCCAGAGTCAGCTCCAAGGGGGACTTTCCTAGGCAGAAATACCCATGACAGTATTCATGGCTCTTCCTGGATTTTTCCATCTGGCTGCATGCCTGGTGGCAGCTCTCCCCCTGCAAATCCCAGCAAGTAGTGGAAGGGTACTCAACAACTTTCACTATATTCAAGTTTTTTGTCCTGGAGCAAACCTCATGTCATTTTTTTTGAGGGTGTGGTCTGTCTGCAGCCCTAACACAGCAAGGAAAGCACCCAGGCAGGGCAGGGAAAGGGACACAGCTCCTCTTCCTCTGTGCTCCTCACTCTCAAATCCCCAGCAGGGATGCCCTCAGTGATGCTCCATTTATTCCCATAATTTGGCATGTATTTCTGCCTCTTGTTGAGTTTCTTCTCTGCTTTAAAGTTACTCAAAGGACTTCTGAAAGATGGGATCAGTTATTCTACAAAAGGAAAGAACAACCTCATGCACCAAAGCTGGTGGAAAACACCATGGAAACCACAGATGGAAATCCCCTGTGCAGTACAGGGGGATCCTGGTGGGCACCAAGTTGAACATGAGCCATCAACATGTGCTTGCAACAGAGAGGACAATGGTGTCCTGGGCCTGATCAGGCAGAGCACTGCCAGCAGGATCAGGGATGTGACCCTTCTTTCTACTGAGCACTGGTTGAGACACATCTGCAATGTTGTATCCAGAGCTGAGCTGCCAAACATGGACATGTCCGAGAGAGTCCAGCAAAGGGCCATGAAGATGATTAAAGCAATGCAGCATTTTTGATAGGCAGAAATGTGGCATTCACGTTCTCTGAAAAAATCCCTTCACCCAGGATTTTTCTCCAGGGAAGCTGAGAGGCCTCAGAGAAAAGGAAAAAATTCTTACCTCATTTGCTTCTCCTCTGTTTTGCTCAAGTGGAATGTATTTGGACATTGTTTACCCACAGGTGATTGTTTCATGGGATTCTGATGTGAGTTGTTTTTACTCATTGGTCAATCAGGGCCAAGCTGTGTTGAGACTTGAAAGAGTCACGAGTTTTCATTATTATCTTTTAGCATTCAGTAAGTATCCTTTCTGTATTCTTTAGTATAGTATGGTTTAGTATTCTTAAATATATTATATAGTATCATAAATTAATAAATTTGCCTTCTGAGAACATGGAGTCAGATGCATCATTCCTGCCTTTGTCAGAACACTCCCCGCAAACACAGTACAGAAAGGCTGAGAGAACGGGGACTCTTCAGCCTGTAGAAGGCTTGAAAAGATCTAATAAATACAGATAAATACCTGAAGGTAGGGTACAAATTAGATGGAGCCAGATTCTTTCCCACGGTGCCCAGTGCAAGGACCAGAGGCAATGGGCAAAGACTGAAACAGAGGAGGTTCTGTGTGAACACCAGGAAACAGTTCCTTATTGCAAGGCTGACTGAATGCTGACGCAGATCACCCAGCCTGATCTGGCAGTTTTCCTCACTGGAGATATTCAAGAGTCATCTGGAGATGGTTCTCAGGAACTGGCTGTAGGTGTCCCTCCCTGAGCAAGGGGTTTTTGCTGGATGACCTCCCAAAGTCCCCTGCAACCTCAGCCTTTTTGTGGTTCTGTGATTTATACTGTAGAAATGCATATGCTACTCAGTACTTTTTTCCTTTTTAAAAGAAAAATGAAGAAAGATTCTTTATGAATAGGCAGCAGCCACACATTCCCAGAGGCAGAGACCTTCTTCCCCACACCATGCCTTTGAGAGAGCTCTCCATCTTCAGGCATGATGAAACAATTCAATTTTCATGGCCAGCCAGGCTGTGGCTCCTCTCTGACTGGCAGATTTGAGGCTCTGGTTCTGTGGGGTGGCAGGCTCTGCTCAGCAGCACTGGGCTGGCACTGGGAGCTGCCTGCTGGAAATAGAAGCATGAGAACTGACTGCACGTGTAGGGAAGGGAGTAGCAAGTTTCTTCGACAGGAATTTTTGAAGCAAAGCACCCTCTCAGCCTGTCCAGGATGTTGCTGCCAGCTGAAATCAAGCCTCACTGTATGCTACCTGATGAGTCCCTTTTGGTGTGCTGCAGACAGCAGTGCTGGGTGCTGGTGGTGACAGCTGCAGCACAGATGTGGTGGCAACAGGCAGAGATTTGGGACCTTCACATCTGCCCAGAGCAGAGATCATGTGCTGCTCTTTCTCAAGGGGTTCTCCCCACAGTAACCCAGGGCAGCTGCTTACAACAAGAGAGGCTTTTAGAGCTCAGTTTTCCAGGAAGGGATAACACAAAGTAAAAATGTCATGAAGACCACATGATGTGTGAACAAAAGCTTGAGGATCAGTAGTGCTGTGAGAGAGCATTATGAACATCTGCTCTGAACAAGTCAGCACCCCCAGCAGCTTTGCATTCAGCACAGCTTCCTTTGGGAGGGGCTCCTCAGACCCTGTCCCTGCCTTGTGCAGGAAACTGCCATAAATCACTTGAATTTCTTGGTTAGTGCTCAAGCTGAAGCAACAGAGCAGTGCAGGATTCCCAGGATTTACTGCCCAGAGTCAATCAATCACCTGTGCCAAGTGCTGTTTTCTTAGGAAGTGCATTTCCCTGCTCCCTACAGCAGCTGGGGAGAAGGAGAAGCCATGAGGGTTTCACCGTGGGCTCTCAGGTGACACCTTCTTTGGGAGTGTCCTCTGCCACCACCACACTTCCCTCAGTGCCTGGACTGATGCTCACTGTCCTCCCCACCTGCTCAGCAGGGCCAGGCTGTGCCAGCATCCTTTGTTGCACAGCCCACCCCATTCCACATAGAGATTTTTGCTTTTTCATCCCAGAAATGACATTTGTTTACCATTCATTCATTGTCCTGCTCAGGTAGCATAAACAATGTATTTGTCTAATACCTGACTCTAGGAGGTGACCTTCTGAGATAATTAAATTTTGTCTGTCAATTTGCACTGAATTTTCCACAATTATTAATCTGCTATCACATGGTAGGCTGATGGAGCCTTCAAGAAATACTGCTAAAGAGTGCATCCAATTTCTTTTTCCCAAGCAATTAATGAAACATATTAAAAAATCACAGCAGCTGTTTTCAGGTGCCAGAATTTAAAACAAATTCCTTTATTTTAACTACTGTCTGAGATATTTGTGGAAAGTATTAGTAAGCCTGAGTGACCACAGACATTTGTGGTTTTGTGAAAATTGACTTTTGTTTCAGTAAAAAAAGGATAACCATTAAAAGAAATATTTTAAACCCATGGCATGTTTTCAAAACCCACAGATAAAGGAAATGGCTTTTAAAATGCCATATTTCAACAGGAGGAGGGGGATTTCCAGAAGTCACAAACTTGAATATTTCTGGATCAGGAAGCTGTGGAGAAATGATCTCCAGCCGGAATAAACACACAGCAGAGCCAGCTGAGATCTTTGGAGTTTTAATGGCCACTGCTTGCCATGGGGCAGGCTCAGCTGTGCCTGGGATTCAGTGTGGGGTGGGAGGGAAGGTTGTCCAGATCCAGAGTCTCAGACCAGGTGGGTTGGGCTTTGCTTCTGCCCTGCCAGTGCTGAGAAATCGCTTCACACTCTGTGGGAGGCCAAAAACAGCAGCTCTGCTTTCTTGGAGATGGTTCTTTAATCTTCTTGCAGAAAAAGTTGAGTCTTGCTCTTTTGACTCAATATGGAAGATTTAGGGTGATTTTTTAATGTTGCTATTCAAAAGAAATATTAAAAATTGTTACTTCCAGAGATATGGGAATTGTATTTCTGTTTTCTTTTCTTCCCTTCTCTTACCTCTCCCTTCTGCCTGGATTTACACTGCAGCAGCTAAGTGCACATATTGCTCTTCAGGCACACTGTGCATGGTTTCAATATGTGCAGCAAGGCTGCATCTGCTACAGTGGAAGGTGAAATTTTACCCACTAGTTTCCTGCCCCCCCCCCCCACTTCTGTGAAGGGAAGTGTTTGGGGGTTTTCTTCTTCTTCTTTCTTTTTTTTCCCCTTCCATTATTATTATTATTATTATTATTATTATTATTAATCTTCTCCTTCTTCTCCTTTTTCTCCTTCTCCTTCTCCTTTTTCTCCTTCTCCTCCTCATTCTCCTCCTTCTTCTCCTTCTTTCTTCTTCTCCTTTTTTCTCCTTCTTTTTTCTTTTTTCCTCTTTTTTTCCCCCCTATTCTCTTTATCATTTTGATCTTAGGCATTTAATGGGTTAAATTCTGTGGCTTTACTTAACATCATTGAGGTCAGGATGTTCCACCAGCCTGACTGCAACCCATGTCACATGCTACTAGCCACTGTGTATATGTATCTGTATCTGTTTGTGTCTTTCTCAGTTCCCTGACTCATAATGGCTCATAAAAATTTTGATTTTCGATTAAATGCCAGATGGGTCATCTTTTACACAGGAGGACTTAAAATCACTTCAAACCCTGGGCTTCCTTAGCAGTAGCAATGATGAACAGGAAGTCATCTTTAAGATATGGCTTCAATTGGATATTATCAACCTTTTAAAGAGAGGAGTGAAATGCATGAAAGGAAAAGGAACACCACATAAGCAGACAAATATTCCCAAGAATTCTGGATTTTCTACTGGATTGTTTTCAACTGGAGTGTGAGACTGATGGATACAAGTGCATGGGCAGCAAATACAGGGCAGTGGGTAGCACTACATCTATCTAAGGAAACAATTTGTGCAAGCCCCTTCTCATTGCCCTGCTTTGCCCAGGAATGTGTAGGTGCAGCCCTGACAGATGGTGCACAACCCTGTTTAGCCAGAGACCATTTATACTGAGAGTGATGCCAGTAACTCATCCAGAGCCAGCATGTAACTCCCAAATGTTGTCATCTGGGGCACATTTTACAAATATTTGTCTTCCCCTGTGATAAAGTCTCATTTATGCATCCTTTCCATGTGCTGGGGAGCTGGGTTTCATGGAAGGAACCCCCCTGAAGTTCAGTGAGGGGAGTTCAGTTCATTCCTGTAGATGTTCATTGCTTCTGTGGTTGCCCAAACAAAACCACGATCCAAGTTTTTAAAGGATGACTTAGACACATCTAACCCGTCAATGACACTGGCATCTAAGTGCTAAGTTTAATTTTTTAAAGAACATGAATGATGAAAAAAACATGACATGATTTTTGGGCAAGAAACAGATGTTTTTCTAGAAGGAGGCAGCAATGGTAGACTTAAAAATGGAGCCCTTTTAAGGATTAATATGCACAATTCTATTCCAAATCTTCAAGGCCTCATTAGTAATTCTGGGTGCACAACTTCTTTTATCAGACACACTTGAGAGAGCACCGAGCATGGTGAATCCTTAAAACCCAAGTCCCTCCACGGTGTCTCAAGACACCCATCAAAAAATACAGTCAATTTGGAGCACAAGTCACTTCACAGATCTTTTACTGTTTCTAAATAGCTGCTGTCATCCTGTACCAAATCAATACAGAAACTCCACACCTGCTATCCCAAATCACTGCATTTGGGGTGGAGTTATTTGGTAGAAAGCAGCATTGTACACCCTACAAAACCCTTAAAGTGTAATAATGGAAGCACTGAATTATTTGTGAACTGTCATTTCTGGTTTATATCAAATGACATATTCCCCTTCAGTCTTCCTAATTACCAGTGTTTTTTATTCCCTGGGTTTGTTTTTTGGTTTTTTTTGAACAATATATTGGAGTATTCACTGAATGTCAAATGCCTTATTTCATATAATTTTCAGTTTGGGAGATTAGATCATTGGTAGTTCTGGAGATGTTGCTTTGAATTATTTGGAGGGTATAAATCTATAACATTGAATGAATTTCAGGAGTATTTTTTCATTAAAAATGTATCACAGGGGTTCAGTGTGTGATTTCTTGAGTCACATTAGGCATTTTTAATTAATTTTTGAACCTGGAAAATTGCTTTTTCTCCAGTGTGAATAAGTTGTCTGCCAAAGGGAGCTTTGTGATGCTCTGAAATGTAACTTAGGCTGTATATCTTGTCCTTTGACTTATAAGAAGAAAAAAAGGGTGGGGGACAGACACACATGAGTGCTGCCCTATGAGACTCAAGTGCACATTTCTGCCCATTATGGAAATACTCTTTTTTTAACACAGACAACTTCATGATTCCTAAAATACTAAACCAAATCTTAAATGAGTTATGACATGGTCCTCAATTTCTGCATAACAGCATATCACACATTCTATAAATTAAGCAGAAATTTAATTTAAAAATGTATAAGAAATGAAATCACCAACTCCAGCTTCTGTTTTGTTAGACTTTATAAAAAAACTTGTAATGGACATGGTCAAATGAATTGTTTTTCCATTTAAAAATGTACATTTTTTCAAGACAGTTTGATGTTTCACCAGGAAAAGCTGTTTTACACTCTCCCAGCAGTCAAAGAGGACATCAAACCTGTCATGAGAATTTCAGCTGAGGAAACTGCAGACAGCCTAGGATTAAAGAAGGGACAGTGAATCTCCTTCCTTTGCTCCCCTTCCTGTAGCAAGAGAAGGAGTGAGGAAGGAGCAGTCTCACCCTCTGGCCAGCCTGGAAGATTTAGTGGAGTTAATTTCATCAGTATGGCCTGAGACTCACAAAAATGCCATTTAACCTCTCCTGGAATTTAAATATGGAGAAACTCTATCACTTAAAGAGTGCTGAGTGTTTGTTGTGGACGGTCTTTTTTTCTCCTCCTTTTTTTTTCCTCCTGCCACTGGCTTGAAACAATCTACAGGAATTGGACGTTACCAGCTAAACATCCCACTGCACTCACATCTTTGTGCCACCAGGCCACATGGGGATGGCATCAAGCTTACAGCTCCCAAGAATCTGTCCTGGATAGAGGGAAGAGGATCCAGCCTCCATGTTTATTCCTGCAGAAGCTGATAGCAAACATTAAATCCATCAGAAAACAGCTCACAGAGGTTCTCAGTAAAACAGGGGGTGCAGATATGTCTCTTTGTACTGTTACCTGCAGCCCCTGGAAGATGTCAAATTCTTGTGAAGGAAGTATTTGCTGATCTCTATCAGCAGTTTAATGAGATGGGTGACTCAGTGTTGCTCTAATTAATGCATGGAAAGACCTTTTCTAAAGTACATTTGGTGTGTTTCCTCTTGGAGACAGAGATATCTGCAACAAGCACATCCTCCCACACCTCTCCTGGGCACTTGAACGTTTATTAGTGAATCCTCAAGTGATGCTTTTTTAGTAGGGCAGGTACAGCTGTAACAACAATCATGGGAAATGTAGGAGAGGCAGAGCTCAGGAACTCTGGAAACAGTTTTTAATTTCATCTTGTGTCATGAATCAACCATGAATCCTAATGGTCAACCATGTGCTAAAGGTCTGCCATCTCACCTAGTCTGTAAATAAAATGCTCCTGCCCAAAGGGGATGGGTAGGCCAGCCAAAAATGATAATATAAACCTCTATGTCTCTGGCATCACCTGTAGAGAGTATGAGGTACCTTTGGGGTATCTTTCCTCCACAAGTTTGCCATCATGAAAATTTCCTAATGTTTTCACTGGGTTACTTGCACAAGCAAGTTCTTAGCTCAGTGGAAAAAACATCTTACCCAAATGTGCTGCAAAGAAGGAGATGACTTGAGTGAAATAAAAACTCACCAGTGGCCCAGCAAAGCTTTTTGAAGCGTTTACTCATTAAGGTTAGCCTCATGCCAGATTTTCTCACTGGAAGGATTGACAGGGCTTTCATAAAATGTTAGAACTTTACAGCTCTGACATCTGTCAGTATTTTTGGCCAGCAGGTTCAGAGGTTGTCAGTATAAATCACGAAGACACACAGAGCCTAATCAGAAAAAGTGAATTGCATTGGTAACAGTGGGCTTTAAAGGAAAGTAGAGACTGGCAAAGAAATGTTTAGCTGGAAACTGGGACTGCAAGAAAGGACTGGTATTACTCAGGGAGTGTGACACAATTTCCCTGATCTTCCCATCACTCCCTAAAGTTTGTATGGCTGTTGCTGGGATACTTTGGCAAGGGCTGCTGGCATGGGACAGAACAGAGAAATCTGATCTGGGGAGGTGTCCCACAAGCCAGGCAGAGAGAGGACAGTGGGACCACCAAAAGAAGGGTTCTTATCCTGGAGAGGAGAAGACAACAATGTGATATCTCTGTTAACGTGCCTGTTTCAAACTCTCCAATCAGCAATGACCCAGGAAACCACAAACTCTCTATTAATGGCTTTACTACTGTTGATTTAGAGGTGAGTCTGCTTTCCCTAGTATTTCCTTCTTCCTTTCTGTGTAGTGATTTTTGATTCTTTGCCAGGTTCATTTACCACTGGCCATTTCACTTTTACGACCTTTTTTTTATGTGTCAATTTGGCACCATTGATTGACAACATCTTCTGTATGGTGGGTTACTCTTGTCTGTCTGTCAGGTGCCCACACAACTCCTCTCTCAGTCCCTCTCTTCAACAGGACAGAGTGACAAAATAAGCTGAAAAACTTGTTGCTTAGGACAGTTTTAGGAAAGAAAGCAGAGGCCATGTATGGAAGCAAAGGCCATTTAAAAAAAAAAAAGCATATTCGCTACATCCCATATGATGTTCAGCTGCTTTCTGGGAAGTAGATATTAGTATGTGTAGTGGTTGCTTTGGAACACAAATACCTTAATAACATATGCCTTGCCGTAATGCCTTACCCTTTCTGTAAGATCTTTTTGTTGAACATGGAATGGTATGAGACAGCTTTGTGCTCATCTTGGTCAGCTGTCCTGGCTGTATCACTGCCCTGGGTTGTGTCCACACCCAGCTTTTGGGTCCTTGAGGGAGGAACTGAAAGATTTGATGCTGTGGGAACACAGCTCAGCAACAGCCAAAACACAGAGCACGGCACTAGCAGGGCTGCTGTAGGGAAAGTTAATTCCAGCCCAGACAGACCCAGCACAGCCCCACAGAGAAGCCAGGCTATGCAGGGGCTGCAGGTACCCCTACAGTGAGCTGGTCTGGGAAATCTGTTCTCAGATTTAACCCAGCTGCCATCCCTGCCAAGGCTTTGAGGAATGCTTGTTCCATGCTGTGATACTGAAGACGGGGACTAGTGTGAACTCTGCCTTGGGCTTCACAGGAATGTGCCCTCAAGGCAGCTTTGGACAATATTTCCTGGCCGTGTGGAAAGCTTTAGTATCCTAGAGAGAGTCCTCAGGAGGGTTCTTTGCCTTCAGTGCAAGATGTATCACAGTATATTTGTATCTGCCTGGGCAGAGAGATAACAGCAGAGAGATAACAGCAGAGAGATAACTCTGCAGCTGGAGTGGAAACCTGCCTGTCCTGTCTCTCTGGGGACTGACTTTCCCATGCTTTTCCCCACACTCTGTGAAAACCTCGGCCATGAGATCACCCAGACTGGCATCTCTGTAGGGAAAGTGACTGCCAGGTCTCAGGCCTTTATGAAAAGACCAAAACTATTGGAGTTTGTTCCTTTCCACTTCCTTTATGGCTAATGAGAAGGAACTAGGCAGTGGGGAGATGCTGTTCTTTCCAGTTGTTTTTAGGTGATGCAGGATTAGGTGAGTGGCATCCTGCTCTCCCTTATGTCCATCTCCACACCATCGAATGAAGGGTGCTGAGGAAGACTGTCAGATGTAGCTTTCTGTATGGTAGAGATCTGTAGGTTCTCTTAAGACAGGCCTAGCAGCACGTGGAGGCATCTTTGTGGCTTCCTGGGTGTCTTGGAGGAGATGAAGTGCCAGCAACTCACAGCTGATAAATTCTGCCATACTGGTTGGATCTGCCTATGCCATTCAGTATTTTATCCAAAATCCCACAGGTGTTTCTCCCACTCAGCCAGATACTTGTGTTCCTTGACTTATTTCACACTTAGGAAGAAGAGCTGAGAGAACAACTGAGAAAACCTCTTTTAAGTCATCACACAGCAAATCCAAGGTTTCTTGCTGATTTAGCAATATCTTTCTGTTGTGTCAACAGAGGGCCAGCCAGGCCAATTCTGTGAGATGTTTTTGGTCACTGACAAACACTTTGATCCAGCAGATTTACAGTTGTCTGGCAAAAGTCCTCAGCTGGTGTTCATCATGCTGATTTACACTGGTTGAATCCTTGTCTTGCTGCAGTACCTCCCAAATCAAGACAGATTTTTTTGTGTGCAGTTCCTTTGTTTCTTTAGGAGAAAAAAAACCTCAAAAATATACCCCACATCCCATCCTATAAAATAAAAATGAGCACAGGATGCACAAAATAAGCCTGCAAAAGGGAAATGCTGTCTCTTGGAAGAAAATTGAAATTCTTCTAAGTGAGAACATTATGGCCTATGGCATTGTCATGTAGCTGCACTTTTATAATGGACACAATATAATGAGTGCCGTTCATGAGAGCTGGTTATTATATCCTAGCTGGAGGTCATACTTTGACATATATAGAGTCAGTCATTTGTATACAGTGGGAGTTCTGCTGCTCTTCTGATTTTCTTAGGTTAAGTCTATATCATATTGTGTATCATTTTCAAGCTCATATTGCTTCCTAAACTACCCCATCATCCTCAGTTCAGAGATGAGCATTTGAAGCTCAGTTTCAGCCCAAGCCCTTAAGCTCTAGTGATGTCAAAGCTCTTTCCTTGATCAGTTTGTAGAGTGCTTTGAGTATGTCTCTGAGAAGATTGTTGCTGAGCTTGGATGCAAGGAGAGCCTCATCTGGCCTGCCATGGTCTCAGCCTTTTGGGACTCTTCTGCTCCTGCTCTGTGTGATGCTGGACATCAGGTTTTCCTTATGCACATTTTTTTCCCATGTATTGGAATTAAGGTAAAAGTTGTTATTGATCTATTCAGTCCTTTCAATGAGTGAGAGGGTTTGGCTTTTCCTCACAAGGGTATTGGCACAGAGATTGTGGGATGGCTGCAGGAAGGAAGATTTTTTGACTGGCAGTGCCTTCTGTGGTCCCTTCCAGGCAATCATCAGTCTCTCTTTAGGGGTGAGGTACAAACCATTAATCTTGTTCCACCTCTCCTAGGGTACTTCTTGGAGGAGTCAGAGAGAGTCTCTGGGAGATGCTGCTTTAGAGTTTGTTATATGGCAAGAATTCTACATGGTGGAGTGATCATTGAAACAAAACAACTTCTGCTGACAGGTCTGACTGCGCTCATTGCTTTTGTTCATCTTTGGGAGCTCAGCAAAACCTCCAGGGTTTTTGTCTGAAAACTTTACATTCTTGCCTGTTCAAATATGAAAAAAAGGAAAATGGCAACTATGCCAGAAGTTTTATTGAAGTGTAGAAGAATGAAACAAGCAATCTAAAATAGCTAATAAAATGGTGCCCTGTGCCCCAAACTACAAGCAAGAAATGTTACATTAGAACTGATACCTAATCTAGCAGATAAAGCAGCTCATGTCCATACATAAAATTAATTAGGCACAAAATACTCTGTAGAGGCAGGCAGTCCCCATTATCCCTGAGGCTTTATTCTTTTAAAGTAAAGATAAACAGAACAAACATATTAAAAGTGTGGGTTTTTTCAGTAAAGCATAACCAACAATTTTTCTCTCTATCACATAGCAGCCACCTTAGGTTACACATTAAAATTTTTGATGTGTTATGGATGAGAAGATATCACACACCTGTGTTGTCTCCAGTGTCTCCTGATTTGAAGCTTGGACTGGGAATAGAGGAATTTTCTGGCTCTGCCCATGAGTGTGATGGGTCTGCTCCAGGAAACCCTGCTGAGTGCTGTCCTCACCAGTTGTCTCAGAGAACAAGCTGCATATTTCCACACAGCAGTAGAAATATTAGCACCCACATTTGTAACATCTATTTTCCTTCATATTACCACCCAGTAGCAGAATAAGAGGAGAGTCTCAAGGATACCTCCCTGAATGGACCATTATGTCTTCAATTCTTCAAAACTGTGCCATAATTGCCTGTCCTGTATGTAGCAGCTTTTTCTTCAAGCACAGTGCCCATCTCTTCTACACAGAAATAATCTGTATTTCCTCGTGTGTCTCCTCCTCCCTTCTTCCCATCACAGCTACTTTGTTGTCCTTCCAAGCCTCTAGGTTGGTCAAACAATATCTGCTGCATTCCCTATGGTTGGGGGCTTATCATTTCACTTCAGATGCCATGAACCATGGGGACCTTAAAATGAGAGGCAAACACATTTGCACTGCCACTCCCTGACTATGGTTTAATATTATGGGTAAGGAAGGGCACCCATGTGTTCCCCTGAAGCAGAGAGGAGAGCCAGGAGTGATTTGCAGTTGAGCTTTTCAATGTAAATAACATTGCAGACTGCATGCAAATGTAACAGCACCTCTGCACGACAGGGCACTCTGCACAGGTGTGTTTACAGATACTCACGAGGACTAAGGCAGGCTTACCTACCAAAATCTCATTCTCAGCAATTTTCCTTGCTAATTAGGAAGCCCACCAGACCCATTGGAGCAGGATCCTGGCAGTGCTTTCATGCTGCATTTTGCACACAGTATTTTGTCATCTGCTTCTGGAGGAAAGCTGTGGGATACATTTTTTTGAGTTGCATTGCTCAAGTCCAAAATATACATCACTTTAAAATTAGCAATTATTTCTGATATATTCTGGCATCTCTGGGGAAAGCTTTCAAAGCACATGGAATGAAACACAGTAAGAGATGGTCCATCCAAAGGAGCCAAGACAGCATGGAACAAAGACGTTTTCAATTTGCCTTCAACCTAAAGGGTTTCAGGGTAAGTTTGTGCTGTTATTTCTTGCTTCTCACAGCATCAGGAGAGCAATGGACATGGATCTGGAAAAGCAGGAAGATCAGTCTGGGGAGTGGTCATCAGGGCAGCATGGCTAATAAGTCATTTTGCACGTAGCTCTGAATGATCTTCTAGAGCCCCAGCTATTCCCAAGGTGCCCTAAAGGAGCCTGGACTAGAGAGGAAATATGAATCAATAAATGCAGCTTTATAGTAGCCAGGTAGTGATGTCTACCTGTGTCAAACAAATCTCCAATGCACAGAGAAATAAAGTTTCCAAGCTTCTTTTATTTATTTTTTTTAGGAAGTAATTAATTAGAGATAGTGCAAATGAGCAAAAAGTTACTTCTTGGGATTTTTAACTTCCAGAAATGCCTGAAATCAACCTGCACACAATAAAGAAAATGATAAAAGAAAACAGTGCCTTGTGCAAAAATCTCCACATCCCACTTTTCTTCAAAGCCAGGCACAGTGGTAAATTAGGCACAAAGGACTCTGTATTTCTGTGTGGTGTGGTACCAGCTCCTGAAACAGCTTGAAGCACTTGCAAGGCAGGCTGTTCCCAGCAGAGAGGAGCAGGAGCAGCAGGTCTCAGCTGTGCTGCATGCAGGATGCTCAGTGCTCTGGGGCACAGCAGATGGAAACAGTCCCAGCCTCTTTTTTATTTGCTTGCCTTTATTTCTGACAGTGTGGATAAACACTGGGGGCCTGTGTTCACAGGGAAGTGTAAACACTCCCAGGCAGCCCAGGAGAGCCCTGCTGCAGGGCAGAGTGAAGGAGGCAGTGATGTGAGCAGCCTGGGAAGCTGTCAGGGTGGGTGCTATGCCAAGGAGCCTTTAGCACCCTGTCCATCAGCCCCAGGAGGGCACAGCCACCCTGTCAATGGCACTCCTGGGCTGCTCTTCAGTCGGGTCCTTTGGCCATGGCTGCCAGCATCCTAATTAATGGATCGAAGCACAGGGAGGCTGCTCTGCTGGCAGACAGCTCAGTGGCCAGGCAGAGGGTTCCAGCTTGATCTAAAGCTGGTGTCTGCAATTTTTTCATCCCTAATATACTGGTATGGCTGAATTGAAAACCTTTTTTTTTCCCCAGGTAACACTTATTTCCATTCCAAAGCAGCAATGAAGGCAATCAGGCTGAAGGAGAATTCAGCTGATTTTGAATGTCTTGTTTACAAAAAAGTGGAAACAATCTGTTTGGATTTTGACATAACATTTCTTTTGCTTTGTTAGATTTTTTATAAGAAAAGGAAGTACTGCATGTCTATGAAAATTTCTTTTTCCACCTGCATCATCCCATGTAATTAAAGGCATTAATTCTCCATACAAATCATGTTTTTTCATAAAATATTTTTCAAAACAAACAACAACAACAACAACAAATCATTTAATTACTGATATGATTTGTGCTGTTCAAACTGCTGAATTTAGTATTTTTATTTTCTATATTTTCTTGTATGATAAAATATTATCACATTATTTCTTTTCATTTTCCAGCTCCACAATGAGGCATGTTCCAGCAGAAAAGTATTTTCGACTCAGCTTCTTTTAAAAACCCATCGATTATTATAATTGTCCCAGTGCATCATAAGAACATTTAATTAGTGGTAAACTGGAGAGAGGCTGAGCAGTATAATTTAGTAGTTATCCAGATTTCTAGAGTTCTTTGCTAAATGTTCTAAAGTATCTGTACCTAGAAAATTGAAAAAAAGAAAACCAACTGACCTTAAAGGAGAAAGCAAGCCTGTAATTGCTCAGGGGACAGGTGTAGTGGTTGCTGTAGTAGATCAGCTCAGATACCAAAGCATCATAGAGGCAGCAGATCCAGGAGCTCCAAGTTAGCAACTGGAACTCCAAGTCTAACCAACTACCTGGAGTAGGAAAGGAAATATTTTAAAACCTGGTTTCTACATCATTAGTGATTTGGGTCAGGTTTTCAGTTACTGCTTCCACAGCTTACCCAGATCATCCCATCCCATTCTAGGGACCGGAAGGTGACAAGTTGCACAGGTGACTTGTATCCCTTGATTCCAGAACAGCCTTGCCATACATTTCATAGTGTTCCCACATTGTTCTTCTCTTTCTGTCACTGCCAGTGATGCTCAAACAAAATTATCTCTATTTTTTACTTGTGAGAACAGATTTAGGGCTAAAGCAGTACAAGAAAAAATAAATTCTATGTCTATCAAGAAACTCATTATTGCAACAATAGGGTATTAATAATTTGTTTCCGCTGGAAAAAGCAGAAAGGAAATGTCAATAACATTTACCAGTATGAATACTCTCAGAATTGCTGCACATTTAATTAAAGCGTTGTCTTTAAAAGTCTATTTTCTCTCTGTCTCAAAGCAAATACAGTTTATTCAACCAGGAACGAAGTTCCTCTCTCATCAGAAACAACACAAAATATCTCATATCTTCCCTCCTGGGAAGCAATTTCAAATATTTGTGAGGTAAGAAATCATTCCAGGCTGATGTTTTAACTGCACTTTGAGCTGCTAGACCTTGCTTGCTGCCTGACTATTTCAGCTTTTCCTTCCTTGCTGCCAAGCCCTGCTTCCACACCATCTAGGCTAGCTTGGCCACTTCTCCTTCCACCCTCTGCAGCCTGGTAAAAGGACACCCCTGCTCCCAGGAGCAACCACAGTGACGGCAAGGGAACTTGGGCTTGGCCATTGCTCCCATTTGGACTCAAAGCTTTCTGAGCCCTGGCCAGAAGTGGTTTGACAGGCAGGAGCAGCTCAGCAGCCTGCAATTGCAGTAGCAATGAAAGAAGCCAACCACAAATGTGGAACTGAGGTAAATGAGAACACTTGCACAGAATTCAGCAGGGGAACTCCTCGAATGGCAGCTGCAGAGTCACCCCTGCAGCACTTCATGGAGGCCACTGGGCCAACAGGGAGAGAGCCCACAGCCCTACCCTGGAGGGAAAACCCTTCAAGCCACAGCCACCTTGTCAGGGTGAGGAAAAATGCTTCTCCCAGCATGCCTTGTTGTGACATGCAGATTTAATATATCCCATTGGCTCTTTCTCCTCTCTCTACCCTTGTGCCCTCATCCCATTGGCCCTGGTGTTTTGCTCCACACCTCAAAATCCATAAAATAACCCTGCTTTCCCTGCTTGTGTGGTTGTTTGGATCTCTTTGAGGAGGAAGCTCAATAAAGCTCTCCTTAAAACCCAACACAAAAACCCCATCTCTGCTTCTGTGTCCCCCGGATCCCAGAAGAGCTGAAATCTCTCTGTGTGAGCCAAATGTGCCTGTGCCCTTGAGGCATCATTCTCAAGATGCATTTTTGGGAAGGTTGTGGCATTCTGGACAACCACCTGCCATGACACCACTTTCTTGGGGCTCCTTTCTCATTTAGCTTCTCCAAAGTCTCTGACTTCAGACATGTATCCCCTGGAAACACACTGGATTTCCTCTGGAACAGGATGCTGCTTGCAGTGCTGGCTGGGTTGGTGTGAGCTGGCAGGACCTGCAGTGCAGCTGGCACTCCAGAAAGCCCCCAGAACACCACATCTCATTGGATATGCCTGTCTCTATACACACCTTGGGCTTAAACCCTGGAGGTGGATCTGGGAGAAAACCCAGGGTACTGCTGCAGTTACACTTTCTACCTAAATATGGGCCTGTACAGGCTGAGGTAGCAATTTGCTAATTGAATGGTGTTAACACCAACTTCTAAATCGCACCAGAAACATCTTATAGTATGTCTGTAGCCATGGGCTGAGAATGATTTGGTTATTAGGGAAGATAATTAGGCCAACACTAGACTGTCATTGCTTCTCTTGAAGCTACAGAGGTTACATTTTCCAGCCCACAGTATCCAGATTTCTACCTAGTTCTGCATAATTTCCTCCAGATTTCAAATCATTAATGAAGCCATTTTTTTCTCTTACTTTCATTAAACAATATTACACAAACCGTGTGCAGAAACCTGCTTAATTTGCCAACCATTAATTTTTTCAAGCATTAAAATAGCACCTGATCAGCTTCACTTGCAACACACAGCCTGCCTTGTTAATGTTTCAACAAGAAAATTTGCTTTGCTGTAGAGAAAAATACACACATATATAGTTCTTTCTGATGTCCATTCTATGACAGACCATAAAAGGGGTGTAGGCAATATCTATAAATCATTAAATGTCTACAGAATGTGAACAGGAACCAGTTTGTCCAGGTGGTTTTTGTTTAGCAAAACTGGATTACATCAAATAACACACAGAAAGTAACTACTATTCACACAACACATGGAGGAATTCCAGTTTGTAGACTACTGCTACTGACATCATGTTTGTACTGAATACAAACTTCATCTGTTTTTTTCTTCTTCTGCCCAAATGAAAGAAACAAAAATTCCTTCCCTCATGGGATTTTTTTTACATTGTCTCTTAAGCCAAATGCTTTCTGCTCTCTCTTTTTTTACTGGACTGTGTTCCCTGGGATAAAAGTTTTCCAAAATTCCTGGAAAGCAAGTAACACTTCTGGTAAACTTGTCCAATTATCAGAAAGTAGAAGCTGCCGTCTCAGGTGTTTTCATCTGGTATCTTTACCTTCAAATGATCCATGTCCATTCAAAACATTTTTTAGAGCTTTCATATTTGCCTTTTGAGAAGAAAATTACTCCACCTGTGGGGTTGTAAAGCACATAGGGAGGCTCAAACTTTATCATTTTTAGCTGCATGTTGTTTTTGCATGGAACAGAGGGGCACTTCAGTTTAATCGGTTTCCTGTTTGAATGACATGAACAGCCTGAAATGGGGAGAAATTTCAAGCAGTGTTTTGAATGCACCTCAGTGCATTTTACAGCAAGTAAAACAAGGCAATCTCCTGGCCCCTGGAACATTATGATTTAGCATGATTAGGACTGCCTAGCTCCTTTCTCATGGCAACCCACCAAGAGCAATGTAGAGCCATCCATAATATGTGTGCCTTGCAAAAAGAAACAGCTGCATCCTGGTGGGAAGGAGCCTTACTGGGATTGTCCCCTCACTGTTGATCTTGTTATAGCTCCATTTACACAGTCTGCAAACACAGGGAGTAAGGACAGGCTTTGAGCCTTAGGAATGCACACTCAGGATACACACTGGAATGTTTTGGGATGCTTTGGAGAACTGGAGAGCGACTTTAACAAGGGCATTTAATGATAGAACAAAAGGTAATGGCTTTGAACTGAAAGAGGGTAGGTTTGGATTAGGAGTTAGGAAGAAATGTTTTTACTTTGAGTGTGGTAAGGAACTGAAACAGGTTTTTCATAGCACCATCTCTGGAAGTGCTCAAGGTCAGTTTGGATGGGGCTTTTGAGCAACCTGTTCCAGCAGAAGGTGTCCCTGCTCACAGCAGGAATGTTGGGACTCAATGATCTTTAATCTCTTCCAACCCAAACCATTCTATGATTCTAAGTTTATAGTTCTAATGTCACTCCATCTGTTTGTGTGTGTATCTGTATGGATAGATAAACATCCTGGGGCTTATTCAAGAACTTTAGAAGTCCTTTTCCTTCTGTGATCCCTCTCTGTCTTGAGCTGACAGGATTTTTGAGGACCAAGTAGACACAATATGTGGTTGAAAAAATTGTTAGAATCTGGCCCATGCAGAAGTGTTATCCTACCCACAGCTGAGTGTAGAGAGGAGTGAGCAAAGCCTCACTGAAGGAGACAGTGGTCTGCCAGACTCCATAAACCCCAGGACATCTCTGTGCAACCTGCAGGTGGTTGAAGACACCTGCTGATTCACTAAATGGAGAAAATGCTGCTGCTTATGCACTGGAAGTGCCTGCTGGAATGGGGTTCACATTTAATAGAAAGAGTCATAAGGAGCCTGACTCTGCAAAAGCCAGGTTAAAAATATCCATGTGCCGATGTCAGCTTCCTTTTATTTTTGTCTTAGAATAGCAGTAATGACCTTGGCACAAAGCACTGCCTGGAGGCAAATGACCAGCTGGGATTAATGGCCCTTGACTTAATTTCTGCCCATCAGCACCTCCCAGCCAGTCATTAATCCTGCTGAAATGCTCTGTGCATTGATTATTATTGATTCATTCATTGATTGTGTCCAGGGTCTGAAGTTAGAAGCTGAAGTACTGAAGGCACCCTGGGGACTCTTCTAATAAGATGAGTTTGCTTAATTCATAGACTATTTGAGGTGCTTTAAAAAGAAGCATCATAAAAAGAGGTAGAAAAGGCAGAGCACTTATAGGACAATGAAACCCAGATTTCTCAGGCTATTAGAGTTGATGGCATGTATCAAATTACTTCAAATAGGCTTGGTACATAAAGCAGGAGCATAAAGGAATTCAATGTGTATTATGTGTGTCACTTCCCAAGATTCCAGGCAAGAAAGCCCCTCAGATAACCTGGGTGTAGGGCAGGGTAGGCATTTGTGGGGTCAATGTCCCACATCTCTTACTGGAGACATCACTGTTCTGTTTGTCTTCAGAACTGCAGACATCCTCATTTTCTGCACAGCGCCTGGACACGTTTAGTTCCCCTTCCCCTTGCACTTGTTGCTGTCCGACCTCATCTGTTCTTCAAGGAGTTTGATCTGGATAATTAATATTGTACTCTTCAGGAAACCAGACTGATTGCTTTTAATACCTCCTTTATGAACAGGACTTGCAAATTGCAAAGGAGAGGAAAAACAGTTTAAAAGACAATATGGTTTAATAGCCTGACACCTCCACATTTTTCTTGAAGTTGCTCTTCTGGGATTCAGTGTAAAGGATAAATTAAAGGTAGCAGTAACATCTTTAGATGAGTTATTTCACATCTTTTGACATTCCAGTATATATTGAATGACAAGAATGTACATGAAGGAGTAAACCTGTGGTGGAAAGTATTCCCAAATGTACATTGCTGAGGTGCTTCCAAAGTACTGATGGCTGCCAAGCACTCCATGGGGATGCAAACACTACTGGACAAGTTGTCCTGCTTCTGAAGAATGTGGGGAGATTTTTCATAACAGAAAAGAAATAGAGTAATGTTTCTAAGGAATTGGTTCTCTACTCCTGGCTTGAAAAGCATTTAGAAGAACTCAGTTACAATGATAAAAGCCCCTGATGTCCTTGATCAACAGGAGGAAGTAGTTTTGAGTTCATAAATGCCAGAGGGTTCTAGCGCCTGCTTATCTCTGCCCACTCATTGCTGACACTGTGACACTGTTTAAATTGTAGAACTGTTTTCTGTTTCACACACTTTACCAGTAAAATGTGAGTACTATTCTCTTCTTCCATAGGATACATACATATTTTAAATGGTGTAGAGTGCACTGAGTCTTTGGATAGGAAAGTCTCCCAGCCTGCTATTGTGAATGAGCAATAAAGGGTTCTCTTGGTGAGATTAACTGTCTCCAAAATATCAAACTGTGAACTATTTATTCAGAAACTATCAAATTCACATAATCAGTTCCTTACAAAAATACCTTCTTGGGTGGGAGAACAAAAAACAGACTTGAGAAAGTTGCACTCTCTGTGAGTCTGCGGTCAGTCCTCAAGAACATTTTTATTGTGAAGTTGTGGGTCAACAGTAAGAACTGTGTTGCCTTAGAGGTATTGTATGTACCATATGAAAGCATCAACTAGAGCTCATTAGGGTCATCCTCAGTCAATTGGAAGAAATAGGCATTTTCAGGATGTGATTTTAGAGAATCTGTTTTATGCATCCACCTTAAGATGAGGAGGCACCTGAGATCCACTACTCTCTTTTCTTTTAACACTAATGAGACCTTGGGCTGTCTAGGTCCCTTGTATTTTATAAGTATCTACACTTAGGCAGAAGAATCTCTTATCTAATGTATGCCAGGTGTCACTACAGTCCAGTGATGACATCCACTCTCTGGTGAGGAGATGAATCAACACAGCAGGGGTTCAAAGGAGAGACTGGGTCCAGATTGTCTTCTAGAAAGGAATTCAGTTTCTCATCCCTCCATTTTTTTGTAGAACAGGGACTGTACAACTAAACTGCTGTTTTTTCAGTCTCATGCATAAAGTTTCATATTGGATAAAGGATGATGAACTCCACATTCTCCTGTCCTGTAGGAAAAAGCTGCAGAGTGACTGTGTAAGATTCTTGGCAGTGTTGGTCTCTGAGAGCCCCTCCCTGAAGCCCCAAGATAAAAACCTTGATTTGGAGAGCTGTGATGCTGTCTTGGTCTGAGACAAGTTAGGAGGAATGATCACACCCTCCTGGAAAACTGAGGCAGCCTTACAAGGCAGATCTTGTGGATCTCACTCTAATATGTTTGATTTTTCCTGTCCTGTCCTACGGTGCCAGCCTAGGAGTCTAATGGAGTTATGTGAATTCCATGAGGTGGAAGACATCTCAAAGTGCAGTGCCATGATGGCAACCTATGCATAATACACAAACTACAGCACATGCAAACTACAGGTTCTGTGGTTTTAGCTTTGCTTATTTGTCTCAATGCAGTGACAAAACCTTGCTATTTCCTTGCTGTGAACCTTTTGTCTCGGTGTGTTTGTTAAGCTGCTTTTCCAATGTGGCATGGGATTGAATTCATCCAGAGGAATACCAAAAATGCAGGAGCTGGAAATAATACTGTAATTTTCTTAATATATGGAGATACCTGTGCTCAAATATCAATGAATTCAAAGCATGTTTTGTGACCACCTAATTTCTTCCCTTTGATTGAATCTACTGAACTTCATCTGGTTGGTTTTGCTGCTTCTGGGATCCTGCCATGGTTAATAGTGATGTAATTTGGCCACGCTCTGGACTCTCCATGGTCTACTCTCTCTGCTCAGTTATTGAGATAATTTGTTTTTCTCAGCCCTGCTTTCATCTTTCTTCATTTTTATTTTTCAGAACTGCTGAAGGGCTTTTAGAATTTTCACAGTTCTGTTCAAAATAAGTGACAAAGGCAAGTGTAACTGATAGTGCCATCCTGAGCAGAGAGCTGCCACATCTTAGTGGCATTCCCAGTGTCTTATATCCACACAGCTGTGAAATTCCCAAAGTAAGCAAATGTAATATTTTGGCAGACAGGATACATTGGCAGGTAAATCTTTATGAAATTCCCTCTAATTAGCACCCCCAGCAGAGACAAATCCTTTAGTTGCAGAACAGTGTCACCTGAAAATGTGCATGTTCTTGTTTTGCCTTTGAAACCATCAAAGACAAATCGTATGTATTGGTTTGACTTTATTGCCATGATTTTTCATTAGAAATAGGGGGAAGAAACAAGGGATGAAAGGCAGGAATGGATAGGAAAAATAAAAAATGGCTTTGGCAAAATGAAATCCACTTTAAATGGAGCATTGCACTCCTTTCTGCAGCCAATTTCCTATTTCCAGCAGGTACTACCTCACTCTCTCTCACTCTTACCAAAATTTCTTCATAAACATTATTAAGAAGCTTAATTGTGAATTGCAATGAAAAGCAACATGTTCACATGTTTATTCAGATCCCTTATCTCCATCTCAAAATGTTAATTGGAATTTCAACATTAATTGGGACTTCAATATTAATTGAAATTTGCTGGAATATGTCCAGGCTGAGTTGGTTCTCTTTGTCAGGGAGAACATGGTCCCTTTTCAGGGCCTAGGAAGGGAAATTGATTCACTCTTATGCCAAAAACATATGGAAAGACAAACAAAGCAAGAAGAAACAGCGAAAGGGATGATCAAGAGGAACACAAAGTAAGTCAATTTTCTCTCCTGCCCTCTGCCCCAGATTTCCAAAGTGCTAAGTGCAGATCTCCTGTTTGCTACATGGGCACTTACTCAGGTCTGAGAAGGTATCCAGGTCTGAGTCATTCCCCTGACCACAATCCAAGCTTTGTTTTGGCACTGTAGATTGAAACAACTGACTGTAGTGGATTATGCATTCCAGTTTTTACCATGGCCAAATTATGACATAGTAAACCTCTCAACAGTAAGGGCTATTGTTAAGCTACAGAATGCAAGAGTGTGAGGGCCTCAGAGAAGAAAAACAGAGTCCTTGTTCAAGACAAAGGAGGAATAGGTTCATCCCAATTAGAAGTTGCCCTTAGGTCAATTTAGAGCCCCCCAGGGCCCTGCACCCACAAACATGTCATTATTTATCTGGAACACTCCCTACAGCTACATGCCTGGGGAAAAGTTATAGCCACAGAGGTTGATTGCCAGCTCATTCTAAATATGTCAGGCTTCCCATTTGTCATGATCCACAATTCAGGGACCACACAGACTTTGCAACAGTCACAGAGAAGGAGTTTGCCTCCTTTTGCTCAAAGCTCAGATTTGTCCATGCCTGTTTTTGTTCCCATTGTTGTTCCAAACTGTCCCTCTAGTGAATGAAAAGGGACAGGTATCTTCAGAGGGCAGTGAGATCTTCAGGCTGCTGAATTGCCTTGGGAAAATCCTGCTTTCTTTCTGTTGCCTCCAGCAGGAACAGGGTGGGTTCATGACTGATAAAAAGCAGCTAGAAACTTCAGATTATGTGTTCTGTGTATCCAGAAGTGATGCTGGGCCATTCCATCCATCTAAATAATGTTTCATATCAATTCCTATTCTTTCTACCTCTAAATACAGCTGGTGGTAGAGGGAAAGCACATTAGATCACTTGACATTCTAAATATTTAAATTCTACCACTCACTGGATTGATAAATTTTCATTGTGTGGAGGAAGTCAGTAATATAATTACATGATTTAAAAATATTGGGATCCGATAAATTTTAAGTATATTTGTGAAATTTCTTTACTGACAGTGACTCTTGATCACATATTAAGAGTTTAATAGGGGTTTTCCTCTTTAACCATTCAAAATTAGAATTTGTCACTGTTACAATTTTTACTTTTTATTTACATTTCATTCACTGCAATTATCCAAACTGGGATTTGGCAATACCTTAAGAAATGCATATAGACCCTTTCCCAGTTTAATCATCAGAGTTCCCCCAACTCCATCTGTTAAACCTGAGGGGCTGCACAGGTGGCACACCAGCTGAGCATTCCACAGCATCCTCCTCCCTGCACAGAGCTCTTCTCCACTGGGACTGCAATAAAAGCCACATTACCATACTGTCTATACATCACCACTGAGAATATCTGGATGGTAAATTTAACCATGTGGTTCTGCTTCTTTTTGCATCTCAGTTTCATTTTTTGGTTCTCCTTATTTTAGCTAGCACAAGTCTTTATGTTTCTAATTCTCCATATGTGAACAGTTGCTTTTCTGTGAAATAGATCTCTTTAGAGTAAATATTTGAAATAAGAATATTTCCCTCCATATTTCTACATCAGGTTTTAATGGAAAAATCAAATGACAGATCTCTTTATAGTCATACTTTCCTAGTATTTTTTTCCTAATTGCAGAAGAACACTAGCTTAGAGTACCTATTCTTTTTGCCAAGTGATAGAACAGGTTTTCTGCTTCTTGCTTAACTGCATTTTGTTAATTGCTTCTCTGGGTCTTTTAAATTTGAAAAAATGTTTTTTCTGTTCCCTCTATTTCCATTTTCCTTTTTTTGTTTATCTGCCTATTTTATTCCTTCAATATCTTTGCTTTTTTTTTTTTTTCAATTATTGTTGGCTTATTTTATTATTTTTTCATTGTCTCTGGCTTTTTCTTTCTTTACTGGAATTGTATCAAAGAATATTTTGTCATAGCTTTGAAACTTTAATTTTCTCACAGAAAACACATAAGTTAAAGTCAGTAGAACTTACTAAAAAAAGAAAACTATGTGAAGTTTTATGGCTATATGTGGCAAAGAGATTTCAGCAATTACAGTAGACCCAAGGCAGACTTGCAAGCTTCAAACAGCTTATTCCAAAGTTTAATTTGATTTTATGATTTCTTCCTGGCATACTTAATGTTGTCTGAAGCTAGGCAGGGTTTAGTGGTTTTGTTTGTTTATTTTTTGTTTCTTGGGAAAATTAGATTACCAGAAGTTGCCAATATTTCAAAATTCCTTGAAGAGTGACAGGATTAGGAGAGCATTAATCCTCTTGGTTTGGAGTGAGCCTTTATTGCTGCTTATGTGCTATACACAAGTTTTGCTTTTCCTAGTGCTTTGCTTAGAATAGATAACTTCAGACTCCTAATAAATATTGCTGCCTCCTAAAACCTCTGGGTATTTTCTCATTCTCACTTGCATTTTACATGGCTCTGCCTTAGGATACTCCTGAAATCCCTACACAACTGCATTGTCTGATCCAGCTGCAGCTCAGCTGAATTTCCTGTGGGCTGACACAGAATCAGTTTGCTGCTCATGAACAGATGTGTCAAGCTGTTCAAAGACAGCATCTCTAGCGATGTAAATCCCTCTTTAGGCACTGACTGTGGTGCTCGTTACCATAGTACCTGCACCTCCAAACATTAATAAAGTAGACACTGCTCCAGAGAGAGAAATATCACTGCTGCAGCTTTCATGGTGCAGGAAATGGAGTTATGCTAAGCTGGGAATAGTGGGAGCCTGAAAATAGTAGCCCGAGGTTTTTCCCAGATTAAAGACTGAGGGAAGTCACCAGCGCAGCTCTGTTAAGTCCCTGCTCTGAAATTTGTCCTGGAGGAAGATTCCACTGTTTACTGGTTAAGCACAGAGCCTAAAGAGACAACCTAAATACACTAGCATCATGCTGGTACCCTGAGCAGAGCAGAAATCAACAGAGAGTTTTCTTGTTACAGCCATTGAAGCCAACCTTCCCACTGAATTTAATGCCCCAGAGCTGCTCAGCCTCTCTGCTCTCACTCTCCCTCTCCAGGAGAGCTTCCCTGCTCTGGGTAACTCTCTGCCAGTTTTGTGATGGTTCTTCCCTCCCTCTCATGTCAGCAGGCACTGAGGGCAGCCCCTGAGGTACCTCTGGCACCCTCAGCTTGGATTTTGCAGTTCAGAGGGCCTCACCAGTGCTGTGGATTGGAATCTTGGTGCTCTTGCTCAACCCTAGTGAGCAATGACCACATTCACTCTTCTGATTGAGCACAAAAAAGATGTCATTTAGACCACTTGACTTTAACCAGACCTGCAGCTGAAAATGTTTGATAGCAGTCTTTAAAATCTTCCTGCATAACCCCTACAGACAAGATGTGACTTGTGTGAAATGGTAATGAAATTTAAATGTCATGAATGCACGGTGTCATTTAGAAATTGCTAAATGTTCAGAACAGTCCAGACCCTCAAAGGCATTTTAATATTTATTACCTTGAAAACAACAGCACCCATGAAGCTAAATCCTCTGGGACAGATGTAGTCTGTGTTATTGTGGGATGTTGAAATGAATGCAGACCACACAACTCGCTGTTAGGCCCAAGAGAAACCTTCTGTTGCTGCATTTCCCAGTTTTCCCTAAGCATTACCTTTCAGCTCATCATGCCAAGTCTAAGTTTCCAGTGAGTTTCCAGGCCTCACAGAACACAAAAATGAATTTTGAAAATATTAACAGACCACTTGGAACATAGGATTCAGCTCCACAAGAAAGGAAAAACCACTTTCCCTTCTCGTTAGTATTTCTGCCTTCAATGAAATGATTCTCACTGACAACTGCTTGTTCTTGCAGTTCTTCCTTTTAAGGTCTTTGCCATCTGGGATGCCTAACTCTTCCTTTTCTAGGAGAAGACATTAACATCTGCTGACATTGACCTTGACCTCCTTTGCATTGTAATATTCTTGAAGCATTGCATTCTGCATAATTCACACACCAAATCCAAACAGTTATACATTTTCTTCTCTTGGAAAGTCATATTTTATGACTAGTCATGTCCTTAGGCTTGACTATCTAGGAGGTAAAAATAAATTAAGTTTATGTCACCAAACTACAATCCTGATTTTTGTAGGTAGATCTACAAAAATCATGAGATGCATGATGACTCTTTCTTGAATTGTATTTCGGAGTTGGGTATAATATCAAATGAAAAATAGGTGTATGACAGCTTTCTTATTTAAATGCATACTGGGGGTTAATGTTCTTGATTTGCTTCTTCACAGTTTTTTCTAGAACACAGCATCAAGATGAGCAGCCACAATGGGTGAAATCTGTTTATTCTGCATTTAACTTTTCTTGTGATGGCCTGAAACACTTGGCATTTCATAAAGTTTAAGACAACAACATCAAGCACATCACTACTAAGCAAACAGAAATTGAACAAGTTTATAATTCCATAGGTCATATTCCACCATTAGTGCATTGGAGGAGCCCACAAACTGTTGGGATAATTGCTTTATCTCTCCACTTCTTTGTTTATTCTTCCTGATTTTTTCTCTGCCTTAGATAAATCACATCTAGGCTTTGAAGCAAGCAGTTCCTCTGCTCATCATCTGTGCAGAGCCCAGGGGGAATTCAGTCCTGCACTCTTCCTTTCAACTTCCACCTCCAAAGGCAACAAAAATCAGGAATGGGGGTTCATTAATCCATAATGCCACAGCTGGCACCTGGCTTATCTTCCTTCAGACACCTCCACTGTAGGTTCATTCCTTTGAGATGGCCAACTTGAGCTGTCTTTATAGCCAGTATGAAGAAGCAATAGGAGAAGCAATGGGATATTGATTGCTCTGTGTTGTTTTGGCTGTCAGCTTTAAGAAAAAAGGAATTGTGCCTTTAACTGTCTGTACAGTGATTGCTGTATCTTCACTGGGCACTACAGAATAGCCAGGGTAGGCAGAGGTGAGTAGTTTTAGTTAAGGGAAAAAGTGTCCCAGCTTGGCGTTCATCTTCTGTTTAGGGGCTCTCCTTCATGAGGGTAAGTCAGTTTTTTGCTTGCTTTTCACCCTGGGAGCAGCACAGAGGAAGTTCAGCTCAAATGTTTCACAATTACTCTGAGCCCTACAGGAAAACTCACAGAAATCAATTCAACTGGACTTTGCAAATTTGAAGGACGCTGTGGTCCAAAGAAGATGAATTTGAGGACACCAGCATCTGATTTTATCTTTCTCTGCATTTAAACTAAAAATAGAAGGGGAAGCAGTTACAAAAGAAGGTCTCATGTTGAAGTTGAGATTGATAACCCTCAGTACATGGTGAGGGCATTCCTACCACAATAAATCCTTCAGAAATTGTGATTCTTGAACAACTCCAGAAATCATGAAGGATGGAAGTGAGGTAACTCACAGTCTGTCACTCTGGCTCCACTTGTCTGGGACCTGACCAAATATACAGTTGCTTATTTTTATTTTTTTTTTCCTTGAGACTTATTTTTGGTTTAAATGTGAAAGATATTAGAAATGTGGAAGATTTCATCAGAGCCTATCCAAGAATGGGTCTTCACCTAGTGCTAACTAATATCACTCTTTCAAAACTATAAAAATATTATGAATCATATTCTCCGATATTGCCCCTTTTGCAAGCAAATAAACTTGCAAGCTAGAGGAAATGGCAGACAATGCTGCTGAATAAAAAAAATATTTCAAATACCAGCATTTTTTATAGTATCTTCTCTATATTCCACAATAGCAAAAACAGTAAAATGGTGTGCAACATTTGGATTAAAAATCTGCTTCAATAACTCCTGAATGAAATGTCGTTGCTTTAAGGATAATTTTACTATTTAAAGCATGTGACTCAGTTTTGTTTGCAGCTTGAAGAACACAATATTGTACAATGAAATGATCTACAATGTACAAATAAGGCTCGATGCTATTTTGGAACTACTTATTTGAGCAAAGCTACCAAAGTAGAAATCATTTGCTGATGATCAGTTCTGTGTGTTCTCTGCACCACAGGAGGTGACTTCTTCTAATTTCATTTTAGCCAGAGTTTAATTTCCATGTCACTGTTTATTTGTAAACATCCAGATGATACAGTCCAGATCTTTTGGATGATACTGTTCCTGAAACAACAGCTATCTGCAATTACAAGATTGAATTAGCTTCAATTTCATCATCATCATCTAACTCTGCTGAATTGCATGAATATATCTCTCTTAATAACAGCTTGCATCTGTCATTTCCAGGCATTGTATCTTTATTTCTGAGATAAGATAGAAAGTCTTCTTGCTGCTGAGCAGAGCTTACACAGAGCTGAGACCTTTCCTGCTCCTTGCTCCACTCCCCCAGTGAGGAGGCTGGGGGTGCACAGGGGGTTGGGAGGGGACACAGCAGGGACAGCTGACCCCAGCTGGCCCAAGGCAGAGGCCACACCATTTTATGTCATGCTTAGTATATAAACATGGGGAAGAAGCAGAAGGGGGGATGTTCAGAGAGATGGCATTTGTCCCTCCAAATCTCAATTACATGTGATGGAGACCTGTTGTTGTGGGGGTGGATGAAAACCTGCCTGCCCATGGGAAGTACTGAGTTCCTGGCTCTGCTTTGCTTCTGTGCATGGCTTTTGCTTTACCTGTTAAACTGTCTTTACTTCAAACCACGAGTTTTGTCACATTTACCCCTGTGAGCCTCTCCCCATCCCAGCAGGGCAGGTTGTGCAAGGCTCTGTGTGGGGCTGAGCTGCCAGCTGTGGCTAAACCACCACAAACTGATACCTCTGAGATCACAGAAATGGAGCACAGAGCGTGCATCATGATTTGCTGAAGAAGAAAATAGCTCCTGCTCAACACCAACAACTGGCATGCATGCTGCATGTGCATGAATATTGTCACACTGTTTTATCAATATGTGCTGAAAATACACATATAGTCCTGGCCTTCATGAGTGTTGGAACTCAGTACATCTCTCTGGAGGTCCAGAGTTGCCGGGACCCCTGCCAGGGGGCTCAGAAACCCTGGCACACAGCCCAGAACACCTGTGGGTTTGATTATGACCCGTGGAGCAAATTTCCAGCTTTGTATGAAGACCTGAAAGGCACAGAAGTTTAAGTAGTGTAATAATAAAGTTATTACTAGGTGAAAAAGTAGATTTTGTGGGGTTTAGAATAGGGGTTTTGGGGACAAGATGGAGGGACTTGGGCGTGTCCAGCCTTTCTTCTTCTTCTCTACCTCCATCTTCTGCTGTGATGTTGGCACTTTTAGATTGGTCTAGAGTAGAAGCTCACTGTCTAACATAGGTGATAGATATTGGAAATAATTGTAAGCATTGTATACGTAGTTTGCAGTATAAAGAGATAATGCTGCCCCGTGGGCAGGCTGTGTGCCTGGAATTCTCCTGCTGGATGGACCTCGGCAGGGCAGGAGAAAACTTTTTATAGATAAGACACAATAAACAACTCTGAGACCGAGAACTGAAGAACTCTGACTCAATCTTTGAACTTGTGGGCTGAAACAGAGACTTTTCACGTGTCTTGGGGCTGCAATAAACTGCAACCTCCCGAGACATGACCTTACAGTAAGAAAAATTCTTAAATTTTAAATTTCTTAAAATTCAAACTGAAAGAAGAAGTGTTTTCACTGATCCATGCTCCCAGTCTCATGTTGAGGAGCAGAATGTTTGTGGTGATCAACACTTCTGTTGAACTATGAGATCCAGGGTCTCTGACACCATGTTAAGCCTTTTTTGTGTCTCTCCAGTATGTTCAGGCTGTCTAGGTTTCCAATATGTATTTTTGTATTCCTTTGGGTCTGGCAGTGATCAGTGTCTCCATTCTGTCCCACCTCTGTGAATCATCAGGTCATTCTGCATCCCTGGGTCTGGGCCTGTTGTGAAGCTGGAGCCAAAGTTCTGGGGTCTTGCTGACTGCTGTATGCCCCAGACATTCTGAGAGCCCTGTCCCTGCTTTCTGCTCCTGCTGGTGCATCCATACCCGGCCATCTTCCATTTCCACCACTCTTAGTCTTGCTATCACAATGCTGCACACCCCGACTAACAGAGCTGTGTGATCAACATCAAGTTAATCCTGCCAAGGAGCCATGCTTTGTTCCTTGATCATCTTTCATCTCACCTAGTGCACTGCATTTCAGTCTAATACAACATGCAACACAGGACAAAATTTGATTTTTATGAATTTTTCTACTTGTTTAAAACCCTTGAGAGCTTCTTTTCGTTTGCCAGGTAAGGTTGGTTTTAGTTTTCTTCAGCTATTGAGAATTAAATTTGTACCAAGTCTTTGCCTACTGGATATGGTCACCACAATAAATCATATCTCTGATTAGCTGCTCCCTTCTGAAATAGATCTTTGAGGTGAAAGAAATCATCCTCTAATGAAAAATATAGTTTTTTGCCAGTGGCAGTAAGAGAATTTAGATTTGCCTACTCCAGTGAGTTGAATCTTTGTTAGTTTAGGTTGCAGAAGAACCTTTTACAGAAACACAGCTGGAACCATTTCCAAGTGCTCAGTGACCTATAAAGACCCACAACATGCTCTGACTGTCCAACACTTGTCAGACACCTTCTGCTGGCCCGAGGAGGTACAGAAAATCAATGGAACTTCAGCCTGAAAGGCTATAAATAATCTGCATAATAAACTTGAATAGTTTGAGATTTAGAATGCTTAAAATGACTGATCTAAAAAACAAGATTCTTCCTGCCCTGTTCAATCTAATCTTGCACCAGAGAAGAAAGACAGTCTGGTCTCCTTTAACACTGTGGATATCCAAGGCATGGGAGATCTCAGCTAGAACCTGTACTTGCCTTTGGAGTGAAAAAAACTGCTACCCCAGCTCTGAAAATGTCAGGAAGATTGAGCTCTGAGTTCTGTGCATCTGCACTGGAACAAAAATGAAAGTTACCTGACCATTTCAGGGTTTGTTTTTTGGTTTTGTTTTTTTTTTTTTTTTTTTCTGGAAGTTGAATAACTAAACTATGCTAAAAAAATCCTGCTTTTGTTTGGGGATGAAAGGAACAAACCACTTTCTTCCTTTTATCTTTCCTCAAAAGCCCAGACACCTTCTGCTCAAACTATAATGGCTTGCAGTATGTTTACCACTGTCAAAGCACAGAGGAGAGCATCAGGCATTCCACAGCTGGAATAGTTTCACTCTCTGACTTCTTTTAACATAGCAGTACTTCAAACCCTTGGAAATCAAGAATGATTTGAGTGTTGGATAAAGGATTCTAATATTGCACAATGTATGAGCTATTACAAATAGGTGCTTAGGGATAGATGTCCCATGTGAACAGTGGGCTATGGTTTGAGATATTACCTTCCAGAAACACTGGTGTTTGTTTTTTTTTTCATGTTTCCTAATCTCATGGAAGGGAACCTTTTAGAAAGCTGTTGTTCCACTGCCTGGATGAAGAGCAGCAAGTAGTTTACAATGTTTATGGAAAAAGGACTCAACCTTCCACTTACAGCTGCAAGGCAACACAAATGCCATGGAAAAGCAGTGTCCAAAACAGAGGCAAACAGTTTTTGCAGTGGTCACCACTGACTTGAAAGCCTTACAGAAGCAGCTGCTTCTAAATATCCTTTTAAGCCCACTGAGCCTGGATCCAGCTGTTAAAAATAACAATGTTTTTCATCCTCCATAATAATCGGATCTCACTGGGCTGCGCTGGAGGAGCAGTTGCATAAAAAAGCTTTGGTTACATAACAGAAGTGCACTGTACCCCTGAGCCCAGGGGAGCCAGGCAGGTCTGTGTGGCAGCCTCCAACCCTCACAGCTCCCTGTGCTCACCCTGGCACTGCCCAGGGGCTCTGGCACCTGCCCAGGGGCTCTGGCAGCCTCAGCCCTTTGCAGAGAGCTGCAGAGTGTGCTGCCACACCAGGGCTGGTGCTGCCTACCCTCCTACAGTGGAAGGTCATGGGAGGAGTGTCTGCATCTCATGATCTGTGTATCTTCTTAGTCCTCTGGTGACTCTGGCTCTGTACAGATATTCTGGACTTTGCAGTCCTGAGCCAATGCTGTCTCTGCTGCAGTGTCCCCGGGGGAGGCAGGGCACAGAGAGGGGCACTCATGTTTCCTGATGTCACAGATGCATCCGTGGCAGTCACCTCTCAGAGCCCCTCTGTAGGTGTCTGGATCTCTGCAGCTGAGGGCCCACAGCTCCCCTGAGATGATGCACCACTTCCCTTTCTTCTGCTTCCTCAGGAGTCAAGTTGACACCCACCTGGGATATGTTCTGTGGTCACATTTTTGGATGTAGAGATCAGCAATGCGCTTAAGCGCATGCACAGGCTGAAACATTCAGTCCCTCTGGAAGTCAGTAGGACATTTCACACTGTTAAGAACTTCCCTGAATTGGTCTCAGTCTGAGCATGAACTTTGTTATTTCTCTTACAACAAGATTAACTAAGAATGAATGAAAGTGGAAACAGCTAAAACATTCCTTTTAAAGAAGCTGAAAACGAAGACAAATATTTCTCTGAAGATTTACCAGCAGTAAGTTTGGATAAATTCTTGTGGAAAAAATGTGAGACCTATTTCCATAGAGGTTTCATACCTATTTTAAGCAGCAAACTTCAGCTGGTATTTTTCTGTATGCACAGAACTGCACCACATGCTGTAGTTGGGTTTTACAGGATGTAGTAATCCAGAGGCAAATGGCAAAGTAATAACTGTCTTAACTAAGAGAAACTAATCTAGTTGATCTTAACTGAACATGCATAGGCAAGATGGGGTTTGTTCTATTATTATCTCATGCCAGGAAAACTCCAAAGAGTTGAGAGAGGAGACTCATCCTGTGAAACACCTGGTAAGTGCACTGCACCTCGAGGCATTTTTTTTTAGGTCTTTGAAGTCACATCAGCCTGGTTTGTGTGAAATGCAGTAAAGATGGACACTGTTGGGCACTGTTAGCTGTTCTGTGTTTCATTGCTCAGAGCAGCTTTCCTTTTCCATTGCTGGCTGTGACTGAAGCCAGCCTGCTGCTATGAAAGGGTAAATTGCCTCTTTGAGGGCCCTTTAGCAGACTCAGTGTGTGCAAAGAGCATCCAGACATTTTGGTTACTCACCATTATACCACAGGAATGTTGAAGAGTTTCCAGTTTGGAAAGTACAGCACCAGGTTCACACCCTCTGAACAGGTTAAAGGAGGACATTAATGCTGGACTACTTATCTTCCTCAAAACCTGCCTGTCCCTGATCTTCGTTGGTGCCCACCATGGGCAGAACCTGGAGGAAGATTGCCAAAATCTGTGTTGCTGAACGTGTGGTAGGTAGAAAGGCCATGCTTGGATGAATGATCAGTCTGAAGCAGATGCCTTCAGATGGATGAGTGAGGCTCTGCTTGTCACCTGAAGCCTTTAGAAGAAAGAACCATTGGATGTTATTCAGCTCCAGAAAGTTCAATCAAGAGAATCTCAGGACTTCCTGAGAATGTTCGATAAGTCTCAGCAGTAAATAGATTCATCTGGGAAGATCACCAGACATTTCTCTTCTCTTTTCAGCTGTACATGGGCTCTGTCACATGCTGTGGCTTCAGTGAGACCTCTGAGAAAGCAAACCCACCTCAAATAAAAGCTCATAAGTTTTGATTAAAATCGTGAAAACTTAAATTGGGATATTTCGCACAGTCCTGATATTTTCCTTTCTCCTGACTACAGTTTCTATCATTTAGGGTACCATTTGCTCAATTTATTACAACGTGCTCTTGGTTTCATTCTCCCACTTTGCAACCTTGGTGCATTTTCTTCCCATGAAGGATCACAATATAAATCACTAGGTCAGGGAATAACGAGTTTAGTATTTTTTAAAAGCCTCCCACTGTAAGTCAGGATATCGACTCATCATTCAGCAGGTGATGGGATATAATAAGGGGACATTTTTTCCTTTAATTGCTGTTGAAAATGGAATAAGGGCACCAGAAAGACTTAGTTTTCTGAGACAAGGATTTCAGCTTCACTGGGCTTTAGTTCACTAGAATCAGCTAATAGGCTTGAGCATAAAGAGCTGGACAAAGCTAAAAGGAAAAATAAACTAATGAAAGACTCCAGCAGGACTTTGCCTTCCTAGTCTGAAAAATAGATTAAATATGACTATACCATTAAATAAATAGACAGTGAGAAAAGACTGACCTTGTGGTCTGTGAGTTGAATGGAATAGAGCATCTCCTGCTTTCCAGCCCTATCTCTTCCAGACATATTTGCTCATGACAGCAGGGGTGAATGTTCAAAGAATCACAAACACAAAGGTCAGGAGGGACCATTAGAGTTACCTCACTGAACTGCTGTAAACCTGATTATGAGGTGTTTTTGCCCAGTACTTTCTGCACTGAGCCCATTGAGTATGGTGAGGGTGATCAAGGACACAGTTATGGGAGGCAAGGGCAGTGGGTGGATTGTGGATTTTTTCTCAGATGAGAGGTTAAAGTGGTATCATAAACTCTAAGGAAGGCAGTAGAATCTCTCTGTGAATCAATATGCAGATGAAAATCCTGCCAGCAGCACCCTGTGTCTCCCTGAGAGGGGAACTCAGAGTTCCTGCCCAGCCCTCAGTGGGAACAGAATCATCACTTTTAGCAAGCTCAGTCCTACCTGGGGCTGCTGTCAAGTCCATCCCTGGCCCAACCCAACTGAGTCCCCCAGTGCTACCTGCAGCTGCTGACCCTGCAGCCACCAAAAAGGCATCAAGATTCAACTAAGATTCTTGCAGGTAGATTTTGTGATAACCAATCCTTTCACTGTACTAGGGAGGAAAATCAATGTGATGGTTCATAAATTATTATAATGAAACTATGTTTTGAGTCTTTCCATTCATTTAAATAAAACTTAATAGATATCACACTGCCAAAAGGGCAGGGAAATACATTGTGTGGCAGGTGGGATAATCTCAGAGTTGAAAAGGTTTTGGCTGACAAAAAGTAACATTTTAAAACATCCCATGCACAGATGTTAAAGCATCTGAAGGAGTTGAGTGGCCATTTCTCTAGTGACATGAAGCTAAATTGTTGTGATCCACGGCAGTTTATGTAACATTCTGTTTATTGTACATAAATTCAAGGAATTCCCTATTCAAATAAGTATTAGATAAATTAAAAAAAAAACTCTCCTGTTCACCAACCACTTTATAGAAGTGCCTTTATTCCTTGAAACAAACAAAAACACACCAAAACCCACCCAGTTCTAAACTACTCACAACAACCTTCATAGAAGAGTTCAACCAGGCATGCAGAAATTAAAGCTCAAGAACAAAGAAAGTGTTTTTCTTGTTTGTTTGCCCCTGGCCTCTGCTTTCTCCCGACCTGCAGCTCTCTTATCTGTAGCTCATTCTTTCTCTCTTCTGTTTGACCTGGGGTCAAATGTATCATTGTTTCCATTACATCCTTCAGTATTTTGCATTTCCCTGTGAAGTCCTCGCCCCGTTTGCACTTTAGTGAAGATTAAAAAAGGTTGTTTTTCATGCTGTTTGGAGGGATAGGAGCATGAATATCTGCAAATGCCTCTAGTACACTCTTGTGCCAGTCTCACTCACTGTGCCTTCTCCACTTCCAGGAGGAAAAACTGTCAGAAACTGCCCCTGGAGTGTCTGTCCCTTTGTATATTGAGGGAGATGAGCACATTTGCAGAATTAATGGGCTGTGATGACATCCCAGTGACCCTGAGAAAGTTGCTGATACACTTAGAGACAACAGAGCAGGATGACAGACAGGATACTTGAAATACCTGAATCCTGCTCTGGCATTTCCTGATCAGCAGCAAGGCTCACATCAACCAGTCTGCAACTTCCCTTCCCAAGCTGAGCAGAAGGGGAAAACTGATATGGATCTCATGTCAGCTGCAGTCTGCAGGTCAGTATCTTCTGCATTTACAATACAGGGAATGACACAGCTCATGGATTTGGCTTTCAGGATGGAAGGGAGATCTTTCATGGATACTGCTTTATCCATTAAAGATCTCCCTTCCAGTAGGAGAGTGAAGTCCATCAATCTGCAGTGATGATATTGGTAGCTCCAATGGATTTCCATGAGGATAATATTGTGGACAGGATTTCTGAGGTGTGCAGAGGTGTGGAGTTGAAATAGAAAATATTATTGCCTGAACTGTAGGGGAGAATGAAAAAGGGAAGTTAGACAGGGAGATGGCAGGAATGGGGAGTTCCCAGATGAGTGCATTGTCTGAAGAAATATCCTGCTCTGATTGCTTTGCTGTGGACTTGCTAGCTGATCCTAGCTGTCAACTGGCAGGGAGTGTGAATAATTTTTATCTCATCACCAACTCACTGGGACTCATCATTTCATATGACTTCCATAGTTCCCCCTTCACTGTTTCTTCTACGCTTGCAGTCTGATGAACACTAATCTCCTTAGCTGCTGTTCATTTCCTCAAATCAAATTTTCCTTCCCTTTGAACATTTTCCACTTTCTAGAAAAGTTCTGCACAGTCTACTCAAATGTGCAGGCTTGATCTGTGTTTTACCATAACAAAGTTTTTTGCTCTTTTCCCTATTTTTTTCCCTGTATTTATTTTTTCTTTTTCAGGTGGGGTGGAGGGAAGAAAAGGCTGGCTCCTCAGCACTGAGCTGCTTTTCCCATGCAATTATCTGTGATGTAGGGCATGGGCACAAGGGCCAGGAGGGAGAAAGAAGTGCTGGAATGAGATTGTCCAGGGTGAGACAGGTGGATCAGACATGCTGACTGCCAGGGAAGGGACCAGTGAATGCACAGCATGTCCAGTTATGAACCTGGATGGGAAAAAGATTCCACTGAGACACAAAAAGAAGGGCACCCAAGTCACCCAGACTGGGTTTCAGGAACAACCTACTCTGCTCTCCTTCCTTTATCCGTTCTGTCATTTTCCCCAGCACCTCCTTTTCTCCTCTGCACTCCCCTGTCCCAGGGAAGCTGGGGAAGCATGACAGCCTGTCAGTGATGGAAGGCTTATGGGAAGGGCTAATTGCTTCCTCTGCTTTGTTCAGATGTACAAATAGACCATTACTTACAATCATTACCAAGGCATCATCCATCATACAGACTAGGTCTATTTTCCATGCACTAAATATGTCACAGGACCCAAATTTGTCACTAATTGTACAAAAGGCCTGTGCAGGCCTGTGTAAGGAGACAGTAATTTGTTAATATAAGATATGGGACTTTGGCTTTATCTCAAATTTCCAAATGTTACTGAGGCAGTTAAAATTCTTATTTGTTTAAGAGGTAGCACAATCCTCAACTTTCTGTCACTTTTATGAAACTATATATAAGTCACAGCAATTCCTGTGTTACAACATTGCATTCTGTTATAACCATAACAATACAGTAATTTATTATTAATATATATAACTATAATATATCAATAACTATAATAACTACAAAGTGCAATGTAGAAAACTATGGTAATTTCTTCCATTTATAGTCAAATTTGTTCACTTGCATTTTCCTTATCTTTTTGCTTCCCAACCAATTTAA
Source organism: Setophaga petechia (assembly GCA_024362935.1). NCBI lineage: Eukaryota > Metazoa > Chordata > Aves > Passeriformes > Parulidae > Setophaga > Setophaga petechia. The sequence goes on from JANCRA010000011.1 coordinate 18,045,091, forward strand.
ACTGTGTTTCAGAGTTGCTAATTTTTTCATTTTTGAAATAGATGTGGCAGCAGAAGCACAAACAAAACAGTGAAAAACTGAAAAAAAAAGTTTGAAGGTCCTGTTCTCACTCTCAGTTACATTTAGGCAATTACAACAAAACACAGTAGAGCTGCAGGGCAGTATAGGGGCATGAACTGAGCTCAGATTAATCTTTGCAGCCAGAATATCTGTAACTATTAAATTTTTTTGTTTTCACCCTGTAGCAGCACATGGAGCCAAAATTTGCTCTTCAGTCCCTGCCCTCCTTTGGGTCCTGTGCAGGCTGGGGGGATGTTTCAACTAGAAAATGCCTTTAAAGGCATGATTCAAACTATTATCTTTATTTTTCCATATAAAAGGTACACAGCCACTGGCCAGTGTGAAAATGGGAGAGTTTGACAATGTCTCTTTGCTTTAAGGATATTTTACACTTTGTCTTGAAGGTTTTGGGAAACATGGGTGTGTTGTAAGACACCACTTGAATGTGAGAGATTTCCAAGTCTAGTTGAAATGTTAATTGGAATGAGTACATGCCAGCTGTCAACATACATTCACACATAAGAGAAAACTGAGCGTCAGCCTCAGAGAAGTTCCTGATCCTTGAGCACCTCTGGCCTGGTCTGGGTGTGAGCAACGATTGAACAAAGCTCTTTCTGGACCAATTTATTCCCTCCCTGGTTTCCTGCAAGTTTATTTTAGGGTTGGACTCAGTGACCTTAAAGACCTTTTCCAGCCTAAATAGTTCTATGATTCTATTGGACTCCCTGGTGAGCAAACCTTTTTTTTTCTTGGAGCTGCCCAAAAGACTTCAATGGGAAGAGAGGCAGCACCAAGGGGCTGGGGCGCACACAGTGCAGACTCAGCTGTGATGTGGTGTTGTGTTTGTGGAGTGAAGGAAGGAATGATGAATCTGATTCCATGTTCTCAGAAGGCTAATTTATTATTTTATGATACTATATTATATTAAGGAATACTATACTAAACTATACTAAAGAATACAGAAATGATACTTTGAGAAGGCTAAAAAGATAATGATGAAACTCGTGACTCCTTCCAGAGTCCTGACACAGCTCAACTCTGATTGGTCAATAAGTCAAAACAATTCACATGAAACCAATGAGACAACTTCCAAACACATTCCAAAAGAGCAAAACACAAGAGAAGCAAGTGAGATAATTATTGTTTTCCTTTTTCTCTGAGTCTTCTCAGCCTCCCCAGAGAAAAATCCTGGGCAAAGGGATTTTTCAGAAAATATGAATGTGACAATGTAGAGAGTGCTGTAACCTCCAAGTGCTCTCAGGCTCATAATCACCTGCCTCTCAACAGGTTCAGTTTGTTGGAGCAGAGATCTGCCAAATTGATTATGAAGTGTCCTGCTTCAGCAACAGCTTGGGTGTGGTGATCTTGGGAATCTCTGCAAGGACTCTCCAATGTAAAACATGCCCTGTAAACATGGATAACACATCCAGACACAAGAGGAGACGATGTGAAGATGCCTCAGCCAAGATGCTCATGACTGGTTTATCTTCCTCTCTCATTGCAAAGTCCATGAGCTTCCAGTGAACAGACTTAAAGCACTGACCTACAGCCAAAGCTGACAGCACAGTGGGCAGTACTGAACCTCCAAACCTCTGTCTAATATAAATTGTCTGCCATTCCCAGAGGTCATCTTGTCACTAGACTAAGTAATTTATCTGCAGATTGCCATGGAGCACCTGAAGAGTGTTACCAACCAATTAATTGTACATTTATGTAGGTTAAAGAATGACTTTTCATGCTGAAGGTGTTCACCCACCCTGTCAGTCTGGTCATGACGTCAAGGCAATTGAAGCCAGAGCTGTCCCTCAGATCTCCAGGTTGCTGTGACAGTGACCTGGGTCAGCCAGCACAGAGCTCAGGCCCTGACTGAATTTGCCAGGCCTTTCAAATTGGATTTTCTGCCAGTGCCAAATCCAAGCTATTGCAGCCAGGTTATTATTTAAATGCATTACCTAAGTTAATGTATTTAAAAGTACATTATGCCATGGTCAATGATGGAAATACTCAGTCATGCCATGGTAAAAAGGATTAAGAAGTTAAAAATGTAGGGCTACCAATAGAAATGGCTTTCCTTTTACATTGTGATATTTTTCAAAGAAATGAGTTTTTTTGGGGGTGCTTAATATTGGTTATAATCCTTCATGGTTAAAAATACTGGAAGTGCTACTTAGGAAGGGAGGATACCACCCATCTCTGGTTCCTAGTAAAATCCACCCTGAAACCACCAAGATAAGATAATAATGACAAGATTTGTATGCTCAGCACAGACTCTGCTTTCTGAGTTGGTTAGAGCAGCACAAATAACAGTTTTGAGCACCCGTATTCTGAAGGGTGAATAATTCATATCCTCCCTGTCCCCTGCTTTCCAGATTATGCTGATATTTTTTCATCATGTTTGCTTGAGTCTGTGTATCTCTAAGTCATGTATATGCTGCCAGTTACCTTTCAGAGCCGTGTGTAACGTGGCAGAGATTTGCTGGCTGAATGAGTGCTGTCAGAGTAGGCAAATTCAAACCTCTGTGTGCTGGCCTTCAGCAGTGTCATCGTGATGGATGGGAGACATCTCCTGCCTCACTCTGCAGATTGATCTGTTCCATTTAACAGTGTTTGGATAATGGTTACTTTGTGCTCCAGGGGAATGGTTTCTACTGTGTCCTTAAAGCTAGGGACAAAAATTATATTTATATATATATAGAGAGAGAGAGAGAGAGAAAGAGAGAGAGAGAAATGATATAGATGATATAGATATAGATATATAGATAGATATATATAGATATCCCCAAAATTACCCCAGAAAAATTATCTGAAAAACTTCAATCTTCATGACTGCCAACAATGTAAGAGAAGCTGAAGAGACACAACAGAAGGACTTTTATCATGGAATTTCCTCCTGAAACCTGAGATCCTCTGTCTCCTTAGTGTCACCAATCACACAGAAGCTCAAGTTTGAAAGTTCAGAGGTGTAACTTCTTGGAAGCCATCCTCTGTGTCACAACCTCCCTTAAATGTGCCCACCTGCTTCCTCATCTGAAGTGTACATCCTCCAAGAGGAAGTAATTCTATTTCAAATGCCAGTACATTTCCGAATATAGAACATAGTTTTGAGCTCAGAGCTGTGTTCTTGCCTTACACCTTCGAGTTTAGCAACTTTGAGAGGATGTCTGGTGGGAAGGTCCAGGTAAGGTGTGCAGTTGCAAGGACAGGATTTGCAGGACCTGAAATCTCCTTACTTGGTTCAGATGTCTAAACACAGGCCTCTAATGCAGTTTGGCTCCCTTCTCATAACCCATCTGCCTTCCAGCTGCCTCTCCAGGAGGACACAGCTTTTCCATGGGCCCCATGTCATCATATCTGCCAGTGCTGTGTTAAGATCTAGGATGGCAGGAAAAGCCTAAACCAGACACCTGAAAATTAAATGGTTAATCCTGAATTGTGCAAAAGTGGCACTAGCCACCCTCATCAAAGCAACTGGGTGTCACTGCAAGTTCCTTGCAAGTGGTGATAGAGAGGCACAGAGCACATCCCCTTCCCCAAAGCAGGACAGTGCAGGTGGGCTCTGCTCACCAAGGCAGCACCATGAGGACAGTGCCCTTGTGTGATGTGTCACAACAATTCCTCATTAATTTCTGTCTTGTCCTTTCAGCATGGGAAGCAGAAAAGCTCTGCTTTTTCTTTTCACGGCATAGTTGCCTGCCTTTTCCTAGCTCTGCTTTTACCATTTGAACAAAAAATGCATTTTCAGTGATTTGTGCTTTAAGGTGAGTTGAGTTGATTAGAGACATATTTTCTAATTGACATTTGCTTTGTCCTTGTTAGTCATCATTCGTAATGTGCTATTGTCTTTAAGTGATCATAATTATAAAAAAAAAAGGTTGGTTATGCAGTTCCAGGAGTTTTCCAACCCATTACCACTAATTGAGAACATTGCTTAGTGTAAGCTCGACAGCTGGCATACACCTAGAGAAGCTTCATTTCCCAGGCATTGCTGGTGTTCTCAGTGTAAGCTGTCCATAGGAAGCACAAGCACTTTTTGTTCCTCTTTTAAAACAAGTTTGTTTCCAGGGTGGAGAGTCTCTTGTCACTGGTTCAACAAATTAAGCAAGGGGAACAGCAGGCAAATGGGGCAAAAAAGCAAGATGATCTTGCAGTGGATGCAGCATCCATGTAACATTTGCTTTTCCTTCTTTTCCAGCTGTCTTTTTCCCCCCAGATTTTAACATCTGCTTTTTTAGAAATTCAGGTTATTTTGCTCTAAATTTCCCTGTCGTAACTCAGGTAAATTACACTTTCATTTCCTCAGCTGTTCTTCTGTTTCAATGGGGAGGAGCTTTGCCAGAGCAGATGTAGCAAAAATGATTTTCCAAAGAAAAGTGCTCATTTCCTGAGGAAGTGTGCTTTGCACTCCCAGCTAATGTAGACATTTGACAGTCTTGCTGAAGATTTATGCCTTTTGCATGCCATGTGAGTGAGGAAGATTTAATTAACTCAAAGCACAAGGAACACATCAGATAAAGAATGTTATTTAATAGCATAGCCATGATATATTACAATTTCTTGTTGTTACTGTTTTAATACTGTAATTATTCTTACAAAAGTTTGTGGTTCACTCGTTTTTCCTGTTGGTGTGTTAAACAAAGCTCCATTTACCATTATTTTGCCTTGATTTCTGCCTCTTGCTCATCTCTGCCATGCCACTAGTAACTGTATTTAGAAATACAAGGAGATATACAGAGAGGAAACCTGTCTGAACCAAATAATTCAGAGTCAAAACCCAAAAAAATACAATAGAAAATAAAAGAGGCAACATAGGGAAATTCAAATATTGCTCTGGTGGGCTGAAAGCAGAAGCTTTGCCCAATTTGCTTCTCCTGTGCTGCGTCAGTTCAAGGGCTTGGATCAATAGAAAATCATTCTCTGGCTCCACTGGGCTTTTGCTCAGGTCCTATGTACAATTCCACTGCCTAATGAGCTCTGGGAAGGGCAGCAAGGCGTGCAGGCAGGATCCAGGCACTGGCTCTTGTAGCTCTCTAGCATGAACACAATGAACAAAACTTTGCAGGTTTGAATAGCCACGGGGTTCATATGGGGACACATTCCACACATCAAGGGCATGGGCACCACAGTATAAAAGGAGCTCTATTTTTAACATGGGCTTGAATTTTTAAGTGAAATGAGTCTCACAGTAACAGGCCTAGCAGACCTTGAGCCAGGGCTGGCTCAAACCCTGATTTAAACAGTTGCTTCTTCTGCTTTGCAGTAGGAAGAGCTGAGGTGCAAGAGCAGTGGTTGTGGCAGGATCTGCAGAACTCTACACAGTGCAAGTGAAAACAAGAGAGGAAGAGCAGCCCTTTGAAATCCCCCACCCTTCCTCTCTCTCAGCAACAGATTGCACAGAGACATAGAGAAGAGAGATCCAAATGCAATTACTTTTACCACCAGGAAGAAGAGAAAAACCATGTCAGTACAACAGCACATTTTATCACCACCCTGTCTCAGGTCCTTCCAGGGCTCAGGTACAGTCCTGTGCAGTCAGAGTTAAGGGGGCTTGCAGTCTCAAGCAAGGCTGTAGGCATGCCAGGGAGTTGAAATTCATGTGGCTGCAAGCACCTTGGAAAGGCTTCACAAGGCTGTGAATCGACTACAGGTCACTTTCAGGGTCATGTTGATTATAGAAAAGATAAATGCTGGGTCACCTGTCAGAGCAGCAAGGGCAGCAGCTGTGCCAAAGGCTTTGCTGAGCTCATGCAAACCTGGATACAGCTGCTGTGAGAAGAGAAAGTGTAAGGGAAAAGTCCTGTGATGTGGCCATGAACAGACAACAGCTGGGGCCAGCTTCATGGAAAAAAATAATTCTCCAGTTCTTGTTTTGTGTCATAAATTGCTCACAACTTTAAATAATTCCATTAAACTTTTTAGTATACTGTCAACCTAAGCTGAAAGCTTTCTTGTGACTTAGGATTTGCCCTAAATTTACACAAAAATTCAGAATCTGGATCTTAATTGGCCTTCTCTTTCATTCCCACACTCTCAGAATGGCTGGGGCTGTGCTAACCAGGACAGTGGGAACTTAGGGCCCCAGCATAACTGGTGAAAAATGGACAGCAGAGGGTTGACCTGGCCTTGGGAAAGATATATTTTCATCTCTGCAAAGCTCTTTGGATTTGGAATAACCTGGTAAAACAGAATCTCTCTCATTTGTGCCAGCCTTGACCAGGTTTTGATGGCCAGTTCTTGTATATGAGTGCATGGGATTTGGTTGGGATATAGTTGAATTCCTTCATAGTAGCTGGTGTAGAGCTGTGCTTTGGGTGCACAATAAAAATAATGATTTTTTTTTGACTGCAGAGCAGAGCTTAGACAGAGCCAAGACCTTTTTTGTTCCTCACCCCACTCCACTAGTGAGGAGGCTGGGAGTGCACAAGGAATTGGGAGGGGACACAGCAGGGAGAGCTGACATGAGCTGATCCAGGGGGTGTCCCACGCCATGGCATCATGCTCAGCACATAGCACTGGGGAAGGAGAAAGTGGGGGATGTTCAAAGTGTTGGTGTTTGTCTTCTCCAGCAAGGTTTTAGCCTGGAGAAGAGGAGACTTAGAGGTGACCTTATTGCTCTCTACAGCTTCCTGAAGGGAGGCTGCAGACAGGTGGGGTTGGTCTCCTCCACCAGGCAGCACTGACAGAACCAGAGGACACAGTCTCAAGCTATGTCAGGGAAGGAATAGGTTGGATATTAGGAAAAAATGTTCACAGAAAGAATAATAAAGTACTGGAATGCTCTTCCCAGGGTGGTGGTAGAATCATCATCTCTGGATGTGTTTATAAAAAAGACTGGACATGGTACTTGGTGCTATAGTCTAGTTGAGGTGTTAGGGCATGGGTTGGACTCGATGATCTTAGAAGTCTCTTCCAGCCTCATTATTCTGTGGTTCTGTGTGATGGAGCCCTGCTATCCTGGGATGGCTGAACACCTGCCTGCCCAAAGGAAGTGGTGAATAAATACCTTGTTTTGCTCTGCCTGCATGTGCAGCTCATGTTTTACCTCTTTAGCTGTCTTTATCTCAGCCCACAAGATTTCTCACTCTTCCGATTCTCTCTGACATCCCACCTGGAGGGAATGAGAGAGCTGCTGGCTGGGCTTAACCCATGACCCTTTGGGGAGTTTTTGGTGCTCAGCTCTTGTGCATGCACGTGTCACTTTGGGGAGTGGAGCTCAGGAAAGAGCCAGTGCAGGTCAGGAGCTCAGAGCCCCTTAGGCAGCACAGCTGCCAGTTACTGGATGATGAAATTGCACGGATCATGGCCAGCATTTGTGTGCTCAGGAGTTCACCTGGCAGTCAGATCTGACTGAACACAGCTGTTCCATCCTGAAAGACAGAGCAGGCAAATCAGGCTCTGCACACAAAGCCTGACAGCGGGTGCTCACTTCCAGAATGAGCCAGGCTTTGAGGCAGCAGGAGGGAGCAGCTCTGAGCTCTGCCACCTGATGGGTTCATGCAGGGCTTCATCTGGCTGTGGAGATCTGTGCAGGCTTGAATCACACCTTCTGACAGTGCCTGTGTAAGCTGCCCTGGGAAGAATGAGACAGGCAGCTGATACCTGGTCCAGAGCTGGGAATAATGGCAGTGCTCACCCTGCCCTTCCTGGTGACAAATGACATCTGTTACCTGCTGGCAGGACTCTGATGCTGGTGAGGGACAGCTCTTCTGGTAAACTGTTTCCATGTCACAATGCCAACCACCCTGGGGGTTGCATGTGGGGTATGTGCATTGAAACAGAATGTGCAAATTTTACAGTTCTCTCGCTTCTTATTGCTCTAGCCTGCAGCCATGGAAAAACATAGATGCAGATTCTCTGGACTTAGGAGGGTCTTGAAAGGTGCATTTTCTCCAGAAATCCTCTATTATTTTGTTATTTTCTAAGGCATTTAGGAAAGAGTATGTGAAATCTGATTTGCCAGGCACAGTGGCGTCAGCCAGACTATGGTTACTGAGCTGCCTGCATGTCAGAGGATGGGACAACTTTGCTTGGGATCAAGTCTTTGTGTTGTTTACAGAAGAGCTGAGCTTTCAGAAAGTTATTAATCTATTTCTACTGCAACCAAGCCAGGTGAAGTTCCCAGTTGTTTGTATCCAGACTCTGAGATAAAGACCAAAGATGTGAGCAACAGTTTTAACTGTAGTATATGAAGTTATTACTCTTTGCTAACTCCAACAATTCTCTTAAATCCTGGATAAGACTGGAGCTTCAAGAACAGGTGTGTCATGTTGATGTAAAATGAGAAAGCTTACCAGGTAAGGGGCTTCCCTCTTTCTGCTCCTCTATGTCACCTGCAGTGGCACAGGGTGGAGATAGCAGTATATCTTTAGAAAAACAAACATCTGCACATACAAGAGAGCTCTGGTCCTGCCCATGGACTGCAGTCCTGTAATCCTGACCAGTTTTCATCCCTCTCTTCCTTCCTGGTGTTCCCTTCTGCTCTGGTGGCTTGAAAGTGGCAACATCTGTTGTGATTGTGGTTAGGTTCATCTGTCTCAAAGAAAATTGAAAATCATATCTGAAAACTGCTTTCTTGGAAAACATAATGGGTTACAAAGTAAACAATCAATTTTCATTACAATGATTGTTTTAATAAGATGTCATGATGGTGTCCTGATGTTCTACTGATGCACACTGCATACACTTATGTGAGGGATTGCCTCCCCTTTCCCTGCTCCTCTCTTTCAAAATACAACTGCTGGCAGAATGTGACTGATTGAAAATCAAGTAGGATGTTGTGCTCTTTAATACCCACAGAGCTCAAACTGACACTGGAAAACCCTTTGCACAGCATCCAGCTGATGTGCCTTGGAGCTGATTTGGAAGGGACTCCTGTTGGATGGGAAAGAAGCCTGAATCCAGAGCACTTTGAAATCAAAGAGGATCTTAGAGTGGCTTTAATGGATTTGAACCAGGCCCCTGCCCAAGCTGAGACTGCCACAGGGAGATGGAGTTGTGCTGACGAGAGCTGTGAGGGTGGTCACAAATCCTTGGTGTGGGCCTGGGATACTCTTACCAAGCCTTACCTGGGCTGCAAAAGGCAGGATACGAGAGAAGAATGATGAAATCCTGGGAGAAATAGGAGCCAATAGGGACAATAGATTTCCCTGGGTCCCAGGGGGAAAAGCAGGTGAGGTGCTCAGCTGGAGACCCCAAGAGTTCCCAAAGGGCTTCTGTGCTGGAATCTGCTCAAGTCGAGGCCAAGAAGTGACAGGGTCAAATCAAGAACAACCCCAAAACTGCTTGCACGCCTTCATGCAGGTATCAGCTGCCTATAAAGGAACATCCACCTGAAATAGGATTGTAGGGTAAGCAAATTATTCAATATATGTCAGCCAGTCCTCATTAAATTCCTGTGAGTCTGCACTTTCAGTCTTTGCCAAGGTGTGATTCGTGATGCCCTGCCATGAATGATGGCTGGGTGTCTGAGATGGGAGACATGCCCATTAAGGACCAGCTTCAGTGCTGAGTTCCTCCTCCTCACCTCAGTGTAGAATGTTCTTACACCTAGAGTCCAGTAATAAGATGTGAAATGCTCCTAAGAATTGTTGCTGCTCTGTGTCTATAGGATGATGGTTGGTATATCTTCCTCTCTGAGAGTGTATGGGCAGGGGGAAATGTCCAGTGTACCACAGCAGTGCTGGCTATTGTGTATAAACATGTCCTAATTCATGCACTGCGATGATTCAAAATTCATCCCTTCTGAAATTTTCTGTGTTCTCAGAATTTTCATGATTTTTCAGCTCAGAACCTGATTTTTACCCCTTTATTTAGGTTGATTAAAAAACCAAAAAAAAAAAAAAAAACCAGCTTATTTTTTTGCCCTTCTTCTTCCCTCCTTCCATTTATTTCTTCAGCAGCAGAGGTGAAGAAGGCCCATATCCCTGCAATGTGCAGCCCCAGGCATCCCAGCCCAGCTGACCCCAGCCAGGAGATGCTTTGAGGGCTGGGAGCTGCTCAGAGCACCAGGCACATTCCATCAAGTTCCTTGTCTGAATGGAAAGCTGAAGCGGCTTCTCTGTGTAGGGAGGATTGAAACCAGATCCTGCTATTAAATTTGTTTAATGGAAATGTAATGTTTTATGAGGGAGGGAGTGAACCCTCAGAAAGAATTCAGTAATAATAATGCTGGGTGAACGGCACTGTGGCAAGGCTTCAGAAGGAAATGATCTGTTAAAAAAATAAAATAAAAAAAACCCCACACACATTGAAAAAGCCCTAGATAAACAAAGCAACTAGATGTGAACCTGATAAAAACTTTAATTATTTCTAATGAGATCAGCAAGGCAAGCAAAGGACTGAAGTGGAACTCATCTGATATAACCAATAAGCAGCACAAGCAATATCCTTTTACAGTCACGCTTGAGGAGTTCAAAGCCATGCAATGTGTTTAGCCACACACCAGTACTGCTGGCAGATGTGGAACTAAATCCTAGGGATTTCTTTGGGGAAAAAAAAGTTATTCAAATGTCTCCATATATTTATACTTCTCTGGAACACATGTCAAAATTGAAAAGGTACTGAAAGTTTTAGGTGAGTCCTGTATTGAACACTGTAGGGTCACAGTGCTATTAAAAACGTTTGACTTATTGATTATACCAATTTTAGCCACTTTGGAAAAGCAATACTCTGACTAGAGTTTGTCTTGTAAGAAAAGGGGTGAGGATGTCTGGTTATGGCTTTGTATGTGTTTATAGCTTACTCAAGAGTCTTCACTTATTAAAAAAAGAAAATAAAGAAAATAGAGAGGGGCCATTGTGGCTTTCCACAATACTCTGCTGTGTGTCCATGGGATCATGGCAATGAATGCTGCAGACCAAACCAGGGCTTAATGAAATGAGAGACCCAGAGCTGAAAGAGAGCTGCTTGTATGAAACTTTCCATCCCAATCCATCCCCTGATTTCCCTGGGACAACAGGTATCTCACAAGGTCACTTCAGTCAGGTCCTCAGCTAGGAAAGGAAACCCAGATCCTGAGAAAAGAAGGAATAAAAAAAGCAATAGCTCTGGAGAGTAACCACATATTGCTCTCAACTATATTAACACATAGAAATGTGTATAAAGATCTGGCTCTGGGCTCTGTCTGAATCAGGGAGAATTGCTGTGATTAGCCAGACTCCTGGAAAATAATAATGGCCCACTGCAAAATGGAAGGAAACTTTTTTATGGGTTTTATTGCTTTTTTTAAAGAGGGCAGGATACCTCCCCTTGCCTCTGTGGTTTTTCATCACTGGACTTTTAATATTGCAACTACATCACTTCCCACACACATATGCACTTTTTTCCCCTGTTGGTTGATTTTATTTCTCCAGCCACTCCACACTGTGTCACACTGTGTATAAAATGGAATATCTACTTTTGCTACTGCCCTGAGAGCAGCATGGCATCCTGCTTAACAGCTGTGGCCACTAATTCACTGCAACTGCAGTCTGTCTTCCCAGCATCAGCTACATTTCTTTTCCATATGTTAACTCCCTTTCAGCTTAATTTTCCCGTTACCCAGCAGTAATATTGAGTAACTGTGTTGGGCTGTATTCAAATGCAAATTAATATTCCCTTCTGCCCATTAACTCTGCTGTTTCTTGTCTAGCCAAAGCAACTGGAAACAAGCATGTATCTTGGTTCAGTGGTCGGACACAGGGGCCCTGTCAGGGCTGGGATTGTTGTTCATCTCCAAGAGCAGACACAAACCAGCAGAGCAGGCTGCAGAAAGGCGAGGTCCTTCATCAAGATGTTTCTTGTCAAATAACCCCTGAACTCCAGCCATTGAGCAAACACCATTGCTCTCTTGAACTTCAATGTTTGACTTATGTAATTCACGCAATGCCTGTGCTGTGCTCTCGATTGGAGACATCCAGGGCATTGACATCCAGAAACCTTTAGGTGAGGTATGGGGAAGGGAAGATATCACTGAGCAAGGCATATGACTCAAATCTTAAAAATTGTTAAGCTACAGAAACCTTTAAACAGGGCAGCCTGGCAGAAAACAAATTCCCCAAAAGTAATATAGGCATGAATGCTGAGAGCATGAAGGGAGTGGATGGGGGAAACAAAGAAAATATATAAAAGAATTTATTTTTATTTTTACATTCTTGGGAACATCTTTCGTTCGCAGCTCTTTTTTTTTTCAGGAGTTAGAAACACTAGCGCCATTTCAGGAGGAAAAAAGTGGTGTAATTCCTTTGAACCCCACCACCCAAAAAAAATTGATCTCCACACATGTGAGCCAGTAGCACCAAAAATTCCTACATATTTATTCATATCTATGCAACCCTGAGCCTCATTTGAATTTGTTTTCCATTCTGGTGCTTAACCTTCTGTCACCTACTGGTCTCACCTTTCCCCCTCCAGCACAGGCATGGGCAGTGTGTGTAGAGAACATTACTCCATGCTAAGCAAATCTTATGCTTTGCTAAGAACCTTTTTTTTAGTTTTTCATCTTCTTCTGCATCCTATTTGGAAAAAAACTTTTGAGTTCAAGTTGGTTTCTTCCCTTTGAAAATCCCAAAAGCAAAAGAGCTACAAGAACAGGGACAATATTCATCACTTAGGGGCCTTCAATGAATAATAAACAAGCTGTGAGGCAAATCTAGGGTTCTGGAACCCATCCTGAGGGTAGTTGAAGCTCAGTTGTTGGAAGATGTTCTCTGTGGATGGAGTGCATTGGTTAAAAAAGGATAGGCACCACTTTCCTGGCCACAGTTCCAGCTGGCTGAGCTGGACACAGCAGTTGTTCAGTCAGGAGGCATAAAAAAATATTCCCCCCTTCAAAGTAAACCCTGCAACGCTGATCAGAAATCTCAGAGTTCTGCAAAACACTTGCAAAAAGTTATGTGCAAAATGGTTTGCACACCAAAATGAAATGAGAAAAGGTATTTACCTAATGCACAAATAATGAATAGATAAGAGATATTTGTAATCATGTCACAAAGAGGAAGGGAAGAAAATACTCCTCGAATAAATTATTTGCCATAAAAAGAAATCACTTCTCCTTGGAAAACCCACACCTTTGAGTTCATGATGGGTAAAAAGACAGTTGTTTAAATTTCCCATTTCTGAGTTCAGAGCATTACTTCTGTTCATCTTTATGACCATTTCATGCATAAGAAGCCTGTTCTTCCTTCCAGTGCAGAGTAATGAATGTGTCAGCCCTGATAACTGCTGAAATTCAGCCATCTGCAAGATGTTGCCATGGAAAGAGCTGATTCCACAGGAGGTTTTGGCTGTGGATATTGTTCTGGAAATTGTACTTTCTGTACAGGACCTTGTGGTTTTGTTGCCCTTTGGAGAGAGTGAATTCCATGGCAGATCACTGCAGTTGTTTAACCTTAGGCACTAAAAAAAGCAAAGGCAACACTTCTTGAGTCCAAATGTGTGATACCAGAGAAGGAAGTTTTGTTACAAGATGATGAAAATGCATTTTCTGGACAAAGATGTGAGAAGCTAATCCAACAGTGGCTGAAAGAAATCAAACAAGTGTTGCACAAAACAGATCACCTTTTATCTCTGACCTATCCAAAAAGGACAAGTATAAACTAAAGGCAGGAAAAACAACCCTTGTCCTGTTGGCCTTTCTTATCTTTAAAGAGGCAGCAACTGGGTTCCTAGCTTTGAAGTCAATCAAATGATGGGTCTGCTAAAACTGATTAACACATGCCTGCATGCTGGGACATTGATGGAAGGAGAGCTGGGAACACAGCCCTCTGAAGTGGAAAGGGCTGGAAACCTCTGAGGCTGTGGGATCACAGGGGACATGTAGATCCCCTCTGTCAGCTGCAGCAATGAGAGTGAGCAAAATGCAGGAATATTGTTTCGTGCTGCTGAATGTGCAGATCTCATTTGCATCTGCAGCATTCCCCATCCTCCAGCTCTGAGCTCTCAGTGCATCCTGAACCCCTGGATTCGTCCTCATCCAGAGACTCATTTCTGACAGAGCCTGGCATCAAATCTGTCAGATGAAGTGAAAAAAACCCCTCATAATGAACAATAATGGAATAACAGACCAGAGGGGAAGTTTCTTCCTAATAGCCTGTGATAGGTTCAATAAAAGCAGAGCACAAAACAAGGAAAAGAAGGAAGAACTTGGCAGCAGGACTGGCCCTGCTGTGGCTGCAGAATCCCAGCCACCATGAGCCAGAGAGCAGCAGTGATACCAGGGTGCTGCTCTCCCACTGCAGGATACAAATAACTCCCCCTGAAACCAAGGACATTTATTCATGTCCTGTGGCAATCAAATGGAGCCTCCTGTCTGCTTTTCTCAGTGCTGCTGCTACAGGGAGGTCGGGGGGGTGCAGAATTGGTGTGTGTGTGTGTGCGTGTGTGTGTGTGTGTGTGTGTGTGTATGTGTGTAATTTGTGCTCTCTGCTCGAGAACCTCAGCTGTCCTGACAAACTGCACAATCCTTGTCAGCACAGGACAGGGGCTGCAGGTCCCTGTCAGAGGCAGAGCCCAGGGCTGTGTGCAGGCATTGGGATGGTTTGCTTGGCTCCATTCCCATTTCCTCTCCTGCTGCCAGGTCAGCTCGTTCCATGAAGCCCTCTCAAGTGCTCTTCCTTGGTCTCCCTTGCATTTTGAGGTAGAACAAGCCTTTTTACTTGAGGTTCCTCTCTCACCCTACATACCCAGCTATCAGCCCCCCATTAGGATGTAGGGAGTGTCAGGCAGGCATGCAGATTGTGGGCTAAGAGAGCCTCATGCTGCTTCTGAAAAGGCTTAGAGTTTCACTCTAGGGCTAAAAGATGGGTCTCCATGGCTTTGCTTGCACTTGGGAAACAGATTTTCTCTTGGAAATGAGATTTGGGAGCAAATGCTGGAGGGCTACATCTGAATTCAAAGCCCTCTGGGCAATGGTGGAAGAAAACCAGAATAGCACGAGTTTCAGGGATATTCTGTGGTAGAAGTACAGCAGGGTAAATGATTGCTCAGGTAGTTCTTGGGAAAGGCAGCTGTCTGGTTTTAAACTGTTCACAAGGCTCATCTAAAAATCAGATCAAGATTTGGCTGAAAAATTTAAAATACGTCAGATAAAATCTATTCTGGATAAAACCTGAAATTCTTTGCTGTGGCAGAAAAAATGCTAAAAGTTTCTGCCTGCACCAGAAAACCACTACTGCTGATTCTTTTTTGTTTGTTTTAGTTTGGTTTTTGATATTTTTGGGTTTTGTCTGATTGTTTTGTTTAGGGTTCTTTTGGGGTTTTTTTGTTGCTGTTTTTGTTCTGGGCAGTGAAGCACATGGAGATAGAGTTTATACCAGTTATGAGTTAATTTGTCAATACCAGAGAGGCTTAGGCTGAACAAGATCAAGGCTCTCATTCCAGAAAAGCTGTACCTATACACAGATATATTTACTCTGGTTGAAATAAATATTTAAAGGAGAAAGCGGCTACATCATAACCAGACTCACTCCTAAGTAGAAATGCTGCAAGACACAGAAAGTGGAATTTCTCTTCTTGTACTGGATCAGAAAAGTTTCCCTCCTTCTCCCTTTCCTTTTTCCTCCTCTATGAAAATCCCATCAATTCACCAGGTAGGATCTGTGGGGGAACAGCTGAATTCCAAGGGGTTTAGATGAAGGGGAGGGAGGGAAAGAGGGAAGGAACTGCTGAAGGGACTTAGCAAAACTCAGGAGCTTTCTCCCCACACCATTTTCCCAGTCTCTCATCTGCCTTGCTCTTTCCTGGTACTGAAATGCATCAGAAATAATAAAAATCTTGAATTAAAATAGACACAATTGCATTTTCTCCAAATCCCTGTCTGGTCACATCTGTTCCAGAATTCATAGCAGTGTCTTGAATCAATTTAGTCAATATCAGCTGGAGGATTTCAGGGTTTTTCAGGTAGAGCAAAAAGTCCATGTGTAGAAACCCTTACATTACTATAGCACTTTTTTATTAATTTAGCTTCATTGCACTGAAAAATAGTGAAATAAATCCCTAATGCTCTGAAAAATAAAATGAAGGCTCAGACACCCTAAAACTGTAATAGCTTAGCTGGAAGTGTGAATTTAAACCAATAGAAACCCTCTTGTAAATATTATTAGTCATCTAGAACACTGACTGATGGAGGACATTTCACTGGAAAAACCCTACTTCTTGCACATATAACATGACTTTGAACTGAATTAAATTTTTCATAATCTAGAAAATATTAAACTGCATGGAAACTTTCCTTGTTCCATCCAAGTGAGCTTTGGCTGAGGGAGTTGCCTATGAGTAATTTCCTTTAAGAGTTTTGTCCTTTATCTTGGGGCAATCATGTTATTGTAGCTTTAGATTAACTATTAACTTGTTTCAATTTAGCTTAACAGGAAAGAGCAGTGCCCCCATGGCAGTTTGCTCGAGTTGAACTGCTGCCCCTGTGTATCTGAGCACCACACAGGGCTTTTTCCACATTAAAATGGAAAATGTGTCTGCAGTGATGTGAGCACAGCAGACAGGAGCAGACACCTCTGTGCTCTAAAACCAGGTCAGTGTAACCATAACTTTGCAGAAGTTCCTGCAAGAGCAGCTATTGGCATTCCCATCCTCCACCAAATCTGCACCCAGACAAGGGGGAGTGTGACAAATGTGACGAATCCTGGTGTGGGTGGGCACCTGGAGGCACCTGGAATGCCGGGGTGGCTCCTGCAACCAGGCCTGGCCAGATGTGAACTGCTCTGACTGGGCATCCCCTGCAGTCACATCTCCTGGGGGTGGAGGTGATCTTTGGACAAGGGGACATGTTTTGCTCATTTTACATGTGCAACAGCTGGATAAATCCACTTTAAAGGCAGCAGTTTGGAAAGAAATGTTTGTAGTACAAATGAGGATAAGGACCAGGCTTACACCAAAAAATAAATCCCAGCAGGTCTACTTTGAATTTACCTAAATAAATGATGACTCTAAGGACAAATCTACTTAGTAATCTAGAGGGTGACAGATGCACAATCCTTCTTACTTTAACAAACTGTAATAATATTCATGGCTTAATACATTAGGTACTTTTTCCAAACATCTACTTACCACATAAACAGGAAGGAATTTCTTTTTTGAGCACTGAAATGTTACTGGAGAATTTCTGTTAGTTTAATTTAGAGGGACGAGTTGCTTTTACCTCAAAATGTTTGTACTGTTATTTCCAGAAGGAAGAAAAGAGTGCTTGATGAGCCCAAAGTATAATCAGGACAAAATATATACTAGTATGATATATCTTATGAGTCTCTCCATGCATTTGTAAAAGCCATCCATCACCAGATTGAAGGGAGAGCCCAGTGGTCAGCTGGTGGTTGTAAATCTGCCCAGTTCTGTAACTCACTCTAGCCAGATGCATTTGCAGAAAGCCCAGGAGCAAACTCTGCCCTGTGTTAAAAATTAGGAGGGTGTTGTTCATGTGTGCCTCATCAATCACACAGTCTTAAAGCAAAGGCATCCATTCCACAGATGTAAATAAATAAATGACCAGGCACTACTGGGACTCCTGTTTATGCAGACAAGCAGGAAAAGTATTGGGAATTTTTATTCTGATGAGCACAAAGTAGCAAAAGAGTCAAACTCATTTTATTTCTATCTTTAAAGGTCAATGCCTGATTCTTGTCCAAATGCACTGAAGAAATTTTGTTCTCTGAAGGAAAATATTCAGGATCTTGTTAAGACCTGGGGATTATTTCACCTCTCTTAAGCCATCTGTAAAGCAGGCACCTTCTGTAAGCCAATCATTTAATTTTCCTCTGTAATTAACAAGAGGAGCAGTTCAGCAAAGCTGACACCTCTGGCTCCTTTTCTCTGCTGGGGGTGGAGGGAACACATACTACAAATACAGACAGCCTGCCTAGCCTCAGATGCTCAGCGCTGTCCAGTACCTGCTTTGCAGTACCAAATCTACTTTTGTGACCCTTAGGGAGCCTTTGCATAACCAGCATCTGCCTCACTGCAGCTGCAGCAGCTGGAAAGGGGCTGTAATTAGGGCACTGTCACTCTGAGTGTGCAGGAAGCAGGCAGAGGATGAAGTGCCTCTGCACTTGTGTCCTACTTAACTCTCATCTCACACACTGGACTTCCCCTACACCCTCTTTCACTGAAAATTGAGCAGTTTGCAAAGGGAGCTTCCTCCATGTCACAGTGAGATGCTGAGTCAAGATGTTATTGAGAATCCTGTCTGGAAAACAGGATGTCACATGTACCACTCACTCCCTTTGGTTCTGCAAGATAACTCCATCTCCTTATGCTCCTACAAAAGTTTAAGGGACAGAAGAAGTACTTAAAGTAACCCCTGGCACCCTGAGCCTGTTTTGAGTCTGGGCAATTTCCATCCTATGCAAGGTATAATTCAAGCATTTAATATTTATATTCTGCCTCTTGGACCTCCCAAGATATTCCCTCTACCAGAATTCAAAGGGAGAAGCTGCTAAAACGAAACTGCTTTTTTCAAGTTCTTCAGAATCTCACTGGGGAAATACAGGACAAGGTAGGTTCCTGACTTTGTTCTGTTCACAGGAGAAGAAGGAGTGAAGAGGGGTGAGGAGGACACAAATATTGAACACCTCTATATTACTGCTGCTCCCTTATTTTCCAGACAAGTTTTACTTCTGCACTCTTGCCTTTACACCTTGCAAAATTTAGTCTCTGATGCAGTTAGATTCAACATCCATCCTCCATCCAGTCCACACTCTGCTCAGGACAAAGTGGTGGTTTATTACCACACTCACTTGTTTTTTGTGTTCCCACTCCAGAATGTGTGTTCCCACTCCTCATGCTCCAATTCCATGTGCACTTGTTGCTTTCTTGTCCTGTTGTTAATCCTTCACAATCCTTATTCACACACTTCTACCCCTGACTGCTTCTGACAGGGCCACAGCCACAATCTGAACAAGGCATCACAAAGCCCAAGTTAAACGGACCCTCTTTCTGCATCTATTTGTGTTTTGCACATTGAACCACACAATGTGTTTTTCAAACTGCTTACAACCAGTGACTGCATTTCCAGCATTTAGCATTTCAGAGTTTAACAAATTTCATGGCTGAAAACCCTTCATGTGCAATTTGAATAAGTGGGGAGTGCAGATGCAGTTGTCCTGTGTCTTTATGAACTCCATGAAGTGCCAGATGACCAGCCACTCTGATCCCTACACGGGTTTGGCAGCATTTGCTTTCTGAAGAGTGATTATGCCCAAAGAAAAATGATCTGCATGAAAATGCACTCAATTATAAACTGCCACAGCAGAAATGGAACCTGACAGCCCAGCTGTCCCACAGGACTTCTGCATACATCACTGAGCAGAAGAAATGGTTCTAAGGATCAAGCTCATAAAATTCACTGACAGGTACCAAAGCATATTCTGATTTTCAGAAACAGTTGGTTTCCAAGTAGCTTTCAATGGGGCAAAGGGAAGTACTGGATATGCAGGGCATTGGAGAGAAGAATTTGGTGGTCAGCATTTCCAACCATTTGCAACCATCCAGAGGTCTGATGCACTTGAAGTGAAATGAGTGTGTGTTGCGAGTTCCTGTTGTAGAGAATGAGACTCTACCAAACAACAACACACATCTTCTACCATGTGTGAGGGGTTTGCACCTTACTCTTATTAATTCCTTTATGCAGTGCTTGAAGAAGCCAGGTATTGAACTCCTTGTTCTTTCCTTAAGGAATGAGATTCCAGATACCAAAAACACCTGACACCACAAATACCTGACACCACATCATACAAAGTCAGCGGCAGATTAAGGGAGTAACTTTCTTCTACTACAAGATCTGTGATGTGAAATGTCATTGTTTATTATAAGGCAGCTAACTCACCATGGTAGCAAAGCACCACTCAAAATACAGCAAAGAGATATTGTAAAAGTGTCTTGATCACCAACATTCATCTGTTTCCAGAGAAAAGCTAACAAGTGTGGTAATAAGGATGGAAACTCAACAGAATGATCATGCAGAGTAAAGGAAAGAAAATGGAGCTAAACTTAATTATCTCTTCTAAAGAAAAATAAATGTCAAGGAATAAGTCAGATGGAAATATTGTCCAAGCTACCATCACGATAAATATTGTGCATGCATAAGGAGAAATGCTGTTGGGAAATACTACTTAATTTGAAAAAATACCCAAACCAAAACCAATTAGCAAAAAGAATAGATGTTTATATTAAAGACCAAAAATACTGAAGTAAATAGGTGTCTGAACAGAACTAAATCCTAGAAAAACACCAGAAAATATCAACTACAATAGGGAACTGCATGGAAGACATCAATACAAGAAGAGACACTGTGCAAACTAAGAATTAAAGCAATGGGACTGAGGACGAGCCAGTGAATACATTGACAATGACACCATGAAAGGCAGAAAGAGATTCTAGGGACCTGAGGGCCATGGAGGCTGTGGAAGCATTGGGTGCAGCAGCAGGACTAACTATGCTTGTAGAGTGTTACACAAACATAATTTAAAGATTTTTGACACTCAGTCTGATCTGTTCAGAGATGAATGAAGCTTCATGATATCTCCTATTTCCCATCGCCCAAGTACTATGGGCAGGAAAACCAGAGGATCCTATAGGCTGGTTGAGAAGATAGGGAAGTTATTCCAAAGAATAGGAAGAGGTCAGTGATGTGGTTGTGGGACTTTCTAATGGTCTCAGTGCACAGATGCTACTGAAGGACGCCAAACCTTCTCTTGTCACACAATCATCCAAACAAACCTGATCCCGGTGTTTCCTATGAATCAGTCATACTGAAGAGCAAAATTCTATTGGACACACAGAGGCAAGACTGAGGACCACAGCAGGGAGCAAAAAAAAAAAAAAAATTAAAATCCCCAAGGAAACAAGACATGTTGTAGCTTGTCAGACATGTCAAGCTGTGGGACACCAGAGTGTGACCAGAAATATTCTCTGTGCTAAAATGACTTCTGTCTATGAACACATTTTTCAAAACAATGAGCATCTACAGTACAAATTTAAGCTAGTAATAGTACAGTCTGAGCCTGGCAAATTGGCTGGATCCATTTGATTTGCTGGTCTCAACAGAAGAGCAGCACTCAGGACGACAAAGGCAAGGTAGCACTGCAGTGTGAGAAAGCAGCAGTCAACCAAATCTGAATTGGTGGAAGCTGCTGTATGCAGAAGGGTTAATACAGCCAGTAAACTTTGCCAGGCTCTAAGAACACACCCAGTGTCCTCAGCATGCTCTGCTGGGTGTCTTTGTTCCACTGGCTATGCCCAGGCACTCCTGTCTGTGTATGAAAAGGAGGGTAGGGCCCTGTGTTTCTAGGTGATCAGAGTGTCTCCTGGCTCTCCCAAACACATAGGTTATAGCTGATTTTATAGGCCTTGGTATTATTGAGGGAAGCAAAGTGTAGGAAACACATCCTAGAAACAAGTCCTTAAAAACTCCATAAACACTTCAAGAGGGAATAAAGGTAAGAGGGTTTGAAACAGCAAGGCTCTTCTGGACATTACAGGCTCTATTACAAAGTTCCACAGCATCAGGGAATGTTCTTGAACACTGGGATATATTTGTCTGGGTTCTTAAATTGCCAGACTAACACCTGGCATGGTTTTGGCCAAGCAGCCTGGTGCTCTACTGAAGAACTTGCATGCAGAGTTGGAAGCCAGCACAGGCTGGGACAATCCCCTGTAAGCAGTTTGGATGTGGTCCAAGGATGGGGTTCAGTGACACGGGCATGGGTTGTTCTGTGTCTGCTGATCCCCACTCCAGGAACTTTCTCCAGACTTATTACACTGCCACAGATAGAACTTTGGGAATCTCCAGGCACTCCAACAAAGACAGAGTGCTGCAGACAGTAAAATTACTCCATAGCTCTCCTCCTCTCCAGAAACAAGAAGATTGTGCCACTGTCAAGGGAGTAGTGGTACTTGAGAGACTGCCTGAGAGGAGGCAAATCTCATCCTGAGGAGTCAAGGCACTACTCTGAGAAGCCAGAGACTTTTTATATGTGTGAGGCTCAAATTTAAGGTACTTTATAGAAAAAAGTGTTTGAAAGCATCATAGTGCAGATCTGAGCGAGTCTGAGTCCAGCAGCAAAGACCTCACAACCTGATGGGAAAGAAAACACAGCAGCTCATGCAGCTGAGTGTGTGAACCATGGACTGAGGCAGCAGATGAAGTAAAACTTAAGAAGAGTGGCAGCAAACACAAAGCAGGTTGTGAAATCCAAAGTCTGGACGCTGCAAAGACTGTGCATGAGCCTGACATAGGCAGAGTGGGGCAGGGGAAAACCCAGATTTGGAAAGGAAAGGAGAACCAACAAATTTTAATGCAACAGATGGGAGATGGCAACCAGGTTATATCAAGTTCATAATTGAGATACTGAGAACAGGAAGTGGGGGAACTGGTTTGAAAACCAACTCATCTGAAAGTATATGATGTTGAAACAATAAAAAAGGGTGGTGATTAAAACTACTGTAGGTTCAGGAACATACTAATACTTTCCTTAGTGGCAATGGGTCCTGTAAAGTACACTCAAGCTAAAATTGTTCAAAGTAGTGGTTTACTCATTCTTGTGTGACTTACAAGGCATGGCATATCTTTCAAGAAGGAATTCTTTGGAGGTTTACTGAGGGATCACTGTCTCTGTGCATGGCTACAAGCAGTTGCAGGTTCTCTGTAGAAGTAATAAGTGTCCATTTTATATTTCAAACATATCATGATGCTATCAAGGACTGAAAAAATGAAATGGCTCAATTTAATTGTGCTCAGACCCACGCTTCTCCTGCAAGCAGTCTTGAACCAGGCAAATGAGGAAAGGAAACAACAGAAGCTTTCTAGGATTTTTAAAGCAGTGACCATGATGGTCCTCAGCCTGCTGCAGATGACTTAATCCTTTTCTATCTATTTCAGAAAAAAAAATGCAAGAGCTGTGAGAAAGGTAAAAGAAAAGGAAGGAGAAAAAGTAAGAGAGATGGATCATGCCACAGAGCTCTCAAGTCTGCTTATGATGGAAGGATGGAGGAGACTTCAAGAAGAAAGCTGTGAATTCTCTGATAAAATGTCTTACTAAAAAAGGAACAATGTGGAAGGAGTACAAAAGGAACGGCAAGCAAATATTCGATTTCTACCTTGGGAAACTTGAATTGTAGAGGATTTAGCAAAGATTCTTGAATATACTTTGGAAGAAGGTGAAACCATGTCCTAATCTCTTGATCGTGCAAGGTGTGCATGTCAGGCCATCCCCAAACTGTTTCCTGCTCTGTGGCACCACCTCCTGGCACCCGTGACAGCACAGATCCAAAAAAAAGGATGGAAAGCAAATGTTTCATGTTTCCTTTGATGAAACTTGTTGCTAGAGCTGCTTGTATGAAGGAAGCAGAGGATGATACCATTTTTGATCAGAGGTCTAAATACATATAATTGAAAATAATTGCATGATCAGCATTACAGAATTAAATCCTGAGTAAAAATAATGGTCTATTAACACAGTTTACACCCTGTTGTATCTGTAATTGAAGTGATCTTTGGCAGCATGTACATTCCATGCCCATCCACCCACAGCTTTCTGCACCTTCCAAACTTTATAGACATAAAGAAAGCAAGAAATTGGTCAAAGGAAAAAAATCACAAAGTTCTCTTTTGTGTCCAACAGGAAGTTTTGAAATAAGATCTTACCTACAGAAATGCTGTGGCACTGCAGGAAAGATCCCAGAATCCCCAGTGGATGCTCCAGGTGGACTGCACACCCAGTGGCTCACTGCAAGCCATTAGGCAGGGGAGAATTATCCAGAATGAAAACCTGGAGGCATTTTTCAGACACAGTTCTCTGCCCACCATTCTCTCTTTTCCTCAGAGGGCAGCTCTGCCTTCCTCCCATGATTTGCCAAGGGTGGTGTCTGAAGTCACATTCGTGAAAATGGGCACAAGGCTACAAGTGAAAAAGTTGTTCCTATTTTTTCCTGCTGTTGCTTTTTAATATGTCTTCACCTCGAGTCTGTAAATTGACGAAAAATCAGCATTTGTGCTTTCAGCACTGCTGCAGTGTCTATTTTCTAGGCATGGACTGATCAGCTCCAGTCTTGCCCTCATTTCCATATTCAAAAATGTGTCACAGTAGACAAGCTAATGGATTCAGGTGGAAAAACCACTTGAATGTATTGGGCAATATTTATTAAAAGTTTAGAAGCTAGCTGGCAAGAACCTCTTCTCAGAAAAGCAGAAAAACTTAATTTAGTAATAATTGAGATACTAAACTCAGTAAATGGAGGGAATGCAGGATTATATTATATTTAAATAAGATATTTTTGCATTAAGGAGGATTAATCAAACTGGTAAATGTAAATAAAATTTTCAACTGATCTTTCAAGATGACATTTTTTATAAACTGCTTAAATGAGCAAAGAAGAAGAGGGGAAAGAAGTTGCTGATCCTGTCACTTTCAAGCTACAGAGGTATGGATCTGGAACAACAAAATGGAGACCTGCAAAACTGTTACTTGACAACTTTATTCCGTATACTCAAGAAAAGGAAACATATTCACAAACACAGTGGAAGAGGATATGCTGAGAAAATCTGAGAAGATTGTTTTCTTTTATTTAATTTACCTTGTCCTTACCACAGTAAAATTAGGCTCAATATTTCACCTTGCTCCTTCCATGACTGCTTTTTGTAAAACATCAAAACCCTGTCTACCTGATCTTCAAGAGGAAGTTAATGGTTCTTCCTACTGATGTGTCTGCAAAAATATGTTGGGAGTGGCTGTCAACACCTTCTGTTCAAAGCTGCTAGGGGCATTTGCTAGATTTGTATCTGAAGACCATGACTGAATGAACTTTGCTCAGTGCAGTTTCAGTGATCTTGTAGGATTACAACAGAGCTCTTTTACAGCAAAGGGTGGGGTTTTTCTTTTAAATAAGGGATAATAAAACTACGCTTAAGAATATTGTAGGCGCAGTATATGAATACAACTCCTGTTGCAGTTATCACCATCTAATTACCTCAGGGAGGGATATTGAAGTTGAACTCATCTGCTGATTTCAGAACATCTCAGAAGTTTACTTTTCAAGATACTAAAGAATTTGAAATCCAGCCCCTGACTTGGAGCAGTGCTTCTGTATTGCTAATAAGACCAGTTTTATGATGTTGTACCTCTTGCAGAACCTCAGATAAATGTGGCAATGAACAAAGCGGACTTTGGAGCACTAAAATGTCAGGCAGCTTGTTCCACAGGTATTTATATCTTCTGTCCCAGTAATAGGAAAGGTGACATTGTCTTTGAGAGGATAAAATTAACTGCTAACTCCATACGTTCACTGAAAAGTTCTGCAGTAGCACATGCCAATACCCTTTGAAGCAGAGTAGCAACAGCAATACAGCAGAAAAGAGGGGATATGATCCAGCCATGGTTTTGTCAAAAGTGTTTAGTAAGACATGCTGCCAGTGCCAAGAATGTGGAGCTCTGGGAGTCTGGGACATTTTTCATCGATGGTGGGAAGGAACTGAACCACAGTGGGTCTCAGGGAAAGAAATTATGTCAGGCAATGCCTTTGGGTCTCAAAAGTGTGTAAGAAATCACTGCTCCTGTTTTCTTTCCCTTCTGTAGTACATTCCCACTCTTTTTTTTTCTAAGGTAACTCAGTTTTAAAGCTCACATACTTTCCTTTCAGGTAAAAGGAAAATTTCTAGTGCATTATTTCACATTTCCTTCCCACCTTTCTACTTTCTTCTATGTACCTCCTTTACTTCCTTTATTCACAATAAAGAAATAATGTTATGCAGGTCCAAGAGGACTTCTGGACTTAATTCAAGCACTGTTTTCATGTCTCATGCATTGACATAGTGCTTTCACATTAAAGCACCTTGCTCAGGACATTTGCATAGATACAGGAAAAAGCTTCTCACTTTCATTTAAAAGCAAGGCACCCAGTAACATAATAGCAAATTGAAGGAAGACACCATCCCAAATAAAAAGAGATTAAAGATTTTACATTTTATTGTTTAGCTCACTAAAGAACTTTAAGAATAATGAACTTTTGAAACTGCTTTCTGATACTGAGTTTGGGTGAAGCTCTGTACAATGTGGTGCAGTAGCAGCTGTCCTGGTCCACAGTGTGGGGTTGGAATTAGATGATTTTTAAGGTCTCTTCCAGCCCAGGCTATTCTATGATTTCATGATCCCATGATCTCAAGTAGGTGAAACACTGAGAAAAAAATCAAATTGCAAGTTAGAAGTTCAGACTTCTCTCCAGGTTCCCAGTGCACCCCAAGATTTCATTTTCTCTTGTAAATAGTGCAAAACAGATTGAAGAAAGAGACATGATAAACCTTCTGTCAGAACAGCTGGAGTCTCTTTACTAAAATGTGTGGCTGCATTCAACCTGCTTTTTGGGAGCTGTCCCAGCTTCTGCTATCCCACAAGCTGTGTCCAGGCCTTGTGTAAAGAGGGATAGAATCTGTGCCAAGGAGCAACCAGCAATTGCCCAGTCCAAACCAGTTTAGTTTCATAGTGTAAGTATCACTGAAGTTTACATACATACCTCTACCAGTCCAATATATTGTCTTCAAGCACACGGAACTTGGAATTGCATTGAGTGTTTTATATTTTCACCAACTGGAAAAACAAGATTTCTACTCCACATGTCAGCGGAGACACTTCCCCCCATCAGGAGCACAAGGTCTGAGAACAGGTCTGTGGATATTTCTTGACTGTAGCACACAGTGACTAGTTAGGTTTGTGACCTGGCACAGTGGCCCAGCTATGGCACCTCCCTAAGATCCTGAGTGCACCCTGGAACTACTGAAGAGTTAAAGATCTTGTGAATTTTGTTCAGTCTTTGCCTGTGTTTCTCCCTGCTCACGCACAGAACACCTTTAGGAGCAAAGACTGGCGGGAACACATTCCAGAGGCATTCCCACTCTCTGCCAGCACGGTGACATTTGGACAAGAGGTGGCATTTGGACAAGAGGTTTGTTCTATTCCTCATCTCCAGGACAGAGGCTCAGGCAATTCAAACACCTGGGGCCATTGCACAGAGACCTGTCAGTTCTTTTTGAGGGTTTTTCCACTTTGCTACTTGATGTATGGATGGGCAGATTGATCAGAAGAAAGAGTAAAGGATGTTTGGGTAGGGAGAAGAGATAAGAATCAATACAGGACTGGTGAGGAACAAAACCAGAACGGACCAGAAACACAAGTTCTTCCACTCAGCTTTAAAATGGGGTAAATATGCCTAGAATTTACCCAGCATTTTTTAAGGCCCTTGAATGCCATTGTCTCAATCATTGCAGAGCTCTCTATAAATCACTGCTGCTTGTTGTGGCTCGTGGTATTCACATTCTGGATTTACCAGTTTCAGCTGCCTATCTGCTGTTTGCAAATGGAATATAAGACACCTTTAGCAAATTATTGTAATTTAGCAATTGCTTAATCCTTGACCTTTTGAAGCCAAACCAACCAGTTTCAAATAGCTTAACTAAGGACTTGTGTAATTCAACACCCTCCACCTCTGTGCTAATAATTTACAACCAACATCCCTCTCTTTGGATATCTTTGTTCAATTGTCTTGTTACAAGGTAATCAATGGATGCCTTCACACTCCATTCTACCATTAATGAGTGAAATCAGTGACTCTGAACACTTTGGCACAAACACTACCCTCTGTCTGTGTATAAAATAAGTCTCCCCACAGTCAGACTTCAAAGCCATGTCCTAAAGACATTTTTATAGAGATCTCATGTCTTCCTCTTTGGGAGGTGACACTGTCTCCACTGTTCTTTTAGTCATGGAGGACTCAATATGATTCAGAAATGTACAACAATGGGTTCAGTTTGGGCTGTGAGAATTTTGTTCATCCTTGTAATGGAGGTGTTCAGACCATTAAAACAAATGGCATTGAGAGCCATTATCTCTCATAAATTAGAGGGAAGAGACAGTTCTGTAGGGACCTTGATCCCTGCCTCACACAGGCATCAACCAAAGATAAAAAGCTGCTGGGTAACTGTTGGGCAGTGCATTCAGGGTGTCTCACATATCAGAATAAATGAATTCCCAATGACTGCTGTCCCATTTTCCAGTTCCAATCCCAAAGCCTTTTCACAACAGTGACATTACCTGGTTTCCTAAAATAATACAGAGGTGAAAGATGATGGAATGGGATATGTGCAGCTTTCCCAGCTCAGTTATGACAGAAACTTGGCAGTGAATTTTCTTTATGCACTTCTACCTCCAATTCCATTGTGTGCATCTATAAATTTCATGATGGAAAACAAACCAAATGAACACCCAAATGCAATAGCTGACTTAATTTTCTTTATAGAAATCCACACAGGCATAGGAAGAAAAAGAAGCATTAGCAGAAGGTTCTGCAGGAATACACATGCAAGTACGACTGAAATCTCCTAATGTTTCCAAAACTACCTTTCTCTTGGCCTGATCACAAAATAAATTACATACCACCTGAAAAGCTGTGAAGTTTCACAGCTTGGGATCCCAAGAAAAATTTCTTAGAAAGGTTCTCCAGCCTACAATACATTAATCTGTTTACTTGGCATCATGGGTGCTCTGGAAAGAGCTACCTGAGCTCAGTTCTGCATCGAGACGTCTGATCAGTTAGACAAGGCATGAGGCAGACCTTAGGAACAACAGCCCTTTTTGGCTCTGAGTGGTTCAAATAAAATATCTAGAGTGGAAAGAATGGGGCAACCAAATGCCTCCTGGAACATAAAACTCTGCAAGTGTAGGTAGTTATTTTGTCTGGCTGAGCAATATGGTCAGGTCAAATGGCACCAACATGATCAGAATGTGCCTCATCTGTCAGGTCTCTTGACCACGAAACTGTTGGGTTTCTTCGAAGGACAAAGGGGAGAAATAAACAGTCACACAAGAATCTCTTCAAGACCTGAAGATTGAAATAGGCAGCCCAGACACTTGAAACAATGATAACTTTGCTTTAGGGGTCTGAAAAAAATAAACTTGGAAAGGCAGGCACAAGAAACTCCTTCCAGGACGTCAAGGGTCTGACCCCAGCCTTTCCTTCAAGTTGTCAGTGACTCAGAAGGGAGCACATAGTTAAATTGAAGTGCACTATCTAAGTGCACTATCTAAGTTACTTTTTCTTGTTATTCTGCAATTCATGTTTCTTTATTCAGGGTCATATGAGTTCAGCTACTGCAGGAGGTCCATCTGCCAGCAAAGTGTGCTGTCCCTAGGATTTCCTGGACACCCTTTGACTGGCCCAGACGTAGGGACACAGTTCTTATGTTGGGTGGTAAGATGCCTTTGCAGGAATTTTCCAACAAAAATACTGCTTTCCACCAGCTTAGGCTTTTTTTGCTGTTTCAGCTCTGCTTGACACCCTAAACTTGCATGTTCACTTTCTCACTTATACATGCCACTTGAAAACCATCTACATGTGTTTCAGGTTTGCTTGGTGCTTCAAATCTGACTCCATTGCTTGATGCCTTAAAGTGATCTCCACACAGCATTTCAGCTTTTCTTGTCACTTAGATGTCACCTTTGATCCCTCTTCGCTCTGTCACCTGCTTTTCCCTTCAAAGCTGCCTCTTTGTATTAGTGCTTGAAGGAGGACTTATGGCACACAGGATCCCAGCAGAGTCTCTGTGAAGATGCACGGTCACGACAGCTTCTTTTGTTTCCTTTGTCATATCCACCTCCAGTTCTCTTACTGTTAGTGCTCCTGGTGCTGAGGTCAGGTTCACCTCTCCCTCAGTACTTCTCACATGGTCTCTTCTTCCATTCAGTGTGGCATCAAAAGCTGACAAATAATTGACATGGCCATAATCTGTTTAGTTAATACTTGCTTTGATATTTCCAGAGAAAGAGTCCAGGAATATGCTGGGATTGTCTTTTGTCTTCATATGCAGAAACCTTTTGTGATTTCCCTCAGAGTTTACAAGATTAGTCTTGTTCTTAGAGTAGATGATTGAAGCAGATTGATGATTTTGATAGTTTTTATTTAACTTGGACATAATCCATTACAAGACTGTCCATAAGGAGTTTGGGGAGTGAGGTGTTTCACATGGGAAAGCAAGTGACAGTTATTAATTCTAAGCTGGATACGCAACCTAAAGTGAGATCGAGCAACAGTAATGCTACAGGACTAACAAGACAAACAAAAGCTCTTAGCAAATAAATGGGTTAAGCTTAGGTTATACAGCAGTAAACTCATTTCCCACTTAGGGAATTTGAATTGAAATCAGAGACAAGAAACAAGAAGGACATAAGATGTCCTTCATTCCATCCTTTGGAAGGTCAAGGGACCAGTGGTGCTGAAGAAGCTCCTTGGGGTAAGCAAGCTGCTGAAATGGTCCAGAGCTCAACTGGCACACCTCAGCCATGCCACCTTTTAAACTCTTTATTGCAGTTCTTGTCCATAGGCAGAGCCTGAGAGAAGAGCTTCATTGGTTTATTGCTGTAAGGCTGACAACAGTTGAAAAAATTAACATCAGCAAATCTGGTGAACTCACTGATGACAGACTACTCATTTCAAAGGTTCTCCAAGCAAGTGCAAAATATCCCATCATACAAACCCCAAAGAAATACATATGCTTTTAACAAGGATTCACTTTCTCCTCCCTACCTGGGGAGAAATTCCAGGAGAAAAGCCTGTAGTCAAATATTTTTCTACACCTGGTGCATCAGCAGAGTTCTGGCAGTTTCCCCAGGAAAAACAGAGCATACATTTTAAGAACACTTGTAGCCTTTTGGGAGAAACTGTGAGCTGGACTGTGCTATGCACCTAAGGTGTTTCAGAGAGACATTTGACATATTATTGACACCAAAACAGATGCTGAGATTTTCTGAATGAACATTTGACCTGTGGAAAAATTGTGTGCAGTATTAGCAAAGCCCCTGAGGAGATCAGGAGAGCCCCAGATCCAAAGTTCCTCATGTAAGACGTGACTTACTGGGACAGTAATTAGCACAGTAAGATTACAGCAAAGACAAAACCCTGGCTAACACACCTTCTTCTCTGAAAAAGACGGGCTCAAAGATTAAAAGGAAGTTTTAAAGAGTTAAAATTTCATAAAGAAGTTAGTAGGTGAGCTATTAGTATGAAAATGTGACTCTGCAAACGACAGACAGTGAGTGAAAATCCTGCTGAGACATGAGAATAGAATTCGTGATAGAGTCAGTCAGAGGCTGCCATTTGGAGAGCAGGCACAGAGCTAAACTCATCCAGGGACACCTCTCAGGAGGTACTGGCAGGGTGTCCTTAACTCAGCCATGTGCTCTGGGAGTGCCAACAAAAACAATGTCAGTACAGCTGGAATGGAGAAGGATTTAAAAAGTTCAATTTATTTCTAAGATGGCAGCATTGGCTGCGACCAAACCAATTTTTTTTAAGCCATTGACAAAAAGGGGCTGGAAAATACCACCTTGCAGATATAGACATATTTTCCCAATTAGAGTTGTTTCATTTGCAAACTGAAAACCGTGGAGAGATTTGGATTACAAATGTTCTAATGCCAGAATCCTCAACCTTTCCATGCCTGTAATGCTCCATGGCAACTCACTCCATGTGTGAGGCCTTTCCTTTATTTGCCAATTGCTTCCCAGCTGAGCTTCCACTGTTCATCAAGCAGACAATCACATGGTAATAGATGAGTTTGGTGGTGTCCCTCTTTAGGGGACTGCTGTAACTACAGGGTCAGATGTGTTAGTTCACATTAGCTAAGTTGTCACCACACTATGTCCATAGAAGGGTCATCTCACCCAGCAGTCCTCCATGGTACTGATCGTAGGAGACGGGAAGTGCAGAGTAAAGAGGGAGGCAAGTACAGAGTTAAACTCCAGTGCCCCAGTGACCTGCAGGGCAGAGACTTCTGGAGGCATGTCCTGGTGTCTGACAACTTTTTTCTAATTTCCTTTTGAATGTAAGTAACTTTCAGGATCCACAGTATCCCCAGTCTATTAATTAACTTGAGCAGTTAATAAGCTACTAGTTTTGAGTGAGTTTCCATACCTATGAAAACCCTAATTGCAATCAAACTCTCAAGGTGCTCCTGGGTAGACAAATAATGTCACTGAAGCACGTGAAGCCAGGCCAGCCACTTGCAATGGCTGTATTTTAAGTGCTAAGAGGAATAAATAAGGGTTAATTATGTTCTGGTGCCTAATGTGTGCACCTTAATACTATGAAAAGAAAGAAGGGAAAGGGGAAAGGGAAAGGGGAAAGGGAAAGGGAAAAGGGAAAGGGAAAGGGAAAGGGAAAAGGAAAAGGAAAGGGAAAGGGAAAGGGAAAAGGAAAGGGAAGAGGGAAAAGGGAAAAGGGAAAGGAAGGTTCTGGGAAGGGAAAGGAAGGGAAGGTTCTGGGAAGGTTCTGGGAAGGTTCTGGGAAGGGAAGGTTCTGGGAAGGTTCTGGGAAGGTTCTGGGAAGGGAAGGTTCGGGAAGGGAAGGTTCGGGAAGGGAAAGGGAAGGTTCGGGAAGGGAAGGGAAGGGAAGGGAAGGGAAGGAAAGGAAAGGAAAGGAAAGGAAAGGAAAGGAAAGGAAAGGAAAGGAAAGGAAAGGAAAGGAAAGGAAAGGAAAGGAAAGGAAAGGAAAGGAAATACTACAGATTATGTATAAATAATCTCTTTTAAGGATTTTAAGATTTCATAGGACTTTCTTATGGAGCGTATTAGCAGCAATGACTGCAGTTTTACTTCAAGCAGAGATGTAAAGCATTGGCCCTAAGGCACTTCTAAACCAAGCATGAAAAACAAGGGCCAGTTCTCTATTTTTCAGTAAGGATTTTGGGCCTCTGAGAAGCCAAAGGGTGATACAAGTGCAGAAAACAAGCCAGAAGGAAAGCATCAGAAGTGAGAAGAAAACCCTGTGTGACTCAGAGACGACTTGGGTAGGATGGGGTGATGAGGAGAATTTGGGGCTGGAGTGATGAGGAGAATTTGGCAAAAGGAATCACTACAGACACCACAATTGTGGCATGTTTCTGTAAATAAAAGAGGTTCTGTCTCTGTCAGCAGTTCTTCCTTGATGAAAACAACACGGAAGACCACACTGTTTTGGCTAACTGTCAAAAAGTGTGGCAGGAAATGTTTGGCATTGCTGGATGCCTTTGTTGAACATATTTGATCATAGAACATGGAGTGGTAAGAAAAACAGGAACAAATTAGGAGGAAATATCTATCTAGAAAAAACTAGTTTCTCCATGTTAATTTCTTAGCAATTTTAACACTAAATACTCTTTTTTTCCCCCAGTTTTCATTTGCCACCTTTAGAAATCATTGATCTGGCCCATCACCCAATTATCTTCAGAATGAAAACACTCCTCAGTATATTTATTCTGAGCTGTTCCTACCACAGTTTTAGTCTGTTAGCAATCTGGTAATTTTATTTTCATTTCATATTTGTATGCTGCCTGACACAAGCAAGAATATATAACTCTTGGAGAATGATTTTCAATTCATACTGGCATCAATCGAATGTAACTCTGCTGGCATCAGTAATATAATGTTGGTATTTTTAAAGTGTGCAAGGCCCTCAGATGGAGAGCACCTTCTGTGGTGCTATCATCTCCCAAAAGCTTGAGAAAAGCTCAGTTAAACCTACAGACTTGTGCTCAGTTAACCTTGGTGAGGGGCCAAACTCCCACTCACTGACTGACTGCCTCAATAGGACAGGGGAAAAAAAATGAGAAACCTCATGGGTTCAGATAAAAATGGGGAGATCACTCACCAGTTACCGTCACAGACAAATGCAGCCCATAAAGATTGTGCTTAGACCTTCTTATGGGTCTGAGCTGGATCTTTTGAGGTTTGGCAGCATGAGGATATTTCTGGATGTAGAATCACAGAATGGTTTGAGCTGGAAGGGACCTAAAAGATCACCCAGTTCCAACTCCCAGGCACAAGCAGGGACCCCTTCCCACAACAACTGCACACCCACACCTTCGAGGGGAGCTGGAAGTGCCATTTCTCCTGCAACAGCCAAGCTGTGATGGAAATTGCAGCCAGCCCCAGGGCTGGGAGGGACCAGGTGATGTCCCACAGCCTGGGGAGCCTGGGACTGACCTCCACTGTTTCCCACCCTGTTTAATTTCCTGCAAATATTGCTCTCTCAGAAGGTGTCAGTTTTGGTACCTCTCCAATCTGGAAAGTGCCAAATTGCTGAGCAGTCTGTCTGTCTGTCTATCTCCCCTGGCTGGAAGGTAACTCAGGAAGAGGGAAGCAGGCACAAAAACCTCTCTCCTCTTCAGCTCTCACTCCCAGTGATCCTTTCAGAGCAGGCACAACGAGTTCCTCTGTGTTTCCATTCAGAATGGTTTCCCCCTGCTTGAGCTGAGCAGCTCAGTCTAATAATGGTTTTCAGTGGGATATCCCATTGCAAATGGCAGGGTTGGAGAAATTTTCTGACAAAGTGGGGCAACAATTTTCTAACAAACTATATCGTGGTAAAGGAGAGCAGATAATCAGCACAGATAAACATCTGGCTGGTAGTTTCATCCCAGGAATGTGACTCTCCATAGCTTAGTTAAGGGTACATGCAGTTCAATCCAATCCAGCTCCACAGATCTGTGTTTGGCAGCATTATAACTGGTTCATTGAGATGCTACATTTTTAGGGGGAAGTTTTGCTTGCTTGCTAGGTTTGGTTTGCTTGCTTGCTTGGTTTTCTGCTCTTTAGTGTGTGGGAGGCAGTTTAACCACAACTCTGACTACTTGGGAGTCACTTTTCACGGTAAGAAACTCTTTCAGAATTCTCCTACTAACTCAAGTAGGCTGATCGTAAACAGAACAGTAAAAAAGAGGGGGAGATAAATTCTCCCTGCCCTCCACACACATTACTGAGTGAAGCACATGATCTCAGTCACAGCAGGACACAGTTACCCTCCTTCCTCTCCTGCTCTACAGCAAGATGTGAAAAAGTCACACAAAGGAGAAAACAGCTCTGAATGTAGCCTGAGACATCAAGACACAGTTACATTATGGGACTATTATGTAGTTTCTGATGGCCACTGGGAATCTGATGAAAATGCCTCTGGTTGATGAGGCAAGTTTGTATAGGTTTCCATTTGAAGGATTAAGGGCCGCTAAATGACATTACCAGCTGTTCAAAACAGGTAGGCTTTGTTAACAATGGGTGGTAGATCTGTGCAAGTAAGTGTTAAAGGGTTATGCAGATGCAAAGAGCTTAGATGGGTTTAAGGGGAGACAGGACAAGGACAAGGAAAATATCCTTTAGAGATTATGAATACACAAAGCACATTAGGCTTAAACTCCCTGAAATAGGCAGTGACTGGGAAAGTGTGTGCTGGAACTTTTACATGCTTGTCCTGTTTTCTTTTTCCCTTGGGCATCTTTTTTTTTTTTTTTTTTGGTGCTTTGTGGCTGCAAACTAAACCCACTGGAAATATTCATCTTTCTACAAACTCTGGTTTTACAGACAAAATTAGGGTCCCCCAGTCTTTTTAGAACTCCATGCAGAAATTCATGCTGGAATAGGAAGGAGGACTCAATAACATAAGCATTTTTTTGTTTTGAGATCATTCTAATCCATTACCATAGCAATTTTGTGGTTTTCTTGGAAGATCTAACTTCTGTTAAAAAATTTGTTGGGCTTTCCTTGAGTGAATTCGATCTTGCAGCCTTTTAAAACTCCTTCTTGCCTACAATTCACCAGTGCAAAAATGTCCTGAACCAGCTCTGGATCCTCTGGTCATCCCACATATATGCTGGCTAAGGCTCCAGCTCCAAATTCCTCATGGCAGAAAGAATGTGAGAGCCAAATGAAAGGTGATCATCAGTCACAGGTCCCTGTCATAGCCTTCAACAGTAGGTTCCTTTATATCTTCTCAAATCTCATACTCAATTTCCATTTTACAACCTAGTGGAAGGAGGAAACTTAAAATATTTTTTCCACTAGCACTTTGGAGTATGTGAGAATGCTCAGGCAGGACCCAGGGGGACGTTTGTGTTTCACTCCTCTCACAAGTTCATGTCCATGAGTGTCGTTGTCGAGGCGGTCACGACACAAAGCAGAGACTACAAGCAGTCTTAGTTGGCAACAACTTTATTCTCTAACATGGCTAACTTTTATACACTTTTCAATTGTTGATACTTCTTCTACCTGGTCTATTGGCCACAATAAATCAACATAATGCTATTGGTTAAAGTTACAGTGACTCCACCTATCTTTCTAACATTCCTTCATCCAGCTGCAAGGTATTCTTATCTTTCTTCTCTCCATCTCCTTGGTTACAGCCTTGGAGAGAGCTCCTTATCAGCTTCTTCTTACTTCTCGGCTTCTTCTCGCTGCTTTAGCTAACAGGCCTGCTGTTAGCCCTTTCCACAATTCCCCCTTTTTGTTTTTGACCTGTAAATACAGCTGCTATGGATTTTTGCAGGGCCCTTTGCAAAAATCCAAGCGGAGAGGGGACACACAAAACCAACAATCACAACTATCAACAAAGTTGCCATTCTTAATACAATCATTCCTGTCCTTCATCCATCTTTAAGTACTGATATATGGTCTTAGCCAGTGTCATCCGCACGTTCTGCTTCAGCTGCGGATCCATCCATCCTGTCCTTTCCTGCGCGCTCTAGGTAAGGTTTAACACAGCGAGCAGGAACCCGTCGAGGACCATTATCTGTCAAAACACAAGCATAACCTCTCCCCCAGGTTACTAGTTCCACTGGACCAGACCACCTACCAGTAATTAAATCCTTAACCCATACCTTGACATTCCTACGAAAATCTGGTTGCTTAGAATTCAAAGAAGAAAAATGGCAAAAGATTGGAGATAACTGTGAGTCAGGTAGGGGACGCAAAAAGTTTAACACATAAACAGCTTTATCTAATCTCACTTGAGCTGACTCCTGTTGCATTCCCCCTTTTTGTTTTTGAACCTGACGTTTAAGAAGTCCGTGAGTTCTTTCAACAATTGCTTGGCTTGTGGGGAGAAAATTGCAACTGCAATTCTCCAAGCCTTGTCTCATGTGTGTATATTACTATCACAATTTGAACTGTATTGTTCTATTGATCTTTTCTCTTTATGTGTTTACTCTTTCAAAAATTCTCCAATCGGATGTTAGCAATGAAACTCTTACAATGCTGCATGGACTATCTTTGACATTTGCAGGGATAGTAGGCCAAGTTTTGTCTACATAAATAAAAAAATTCCTGTGGTAATTGTACTGAAACTTGGAGGGATGCTTTGGTTGTCACCTTGCTGTATTTGCACCAAGCAGATGCGTTTCTATAAAAATGATAATTTTGGAGTGACATTGTCTTATTTTCTGTTTGTGTCACTTTCAAAAGTTCAAAACTTTATACAAAAATTCATTAATTCATTTTTGCTGACTTAAGAATTTCCAGCTCCTCAAATTCAAAAGGAGCCACAGGGAGGAACTGTGTCCAAAGATGTTACTCATTCACAGGATTTGAAATGACCTGTGAAATCTTTATAGAAGTATTTTTTGGAATCGGCCATTCATTCACTGGCAAACCCACCAGATACATTGAGAACGATCTCCCTGGCCCCGAACATGCCAAGCAGACACCATCCAAACCTGCTGCACTGGCCAAAGCCCCCCAGACATTTTGTTTTGGCTGGACCATGGACAAATCTGCTCCATTGCCTAAGGCAATAGATGGAAGAATGAGGCACATGAGCAATACCTGATCGAATCTCAAGCTCATGGCTTCACTCCTTGTGAGAAATTTTTCCATGCCATGACACCCAAGCCCCTGAGAGAAACCCCAAGTCCTTGAACTCTTTATGTGCTGTTCGAGGAGATGCCCACGGTCCCGTCCTCTGCGTTTGTTTGTGTGCTTGCCTCTTTGGTTCCGGGATCCGTGTTTTCCTGTGTCCGAGTCCTGTAGGGCTCTACGAGTCTCACCAACACTTTCTTTGGACTTCATCCTGTAGAAATACAAGCTAAACCTTTGCTCTACATGATTAGTTTGAGAGGACCTTCAACTTGTTCTACTTCTGGACTTCTGATCAAAACTAAAGGATTCTCCCTTAGTTTTGCCTGGGTAGTGTTATAAAAATACCTAAGAATTGGTGGATTGGGTTTTGAAAAAGGAGCTGTTGAGAATGTATCAATTGAGACTTGGATATTTCTGAGCTTCCCAAAGATGGATATTGTGTGACATCACCTGCCACAGCTGGAGGCCCTGCAATCCTCCTGGACTGACTGGTCCTGTGGATGCAGGTGGCTGCCCAAGCTGACAGTTTGGGCAAGCACTAATGATTTCCTTTGCCTGGCTTTTTAAGATATGAAAGGATTCTATCAGTGCTTATGCATTTTGATGAAAAAACGCATAGCTCAACCTTGCTTGCTCAAAAATATCTAGTAAAGTCTGTAAAATGAGCATGGTTAGTTTGTCTGCCTGGGTTTTCCCTTCTGCTGAAAAAATCCTGGAAAGGATGAGTATGCCTTAATGTGAATGATGAAACACTTGCGCTCCCTGCTTTCCAGCAGTGCCCCCATACATGATAAGTATGAATTTAAAATGTCATTGCTTGTTTCTTTCAAAAATGAACCTTCCAATCACCTGTCCATATTTATATCATATGCTGAATCTGTGATCAAATTTGAGAGATTGGTAGAACAATTGAAAGACCTTGACCACTGCTGCCAATTCCACAATCTATGGTGAACCTTGGACTATTTTTACATCTGAGTCCCATTCCCCTGTGACTGAATTCTGCCACATGATTACTGATTTGTAAGTTTTTCTAGAACCATTAGTGAATACTGTTAGCTTGACTAATAAGTAAGTTCCTCACTTATTCTTTGTTTTTCCCCAAGCTATTTCTCTACACTACACCTGTAGCAGTTCTTCAGCCTTGCTTTTAAATCTCTAGCACAGCATTATTTCAACTACAAAAACATTAGGCCAGAGCCTGCTTGCTTTATTCAGCTGGCTCTAACATCTACTCAGAAGGTGGCAAGCAAGGCCTGACCTCTCACACATCTTGCTGTATGGAGACATATTTCTGTTTTGGAGCTGCCATTTCCATTGTTTTAGCTACAGCACTCATGCCAATTTGCTGAGCTTGCGCCAAAATCGAAGGATCCCACCTTGCCTGTAAATCTGGATTGGCGAAAGGGGTCCTGGAGCTGTTTTCCGAAACTTCTGCACCTACTAAAACACAAACAAATCCACATCCCCGCAGGGACTGGAGAATTATCTCAAAATCTTGAAGGTGAAAAATGTGCCCTTATATGAAAATAAAACATTCATCTGCTCTGTTTCAGTCTCTATGCAATATTACATAGGGAAATGTAAGATAACAGCAAACAGAAATCATTCAGATAATACACATAACCAATAACACATCTGAAATCACACAATTATCAATCACTACAACACTGAACTGTCATCCCAGAGTCTGCGACAACTGATGAACCTTAAAACAACAGAGAACTGGAGAACTCATGTCCGGATTCATGTTTCTCCAAACTCCCTTTGAAAACAGGCTCAGCTATCATATATGGTCAAATTGCCAAGCCAAAAGGACTTGAATAGTTTTTTGATGCAGAAAACATCTGGGCTGATTGTCAATCATTCCATTCAAGTAGAGCTAGAACTTGGCCAGAGTTCGAACTCTAATTAATGGATATCACTTAATACATTTTAAAGCAAGACTCTTAAAAACAGCAATTATGAATAGGAAACCTTAGGATTAAAGATCAATCAAACCATTAAATAAATTAATCCCTTCCGAAACTTCTGTCAGGATAGAAATTCTTCAAACACAGCAAAACTCTTGAATTTTTGGCATGCAGTACCTCTATAAAAACTGAAGATATAATAACTGAAGAAAACCACAAAAATGGCAATCTAGATTTAAAAAAAACCCAAAAACCATGAGTAGTCAAGAAATGTAAGACAAGATTCTGAAGACATACATCTTGTAAATGATCACACAAAGACATAGTGAAACACATAAAAGCTGGCTGTAAATATTACAATACCTTACTAATAATTCTTATCATAAATTCTGAGAATTCTCATTATATAATCAACTTATCAACAGGAAATGTTTGAAGGGCTTATAACAACCTTTTAAAAGTATTTATACAGCATTAATAACAATCCTTATTTATCAGTATCACCTATAAAATTCTGAGGAAGCACAGTTACTTGACATGGAGGCAAAGTCCATGGGGCAGTAAGGCTAGAGCTCTTAGAAGATGAAAGGACCCGAGCTCCTTGCCCCAGCTCAGGTGTTACTGCAGGCGACTCATCACTTGCTTCACTGTTGCTGTCACTGTCAGGTAACGGAGGATAGGGCCTGGCAGGTTGCTCAAGCTGCTCAGAGGGGAGCGGGGGGGCAGACGGCTGGGCTAAAGCGGAGGGAAGCGGGGGGGCAGATGGCTGGGTTTCTCCCTCTGCTAGAGACATTTCAGCTAACTGGCGTAGCGGTGTAGCATATACAGGCACCATCGCGAGCTGCTGCGCAGGTGTGAGATAAGGAGGTTTAGAGGTCTGATAAGAAGATGTTATGGCAGGTTGCCCAGAAGTTTTGGCAGCTTTCCCGGAAACCTTGGCAGCTTTCCAAGTAACTTGCATGGCACTCGGACTTTCTTCCCCATTAGAGGCCCCCTCTGCCTCATCCCCCCCGTAAGGTTCTGTTAACAGCCCCAACTCTTCGTCCTCATCCCGCTCTGTTTGTTCTTGTTCTGTTTTCCATTCCTTTAAAGCCTCGAAGAGCGAGTTCCAGGTAACTGCTAGATCGACAGCCGTTTTATCTCCTGCTCGGATAACTTCCCACAGTCTGTCCCCGACCTTTTTCCATGCCTTAACACTAAATGCTGTGTCGGGATCAGTGCCAAAATCCTGTGATTTAGCCCACAGCAGTATACTACGACGTGCATAGTCTGACGTATTAATTCCCTTATTTCTTAACAAAACTTTCCATGTAGCCAGAACATTCTCTTCCTCTTAAATAAATTATGTCCCATTATTACTAGTTGGTGGCTCACCTATTTCCAGGTGTCTTGAAGGATATCAGGTCCGGACCTTCCTGTGGCTTCCACCTGCCACTCTCAGCTGCACCAACGCCGCCTCCCCCACTACGTCCCAGTGGGTCAAGGTTGCCAACTGTTAGGACCCCGTCCGGGCCCCCACCGCCTATGTCCTTATCACGTCGGCGGTCACCAAATGTCGTTGTCGAGGCGGTCACGACACAAAGCAGAGACTACAAGCAGTCTTAGTTGGCAACAACTTTATTCTCTAACATGGCTAACTTTTATACACTTTTCAATTGTTGATACTTCTTCTACCTGGTCTATTGGCCACAATAAATCAACATAATGCTATTGGTTAAAGTTACAGTGACTCCACCTATCTTTCTAACATTCCTTCATCCAGCTGCAAGGTATTCTTATCTTTCTTCTCTCCATCTCCTTGGTTACAGCCTTGGAGAGAGCTCCTTATCAGCTTCTTCTTACTTCTCGGCTTCTTCTCGCTGCTTTAGCTAACAGGCCTGCTGTTAGCCCTTTCCACACATGAGTACAAGGGCTTGAGGAGAGGGTGGGAGGTTGAAAAGTGATATCCCCAAAGAGCCAGTGTGTTGTGCTTTTCCTGCAGCAGCATGGCAAGTTACAGACTAATAACTGCTCCTGGTCAGCTCCTGCTATCATCTCCCTGCCTGTATTCCTGTGGTTTTGCTTGAAAGGAATACATAAATCCATACAAGTGCCAAACATGGGCCCAGCTGCTGAGCTGAATATTTCTGATTCAGAATAACACAGAATAGCTACACAGAGCAAGTGTGGAATAGCCTCAGAAGGGAAGGGGGGAAAAAAGGCAAAAAAGCTCAACTCACCTGCATTTCCAGTGAAAAGCCTGTAGATGGAAGGGTGATAGTGACAAGAGCTGACATGTCTTTTAAACTGTCATTAAATTATAATTTCTAGATAGCAAAGAGTGATTCAATTTTTCTCAAGGGAGCTGTCAACCCAGGACTGATTCTGAGAGAGTCTCAGCACCTTAAAGAATGGATTGTGATGTCTATGAGCATCCTATAGGAACGTGTCTGCTCCCCCACCTTTTCTTGGACTGTGAGTGCATTTGAAAAACTCTCAGGTTGGAAACAAACCATTCTTCCTTTTTATTATAACCACAAGACTGAGGCTCCGTGTTCATGATACCATACAAAAGTACTTTGGTGCTTGTTATAGCAGCATTTGAGATTGTGGTCAGTCCTTTCACTGTCTGAAAAGTTTTAATTAATTTTGAAACAGCTTTTGCCTTCTGGAGATCTCCTGAGAAGCCCCAGCACATTGTTTATACACAGTTCAATACAGGTCAACACTGAGATGGAGATCCAAGTGACTTGCTAATGACTGAGAAAGTGAAATATTTTATTACCAATATATTTCCTATACAGCTCCTCTTATGCAATTTCTTGTGACTCACATTTTCTTCTAAGTCATTGGTTTAATAACCAAGAATTTTTATATGCAAAATTGTCCACTAAATGAACATTATGACTGCAAATTCAAGTGCTCAGGATTTAGGGATGTTAATTTTCTTGTTTTCTTTTCATTTGTCCTCTTAATTTGTACACATGTGAACTCAGTCCTCAATGATGAATTAACATGCTATTTTTAATTTGGAACAAATCCCTTCAGTGACTTTATAGAGCACTGAAAAAGTTGACAAAAAGTTATTTCCCCCACGTTTTTTGTGGCCAGTGACCATCTGGCCAATATTCTTTTTGCTCTTCTATGACATTTTTCACTAGACTTGCACACACACTCACACCAGGAAATAAAGCAGTAATCCATGCTCTCAACATCTCTATTGCTCTGCAGAGGACTGATAACAAAACTTGGCAGCTACATTCACCCTGGGCATCCCTTATGAAGTACCACATTCTCATTTTTCTGAACATACCAGCCAAACACCTCCTGTGCCTGGAGTACAGCTTACCATTGATACAACTGGACGTGCTGAGCATTTCTTCTGAGTAGATCCTCAGTGCCTGACTCAGGTATGCAGAGGATGAGGAAAACACTAGTGAGAGGATTGCACTGAAGCTCAATTTTGAAACCTACTTTTTTCAGCAACCTGGAGACCTTTAATTTTTGTCAGAAAAAAAAAATCTTTTACAGAAACTGTCTCCTCTGCATTAATGAGACATACAGGTAATGAAAAGCCAGATGAAAAGAAAAATATGAATTAAACCAAATGTGAAAAAATGATGGGTATTCAGGTTCCCTCAGTGATTAGATGAAAATATTTCTCTTTTTTGATTAATGAAAGTTCTTTCATTGTCCATAGTGGCAGGTAGATGAAATCTCATGGGGCATAATGCCTCATTTCTTTGCAAAGTTCATGCTCATTTACTTTAATAGTGACTTCTATTAGAAAGCAAATCTCTTACAAAGTTTTCTTAGGAACCTCCTCACAGCCCATCCCTATAATTTCTTCAATGAAGCTTTTCAAATAGCCCTTTTCAGAACTTCTCAGACTGAGCTGTCAGTCTGCTTTGCAATAATAAATCACATTTTGCTACAATGGTTTAAGGGAAAAGCATCCACACTGCAAGGGATAGAAATTCATGGATATAATCAGCCACCCACTATGGTGCTGCTTTACCCTCCCACTTCCTCCAGATCTGTAACTTCTTAGATGTCTTGGCCAAAAGCTAAAAGCCTTGTAAGTATTGTCTCTAATGCATGGAGAATTAGTCTTTCAAACCACATCTTTTAAGTGAACCACTTGGTTTTTTAGAGTGTTTCAAGTGTCCTTTTGAAGCCA
The DNA here is from genome assembly GCA_024362935.1 of Setophaga petechia. Lineage (NCBI taxonomy): Eukaryota > Metazoa > Chordata > Aves > Passeriformes > Parulidae > Setophaga > Setophaga petechia. Next base: position 18,088,845 of record JANCRA010000011.1, read on the forward strand.
GAATATGCTCATTGCTTAATGCCTTGGGGCCCTGTAACTTCTGCCCTGTTAATTTGGGCACAACCTTGAAGTGGGCTGCAGCCTGACAAGGGCACTCTCAACCTTCACTGAGGTTTGCCTTTACTCAGAGTGTCCTTTACTCCTGTATTATTTCTCTGAGTGTCCTTTATTCCTGAATTTGTGTTAGCCTCAAATGTATTCTGATAAGTCAGGTCATTTCTTACATCATACTTGGGCAAATATAACACGTGTAGCACTAAAATTAAAAATGGTTTTAAAGAATCAGAATTTTGGAAAGGAACCCTGTAGGAAACAGGAGAGGGATGGGACAGCCTGGCCTTAGTTCTTCTTGAGTCATTATCTTGCATTAGAGGAGAAAAGAGGTGCTGTTGAAATAGCATTCAACAACTTTACCAGCCTTGGCTTGGCCCAGCCTTTGCGAGTGCACATGAGCTCAGCTCATTTCACAGAGCCACAGAATGGGCCAGGATGGAAGGAGCCACAGTGGGGCCATCTGGCTCCACCTCTCTGTTCAAGCAGGACCACCCCAGAGCACATGGAATAGGGTTGTGTCCAGATGGTTCTGGAATATCTCCAGTGAGAGAGAAACTCCACAACTTCTCTGGGCAATCTGTTCCAGTGCTTGGTCACCCTCACACTAAGGAAATTCTTCTTTGGGCATTTACCAGGATCTACACAACAGGAAAATTTGCTGCTGCTCCAGTTTCCACTTGATTTCACATCAACATTATCCTGAAGAAAGCAGCAGTGTGCCAGCAAGAAGGGGAATATTTGTGTACCTGTATGTGAACACACAGGTGCTTGTGGGATTTTGGAGACATGCATGTGAGCATGCACTGGCCCAAATTTTGCAACTAAAGTTGGCCACAGGGCGAGCAGAAGGACCTCAGCCATCTGACTGAGACAGAGACATGGATCAATGTTCTTGTCTTTGGTTTTTCATAAAGAGTCTGTTCATTTGTGGCCTTGGATGAATCATTGAGGTCAAATTTTACTCCAATGATTCTCCAGCTGGAGAAAAAAAATAGCAATAAAAGGAGACACTTAAGGAAGGTTAAAACAAGCAGAGAGTGACTTGAAAGGAAAGAAAGAGCAGTGCCCCTTTGGAAGGGAGCAGAGTCTTATGGCATCATTTGTTTTGCACTTGGGAAAATAGCCAGCACCTTCTCTCACCTGCTCCTGCTGCATGGAATGAATATGTGCTTCTGAGACAACCTCTGTCCAGGATGTATTTAAGCCAAGGTTAAGTTTTAAAGAAAATAATTTGATATATGTGACTGTGAAACACAGGACATGCACAAAGTCATTCCATCTCCAAAGTTTTATTAGCTTTAAAACAGTGATATTATTAAAGCCACAGCTGAGTATAAAATCTATGACAAATAATAAAATTCTAAATCCTGAAAGAGTAAAATATAAATATTATTTATCTTGCAGTTTCTGCAAGAAATATGATTGGATTCAAGGTATCACTCTATGAGGTAGCGTGTAAAAAAAGAGTGATCCCCAAGCAGGAAGGATGCAACCTGAATTTCAGAGATGAAGGAAAAAGACACCTGGGAATAAGATAACTGAAGTGTTCATGAAGTTTTTGTAGCTCAATTAAAAAAACCAGTCACCAATATTCACACATAAGTCTTTTGGGGAAGATGCTCTATCAGCACTGACCACTGACCCCAGGCAGATCCTGGATCTGAAACAGAAATCAGCCATAAGGAAAAACCAACATATGAGACAAAGTTGTAATGAGCTGGAGATGACCTGTTTGCTCTGGTTTCTATGGGCACATGTGTGCAAACCTGTGAGTCAGCTGGCAGGCCAGGCATGTGAGCCAGGAGCTCGGGAAGGAGATGAATGATGATGTACTGTGAGCTGGGCTCTGTAGCTGGGGGCTATCCCAGCCCTTCTGCTCTGTGGGCTGGCACAGATGGGGTGGTGTGTAGCTCACCAGTGAATTATACATCCTGTTAAATGAGCTGTGGAAAATCCCCATTTGTCTGGAAGGGCACTAAAATGAAAAAGAAACATGCACCAAAAATCCTTGATAAGGATACTGGCTTGAAGCATTTTAATCTGAATACCAGTGGACCCCATAATCTTTCCTCAGGGGTTACCTGATTAACTTTAACCCTAACAGCAGCCAGAACCATGTGAGATAATACACACTGCACTGAAAGAAACAGCAGTGGGAAGGAAAGATTCCCAGGGATCTGCCCCAGCTGGCACAATAAGTCTGTGTCACACACACACAACAAAACTTTGTCCTCAGCACCTTTCCCAGGCACAGGTGAGCAGCCAAGCAGAAGCAGATATAGAGACATAAGTTACAGGAGCAGCCTTGGATGCTGCATTTTGACATCTCTTCCTGGGAGCCCAGGATGGTCACCGAGGTGGTTTTGTCCCTTGTTCAAGTTCAAATCCCAGTGCAGGTGGGTGGTTAGCAGGGCTGGAAACTGGTCCCAGCATCACTGGTGGTGCAGACATTTTACTTTGAAGGTGAAAGAAATTCAGCTGAATTTGGGGCCAGTATATGTTTGCTCACCTTGGCAGCAGAAATTGGCCCTGGAAATTCTCAATTTACTAATATAGATGTGATTTAGACAACACTATTACTCTGCATTCAATTTATTTTTTCATTGTGATTCTAGGGCCAGCCCAAGCAGATAATCAAAGCCACAAACACATTGTCATAGGGAGAAATGTATTAACTACAGATGGATAATATCCTCATGCCTATCCAATCCTCCTTTGAGTCCAGATTCACACATTGAATGTAAGCCTGCCTTTGTATTTGCTTCCTTGGGTCCATATTAGCCTTTACTCTGTTATGCTTCTACAGAGGAAAAATGTAACAAAAAATGTTCTAAGAATGGAGCAGAACAAAAGGTCCCTTGTTTCTGTAGGTATGGATTAGTCTTTGCAGACAGCAGAGAGATGAAAGCTGTTGCAGTGTTAAGAGGATTTTTTGGGTAATGCTTTAGAGATGCATGTACATGTGCCTTGTGAAATGGAATTTAGTGTTAAGAATAAGAAGCTTCAAAACCAGAATTCTTTCATTTATCCATAGATATTCTCTTGAGTAGGTTTCCCATATGGCTTCATCAGTGTTTCAGTCCTGAAGGGGGTTAAAAGTCCATCCACACTTTTCATTCCATTCTTCTTAAAAGAAATAGATAAAACACTTTGCACATCTTTGTTTCCAAAGGATGTTTGCAGAACATTTTATCCCCTCTTAGTAATATAGTTGGTTCATGAAAAGATATTTTCAGAAAATGAAACCAGTCCTAAACCATTTTTTCAGATATACAGTGAAAGTCGTGGATAGAAACAAAAAGCAAACTAATTTTTTTTAAAAAAACTTAACTCCCACAACAAGAGACAAATGGGATCAGTGGGCTCCCAGATGGACACGATGTGTTGTTGCGCAGGTTATTTGTAATTTGGTCTGAGTACTGAGCCTTTCTTCCTATTTTGCAATGTCCTGAAGGTCTCTGATTCTTGTTTGGTACTCTCTGCAGCTTTTGGCAGGCTGAAGCCCCCAATACCTTCTTGAAGCAGCCTGTAACTCCCAAGTTCTGACCTCAGCATCAGGGCTTATCAGCTTGTTTTATGACACAAAATCATCAGTTCTGCTTGTGTGACAGGTCTGAAATGTGGCTTTGGGACACACCATTTCTAGGGGCTCAGGCTGGACATTGCAGCCTAAGATTTAAGAGACTACAGAAGTTCAGGGCAGTCAGGGAAGTGTTCAAACCCAGAGCTCCTAAGAAGCCTTGCAAATACATCCCCAGACAGAGGGACTCTGGCTACCCTGCCTGGGTTTATCCCCAAGCCATTTTTTGCAAAGCCTTTCTATTACAGGTGGGATTGCATCCTTAATCCTGCTCTTTTGTCATCTGCCCAGGTCCTCTGGGATCTGACAGGAATTCTGTGTGATCCCTGTTTTCCAGGAACAAGGGAGCTCCCCACATGTGAGGGGCACTCTAAGGCATGAACCTGTCCCCCAGGCAGACCTGCTGTGTGCCACCACACACAGGGGAGCTCTGGGGTGTCACTGTCACATTTTGTGAAAAAATCCCTTTGCCAGGATTTCTTCTCCTGGGAAGATGAGAAGCCTCAGAGAAGAATGAAAATAATAATTATCTGATTGCTTCTCCCTGTTTTGCTGTTTTGGAATGTGGTTTGGAGATTGTTTATCCAGGAGGTGGTTTGATTGGATTCATGTGAATTGTTTTTACTTAACACCAATGAATGTCCAGCTGTGTTGGGACTCTGGAAGTAGTCACATGTTTTCATTATTCATCTTTGTAACCTTCTGTCTGTATCCTTTCTGTATTCTTTAGTATAGTTTTAGGATAACATTCTTTAATACAATAGCATAAAATGATAAATTAGCCTTCTAAGAACATGGAGTCAAATTCTCAATTCCTCCTTCGTCCTGGGGACCCAGCAAATACCACACCAGGGTGACACAGAGAGCTGGGGACAGGACTGCAGATACCCAGAGAGATGGGGAAAGGGCTAGAGACACCCAGAGAGATGGGGACACTGCTGCAGACACCCAAAGAGATGAGAGTAAGGCTGCAGACATACAGAGAGCAGGAAAAGGGCTGCAGACACCCAGAGAGCTGGGGAAAGGGCTGCAGACACCCAGGCTGTGGAACTCTCCGAGCCTCAGTGCCCTGTTAAGATTAAGGATATTCCTTTCTTACAAGGGAGAAATTCAAGTTCTTGCATGGGAAGCCTAATGGAAGCCCCATAAATACCCTAACTAGATAATTTTCTTGTTAAGTCTCACAATGTAATTTGCTTAGCCTTTAGAAGGAAAGAGAAGCTACTGCAGCACAGAAAATGTAAGCTCCATCCACTCAGATGGATAATAACCCTTCCTTTAATTCAGCTGGCTGTGACTTACCTGAGCAAAAAATACTGGGATCCAATTCTGCAGAAAAAAAACATCTATGAGGTTGTCTGCAGCAGGTGAGGTAGTTACACAAGAGGAGAATTCACAAAGAGATTCCTCAGAGACACAAGGAGCCCAACAGGCCTTTCTTATCTGCCCTTTGCAGGGTACCCAGATGGGCTCTGATCATGACAAAGTGATGCTTTAAAAGACTTCTGCCCCTTCCCAGATGCCTTCTGCCATCCTCACTCAGCAGTCTTCAGTAATAGAAGATTTTGTCTTCAGTAATAGAAAACAATTTTCCTCTAGTTGCTTTTGGGAACATTTCAAGAGGGTGAAAAGACATATTTATAATTTTATTTCTTGGAAGTTGGGATTTTGATGTAAACTAGGCTAACTTGCAAACCTCTAGCTGTTTTGATTTATGTGGAAAATCTTCCAGCTTACTGCACCATATATCATAATAACACATGATTTTGATAGCTGCATTCAGACAGCAGGTGACTTCAACAGCACAGGAAGGATGTGGTGTATTTGCAGCAGTGATGAATAATGTGTGAATAATAATTTAGTCAATATAGTGGCTGGAAACCCAGCTTTTCTGCTCTTTCTTATAAACCTTGCTCTTTCTTATAAACCATATTAATCTTGGATGTAAGCTTATCAAAATGATTAAATTAGCCCAAACCTTACTGCCCTGTGATCATGTACCAGTTGAAATTAGATTAATTATCTTCCCTTTGTTTTAAATGACTATTTCTCAAAATGACTATGCAAGGAATATTAGTGTATTCTGAACCAAAATATGTGGTTCTGCAAATCCTTTTTTGAAGGGACAATTCCAGGTCAATTCCTTAAGCATTCACAGGAATTTAAAGCACAATCCTATCATAACATCACAGTTTAAAGTTTTCTAATGAAAATCTTCTTTTTGTAATGGATTTAAAAAATAACAGCATCTTTCTTAATTATTTCAGCCAAAAAAAGAAAGCTTTTACACTAGAAGAAAGTTTCCATTGTCCCTGGGAGCAAGGAAGGAGGAGAGGATATAATCTCACCAGTCCAGCAATTTGGTTACATTTTATCTGGGTTTGGCAAAGAAAAAATGCCTTGTTCCTCTCCCTCAGCTAACAAATGTATTTCTATTCATAGCACTCTGCAAGACTTCTTGAAATCTGTTCAAGTACCATCAAAACTGTTTTTTGGTTTTTTCTTCTGCACATAATATTGCAGAAGAGAAAAATTAGAGCATTTTCTGTGCATGAGAAGTAACAGAATCCTTTTCAGCAGGAAAAGCAAGAGGAACTGTCTTTTGAATAGATCCTTCATTCCCTTCCAGTAGTTCATTCATTTCTCCTATCTTTGTAATTTTATACTGTCAGTCCTTATAATCTTTCAGCTTACAAGAATAAAGTAAAGAACATAATTTTTTTTTGGATAAGCTTTTGAAATTGTGTTAAACTAGCTTCTTCCTGTATCTCTAGAGCTGATCTTATTTCCTTCATGCAAGTTTTAATTTGCAATTTCTGATCTGCCACTGTGTTTATTCATACAGACCTGAACATTCCATGTGTAACTGGAAGTTTGAATAAACTATACTGAACTTTCAAGCTAAACTAAGCTTGTTCCTGAAGTTATAATGCAATTAGTTATTAATTCAGCAAGGTGCTTAAGCACCTTTTAATTCCTTTGAAGTCAATTAGACTATTCCCAAGCTTAGAGCTATGCCTGCATTTAAAAGTTGCTCATTGAACAAAGTGTTATTGATTTAATTTTAAAAGTTAGGATCACAAATTAAATGTAAGAAATTTTTACCAGAGTTCAAAGAGATCAAAGAATGATTAAATCATTGTATGAATTGAGGTAAACTGTAGAAACTCAGCTGTAGCTTAAATAAAAAGGTGGGTGTATGGAAAATTTTTCAATGCCATTGCTGATTATTGTCTGTGAACCAGATTCTGCACTACAAAAGTTCTGCAAGTTGTATGACAGAATCCTTCCAGAAAAGAAAATTGTTGTCCAGGCACTCGAAAACGTGGAGATGAACAAACTCACATTGCTCTGAATGTCATAAAAGTTAGGGTGCAGCTGCTGTAACTATTGACTTCGGAGCTTTCTTGCAGATAGAAAAGACTCACACAGAGAAAAAGCAAATCTAAAATCAATCAGTCAACTACCAACATAAAAAATTATCCAAGGGGCAGAGGGCTTAGTGGGGGAAGACAGGGATAAGTGTGGGAAAGGGTAAGGATAAAAAGGAATAAGGAAGGTCTTCCTGTTGATACAAAAGGTTCATATCAGACCCCCTTGCTAAACTGAGACCCAGTCTTGGTTGACAGTTAATGCCTAAATGTTAAAAAACATTAGTTTAAGTTAAACAATTTAATGAAGGATTCTTCTAGACTTCACTACACCACAAGAGTAACTCTCTTACAGGCCTATCTTATAAATCTAAGGTGCTTAAAAATCTAGGAGAGACACATCCACAACTCATCTGCAGCAGCATATCTGCTTGCAGGCACAGAGACCTAAGGGCATCTGCAAGGTGTCTGTGAAAAATTCCCTTGGAATTCAGTGAAGTTCCCACTCTGGATGAGATTTCATCTTCTACATGGGCAGAGGGCTGAGCCTGGTGCAGTGTGGGGATCACTGTAGGATCTGTTGATGTTGTCTGCCAGTGTGAAAAATGCCACTCACTTGTTATTAAAGTTTTAAAAGTTTAATAGTAATAAAAAGGTTATAAAAATAGCAATATAATTAGAGTAATAATAATTTGGACAATTTGAATTAGGACAATATGAGACAATAGAAACAAAGAGTTATGGGTGTCCAGGTACCTTTTTCTGGGCAAAATAAGCCCGAAAAAGGACACACGTTAACAGAGGATTATCCCTTTATAACAACAGCCTGTTGCATATTCATACATCTCATACATGATCCATAAATTCCATTCAAACACAGGATTCTGTCTGGTCAGTGTCGGGTTCTTCCTCTGAATCCTAACAGCGTCCTCGGGACTGAGCGAGGCGGGAAGAAGTTCATTTCTTCTGATAATGGGGCAATAAATTCTCTTTCTCTGAAAGATTTAGGTGTCCTGTGGCTGCTATCTTGGTGGAAGTCCTCTCTTTAAAAAAAGTATCTTGCATAGAACAGTTTCTATTTTGACATTATGTTATAACCTAAAACTATATTTAACACACTACTAAAAATATTAATACAGCATAACTTTCTAACATAACACATATAAGATTCATTTTAATATTTGTGAAAAGCCAATCATAAAATACGCATTTTTCATACCAGTCCTCTAAACTAACTAACTCTAACTAACTTTAGAGTTTGCTGGCTCTGAGTGGCACCACTCAGAGGGATCTGCCAGTCACTGCTCTCTGCAGTCCAGGAGAACTCAAAGGGTCTCACTCTGGACTGCTGTTTCTGGGGTTGGAAGAGGGTTGGCTCTAGTCACAGTAATTTTCCATCTGGCCACAATTTGGGTTGGTAACTTTCTTTGAAGGTTCAATAACAAAAATATCATTGCACTTGTGCTGTTATTCAGGCAAGAGAAATAATTTTCCGAGGCTGTTCATTAAAAACCAGGAGCTCATTAGACAGGACTGGCTCCTGGGAACAGTGTTTCTGATAAGCTGAGCCCAGGTGCAGTTCATCAAGGCCTAAAAAGCATTTCTTAGGTCATGGAGCAGCCTGGGGGGATGCACCAGCACAGGAAGTCATACATGGAACTGGGAATGGAATAAAGATAAATGGAAATGCTATATAAAATTGCACACACTGTAGCTGGAAGTCATTGATGTGAGTTATCAATGTGAATTCTCTACTGGATTATGCACAAACCAGACTCTTTCTGAGATTAGCCAGAAAAAAAAAAACAAAACTGTGACCAGTCAGATCTCTGTCCATCTCAGAGTTATTCGCAGAGTTAACACAGGGAAACTGGGGCAGCTTCAGCTAGGGCGCTCTGAGTGTCTGGGAGAACATTGCACATCCTTCCCTGTACAGATCTAGACTGTTTTCCAATTCTGACCAAAGTCCCTGACCATGAGCCAAGCATAAATGTTAACTAGCAAGAATAAAATCCACAGAACCACAATCATAACCACATGTGCTAATTATAGCATGTGAAATTTTAACATAATACTCTGTTAGATTGACCCACAAGTGTTGGTGTCTCATGTCTTGCTGATTTCTGGGACTACCAAGAGTTACAGATTTGAAACAAGTGCTGATAAATCTGATGCTGTTTGTGGTATCAGAGCTGCAGTGTGTACTCTCAGAAGGTTCCTTGATGGAAACAACACAACAAATGAGGTCAGTGGAAGGAAAGAAAGGGTTACCCCAAAATGCTGGCAGATGTTGACCAGCAGAGGCTTTTTCAGGGGAGTTGTGTGTGAAACCTAAGCAGTGAACTTTCTGTACCTGAAAAAATTGTAATGGAAGGGAAGATGATAGACATCCTGCAAATACAGAAATGCAGGCAGGAGTTCCCTGTGCAATCAAAGGGCTAAATCAGAGCTGTACAGAACTCCTGTGGCAATCCAGGAAGGAGAATAGGAAGTATTTCCACAGAATATTTCAGGCTACATAAACCAAATACATGTTTCTCATAATGATCTAAGTTTGCCACCATGTTCAGTGTGTCAACAAAGTAATTAATCAGCTGGAGAGCTCTTGAGGGACACACAATAGAAAGTGATGTCAACAAGGAGACTGTGCAATACACAGTGCAAGGATCTGCAAAATTCACGCAATGAGGAGCGTGGGATTATAACCTTTTGTCTCAGACTTTGGGAGGTTCTGGATGCATTTGGGGCTTCTGCCACTACTGACATGAATCCAGTGGTCAATCCTGTGCCAAATGGTGGAGTGTGGATGGATAAGGTAGAGACAGCTGGGCTGCAGGAGGAGGTGGGACCCTCCTGAAGTCCTTATGTGTAAGAGCTGAAATGAAGGATGCAGGACTCCAGGGGGTCTCCAAAATGCAGTTTGTTACATCCAAGATGTTACAGCAATCCAGGGTTGTGGGCGACAGAGCCTGTCCCTACAGCTGTCAGCTCCAGCTGCAGGCAGGCCTGGAGACCCTTTGGTTTTGGTTACAATGCATTATATACTTTTCTTTGCTTAGCATCTTAATACAGTAGAATCAATCTCTACCTTAACTATTATCTATAACCTATCATAACTACTATAATTACCATGTTCATGTTACTATTGTCCAATCACTAAAAGTTAGTACATTACAGTTTAAGCTAGAAGTTGTTTTTCAGTTTTCTTGCAGTGGAAAATTCTGAGACCTTTTTTCTACTTGCAACATTGGCAGGCTTGTTTGTCTGTGCTGTCTTCCTGCTTGGTAAAAATGTCTTCTGCTTTGAGGTGGGTTTATCCTTTGCTCTAAGTCATAAAAACCCTTCTAACTAACACACCCTTTGCCTTCTTGGTTATCCAGTAAGACTGGCTCAGCAATTGTTTTCTTCTATATCAAAACTCGCTTTCATTTCAATTCCTTCTTCAGACTCTACATTTAAAAATCTTTCTGCTAAGCATAAATATCTGTGAGACTTTCTTGTCAAACTTTCATCCTTCCCAACATTTATGTGTGTGACTGTACCCTGGAGGGCTGGGAGAGAGGAGTCAGAAGATGTGCACAGTCTCTGAAACACCTGGAAAGGTGTGGCCCACAGGCATGTAGACAGTGTCCACTGAACAGCATGGGACATTGACAGAGAAAGACCTGGGAAGGAAAACAACCTAATTCCACAATTGTGGAAACCCAGGGCACTGGGAATATTTCTCTGTCTGCTCTGGGCTGTCCTGACCCTCAGGGGAGCACTGACTTTGACTTCATTCATGGAAAAAGTTCCCTAGACTTCAAGATAGACCAGAATCCACAGAAGTGTGAAATGGATCATAGAGAGTAGTGTAGGTGTATCACTAGTTGAGAAATTTAGGTTTTGGGATTTTTAGTATGTTGTGGATGGAAGAAGGACAGAGGGCACAGGGTGTCATCCTGGGTTTCTTCTTCATGCTTCTTCTTCCTTCTCCTTCTTGGGTTTAGGTGGCATTATGTAATTGGGCAGAAAAGTCCCCATTGCAGCTCTTTGGGATCAGTTATTGGGTTAAAAGGGAAAAAATCTAGGTGTCAGTTCCTAATTGGATAGTTTAGTCTTAAAAGACCTTGTAACAAGAGATTGTTGGCCATTTTGTGCCTTCTAATGAAAAGCTGCTGAACTCACAATAATGAGACTGTTTTACTGATAAAAAATAATAAACACTTGAGTCTGAACACAAATTATTGTCTCAAGTACCTTCAATCAGACCCAGAGAAACCCACAACTGGTACCACCACACCCAATCTACCTCCTGTCCTTTCCAGTTTCTCCTAGTGCCCTCTCACCTAACTATTTTGTAATCTCACCAGTGAAATTTAGTCTCATCTTTGAGGCAGAGGAAAAATTTCTGCTACTGTGGTTTTTTTATGATGGCTATGAACCTGAACCACGGGGAGTACAGCACTGTTCAAAAGCCATTGGATTAGTGTCAGAGCAGCCTAATGAAGATGTGGAAGAGTCCCCATTTACCTAAAACATTGATGCTCTATAAGCTGAAGGAAACCAGGAGGTGAATATCTTTGTATGCTACTTACTTAATGAAATAATGAAATGTTTGGCAACCTGGGGTCTGACAGCCAGAATAGTGTAAATATTTGTACTCTTGAACTGGGTGGTGTTGATTTTTCATCACTGCTGAGAGTGACAAACAGAAAGCACACTCCCAGAGAATTTTGGGATCACTCCAGATTGTTTTCTTGCTGTTCACAGGAGTGAGCCAGCAGAGTTAATCCTGGAGGGTCATGGAAGGGTTTATCAGAGCAGAAGGGAAACACAAGACAGAATAAAGCCTTGTCTTCATAGAAATAGCTGGGAAGGCATCCAGAAGTTTGGTGCAGACGATGCTAACCAGACCTCTCAGAGGAGAAAGGGACATTAATTGATGGAGCAACAAGAGATTCTGGCAGCCCCAACAGGACTGTCCCCAGGACTTCACAGGCCAAAGCAAAGCAACACCTCTCTTTACCTTCCTACCCTTTCTTTCCTAACCCTGAAACCACTGCTTTCATCCTGCAGTTGTTGCTCTTTCCTGTTGTTCTCACTCAGTGGCAGATGCATTTCCATCTCAAATGCAGAGGAAAGGAGGATTGACTGATGTAGTAGAGCAGTTTATACCATGTTAGCTGACATTATGGACGGAGAAAGAGTCCTTCCTTCTGTGTGGTGAATCTCAGTCAGGACAAAACCCTGAGCCCTGATGGATCTCCTGTCAGTCACACGGGAGGGCAGGACTGAGAACCAAACCTCTGTCACCTGCACTCTGCCATGTGCTCACCACACTCCTGTTCACCAGAGTTCTCAGAAAAATCAGTCAGGCTCTGCTGCTCTCAAAGACTATTTTGTATTTCCTGCATCCTTTGTAATCATATTTAACTATTCACTTCCTTATATGCATTTTTGTCCTAGCACTGAACTCTATCCTTTTTTACAATAGTATCATTCTTGGAGTCAATTACCAAATCTGCTGCCAAAAGAAGATAACACCTAGATTAATTCCTTTAGATGTATTGTTTATTGGAAGGAGATATTTTCAAATTAAGATTACTTGTGAAAGGTTATGGGAAACTTATTGGGTATTTTATTTTTTCCCCATTCTTTAACCACATAAGAACAGTTTCCTTAGAAAATCGAGATAAGGGCAAATACAAAGGCATTAAGCCCCTTTAAAGAAAAAGTCATTCTTTCTTTGTTGCTTTGTTCTTCTTCTGGTTCTTCTAAATATTGGAATGCTTTTGGACCCTGAAGAACCTTCATTCAGTTTCATGGGCCTATCCTCAAAGCTTATAAATTATGTTACTTCTATATTTGTTTTATATCTCCTAAACTCTCCCAGTCTCATCCTTGACCGTAAAGCTTGGCCTCAAATGGAGCACAACAGTCCACACTGGTCAAGGCCAGGCCTGTGTGGTGGTTCTGCATGGGAGGCAGCTTGACTCCTTCATAGGCTGCTAAAAATTGGCTGGGGAATCTCAAATTGGTGAACCAAAACCACTGCATCGTGCTGGAGTGGTTTGGCTGTGTTGGCACCACACAACAGTTGGCCCTTCCTCTCCCCTGAGTCCTTTATGGTGCTCCTTAGATACAACTGAGACTTTATTTGAAGACTTCTGGAGTTCAAACCTGTTCTGAATCCCATCAGAATGATATTTCTGTGATGAGAAGTCATGGCAGGTGCATGAGCCCTGAGATGGAATGAGAACACACTGAACTTTCCAAAAAAATGCAAAACTAGTTGGAGCAATGTTGGATATAGAACAGAGGGACCCAAACCTCATCTGAATTCCATAAGGATTGAGATTTAATTAGTCCCAGAACTGCTTAGAGTTGGTTTCAGAGGGCACTGGTCAGACAATGGATTTACATTTTTCATCCAGAAACAATCTCCAGTGTACTTCTTGCAGGCCACCATCTTTCCCTGCTCACAAAGGGGCAGAGCAGGAGAAAGTCAAATTGCAAAATTCACTGTCAGTTTTGAGGGCAGCTGACATGCAGGAAGGAGAAGCTGGCTCTCATTTCTGTGCCTGTCCAGCACAGCTCTCTGTATAACTCTCTGGACTAGTCCTTGCCATGGAAACAGGAGCACCCTGCCACTGGCATGCAGGTGATCACTCTGGCCAAGGACTTCTCTGCTGTCGTGGTTTGACCGGAAATGGGACATCTGGGATATGTTGTTTTATGTTGTGGTAACCAATGGCTGTCCAGATTTTAAGATGGGCATCTGTTTTGGCCAGTGAGGCATTTGGATCCGCCTCTGAGACCACAAAAAATCCAAGGGGTTAAAAGAGCAGGGAGTTTTCTCCCTCAGTCTTTTGGGTTCCGGCGAGGGAGCAGGTCGGACCTTCCTCCCCCCCCCCCGCCCGGTGTCTCCTGCTGGGCGGGGGAGGGGAAAGCCACGCGGCTGTGAGGGAGGTCTGGCCTGGCCTGGCCCAAGGGTGGAAGAATGGAAGGAGCACGGAGAGGTATTTCTCCCCCCCTTCCCCGGGAGACAGAGAGAGAAGGCAGCCTGTGCTTGTTACCTTGAAACTTGATAACATGTGCGGCAGCAGGCAGCACGGCTGAGAAGGAGGAAAAGGGGGGGGAAGGAGGCAGCGGGCAGTCCAGCCGCTCGCTCGAGAGGAGAACTTTTAACCCTTTTGTGGAAAATGAAAACTTTGCAGAGCATTGACCTTTCCTGGAGAGGAGATGGATGTAGAGGATGAAGAAGGAACTGAGTGAGATGGAGGTCTGAACAAGGAAGAGAGAGAAGAGCCTTAGTGGGCAGAGATGATGGAGTAGCTTATGCTGGACTCTTTTGTGTAGCCATGGACAGAGCCATGTTTCCTTGTGATACAGAGACTGCGTCCAGGGGGAAGCCAGGCCTCAGAACCAGGAGGGTTCAGTGTGGGTACCCCTCGGCCCCAGGGGGTGTAAAAGAAATGGGGGGGACAGAGGTCCCAAAAGAGAGACTGTGCCTTTTTGGAGTGGGACGATGTATCCTTAAAAAGATAACCCTCGAAGCAGCTCTTTCGTCTGTGTTTCAGTGGTGAGAGCACTGAACATGAAAAGGAAGAGGTCACCATGGCCACCAGAAGGACTCCTCCCCTCTGGATGAAATGAGGATTTGAATATCTAAAGGGTGGTGCCAGACCGAGTGTTTGATGATTTGGGAAATGTAAATGTATTGGGGATTTGGTGGGAGGAGGAAGTGTTGGAGTGTTTCTGTATAGTTTTCATTTTCCTTGTGTTTATTTTCTTTTCTTTGTAGTTTAGTTTTGTAGTATTAGTTAATAAAGTTTTTTTTTCCTTTTTTTTTTCTAAGCAGGAGCCTGTTTTGCTTATTCCTGGGTACCACCTCACAGCAGATGCCAGGGAGAGGGAATTTCATGGGGGCACTGGCATTGTGCCAGTGTCAAACCTTGACATCTGCCCATAGAGCCAGTTTTGTTTTGACAACAGGAAGTCTTGATTTTGGTGACAGGTATTGAATGTGAATGTAGAGAGGCAGAAATCTTACCAAAAAAACCCAATTTTTGCAGGTAGATCTTTTTAGTGTATCTCAGGGTTTTCATGCCCTCTCTCCCACATACCCCATTTAGCCAGTAGGATTTTTTGTGCTTGTTTAATGTCAGGTAAAAAGGAGGACCCTGTATCCTCATTAGGACTACATTAATAAGCCTGATTAATGTGCATAATTAACTCAATTTACCTCATCTTAATGGAGTTCCTGGAGGTCCTCAAATAGCACTATTCAGGCTCAGGAGAAGTGGTGAGGACTTTTCCTCCTGTTTCTTTGTGCCAGCTGGATGGCAGCCAGCTCTGATCCACAGCAGCTGTACCCATCCAGGGAGCACAAACCTTCCTAATGCAGCCAGACAGCCCTGGGGGAAGCTTCCCCATGTCCTGTCACCTTCCAGGGAGTGTGGCTCTGTCTGCAGTGGGCTGGGCAGATGCACAACACTCCAAAAGAGGGATTGTCAGTGGGTGCCAGGCTCAGGGAATGGCTGTGCTGGTAAATTGGAAGGCAAAATTGAAGGAGGAAAAAGTGTTCCTGTTTAGCAAATACAGTCTGTCTTCAGAGTGGGTCTGAAGCTATGGAATTGAGTTACCACATTCTCAGAGATATCTTCAGGGATATCTGCTCCACACAGGAGATCATGACAGCTTTCACTGGGATCTGAGTCACACATACCCCTCTAATGAGGCCAGAGTTCTGCTGTACTCTCTCTCATGATCCAGTAGCTGTCTATACATCCAGAAAAAATATATTTGATAAATTGGTCTAAACCTTTGCAGCACATTACCTTTTTTCCTGTGACTTTTAGGGGCTTGGTAGGCAATCCCTCCCACCTCTTGCAGGGCTTTTAGGAACCTGCCAGGCTGGGACCCATTTTCCTTGGTGCTGAGTGCTATGCATTCTCTCAGCCTCTTCCTCTTCCTTGGATGTGCAATGTCTTTTCTGAAATTTCAGGGGAACTGGAAAATCATTCCAATAAACTAAAAGAGTGGGCAATACATATTTAAAGGACCTACAGTACTGCAGAATTGATGAGGTACAAAGCTGCTTCTGTTATAACCCCTTGCAATGTACAGAGCTGCTAACCCTGCCCAAATAGGGGAAGGTCATTGACTGATCTCTGAAACTGAAGTCCTTGGGAAATGTCCATTCAGAGCTGGAGCACCTGATCTCTGAAACTGAAGTCCTTGGGAAATGTCCATTCAGAGCTGGAGCACCTGTCAGCAGCTCCTGGGCAGGAAAAGCTTCCTGACCTGCCTGAGTCCAGAGCATCAGCTTCTCTGACAGGCAGGAATTTCATCCTTACAGCTTTTGGCTCAGCACTTGTTTTTTTAAGATATCCATCAATGCCTCAACTATAAAACTAAGGTGCTTTTTCTGATCTGACCCATAAAGGAGGACACAAGCTGGTCAACTCCTGGAGCTTGTGCTCTCTGTTGTGTACCCAGGCTCTGGCATTGCTCAGACACTAAAGACAACTCCTGTGCTTAGCAATGGCTCCCATTGCTTGAAATCTGGCATTCTAAATTATGCTGGAAACAATTTCATCCCTTTTATTCCAACAGGTTCAAACTAATTTTTTTTTAAAGGAAAAGACATGCCTAAAATGCCAGCTCTTTGCTGGTGTGTATATTGTCTTCTCTCTCCTTAAATATTTTACAATTGAAAGCTAAAAGGCCAATACAGTAGAAGTTGTCATGGCTCATGCAGTCATTATATGTAAGTGTTGTCATTATGTAAAACTGCAGTGATTACATATAATTAGTAAGAAAGTTGTGTAACTAAGGGAAAGATCTTTCTTACAGAAAAAAAAATGTTAGCTTGGAGATCACTATTGCCACACAACTTTCTCTGACCTGCAACTAGACCATCCTTCTTTCCTCTCATTTCTCTAACAAGCTATTTCTCAGAAAGCCAAGATGTAAATGATAAACACTCTTCACTAATTTAAGGCACTTGGTAATGAGGAAAAAAACATCATTTATATGCAAAATCAAAATCAGCTTATGGATCCCATCCTTCCTCCTGCCTCAACTCTTCAGGTGCAGTGAAGATGCCATTTTCTGTTCTCTGGGTTCCTATTCTTAGCACAATAAAAATGAAATTACTGTTATTTGCCACTGTTTTGTTAAAATGTCAAACTGTGTTGCAAACAAATTGATTTCAGTCCAGTTCAGCTGAGTTCAGCTCAGCAGCATGTGAGCCTTCTTCCTGCCTCTGCTACTTTGTAAAGCCACAGCAAGAACTGCTGGGGAATGCCAGACTCACTCCAATTAAAAATAATACAGCCATGGGCAGCACATTTAAATAAGAACCATGAAAAAATACTGTAGTTGGAAGTGAAACCACCAGCACCCCAACACTGCCATGGAAACAGCAGTGCAAGAGAAACTAAAGCGAATGGGAATCTCTTCATCTCAAACTGAACTTCATATGCTGAGCTTTATTCCTATCCTGGGTTTTTCTGAAGGAGTTTTCACTCACCAGGCCTGTGGTGGGGGAAATCTGCCTTGTAGGGCAGAACAGAACAACACCTGGTTCTCCTCACAGAGCTTCTTAATTACACAGAGGATATCAATAAAGACAGGGATCAAGTTCTCTCCAAAGAAGCCACTCCTTGCTTCTCTCCAAAGGAGCCCTGGATACAACTCCCAGAACTGCCTCACACAGCATTCCTCTCCATCTGACCAAGACATTTCAATTTGGATTTTCAAATGGACTGCAAGGATGCTGAAACACAGAGCACTGCAAAAACCTGGGACGTAAATTGCTCAAAGTGGTGATCCCTTTATGCTTCAGTGTGAGTCAAATGTGACAATCACACTGGACATGAAAAGCCCTTAATTTATTTTAAGGAAGCTTTAAAGTATTGTATGCCAACACCCAGTAACTCCTTCAACCTTGACTCATTTGTGAAGATGCAGAGTCACAGACTCAGAATTTTTGAGGTTGGAAAGACCTCTAAGGTCATTGAGTTGAACCATTAAGGCCCCAATGTAAAAAAGATGAACCCAGAATTAAGATACTTCCCTGCTGAGATGTGTTTCCTCTTGAGGCTGTCTGAGGCTCAGCTGACCTGCTGGGTGCTGCTGGTGTGACACAGGCTGTAATTATTCACTTGGGACTCTGTGGCAGCACCCTGGCTCAGGGTAGCAAGTGCTAATTGGTGTGAACCAAAATTAAGGTTTCTGACTTTTTATGAGCAGCAGACAAAGGGCTTTGCAATGGCACATCAGTCTAGAACAGAGCTCTCTGTTATGAATTTTATATCATTAGAAATGTTTTCGGCTTGGGAACTTTGGGCAGGCTCAGGAGTTTAGAATGAAACCTTTATATTTGCTCAGTGTTGCAGATGGTTGTGTTCTCTGGTAAGGAGGGTCTTCCAAAGGACAAGGGGAGGTGTGGAGTCCCAGCTTCACACACAAAAAATCACTTCATGTTTATGAAGCATTTGCCTATTTTTAACCCTTCTCCTTATTACACTCCTATGATAACTAATAAACTGGTTTTTACTGGATTTTTGTTGTACTTGTAGTACAGAGCACCCATTTCTGCTGGACCTTTTAGATTATACTTTGATACAGAGCAGTGTTTTAGCAAACTTTATATTTGAGGATGAGGTGCCTTCACCATGGTCTGGTCACCAATAGAGTAAGACTCACACCTTATTAATCATACATTTAGTTTGTGTCAGCAAAAACACCTTAACAAACTTAAGCCATCATTTTGTGAAGAGAAACAGTTTGTGACATTCCATCATTTTGTGAAGAGAAACAGTTTGTGACTTTCCACACGGCAGAAATGCATAAACCTTGTTATTTTCTCTCCCAGGCTACTGTTGCCAGGACGCTTACACCTTGACATTAAAATCAATTGATGTATTTAGCTAGCATTTACTTTTGTTCCAGCAGTGGCTGTGGGGGAAAAAATGAGGTACCAAAAGTAGACATTTTTATAAATTGACATCTTGGAGCAATTCATGTCTGAGAATTTAAAAGAACAAATAAGATTCCACCTAGTAATTCCTAGAAAGCAGAGGCTCAGCCACACCTGCAGCAGGCTGGATTCTGATCTCACTGATGTGAGGACATGTCAGGAAACTCCTCAGGTCATCAATAGCAGTGATGTGATCAAAACTGACCTCCCCTACTCTGTGAGAGCTTGTCCTGAGCATCCACTTTGGCAGCAAAAAGCTGCTCTCCACCAGCTATGACAACAAAAAGGAACCTTTATTCCTGAGATATTGAGAACTAGTGAGCAAGACATATCAGTAATTCCTTCTCTGACTTGCTCACCAAAGCTCAAAGATATGCAATCTCTCTACAAAAAGAAAATAGTTTGAGAGGGCCTTGCTGAGCTTACAAGATATTTGGTCTGAAACAAATTAGTCCAGGTGCCATTTACCAGCCAGGTGAAGGTAAACCTGGTGCTAGTCAGGGAAAGGAAGGCAGTGGAGCTCTCTGGGGCCTAGAAGAAAATAATGTCTCTGCTCTTGAAGTGATTAATGTGTGAAATAGGCAGTGGAGGAAACTGAGCAATGAGCACAATCATAAAGGAAATCAAAGTAGATCCCCATTGTTTTAGGAGACACATAAGCCCAAAAATGGGCTATATAAGAGGAATCTTTCTTGCTGATTTACAGTGAATTACAGAGCATCACCAATATTGTTTTCTTATGTCTGGGTACACAGCTGATCTCATTTAGTTTACAGAACTGGTGATGTTTTCTTTTTCAAGACAGGAAATCATTCAAAATGTAGACAGCAAATTAAATCCTATTGGAGGAACAACTGAAAATGGAATTTAGGGCCAATGAACTCTTAATGATTTACAGAGATCCTACACCAAATCCCTCACCCTAACTTCAGGACAGCCCCACCACAGGTGTCCTGACACTACCAAACCCTTTGCTAGTGAGCCCTTTGACTCAAATTTCTATCTCACTTTTCACTTGTTGCAACCCTACAACAACTCCTCTAACAGCTGCACCTCCTCATAATCTCTGATTTTGCCCTCTGCCATGCACACATGTATGAGTATATTCCACACTAAAATAAATTAGTAACCACTTTCCATATTCATTTTTTGAGTCTGAGTGAAACCCCTTCAGCTGTGGGCATACGAAAATGGACTTTAAAGTATCTCTCTGTATTGAGGGAGATGCCAGAGTGCACCCCAGCTCTGTAGTTCATCTAGAGATGTTTTCATTCCATTGAATTGCTTATTCCCATTTGGAATGAGATCCAGGCATTATTAAGTGACAGAATTAAACTAAAATGTTTCAATTACTGTGGGTTCTTTTTGTTTGTTTACACTGTATCTGTTATTGTAATCCTACCCACAGTCATTTAACTTGGTTTTAGATTATTAAATTAATGGGATATCTTGATTCAATTTCTGCTGGAATAGAATTATTATTGAAACAATAGATGTTTGGAGATTTCATTATAGGAGAATTTGCCAAGTTCCCAGACTTTGTTTTCAGCCCCAGCCTTACCAATTTTACTTATATGAACCTTCACTATATCAATATTAAACTCTTGGACAAAAGTTTTCCAGAGGTGAAGTGCAACACTGGTGGTATTGAACCCAGCCATTTTTGTGAGTAAATGGGGCAAGAAAAAACAGATGGCAATCTAATTTAAAATTATCTATAAATTTTGCGAACAATCCCATAAAGGAATATAAGATAACCAGGAATTCTTAGCGTTCATCTACTTATTTTCTTATTGTATCCAGGCATTTTTAAAAAAATAATAATTTAATATTGACTTCTTTGATATTGAAACTGGGTAAGATTGAAAATTGCAGCCCTCAAGGCTGTAGAGTTCACCAGGCTAATCCTCTATGATACAAAATTACTGTGAAACATGGAATAGTTGCATTTCACACATTTAACTGCAAGTTATGGTCGGTGCAGGGTTCTTGGATGGGATCACTGAGAACCAACAAGTTCAATTTAACCCTTGCACAGTTCAGTCCAGTCTCTCTGTAAGTTCTTGTCCTTCCAGAGAAGCAGGCTTGACTTGGTGCCATGCCACCAGCACTCTCTGGGGCTGACTCCAGCTGCCAGCCCACTATTACTGATGGTGGGGCTGGTCCCAGCTCCCCTCAGTGCCTTGCAGGACAGACATCTGCACCTGACAGACTGCCAAGCCCCCCCAGCTGCCAATGGAGACTGATTTACAGAAGGGAATATGTTTTACTCTCCTCTTTCAGCTTGAGGTGGGCGATGTTGCTTTAAACTGGCTGTATGGGAAGCACAATTAGCTTAAACTGGATGCACAGTTTGAGATGGTGAAGTGAAATGAGTCTCTGATAGAAATATAGCAAATACTGACTTTTAGAGATTTCTTATAGCTTATGGATGCTAGATTTGAGGCTGCTCTAGAGAATTTTAGGGTGACCTTCTTTTCATACTTCTACATTTTGCAAACCTTTTTCCTCTGTCTATCTAAGATGGGCAAATGTTGCCAGTGTTTCCCTCAAAAAGATCTTTCTCTTTTAATGCTCCTTACCATACACCATTTTCCAGATTAAAGCATTTGGGTTTGCTTGTTTGATTGACTGATTGTTTTTGTTTCAGAATCTTTTTTTTTTCCAGAGAAGGTAAATATTTCTGTACCTTACCTACCAAAGCTCCTTTCTGAGCCTTTGCTCTAGGATGAGCACAGGCCTTTGACCTTTAATAGGCTCCAAAGTAAATCCAGAGTCCAACATGCTCTAAGCAACAAGCTCAGCTGGTCTTTCTCTCTTTCTTAAAAGAAACACTGTCTTTTCCAAGTCTAAACATGTCACCAGAAAAACTATGAAGGGAATATGATTCTCACTTGAGGTAATTTCTTTGAGCCAGCTGGTGACAGCAGCCAGTCTTGGTGAAGGTCACAAGCTCCTCGTGGCTGAGAGTAATCAAGGATTTCCTTACACAGGACTTCAGTGGATTAACAAATACAGCTGGATAAACAAATACTACTGGCACCAAGTATCTGAAGAACCAGAGGTGGGTGTTACATTAGCAATACTTATCATAGGCTCACAGCATAAAGGATAGAAGTCTAGAGATAAATTGCTTTATTAGAATAAAGTCACTTTCTTTTATTTGTCTGCTGTGCATTAGTTTATTACTTTCCCCATTAGCACTTGGGGCATGCCATAAGTAACCATGAGATTTAACTTGGGATTTATTATCCACTTCCTTTTAAGATTAGAATTTGTAATGAAAACTGGATCAAGCTACAACATCTCATTTTAATATAAATGCATGTTAAAAATGAGCCTATAAAGCAGAAGATGTCTTCTGGTAATGAGCTACAGTCATGAAACCGTTTGTAAGTACCTTAACTGAGCAGCTTACACACCGAGGAATAACAGGTTGGTTGTTTTCACAACATGTGTTGCTCCAGCTGTGCAGGAAAAGATGGTGGGGTCATCTGCACATTAATTTACAAACAGAACCAGTTATACATCAACATTTCCTCAACAAACAGCTTTTTCCCAACAGTCCCTCCTCTCCAAATACTCTCATGCAATGCTGTGTTGAAAAGTCAGCCTGGACTCTCTCCACTGCCAGAATACCAAGCAGTCAGAGCTTGTGCTGCAACAATCCACCTCCAGCCCATGCCCTGCCACACTTGGGCCATTTATCACACAAGGAGCCTCACTCCTCTCCTCACTCATGCAAAGTGCCCTGGAAGTGTCAGAGATTTTGCCAAAAAATACCCCCAAATGTGGCAGGAGGTGAGAGGTTGGTGAGAGAAATAGGAAATTTTTGGCAATAACTTTTAAAGTTTTCCTTGCTGTGACTGTCTCTATTTGATGTAATTAACCAATTCAGTAGCTGCATCTTGCAGCACAAATGTTGCACTCACACTTGAGTGTAAGTCTGGACCATGGGGCTTCATCCCAGCTTATTTCTGTGTTTAAAGCTCCTGTAGAACCTTTGGCATGAGGAAGAGAGAGCTCTGAGCAGGAGAGGTGAGCACTCCGGGATATTTCCGTCCCCTGCTCTGCTGTAACATCTGCTCTGTGACTTTTGACAAGCCACATTTCCTTCTTCTGCTGCTGCAGCTAACAGCCACTTACCAAACCTGGAGGCTGGCCAAAGCTTAATTCAGCCCTTCTTTAGGTGTTTGGGTGGAAAGTAGATGAGAAATGCAAAGTCCATTGAAGCACCATCCATCACATTGTCCCCATGACTAGGACATTCACTTCTTTGAGGAGCAAATGCAGCAGTGTAAGAGCAGGGCTGCTCTGAACTTCCATCTCTCAGATGCCAAGCTGTCACTGTGTGTGGCAACCTGAGAAGGTATGACAAATGTTCTACAAGATCTTTAATGGCTGTGAAATCCAGAGTTCTGGATATATTCCAGCTCAGGTAATTGCATTCATCCTGCTTAAATACAGTTTAACAGGATGGATCATCCTTCACAGAGCCTCCAGTCTGGGGAGAATGAAAGAACCACACAGTTCTTCTGGCAACAAGGAGAGGCAGGCAAGTGAGGGAGTTCCCAAAGCAGGGGAGAAAGGAGAGTCATCAGTTTTTCTGTCTCTGTGTGTGGTGCCTGAGAACAAGAAGGCTTTGGTATGGGAAATAAACTTACCCTAGGAAAGGAAACCTACCTTAAAAAAGGAAAACTGTTTACTGCGCTGATTTTCTAGAAAGTGATTTAAATTATAGATGCAAAGCCAGGGAGAGGTGCAAAACTCAGGCATTAGTTGATGCCAAATTCTTTGTTTGTTCTTAAAGTATAAAAATGCAGTATTTTGAAAACTGCCATTTCAAGTATCAAACTCCGGCCTAGGAAGCTTTAGAGTGTTTTCTGATGAGGTAAGAAATCAGGTTTGAAAAAAAGCTATCTTCTGTTTTTGAACTCAAAAGACATTTCTGGATTTTGCTTTCATAAACGGAGATATTGTCTCACATTTTTGTTGGTGCCAGCCTTTTAAATTTGGTAAACATGATACCCCTAAAGGGCCCTTTGCATAGGTATCAGCTAGCTCTTTTCTTACAGCTGGTCTATCTTCCTGACATGATTTCATTTTCTGTTCTTACTGAAGAAATTAAGATGCACTCGCAGATCTACAGTCCCAAGTTAATCTGCACATGGAGATTGATTTCAGTAAATTGGATAACACGGATTTTTCTGAAATAGGCAGACATTGCTGGCCCTTTAGGCAATGCTGTAGATAACATCTGTTTTGACAGAACTTTGAGGGGACAGAGGATATGAAACTTTGTGAAGGTTTTTAATGTTGCTGATTGATTATTACTTGTATAAAAGGTCAATAAATTTTTTCTTGTATCAGGCAGAGCAGAGAAAGAGTGCATACCTACCACCAGTCAATCATCACTCTCTATTTCAGAGATTGCAGAGTAATTTTGTTTCTGTCAGCTGTGATTACTGCTGCTGATTGGCTTTGAGCAGTACCTCCACCTGGGATACCCACATTTTTATTCCCATTTGCTTATTTTCTGTCTTTTCCGTTGCCCAGATGCTTTGCCCACAGTTTACAGCCTGGGCTATTTCATACAATTAGCTATTTATTTTAGACTATAATCTACAGTCCTGATTTGATTTGAAATAGTAAATCTAATTGTACTAGAAGTGATAAATGATTTAAAGCAGCTGGGAGAAATGGAAGTTCAGCTCTTACACTCCTTTTCTCAGGCCAGCTTTATCTCATGCACGCTGGATACATTTGTTGTTTCAGGATCTGAGAGAAATTAAGAATCTCTGAGAAGTCTCTCAACTAAACAAGTGCTGGAGTTGCTGAAGTCTCAAAATGGCTCTTTTCCTAAACTGTCCCTCTGGTGACAATCTTGGAGAGCTCCAACCTCACAACAGATATGATTTAGATAGAAAGGTGGGTGGGGTAGATGTGTTATATTGCCTTTAATGGAAGGTGCTGTCTTAATTAAAACAAAAGATGGGTCAGGCAGGGCTGTCAGCTCTAAAACTTGCTGAACACCAATTATTTGCAGATAACACAAACCCTCCTCACAGGATTTTTTTTAGACCCTCTACAAGTGTCTCAATGCTATTGCTTACTGTCTGAAAAGCAATTCTCTCTCCGGTGACAGAGCTGAAAATATTGTTCAAAATTGATTATATCTTACCTTTATTTTAAAAGTGGAAATAAATTGAGAAGCCAGGATAACAGTGCACAATTCAAGCTTATTACACCAATATCAGGCATGAGGGAAATCATGGCTTTATTCTCTGTTAACATGCAGGATGCAAACTGAACTCTAGGCTGGAATGTGTTTTTGTATTCCTTACCAGAGTGAAGTATCAAAGGGCATCAGTAGTGCCAAATGTGTTAATTACAGGTCTTTTCTCATGCCTTGGTCCCATGACCATGAGGGTAAGCTTGCTGGTTTTACCTTTCCTGACTGGCTGACAGATTGTCCTCTGCAGAAATGGATTAGCTCTGGGGATAACTCACTTCAAGGATGACTCTGCTCTGAAGGAATTCCTCCCTCTGCACCTGGGTTTCATCCAACACTGAGGCCTCCTGTATCCCTTAGCCTGGTTCCTGCTCTGGAAGCACAGACACTGTTCTTCCCCTCCTGCAGCCCTGCTCCAACTATTGGCAGCCAGAACACAGCAAAGGTGCACGCTTATCTCTGTTACCACCAATATATAATGTTGTTATTAAAAGATATGGAATGTGATGTGGGGAGAGCTGGAGATGGTTGTCTTTTAAAGCCTGAATAAAGAGTTTGAGATGGAGAAAATATTACTTTAGAGGTAAGTCTGGGAGAGAGGGGAATAAGAGTTCATGTCCTCACATTGTTTATTCTATACCTAACCTAGTGTTCCATCCCAACCACTACATCTCAAACAAGATATAATACTTCCAAACCTTCTGAGAAGGAGGATAAAATGTGAACAATAGCCACAGGAGTTCTGATACTATAATGGTGAATACCTAGATTTTTTTATCTGTTTTTATCTGCTGACTCCTATTCACACAGGTTAAAAAACAGTTTATGGAAGATTGAAAGCAGTGTTTCCTAGCAATTATTGTAGAAAAGGATTGAATTGCAAAGATCTTTAGGAGATGTTTTATGAGTATCTTCTCTGTAATGTCAGAGTGAGTTTATGAAAATAATAAGGTACAAAAATCCCAAAAAGCCAACAGACAAGGTAGAATCAGTTGTTGGCAGATGTGATTAGTCATTTCCAGGTGGTGGGAGAAGACAGGAGGATATAACATCTCAGCAATTACATCCAAGACTGAAAAGATATTTCTGTCTTGTTTTTGTCCATGGTGATGAGGTTTCTTCTGCTCCATGAGTCAAATATCTGCTTGGGAGAAATAATGATCTGCCATCCAAAGTGTGAGCTTAATTATTTCTACCACAAGGAGAAAATAAGAACTTCAGGCTTCTGGCACTATCTCCTTGAATTTTCCTTTTGATTTCTGTCCTGGAGTTTTGGGCTTCTCCTTATGACAACCTCTCCTAAATGCTGCCATGGTGAGACAATGCCATCAGCTACACACAGCAGCTCTTCCTCCTGCTGCCTCCCAGCTCAGGAATCACCTGAGGCAAGAAGTAATAGCTCATTATCCCACAGTCAATTGAAATCCTGTGTTCTGTAATATAAACACAGTGCACAGCTTAGAGAATTTAAGAATCTCAGGGCTTAATTAGTACCATAAGAAATTCTAGTAGCAGTGACTAATATGGAACAGCACATTGCAGCTTGGAATTAATATGTCTCATAAGTTAAGATCAGGGTCTGGAATATGATGAATGACTTGTATAGCTGAGAGGTTGAAGAAAAGGATTATATTCCTTTCTGCCAATTAATTTAGTATTTTGGTTACTGGAGGCCTGCTACTCACTTTTGTGCTGACCAAAGTTGTCTTGCTATGTCTGCATCCCCAGCTGATACCTGCATCCAGCTGATAACTCTTGTTTTGTTGGTTGATTAGGAGGTGGAATTTTTTTCTATTTTCATACAACACCTAATTTTTGTTTTGACTTCCTAAGTACTGGATGAAGGTGGATGATGAAGTACTCCTCAAAAAGCAACGTAGCCATTGAGAGGGTTTAATGTCCAGAATAGCAGCAAAACTGCTGTTAATGCTCTTCTAGAACTTTTTCTCCCAAATTAAAAGGCCTAAGAGGATATGGAGATATTTGGGTGATGAAGGAGGTCCAATTGCTCAAAGTTGACAAGAAAGGTGGAGTTGGTATTGTGATGATGAATTATGATCCTTAGAAGGTTGAATTGTCCTTGGGAGAGGAAGGTGGGTTAGAGTGAAAGTCTGCTGAAAAGATCAGACTGTAGCCAGTGGGATGAGTTGTTTCTAGCACAGGCTGAACAAAGGAGAAGGCTGTTATGTGGTATATTAATATCTGTGTCAAAATAATTTGTGCATGCTCTTCTGCCCCTTGCCTCTTGTCCTATTGCTCGATACCACAGAGCAGAGCCTGGCTCCATCCTCTTAACCCTTCCCTTCAGATATTTATAAATATTGATGGGGTTGAGGTTAATGTGCCACCAGCTTCTGCTGCTCCTTCTTGTACCAATGTGGAAGTCTCAATCTCTTCATGGGTGTGAAAGGACATCTCACCCCTCCTCAGCCACTCCTGCCCAAGCATACCTAAAAGCAGCATCTTTTGTCCTTTGGTTGGTTTGGTTCTGTTTAAGCTTTTTGTTAACACTGGTGTTTTTGACAGAAAGGGGCAATGAAGGAGCTGAAGGAATTGTCATTTCATGGGGGGACACACCTGCCTCCAGTGCAAGGCTGGAGGAGGTCAGAGTCATGGTTTAGTGATGGACCTGACAGATTTAGGTTAATGCTGGGCTCAGTGGTGGTAGATGTCTTTCCCAACCTAAATGATTCTGTGATTCTGTGAGATGACTCTCTGGAAAAAGGTGACCTCAGCTCCAGATTGACCAGATCATTGTGCCTTGACATGTGTAAGTTTCTATAAACAGACTGCTGGCTTTTCTGCTCAACAGCTTTGTTTCATGCCCTTCTACCCATTCAGACTATTGTGTTTGGTCTGGGAGGTTTCAAACCACCTCTCAGTTCAAGATAAAAAGCTGAAATCCTTCTTTCACTGAAAGAGATTTCATAGCAAAAATACATCATCAATGTAGCTTGCAAAATGTTTTATTCTGTTAGAGATTTTACTAAACAGAAAGGTTAGGTGTTTTTTAAGTTTTATGGGAAAAAAAAAGTGATTTCTGTTTGTTATTTATGCTTGTGTTCGGGGCTTTTTCTTCTTTTCTTTTCTTTCTTTTCTTTTCTTTTCTTTTCTTTTCTTTTCTTTTCTTTTCTTTTCTTTTCTTTTCTTTTCTTTTCTTTTCTTTTTTCTTTTCTTTTTCTTCACTCACCTTTCACTTTTAGATCTTCTGGGGAAAAAAATGAATAGTTAGAAAAGAATATGCATCAAGTTCTACAAGAGTGAAAGTTTGGCAGAAGATTTCTCTGTGAGAAGCCCATTCCTCCTCTAAGCAGGTCACTGGCATGAGGCTGGGGGAAAAGTCTCCAATTCCCATCTCTATTACAGAAATGGAAGATGGGAGAGAGTGAGTTCCTTCATGTGGCAAATTTGAAATGCTTTTCATCAGCTCTCCCAGGGACTGACAGAGCCTGTCTCTGCATCTCTCTCTGGTTCTCAGGTGGAGCTGCAGGCACACAGCCAGGTAAAGAGCTTCCCACCACCCTGACTCCAGCTGAGCTCATTGCAGCTTTTCTCCCATCTACTGAGCCAATAAAATTACTTCTGCAGACAGGAAATAAATCCAATTACCACTGTGGCAAACAGATCCCTGTAACTTGCAGCTGTTGCCTGAATATTTTGCCCCAGCTCCAGAGGAAGGTGCTCTCCTGTCAGTCACTAATGGAAGCACCAGGACTGGTTCTTCTGCTCCAGATCTCTCACACAGCTCCCTCTTCTCCCTCCATTTTTTCACTCTGTAGAAAACATTGTACACGTAAATTTTACTTTTATAGGCAATGTTACAGTCCTCAAAAATGTAATAACTCTCCATCTTTAACTGAGGTAAATGGAAGCTATTAAATGCCTAAAGCAGGTACACAAAGCAGCTTCTAAATGTCTTCCTTTCCCTGGCACTCTTTGCAGATACACAGCATGTATCATCACAAGTGTTCAGATTTTCCTTGTTTCTGTTTTTTGCATCCTCAAATCCTCAGCCTCTGAAACAGATTTTAACTGCCTTGTTTTTCTTGGTAATGTATTTTTTAATTTGACAGCCTGTGTTCAAGAAATAAGACCCCTTATTTTCAGAGAGCTTTCCTGGAGCCATTCTTTAAGGACATTCTCCTTACTTGTCCTGGGCAGGGTCAGAGACCATTTCAGGGAACATCTTCAGAGCAGGTCTCTGGAGACACAATGAGCCTTGTCTTGGAGGTGAGCAATCACTAAACAGCACAGGCTGTTCTAAGCTAGAAATAGCCTCCTCCAAAAAATAAGATTTATCATAGAACTAGCTGTAATCGTCTGAAAATCATTACATTAATTGTAGGTAGTAAGGGCTCAGTGCTTGAAATCTCTCTTTGTTCCCTTCTTTTAATTGGTAGTACAGGCATTCCTGGTCCTGTGCTGCAGAGAATGAGCCTTAAGCAGCAAAGAAAGAGCCCTAGAAGGTTCACATCTCTGTTGTTAACAGCCCACAAAGGCCTCACAGGCATTTAATTACTGGCACTGGGGCTGTGCTTCACTGTACCCTCTTGCAGGTACTCTCCTGCTGTGGCTCATGTGCTCCTTTCTCTGTGTCTCTGGCAGATCATGGTGATAATAGGGGTTTTTGTATATTCTAAAGGTTATTTTCCCATCACAGTTCTTTCTGTAAGGAACTGACCTACATGTGATCAAATGTACCACATCTTGTCTGCTGTTGGGGAAAGGGTTGTTATAAAGTTATGGCACATGGTGAAAATTGTTATGATGGGCAGCTGCAGCTCTGCTCATCCAGTAATGAATTCTGACTTCTCAGTATCAGAGGCTGAAAGATTCCATTTTCAATGAGGTCAGATATTTTTAAGGTCGATTCTACAGAATTTAGATTATTCACAAGGTATGCAAACCATTTATATGGCATGGAAATAAGTAGGGAATAGGAGAGGGCAATTGCTCTACTACTCTGCCTTCAGTAGTGAAGTTTCTGAACACAAGGGTCCAATTTTTGAGCCACCTACAGCTCAGCACAATTCAAGATCTGCAGAGTAGGAGCTTGAAAGGAGCATGGGTGAAGGTTTACTGATGAAAGGAGGATGAGAAGACCAAAAGCATTGCAATGAACTAATTAAAATCTATGCCAGGAGAAATCTCTCTGATGCCTGGGTGGTGAGCAACCAGCAGGTGTCTTCATTACTCAGACTGCTGGTGGCAAGTTACATGTAAAATTATGGGGTAGCTCATTTAATTTCAACTGCGAAGTCTTAGCAGGTCTCTGGAGAGATGGAGTGGGAGGAAAGCCCATAGATGCTCTGTCAGCTTGGTGTTTGGACAAGGAGGAGTGTTCCAGAACTTGGACTCCTGTGAGCTTGAAATCCTTTTCTTTAAGAGCAAAGCAAATGAACAAAACAGGATGAACTTTGGTTTAAGAGAAAAACAATCACCATGGCTGCCCACAGCTGTCATGAAGGGTTTGACTTGTATCCCAGTGGAATGTGGTTGATTTCACAGTGTCAGGCTTATTTTCCACCCAGAAATGTGGGATCTCTTCTCTGGCAGCCCCAGCCTTCATGAAGCCATGGGATGGATGGGAGGCAAAGCTATTGGTGTTAATGGATGCACTGCAATTTTCTCCCTTAAAGGAATTGCTTGCAAGGTGGAAAAAAATGTTTCAGCCGTAACTGTGAGCTGTTATCAGACTTGTGCAGGTTGCAGCTCTTATAGCTAAGGATGCAAAGCAGCCTTCATTCAAGTGCTGGCTTCGCATCAGAGCTGGGCAAAATTTGTGGACCTATTTCAATGCAAAAATATATGACATACTCATTGCTTTTTCATGTTGACTCACATAGGTGACTTCTGTCAATGAGATTCTGATAGCCCCTGCTTTGGAGGCAAAAAATAAAAGGGCAAGTCTGACATGAGATTGCAACTCCCTGTTTCAGGGGGGAGATAGAGAGGAGGGCTGTGTATTAATGGAATGTCTCTTCATCACGTAATTTGGAGACAAGGTCTACAGACTTTTTTTCCTCTCCCTGGTGCTCTCTTAAAAGTTCACTCAGCTGTGAGAATGAAGAAATTGTAGGGAAAAAGAAGAGCAGCAACAAAAAATGGCAGGAGTTGAGGAAATATAATTTCAGTTGTGCAGGGATGGCCTTTTACAAAGGTCAAACTAATAATTGTTGTCCAGGTGCTTAAATATGATATGAAATATTTTTCTATACATAAAAACTTGTCCTTTTGTTACAAATAAGACACCCAGTAAATTGTGCTTGAAAGCCATTACAAAATATAATTTAAAAATACCAAAATACCTCCTTTTATTAACTTGCAAGGACTGGAATTTGAAATCATGCTTATTTTAATATTCTCACCCCAGTTAGTAGGAGAGTTTGAAAGATGGCTGTAATGCAATGTGATGTGTCTCACCACGAGGAAGTGGGAAGCCTTTGATTTATTTTGAAAATCTGTTTGCTGACTCAGAGTAAAAGTAGGGTGAGATGGGAGATATAAAACACTGGTTTGTGTTTGCAATTACTTTCCTGTTGGCATCTTAGTGGATAGAAAAATATGAGTAGTGTGGAATAGGTACATAAAAATGAATTTAATTAATTTTGAAGGAAAAAGAAATATATGGAATTGAGCTTAGCTAGATTTTGACCAACTGAAATATACCTGATGATAAGATCATTAAAATATGCCTTTGCTGCATTAGAAATCCACCCTAAATAATTCACATTTCATCTTTATCTTTTTAGAACTATATGAAAGCTATGTTCATTTTCTGGACAGAATGGTGGCAGAGCTGAAAGACAAGATGTAATAGACAGTAATAATTAACCAATTAAGCCATCTTCCTTATAATAGGAATAATAAAGTATCTCTCAGCTAAGACCAAAACAAAGTTGGCCTTTTGTTGGCAAGAGGGACAGAAAAAGTTTTGGAATCTGGAGCAACAGAGATAGTTCTGCATCCTTATTTCACCTCAGCGAGCTGCAGGGGAAGATGATGGTTTTGCAAAGCTGAGATTGCTGCTGAGGCTCTCTGCATGGCAATCGGGGGAGCAATTACAGTCAAACTAAACCTGGCGCCTGACACATGGTAAGGGACTCTGGTTGTTTGTATTTTCACCTAGCTCATGCAGATAGCAGGAAATGGCCAGCTGCTCCCATGCTCATTTTCTTTCTACTTAGCACAACATGTTTGAATAGTGCCTAATAAAACAAAATAATTAAAAAAAAAAAAAAGTCTTAGCAACCTTTGCAATAATCTTAATGTTTGGAAAGGAGTACAAAAACAATGGGGAATGAAGAATCCTGAAACATTATAGCTGTTTGCCATGCTGTTATCTCTAACAAGAGATAGAGTTTTTATTCCTGGGATTTTCCTAGCTGAAATTGTTGGGCCTCTCTATCAAGAGGGTTAAATTGGGCAAATTATACTTGCTGTTGAAGAAGCAGCTTTCCCTCTCACAATCTACTAAGCATAAGCATGGGTCTATTAAGCCGAACCTTTTAAATATGCAGCAGAGCATGTCATTACAGGTAAAGAGAGTAAAGCAACTTCAGGAGAGGGAGAATGTGTGCCAGACTTTGCTAAATTACATTGAGGGCAACTTATTAGCACCTCAGAAATGCAGATATGTATGTGAAAATTAGTGCTAGGCAGGTGTTTCCAGAAAGCAATCCCCTCTGTTACTTTTATAAAGACCTGACATGGAATCAGGACTGCCTTTCCCATTTGTCACACTAGCACACTGAGCAGGTTTCATTGTTTTTGACTACATATCCAAGAAACCAAGTGTTAGTCAGCAGAGGGAGGGGAAGACGTACAGACATGTCTATCAGAGACTCCTAAAGCCCTGTCCCAAAGAGAGGAGCCTCTGTCTCTTGACTGAGCAGGGAGGGAGCATCAGGAGCAACCCTGGTCTGGCTTCCAGGGCTGGAGGTGGTCTGACTACTCATGACCTGCATCCAGCATGTTATCCTGGTTTTCTCTGCAGCGCAGGAGAAGAACCAGTGAACAGAATTGTTGGCATTTGGTTTATGCCTGGGTGCATCCAGTCTCATGCCCAGCAGCAGCCTGAGCTCCACCAGCTCTGCTGGCTGGCTCCACCTGACAGCAGTAGGATTCTAGATGTTAGGTCAGGTGTCTGCAGTACAAACTGCTCCTGAATTGAGGCATGGTGATAGAAACAGCTCTGATTTCAAGCAGGTGAGGTTAGGTAGTGTGGTGTTTTTGGGGTCCCCTGTCGTGGGGAGGAAAGATGAATCTAACTCCATGTTCTTAGAAGGCTAATTTATTATTTTATGATATTATATTAAAGAATACTATACTAAAACTATACTAAAGAATATAGAAAAGATACAGAGAGAAGGCTAAAAGATAATAATGAAAAACTCGTGACTTGCCAGAGTCCCAACGCAGCTGGACCATGATTGGTCATTAAGTCAGAACAATTCACATTAAACCGATCAAACAACCACCTGTTGGATAAACAATCTCCAAACCACATTCCAAAGCAGCAAAACACAGGAGAAGCAAATGAGATAAAATTGTTTTCCCTTTTCTCTGAGGCTTCTCAGCTTCCCAGGAGAAGAAATCTTGGCAAAGGGATTTTTCCAGAAAATATGACAGCTACAAGGTAGCATAAATCTGAGTTTAGCAGAGATGAGTTTAGGTATTTGTCTTTGGTAGGTGCTCAGCTACCAGGATATGGTGTGTGAGACTACTCCAAGCTCTTGTTAATAAACTCCTCACTACATCCATCTGGACTAGAGTAGTGAGTTTAGAACTTTGGTGCTTCCGTAGGATCAGGATTCAGTTCTGGAATCAAAAGCAATCAGCATTTTGATAATTTTCCTGGGTGACAGACAGAGTATACCTTTCACATGTGTGTAGTTGAAACCAAACTAGGGAGAATGGTTGACATGGTGTAAGGTAGATTCATGTGGGTCTGCAATCTGAAGAAATGGGCTAGTAGGAACCTCAGGAAGCTCAATGAAGACAAAGGCAGAGCCCTGCACAGATTTCCTGAGCAAGAGGAAAAAAGGACCCTGGGATCACAGTGGATGACAAGTTGAACATAAGTGAATAACGTATCCTTGAGTCACAGAGCACCAACCTCAGTGTGGGTTGTGTTAGCAAGAGGGAAGAGCTCCAGGGAAGCAATTATCACATTTCCAGGACTCCTGGAAGCTGAGTCCATCAGGGTTCTGTTTCCTGAGGACACATTGGGCTTTCGTTTGAGTACTCACTAAAATAGTACAGATAGAATAGATGGAGAAAACCCCCAACATCCCATGGCCCGAGTGTGTTTTCTGAAGGCTTAGGGCTCAGACCCTCATTTAGCTATAGCACATCAGTTCATGACTTATCATGGCAGTTATTTGTCTAATTTAAACATCTGAGCAGCTTTATTGCTGCTGAAGTTAAGGATGCTTTTAAGCACTCTCCAAGCTAGAGCTTTAAAAGCTCGTGCCAACGCAGCAGTGATCACGGGATCCAGAAGTGTCCCAGGCAATGTGGGCTATTGGAATACCATTACCACAGCTATCTGTTAAGCCCTGGAGTGTCCAGGTGGCTTGTTCTCACTGTGTGGGATTGCTCAGAAGCTATTAAACTTGTTAAAGGGTAGTTTTCTTCCTGCCACTGGCTCAATTATGTGTCTGTTTTATAGCCTTCATTAAAAGAGAATGATGAAGATGCCAAAAGAGAGTAGACAAGTTTAGTGGTGGTACAAACAGATACCTGAATATATATCCCTTGAAAAATTTGGTCTGTACTTGATTTATTTTCCACTAAAACTCTCTCCAAGTAATAGCTATTAATTAGCACTGTAAGGTAGTATACTAGCAAGGTCATGTGTGGTTATCTTAGATGTTTCTCGAAAATTAAGTTTGGGTCTGCATCACAAAAGAAATTTCATTTCCCCTTGAAACTTCAGCTGCAAGTAGTAATGGTGGGTGCATATAAAATATTACTGCCTTCTCAGGTTGTGAAGCTCAGTTTTCAGTTACCTGATGATGCTTCAGTGTTGCTGAAATTTTCAGTTTGCAAGATTTTTTGAGAAGCCTATGTAGTTTGTTTGCATTAGGAATCCATTTATTATTAGTGGAGTAGAAATGGTTTTCCCCCAAAAATGCTCACACTGATGCCAGATGCTGTTCATGAACCTGATTTCTATGCCGTGCACTACTGTACATTCTCCTTCAGTTTTATTTCCACTCTGCAGAAGCCTGGAAACAGGAGTGGCGAAAGGAAGGTTTATGAATGTGAATAAGAAAAGTCCAGTAGGAGAGGGAATAACTTTTATTAAACCAATGTTCATGCCCCCAAACCTGATCTGGTTTTGGCATTTAACTTTTGCTTGTTTGTGTGTTCCATCTGTGTTATCTGGCTTACTGACAGGCATGACCTTGCTTGAAAATGGGAAGGAAAAATTAGAGAATTTTCTGCAGCATAGAACTTGTGCAATTTGACAGAAACAATAATGTTTGGTTAAATTTATGTAAAGCCTGTGGCATAGGCAAAAGAGAAAACTGGATACCTATCCAGGTCTGTGTCTCCAGTGCTGCTCTTCTTTCACTGCAGCCTATGATACATCACTCTTTAGCAAAAATTGAAAAGATGAAACATTTACCTGACATCCTTGAAAGCTGTTCCAGTTCTGACTTGTCCAGAAGACATAAATTTGTCTGTAAAACAGATTTATAAAACCTTGTACCTGCACACAAAGATACTGACCGGAAATTGCCAGGAACTGGCACTAGCAATGTACCTCCACTACAATTCCACTAGAAGGGGACTCCTCCATCCCTCCACTGCATCTTCTTCAACTACTCTGTGAGCAGCAGGCTTTCAACAGAAGATTTTAAGAACCAGTTGTGTCCTAGGTAGGTCCAGAGCTGTGTCATCATTGTAAAATGTTGTCATCAGTCCTGACCTTGGCATAAAATCCAAAGGTCCTCAGGAAGAAAAAGAAGGAAGAATTTTCTTGCCACTTACAACACAAAGACTGAATGACATTGTAGCTTCTGAAATACATCCAGAAGATATCACTATTGCAATCACTGCAATAATGTAGGAGGATTTTTTTTTGTTGTGAAACAAGCAAAAAAAATAATTTGAAGAATGCGTGAAAAAGTCCAATTTTGTTTTTCAATTGAGAATGTAGTTCACTGTTAACAATGATATTAGATTAAAAACAATATTGTTTGTCATATACTTTTTCTTTGCAGAATAGGAAATCTGGGTGGGTTTTTTGCTCAGATTTATTTTTAATTTCATTTTAAAATAAATTCATTTCAAAGTGCTTCATTTTGCATTTGAAAGAATGTTCAAGTTTCCTCTGCCTCAATAAGCTATCCCTAAAATGTATTTTCCCAGATGCATAGGACTACTATGGCAAAAAAATGAGCATAAACAGTGCATAAAATTGACACATCAATATGAATTTAAGTAGCAGGGTGACTTGTATTGAATTTTTCTCAGTGGAAGGATCAATAATTTGTCTGTTAACAAATTTAAAATTAGAATACATGGCAAACAAACTCATTTTTGGTTCTCTGAAGGATGATACTTTCAGAACCCCACGACTCCAGGTCAGGAGTGTGTGCATGTTGCATGACCCTTTCATTCAGCTCTGCAGGAGTTGTGTGTATTTGGGGTGGGCTAACATTGCCACTCCATTTGCAGAGCATGTGATCCACGCTGCAGTGCTGGAATCTTTTCATTCAAATTTATATCAGGACTTAATATCATGAAAATATATTGGGGCTGCACATAAAGTCATCTATTCCTTCAAATCCTAAATTAACCTCTAACAAGACTTGTGACAGTGGTAGAAACTGCAATAAAATTAGCATGACATTTCTCTTAAGCAGTGGGCTGTGTCAACACTGGTCAGGCTGAAAACATTTAAAAAGCTTTTATTTTCTCTAGAACATACTAAGGGAAAGTACATAGTAATTTATTTTCCACTGTTCCTTGGTTTGTCTTCATGTCAACCTTAACTTTACCAAATGCAGAACCTGCTAGGAGTGATTTTCATTCTGAGATTGTCCTCAATCTGCTAAGTACTGATGACAATACACAAGTGGTTACTGTCTTAATATCCAAGCAGCCTGAATTAGATACAGAGCAGGGTAGCAATGCATTATGTATTGCTGGGATGAAATTTAAACTATTCAAGCGTGCAAATTGAAAACTCATTCTGAAGAATTGCTTTGCTTTCCTAAACTGAGTGTATGTTAAAAACAACCAAGACATTTCAGAGACTTATTGCTGGAAATGAATGTAATAATATAATTCATGCTGTGTAAGGCAGACTTTAGTCTTGATAGATGGTGTTCGGTTGGTGCTAAACTCCGATTTTCAGAATAGGAAATTCCTTAAGGAAGCAAAATCTCTTGCCAAAGCTGGCATTGTGAGTGCACAGTGATTAACAGTGTGCCAAATCATTCACTAATAACTCAGATAGTCAGCCAACACAGCCACCAGCTGGTTTGAAAAACACTATGAAAGCAATTTACAGACTCCTTAGAAATTTAAAGTGGGACTTAGAAATTTAAAGTGGGACTATGTAATTGCCAGTATAATAACACCGTCTTTAACTCAAGCTGTTTTTTAAAGAAAAAGCTACAAATTTCTCACCTGAGCTGAGAAGAGCCAGTCTACCTCCTCTGTTCCCCAAGGAAACAGTCATGTTCATTTTCTCTTTATGCAGAACAACACTATTCAAAGACCAGTTGCCCAATGCTTAGCTAACCTTTCATAAATTACCTCCTTATCAATTGACTGGAGGTTTCTTGGGTGAAGATGATAAGATTTTCCTGACAAGAAAGAAAATTTACCGAATATTCTGCCCAAGAGACCCTGTATTTCTGTGAACTCAGTCTGCCAGCATGTTGGGGCAGATGTGTCTCAGATTAGTTCATCATCCCATCTGCAGCAATGCCCTCTGTAGAGCTGGAGGTGTGAGAGTGGCTTGTGCAGCCCATGGGGCTGTTTGACACTTTCTGTGTGTGAGGGATTGCTCTATTCTTGCCAAAAAAATGAGGGTACACAAGGACTGGGTTATGCCTGGCCCATCTCAGGGCTGGAAGGGTGTAGACAGCTGCAAATTGCATAAGGGTTTAGGAAGTCCTGTGCTGTGTCTGGTCATGTTCAGCACATGGTGTTGGCACAGAAAGATAACATCATATCTGCAGTTCCTCTATGCCCACAGGCACCCCCCAGGCCAACTCAGCTGGTTTTTATGCACTCTTTATTCAAGACTGTTTGAGAATTGTGCATGGTGGGAAGGGAATGATATGGACAAAGAGCTGAGTGGTCCAGCAGGGTAAGTTATGGGCTTGGAAGCAATTTTTCCTCTCTTCTGGTTTCTAAATGACTTCTGGTCAGATTTCTGCCAGACCTCTTCAGGCTCATGGGCTGTGCTTTTCAAGGCACACTAATGATTTGATCTCTACTGATATGTAATCCCAGCTCATTTGCTTTCTCCCTTTCCTCGTCCCAGAGAAGAAGGAAAATCCAAGCACTGTGAGCAAGGTTTGATGGCAGAGGAATAGAGTTAGGAAAGACAAGGATTACCTAAATATCCATATCCAGCTTCTACGAAGGCAGAAGCCTTTACAGGAGCTAGAAGAAGCTGTAATGGCACTTTCAGGTTCAGTAAGCAATGGGAAAGTGTGTTCACCTCTGGAAGTCAGTGTGGCATTCTCTGATAGCCACAGCCACAAAGTAAATTGGAGAAAGCAAATATATTGAAGGGATGAGCCTCAGACATAGCCCCTTTTATGTGTCTTTCCAGGAATCTATATAAGGAAGCCTTTCTGTCTGGGAAACTATGATGTCTTAATTTTAGAGCCTGTGAAGGAATTGGGACCTCCAATGATTCCTTCGAGATGAAAACCATATAATGCATCTTTCTATCAGAGATACAAGTTCAGTTGTTGGTTTTTTGGGTCTATAGTTTTCGGTTTTATTGTTTTTCCCCTTCACATAATTATAGAATACTCCAGTGCAGCTATCCAATATTTCTTTCTGATCTTAACTCAAATATATTTAGCAAAATTTAACAAAATTTAACAAGTTTCATTTCAGAAACTTTGAAATGTCATGATTAAAATATGGCAATCAAAAATGTTAAAATAGACATTTTCTAAATGCTTCACCCTTTAGTTTAATTTCTAAAATCTAGTTAGGCTTGACATTCTTCAAAATATTTATGGGAAAATATTTGACTTAAAAGAGAAGATACACGATCGTGCCAACATCAATCTTCTGAATTCATGAGCTTTCAGTCAGAGACA
Organism: Setophaga petechia; assembly: GCA_024362935.1. Taxonomy (NCBI): domain Eukaryota; kingdom Metazoa; phylum Chordata; class Aves; order Passeriformes; family Parulidae; genus Setophaga; species Setophaga petechia. The sequence continues at coordinate 18,128,362 of JANCRA010000011.1, forward strand.
ATATTGGGCACTGAGCCTTTCAAAGCCTTAGTGAGATAATGATAAATTATCCTCATTTTTTATAGAGAGAAAGTACAGTTAGGCATTTGCTCAAAAAAAGAACAGAGCTGCCTGAGACAGTTCTGAGCCAGGAGGCAAAACAAAGGCAACCTTCAAGCTGAGCGTGGGCTGTGGTCCCTTCTGAGGCTGCGGGAGTCTTCCAGGACTGAGCTGAAGCCTATGAGGTTACTCTTTGCTGTTTCACTTGATTTAAATGCATTTGCTGTGGGGTTTTAGCTGCTTAATTCTCTATTGTGGTGGAGCAGAGAGCAACTGAATTCAAAGCGCTGTAAGGATTATTGCTTTCATTCTCTTTTAAATTGTGATATTTTAAAACAGAGTTCCTCAACAAGGGTGTGGCCTGCATTCAGGTTAAATGTAACTGTCCAGTTTAATACAGAAATCACCTATTCTGCATCCAAAGTTACAGAATACAGAATCATAGAATTACAGAACCATAGAATGGCTTGGATTGGAAGAGATTTTAAAGACAATTTCATTCCAACCTCCTGCCATGTGCAGGGACATCTTCCACACAACCAGATTTCTTAAAGCCCCATGGGGTCTGGCCATGAACATTTCCAGGGATGGAACAGATTCTCAGGGCAATATGTTCCTGTGCCTCACCACTCTTACAGGAAAGAATTTCTTCCTATTATCTAATCTAAACCTCCCCTAAGTTTGAAGCCACTGCCCCTTGTTCTGCCACTTCATTCTCATGTAAAAAGTTCCTCTCCATCTTGTAGGGTCCCTTCAGGTACTGGAAGGCCACTATTAGGTCACCCCTAAGCCTTCTGTTTTGCAGGCTGAACAATTCCAATTCTCTCAGCCTTTCATGGTAGGAGAGGGGCTCCATCCCTCTAATCAGCTTGGTGGACCAAGTTGGCTATGGGGTCTTGAGCTGAAATAACTTTTGGTTGCACAGTCCTAAAATGGTAAAAGGTGTGTAAAGTGCTGCTTTTGTGACTTAGGCTTAACTATCACAATGGTTTTGTGCATCAATGAACTATGGAAACGTATTGCTTAGGATGACCTTCACTTCCATGGAAGAGATGAATGGTCCCAGGGAACATTTATCACCTACCTATCATCAATCATCTATCTATCAGTTGAGATAGACTCCAGGAGCAGAGCTTTATTTGAGAGCTCAGTAACAGATGAATAGGTCTGGCTGTGAGGAAGATTCTCCTGAAACTTTTCTAATTGGTTCACACTGATGCTGTATGTGCCTTTCTTGCCTCACTGTGTATAATTCTTCTTTCTTTACTCCACATACTTATTGCCAGTTCCTCATTTTTCATTCCCACCAGGATCATGCAATGAATTCAGTTCCTAATTCCTTCTGAATTTATTTTCCCATTTATTTTTGGTTTTCAATGATTTTTCTTCCCCCTAAAAATACTTCAATGTCTTTCCTCCAGATTATGGACAAAACCCATTATGGCAATACATCAGTTTGCACAGTTTTTGTAGTTTGGGGCACTTTGCGTTGTGCAATGTAACATTGTACAGATTTTCTCAGCAAAGAGCAGACCAGTTGTGTCAATTCAGATAAAATACCCTTAGCTACTGACCAAAGTTTTCATATCTTTAACTTCTTCAAGTGATATTCTTCACTTAAAGAGAGCATTTCACACTTTGGAATTTATTTTTTTTTTTTTTTACATTTTAAGTTTTACAAAACACAATGATTTATGTGCAAGGAAAATATATGGGTTTTACAGAATATTCTCCTTTGGGCAAGCACAAAAATTCTGAAGGTTTTTGGCTCTATAAGTGAAGTTTTTCATTATTTTTGAGACAGGGATTAACAGACATGAGGGGGAAAGAGCATCCTCCAATCAGTTCTAAGCCTCACTTTCATCTGTTTCTAATCTTTGTGAATTATCTTTCCATTACCTCTGATATACCCAAGAAGGATTTAGAGTTCTGTGATTATATCCCTACTTATGTGATTTTCTTGATTATTAATGACAGCACTGTCTTACAAAAGGATTTAACAAACCAAATGAAGGAACACTTAAACTTCTGGGGTTTGGAGGACATCTTCAAGACCTAGAAATTCAGATTCTACCACCTTGGAGTCTCATAACACCTGGGATGTAAGAATATTTCTTTGTAGCAACAGCAGTGCTCCATACGTCACAGGACACACGGATTGGATAAAGTCCCAGGCTTTCATTTTTCTCTTACCTCCCTCTTCAACTAGTCACTAGAGTAACTCTTGCTCCTCTCTGTAGGCAGATCTCAAGTTAATCTCCTACCTGCAAAGGATCCCACAATGAAGAGAGGCAATTTGTGCTGTTGGCAACTCAATGGAAGTAAAATAAACCTGTGTGTCCTTATGTACCAATCTGTAAAAAATCTATTTAAAGTTTCCTTTGTCCCCAGAGAAAGTTAGTTTCTCAGATCTCCAATTTCCCCAATTAAGGTCTGTTTTGCCCATGAAGGCAATGGCTGAGTGACTTTTCTTGTCTCAGCTCATGAACCTTTTGTTATATTGGAGGGGAAATGATAGAGAGGTTTGGTGAGCACCAGTCCCTCAGTCGAGGTGAATCCACCACAGATTTTAGCAAAAAAAAACGGAGCATAAGTTTTAAAGGCAGTAGTTTTCATCCAGTTTCACCTGGATTCTTGTAATTTTCATTTTCCTTCCTTATATTTCTAGATAGAAATTATGATGAGAAATGTAGACCTAGATACAACCTGCCAAGGGATTTGCATTGATTTAAGACCCAAACCCAGCTTGTGTTGTTCCTGTGGATAAAGAACTAGACTCATCTCCAGGGCAGGCCAAAAAGAAAGCTTATCTGCTTGCATGCCAGACTGAGAGTTTGATTTAAACAGGTTGTCAAGTTTGAATCCTGAGGATTGGATCTGTTCTCTAAGAAGCCTTGAAACCTCAGTATTAGTTAATGTATGTTGAAACTGTGTGATTTTTAGTACTGCTGCTGTGTTGCCTCAGTATAAGTAAAAACTCATTAATTTTGTAATACAAGTAAATCCTACTCATGCCAGCGCAGTTGATCAAAGACCCTGACATCCATAGAGCAATAAGGGAGAGCAGAACAAGCCATACATTTTTAAAATCATTTCTAAGGAGCTGGGGAACAAAGTGGGTGTTAATCTTAGAGCTTCAGGCTGCTGACTTGCCCAGGTCAGGGGATGGGTAACACCCAGGTAAATATTGTTGAACCTGGAAGAGTCTGTGACTCAAAAATATTTTTGTCAAATCTGACAGTGTGGCAATGGACTATTCTATGGATTTCCTGCTCATTCCAGTCCAGGGTGGTTTGACACCTACATCACACATAAACTTTATTTAAACACAGTGAATAGAGATGCTGAGTACGAAGGATTTCAGGAATAGGTTTTCTTGAACTTTAAATTTTAATGTGGGGATTTTTTTCCTACAAATTTTTCCTTCTACAGTTGTCATACTAAGGTATAATTTTACTACTAAACAGAAGTTTTATGTTTTTATATACCTCCTTAAAACCCTGAAATCCACAGATTTCTCTACCAAGTAATGTATACATTATTCTCCTGCCTGCCAGTGTGATCAGCCTACCAAATATGAACACAGTCTGCTTCTAAATCATAGCCAAGGTCTGCACAGCCTTCCAGATCTTTAATTAGCATAATGAGCAATAGATGACATTTAATAAAGACTTGTCTCTCCTTGTTGTAGTTGTGGTATTATTCAACTGGGCAATATATGGAAGGACATGGTTAAATCAGTGCTGAAGATTTTGAGTTACATTCTCACATGATTTGCATATGATCTGAGAGAGTCACATCAACACCTTAAGCACCCTTTTTCCTACTTGTAGAAGTGAAGTTAGATACAATGATGTTAAACTCTTTTATTAAGTGCTTTGGACAAGATTAATCTCAACATTATGTACTTGGAACATACCTGTCCTAATGGAACCTCCCAGGACAGTCAGGTAGCACTCTGGTCACTGCAGTCAGTGAAGTTTAGAATGATTCACCTGGAAAAAAATAAGGTTTCCATCATAGAATGAGATGAGTCCCCCACTAAACTCTTTTAACTTCAGCAATCAGATGCTGCTCACACTGCAAAATCTAAGATTACTTGAAGATATTTACAGATGAAGACATTTATGGTATGTCCTCACATTCAATGAAAGATCACTCTGCAAGTGGGTATATTAGTTTGAGAGACTGACAACTTGTGAGTTTGGAGCACAGACCATCCTTGGTGTGCCTGCACAGTTAGTCGCACACTGGACATATAAGTAGAGCTCTCAGACTTCTATAATATTTACTGCTTTGCTTTATGGAGAATTTTCATATTAACTTTTTATAAATTTGTTCTAATCACAGCTTGAAATTAGTGTATTTTTGGATTTTTGGATCAAAAACCATAGAAAAAAAATTTTGGAAGAGATTTAGGGAGCTCATTAGAATTAATACCCTATGCAGACTAGCGCCAACTGCAAAATTACATTAGTTTTCCCTGGACCTTCTCCAATCAAGTTTTTAATATCACCAAGGAGAGATATGCCACAACTAGTGATTCTCCAGATAATTATTATATCCACGTTTGACCATGTTAATTTTGATTTTTTTTTTCCTTATTGCACTCAGAATTTCTCTTGGTGCAATCTGTGACCACTGTCTCATCTTTCACTGAGTCCCTCTGAGAAGGAGTCTGGCTCCATCTCCCCCCATCTAATCACTGGGCACTTGGTCCTTCCATATCAATTGTATGCAGTCACACTGCAAGACAGGCTTTAATTTCATTTATGTAACAGGCATATTCTTAGTTAATACTGCTCATATTTTCAAAGTAATAAAACAACACAGTGATTGAAAATAACCAGAAATTTTTGACTGAAAAATACATCTGAATACTTATCAGTGAGTTTCAGTTTTCTATTGAACAGGCTTCTTCCATCAAGACACTTTATAAAGACTCTCTGTGACAGCTTCTACAGGAGGAGTTGCTGATGATAATCATCATCCGTGCATTTTCAGCATGGATACTTCAGAAATTACTGAGCACTCCTTAATAATTTTGTTCCTTTTGATATGTATGAAAATTAGTAAACTGTGAAATTAGGAAAGGACTGGTAAAAAGGGTCACAGTGTATTTTCCTGTGATCTGCAGAGCTAGGCTCAGATGAATCAAATAACAAAGAAAAAGAACTCATGTAATTCTTTGTCATTATGAATCCTTAGTGGCTGTAAATGAAAGAAGCAATCTAAATCACCAGTTCATGCTGCCCTGAAAGCATCTTCATTATGGAATGGAAGACAGATAAAATAATAAGGCAAAAAAACATCCTCTCTCCACTATATGTAGATGTGTTGTTTTGTTGAAATACATTTCCAAGATAGTCCCAGTCTTTACCCAATCTCTTGGTTGTTGAGGTATTGTCCTGGGTTGGCTGTATGATGCTTTTATCCCCAGTTGTCTTGTTCTGTTCATGCTGAATAGTAAGTTTTGCACCTTTAAGACTTATTGCAGAGAGTGAAGGGGGATAGAAAATGCAGGGTTTTTTCCTCCAGACACTCTCTCTAAATAAATAAATAGTAAATAAAAAATGTTACAATCTTCTTCTATGGCAAACCTTTCTCTCAAAAAGGAGGTGGCCATAACCAGTCTGTTTTCCAGGAATGGTCCCATGTGCATCCTGGTTTTCACAGTGTTCCAAACATTTCTGGTTAACCCCGAGGAAACACAGCCTAGAGAGCATGCTAACAACTAAACAGGATGAATAATCATGGCCCAGTTCTTTAACCTGGGACCTGGTTCTCTTTATTTGCTATTGTACACATGTCTTTGGGTATTCAGAGAGTTGTCCTTGTCTTCTGACCTGTCAGGACACATTGTTTTCATTTCCAGGGCCTTCAGTACTGTTCATTCTGATAGACACTCATAGTGCAATGAATCATTTGCTTTCTGCGGCCCTCTTTGTCATCACATAAATTGAAAAGCTGTGGTTTAATACACATCTCCCCATTTTGCTGAGGCAGCAGACAGGAGGATTTAGAACATGTCAGGTCTTCATCACAGCATTACCTGTCAGATGAGTCTTTCTGCCAAGACACACAAGTGACTTCAAACCTAAAACCAAAATAAAACAGTATTTTGCTTCCCAGAGGAAGTGCCCTGTTTTGCCTTATTTGGGTGAAGTAAAACTGAAATTTTTCCTTACCCACTTCCACACATATTGTGAACTCTTCAAACAAATCTGTTTCAGCTCTGGTAAAATGGCAGAAGTGGATGACAAGCAGATTCTCAACTCCACTGAAAAGTTCATTCAAATATTGAAGCTTAAAATGTGCACTACCAGTAGTTCTCTACGATTTTGTATCACATAAAACAATTTGGAGTCATTTCAAACATGTGTTTGATGGGTGGGAGCAAGAGGTACAGTTCTCAGCTGATGGAATTTATGGTGTAGCTCTTTGCTCTCCTGAAAAAATGTTAGTAACTTAGGCTTGATTTCTACCTCACTACTTGAAAGATTTGTTTTCCTCTGAGCCTTACACGTTTCATATAAGTATTTCTTAAATTAATTCAATTTGTTAGGAGTTTTACACTTTAAAAAAAGCTAAAATGAAGGTAATTGCTCTGAGAATTTGGGGTTTTGGCTTGGATTTATTTTCAGATTGCAAAGCAGTCTCCAGAGATATTTAGTGCTTACACTGACCTGTGTGTGACTGCAGTTTATTTAAAATAGTGCTCTGACTGCAACATTTCTGTACAGTCACAGCATTGTTTTAAATTCCAAGGTCTTTCCAGTAGCTTTATTATCAGTTCCAATAGTTTTTCTAGAAATTCAAGCTAGGCTGACTGGTCTTTAATTCTCTGGCTCAATTGTTTTCAGCCATTTCAAGAAACTTTCTGCCTGAACTAGGTCACTATGTTCAAACTCACTGCCACTGAGGCATGATCACATCTGTGCTGTCTGCTCTTCTGGGAGGTGGGAAGCACAATTGCAAATGGCAAGGAGGTACCTGCAAGAAGAGAAAACAAGCCTGAAAGACACTGGATTATGAGTGAGCTCCTATCTCTGCAAACAATCCTGATTAGTCATGATGTTGTCTGGAGTAGAAATCTACACCCGCTGCTGACATCTTCCTGCAAAGGAAAATTACCTGAAGAAACTACTTCAGGATCACTTTTTTTTTTTTTTTTTTTTTTTTTTTTTTGAGTAAACTTGTGTAAATGAAGAGAATTCATGATAAAACATTGAAATCAATGTTCAGATATCAGTACAGGAGTAGAACTGAAGGTCCTGCTTTGAGAATGGGCTGGCTCAGCTGCAGTAGCGTAGGGCAGTCATCAAAACAGGATTTGTAATTTATGGACAAGAGAGTAAGAAGAAATGCCAAATCCTTCACCAAGGTCAAGAGAACTCTTTCAATCCACAAAAGCTCAAAGATGATCCCTACTGACTTCGAAATTGCCCATGCCAGTGCCACCTGTCTAGATCTATAGCAGAGATTTTTTCTGATTCTGTTCATCTGAAAAAGTTTCTGCTGCGTAGGAAGCATTAAAGCTGCATTTACCTCCATGTGACCTGTATGTTCTCTTTCATGATGGTCTTAATGTAGTAATCATCTTGTGACAGCCTACAGGACAGAAGCAGAGGTCTTCCATCACACAATGTTAATCCTCAAATAGGAATGACTAGGATATAAGAGAACTTCAGTGATGTCACATGGTCAATCTTCTATAGACTTAAATATATTTATTTATTGACTATAAAATTTTTGAATGCAAGAAATTGTACTGGAACACACAAAATCTTTTATTCTAGGCTAATTTCCTGTTTCCTTATTATCCAATTTCTATAACTATGAAATGGAAGGTGGATGCTCTCTTGTATGTGAGCTGGTGCCCGAAACAAAAACATATTTTAAAGCATCCCATCCTGAGGCAAAGGAGTTTCTTCAGATTGCCAACCTGGATTTACATCCGTTGTGGACTGAATGGAAAACTGGGATAAAAAAAAATTCCAAAGCTCTAATACTATTGTTCAGGTTTTGTTGAACAAAATGTTTACTGTAGCTTGGTTTTCAGAGAAACTCCTAATTAAGAGTATAAGATTCAGTGCTTCATTTTACCCAGGTGATCAGAGACAATAAGGGATAGTGCCCAAAATCTGGATAAGCAGAAAGGAACACAGATCTCTGTCACTGTGTACAAGGCCACCCATCCTTCCCCAGGCTCCAGTGGCTTTTGCAGCTCTCTGGCACACACTCTGCTGGGTCAGGTGAGTACAGACAGCAGGGCTGGGACAGAAATCCCCAAAAACAAACACGATGCACCCAGCTGGGATGGAGACAAAGAGAAAGCTGAGGAAGGTTTAAGGCCTCTGTGTCCTCACCCCTGTATGAATTTAGCACCTACTTCAGATTGGATTCTGCATCTCAAGAGAGCCATGTCCCAGGTCACTGTGACCTCCTGCAATGGAATGAGTTGTTATATACCCATATAACACAGGGCTGAGGCATGGGAGCCAAGTCAATTATAACTTAGCAGCTTGACTAAGCTTCAGAAGCATAAAAAATCCTTGCATTTGCTTTTTTCTGCACAATTCCTCATCTTTGAAACTGGGATAATGCTGACCTTCCTCACACACGGGTTAAGAGAAACCCATTAATGTTTGTGACCAGAAATAAAAGTTAGAAGGTTAAGTAGTTGCTGTCCATGCCAATAATTCATCATGTTGGGCGTAAAAGTAGAGTTCACAGTGACCTTTCCTTTCCTAAAATATTTTTTTGGACCAGATTCTGGTATCTCCTTTAAATCCAGAATACACACATCCATAACAGCAGATCTGTTGTAGATTTGCTGTAGTAAGAGCTAATCAGAACATTTTGCTCTCATTTTAATGTAAACCAACTCTTACTATTAATCAGATATCAAAGTTCATGTAAATCCTTCCAGGCAGATAAATATTTTTTATTACTATCATAAAGCTGATGATAAATTAATTGTTCCTCATTTCCATAAACATTTCCAACAGTAGAATGTCTTTCCTAGGTAATGCAATTACCTATTAATTATTTTCTTGTCTTCATAAAAATGAATGTGTGAGAGAGAGAAACAGAGAAATTTATGTATACACTAGAATGTAGAAAAAAGCTGCCCTTCCATGGGTGTAAGCTTTTATGTAGGACTTCATTAATGGTTTCTGTATCAGCTACAAATTTTCACGTTCATCAGCATAATTATGATTCCTGGCTCCAGCTCATAAATGAACCCTCATTTTTATGTATGCTTCTGCTGAGAAAATTATGGCTAGCCCTAAAGTCATTGTGTTCCCAAGTTACTTGGAAACACTGGATACTTTCATTTGTATGCATACACAACTTTGCCAAATATTGTAGCTTTTTGTTTTTCCAGGGACCGGGGCAGGGGAAGATCTTTGAGACTTCTGCAAAAAAGCTGTGATACCTCTCTTTCTTTAGTCATTGTCAGAATTCTCCCTCCCCTTTCAGAAGGAAGGAAGCAATTGTCTGTAGCTGTGAAAGTCATTGAACAGGCTGAGCTCTCCTGGCCCTTCTGAGCAATATCCCAACACAGCCAAAAGTTCAAGGCAACAATAAAGGCAGAGTGTTGAATGTTGACAGAGACAGGAGACAGGACTGGGAGCAAAGCAGATGGTGACATTTCCTCTCTCTTTCTTTTGCTACAGCCAGCCCTAAGGAGCTGAGATGGAAGTGCCATCTTGTACTCTTTCTCCCTGCAGCCAGACTTAACATGAAGATGTGCTTTGCTGCAGCTTTATTGAGAGAAGGGGACAAACTCCTGAAAATTATGAAAATCAGAGGTTCTGAATAGAGAAAAAATTCTCCAAAAAATTGTGCTTCTGGCTCCAGGGGGTCCTGATATGCAGGGATATGCTCTGTACCTGACAGCTTTACGAGGGTTGCAGGGTGTTTGTTTTTGGGAATTTCTGTCCCAGCCCTGCATATGAGGAAACCCTACAGGGGTTTCCAGCCTGGAAGATCTGGACATGCACATGCACTGGAGGAAAGGTGTTCACACACACCAGAGTGGTGTGTATGTACCATGGTGGGATCATTCCTGTTTCTGCCTGTGGATATATACCAAAATATGCCAAAAAAATGTGTTGAAACCTATCCTGAGTCCCAGAAACTGCTCACCGGTAGTCATAAAAATATTTCCTGGTGAGTAGAATCCATCTGAAATCTCTGAATGTTCCCTCTTAGATGAAAGTAGGCAAACAAAATGTTAATTTTGTGACTATAAAGTGACTACACTGGGTTAAGAGTATTAGTAGCTACCAATAAAGCTTCTGCCTGTGGAGAACATCTACAACCACCAGAAAGCCTGGGGAGAACATCTACAACCACCAGAAAGCCTTTTTTCTTCTTGTCTTTGTTTCAAACTTGAAGCTGTGCCTCTACTGTTAAATTCAACAGTGGTAGGGAGTTTCTTGTAGGTAATGAAAGCAACTGTCTCTGCTGCCCAATTGCCACAATGTCCCCCAAAAGTGGCTGCACTCAGGGCTGAGACACAGGCCAGCAGGTAGATCAGGCCCATTCCCAACAGGAATTCCCTTGGGTGTCACTACCCTGATTTGAATGTTAATATGAACCTACTTCTATCCCAAACACAACAATTTGCAGCCAGCAAGAGATTCCCAGAGCCTGGAGAGGGATCACAGGGCACCAGAAGAGCACCTGGAGGGCAGCACAAAGGAATTTTGGCTAGTCCAACCAATAATTTATCTTCACTGAGATACACTGGGACACGCTTGAATGCCTCTGTCATACACACACACACACACACACACACACACACACAAACACCCACCATAGGGAATAAAAAAAAGCCATTAGAGGTGTCCATCTGCCTGGATGGCTGCGATTTATGGGCATCACAGAGCTGTGGGGGAATGGCTTCTGTGACTGGAGGGTTGGAGTGGAAGACTTCAAGCCCTTTGGGAAGGACAGGCAGGGACAGAAGGAGGGGTGACACCTTCTACATCAGTGACCAGTTGGAGTTCACAGAGCTCCACCTGGGGATGGAGGAGGAACTGAGTGAGCACTCCTGGGTCAGGATTCAAGGGAGGGCAGGGACAGTGACACTATAACCTAGAGCTGCTGCAGGTCACCCAGCCAGGAAGACTGAGGGGATCAGACCCTCTGGAGACAGATGGGAATGACCACACATTTCCAAGCCCTCGTCCTCCTGGGGGACTTCAACCACACCAATCTTTTGGAGGGACAGCAGAGGAGGGCACAAGCTATCCAGGAGGTTCCTAGGAAGTCTTGGTGACAATTTCTTTTGCCAAGTAATAGAGGAGCTATGAGGAGAAGTGCTATGCTGGATCTTGTTCTCACTGAAAAGTAGGGATTGATGGGGAATGTGAAGTTCCAGGGCAGCCTTGGCTGCAGTGACCCTGAAATGGTGCAGCTCAGATCCTTGGGGCAGCAAGGCAGGTGCACAATAAGCTCACTGCCATGGACCTCAAGGGAATACACTTTGGCATCTACAGGGATCTGCTTGGTAGAGTGCAATCGGACAGAGCCCTGGAGGGAAGAGGGGGCCCAATAAAAGTTGGTTAATATTGAAGTATTGCCTCCTTCAGCCCCTAAAGGGGCCTACAAGAAGGCTGGAGAGCAACTTTTGAGAAGGGCTGGTAAAGATTGGACAGGAGGGGTTGAATTTAAACTGAAAGAGAGCAGGTTAGGTTTTTCTAATTAGACATTAGAAAGAAATCTTTTTCTGTGAGAGCAGTGAGACACTAGATTAAGTTGCTCAGAGAAAATGTGGATGCCCCATCCCTAAAGGTATTCCAGGCCAGGATGGATGGGTCTCTGAGGAAACTGGTCTAGTGGAATGTGTCCTTGCCCATGGCAGGGGCTTGGAATGAGATGATCTTTAAGATCCCTTCCAACGCAAACCATTCTATGATTCTGCTAATGTAGGTTTTTCCATGCTCCAATTCTAGAGAGCAATCCAGATATATTTAACTTCTTGGAATAGATGTAGCTTAAACTTTTGGGGGATGAAAGGATAATCACAAAGGAGATCAAGAATTTGTTTTGCATAATATGTCAGCAGAGTACGTTGTGCATGATCTTATAATGTGCACTTCAGTACTGGCAATTATGTATCTCATTGTAGAAATCTCACTTTTGTAATTAATGTTGCTTCATTTTCTACTGGGAAATATAATTCGTGAGTGGAATGGAAAAAAACTTTAATGAATCAATGTCAGTGTTCAAAGGCTTGAAAAGCCTGTGGCAGAAATTAGACTTGTTTAAATGATACAAGCAGGTAATCCTATCACAACCTAACAAGACCCTGTTTATCTTCAAGGCTGAGGTAACTGATACTCAGTCTTTCAATGTAAGCCACATTTGTTTAAAATCCCTTTTCACACACTGATTTGATGAAACTAATTCTACCTCTGCAGTGATTAATTTTCTAATGTAAAACCTGCAACCAGCATGAAAAAAACCCTTCAAATCTTCAAAGAGGGTTAAAATGTTTATTCTCTTGACCAGTATGCTAAAAAGTGCTACATATGATTCATATTCTGCTAAGAAGTGGGAGATCTTTAAAGTAATCCTGCTCTTTATAGGTGTCTGTCCATCTTGGGTGAGCAGTCGTTCTGTTCTTTATGTGTTCAGGTGTTTAAGTGTTAAGGGGTCAGAGGAAAACTTTATCACTGGCAAAATATGTGGGCAATCAGAGAAGCTGCCTCGAGGCAGTCTGAAATCTGAGAGTGTGCAAGGTCCCCCTTTTCAACTGCTGACCATTATCTTTCTTGTGAAATGTGAGATTGCTTGGCTGTGTCTGGGGGGTGACACAGGACAGCACCTTGCATGTGACACAAAAGTGGGGAATCCATGGAGGATGCAGACACAAGAGAAGTTAAAATCTGGCTAAGTCACCTCACTGATTCATTGTTTATTTCAAAGATGATGCAAGATTAATTGTCTTCCACTGAGCTATACACAATGCTGAAGAAAACGAGACACATTGAAAAAGTGAGTGGAAGAAATGTTCTGGCATGTAGCATTTTGATTGCAAGGCACATCCAGATCACTGAAGATGTTGGTACCGGAAGGTTTACCTTGAGGTAATGAAAAACATGCCAGCTTGAGCACAAAGCAGGAGCTTAGGGCTTTACTAAACATTCTGATATCATCAGGTTTTGTTTTATCTGCTAAATAAAATTTCAGGAGCTTTGTGAATTAGGAAAACCTCAGTCATTTTATACATCTGTTAAAGGAAATCTTGCTCATTCTTCACTTCTAAGTTACTTTTTCCCTCATCTTGTCACTCCTGATTTGCTGTGATGTGGCCTGGCTTTTGAAATACACTTATATAGACATAAAAATCCTGATCTTCTACCAAGTCGAAGGTAAGTCCTTCTATTACTTTACTGAAGCTGATCCTCAGTTGTCATCTGGAGGTGAAAGCCCCTCTCCACTGCAAGCCTGGGAAGAAATGAGAATGAAAATATGAATGAATTTCTCTGTTTCTGTCATGAAAGTCACATCTGAGTGCTCAGCACTGCATTTTATCTGGCATTAAGGAAGAGACATTAGCATTGTTGAAGTCCAGCCCGTAAGGATTACTTATTATAAAAATGTTACCATCATATTTTCTGAAAAATCCTCTTTGCCCAGGATTCTTCTGGGAAGCTGAGAGGCCTCAGAGAAAAAGGAAAACAATATAATCTCATTTGCTTCTCCTGTGTTTTGCTGTTTGGAACATGGTTTGGAGATTGTTTATCCAACAGGTGGTTGTTTGATTGGTTTCAGGTGAATTGTTTTAACTTAATGACCAATCACCGTCCAGCTGTGTCAGGACTCTGGCAAGAGAGTCACGAGATTCATTATCACTCTTTGTAGCCTTCTGTAAGTATCCTTTCTCTATTCCTTAGTATAGTTTTAGTATAGTATCCTTTAATGTAATATAATATCATAAAATAATAAATTAACCTTCTAAGAACATGGAGTCAGATTCATTCCTTCCTGCCACCGGGGACCCCAGAAAATACCACGTAAAAATATCATTCTAAGTGTGAACTTTGGAAGTGATTAGAAATTTCCTTAATTTCCAGTTTTTTCTCTTAAGAAACATCTTCCTTGCCTTCTGAAACATGAGGAGGGGAATGGCTTAACATTTCTAATCCCAAATTTGGAAATTTGAAGCAAAAGGTGATTTTTCTGAAAATGTTGGACTCGGTCACTTTTTATCTCCATCAAATCTTCCTTTAAAGTGACTGCACTCCATTCTGCTGTAAAACTGTATCTCACAGGCAAAATATGATTAATCTCACTATGAGTTAATTTTGCATCCCTGATGAACCAGCAGTGCTTCTTGTGGGAATGGGGTTTCCTTTGTTCCAGAAGGAAGAGGTTAAGGTGTATAAGCACAGGTCATAAAGGCATATTAACCACGGAGTGTGTACTAATGAGGCAGCTGCTCCAGCTCGATCAGACCTGCAGTCATTACCTCACTGCTTTGCCTTTGCAGGAGTGTTATTTTTAATTGGAAGCAGCACTTGCAAATCCCCTCATCCAGTTCATTATGGAAGAGCATTGTCAGGAGTGGATGGCAGCAGGATGCATTAGCAGGGCTTTGTGTGCGCTCTCCCTCCAGACAGAGCAGACAGTTTATTGAACACCCTGCTCAGCCAAAAGGATAAAGTGTGTAAATGATGAGCACAAGGACCCTTATGTGTCACATCAGTGCTGACCCTTTGCAGCAAAACTGATTATTGCTCTTGAAATGCTCTTGAGGATGGTACCTGCCTCTGGCTGCTGATTCTGTGTCGAACAGGAAAGGAAACTGAGGGGAGGGATTAGATGGGAGGTGATGAAGAGCTGCTGAAATGGAACCCAGATACAGAAACTGATTGTGTGTGTGCCCTCACAAAGGGGAGTTTTGTCCTGTCTGAGATTCCCAGTCCTAAGGAGGTCAGTTTTGTGGGGAAGACACACAATGCTTTGTGTTGTGAGAGGAGTGCACCAGGCTGTCTATGTGGTGCACATTCTGTGGGTAAGCAGGCAGGACAGCCAGGTGAAATCAATGCAGACAGTGTCCTGGAGAGAAGAACCTTGCTTTTGCAACTCTTGGAAAAAATGCTTTGAACTCTGAAGAATCCCTTCGGTGACAGTCAATGCTCCAGCACGTGGAGCTCAGTTTTGCATTTTTCAGTCTTACATTAATGGGATGTATTTTTTAGGTCTGCCTCATGTTACCCAACACTGTCAAGCTTTCTGGGCCATCAATTAAATATGCAGAGCATTGGTTCACTTTATTGATTTCAAATTTGAGTGTTTGACCCCAGAAAAGGAAATCTGTCAGCCTCAAAAGCTTCTCCAGAAAAGTCCATGCTGCAAAGTACTGAATCCCACAGTCATACTGAATCTCAATTAATTTTATTTCCTTATATCTCCAGCAAGTCTTCTTACAAAACTAGAATAACTCATCACTTACCTCCTGCTCTACCTGAGGGATCTACTTCAGATGTTACTATGCCTAAATATTTAAATACATGTATAGAAAGTAAGCTTACAGCTTAATATCCTAGGTTTTTGTAATCGAACAATTGCTAACACCATCTTTGCTGTAACTTTGAAAATTGCTTGCCTTCTTCCAAATTAATTTTCTTGACTTTTTTATTATTATTTTTCTCTTTTTTTTTATTTGTCCTTTTGTTATTTTTTCCCCATGCCCTATAGAAGGCTGCTTTATCTTCCATTAAGGTAGGATTCAGAACTCACTAAGTCAATAGAAAGTTCAGCAAAGATTGAATTAAAATATTCAAATCCTCTTGAAAGTTCATCTACCTAGAGACCCCCTAACAAAGACATCAAGATGGTACCTTGCATATTTTCTGAGACTTCTATAAAATCTACAAGCAGGTACAATGGTATATATTTTATTGATGGGATATGCATGTATTATATCAGCTATGATAAACACATTCATCAACATCTCTTCTTGCTATTCTTTTTCACATAGTTATGGCACATTCAGAGCATAAATATACCCTTGATTTTAAGATACTACAAAGTAAACAGTTGGATTCAAGTAAACAATTAAAGGTAACTTCAGAGGACTTCTTTCTCTTAAACTAGGATCTGGGATGTATCTTCTCTTTAGGCAATCAAATATTTTCCTCTGAGTCTGAAGAGATTGTCTTTTTCTTTTTCACAGTCTCCTAATTAGACTGGGGTCAATGTCTATCTGAGATGATAGAATTTATATATATATATATCTGTTCACACACAAGCAGCTACTTGAGGGGCAGGTTTTTAAGTTCATTTTACAGCTGATGGAGGTCTCACCTTGCTTCCACTGCGAGACAGAGATGTCCCATTCCATGACAGATATCCTACCTGGCTTCCTCTTACCAACAGAAGCAATCCCAGGTACTGCCAATCACACAAATCTGCCTCAGAGATCTTACAGCATTAGGAATGACTTGGTGCTGGTTAGATGGAATATAGAGGTCAGAATATAGCTCCAGGCCTTTACCTTTAAGACAAGTAGAGCACTGAGTGGAAGAGGAGCTGTGTCTGGATCATGAGTGATAGGACTCACCTGGCAAATTATTACTTGTCATAACTTAGGTGACTGGAATGCCTTTCCCACCCATCAGTTTCTACAGAAAGGCATAATTCTCCTCAGGAGTCTCTATCTAGAGACATTTTAGTTTGGTATCTGAAATAACCAGATAAGGTCTGAGTGAGTTCTACATGATCCTGACATGGCCCTGGATGGGTACATTCAAACCAATTAATCTGATTTTTAGGTTCAAATATCTCAAATCCAATCTGAGTCCCATTTCTGTGTGCTGTCTAGCTTTCAAAAGTTAAAACAGAAGGAAATTCTGGATTCCTGCTGTTGGTATACATTCCTGTTCTGGAAATATTACAGAAAAGGTATCAAAATAGAAATAATTACCTTTGTGCTGGCTTCAAGGTGACAGGAGATGGAATTCTTACCTGCATATTAATTTCTGTCAGATCACTCCTAACAGAGGAACCTACACCACTACAGAGACCTTTCATGTACCAAAGTCAGATAAACCCAGTCTCACAGGTCTATTAAAAAGTCATTCCTACTTAAGGAGTATCCTAATCACCCCTTGGAGGCATTGAGCAGGCATTGTGTCAAATAAATACACATCACTAGAACAGAGCACAAATACCCCTTGCAGTGTGGTTTTGCTAAATTATTTTAATTACATTTTCAAACACACATATATTGGGAAGTGAAAGCCTGCCAATTGATAATTTAATTGTGGTTCTGAGATGTTTGTGCTGTCCTGGTGTGTCTTCCTTGCCCAGCACCTTTGCTTGATGACCTAAAAATATTTAAAACCTTTTTTCATAACTAATAGTCTTGTTTAGGTGTAATTTAAAAGAGTAATTCTTCACCCAGGAGTTAATCTCTTGCAAATACTGGGTTATTCTGTGTTGGTAAAGAGGGGAGGATAATCTGTCACCTGTGTAGTGCTGGTGTGCAAGTCTTTGCTTAGTCTGTGAGTCATTTATCCATTACTAGTTGAAAGCAAATGTTGGAAGGGGCTTGAGGAATGTAATGATTCTTCTAGCATCCCAGGAATACAGAAAATGCAGAGGCATATCCATTCCTGAAAGTTTGAACTCTTTTGATTCACTCCTCTAGAAAAAAGGGTAGCAATTTATGGTCAAGAATGACCAAAGAATTCTAATATCAATGTTTACTTGCACTTACCCAGAGGGAAATTATATCCCCCAGTAACATGTCCTGAACCAAAACCAGAGCAGGCTAAAATGTAAAATATTACTTGAATCAGCTGCATTTGTAGATGACCTTTGGCAAACTCATCCAGGAAAGATGGGCTTAACTTTGGAGCATTTTCTATATGAGACCAGCAGAATGGGTCTCTAAAAAGTTGGGAGAGACTATGTAGTGTGTAAGATGGAAAGGAAAAAACCTTTTCTGTGCAATACCTTGTTATTTGGGTCTAGAGAGACCCACCAGCAGGGGCATGCATTGTAATCTCAGTTCTGGGACTGACATTCCCAAAGGGAACCCAGAATTTTGTAACTTCCATAAAAACACCCAAAAAGCCTGCCATAAAAAATGGGTCAGGAAGGATTTTGGATTGCCTGATAGTGGGAGCAGACTATTTAGTCTAAATAGTTGGGTTCAACTATTTAAAGAAGCTCCAAAAACTTGTCCCAACATTTCCCTTTTAGCCAAATACAATAGAAATTCTTTTTTATTCTCACTACTGCAAGAATTCATTCTGCACCACATCACAGGTACTGAGGTCCTACATTCCTGCAGGAAATTACAAATCTATTTGAATATTCTGTATCAATATTTGCCAACTTGAATAATGCAATTAGGCTTACTAGTGAATAAAGGCAGTACCTCTAGAACCTGTTTTATCCTACATAGGGATAACCCACACCAAAGGGTTGTGCCAGAGGTCCACAGACTGGTAACAAGACCTGTTAATAGTTAAAATTAAATTATTTGTTCATTTTTACCCAGCTTGTACTGGGGTACCTGGGCAAGCCTAGTTCTTATCCATGTGTGCAAGAAAGAGATTTCTGGAATGCATTTTTCTTCTCTCTAATTGTTTTTTCTTGAAGCTGATGCAAAAGCATTGGAGAACACTGGAATACCCTGTAAATCAGGACTTGGTCTTCTTCCAGCTGTGGCCCAGACTCAGCTCATTTCAGTAGCATAAAAGTTTAGTCTCTCTCATGGGTTGTTGACTCACAACATGAAGGTGCCAACTGATACTCATTGACTAGGAAGGTAATTCAGAGAACTAATTCTGATCTGACATCTAATCCTGGCAATTGATGCTTGTAGAACCCAATTAATCTATGGATTTAAAAAATGTTGTCTAAGAAGTTTCACAGCTCTCTCACCCACCAGTAAAGACAGATTATCTAGGGGTTAGTAAACAAGTACAAGTATCTGTGGAGCAATTCTTTAGTGAATTTTTACTAGAGGAAAATTTATTATCTTCACAGCTGTCATAGGGATTAATGTACTTTTTATGAAAGAAAAAATCTATTTCAAAATAGCACTAAATCCAGATATAGTTGAGCACTTTTTTTGCTTTGTTCTAGTGAATTACAGCTTTGCCTCTTTCTTCACCAAAGAAGACACCTTGCAATAAAGACAGGTTTTTCTTTTCAGTAAGACTTCTGTGAAAAAGGGTAAAATGTTTGTTGACAGAGGGACAGACATCTTCAGTCCTGGTGTGGTTGGTAGCATCCATTCTGTCTTGGTTGCAATATGCACAAATTTTTCAGACTTCAAAAATTTCCTTGAACCACTCGTTTATTTCAATAAAAATGTAACTTGAAATGCTAAAATATTTTTTTATACCATAGAATCCTAACTGGCTGAGTGATCTATCTTTAAACCCCTTCATGGTGTACATCAGGGTTGTCTTTAGTGGGTTAAACAAGTTCTTCCCTTGCTTTAGTATCACTCAATGCAATCAACTCCACCATTTAAACAAGACTGGCTATGAAGCTGCAGAAATATTTCCTCAATCACTTAGTGATAATTAATCTCAGAGGCATGTATTGCACCTCTGGAACCTTTGAGAACAGACTAGTTATAGTTATTTAACATTGTAGCCAGACAACTGAAACATATATCTTTCCTTCTCTTTGGAACATTTTCCTCTAATCATGAATTAAATGGTTTATTATTAATAATTTATGATATTCCCAAGCTCAAATCTAACTCCCTATTGCTGCTATAGCTCATCATCCCTGCATCCAACTCTGTATTTCTGGGGATTTCAGGCTGGAAAATCAGAGAGGCTGAGAAAGAGAGAGATTAGATAGATAGATAGATAGATAGATATAAAAATATATGTCTTTGTTTGTATGTAGAAGTAAATGCATCTATATAAATAAGTAATAATTAAAAAATTAAATTTCAAAAAGGACTACATTCTTTAAATGCTTAAATAATTAATGTTATCTGTGAACAATGGTACCAGTTTTTAATGATTCTCTTAACTATTATTAAATGTAACTGAAGGCATGTGAACACACAAAGGCCATTTTTTCTGCATCTGAACATCTGTTTTTGCACCAGCTTTTGAGTGTCAATAATTTCCAACTTAGAGATTGCAAAACATTAAATTTCTTATAATGGCTCTTCAAAATTATAAGCAATTGCTGTAGCTATACCAGCACTCCCAGGAGTCCAAGCATGTCATGGTTTACATAGTCACCAAGGTAACAGAGTGCTGCCAAAGTTTTGAAGGAGAATCAGGTTGATCTCCATACACCAGAAGAGTTTTTATCATGTGGAGAAGAAAAGCATGGAAGAAAGATGTTTTAAGTCTATCCCTTTTGACCAGGTTATTTTATTCATCACCCTTTTAGGCTCTGTTGGAAATTAGAGGTATTTAACAATGACAAAATTGTCTTCATTAATTTGATTTTCCCAAGTTCAACCTGGCCTCTGAACATTTAATGAAACCTAAGAAACCTATAAAATTTGCACAAAGTTGCCTAAAATGAGGTTCAACTTAGACACACATATTGATGTTGGTCTTGTGAATACAAGACACAACTTTAAAGCCTGCACTTCTTACAGATGTATACAAATCCTATAGCATTTATATACAGCCTATAAGAATCATTACCTTACCATACTGTGTTACATTCTAAACCCTAAAACCTGCTCTTTGGACCCCTTCTGCTAAGCTAGTAGGGTCTGCTCTGACCCTTGGACCTCCCTGCAAGCAGAGGGTCTTGTTTCATCAAAAGGGGATTACCTTCAGCCAGCCACACCATTGTTTTCCAGTTGTTCAGTAACTAAAGTATCTCAAAACTTGCTTTCATTTCAGTCTTGCTTATACTTTCTATTTTCTCAAAATCTTTTGCCAAGCAATCATATCTATAAGGTGTTCCTTATAGATGACCTAAAAATATTTAAAACCTGCTCCTGTTTCATCTTCCCCAACAAGATGGCTTGAACAAAACACCCTCAATACTCAGGTATCACATTTACAGCCACAACTCATGAATTTCACAAGCCAAGTGCAAAGTCCTTCACCTTGGTTTGGGCAATTCCGAGCACAGGCACAGGGTGGGCAGAGAATGGGTTGAGAGCAGCCCTGAGAAGAAGAACTTGGGGCTGTTGGTGGATGAGAAGCTGAACATGAGCCAAGGTGGCCAAAGGCATCCAGGCTTGAGCCAGGCTCAGTGTAAGCAGCAGGACCAGGGCAGTGATTCTTCCCTGTGCTGGGCACTGGTGACACCTTGAATCCTTGTCCAGTTCTGGGCCCCTCACTGCAGGAAAGACATTGAGGGGCTGGAGTGAGTCCAGAAAAGGGCAATGGACCTGGGAAAGGGTCTGGAGCACTGAGGAGGAGCAGCTGAGGGAGCTGGGGGTTCTCAGCCTGGAGAAAAGGAGGCTCAGGAGAGACCTTGTCACTCTCTACAACTCCTGAAAGGAGATAGATGGGGCTCAGCCTTTTCTCCCAAGGAACAAGTGATAAGACAATAAAAAAAGGTCTCAGGTTGTACTCAGTGAGCTTTAGATTGAATATTGGGAAAAGTCTATTCACTGAAAGTGCTTTCAGTCATTGGAAAAGGCTGCCCAGGAAAGCGGTGGAATCACTATCCCAGAAAGTGTTCAAAAAAAAAAAAATTAGGGGAATGTTTTTGGTAGTGGTTGGACTCACCTATCTCAAAGGTCTTTCCCAACCTTAACATTTCTGTGTTTCTATGATTCGGGGTGAGCTCCATGCAATAGGAATATGTTTTGCATTATTGGGTTTAACATGAGGCTTCAGTGTCAGGCTGTGAAATCGTGTAAGGCATCCATCCATTATTTCTTGAATTTCAAAGTGGAAAAAAAAGCACAGACATGAATCATAACTATGCCTCAAGGCAAAAGCAGTCACATGGGATGCAGAGATGACATTGACAGAATGCTCTGCAGCTGTACATGAGCTGGTCTGCACCATTCAGGACTGGGGCTCTCACTCAGGAGCTACCCACAAAACCAAAATATGCACAGGTCATCTTCTCTACTTTTGAATAATTTCTTTGGTTCTTCTTTCCATCCCCTTTAAGTTTGTTAATCTTCTCTCTGCCTATCTTCAGTGCAGACAGAATGACAGCATCTCTCCCTGTCATTGTGTACCATGCAGAATCCTCACCCACCTCACTCCTCTGTCTATCCACTGCATTTCTGAATGGGGGAATTGTAGTACATCCCTTTCTATTATTTTCAGAGAAACAAGACCTTAAAGATTTTTCTGTCAGTAATTAGGTTACACTGAGAAGAAGATGAATTTCTGTACTTGTTTCCTCAAAAGAAAAAAAAAAAAATTAAGATTCCTGAAAATGGCAAACATTTCAGGTGAAAGATGTCAACTTAAATCCAGCAATTCAGTTATCTGTAGGAAACTCCAAGATACTCTCAGTCTCCTAAGGTAAGGCCACTTGAACATCAAAGAGAAAGAAAATGGGGTAATGGGTTTATATCCTAATTTAGGGGTTTTTTGACAATTCCCCCTCTTCCTCTCTGTAGGGTCTAAAAATTTATCATGGAATCATAGAACACAGAATGGTTTGGGTTGTAAGGGATGTTAAAATCATCTAGCTCCAGCCCCCTGCCATGAACAGGAGCACCATCCAATAGACTGAGTTGCTCAGAGCTCCATCAATCTGGTCCTAAGCATCCCTGGGATTTCTGGCACTTGTAAAATCATAACTATTCTCAGTGCTTGTAGCTACATTTTCCTTTTGCTGCTTGTTTGACTGCTGTACTGGACAAGTTCCTGTGCCTCTGAAGTGTCCTGGCTGGGGCTTGCTTGCCTTACAGTAAATTAGAATTGAATTTAGCTTCTGCTGAGCAGAGCTTGCATTGAGCCAAGGGCTTTTCTGCCTCTCACTCAGTTCCACCTCTGAGGATACAGTCGGGGGACAAGAAAATATGAGGAGATACAGCTGGGACAGCTGACCCCAGCTGACTCAAGGGACATCCCACACCATGTGGCATCAATCTCAACATATAAAGCTGGGGAAGAAGGAAGAGGGGGACATACAGAGTGGTGGTGCTCATCTTCCCAAATCACCATGAGGTGTGAGGGGACCCTGCTGTCCTGGAGATAGCTGAAGAGGGAGAACCGAGAGGGGGAATTGTGGGAATCCATAAAATCTGAGGGTTTTGGGAAAGCTACAAAAGGCAGACATCAGAGAGCAGAACTGTGATTAGAGCTAAGCAGTATCCATAAGATTGGTCAGCAGAAAAATTATGTAAAATGTAGAAAAGTAAGGACAAATAGAACAGTGGTCTGTGTATTGACACTTGTCTAGAATAAATCCTTAAGATACAGAAAAGTTTATCTAGCAAGATATTAGGAAGTTCTAAGCTTAATAATGGAGCTCTGTGTGTTGTGTTTTAAGGCTTACAAGCAGGTATTGTGTTCAAAATAAGCAAACATTGTTTTAACCAAAGGTACCTGTGCTTATAGTGATTGGATAGAACTGTCAATATGCTTTCGCTTTGTGTGATTGGTCAAAAAACTTTTAAAGTGAGTTGTAACATCAAGTTTTTGGTCTGCTGCCTGGGATGTGGGCAGATGGCACCTTCCTATTGTCATAACCATGTAATGAGACTGATGCTGGACAATAACTCAGCTCAAGGCACATTCCCAGTAGTCCTTTCTCATTCGTGATTTGTACATAGACCCCAGCCAGTGATAGTGAATGAATTCCTTGGTTTGTTTTGCTTGTGTGCAAATCTTTTGCTTTACCTATTAAACTGCCTTTATATCAACTAACAAGCTTTTTCATTTTACTTTTCTGATTTTGTCCCCCATCCCACCACAGGGGTAGGGAGTAAATGGCTCTGTGGAGCTGAGTTGTCAGCTGGAATTGAAATTTGACATTGAATTCTCGTGTATTTATAAACCACTGGAGGAGAGAAATCCCTGAAGAAATCCTTTATTTTTTTGCCTATCAGGTGCTGTGCTGCCTGCTAGAAAATCAGTACATGTTGAACTAGACTACGGTTCACCATTGCTAAGCCTTGGTAGTTATAGAAAACTTTGCTGTTTCTCACAGCAGGAATTGGATTAAATGAAAATGTGCAACTCTTATTTCATGGCAGCTGACTTTATAGTAATATAAGTAGCTCAAGAACAAGTAACTTCTTGAGAATATGGTAAAGGTTGGTGTCCACTGGGTTTTCTGATCTAGGACTCAATGGAGAAAGTTAAGGAAGATCAGGGGCTGGTCATTAGAATTTCTTATCACTCACCTGGATCATTTGATCCAGAGAGAATCCAGTTCTGTGCTCCTCAGTACAAGAGGGACCTGGAGCTCCTGGAGCTGACCCAGTGTAAGGCTGAGAGAAAATACAGATGGGATCTGCACCTCTAGATCCTGCTGGCATTAGTGCACACAGTGCACCTGCGGATACTAGAGCTTAACACTCCTGTGGGTCTGCTGTGCCAGTGCCTTGAATCACAGTCCAATAAACCCACTTTAGCCCTTCTTTGACCTATCTGGAGGCAGGGCCCTTCTGGTCCTGCTCATAGTCTTGACTATTCACTTCTTGTAAAAGAGAATCAGAAGTTGCTTTATTTAGATTGCAAGTAAGAAAGCCTTTTTACTATATCTGGGGGACTGCCCACTAGAAACTGGAGCAACAAATTTCCTGAAAGGATCCCCTTCTGTGATTTTTTCCCTGAAACTTGTGCACCCATGCTTCTAGGGTTTAGGAACGTTTTCCATCCCACTTCATGGTTTTTCACTTGTTCAGAGATGAAGTTCTACGGCACTGGCTGTGTCCACTGTCCCAGGCATTTGTTCATCCTGTCCCACCCTTAACTATCTAGCTAGAACTGAGACAGCAATATGAACGTGTTAGTTTAAACATACCAAGAATATGCTCAGAAGAGGAGAAGGGAAAGCTGAAAGAGCAAAGAAAAGTGTTTCCTCTTTTTTCCCCCATGGACTGGCTTTCCAAGGAGTTAAGGTAAAGAGTGCAATTATTAACAGTTCCTGAGAGGTGGTTCCTGAAGCATGGATATGATGGCAATGCTAAGTGCAATTACCAAATTATTATCCTAACCATTAATTTTATCATACAAGCCAGTGTTACACAGTGTGGGAAAATGATAACTTTAATCCAGCCCCCAGAGATGATAAACAGCGCAACAGAGAACACATACAACAAAGTGAGGTGTTAGATAATGCAACTCTGAAAACAAGCACAAAACCCCTGACAGCAAATGAATAAGCACTGTGACCTGCAACTGCTAAACTAATAAAATGAAACCTTATAACAATCTGTTTTAACATGCTCTGATGAGATGTCTACCTCAACCTTCCATGATCCCCGTTGAGTGCTATTATCTCATTCTCTCAATGGAAAGAAAGTGTCCACCCCACCAAAATATATTCCAGGAAACAGCTTTGGGCTCTTGGTCTCTCTGTTGACTCATGAGGGCATCTGAAAAACCACATTAAATTAGCTACCTACTTTCTGAAGGGCTAAAATTATGTAAGATGATTCCACTTATCATTGCTTGTATAAATTCATATAGGAAGACTCCAATGAACTCTGATTTCTTCTGTTGTAGGTTAATGATTTAGTCACTAAATTAATTTCATTCTTTTTTTAGTCTCTGACCTTGGCTAACATCTCTGGCTATTAGCACATTATAAATATTAAACATTAAAAGGGATACCCTTTTTTGTATTGAAAAAATCTATAGGCCTTTCAAAAGGTACTTGGCAGATGATAAAATCTGGACTAAATTAACCTGTCTATATCCTGCTTTTGGTAACACAGTAAGGCAAAGCTAACCCCACAGACTCACAGGATCAAAGGATGACTCAGGTTTGCAAGGGCCACTCTAGCCCAGCCTGCTGCTAAAAGCAGGATCAGCTATGGGCCAGTCAGGATTGTTCATGGACTTATGCTGTTTGAAAAGCTCCAAGAACGGAGAATTCATGCTCAGAAATTCTGACCAGTGACAATCACTGTCCCTTTACAGGAAAAATAGACAAAGCTGTACCAGACACAGCACAACCAACTCCATAATTGCATAAAGACTTTGGTGCCCTAAATCCTCCCTGGCCCACGAGCTCCACCTCCCCTCCATTCCCAGGGCAGACTGGGCTGGGCTGGGCTGTGGCTGATGCAGATGTTCGGGTTGGCTCTGTGGGATCCTGGCACATCCAGCTGCTGCCTGGCACTGCCTGCAATGCCCAATGCCTGTGCCTCTGTCTCACTGAGCTCTAATTTGAATCTTTATATTCTACTCAGCTCCCAGTTTCTGCACAATCTTAGAAATATAATGTCTTTCAGATGTCTGGAGTGCTCTAAATTTGGTTGAAATTGGCTAGTACTTTCAAAATTTAGGGAGAAGCCAAGAGACTGATAGATAGACTGCAGGAATACATAAAGGTTCATTTTCTCAGCAAACAAGTCTGAGAATCCAATTATTGTATGATTTCTGCACAAGACTCAAAAACCTTGAAGGTGAGAAAAATGTAGCAAGCAGAATTTTTCCTCAAACCAAGCAGACATTCAAACTTTTCAGAGTTAAAATGGCATTATTTCCATAGCAAATCTGCTTCCCAGTGGCATGAAAGTTACATCAGTTTTTGCTGTTACATCAAGACATTAATCCTACTTTAAATGTCTGTAGGCTTTATAATCCAGCATCCCCAGTGTGATTACAATAATTAAGTTTGCCATGTAACACTCTAATGAGAAAAGTATGATTTGTGGGGAGAGGTAATGTATTTTATGAGACTAAGCAATACTGTTGGGGACTAAATCAAGCAAGCTTTCAGGAGAACAAATTTTTGGTTTTTCGGTTTTTCCTTTGGCAGGTTTTCCACCTAGTGTAACAGTTGCTGTGTGCCTCACACCTTTCTGAAATAACTGCCTTGGACTAGAAATGTGCTAATGCTCCAATGAGAAGGGAGAACATGCTCCATAGAGAACAGGGAACAGCCACAATTTCCAGGGCAGTTTTCATGAAATAATACATGGAATTTCAGATTTCCCCCCACCCCCTACAAATGATTACATGATTAAGGACTTAAATTAATACCCATGCCCTTCCTAATTGCTCAGAACCATTATTCTTAAAGATAGGAAAGGCATGTTGAAAGCAATGGCACATTAAATGGTAAAAATACTGGAAGAAAAAGGATGAAATATGTATACAGCCCTCTGTTCTCCTGACTTCCCACTGATACAAAAATCACTGCTTGGGACATTATGAAATTGCAGGCAATATATAATAAGTTGAGTTGAAAATGACAAGTTTATTGGAAATATCTGTCTATAAAGAAATCACACACTTTCCAGATGAGTTGGACAGAAGTACTAATTCGCCTGTACTGCAAAAGAAAAAGAGAGGAAGGAGTTTAAACAAAACTAAAAAGAGGACTCAGAGAGAAAACAAAAAATTATGAGAATGATGATCATCAAGTTATCTAAACAATTGGAAATACTCAGACTATTCTCAAATATTGTTTCAACTTTGATTCCTGCATTGTTCATCTCTAAGGAAACAAAACCTATCCTCACTAGCTTGGACTTTCAGTAACATTCCTGAAACTAAACATGAGATTAAAAAATGATGAAAAAATAAATTTAAAAGAAAACACATCTATATATTTTTTTTAATTAAAATTTAGAAATATGCAACAGAAGAAGGATCAAGGTACTGTTGCAAATATATTATCCCTTCCTTTCACCATTCAGACTACATATTTCATTTTTAATTTCTTGATACTAATTCCAACTCATCTGTGTTTATGAACCCTTTGTGAGCACCTATGGTGGCCTGAGGAAAGAAGGAAGATGTCACCGTGAAGGCAAAAACTGTGAAGACACAAATGCGACCCTTTCTTAGTGGCCATGCTGGCTAAAAAGTCACAGAATATATTTGTTCTTAGCAGGATTTGGAAGAGTACAGACTCACAGAGTCAGTCTCTGGGATGCTCCTGTGTTTGCGGCCAGAGAAAATGGGCCACCATCCTGGTGTTTCCTGATGCTCAGTATACCCCTGGCTCCTCCAGGGCACAGTGATCTGGATCTCCTGGAATGGGCTCCCGACAGACAATACCTTGTGGGTCTATGCCCTGCCTTATTCCTGCAGGGAATGTTAAGTGAAATTCAACACAAATGTGTCTAATTGTGATTTCTCTTGGCTGAACCATCAGGCAGGAAGGAGCCACTTCATGGATGAGGAATCTCCCCACAGAGTGGGTGACCAATGGGCCTGGTTTATGGCATGGGCTGTGGGACACTGTCTCCCCCTGTTAGGACTGACTGTTTGAGTCTTTTCTCTCTTCTCATGCCAGTCCAGCCTCTTCTCTCCCTCTCCCCAGGCTCTGCTGTCTCACTCCCCAGGCAATCATCACAGAGTGCAGAGATATAATCTGAGCTCTGAGACTCCAGTGCACTGCTAAGAGCCACTGCCCTCAAATCCAAACTTGTGCCAGCCCCAGAAATGCCAGGTCTGGGGTGGTTGTGGCCTTTGTCTTTAATAATGAACCTCTGAGAACATCCAAACTGCAGAATGCAAATGCAGCCTAAATACAGCAATTTATCCTGATGCACAATCTCACTCATGGTTTGCAGCAGGATTTGGACTTGGCAAAGGTAGCTAAATCACTTTCCCACATATATTCTCCTAAATCACAGGCCTTTTCCTCTGAGAGATGCGATTAAAAGTGCTAAATCTAGGGAGAGCTGAGGGGGATAAGAAGGTTGTTAAAAGTTGTCAGAACAGGTGCCTGCCCCTCTCCTTTGCTGTGAATAGTTTGTGACGTGGTGCAATATAAAGTCTCATTTTAGAGTGAATCGGTCGCCTGTGGTGGGTTGATCCTGGCTGGACACCAGGTGCCCAAGAAGTTGTTCTGTCACAGCCATCCTCAGCTGGACAAAGGAGAGAAAAGAAAGCAAAAGGTGGGTTGAGATAAGGACAGAGAGAAAGTACTGAGAAATTACAGTCATGGGCTGCCCACAGGATCACAACATCCTCTGGGCATCCCCCTGCTCCAGCATGGGGTTCTGGAGGGGCTGCAGGGGGATCTCTGCTCCCCATGGACCCCCATGGGCTGCATGGGCACAGCTGCCTCACCATGTGCTGCCCCAGGGGCTGCAGGGGAACGTCAGCTCTGGTGCGTGGAACACCTCCTGCCACCCCTCCTTCACTACCAAGGTGTTTCTCTTATGCATTCTCACTCCTCCATTCAGCAACAATTGTGGATTTTTACCCCTTTCCTAAATGCATTATTGTCGCCCTGTTCTCCTAAGTTCTTCTAAGTCTTCTGTTGTTTACATTCTTGTAATGAAGTTCCTTATGCATTTTTATGTAAATAATTATTGTTTTACATTCTTTTCTAGAGGGGGATAAATTTGATTAACTATTAGTTCGTCCAGTGTCATTGGAGAAGTGGCACTTTCATCTTCCAATCCCCTGTCACTTTTGAGAGTATATAAATGTTGGAGTCAGAAAATTACCTTCCCTTTTTTTTACCTTAGAAGTTCCAGTCTGAGTGTCATTTTATTTTGTGTCCTATGGCGCAAAATCCCAGAGGTGTTACCACCATCACTGCTGGGCTTGGCCTTGCCCAGCTCTGTGTCTGTCCTGGGGATGGCTGACTGGGCATGGGGGAAATTTCTGGCAGCTTCTCAGAGAATCCACCCCTGCAGGCCCCCCCACTGCCAGAATCTGGCTGTGCAAACCCAACACATGACCAAATGATTTGGATTTTACCGTGAGAAAGAGGTTACTCTACCTCCCATAGGAACTGACTGGTAAGGTTTCTTATTACAAAAAAAAAAAGGTCTCCTCTGAAAGATCCCTTCATCTGGATGCTTGAATAGATTACAGCTGAATGAATGGAAAGAAAAAGATGTTCATGCTACAGGGATACAGAAACTTTATAGGTGGGTGGAGCACAAAATAACAGTAACAAAAAGAGAACTTTTTTTTGTCGCGTTTTGCTTTTGCAGACTGATTTCCTCATTCAAATACCCTCAAGGTGTGCATATAAAACACTTTGCACTGACACCTTGAGGGATCTATAACCTTTCGTTCACTAATTTAAATGCCTTGCCACGGCAATTTGAAAATTTAGTAGAGAAAATGACTCACTCACATGATGCCTTACAGCACGTTTCCTGCTGCAGTGAGCTCCAGACCACAGAATCCCTCTGTGTTATGAGTTTCTCAGCACAGCCTCTCAGATCTTTTGTTTGGGCTTTTTTATTGTTTGGTTACAGAGAAGCCACATGGCTGAAACATGCAGTTGCAATCTGAAAGCAGATATTTTTAAATGGCAAAACAAATTCCATGTTACCTAACAATGGCAAAATTTTTAATCGAATGGACGATTTTGAAAGGCTGAAAGCTCAGCCTGGCATATAAAAGCCAAACCACACTTTGTCATTCCTATACAAAGAAGGTTGCAACAATTTTCTCTCCATATCCATGGTTTGTACAGGAAGATATAGTGGGCTCCACATGAGGTAAGAAAAACTGTGGTAGGTCACTGGGAAACACTTCTCAAGAAAAGGAGGAAAGCACTCAGAAAAACTGATGTAGGAGGGAATGTCCTTCACTGTAGGGATTCACAAACAGAGTAGTCAGAATTCTGGCGGGGATAATGGTGTGGGTCACTGTAACACATCAGGGCAATTATCTAAATCACCTCTTGCACAGAGTCCCACCTGGCCCCTTTGTCTGGGTTATTAATAATGAAGGTTTCTGAACCACAATAAATATCCATCCATTAAAAAAAACCTAAAATAAAACCTATAATAAATATCCATCCATGACAAAAACCTATAATAAAACCTCAGCCATACCTGGGGTTACTCTGTGACTTCACTCATTATCATCAGTTTCACTCTTCTCTCTTTGGTATTCAGTTTTTGTACCAAGTAGCCACTTCCTTTCTTGTAGTGGTAATGTGTTTTACGGTGCCTCTCCACCTCCTTCTATGTAATTTTCTTCCTCACAAATGTTTATTTCCCACTTGTACTCCAATTTCTGTTATACACCTTGTAGCATAAAGCAGCCTCTACTTTGTGTTTCCCCCTGTTTTATACTTATTTCCTTGCACTAAGAAAAAACAAAACCTTTCCAGCAGAGTAACATTGCTGTAGATGAAACCAAAAAAGTGGAACAATAAAGGTTTTATGGGAATATACCCAGTAACATAACACCTGTCTGGTCATACACATCAAACTCCATCTGGAATTGCATCCCAGGGGACTGACAGGTATATTGAAGGGCACAGGAATGATGCTGGGGGGCAAAAATGTCCTCTTCAACCACTGACTTCCAGAAGCCAACTCAAATGGGCTTCAGGTTAAAAGGGACTCTGTCCTTCAGTCACATCCTTACCCTCCAAAGGGTCCACACAACCCTGCTTGGGCTGTGCTCTCTGCAGCCTCTGCCCCACAGCCTGCACTCCTCTTACCAAGCTTCTCAAATTTCGTTTTTCCTTCTTTTGGTAATATTTCCTCCAAAGCAGAACACTTCCCACAGGAGTTCCAATTTCATGTACTTTAGTCATAGTCAAAACACAATGCAGAAGAATTTCAGCGTCATTGCTGAGGGTTTTGTTCCCACGGGAAGTCAGTAGGAATAGGAATATTGCTGCACGTCATTCTAGATATTTGACCTTTGAGAATTTTACCTTCTCTCTTGGTCCTTGTCTATTGTAAGCTCCATTGTAACTCACCAAGTACATTGTGAGGTTCAAAGGAAGAACTTTTTCTTGGAGCCTCAAGACCATGAGGACAGTGCCTAATTATCATTGCACTGCTTTAAAATTGGCAGGATATGTTCCAAACTCTTTAAATATCCAGCCATAATATTTGACCTGCTGACTCTCTGTGCAATGTATTTGACAGTCTATGTTAACCTCTACAAAAAGAGAGATTTTCACATCTTTTAAACTTTCCATTCTTTTCATTTAATTGACTGACCCTGTTCTCATATTAGGGGATACATTACAAACCTGTCTCCCAGGAGAACCTGCAACTCTTGCTGACAGTCCAGTCACAGGTTGTCAGTCTGCTAGGAGTATGGTGCTGTGCCTTCACACTGAACCAGGCAACTACTTTTCTTCAGACTTGCAACATATCAAAAATTATTTTCAAATTAATTTTCTCTTCTACTGAAACATGTGTCAGATATTTTGACATCATCAATGGTAGTGCAATCATACTCCAAAAATTGGAACCATTGTATAGAACGGTTCTGTACAGACAGCAAATTCCTGGTATTTTTTAAGTTCTGTGGAGAAATTTAACTGACACTCCCCCATGAAGTGTTGGTAATAAGTCAGGATTTTCCAGTGCACTGGCCCAAAATTTTCTAATAGAGGGAAAATAATTAAACTCTCAAGCAATTTATTTCCTACTGCTCTGAAATATGATATTAATATACAGCAAACAAGATCCCAGCTACAAAGAAGTGTGGATTTTATACTCAATAAAAATAAAGAAAAATTAAAGTTAATGTGATTATTGTGGTGTCACTTTAGCTTGAGAATTTTGGGAGGCATTTCTAAGTTACACTAGCCACTCTCAGTGATACAGAAGTATATGTTCAGGTAATTCCTTGGCACCCTCTGTGTTGTGCAAAATATTTGGCTGGTGACAATAAATCCACCCCAAGAAATGATGTCAGAAAATAAGTAATGTCTAATAAGAGGAAAGGCATTTTCCAGCAAGGTTTTTTATAACCCTGCTGCCAGGAAAGGACGCTTTTGGTTCCTCCCCTCTGCCTTACATCGAAGGATTTATATTATTTATTTTCTTAAACTTAAAGTTCAAGACCATTAAAGAACTGCAGTTCATCTTTAAGATGAATTGCAAACCAGTTGTGCAGTATTTCACATTAATGATCCTGTGCCTACTGAACAGCATGCAGAGAAGCAGAATACCAGTTCTTTCTTTGCTAAACACAGCAAAATAGTGTAATCTAGAAACCAATTAACAGTGATAGAAAAGTGCAATGATTCCAGTTGTCTAAACTAAAAGTTATGAATAACTTAGTCAAGCAATTTAAACCTTTCTAGACTTCAACAGAGTTCTACACAAATCATAGCTTGAAGGCTTAGCAGTCAGAGTTCAAAGTTACAGGTCTGCAGTAAACAGCTTTCCAATGAAATAGTGAGCATTTAAAACTCCTGTTATTTGTATTTTACAGGAAACTACATCTATCACCAGGTAGTTTCATTTTCCAGGAAAAGATATATGCTATGCTAGGAATTATTTCAACTTTCATGAATTTCTTATATGAATTATTAGTGTGCACCCAGTATGGGTTGCAACATCTCATGTAACAGATGAAATCTGGGTTTTAAATGAGCAGCAGTTAACAAATAGCTTACAGGCTAATTAATGAGGGCTGAGGAAAGGATTATTTCATACCCTGTATCTAGTAGGAGGTGAGATGAAATAGACTGAAAAGCTCATCCTCATGCCAGGTACAGAATTCTGGCTGTTAAAGTAAGATGATACTGGCCAGGGACTCAAGAAATGCCTTTACAGTGTGATCATGTTGATGTTATGATCAGACTTATTTTTTTATCACATTTTGCTTCCAATTAAAAATGGCTAACAGCCTACACTAAGTTTAAAGATAAAGTGAGAGAAACCTCTTACCCTTTTTAAAAAGTGTAGACAAGGGAAAGCACACTGGTTTTCTACACTCTTCTTTCTCAGTCGAACTATTATTTTGACCAGGAAATGTATCTGTAAAGCACCAAGCAAGCCTTTGTTGTGTGTATGTGGTTAGAAGGTCATGTAACAATGCTGGGACTGTAGGCTGTTCAAAGGATGAATACAAGGAGGTAACTCCCTTGGATGTGTCTGTCTGTGGGCAAATGTGAGGAGGGAAAAGCAGATTTCCTGTTGGGTGCCCCATGTCCCTCTGTTTCCCTTTCTTGAAATCCAGTGTGAGCTGAGCTGCAGCCATCTGCCAAGAATAACAGCATGACTCAGACAATGACTTCTTTTAAGTGTGCTAAAAGACAAAGGAGTTGTTCTTGGCTTTGCAACACTATAGCTTATTACTACTTGTAGCATATGGCTAGCCAGGCAGATAACCAGACATTTGACTTCTCTAATATTAGCAGCAACAGCTTCTTCCTGTTTCAAATTATTTTTGGCCCTCCAATGGCAATTTTCTCTCAGAATGCAGTCAGAAAATCCCTGACTACTTCAGCCGTACATTTTTTTTTTCTTTTTTTTTTTTTCTTTTTTTTTTTTTTTTTAATGCAGGAGTGTTCACAGGGACTCAGAAAGAAATTAGCCCTCACTCACAAGGAAGAGATGCTTATAAAGTTTTTGATATATGGTTGTTTCCATTATTTGACCAGATCATGTTATGGATAAACACAAGGTTGAATTGCAGCAAAAGAGATGTTTTAGAAGAGGTGAAGAGTGATTCACAGATACAGGCACCAAAACCTGAGGCACAGAGCAGTGCATACACACTTCAAGTAAGGAGAGTCCACCCTGTGTCTCAGCACTTTGCCAGACCAGGATGATATTTTGATCCTGAATTAACTTTCCTGGTGACCTCTATGGCCATCCAAAACCCTAAGTTCATATTCAATAAGAATAGCTCAATGCTGTGTGAGGCTGAGGATGTTTCTATTCCTACATGTCTTACTCATAGCAGGATGCTCTAGGAAAAATTTCTCCCTTGTACACAGCAGCCATTTAGCAGCTGAAGGTGTCATTCCCTTTAGAGTGTTTCAAAGGTAACTTAAGAACTTGGAATAACTTTAAAGAAAATAAGAAAGTGCTTTCTCCAGAGAAGATTACAGAGGACTATAAGTCAGCTTCCGGCCACTGGACTGTTGGGAAAACATAACTAAAAAAAAATAATTGTTGCTCTTGAAGTTAAGTCCTCTAGTGCCTGTGTTGATTGCTTCTCTCATCATACTGATTTATATAAAATAGGTTTGGTGCTGAATCTCCCAAACCTTTCATGTGATTCTGCTGTGGTGCTGGGAAGCCCAAAGACTGCTGAAAAGCAGACATCCCAGCATCATGAAGCCAACTGAAGTTCCCTGAATGCCTCATCTAAACCAGATGGATCCACCTCTTCTAAGCCTCCCAAAAGAAGTATTTACAGTACTCACAGCACTGCAGGAACCCCAGGTAATAGCGCTTCGCGTGCTTCATGTTGGTATTTGTTGGAGATATTTATGCTGCAGTAAAGTTCACTTTTAGACTCTTTCTCTCTGTCTCTCTCCTGACATGGGCTTGCAGAGCCTCCCTGGCCGTTCCTGTGGGACATGGGAAGGGCAGACGTGAGAGCAGGGGGGTCTGAGCCTGGCCAAGGCAGGAACAGGAGCCCTCTGCAGAGCCCAGCCACCATCACACACACATCACCTGGGGAGCCATCACTCTCCACAAACTGAGCCAACTGCAAACTGCTCCTGACAGCTTAATTTCTCCTGGGGATGTCCTTAATGGACAGGCTCTGCATATCTCCTATTGACTTTTATGAAGGACGTCACACTTCTGTTCTTTTTGTCTTGTAGTGGCAAGCTTGGAAAGTATAATTCAGGAACAAAACCATTCAGATTTAAAAAAAAAAAAAAAAAAAGAAAAAGTGAAGAATCTTTTGTAGATA
This sequence comes from Setophaga petechia, assembly GCA_024362935.1. Classification (NCBI taxonomy): domain Eukaryota; kingdom Metazoa; phylum Chordata; class Aves; order Passeriformes; family Parulidae; genus Setophaga; species Setophaga petechia. The sequence goes on from JANCRA010000011.1 coordinate 18,164,088, forward strand.
ATTATTTTTCTACAGTTAAACATAAAGCTTAAAAACTGAAAATGCAAGTACAGAAAACAGGGGCTTGAAGAAACAGAGCAGTAGACTGGTATAATCCGCATTTACACATCAATATTTCTTCTGGACTACTGATGACACACTGAGGATGACACTCAAAAAGCAGATAGTGAAGCAGGTAACATGGTAAAAGGGATGGTCCACAGAGCAAAGCAAAAAGGAGGTGTCTCCTCCATGAAGGTTTGGTTGATTTAGAAGAGATGAAGCAGGGAGGGTGTGGAGCAGGTTCCAGTAACCAGAATGGAGATGTGTAGAAATTCTATAAAACACTAAAAGGTCTGAAAAGCATCTGCCCCTGCCACAGGAAAATAAAGATACCACCATGGAAGTGTACCACAATAAAACTTGGCACAGACAAGTAGCTGATTTATTCAATAGGCTTCAATTAACTATTTTAAAAAATTGCAATCATTGCACTCCCTCTTTTCCATCTTTTTGTGTGCTTCATCTCTGGTGATCACGTATTCTCCACTTCATTGTTTTTACTGATTTTATCAGCCCTCATTTCTCCCAGGGAACCCAAAAAAGGGCATTTTACATGGGAAAGATGTTAATTCTGAGCAAAACAGAGCTTTTTTTGCTCTGTTTGCAGAGCAAAACTTCCCTGGTTGTGGAAGGGAAGACTTTTCTCTCTGCAGTCAAAGATTTATTTATTTACCTACCATGAAATTACAGGTTCAGGAGGAGAACAACACAAGCAGTGGAGCACAGTTTTGTGGTCATGGTCCTCATCCAGGCCAACAGCAGGCTTCAATAGAAGGGGCTGCATTTCATGAGATCCTCTTTTTAGATCATGGGCAAATTCTCCTTATTTCATAACTCCACAGATGATTACTGTGGTGAGAAATGTTGAAAAAATTTGAAAGTCCAAGAAAATACAATCAAACTGAGATAAGTGAGTAGGACTCAAGTTGAAGTTCCACTTAACTTCCTGCAGCAGAACCTACAGAGGAAATGGAGGACAAATGTAAAATGCAGGAGGCTTTCTTCATGTCATGAGCAGAAGCATAAGACCAGAACAATTATTATTTTCAAATCTTCTGTTGAGGAACTGTGCTGAGTAGTGTTAATTAGCACAAGGAACTGTCAAGTCCAGGTATGTGTGGAGTTATAAAATCTGAGGGTTTTTAGGTGCTTCAGTTGAAGATGGGCTGGAAAGAATTGAGGAAAAGAAAAGCAGGAGCACAAAACTGGTTGTGATGGAAGTCATTGCACACTTAGTATTGACTTCTCTGTCAGATTAAATCTGTTACACACAGGGGCAGCAACAGTCCTGTCATACCACATATTTCTAACTGAACAAAAACCTTGCCAGTAAGGTAAAACTGGCTGCTATGATTCAAGGATCATCTAAAGAAGAGCAGGAGAATTTGTGAATTTGAAGATGCTCTTTATGACCTTCAATTGATCTTGGATGTGAAGAAAATCTAATCATTAATCTGAACTCCATGACCTGCATGTGGGTTTGGATTTTGCAAAAGAGCTATACTAAAACCTGTGCAGTTTATTTCCTACAGACAACATTTCCCTTCCTAAAGGAATGTAAATAAATAAAATTTCAGTAAAAATTTCAGTAAGTTCTATAGCTACCTCGTGCTGCAAGCACCATTTGTTTTCAGGCCCTGGAAACACAGTTGATTGAATGAACCTTTAAATCTCTTACCTAAATCTGCTGCAGCTCCTTGGAGAGAGTCCATGAATTTTGGTGGGTGTTTTAGGTCCTGAGGGAGTCATTTCCTGAGCAGTAAAAGATGCAATGCAGATTTGCATGGGACAGAGGCTGTCCAGGTGCATGAGTGTCACTTTGTTTTATGGCCAGAGGTCTGTGTATGGCATCAATCCAGGCTGGCAATAGCTGTAGGAGGTAAGATAAGGGGACTACCACCCCCCTTGCCTTGCCTGCTATAACTAGAGATGAGGATTTCCAGCCTGATTGTCACGATATCTTGGGCCAAGATATCAAGGCCTGCAGTTCTTTCCAGGTTATGTTCAGACAGATTTCTCCCTCAAATCAGAGGGATAAGAAAATGTGAAGTCAGGGTGAAGAGCCAATTGCCTTTTAACCACATTTCCTCCTTGAAATCGACTCCACACAGCGCTTGTGTGACGGAGGGCTGCTGGCACTCGAGTCAGCACACAGCAGGAGTGACAGCTGGAAGTCTGCAGGACACATTCCCATTTTCCTAGGCCCCTCCTGTGGGAGACAGATGTGTTTGCAATGCAGCTGTGGCTGAATCCTGCTCCAAAAGGCAGGCCTGGGTACAGGCTGCAGGGTTTGACCATCAGACCCTTGTGAGCTGGCCAAGGGTTTTGTGAATGCATCACCTGTCAGAGCTGGGCAGAGGGTAAATTTTACTGTTTCAATTTGTCTTCTATTTCATTATGTCCTTAACTTTTTAATTTAACTGCTCTAAAAAAATAATCAAATTTTATGAGGCTTGTTTTTTCTGCTTGGTAGGCAAACATCACAGATATTGAATTGCAGTACAAAGGCAAATACTTGGGATCATCAAGATATCCTGTATCCATAGTGATCCATTTATAATGCAATAAAGTTATAGAGCTATAGGCTAGTTTAACTGTTCAAACACATTATGAGGAATGTTCCAGGTAACTCCATCCTGGGAATGACAGATATTTCAGGAAGTGATGTGCTCAGGGAGCATAAAAAGCAAAATAAGTTGTCATGAATGGTTTTAATAAGTGATCTCAGATTTTGGCATCCTGAAGGCAACATTAATTTAGTCTTCCAACTATTTTGTTTTATTTACTGCTCAACTTCTTTGAAAAAAATATGAAAAATAATGTGAAGGGGCACATTTCTTGCTAAAGACAGGGTTTTTTTTCCAACATACAAACTTAATGGAGACAAGGAACAAATCTTTGCCTTTATGTTCTATGAAATAGGTAAATCATTTCGCAGTAATTTTTGTTCCCTTCTTTTGGTGGAAATATTTATCAACAGGCTTGGAACCCTGATGGACCCAGGCAAAGCTTAACAATGTCTGACAAGCCATTCACAGTAAAACTGGTTAATGTCACCTTCACTTAGCTGGGATGATTTAACTTCTCTTGCCCCTTAGCCCATTATGTCAAAGAGGTAACAATGAATACTTGGGAAATAAAAATTAGCTTTACTTCTCTGCTCAAATGGAAGCAATGCAATAAAGAAAACCTGTTCATTTTCTATACACTGCTTAAACCAGGAAATCTTCTTTTTCCAGCAAAACTCCATACTGGAAAGACAACCTAATCCCACAGCATTTACTCAGGAAAATGCCCACAGGGCTGGAGATCCCTAATGCACAGGAAAAGTCACATATAATTCTCTCTTCTGAATGACACTGGAACGCCTTTGCAGGTCCATTGAATCTATTTCTGTTCCATAGGTTTCTCGTCCAGGTATATAAAGAAATTGTAATTAAAGACAGCCAAAAATGTCCTAAATTATTAATCTTAACTCTGTTGTCTTCAAAGATGTGACTGGAGAAAATAGAAAAAACAGTGAATGAGCAATAGACATCATGAACTTGAACTTCTAATTTTTTTGCCTGTCTCTGTGGGGAGAACTTCCAAAAGAAACTGCCCTATTAAAAATTAATCCATATTTCATGCCAATATGTTTTGTAAAAAACATATTCTTATGCTAACCATGGATAATTTAAATATTAATAAATGGCAGGAGTTACTAATTACTATGATAATTAAGTAATTACTGTAATATTAAATTCAGGTGTATCCAAAAGAAGGCATCCTAAGACTACCACAGATTTAAAACCTGTTTTGAATATTACTTATCTTTTGCCAGAATTATGTGATTTCTCTGTACAGGAAAACATCATCTAAATAGACAGGATGTGGTTTTCAACCAGAGATTCCACTATCTTCCATTATCAACCTGTATTTTACCTGGTTACAGGAAAAACATAAATAAAATTCCCATCCAGCTTTACATTGCCTTTCCAGCAATGCTGTAAAAGTGCCATGTCCTAAATGTGAAGTTTATTTTCTCCAAATTAGATGGGTTTTTATTTTCTCACAAATCATATACTTGGAGTGGAGTAGAGATCAGAGGATGTGATGATGAGATGAAATCCCAGACAAAGGAAAGGGTTATTTCCACTTACAGGCTTTTATATATCTTTTTCTGCACTATTTTTAGAAGAGAAAAACTGAACTTGTAGGGTTTTGCCACAGTTGTGGCCTGTTTGTAGAACTCTTTCCCAGATCATTTTATTAACTGCTTTATGTAAATTAATAACACATTCACGTTAGAGCTGGAATCCAGTTTTTGCCTTTGTGGCAGGAATTTATCAGCATGTTGTTTTTGTATCTAATCCGCTTCTCTGAGATATTTTTTCAGTATTCTCAGGGACTTATATAAGGTGAAATTCTTTCAAATAGGTCAAATATATTTTTTTTCCCTGTAACTACTTTTAAGCTTGATTCTGCATAATTTTATATAAGTAGCCCTGGAAGATGATAGGAATTTTTGTCAGAGGCCTTCTTTTCTGAAGTTGTGTCTGTAACCAAGAAAAGTTTCCAAATTAATATCCATGTTTACTCCCAAAGCAGTTACATGAGTAACTCCTTATGGCATTTTATGACTGTGCTACGTTTATGTAAATTATTGAATATTCAGTTTAATAGGAGAAAATAAAGCACTTTGAAGGATACAGCTCAGAAAAAGAGGCCCAAGTTCTGAAAGATGACTAAAATTCCCACCCCCATGAAGACACATAACAGGATGGAATTAACCAATCTGAAAGAACCCTTTCTCATAACTCTCTGGATATAAAGATTTAAACTCTCCAAAAATAATTCTTTTAACAAGTCTCTTAGGTATTTATACTGTTTCAAGAAATGACCTTGCACTGGGATCTCAGCTTCCATTTAGCTGCTTCCAGCACTCAAGCTCATTTGTCCTGATGCAGAGTAGACAGCACTCCAGGTAATGAGAGGAGGGGAAAAGGAGCAGTTTTGTGACTTGTTCTTATGGCTAGCTGTAATAGCCATTACCTAGAAGCCCCTCTCTAGCATTCTGACTGAAAAATATTCCACAAATATTTTAATTTTTGTTTGGTAGCAGATTTCCAAAACAAAAACGATCATATCTGCAGTATCATATTCTTCTGTTTGTCCAATGAAATTTTTCTTATTCTTTGGTAAAACCAAGCAACAACAAATTGGCTTATTTGCATCTGACCAAATATGTCAGAATTTATGAGATGACATTTGCAGTCTATTTGCATCCTTCACATTAACAGTTTCTATTACAGATTGTGTATAAACCACAAAACATTAAAATGTTTGCATGCATTTTTCAAAAGATATAAGGAAAAAAAACAGTAAAGCAAGTTAGAGCACAGTTGGATTCTATAAAAACTGCTTTTTAGAGTCTTTCCTCAATGCACTCTTCTGTAATAAATATTATTTTATGAGTCTTCTAGGGTCATATAATAAATATAATAAATAAGACTTCTGTAATGAATATTACATTATTACCCTTCTAGGCATTTGGATTGTTCCTGTGAGATAGTTAGCTGAAAATTTCTAGAATATCTCAACAGTTAATGAAACAAACAACCAAACATTATAAGCAAGAAAGTTATTCAGCTTGCAAACATCATATTTTTACTTTTTTCTTTACACAGCATAACATTATATTTTCACTTTTTTTTTTACACTGCCTAAAAGTTCCAGTAAGACTGCAATGACCTGACAAAGAAGACCAAATTATAAAAGGATAAGTAGTTTGGGGTTTTTTGTGATGTAATTGAGTTCATTCCCTGGGAGAAGAATCATTCAGAAGAAACTTTTTTATTGAAATTGTTTCATTGCAGATGTGAAGCAGCAAAAGGCTCCAGGGGGCTTGTATTTTTATGTTCTCAATGATATGAGAAGTAAGAGAGTGAAATTATCATTCATGTTATGGGATACAGGGGTTAACTGGAGAGTTAAGGTAAGAGAGCAAGGTAAGAGAGCAAGGTTGCACCAGGGTGGGACCACTGTGGGCAAGAGTGAGTTGATTGAATGGATTTGGAGACTGTATTCTTTTTCCTGAGGTATTCTAAAGAGTCATATTTCCAAAAATGTTGCCTGCCTGTGAATAAAGAAGGGAATCTTGTCCAGGGCTGTCAGCCCAGTGCTTCCCATGAACCAAATATGTGAGTGCTTTGCCATAACAAAGAACTGGATTTGGACTTCACCAAGACCCTCCACAATTCTTCTAGCATATTTTAAACCACAAATCAGCTGGTCAGTTCTGGTCAGTTCTGCCTTTCTTTCCAGCCTTACCTCTTCTAGAGGTGTAATCACAGGAGAATAACAACAGCCCTGAAGGCTGGTGTAGGTACCAGATCACCACACTCATTCTCAGTGTCTGTTTACAGACCTGTCTTACACTGGAAGATCTGGGTGAACATTTGCCAGTCACCAGAGCAAACAATCAGCAGACGTAGGTTGATTTCTGCTATTTATTCTATCTGTTTTTCTCATGGTGTGTGGGGTAATTCCACATCACAAAGAAAGAGGGGAAAACAGGATTCTGTGATCTCATAATAACTCGATGCGTCCAGCAAATAGAAGACATAACACAGAGATGTCTCACTCAGCTTAGTTTTAGGGAGGAAAAAATGCAACACACCCAAATAAGAGAACTCAACAGTGATTTGAGAGAGGATAACCAAACCTGATCAGCAGAAAAAATACTTTAGAGTTGCTTGGAGGTGTGAATCCAAACAATTTTTCAAGATCTGCTGTAATATTTGAGGGCAAGTCCATCAGTTCTGATTTCCAGGAGGTGAAGGTTCAATCCCATAGCTGGATGTTAGATGAAGGTAGGTGTTGGAACCCAGGACATTCCTCTGGCTGCCCTGGAGGACTGGAGACCCTGGCAGGGGGCTCAGAGACCTTGGCATAGAGTCAAAGACACCTGTGGCTTATATTTTAATCCATGGAAACAATTACCAACTTTGTATGAGGATTTACAAGACTCAAAGGTTTGAATAGAATGATAGTGAATTTATCACAGAGTGAAATAGTAGAATTTTGGGGTTTTTAGAATGAGGGTTCAAGAGGCAGGATGGAGGAATCTGGGCGTGTCCAGTCTTTCTCCTTCTTCTTCTCGTCCTCCATCTTCTGCTGTGATGGTGGCACTTTTAGATTGGTTTAGAGTAGAGACAAACTGTCTGACATAGGTGATAGGTATTGGAAAACAATTGTAAATAAAATACACGTAGTTTTTAGTATAAAAAAATAACACTGCCCTGAGGGTGGTCAGTGTGCCACGAACTAACCTGCCAGACAGATCTCAGTGGGTCTGAAAAAGAATGTCCAAGATAACAGAAAATAACAACCTTGAAAAGCAGAACTGTTGCATCTTGGCTTCTTCTTTGGTCTTGAGGCTGGGAAAAAGAGACTTTCTAACACCTTGGGGACATCTCAACACCAGACCTCGTCAGGTAGGGTTTATATTATTACTGCAGGCAGTAAATGGTTTGGTCATTTTGGTGAAGACTCAGTTTGCAGCTGGCAAAAAACCCCTGAGCATTGCTGCAGAACCTCTAACATGTCCTCAGGCCTATTTTGCAAAGGGGAAGGTTGCATCAATGAGGAGACACTGGACTGTTGTATAACAAGAATTCAGAAAGTGTAGCTGAATTTATGACTGCTGAAGATTTTTAAAGGATGCAGCCATCTCACTTGGCACCAGGCCAGACTTTCCCCTATATTACTCCATTGACTTAAACACACACACATTTGACTCACTGTTAATGAGACTGAGGTTTTTCTGCAATATTTGGTTCTGCAGCTATCCTCTGAGTCCCAGGAGGAATGTGCCTGGTGCTGGGAAGAGTACTGGACATGTTGGGTTTGGCTGGGATGACTGTTTTGGTTGCTCACTGAGTGCTCTCATGTCTCCTTGCTCCTGCATTCAGCTTCATCCCAACTTGAGAGAGTTTTTAAATACATCCACAAGAAATCTGTAACTGTGGACTCAAAACTTCTGAAAACTCAAAGCTTTCTTGCATAGATTTTATAGAAAACCCAAATGAGAGTAATGGAAAAACTGTCTTTGGAATAATACTGCTTTCTGACAAGATGTGTTTTCTTGGGAGAATGGTGAATTATCTCTATTTTCTAAGGCATTGACCTCACTGGTGATGGAGCACACACAGCCACCACTCTCCTCACTGAGTAGGAAAGCCACCATTTCATTTATTGCTGTGATTATGTTGTGTTATTTTTCAAAGCCCAATGTCCAAAGCTTTCTAATTCTCCTAATTTCAGAGTTCAGCATAAAAGCATGAAAAGCCAAGGGCTGCAGAACCAAAAGAAAACTGTCAAGAAGAGGAAAAAAACCCCAAGACAGAGAAGAAATGTTGTTCAAATGTAGTTCAACTTTACCAGATAAGCCATGGGGGCTGAGTGACTTCCAGACAGATTTGTAGCCCCCACAATTCTCAGGTGAAGAGAGAATGGAGACCCCCATGGTTGAGCACACCTCAAATCCCTTTCCCAAAGGGAGTTTCAGGCTTGTCCTGACTCTTGGCACTTCTTGAGAGGGCTGAAACTTCCCTAAGGTGTGGAGGACAGCTTTCCCTTGGCTGATAGAGCTGCCTCCATCCGCAATTCACCCTTCTGAGAAACCACATGGAGGACACAAGGACTGCAGAGTCATTGCTCAATGTACTGAAGAAAACTTTGACAGAAGACAGTAAAACAATAGTGATGATGGTGTGGATGATAATGAAAGCTACACTTACAAATTAGCACATCTCCCTGAAGTTTCCTAATCCCTTGGGCACCTAAAGCTTAGGAACTGCTTTCTATCATGAGGGTGATTGAGAAACTCGTGTGTGGCTAACAGAGAAACTTCATTAATTCACCATCTCAGTTGTACAAGAAGCCCAGAAGAAATCAATGAGTAGTGCAGAGGCTGAAAAGCCAACAGCTGAGCTCAGAAAACAGGATCTGACTAAATTGCATCACATAAGATCCTAAACTATTATTAACTTCCAAACCAGAGCATTAAGTTTTCCAGCCCTCTCTCAACTCCAGGTTTTATTTTCAATTCTCTTCACCATATAGAAAATGGTGAAGATATGGACATTTTTACATATCAAGCATCTTATGATTTCTGATTAGGGTGTCATCTACCTTTTCAGAGAATCCCAGTTCATCCTAATTTTTGAAAATTACCTTGAAAAGAGCAAAAAGTTATCCCAGAATTTTCATCATAATCCAAGTTTTGGAGTACTTTTTTTTTTTTTTTTATGTGTACAGCTTTATCTATCAGATTGAATGTAGAGGTAGGGTTCTTGTGCAAAGAACGTCTCACAGTATGGCACCCTTGCCCAAACTTCAGGGCAAGAGTATAAAATTATAGTCAATTCTGACTCATTTTTATTCAAATGATGAATAGGAAATCAACACTATATACTGTGCTTCAGGGTATCTTCATCATAAGACTATTTGTATCCAGAAGTGTAGATAAACTAAACCTCAATTAACCAAATCTGGTAATAATCCTTCCCTATGGGCACTCAGCATATTTAAAAAGAGGTAGGACTGTAACTTGTTAATTTAGCTAAAAAAGAGCAATAAAACTGTCTGCTTAAGAAGAAAAAGCATAGCTAATGGTCTCTGCCTGCTGGATTCCTGAAATCTTCTGGACTACCCTAAGACTTCATTGCATCAGCCCCACTGATTTCATGTTCCAGGGTTGGTCTTTAGACCCAGATGCTCCATACAGTTCACAGTTCACAACTGAACACCCAGTTTTGCTTTCATTGAAATAGTTTTACCTATTTCCAGTATTTTGCTTACTTTTGTGAAAGTCAGTGGCAAAGATTTCAAGAAAAGAAATATTTCAAATAAGTACTGTCAGCTTCTGGGGCTGAACTTACCTCTATGTATACAGCATTCTCTATCCACTAAGAAAAGACCTGTTTCCCTAATGTATATTTTCTTTATGGAGCAGAATGTTCAAAATAGATGTGTATATATCAGTATGCCTTAAGGATGCACAGTTGCCTGTACTACTGTGACACAGGATAAAAGTAGGATTCCTCACATTACACTGTGGTGGTTTTATTCCCAGCAGCTCTAAAGTCCCATTTTGACCCTTGATAATGCCTTTGCTTCCCCCATCACTTAAGACTATCATTTCTGTGAGCAGCAGTAGCATTTTAGCTCATGAACTCACAACACTGTAAAGTATAAGGAAAATTGTCCCCCAGACCCAGCACAAAGCCAAAGGAAAGCCATTGTGCTGTTAGTATATCATTGAGTCACTTCCTATCAAAACTTTCTATATCTAAGATGTTTCAGAAGCAATAAAAAGCAGCATTATATGTGCCAGTACTTGTTGGAAAGTTGTTTAGTTTATGGCTAAAATAATGACTCAGGATTTAGGAAGAGCCCAAATCCTCAGTCACACAGTGTTATTCAACAGGATGAATAAAGAATCTGGTCAAGTAAATTACCTGCTCATGCCAGCTGTTCACTCTAATTTTGTGATTTCCACCACTGTTGTATATACATATTTAAACTCTTCTTTAAATGTTTTCTGCTTCAAAGAAAAAGGCTTACCAAACTTCCACTTAGAAACCAAGCACCTGATAAAGCATTGCATTTCAAGTACCCAATTGTTGTCTCAAATAATTTTTTTGCTGTGAATAATAAAGCCCCAAGGAAATTTTACTCCAACGATATCTTTGTCAATTTTAAGTTAATTTGCCTGCAGGTCTATGACAGATGCTGTTATATCTCACTGGATCCTGAGGTTTTATGAGTGATTTCTGAATTAAAAAAAAAAAATTCCAAACAACTATTTCGAGCACCAGTCGGGTTTTTTCTCAACTGCTTTTTACAGGGGAAAAATGATTTGTTTTGACTATTTCAAGAGTGCACTTTTAAAACATATCTGTCAGTGTAACAGGGGTAGGCTTGCATTTTGGAATTATACTGCAGTAACTGTTCTTAGATCTTTCACTGTTGTAGTTTGGGGTGTTGAAGATGTTTATGAGATTATGTGAACACTGTGAAAAGAGAGACAAGTTCCCAGTCTGACTCTGACCCAACACAAATCAAGAGCAGCTCTTGCTAAAGCTCATTATGCAACTGGTGAAATAGAGAGCAGATTCCAGCCCAGCCTGACTCCTAAACAGTGCTTTGTGTCAAGTGTGGAAGCACTTTTAATGGCTTTTGATAACCATTCATCTGAGCATTGTGATTCATGGCTCTGTCAAACATGACATGCCATCTTTCCCCAGATTTTTTTCTTTTTAAAAGTTTTTTATTTTAATAAAGAACACTGTAGCATTTTAATGGGTATTAGCTCATGAGTAAGAAAGGAAAGATATTTCCTGTGAGGAAATTTGAGTGAATGTTAAGGACTATTTTTTTGTGTGAATCAGCTGGCTTGGCCCACACCAGCCATAAATGAGCAAGAGAGCTGTCCATGGGGGAATGAGAATTTACCCAACAGCTTGCATGGTCTGAAGGTTACACACAGCTGCACCTGCCTGTCCATGGGATATTGCATCAACAGAGAGAAAAAAAATGTTTTCTAATCCAGACTTGAAACCTTTAAAGTTTTCTGAAAGAAGGGGATACCTTCAGAATCTGTCAGAAGAAGGATATTTGGCTGACACCACGGGGGACCACATGGAAATCTGGTTGCTGCATTTAGCAGAGGAAAAGGAGTTTGTCTTGCCTGATAGGAATTTCCTAGAATGACATTATAAGCATAAAAGTAATTTCTATTTTATGATTAATTTCTAATCTGATAACAAGTCTTGTCCTGGACTGGAGAAAAAAAAAATAAAAAAACTTTTGCTTAAATCAGTCCAATTCCCAAAAAGTTTTTTTCTGCTGTGAAGGAATTTTGACTGAAAGTTTGTCTGAAATTTTGGGATACCAAATCAGAACCAATACTTTCCACAGGAGATGGTAGATTTGTGTCTCCACTGATCCAGGTGAGAGGACAGAGAGGAGGTGGTACATGGTGGGGTTTCAGTGGCAGCCTGTCCATGGCACACAGTGCCCCTCTCACTGATGTCCAGATCTGTAGATGTTTTCCTTCAAGGCACACAGAAGGAAAAGGGAGAAGAGAAGCCATGCATGGATATGAGCTGCTTTTCTCAGGAAGCTGTAGAACTCCTTGATGTGGAAACAGGCCCTTCAGCCAGGCTCTTGGGCTCAGCAAACCAAGTGGAGATGATCCCAGACATCCCATGTCCTGGAAAGGTGGACACAGTTTATTTTTCAGTGGTATTAGTTTTTTATCACTGGGCTTTTATGTCCCCATTTCTTTAGTGAGCCTTTCCACAGGGACTCAGAAAATATCAATTTAATGTGCTCCATGACCAGTTTTGGGGTTACCTCTCTTGGTTCTCCTCTTTTCCCAGGCTCCAACTGTGCTTCCTCAGTTGCTCAAAAGGGCAAATATTCCTCTTCTATTGTGTGTTCTGCCGGGACAGTTTTAGATTCCTCTGTTAGTCCAATTTTAAATCAGATCAATGGTCTGTTTTGATCAATAGTGTGCTTCCATCTGTGGGCAGCACGAGAGGTTTCCACCATATCTCCTAATTCTTCCATATTTCTTTGTCAGGGTAATTCCACGTGCTCCTGGACAGCAGACAAATACGTCATTCAGTCAGAAACAGTTAAATTTACCAGACAGCTTTTCACTCAGCAGAGCATACACACTCAACTAAATTTGCAGAAACTGAAGTTAAACAACAACCCCATTCATGCAAAAACTTGATGTTTTGTCAATTTTAAATTTCAAGTTATAGAAGTATCTCGAATTAATGAAAGGATTAGATTCTAATCCTTTCAAATATTTCTGTGTGCACATTGTGTGTTGCATCCATAGCTGCTTTGATTTGAGGTGGAATAAAAATGTCCGCAGAAAGTGGCTGTTTTTCTCAAAAATGTTCTATTTTCAGTAGGAAACGAATAATTTATGACAAGAGGGGTTTTTTTTCTATTTGAGTACAGAAAATGCTTGAAGTGTTGACAAAAATCCTCCAAAGAAAAATGCTTTTATTTTTTAAGTAGATCACAGCAGTTCATATCTTCCAAATCTCAGTCAACTTAACTAGTCAGCAGCATTTGCTTGATAAGCAGTAGAGAGATTATCTCTTCTACAATTTGTCCTGTTTGGAGACAGCTGAAGGATAATTGTGGAACACATTGTGGAAACTCCTCTTCTTCCACACATGACAGAGGAAAGCTGGGTGACTTATAAACTAGACCCCAAATTTTTAGATGTCTTAAAGTAAGTGAAGAATATTCCAGTCTTTGTGTGATATATTTAAAGACAGAATTGCATTCTTTTATGTTTTACAGTCCTTTCTATGCCTTAATTATATTTCTTTTCCAAGGGAAACTAAACCAGATCAGATTATTGCAGGATGCCTATGACAATGGAACAATGTTCCTGTTCCTCCATCTTTTATCTGCCTCCAAACAACAGTAAAATTTCTGCTTCAGTCATAACAGAAGCTAAACATGCATAAACTCAGTATGGCTGCATAAACAAGATGACTTGCAGCATTATAGTGAGCAAACATCAATATATATGGGTTTTCTTTTTTTTTTTTTTTACTCTTCAAGGCAACTCTGATTTGCAGATCTTCTGGTAAAGTCACACAGTACAATGTCCTTAATGCTTCCTGTTACTCTTAATGGAGAAGCTGGAAATGCTTTTCCTACCAGTGAACAGTCCTTGCACACACATTTGTCTTTATAGTAATGTAACACTCTTTGCCTTTAACACAGAATTAGCGATTCATAAGAATTGTAGCAATCAGTTCTCACCCAAATCTTGCTGCTTAGTCCAGCCTTATTTTCCAGGCCGGGACCAAACCAGCAGAGTTTTCAACTTAAGCTGCCACTCAAGCCAAGCTGTGCCCACAACAGCTCAGCAAACTGAGAGATGAGAGTCTGGAGATGGGAAAGGGCAGTCAGAGGGTGTGAGAGCTGTAGAAACACCCTCTTAAAATAATACAATATTCTGTTTTTGAGGACCTACAAGGGTCAAACCAGGTCCAGTTCCTGGCCCTGCACAGGATCACCCCAAGGATCTTGCCATGTGCCTGAGAGCATTGTCCAAGTGCTTCTTGAGCTCTGTCAGGCTTGGTGGAGTGGTCACTTCCCCCAGGATCCTGTTCCAGGGCCCAACCTCCCTCTGCGGGAAGAACCTTTTCCTGATATCCAACCTAAACCTCTCCTGAGAGAGCTTCAAGTCTTTTCCTTGGCTCCTGTCACAATTCACCAGAGAGAAGAGATCAGTGTCTGCCCCTCTTCTTCCCTTCATGAGGAAGTTTTAACTGCAATGAGCTCTTCCTCCAGTCTCCTTTTTTCCAGGCTGAACAAACCAAAGGATCTCAACCTCGCATGGTTTCCCCTCCAGACCCTTCACCATTTTCATGCCATTTTTGCTAAAAGGGCAATTTTGCACATTGGTGTGGTGGAAGGCAGAATGGTCAGAACACTGCATCTTAATATTTAGGCTTAGAAGGCCCATAACTCAAGATTTCAGAATGAAATTAACCCCATGTGAGCAGTTAAATGATTCTCTGTTACATATTAAGAGGGAACAACCTGGCTGTCTATGCAATACAACCACTAATATATGGCCCAGACATCCATTCCCAGCGCCCTGGTTCTGGTTCTCCCAGACTTTTCCAAGGTTTTGTATGGGAGATAAGGAGTAGAAGAGAAACTGTTTGCTAATGGCTGTGAACACAACCTGGCACACTGAGTGAGCTCCTCCCTTCCCCATCCTCCTCTCTATTTCCACATGGTGGAAAGGCTGATGATGATAACTCAGCTGTGCATATGGAGCTGCCCATCCTGCTCTCACATGTGGGGTTTTCTGTGGAGAAAGGAGCCCATAAATAGCACAGCTCTAAGGTGCTGCTGTAAACAGCCTCATAAAACACAGGCTGCTTGCAGAGCAGTGCAGAGCAGTCTGTGCCAATGTGGTGCCTGAGTGTTGTCTGTGCTGACT
The DNA here is from genome assembly GCA_024362935.1 of Setophaga petechia. Classification (NCBI taxonomy): domain Eukaryota; kingdom Metazoa; phylum Chordata; class Aves; order Passeriformes; family Parulidae; genus Setophaga; species Setophaga petechia. The sequence goes on from JANCRA010000011.1 coordinate 18,179,173, forward strand.
GCAGAATTCACTCTGTCCCTCTGTTACAAACACTCCCTCCTCATCCTCTTCCAGCTTATGGGGGCTTTCATCACATTCCAGCTTCAGTGCTGCCCATGCTGTGCAGCACTGACTGCCAGACTGCTCCTGGTGGCCCCTAAAACCTATAAATCCCACATTTCTTGAACAACTAATGCTCTGAGACAAATTTAATAGGAGACAGCTTAAGAGTAAACTCTAAACAAGTTTTTTCTGTACACTTGGAATCTCATTTAATGTGATGGATATTGATCATACCTTAATTCTCTATTAAGCCTTCCCAGCAGTTTTTAAACCACCTTCCAAGTAGAAGATATTGTATTTTTTAAACATCCAAATGTTATTTTAAGGTTTTCCATCCCTCTCTCTTATTCTCTTTTTTCCTTTTTTTTTTTTTTTTTCAGATCAACTCCTCCATAGATTGTTTGGGTTTTTCATCTTTCAGTTTCAGGAAATATTTTGCCTGGTTCAAATTCTGAAAAATAAACAAATGAAAAAAGAAAACTCTGAAGAGTGTGAGAACATATTCATGCTTTTCCAAAGAACCTTAACTTCATCTTTTATAACTGTAGAAAAGAGTATAATTTTAAAGTTCATCTTCCCTTTGCTTTCAGTAGAATAGCAGTCAAAACACTGATGTACTTTTAAAACAGCTGTTACATCTAAAACAAAATATCTTTACTCTAAAAGAAATAATTGTACGCAATAAAAAATTTCATTTGAAAATACTATTTCACTGGCAAGCTTAAGAAAGAAGATCCTCGACTATTCAGCTCTTTTTCAATAGAGGATTGTTCTTGAGATTTTTCTTGTACATATTTCATGATTTTTTCATCTAAAAAAAAGCAAAAGAAACCCTTCAGAGTGTACTGCATAATATTCAACCCTCCATTTTGGTCCTAATTTTAATGAAAAAAGTCTTCTGTCTATATCATACTGAGACAACTTAGGTTTTAAATACTATACACATATCTGTAGACAAGCACATTCCTTGCTTTTGATTTTGGGCCAAGCAATTTGTCTCTTCCAGGTTTTTCTATCATGTACAAGTCCATCAGCTCAGAGGTTGCTACACCTAAAAAGGCCATCTGGAATTCCCTGAGCAGCAAAATCTTTCTCAGAAGACTCTAATTTCCTTCTGCTCTTGACCAGCACAAAATATGGCCCCATAAATTTTCTCCTTTGGATGTACTGCTGTAATCATTTGTGGGGCCAACCTTGGACTCTTCCAGGAGAAAATAGAGCTGCTAAAAAGACATTTGGGCCATTAAAAGAGGCTTTAATTTCTTTTTCTAAACTCACAGCTTCAGTGATCTGGCTCCCACTGTGGCCTGGTCAAAGTCACTGGCAGACCTGAGGGAGCAGGAATCTGCTGCAGAAGAAAGGAAAATGAGCAATTGGAGGCTGCAAGGGTGGTGTGAATATCTTAAGCAGCTTTGCCATCAAAGAAAACCAGGGCTGTGTAAGGGCACCCTTAGGAGTGTGTGAGCATCCTCATAAGCCACTGTCCCCCATCCTGATCACTGCCAGTACTCTACTCTCAATCTCTGTCATTTCCTGTGCATTTCCAGTAAATAGAAAGGCAGAAGGTACATGGTTGCACAGAAAAGGATTGTTTTCTTCTTTCAACAGAAAAAAACATAGATAGTTAGATGGATAACAATATCCTTAAGTGCTAAGATGCCTTTATGGAAGAAAAAATATGCAGGTTTTTGATTTTTGTACTTAACAACATTGTCACGTTACAAGTTCATGTTGAACTCACTGCTCTCTAAATCATCTAAGTTCCTTTGCAAAGGGTTGCATCACCAAGTTTTGTTCTCTGCTTAGACAGTCCCATTTAATATTTTTGGATATATTTATATGCATTTGAGAACAGTATTCTTTATTTTTTCTGCTTTTTTTCTTCTTCATTTTTTTTGAGACTCCACACTGACATTTTTGGCCATGTCCATCTAAATTAGCTGGTTTTAAGGGTATTCTCAACTCTTCTCAATACAGCCCTGCCTGCATATTTCATCATTTTGCAGCTGTTTTTCTCACACATCCATTTTATTGCAGCTGTTAAAAGCAGTCACACAGCACAGCCCCTCTCCTTCCCCTATCTTGCTAATAGGATTTGCTGCTGATCTCCCTGGCATGCCAAGGTATCTGGGTTTATGTTTGAACAATGAAATTTCATGGATATATTTTCCCAAATTCATCCTCTTATTACAAACCCTGATTAAAGCCTTCTATTTCCAATCTTTTTCTTTTAACTTTTATTGTAAACTAAGCATTTAACCAGATTTGCAAAGGAATTATTTCTTATAATAATGTATGAGAGAAAGGGACAAAAGAGAGTAAGGGTGAAAGGATACAAATCTAGGGATTGTCCTCAAATAAAGCAAAAAAATTTCTCGCATCAATTAATATATTTGCTATTGGGAAGGAAATTGATTGAGGATTGTGATTATTTTAAAAATTTAAAGTGAGAAATAGTGTCTAAGTTTATATTTGGAGATTAAAGTAATTTGGTTAAATAATGTGATTTAATTTAGGTCTAGGGAAAGAGAGAAGCTTATTTCCATATGTGGGTTCTAGACCTTGGTGACTTTTCATCCCCTCAGCTACTTTTTTCTCTTGTTTTCACTTTATTCATTCTAGACAAAAAAAAAAAAGAAAGAAAAAAGAAAAGAAACAAAGAAAACCAAACAAACATAAATTGGAGATTATATTTTTATTTTAAAAAATTAAAGAAAAAAGAACTAGTCAGGAAAATTTTAAAAATGCAACAGGAGGAGTTCACTCAGAAAACGGACGTTTTTTCTTTATATTCTCATTAAAATTTCTTAAAAATGTGTCTGGAAATAACTGGGTAAAAGGAGGTTCAAGTAAAAGGTTTCATATCAAATGCTATCTTAATGTAATCTAATCTGTTATCTAACCTATCTAATTTTATCTATTATCTAATCGATTATCTAATTTTCTTTATCTAAAGAAGATAAAGAAAATATTTAGGACTTTTATTGCAGGAATAAATCAACCCAAGGTTTAAAAAATTTCTACCTCATCTGTCCACAGAACAAAGATTTGTAAGGATTTCCCCTTTTCTCCATTTCCTTCCCACTCTCTTCCTCCCACAGCTGGGAAATCCAAGACCTATCACAGGTGTTTGACCTGTGCACTTCTCAGTTACTTTCAACCTTTAAAAACAGAAAGCCAAACAGTGTAATCATTGTATCATGGCAAAAGGCCATAGCCCAAACACTGTACCTGACAGGTAACTTCGTCTGCAGAGCAAATCTCACACCAGAGAGTGTTTTTTACTGAGAAAGATTTGGATAAAGCCTCTGGGCCTTGAGCACACCCATCTGAGGGCTTCAGGATATGGATGGAGCAAGGTTTAGTTTCCTGCCTTCCTTCTCTGCATTTGTAGCCTGCTGGTCCATCTCAGACCCAGGAAATTTTCAGTTGCCTTGAAAAGAGCTTGGTTTTTATTTTAAAGTTTCAGTTAATTTCATGCAAGAATGGTTTTAGTCTTATGATCAAAACAAGTAATGTACTGTAGTATAACATAAATTGTCATGACTTAAATAGATTTAGACTTGACAGACTGTGTAGTATCCAAGTCATTCAAGTATAAAGCAATGAATGACATTATGCCTATCACAAGAAATGTGGCTGTCAACTGCAATTGCTTCTGTAGCACTTGGGGAACAAGGACAATTCCAATCTTCAAATGACAAAGCATCTGCTTCTGTATTGCTTTTTCTTCTCTCGTGTTAACCACTGAACTCCTTTCATTGCCAGCTTTTTTGATATCCCTCTGTAACATTCATCATTTGCCTCAAAATGTGATATATATAATTGTATAATCAGAATGATAATTTCTATATAACTAGAAATGAATTTACATAGTGCACAATCATAGGAGCAAATTCCTTGTAAAAGCACAGCAGAATGAGCTGATAGAAGGGCAGACATCAGGCCTGTCATGAGTAGCAGTGAGGAGAGTTTGAAAGCCTGTGGGAGCTCAGCGCTTCTGTCTCTGAACCCAAGCAGAAATGTCATTAAGGGGAACAGTGTGTGTGACAGTGAGCTTATGAGGCACACGGTGCTGCACACCCTTAAAACTGCAGGAAGCATCCTGAATTTTCAGTACAATGTTCTTCCTGGCAATAATGCCGGTGGAGACAGAGGGAGATGTGGTGGAGATCAGTCTCTGCTCGGGTCTGTGCACATGTGAGAAGCTGCTCCTGACCTAACGAGAGTCCTGTGCTTTAATAGCACTGCACAGCTGTGCTGTGGGCCTGCAGGCCAGCTCTCTGCTCAGTTCAAGGAGCTCTTGGAGAAGGGATTGGCTCCATCCATGTCTTCTGGAGCAGCTGCTGTTCCTCCAGTAATTGGAATCACTCCCTGCCTGGATTGTGCAGAGCCCAGCAGTGGCTGAGGCTGGCTCCTGGCCAGGGGAGCAGCAGCCAAGCCCTGCTCCACAAACCCTGTGTGCTGTGGGGAGAATGGGCCCATTCTAGATTTGGATTCTGCCCCTCTGCGCAGCCCAAGTTAAAATCTGCTGAGGCTTTATGCAGTGACAAGGGCTGGAAGGCTTTGTCCTGGTGTTCCATGTCCAGCTGTGCCTCCCTGCTGTTGAACACTCAGTGTGCATCATCTCTGGCTGCAAGTGCTGCACATGTCATTCCTAAAACTTTGGTGTGTCTTGTATTTTGGGCGACACTGTTTTTTCTTCTTCAATAGGCCATTTACCAGGCTGTAGCCTTGCCCCCTGTTCACCCAAGGAACAATTTCTATCCTCTCAATGTGATTACAGCCCATTTCATTCCATAATAGGTTTCTTTTATTATTCCCTCAGGCATGTAAATCAAATTTTACTCAGTACCAAAATCTTTGTTCTACAAAGAATGCTGGCATCGAGTGGAGGGAAGGAATAGCTTTTCTATTGAATACAGTCTGTGTTAATAGAACTCCCCTATCTTTTCTACTTTGAAAGTAAACATCTGTCAAAGTTTATTTTCTCTGTCAGAAAGACAGGGGTGTCTTAAGGGAAAGCACACAATAAAAGCAGATAGATTATTCTGCAATTATACCTTTCTCAGTCTAAATGTTTAATTAGATAAGCTGCCACAGAGATAGCAATTACTTTGGCATCCATCTGTCCTACTTACCGAGGTTACAAATGCAGTGGAAGTCTTGGCAGATTTGATCACAGCAGCCACAGGAAAAGCAGGGAACTGAAAGTCTCAAACAAGGGCAATTTCAAACACCTTTTCAACCCTGGGTAGCCCCTTCTGGTAGAACACTGTCAGTGGTTGATCTTGTGCTATCAGAGTTTGGGATGCACCAACCTTAGTGTGCACCATAGAATTATGGAATGGTTTGGGTTGGAAGGGACCTGAAAAATCATCCAGTGCCAACCCTCCTGCAATGGACAGGGACACCTTGACCAGGTTGCTCAAAGCCTCATCCAGCCTGGCCTTGAGCACTGTCAAGGATTGGGCAGGCACAGCTTCTGAAGGCAATTGATTCCAGTGCCTCCCCACCCTCACAGTAAAGGATTTCTGCTTTATATACTCCCATATGTAAATATAATACTTGAAGACATAGCATCTTTCACCCCTCTGCAGTTACTGCTGCTAAATATGTTTTTGTGCTTGATTTCAAAAGTTCTATGTGTCTACCACAATATTAGTTTGATTGCAGGTGTTTCAGCTGCAATGGTAATATAGGTTTTTTCAAGACTTGTTTCATGCTGGGTTCAGAAAAAGCACAGAAGAGAAGCCATGATTTCCATCACACAGACCCTGCAAGCTCAGGCAGTGCATAATATGATGAAGAGCATAAAAAGAGAATGAGGCATATAAACTTGTGAAAATTGCAGATTTTTTGCCACTTGATATGTAAATCTAACTCAAGACCATAAAGGCACAGAACTATTCAGATGTGGGGCTGGAAAGATTTTGACTCTAAACAGCAGAGCTGCCCAGTCCTGTGGTTACCAAGGACTTCACTGTGCAGAAAGTGCTGCCTTGTGTTTTCTAAAATGGCAGGCAATAAATATTTAACTGCAAAGGCTCCATTATCATTAAAGCTCACAAGATTAAAAATATTTACTTTTGTGACACCTCATAAGGATGTTTTATGGGTGGTATTAAGCGAACATGAAGCCCATCTAGAAGACTTGAGCTAAGGTATAAAAGTCAATAATTTGAAATGGCATTTGTATGTCCAAACCTAAAGTAAGAGTCAATTTCAAACCAATAAATCTAAATTTAAATGTTTACCTGTGTATCCAAGCCTGCATTACAAGCACAGGTCATGGAGATTTAGTCCATCCAGATAAGGACAGATTCAGATGCCTGTGGGTGATGAGCTGAATCAAGTCCTTTGTGTTGGCATCCAAGACCTCATGATGTGCTCTGAATGTTCCTGCTGAGATCTACCACCAGAAAATTGCATTCCACACATAGTCCTATATGTTATCTGGTCTTGGGTATTATCTCATGTTCTTGGGGCATCCCAAATGAAGAAAAGGAGTTTCCAGGGTATAATTAATATCCTTCCTTTTTGAAACGGTCAGTGGGGTCTAAATAGTTTATGCTGTTTCTTGATGTCCAAGTCACAAGTGAAATAAAGCAATGGTGTAGGAAGAATCCCAGCTTATTACATGGTTATTTTGCATAACAGATTTTTCTTTAACACTCTTTTTTTGACTTTTTATTATTGTATCACCAAAAAACTGTCGCAGCTTTTGAAAATGCATTAAACAGAGCCTGTCAGTTGCTTTAAAAGAGGTAAGAAATGCTGAAAAGTAATGGGGGGCGTTTGGCCTATGTAAAAAAGAAGAGACATTGAATAATGAGCTGGAAGGGAATGACGTCTCACATTATTTTCTTTTCCTGGTTTGCCAATTTTAGATTGTTGTTTAAATAATTCTTTCAGTATTACGGAAGTCAGATATTTTATTTTTGGGTGCTGTTTTGAAGCCATTTGGTAAAGGGTTTTACAGGAAAAATAGAGGGAAATATATGAGACATTCACAATGAAAGAATAAGGAATGCAAAATACAGCTGAATTCAGTTTTGTTTGCAGACTTGAATCCAGGCCATAAGCACTGATAAATTTGCTAATAAATCTCATTCAGTTTATGTGGTGTTTCAAAAGCAGTCTCATTTGTAGCTTCCACTAGTTTTACTTTAATTATACTTTGGGGTACATTTTGAACCAAAAATCAGGATATGGAATTTACATGCTATTATTTCTATTTGCTTAACATACCAAAATCAGATGCTGTTGTGTTTGTGGTGTTCCATAATCTTTATCTGTATGCCCTCAGCCACAGCATAGGAAATTTACAAATATAATCCTTTCTTTGAAATACTCATGGCAGTTATGTTCCTTCATGTCATTACAGGGCAAAACCACTTTTTTTTTTTCTTTTTTTTCTTTTTTTTTTTTTTTTTAAATCAGAGAGATGGAGAGATTAATGCTTCTGCATCATCTGCTTTTGCAGATGTTACTGAAACACTTTGTAAGAGACACATATCATTGTAAATCAATATTTGTAATTGCAGGGTAGAATGATCTGTTTCCAATGGATGAGGAGTATCTAAATGCAGGCACAATTACAAAACCATAATGTAACAAAAAAGTAAACCTACCCTCTGAAATGAGTATATTACTGCAACAAATTAATTTATTGTGTTTTAAGAATGCTATTGAAGTATTAGCCTATGTATTTCTCTTTTTGCTCTCCCCATAAAAACACACTCTACTACATTAATCTTCTTCAACCTCATCATCCACAGCTAAACACTAATAATCTATATAAACAATATCCCCAAACCCATTTTTTTCTCTGTGTCTCTGTTCTTGACCTGTTTTCTCTCCATCAATACTATTATGGCAGTATTTCTATCTTCATCTCCCTCGCCCAAAACTATGGATATTGTGATTTGAAACACTGGAATTCTACTGCTGGATAAAACCCAAGCACGTTCATAAGCCCTACGCCTTTAACAAGACAGAAGATGAGCCATAAATTGTGCATCACTCACAGGCCCAAGACAGTCTGGTTCCAATCACCTGTAGTGGTTGCTATAACAATAATGCTGTAGATGAGCTCACAGAGTCACACTCTGGGGAGATACAGGAATTTTTTTTTTTTTTCAAAAATACTAAGCATAAGCAATAGCCTCCATTAGAACAGCAAAGAACTTCAGAGTGAACCATCAGGTTCAATGATGTGATAAATGCCAACCAGAAGTACCAAGAAAAAAAAATTAATTTTTGTGATCTGTTTCCTTGTATGGAGCATCTGAAGACAACAAACTCAACTAGACAAAATACTTGTTTGCATTAGAATCTGCCTGTAAAATAGTCCTAAAATAGCCGCTTAGAAAAAATTCTTTTTTCTAACTAAGGAAAATATTTTATCAACATATTATGCAATTATCATGTGTGTGATTCTCTCAGCTGATTTAAAGTTATTCTGTGCTTTAATTGACATGATTCATGTATGAATTTATGTATTCAGATATTACCTACGGCCAATTGTTACTGTGTTCTCAATTTTCTCACTGTTGCTAGTATTCAGGATTTTGTCTATTTTCTTAACACGAGAAAGAAGAAATTGTTTTCTTTTCAGCCCTGTACAGTTCAAAGTAAGTTTAGAAAATTTAAATGCAATTTTTCTGGAAAAATCAAAGTAATTTTTCAGTTTGAATTCTTTGTTAAATGTGACTGTTTCATTTGAAGGTGAAGAGAAAGGCTTTGCCTCTCTGTGACAAACACTAACAATGTTTTTTCTTTTTTTCCTTTGTGGAAACAATTTCTCTAAAATTAATTTTAAAACTCCTTCAGCTGATGTATTCAGATTGAATTCCATCTTTATTTTAATTTTTAAGTAACTCTATATTATTCTTAAAGTAATTTCCTGTAAATGTATTAAATGATATTATATTTTCAACTAATAAAAAGATGTTTGTACTGCTCCATCATTACTACTCAGACTCTAATGGACTGTCAGTGTCTGAGTCCATAACAACCAATGCAGTTGAGATACTGAAATGAAAAAGTGAAATACAAGGAAAAAACAGAACAAACCCAAAACAACTGACTTAATGGAACATTTGAAACTAATTACATTTAAGACCTGAAAACTAGGACATTCTGTTTAAGAAATTTTAGCATACTTTTATTAAAATGTAGTCCAATTAACTATGTCTCATCTGTTTAGAGCTATTACCAAAATCCTGATCTTTATTAATTCTCTCTGGGATGAACTGAGTTTGGGAGAGTATTATGGAAAAGAGTCACTCTATTTTGCAGTGCTCCTATGACCTTTCCTTATATTCTCCATAGATATCTGCTGTTAGCAGCTGCTGGAAGCAGGACAGTGGCGAAAATGGATTTTCTTTGTTTTTTAATCTGATATAGTGTCTTTCCTGGTCCTAACTTAACTAGCAGGAGCAGACATCTTTGAGATTTAACAAATTGAGCAATGAAGATTATTAAAAAGAAAAAGTATGAGTTCATTGGTGATATTTGCAACACACTGAGCAGAGCACCCTATGGCATCAGTGTCTGTGCAGAAAACCTCATATTCTCTCTAGGGCCCATTTGCTCTGACAGGGAATACACTTCTATTTGACCATAAAAACCTGGGTTTGGGTGGTTTGAGTCTAGCTTGTTCACAGACATGCACACAAAGCATTTGGAAGTGGTGTGTCTGGACTCACAAATATGAGCCATGTCCTGCTTTATGGCATCCCTGGCTACTTCTGAAGCAGTATCCAAGTCAAAATCTCTCAAGGATTTGCAGCTGGGAGATAGCTCAGCTTCACACAGGGATCCAAATTTTCTTTCCTGAGTTTTACCCTTGTGTTGTCCAGCAGAAGTCTCAGCTGGAAACGAACAGAAAAGGGGGATCAAATCCGTCAACAGGGAAAAATGTTCTTCCACGTTTTTCCCAGAGTACTTCTAGCCTATTCTTCCAGATCTCTCCAGAGAAACACCCGTTTCTTTCATCGCCCAAACTCAGCCATCTGATCCAGCTCTCTGGCCAGCCAGGTATGTCAGAGCAGCAGCTTCATAATCCTGCAAAGGACTCTGAACCACGGCACAGAGGACACAGAGAACGGCTGCTTTAGCATGAGTGCCTCTGGAGAAAATGTCTTGGATTCCTGAGACAGCTCCATGTTGCTGACAGATGTGACCCAGGGGCTATGAGCTATCCATCCAGAGCAGCAGCTCTCCTGGGCTCTCCTGTGACCCCAAACACCCAGGGGCAGAGCAAAACTCAGTCACTGTTTCTCTTGATTTAATGCTCCTGTGCTTTTTCTGTCTCTCTGGGACTTGCACCTTGATTTTTCTTTCTCTGCTTACAGGCAGTCTTGCAGAACACTTGTTCAAGTGCTCGACGTTGATGCATCTGCCTGACCTTATTGCTTCCTCTGAACTGCAGGAGATGAAGGGAAGGGATATTTTTGCCCTGTGCCACTTTGCCAGAGTGACTCAGGAATCTGGTCTGTAAAGTGAACTTGTTTTGCATTTGCAGATTTAGAGTCCTATGGAAAGGAGGAGAGCAGAAACTTCAAATGTGTGATATAAATGCATGTTCTTATGTTAAATGGGTATTTTGAGTGTCCCACAAGCTTTCTGGTATCCCTAGTATTGTAAAACTTCATGGAAGAATACAAAAACCTTTGGTTTTCTGCACATATTGAGCAAATTTGTGGCTGTTTCCAAGTCAATACAAATTTTTCTTGCAGTTGAAAAGACACCCTCATTGATCTTCTAGAATTTGCAAAAGTGTGGGTTAGCTGTCCAGGTCCCCTCATAATTAATGACAAAGAAGAGGTCCAATTGCCCCCTTACCTGGCACCAGCCCTGAGGTGCAGTGAATTTATGCTTTCAGCTGGACTTGTTACCCATTGACTTCAAAGTGAGTCTGTACAAGAATAGATTGACCTAGATTACAAAATTTGATTTTAGACAGATCAAATTAGGCAACATAAATCCTATCTTAGCTTACCAGGGGACAGATAACAAGAAGGACAACCTTTATGTGTACACTAAAAATCAGTGAAACTAAATTTTATGCTGGGCCATGGAGATGTTGAGACATTGGCACAGGAGCTTTCAGTGGCATACTGGCTCCTACAGTCAATTATGTTTTTCCTTTTTGCATTGTAATGCCACCACAAGGGGAGGGAAAGGTGACTTTTGCTGAAGTCCCAGATCACCTTGAGAGAAATTGCAATAAATTTTGTGTGGATTCCCCAGCAGTTAGGGTGAAAGCTAATTATCTGTGCGTAGGGAAAACAGATGATTTGCAATGGGGTTACACAAATGTCAGGATCTGAGTATCAAAATGCAGAAATCCAGGGAAATTATTTGCTTTTATAAATGTCTGTGCCTCTAGAGACTTGTGGATTAAACATAGCCAAAGGAAAATTCTTGACTACCCCTGCTGGATTCAGTAATATAGTCCAGTAATATGGAATTTAACTTGAAATATGAACAAAGCAGCATGAGAGAGTGAAGGAATGCTTACTCTTTGTTGGACTGCCTGTTAAATGTCGTGAAAAACAGAATTTTCCTTTGTCTTCTTGCCATAGTCCTGAAAACCAAAAACTCTATGAAAACCTGCATGTTGTCTTCCAGTTGCCCAGAAGGACATAAACTCACACAAGCTGTGCTAGATAAAGTGGAAATCTCTGCAAATACCCAAAGATTGCACATTCTTTTAATAAGCTGTAATAGAAATCTTAGAAAATTCAAGGCTTTCACAACAATTCACACAAAGGTCCCAGAGTGCAAAAATGAATTCCCTTGCTTGGACAGGGCCTTCAGCAGCCTGCTCTGGTGAAAGGTGTGCCTGTTCATGGCAGGGGGTTTGGAAGTGGAAGTTCTTTAAAGTCCCTTCCTACTCAATCTATTCTATGATTCTGATATATACAAATATATACACATGAAAATAGACTTAAAAAGCTATTGGCATAAGAGACAACTTTGACATTTTAGTTTTGAAATGCAATCTTTTATAAAATGAAAACTAAACTTCCTGGGGAAATTTATTTTCTTTCTAAATGTGTATAATAAAAAGAGACATAATGACTATAATAAAAGTTTGTTCAACCATATAATGTTTCCTCTGCAGAGGAAAGCCAGCAGCATTTTTGGCAAATGACATCTTTCCTAAGGGCAGAGGTGGTCTGGTTCTCTGTGAGAGCAGAAGAGCCTGACAGTTTGAACAAACACCATTTTATGTCTGGGTATCCTGCAGGAGAAAGTAAATTTCTTCTAGGGAAGAAATGTTCAAAACCAGACAAAAAGGTCAAAACCTGGCCATTAATCCCATTAAGAAATCAAAACACATTTCACACCAAATCCCATTCTCAACAAGGCTATTCAGGAAAGAAGCCAAGAAAGGGGAATCTCCAGAGATGTTGAGAAGATAAAAGTACTATGGAGGGAAGGGGGAAGAGACTAACAGGGGGGATAGAAATGTCAATGTGGTGACATTCCAGGGGGAAGATAGAGAGGAGTCTGTGTTTGTGCCTGCTGGTTTGACAAGCTTCACATTGAGCAGGAGTCAGAGAAAATTGATAGGAGCCGGTTTTAAGAGGAAAACAGATCTGCATCAGCTTTTCCGGAGTACAGTGACTCAGCCTGAGCAAATCTGCAAATCCAAGATCTCCAAGGTTAAGCTTAAACTCACAAAAATGTAAAGGCAGTATTCCATACCATTGAGAACTTGGATGATTTGTTTGGCAATGCTTCCTTTATTGTGGCACCTAAGAGAAAATTTGTCTTGAAGTCTTGTTTTCTAAAGTGCCTTTTTACACTGCTCATGTGTAAGGGTTTAACTATGAAAAACAAAGGAGGTTTCTACATTGAAAAATTGCATTAAACTAAAATTACGTTTTGGGAGAGCACTTTAATAACTGCAGATATTCTGGGAGAATTGCAGAATTGTTATTATCACCCAATAAAAAAATTTTGAAAATAAGAGAATGTAGAGGCATAATTAAACCTAAAATAAACACAGTTTAGAAACAGAACTGTGTGTTTCAGTTATCTCAACTGCCTTGATTCAGCCCTAGGAGAGTACTTTGAAGAAGCAATGTAAAAAATTCAGCAATCCTGGTGCTTAGAAATTTGTCATGTTTGTCTCATATGGGCTACTATATTAAGGTTAATTATCCTGTTATGGTCCATGTCATGATGGGGAAGCAAAGATTTTTATAACAAGTTCTTGGTGCCACTCCCAAAAGGGTTGGAGGAGAAAGGGGAGAGCCCTACTATGCTACTGGGTAAATCCATATCTTGCCCACCCTTCACATGATTTGTGCAGTTCTGGTACTCCCATACTGCAGGATTTATGTAAAAATTGCAAAAATTCAGAGAAGCAACCCAGACACAATCAATGTGGGAAACTGATTTTGTTCCCAGGAGAGACCAAGCTAGAAGCCTTCAGTCCAGACAAGAGACAACTCAGGGAAAAGAGGGGGAAATGCAGCTGAAGTCTGTAAAAGATGTTTTGGCATGGAAAGGTTTATTGGGACAGATAGTTTAAAACCTCTTCAGTAAAAGAACTATGGACATACAATCACACAGAGGGGGAGGAGGCTGAGAAGAAACAAAAAGTATTTTTTTTATCATATTGCATGCAGTTAAACTGCAAACCTCCTTCTGAAGGATATAGCAGGTGACAAGGTTTCCAAAGATGAGAGGAAACACTAGACAGGTTAATGAAGGATAAAGTTATTGAGCATTCATAAATTGCAATAAGTTATATTGAGAAAGAAAAAATAAAAAAGAAAATTTAAAAAAATAGCAGAAAATGACCAACAAATCTCAAAAAAATTTTAAAAGTCAGAAATTTTTCATTATTATTTCTCTGTTGACTACCCTTATGATTACACCTCTGAATAGTAAGATAACTTGTATAATGAGTTCCCTGCCAGATCACCTGTACCTTTAGCCAGCAGCTGCTAGGCAAGACAGCCATCTTTGCTGATACAAAATCTTCTGTATTTCTTCTGTTACAAAGCCTTTGCAAGGCTGGTGGTGTAGAGGACCTGTCTCCTTAGAAGACTGAGCCACATGGTTGAACTCCTATAAGTGCACAGCCAAAACAATAATTCATAAAGGTGCATAAATGGGAAGTAACAGAAATTGAAGAGAAAGCAGCCAGGGAAGGTGAGGGTAATAAGAAAATAACTTTTTTATTATTATTTTCCATGGATGTTGAAAAGCTTTGCCCTTGGAAGTGACCTGTAGCATAGCCAGGTAAGCTCTTTAGCCAAGACTAAGTGCAGAATAATGATGGGACTTTGTGGATTTCCAAAAGCAGCTGTTCCCATGACTCTGCTGCCACTGCAATGATTTGAGATTGCAAACAGATGGGAAGGTAGTCAGCATAACAACAGGGGGGGCATCCATGAAAAAACACATTTCTTAATACGTGACTGTGGCTGAAAGGAAAAAATCTGTAAAAGTTGATGGCTGCAGCTATACAGTTTCTGTCAGAACAATATAGGCAGAAAGAAAAAAAGAAATCACTCTGACAAGAAAAACTGAGGTTAAAATATAAACAGACTCTTCAGTCTCCTGCAGCCTGGCTCATCCTGCCTATGTGACAGGACCAGATTCTCTTCAGTCTCTGAAAGCCCCCAAGACCCTCTGGCTGGAGGCCCTGGATAAAAGCTCAGTTTCAGGGTGTACCTTTGCAAATGACTTGGATGAGATCAGATATTTGGCAAGTCACTTGAAAAATATCTGAAGGACTGCAGTGAGCTTAGCTCTCCAGGTAAAAACCCTGTTAACACCAGGGCCAGCAGCTAATGTTGCTGCTGAACTGATGTGAATTATATTAAACTGAGGTTGAACTAGACAAGTTTTGCTTCTCTAAGCTTTTCTGCTAAATGTCCATGAAGAACAACAGAATGATCCCAGTGTGTCACCTGGCCCAGAACACCAGCTCCTGGACATCACAACCTGGTGACCTGTGTGCCAGCTAAAGAACTTGAGAGGAGCATGTTGTACCTCCACAATGCCAAAGTTGCTGGACACTGTTTTTTTGAGCCCTCCAACCTCCCCTCTGAGACTGGCAGTGACACACCACCCCACACACCCCCATCTGCACAGCTGTGACTCCAGCCTTGTGCTTCACATGACTTTTCCATAAAGGCAAGTCAACTTAGCAGGTGCTGAATGACTTAGGGTCAGAATGAGTTCACTCTGTTCTTATCCACATTTCTCACCCACCTTTCACAAGGTGAAGGATTTTTTTCTACCAGTGCATATGGAAAAATACAGCAGGCAATGTCAGTAGCAATGACTCAGTCTGGGTCCAGGGAGGGGCCATGCTCTGGGCATGGAGAAGGCAGCAGTCCAAGTGTGGGGTTACTTTCAGAAACCTTGAAGTACCCTCTGGGATTTGCAGACCTTCAGCCAGGAGCTGTGTCTGTAACTCTGGGAGGTTCAGTCTTGGAGCAGCCACCCCATGTACTCAGCAGCAACATCTTCCAAACCTTACCATGACCACACAGACCCCTCAGTCACCAGATGAACATCTGCACTTATCTGCTGAAGCATGATCCACGTGTAAAAAGAGCACATCAACAGTGAGATTTTGAACTCAGATCCATAAAGATGATGTTGAAATGTTTTCAGGGCTAGATACTCACTGTATGTTTTCCTTCAGGAAATATTGAGGTCAAACAATAAAAAATAAAGGCTAAAAATTGGTTGCTTCTTGTCTGAAGAGCATTGACTAAAGCATACCATTATAAGGTTATGTTAATTTTACAGGTAAAAACGAAGACAAGAGACTAAAGACTAAAGACTTCTGGTCAGAATAACTCATTATAACCTTGTGCAGTGCAAAACAGCTCTTCCAGTGACCGCTCTAAACCTGGGAGTGGAACATTTCAGGGAGTGGAGCTTCACCTGGTGTGTGTTGCACAAGCACAATGGAGAGGGTGTGGAGCTTTTAGAACCAACCCTGTGGTTTAGGAGCCTCAGTCCCATTTTCAGAAGGAACAAACACTTGGAAGACAGGTGTTCAGGAAACCACTCTGAAAATGAAGTTTTGCTTTCCACATCATTTAAGAGATCTCTTGAAAATATTGACAGAGAGCCTGGGCTTGAAGCAGCTTGGATTCCATTATGGGGTGGGAGAGAAGGAACTTTGTCCTCTTTTTTATGGAATAGATGTGGGAACACAAAATTGTGTTTTTTAAAAGGTGATGATGGTTCTGTTTACCAGAAAGCCCTGTGGGAGGGCAGAGCAGCAGGCAGGATGGTTAGAGGTCACTTGGGGGGTGAGAAGTGTGGACAGCAGGAGAGAGGGAAGCTGATGGGGTGGTGGAATGAGTGGACAGCAGCACTGCAGCTGAGCAGCCAAGGAATGCCATTCCTCTGTTAACTTCTGGTTATGTCCAGTGGAAACTAAAGATATATAAGGGAAGAGTTTTCTACAATAAAGTGAATTTCTCAGCATGCACAAGGGAGTCCGTGTGTCTTTGTTCCTCATTGCTACAAATAGAGATAAAACAAATCTGCCCATGATACAGCGGATACAGAGCTTTCTGCTTTGGTGCAGCTCTTGATCACATGAGTGAGGCAAAGATTTTCACCTGCACACACCCCAGTGCTATCCTCTAACCTTAATCATCTACATTTTTAGACATGAGCAAGGAAGAAAAATAGACTATTCCTTTCTGGAATTACTGATTTTTTAAGCATCAGTATCCTGGCAAATAAATTGTAGGCATTTCTGTAATATCAAAGGCAGCAACTATAAATGTTCTTATTCAATCCATGAGCCTGGAAATTCATTGTGCACAGGGTGAAGTGTGGTCACTGCTATCAAAGTATATTGTCTACTCTGTGAACAGAATTTTGGATGTGAACCAAAGCTTTCTTGAGGGAGATAAGCTTGTTATTCAGACAGTAAAACGTTATGATTAACACCTGATGAAGCATTAAAGAACCATAAAAATTCTGCTACCTGGGAAAGATTACTTAGCAGGAGGCTGCCTGTGCTTTGGCAAGCAAGTGTGTAGCAGCTGAACTTGGTGTCTCAGCTTTCCATTAAAAAGTGGATTTATGCAGTCATTTTGTGGTGCAAAGAAAGCAGAACCACCCAGTCAGCTGCAGACATGAACAGGCAGATTTTGCTTTTGTTTGCACTGGAATGTCCCAGGTTCCAGGAATTCATACCCCACCTATGAATTGCAAGTACAATAGAAATTAAGTGAAAGTTCAGTGCAGTTTATATTTGCTTTCACAGCTTGTCAGGCACAGCTTTTTGTAAATCTGCACACTTCTTTCATCGTGTTGAGTTGCAAGGATAATTTCTACCCCTGCTTTCTATGGCATTGTTCATTGTGGAGGAGACAGTGCAGGCCCAGGTCTCATCCCAACTTGTATCAGGAACTTGGCAGATCTGTAAAAGCGCTAAAGTGGGTGCTTTGATGAAAATCCAGACTTGTGTTCACTCTGAAGGCTGTAAATGGGACCAATCTCTAGTGCTGACCCCTGTGGGTGCTGCTGAACTGGAGCCTGGTGGGACATCCAGGCCTATACCTTTGGAGCTCTGTACAGTTATGCTCTATGAAGTTCCCAATTTGGTCTAAAATGACAGACGTTCCATTAGGGACAGGTTATGTAAAATTAAAAGTAGTCTTGAGGGATGCTGACCAGCCTCATTAAGAGGCTTGGCTGGGCATCAGCTGCTGAGGCACAGGCTTGCATATTTTTGAAGTGAATAGCAATGCTCAGTTGCACTAAGTTACTATTTTTTCACATTCAGTTTAAAAATCTTAAAACATTTAGAGTGCCTAAATATTTTTTTTCCTTCTTCTTTTGAAATGATGTTTCAGATGAGAATGAAAACTAACAGCCAACCCTAGAAAATCTAGGTCATTGATCCTTTAGCGAGACTAACATGGAGTAATGGCTTTGCTCAGACTGAACACAAACACAGTTAGCACATGGCCAAGTTTACACCTGTACAAAGTGAGACTGAGTGTCCCATACCCTGCTCTGAGCAGATGGTGATTAAAGCAGTGGATTAAGATGGACGATTGAGTCTAGGAACAAGAAAGGAATAGTATCCATCTGTCAGTAAATCAAAACTCTGTGCCTTATCCCTATCTATCAATGAAAATGACAATACTATATTTCACACACCCTGTTTACACAGTAAACTGTTTGGTGCTGTGCCAGATCAAGCCTTAATATGCATAATTAATGTAATGGTTTCCAGCCTCCTTTGGGACCTCCAGCAAAGCCTGTAACCCAAATAATGCCAAGTTGTGCTGTGGGGGGTGAAGGATTCAGCAACATAGGAGGCAGAGAGGAATCACCCTCCACATAAGAGCTTCAGGGCAAGCACTAAGCAAGGAACTCCTGGCTCTTCTGCATGTTCTTTACCTGTCCCATGCTGGTTTGATCAAATGGGCGAGTCTGCCCATGCACTTGACTAATATATTCCTTAGTTCTCATGTTTCCTGGTTTCCAATTTGGCTGATTTCATACTTCTATAATCTCATTTGACTAACTTTATTTGGCATGAGTATTTGCACATATAAAAAGTAATATTTTTGTTGAATGTCATTTGCAGGCTAATGTTGAAGAGAAGAAAAAAAGGATCTGAAATAAAATGTCATACCCAAAACCCTGATGTCTTCTTTACATTTGAGGATAACAGAGAGGGAAGGAGCAGAAACAGCGCATCTACCAGTGAATACAGAGTCCATTCAGGTTATAATAACCAAGTCCTGGAGAGTCCTTGTTTCAGTAGTGGATCAGCAGTCTCATGGATGACCTTCAGTGGAATTTTTCAGCTGATTGAAGTTTATACCTTTTTTTGCAATATCTGAAAGTGTTTCTTTCCTTGGTCATAGATAGTGACACGATAGTATGGAAATACTTAATGGTCTTACAGAAAATGATTTTTTCCCTATTCTATAGTGAAAGTGGCCATCCAACAAATGCAGAACAGATGGCAGCACAGGATGACGGCAAGGGAATAACCTTGGGGCAGGAATAAAAAATACCTAGGAAAAGAAAATGTTGAGTATAATAATCTCCATTTGATGGGCTGGGATCTGGATGCTCTTGGACTGTGTTCTGAGGGATCTCGGAGTGGGGGGGGAGGAGTTTTTCCAATTCATGGTGTAATATTTGGAGAAGAGACTCATAAAGCAACACAGCGCAAGGAATGTGCATTCTGTTCATCTCCAATTCTCCTGTGAGCTCCATGGGTCAACTTCCAGGGCCACGTGTGTGTTTTTAAAGCTAAGACAGCACTGCATTTGCTGACAGATCAGAAACCTACTGGATGCCTTATAAATAAGGCACAGAAATCGTTAGAGAGAAGTGTGTGTCAGCCAACACGGGGATATGGCTGCGCACGCAGAGGGAGTTCTTTACCACTTCATATAAATCAGGTACACTCCAGTTGGCATGTCTGTCCTTTTCTGTGCTTCTTTGTCAGAGAGGCATTGAAGGGGCTGGTGGCTGTCAGTGAGATAAATCATAAGCTACACTGTGACTGTTTCCACCATAGCCTCTAAAGCGAGACATAACCAGCACTAAATTTCCAGGTCTATGTACAGCGCCAGAGGTTAAAAGAGCGACGGTGAATTTTTTATGTTGTGTGATACTTTCCAGCTGTTTTTAATATGTGCATCTCTTGAAGAGCTCTGCATGAGTCATCAGCTCAGCACACAATGCTTACTTTTCATTGTTAACCTCTCATAATTCACCTTAGCAGTTCCTGTTGCTCTTCCCAAACCGAGACAATGCTAACAAATCCATTAGGTTAAGAGACAATGTTGTGCTGCTGCTGGAAGATATGGGTTTGGAATTATGTTTATTTTACACTGCTCAACAAATTCTTTTATTTGGAGAGATGGTTATGCTTATCAATTGACAGCCACTGTCACAGTGAAGGTCACAACAGGGAACAAGGAATAATTTTCAAGACATTTAGGAAGTAGAGACAGGACAAGTCCTTTAGGACAGGCTTGTCCATTGCATCAGGTTGGAGGCTGGAGTTGGTAAATGACACTTTTGCCATTTGTCTCTGTGTCTCTTTTCTCCCTAGCTCTTTCCAAAAGCATTCTCAGGCACTATGGTTCTTGTCTCATGGATGAAGCACTGGGAAAGGTGGGCATGAAGCTGCTTTCTCCTAAGACAGGATGGTGACAAAAAATGAATAACAGAAAACTCTCATTTAAAAGGGGAGATTATATGGATGAACCTTCCAAGCAGTGCTTTAGGTTACATTATCCAGAGCCTTCCTATTCCAAGTCTCGAGTATTTCCCCAACTTTTCTGGACAATATGTTCCAATGGGTAACTGCTTTTGCAGTGGAGCTTTTTTTTCTTATATCCAGACAAAATTTCCCTTAAGCAACTTCTATCCACTGCCTCTCATCCTGACACCATGGATTTCTGTGTAGGGAGCACTTCCTCTTCAACTGCATCCTCAGGAACTGAAGATGGTGATTAGATTTCCCTGAACCTTTCCTTCCCTAGGTGTAGCAAATCAATGTTTCTTTTTCTTTTTGACAAAGCTAATTTTCAGCCTTTGTTCATGTGTCAAGTTCTTCAACCATCCAATCATCTCCACTGGACCACCTCCAGTGCTTCGAGGTTTCTCTTGAGCTGAGAGGACCAAATCGGGCTAAGACATGCTGAGTAGATCAGGATGACATCTCCCCTTGACTTCTGGCTACAGGATTGCAAATGTGGCCCAGGATCTCTTTCTTCTGTTGCTGCTTCAAGGACACTTTACTCTTTCATGTTCAGCTTACTGCCTGCCAGACCCCTTGTCCCTTTCTGCAGAAATTGGAAAGGTTTTTATGGGCAAAACCAGTCTGATTGACACTGGTGGTCACAGTGCTGTTGTTAATGGCCCAGTGCTCCCCCAGAGTCTAACATCAAGGACTTTGAACGTGAAATGTTTTGTGCAAGTGTTTCTGCACCTCCTCAGTTATAAACTAAAGCAGATCCTTGTGGTCACAAAGCCAAACCCTCAAACACTGACCTTTTTACAATTAACTTTTAATAAAAGTCACCCACTGTCTGTTGTCCATCCACACTAAGTGGCCAAGCCTTTCAGACCTCCATCCAGAATTTTTACTTTGAAATTTTCCACTGTGGCAGATATCTGAAGGCATGCCTGGATCACTCTCTTTTATTGCATCTTCTGTGTTACTTCCTACCCTGCTACCAATACAGCTAAATACCATTTTTGCTTTCCTCCCTGCAGTCAAGCTTTCTGCAATTATCAGCTGTACACAGTGACATTTCTCTCTTCCTCTTAAGTATTTAAAATTAATCTAAATGTTATAATTAAGAATAGCACTTAGAAGCCATTAACATGGATGGGTATTTCAATACAGATCAACTCTCACTGTTTGTATTTCTCTGTGAGAGAATATTGCTTTGACTTTCACTCCCCAAACTGGTTTTGAGTGTTTGAGGAAGCTATGCTTCTCTGCAGCATTGGAAGGACATTTTGATGGCTATCAAGTGGTGGAGAAAAAAAGTAAAAATAACACCACGTTGAAAATAAAACTAGCATTTGCTATTTCTCCTTGTCACAGATGTCAGTTTACAATTGAGAGTGGAGGTAGAGCTAGGAAACAGATTTAGTTTTAGGAGCAACACTATTGTTTTCTCCATAGTTTTTCACCAGATTTTCTTGATATTCTTGACAAGAGTAGAGGCACCCACAATTTTATTTATCTCCCTAGCTGTGTTGCTAAGGGATAGACACATGCTGTGATCTGTCACAAATAAAGCTTAATATGCTAATTTGGTCTAGTTATTAGCACACTGATGATACAAAATTCCAATACAATTTGGCAATGAAAAAAATGAAATTTGTATTCTAATCCCAAATAAAAGTTTTAGGACTACTGATTTTAAAATACCATGAAATTGTAATAATGAAATAACAGTCAGTGCTGCATGATGCTCTTGAGAATTCAAGTGCAGTGCTTGTAATTTCAGGAGATAATTATTTGTCTGGTAAGATCTTCCATGTAGGAGACATTGTATGGCCTTTTTTTTTTGTTTCCTGTACAGAGAAATAGTTTTCATTTCATTTTCTATTTCTAGAGTAGTGTAACTGGAGTTGTGGTTTGCCACATGGTTTATATGCATCATTGTCCTATATGCTTCATACTTAAATAACAGATGTGTAGAGTGAATAATAACAAAGACAAATTAGTGGAAAGAAGAGGAGAACCAAGACAGTTGAAAAGAGGTGAACTCCCTGGATTCAGTTGCAGAAATAAGGTCTGGAGGCTTCCAGAAGATAAGGGTTACCTGGAACAAGCAAATGATGCCAGCAAATGATTCTGTGATCTCACAAAACTTTGCACATGAAAGGGCAAATAAAAATTCCAAGAGGTTCATCCAAACATGAATAGAGCATTGGAAGATATAGAGTGCAGCAGATGGCAAAATATTGCCCATCAGTTGTGGTTATTGTCATGTTTGTGCAGTCCATGGGAGTCTGAAAATCAGATGAGCAAGAATTCTCTGCCACCATCTACTGATGGACTGGGGGAAGAGAGATAGATAATTTTCTCAGATAATGTCCATGACAGGATGGACATTTCTGAAGTGTTGTTCACAATTCATTCATGGATGAGAAAAAAGAAAGAGAGTCTTTTGTTATGTTCACAACACTTCTAAGAATCAAAGGATGAGGTCTTGTGTCACTGGATTACATAGGACAGGGATTCTACTGTGGGGGAAAAATGAGTAAAAGGTCTTGATTTTCAGCCTATACCTTCTATTCTGTAATGAATTGAACTCCTCAAAGTGAGACTGGACAATGAAGCTCACCTGGATGTGGAGATATAATAAAGAGGTGACAAGACATCTTTATTCACTCACAAAGGAGCTTTAATTAATTCGGGAGAGGGAAAAGCCTGGAGATCCTGATCTTGCAGTACACCTAAAAGTCACTGTATGCTGGACAACAGCCAGCACCAGCAGGGTGCTGGGAGATGAGAAAGAAGGAAGCAAAAGAAAGTGAAGCAAAAAGAAAGCACTGTCTCAAAAAGATGCAACAGCACAGGGGCTGTGAAGGGACAGCAAGGTGTTTCTTTAGAGTGAACCCTTCCTCTCCTTCCAGAGTCAATCCCATCTACATGCTATCCTCCTCTAAGACATCATCTGAGGAAATTGTCTTGGATTTGTGGGAAGCATCTGAAGCATGTTTTCTTACTGGAATCCTCTTATGCCACTTGGTATCTGTATTTCTTGATGCCAGCCATTTCCCAAAGGAAAAAAAAAAGTCACTTTATAAATTTTTCAGCATCCTACCTTATTTAAGTGTCCCATATATGAAAGTATTTCCAGTAAATGTGTTTCTTTTTGTTTGAAGGCACAATGTGCCACTCTTTGGGAACTTTTTGGGAAGTAGATAGACGTTAGAAGCAAGGATAAAGTCTCTAAATAGTCACTTGTGAATAGATATGAATGTGCCATTTATGTAATTCCAGCAATCCAGAAGTGTGCAAACATGAGTAACCCACAACTGCATCTGAATAAATATAACTCATCTCCCCCTACAGCCTCCTGAGGGTTTGAAATTAAAACCTTTGTTTGCCTGCCAAAGGCATGGAAGAGAGACAACTTCATTACAAACATAGGAAGATGTGGGCTAGGGCCAAATGGAAATCTTGTGCTTAGTTCTATATTTTCCTACCACACTTTTGTGCAATCTCCTCAAGGAAAATCACAAAACCAGGGAATATACTTTTTGTTTGGTCGTTTGGGGTTTTTTTTTTAATATATATTTAGGGATTGCACTTGCATTAATTACAGAGGCCTTGATGGACTTGTCTCTGTCTTCCCCTTTATTTGTCCCTGTGGCAAAGAACCAGGAATCAGGACAGCAGTGCTGGAGCTTATGATGCTGTAGATTCTACAGAAAATTGATTTGTTTGGATTATCATAGAATGGTTTGGATTGAAAGGGATATTAAACATCATCTACTTTTAACCCTCCTGCTGTGGGCAAGAACAACTCTCACTAGATCAGATTGCTCAAAGCCCCATTCAACCTGAACATTTCCAGGTGTTGATGGGGCATCCACAGCTTCCCCGGGCACCCTGTGCCTCATCATCCTCAGAGGAAATTGGTTCTTTCAAATATCTAACACAAACCTCCCATCTTTCAGTTAAAGCCATTCCCCTTTGTCCTATCACTGCATGTCCTCATAAAAAGAGCAGTACAAATGCAAGTAAAATTTGTCCTGTGCAAGAGGAATGTCAACCCCACCCAATATGTTCTGCTGAATTTCAGGAGATTCTCTGCACATCATGTTTTCATTTCACTCAAAATACTCCACTTTCTCACTCTTGCATTGAATTGATGCAGAAATAAAATGAGCTCAGTTTCTTTGTGGCTTTCCTGAGGTGAAATTCTCTCTCTTCTGGCTGTTTTACAACAGCGGTGTACACAACAGATCTCACTCTCATTCCTATTGTACAAAAACATGCTGCTTACAGTTCTGCTCCCTGCATCCTCATTTTCTAGACAGAAGTACAGGATTAACATGGACAGCCTCTGCTATCTGACTTTCTTTTAACAATTCAGCACTTAGTATTTTCCCAAATAGTGGAAAATCCTTAAAAGCAATGAAAGAATATTGAAGTCTTAAGGAGGTCCAAAAGGAAAATAGGAAAAGAAAAGTAATTAACAGAAAATTTCCAACCTCAGCACTTTAGATGAGAGTGTTAAGTTGTGGAAGAAAACTGGGATAGGCTTGTGGTTCTATTCTTGTTCTGTTCCTCATCAATTGACATTTGATGGCCCTTGAAAACATTCTGTCCCTCCAAACACCAAGCTTTTATGGAAAATACAAAAATGCACTTCAAACACTGAATCAATATTCAACAGCTGAAAGATATTTGCACCTACCCTCCCTGCACCTGCTCAAGCTCATATTTTCAGTCTGTCTCAGCACTTCATTTCACTTTCCCTCTTGCCAAAAAGTGACCTCATGTCTTTTGGTGTTCCAGGGCAGGAAGAGAAAAGTGAATCAACTCTCCATGTCCTAAGTATTTGATGACCACATTTCTCTTCTAGCTGCCCTCATCTGCATTGCCTGCCTAAGAAAATGTAGGATGACAGAAATGCTTTTCATACCCAGCCAAGGGGCACTGAATCAAAGTCCTGAAGAGAATGGATAAATACACTGGAATAAAAATGAATTCTCATGTCTAAACTTTCCTGCCTGAACCTTCCAGCAGGGAGATTCATAGGCTGGACCAGGTTTGGTTTAGCCCCATGCTACAGTGAGAAGTAAATTGAACACAACTTTCAAACCATGGAAACCAATGTGTGATGTTTCCTTCCTCAAAGATAAGCTTTGTATCATAACTTCCCTGATGATTCAGACTTGGATTTTCCTTGCTGATTTGATGTGCATTAGGACTTGCCTGAGGCAGCTGAAAATAGCCATATGATGTATTAATCAATTTAATTTAGCATGGTCTATTTGCATGTCATTATGACTTCCTAAAAGCTTTACCTGGTGGCAGAGAAATTTCAGGGGGAATACTACTGTACAGAGGCAAGGAGAGCATCTCTAATTATAAGAACAACTTTCTAAATGTCATTTTCCTAACTCAGCACTCTTATGACTGGTACAGAGAGAAAGGATTTGTAATTCCCAGTGACCTTATTATCTGCTTCTTTCCTCATGACTTTTCTCAACCTCAGCTACTTAGATTTTTTTTTCTAAAATGATACTATGACTCCACCTTTTCTTGACATCTAAAGTGTACCAAATTAAAACAATGGTAAGGATGTTTTGTATCTGCCCCATTTTATTATCACTAAATGCCTCATTAGGTGTAAATAGATCACAGCAGAGAGCACATTAATTGTGATCACAGTAGAGAGTCCTGATTTTCTGCTGATGCCACAATGTTTTCAGGATGAATGCAGCATTACTTCCCAAAAGAACTTGTGTGAGTATCACCTACTTTCAGCAGCAAAAAATGCCTTTCTTTAGAGAAGATTGTGAAGCTGCATCTACAGTCAGAGGATGCCCTGATATCTTTTCTCAACCTGAACCACTCCCAGTGACATCCCAATCCAAGGTGTTGCTTTTTTCACACATCACACTAAGCAGGTCCCCAGTCAGGCTGAGGTTGAAAGGGATCATTTCCCTCCTCAGAAAATCCAGCTCTCAGGACTGAGCTGCTCATTGCTGATGTGCACATGGGAGGGGCAGATGCAACCAGGTTGTTTTAAAGAAACTTTTCCTTGAAGAGAAAGAGCAGCAGGAAGAGATAGACTTATCCTATTTACTAATGTAAATTAGTGCAATTTGAATTCAGTCCTATTTCTGGCTTTAGTTTAGAGCTCATACTCAGGTTAAGGCCTTGTCCAATACTACAGTTGGCAAGAAACAATAAAAAGAGCTGGCAATCCCTCCCCAAAGTCAACTCTAACATTTTCTGTGATTATGATCTGAGCCCTGCACTTTTATTCTCCTTTTTGCTGTGGACTCCCACTGCTCAGAGTGACATTTGTAATCAGGCAGTCCATCAGGTCTGGACTGGTAATAGTCAAGAAAACCAGCAATTCCACATTTCCCCACCACATCAATGAGTAGCACTTCCAGCTCCCCAGGAATAAACACACAGCTTCAGACCTCCTGTTTTGTCTTTTGAGAGCTAAATTCTCTGAGCTGATGGCTTTTTAACAGGAATATCAACAGATTGGTTTGTACTGTGCTTGTGCTTACAGATCCTTTCACAATTTCCTAAAATAGGGTCTAAAATAGATCTTTAAGGAGCTAACAAAACCTCTCCTTAAACAGCAAACAGATCTGTGTTTTCTTTCAGGGTACGTTTCTATAAAACCATGTCATGGTGATGTCTTAACTTCTCTAAATTCTAGATTTATATGATGTATGCTATTTTTAAAAATGAAAAAATTTGTCTTAGAATAGATTTCTGCAGAAATAAACTAAGCTAGCAATAAAAATTTTGAACATTTTGTCTTATGTTTATATATATAAACAAAACAAACCTGGAGAAATAAAATTTACTGTTTAGATTCAAGGACTCTCTGGGATCAGTTTTGTCTAAACATTTGAGCAGAGGTCTGGACATTGCTGTAAACTTCCCGTTAACTGCTTGAAAGGCTCTCCCATAATTTCATGTTCTGCCTGAATACTGAAATTACAGATATTTTTCAATGTGTTGGGATGTATCACTTTTGTTCTCCTCACAGAGCATAGAAAAACTCTTACTTCAGAAAAGACCTTTTTCCATTGGAAAATATTTCCAAAATGTAATTGCTGACCATCTGTAAAATTGAAAACACCTTTGCAATGTTCTTTGAAATAGACTGAGGAAAAAGTAGCAGTTATAGGTCATCTCTTCACCTTTATTGCTTCTCTCTCAAAGTTAAGAAACACTTTGAATTTAAGAATTTTAGTGAACCATGAAAACTTTTTACACCAAATTGTAAATCCTTCTGCTTTATCACGATAAACATAAGGGTCTGACTTTCTTGGCACAGGTACTTTTATTATATCCATTGCTAACAGATGTCAGCCAGTGAAATCTGAATCATTCAGAGGGAAGGGTTACCTCATTTTCAGTGGATTTTGCTAAAAAATGAGTGTTTGAAAAGCTCAGGGACTATGGCAACTGATCCTTTTATATAGAGAGAGGAAAGAAATGTATAATTTCTGTTTAACATGTCTAAGAAATCTTTGTTGAAGAAAACTTTTTATATTTTCCAATACTAAATCGGACATCAAATTGCTTCTCTTTTTTTTTAATCTTAAGCACTTAAGTCCATCCAACAAAAACACTCAAGTTTTCAGTTTTACCTACATGATTTTTTTTCCTTTGTATTCAAGAAAGAAAGGAAAGTAAAAATCCCAGTGTGCAAGTACTTGACAATCAGCAATACTTGTTTGTCAAGAAAGTGTCTTAAAATGGATTGAACATAAGCCAAAATGGATTTCTGACACTGCAGAGTTTTATCTTTCTCTTTAGGCTGGGGTACATTTCTAACCTGTGTGAGGAGTGAACTGCTTCAGTTTGAATATCCTTCAAGCCAGGACACAGTGCAGATGAACACACCCCATGCCTCCCATCTCAGGCACCACCAGCGCTGCAGATCAGGACCTCACTCCACCAGCCTCCAAAGGAAATGAGTTTGCTTCTCCTGCCAGCTTTGCACAGATCTGGGAATAACCTTAAACCCAGGCTTATCTCACAGAGAGTGTGAATACTCAAGCCTTGACAACAGTGTTATTTCAAGCAATCCTTGGTTTCTCTGGTGCTTTGTTTGGATTTGGATGTCGTGCCATTGACGCAGTGGAGGGAAGGAGTGGCAGCCAGAGGGATTTGGACGGACTGGAGAGGTGGAGCTGTGTAAACCTCCTCAGGCTCAGCAAGGTCAAGTGCAAGGTCCTGCACCTGGGTCAGGGAAATCCCAAATCCAAACAAAAACCAGAAGGAAGGACTGAGGAGAAGGACTTGGGGTGTTGATGGAAGAGAAGTTCAACATAACCCAGCGGCGTGATCTTGCAGCCCAGGAACCAAGGATGTCCTGGACTGCATCCAAAGCCCCGTGGGCAGCAGGTGAGGGAGGGGATTCTGCCCCTTTGCTCTGCTCTGCTCTGCTCTGCTCTGCTCTGCTCTGGTGAGACCCCACCTGCAGGGCTGCAGGATCCCAGCTCTGGAATCCCCTACAAAAAATGGAGATGGATCTCTTGGAATGAATCCATACAAGGCCTCAAAGAGGGCCAGAAAGCTGAAGCATCTCTGCTGTGGAGGTATGCTGAGAGAGGTGGGATTGTGCCTGGAGAAGAGAAGGCCCTGTGGAAACCTTTTAGCACCTTGCAGTACCTAAAGGGGCTTGCAAGAGAGCTGGAGAGGGACTTTCCACAAGGGCATGGAGTGAATGGACAAGGAGTAATGACTACAGATTAGATATTGGGAAAATTTTTACTGTGAGGATGGTGAGGCACTGGAGCACATTGCTGGGCGGGGCTGGGGGTGCCTCATCCCTGGAAGTGTTCAAGGCCAGGCTGGACAAGGCAACCTGGTCTGGTGGAACATGTCCCTGCCCGTGGCAGGGGAGATGAAACTAGATGACATTTAAGGTCCCCTTCAACACAAACCATTCCACGATTCTGTGCTTCTGTGGTCTGCTCAGTACACTCAGAGAAGCATCATGAGCAGTGCAGCTAATGGGGCCAAATTCAGGGTGAGATAAAATCACCCAGAGTTACACAAAATATATTTTATTCAAAATTAGAGTCCAGAGTGTCTAGAAGGGAGATGAAGGGGTTCATTCAATGGGTCCCCTGTCTCTTCATGGTCATTTCAATTCCAGACCCTGAAAAACTGTCTCCACTAATAGGCTTTCAAGTACACCAGTGCCTTTTAATTTTTATCCAGTTTGGGTGGTTTTCTCCCATAGTACTGCACATTTTTAAGGTGTTCAATGCAGAGTCCTCATCTATTTATAGTCTGCCCATTACAGGAGAAATGGAGGCCAGAATTGCTCCTAACCTGTTGTTCAAAGATCTCTGCCTTTTCAAACACCAAGAAAGAAATAGGCTGTAAATTACATACTGCATAATGGCCAGAAAGAACATGCAGTTGTATAATCAGCCACAATAGGACTCCAAGAAAGTATCAGACTGCATCTAACTTTTATTGAAACACCAAAGTCATCTAAAGCCTCATATTGTCAGGGGTATCTTTCAGACCAAATTCTGTTTGCTACACCCTGTAAAAATTAAGCTAGTCATTATAAACTGAATCTGCAGTCTAAATGGCAAAATTGAAAAGCACTCAAGCATTAAACTGCTCTTCTTAAAGGAAAAGTAATAAAGCAATATGGGTAATATATAAATAGCTTTAAAGGTTGCTGTGAGCAGGATAGCTGGGCTGAGCATTTCAGTGAAAATTGTAAAGTATTATGGCACTCAGTAAAGTTGCATGTGTTCAATATGCTGCTTTTGTCACTGACTGGTTTGCAACTATTATTGGCTTTGTGGAGAATACAACAATTTTTGGTTTTTTTTAAATTTAAGAAGGTTAAGTTTGTCAATGTGAAGTGCTGCTTCAAAACCTATTAAGTCCTCTTTAAAACACATATCCTGCTTGAATGGGAAGTTAGTTAATGCCAAGTGATAAAAATTTATTTTGTTGCTTATTAGACAAAGATCTTTATTAGGTTAACTCTATTCTAATTATTTCTATTAATGAAGTGACCTTGGCTTCAGGGCTCATAAATAGTCAGTGTACATATTGAGAAATTAAATAAGCATACTTTCATTTGTCCATGTATCAGTCTGTGAAATCTGACACAGTACAATAACTGAGAAATATTAAACTCTGTATTGCACCACTGTATCTAAAAACCTAAATCTCCAAGTATTTTCATAGTGCTTGATAAGATGTACAACACTGGTGTGACACCTTGACTTTCAATATTCAGGACTTCATCATGAGTCCAGTTATTAATTGTAGTGAGACTTTATTATACCAAATGATACTCAAATTCTTAAAATGGGACAGTCTGAAATTAGCTGTGGGCCTGGCCACAGGCTTGGCTGTGGAGTATTTATTCAGCTGAAGTCCACCTTATACCCAGTGGGACTTCATGAATTTCATGCAGTTATATCAGTTTACCAAAGGTACTTGAAGGATGAATTAGCTGTGCATATCAGTTTTTGAGATGACTGTTTGGGGTCTTAATCACCAAGTAATTAAGATATCCTTATTCGGCAAATAGTTCTTCAGTATACATGTGATCAACATTGAAGTACTTTGCTGAATAGTGAGGAAATAGAAAAAAAAAAAGGATTGGAATCTGGCTGTTATCATTTTTCTCAATGGTAAAGATTGGTAAACACTTGCATTTAAAAACTATGGCTATGCTTTATGCCCTAAACTTTGCAGTAGAGAAAAATG
Organism: Setophaga petechia; assembly: GCA_024362935.1. Classification (NCBI taxonomy): domain Eukaryota; kingdom Metazoa; phylum Chordata; class Aves; order Passeriformes; family Parulidae; genus Setophaga; species Setophaga petechia. Next base: position 18,210,200 of record JANCRA010000011.1, read on the forward strand.
CTGCAGATGAGGAAAATGAGTTGTCGTAAACTGAAAAACTTGAGCCATAAAGACGTTACAATACATGTCAGGTTCTAATTAATCTCTTCTCACATTCAACGACCACATAAGATTCTTGAGTTCAGAGACAAAACCCAAAAGAAACAAAAAGACAGTTGATTGCCATTATTGAGACAGTTTTCCAGCACAACTTTCTGTCTCTGTAAATAGCATGGCTCACACTTGCATTCTGAGTATGACCTGAAAGAAACACAGTGTTTTACCTCTGTAGCTGAACATTTTGCCTGCAATGACAGATTAACTGACCATGTGCTTGTTCCTGCCATGTTGCAAATCCCTTGTTATTTAAAATTTTTTTTTAAAAAATCCGCAAACCCACCCCCAAAACTCTCTCCTCATTACCCATATTTTTCTTCCAATGGAGCAGAGAAACCACTTTCTTTCCATGTTTAAATTATGTTTAAATTGTTTTCACAGTTCTGGCTGCTCAGTCTATCTGTAAATAGTGTAAACTAAGTGAATGCTTATGCAGATGTGGGTTTCACTGCTGAAATCTGCAGGAGAAATCCAATGTGGCTGAACTTCAGATAAAAGATCCAGACTGTGGATCTTACTGTGTCCAGTTCTGGGCTCCTCAGTGCAAGACAGCCATGGAGCTCCTGGAGCAGGTCCAAGGATGATGAAGGAACAGGAACATCTCCATTATGAGGACAGGCTGAGGGAGCTGGGCCTCTTCAACTTTGAAAAGAGATGACAGAGAGGGAAACTTATCAATGACCGATCTACCTCAGTATCTGCAGGAAAATGTCAGACCAGGCTCTGCTCATTAGTCCTGAGCAATAGGACAAGAGGTACTGGGCAGGAGCTGCTGCACAGAAAGTATCACCTGAATAAGAGAAGGAACTTTTCTGTGACAGTGCCCATACACAGGAGCACATTGCCCAGGGAGAGTGTAGAGTCTCTCCCTCACTGAGATAGTCAGGAACTCTCTGAACACAATTCTGTGCCATGTGCTCTGGGATGACCCTCCCTGAGCAGGGAGGTTGAACCAGATGGACTCTGTGGTCCCTTCCAACCTGACCCATTCTGTAATTCTGTGACTGTTTTCCTTTTTCCTCTTAGTTTGGATTGTGTTTGCAGCTTCCCAATGTGCTCTATGTTGAAACAAACACAGAAATTTCTACATGAAGTTCTTTCATTTTCCACACTTCACTCCCTAACACATCTCACCATTTGCAGTTATGGGTAAAGCTGTTTATGTGAAACCCAGACTAGGTTTGCTCCAACAAAACCTCTTATTCTGGGTCAGCACTTCTGAGCTTGATGCTTATTCCCAACTAAAGAAAAGCTGTATGTAATTTGTTTCTTTAAAAATAACAATGTTTTTCTCTTTTTATTAACCACAGACATCACCTCTCCTTATCTGGAATTTATGTTTATTTTAGCCTGATTAAGCAGCAGTCATTTACCATTCACTATCATAAAGTTCAGTTCATCCCATGGAGGGTGCAATGACCAGGCACTGCAATTAAGCAGAGTTCACTGCAAAATATTCAAAATGAATGGTGACAAAAGAGGGTAATTTCACATGTGAGCTTACATTTCCCAAAATGTAGCTGAAAAACATATCTTTCTTTTTTTTTTTTTTTTTTTTTTTTTGAGACAGACTGCAGCTTCCTTCATCCAAGTTCCATCATAATGCTCTGGCATTATTATCTGTGAGACAATAGTCACTGAGGTGACATTCTGCTGCAGATGTGCTGTCTCCCAAATCTCTTAGAAAAGGCTTTGTGTTCTTTTCTGAAAGGGAAAGGGGATATCAAGGCTCAACAGAGTCCTTAAAGATGTCTGACAAGAAAGTGAGTGGTGGATGAGATAACAGGAGTGCAGGGTGATATATGCAGAGAAAAATGGGATGGAGTCACAAAGTATTTCTGAAAAACTCTCTTTAAATTATATTTAAATACCTTTGCATATTTTTTTTCTGAATTCAGCTCCAGCTGCAACCATTTTAAGAGGCTGAAATGACAAAAACGTCCAGCATGATGTTAATATTAGATGCCTGTGTGTGCTTCATAAATGCATAAATATATATGAAAAACACTGTGACAGTCTAGTTCCCTACAGTCCTACTGAGTTCTAGAAATATGACAGAGCACCTTTTCAGAATTGACAAATAATTCATGCAGTTCTACTGAAACTTATAAGACGAGAAGTGGGAATGTAATAAAATGTTGTTCCCACCCTCATGTTGAATATAGAATTACAGAAGAAAATATTGGAAGGGATATCCTAGGTCATCTCTCTAGTCTTCCTCAAATCCAGGTCAGCTTCAAATGTTAAAAAAGTTTTCTGAGGGGTTTTTCCACTTGAGTTGCAAATAACTCCAAGGATGGAGATCCTACAGTATCCCTGGGCCCTGTTCCACTGTTTATATTTCCTGTCCTACAATTGTGCCAGTTATCCATTTATATTTTTTGTTCACCTCACTCAGAAGTTCTGTCTGCTTACAGCCATCCTTTAGACAGAGGACACCAGGTACCTCTTCAGCCTTTTTTCCAGGATAATCTCTGCTACATTATGTGTTCCATCCCCTTAAACAAATTGACTTCTCTCTGCTAGATCCTCCTATGTTTCTCAGACTCTCATCTGTACTGAGATCCCAATATGGAATTAATTTTACCAGAGGGGTCCTCCCATTAACCTCAATTCCTTTGTTTGTTTTCTTTAAAATGGCCCCTGAACACAGAGTCAGTACCAAGATCATTATCAAGAATCCTTCAATGAGAGGATTTGACTGAAAAAAGATAGTGCTGTATATATAAGATTTATGAGATAAATCTCAATTAAATCAGTGAGAACTGAATCAGAGCTGTGTGTCACTATTCCAGTGTTATGGCAGACAGAAACAAAAAATAGAACAATATTCTCCACAATTTCTCCATTGCTAATGACTTCTCTCAGACTCAAAACCCAATAAAATCACTTATTGTTTCATCAGACCTGTCTGAAGTCCTTGAGGGCTGAGTGCAATATCAGGTCTAGCAAAGGTGGCAGAGAGCTCATCCACAATTTTCAAAAATGCTCCAAAAGAGAAAATACAGAACTTTACTTCTTCATGACTGAATGTCCAGGCATCAGCTTTCTCACAGGTTATTGCAAAGGTGCAGATGCATTCTCTTTACTCATTTCACACGGGCTTTAGCAATTCTGGACATGAGACACCCTGGGAATTATTCAGTGCCAGGGAGCAAGACCACCTGGCAGGAGAGTACATGCCTAGGACAGGGCAAGAGGCAGCAGCATGGCTTCCATTCCCCCCAGGAGTCAGACAGAAACCTTTGGGTCCTGCAGTTCAGGGAAATCACTTTACCTGCTGGCTGTGGTTCCACCCTCAGCAGGGTCTCACTGTTGTATGAGCATCCGCAGGACAGAGATGCCTGTGCTGCAACAGATTTGCCAAATATCCAGGGCAAGAACTCACCCCTGAACCATCAGTTATCTATGCCAAGGGCTGAGAGGGTATTTGTTGCCAAATCCATCCTGGTTCCTTTTTACTGAGAGAACATAATCCATGTTAATTTGGGCCTCTACTCAGCTATCAGTAATTTAGAGCCAGACCTTTCCCTCACAAGTTTCCCATCATCTGTCCTTATATGATGGCAAACCTCGGGTGTGGGGAGTCTTCACCTCTTTTTAGCATCAGGAGCAGCTCTGTGCGTCCACCCGCATCAAAAATCACCAGGGAGCTGCTGAGTTGATTTGGGACCCACCAGTTCTGGGGCACTGAGCCCCCCTGTGCCTGCTGGAGGGGGACAGTGGCCATGGAAAAGGTGTCAGGAGTGGATGGATTCTGACCTGGCAGATTCTTCAGTGGACTTAGGTTCATAACTTAAAACTTCACTATTCCTGAAGTGGGAGACAGTGAAAACTTGATGTTCTACTCTCCTTCAGCCTGTGGATGTGTTAACATTTGAATGTAGATTGTCTTTAAACCAAAACCAATTCTATATGGGAAATCTTTGTTTCTCTGCTGTTTTCTCTTTCAAATGACAGTAGAGCAAGACAATGTCTCATTAGAGTGTTCCTGGTTGAGGAAAAATAGCCAGAGAATTTCACTGTGAAATTCTAACTCATTTTAAGGGGACAATATGATACAAATGCTGTTTTAATTGAGTCATCAAACTATGACTTTTTCATTCTATTTTATGACAAAACTGAAAGATGGCACTTCTAGGGCTAAAGCAAGAGTTGGATTCTCCTGAAATAGGAGCTCCTAATGACTTTGCATAAAGTGGCATAAAAAGGAACTGCTTTACCTCTCCCATTCAACACTGCACTTTTCTGGTGCCCATTGTGGAGTGGTCCTAGGCCAAGATGAAGGATGCGCCCCTTGTCTCCCTGCAGAAATTGATTATTTTTCCAACAACAAAGACACATAAAAAAAAATAAAAGGAAAGAAATGTTTTAACTAGCAGAAATGCTTACATACAAGATTGTGATGCTTCTTTTTTCTAAACATATTTTCTTTACCTAAAGCTTTCATGGATTTGAACTTGTTTCCAAATTGCATACAATAGGGATGCATTGAAATTTTTAAAAATTAGTAGGGGCCGATCAGTTTAAAACACAGGAAATTATCAGTTCCCAGATTTTCCAAGACTTTTGCTATGGTCTTACCCTCTCTCTGCCTCAACCCTGTAAAATAATTTTACTGCCTTTATTATTGAGTCTCCTTTCTATTTAGGTCTGCAGAGCAGATGTTGCCCTCTCTTTTTACAATACCCTGGAAAACGATACCCTGAGCTCAGCTCATCCCATTAAATATATCACAGCAACCATTTTTCATCCAGTCATTAATACACAGCATTTTCTTTCCTCCTTATTAGGTGGCTGTCCTTCATTCTGAGCTAAGAACCTTTTTCTTCATCTTTCTCTTTCAACAGCTTGCAGATAAAGTAATTTTATTCTTTTTTTCCAAGATGGAAAAGCAAAGTTGTTACCATACCTCAGCAAGGCTCCCTTTAAGAACTTGATTATACAAATAAACCAGAAAGACAAATGTAAATGCTGTTCCAATTTTGTGGGATCCAGGATGTCTCTGTGGGTACATTATAGGTTGCATTGGAGGTGGTAATATTGAGGAGGTAGCTAGGAATAGCCTTCAGCATTAAAAATTTAAGCCTGCAACTCATTCACAGCTGTGGCTGTGCATGCACTGGGAGAGAAATGGCACATCTGAAAACAGAATCAGTATATGTCTGCCAAACTTGTCCCAAGGAAGAGGAAATTTAACCCCTGTGTTCCCACTAAGAGTTGAGAGTTTGCTGTAAAGTTTGTCAGAGCTGTCTGAGGGCAAAGGAAGAAAGAACAGAGGCTGGTGGAGGAACGGGAGTAAAAACCACTCAGTGCAGCACAGCAGGGCTGAGAATGAGAGCAAGACCTGTCTGAAGGTCAAGCTGGTCCTGTAGCTGTGGGTGACAGTCAGCTGTACTTGTGCACTTTTGGGTGCCAGTCCACTGCAGGCCTTCCAGGGTTCAACCAAAAATGAAATAATACAATAGAAGTTTGTATCTTGGGTAATTGTGAGACAAAACCTCATTTTACAAAGAGACAATTTCAGGGGGAATCATCTTCCCTGCTTTAAAATTAGATATTGAAACTTATCACTTGGAGGACCTCCCACATGAATTCCAACAAGTGGCTTAAGTTCTTGTTCTGTGCTTTGCTAGGTGACTCTGTTCTTGGGAATGCAATGCTGTTCCTGATGTTGTTCATAAATATCCATTGTTTCATGCATTTTTCCACCATGGATGTCATTTAGTCTTGATGATCTTCTTTTAATTTGGTTTAGTTTATATGGTAGAGAAGGTCATATCCTGCAGGTCATATCCTACTAGTGTATTCTGTAATTTTCAAGTAGAACTTTTGTCTTTCAAGAAGAATTTCAGAGTTATCATGTCTATGTTTGTAGCCCATATTTGGCTTATTTCTTAATGGGAAAGGGTGACCAATCACTCCTTGAAAAAACAAAAGAGGCCCAGCAACTTCTTTGGCCAGATGAGACAGGTCTATTTCAGCAATCAAGATGTGGATCAGCTCCAGATTTGATGTTTCTGCAATTGAGATGTGGATCAGCTCCAGATTTGATGTGAAGGGAAGGGCAAACATCACAGACTCATCTCTGCCTCTTGTCAAGATGACAGCCATTGCTAGGGACCAATATCATTAAGAAGGTTATCTGAAGGATTCTGCAGTCTCCAGGAATACAAACCCTTCCAGGCACATGTCAACAGCCTGTTATGCTGGAAGGAAACCCTGCTGGGTGGGATTCTGTGAAATACCTGGCATGCTGACAGAATTGGACAGCAGTGGTGCTGTGTCCCCTGAAAGGCAGGGGAGAGAAGCTGCACCTGTGCACTTGGTAGCTGATGAGGCAGTGAGTTACTCATTTGGGGAAGAAGACCCCATCTCTAAGAAGGGATGGAGGAAAAGGGTTGTGCCTTTATTTGGGTGTGAGGGAGATGGACTGAGCCTGGCTCCAAATTCTGCATATCAAACTGACTCTTTTCAGGGTATCCTAAGACTCATCTGTCTCTGAAATCTCCTTAAAGGAGATGTTTTCATCTATGACTTTGTCTCTTTGCCTTCTCCTGGGCTATACTTACACACACATTTGGGCTGGAGAAAGCTGCACTACTGATGAGCTTGTTTGCTGTGGTGCTTTGTGTTTTTTCATTTAGGATATTGTAAAGTCTGGCTCTCAATGGAGCTCTCAGATGAGCTGTCCTCATATTGTTGTTGTTACTCTTTTGTCTGTGGATCCCTATTGTGTATTGCAGCTGATGTGAACATTTCAATAAAATTTCAGCTCAGATAGGCAAAAGCACTGAGCTAACAATTTTGTCATGAGCTGAATGCACTCACTGTGGTTAAGCGATCACTCCTCAGAGGCAATAAACCACAGCCAGAGGAGGTGGCAGAAGTGTTCAAACATCTGAATGCACACAGGGAAGAGCCCTGGCTTAGTGTGTCCTGCCACCAGAAATTACCTGAAAGATGATAGTGACAGAAATTCCAGAGTCTTTGGTTACATTTGCAAAATCAACGGGATGCCAAAACTATAAAAATAGAGAGACAAACAGTCCTATGGACTTCCTGCCTTGCACTCAGCTCTGAACAAATGCAGGCAGCAGATGAACCCAGTTCAGAGAATATCTCGACTGCCAGAGCACTGATACCTGATCAAAACATTATTTCACTTTAGAGCTGCAAATCAGAAATATTTCTGTCAGAATCAGAAAAGCAAGCTGATAATTAACATAAGGGGTTAGCCAAACTTCATGGCTGAATTTGTTACAAGTGATAGGTGGACAGAGAAGGTGAAGAAAAAATAACTGAAGCACTGTTAGCAAGAGCTCAGACTGGAATGAGGACATGTCTACATGTTCTCAGTGTCTATTTCTTGCCATGATACAACAGCAGTGGGTGACATTTTGCATCTTGTGTTGATGGTTTTCTTAAAAACCCTCTCTTGTGATGTGTCCAGGACAGCCAGCTCCCTTTCAATTCAGCCTGAAGCTTTACATCCCTGAAAACAAGCACAAACATTTGAGACTTTTCTCTCTACTTTCCCAGTTCAGTCCTTGTAGTGGTCTATATTTTAGTGTTCTTATTGCTCACAGATGATTCACGTCCAAAAAAATTAAAGATTTAGGCTGTTTCACAGGGCTGCTGGGTGACCAGGATATATATTTATCTTTTTTAACTCTTTTGTGGCTGCCATGCCATGTGCAGTAAAAAGTACCACACAGCCACTGCAGAAAGGCTCTGTCCCTGTCTCTCCACAGCAAATACCTCTCTACCCATCCTGGGAGCAGCCCAAGAGCTGTTTGCAGGTAACAGAGCCACAAACACTGCCAAGCAGTCTCCAACTCACATTCAGACTACAAGGACCACCCTGTCCACCTTGTAGGAGAAGGGTGTTCAGACCCCAGGGAAAGTGTAAGCAGCTTCAAGAGAAGTTAAGTTTCTCTTCCTAGGGCTTTCAGATCCCTCAGATCAGGTCTGGAATTGCAGCTTTTACCTGAAGCCAGGTACCCAAGTCCTACCTATAAAACTTGGGGGAAAGAAAGCACATTTTTGAGTGCATGCTGGCTTAGGGATCTAGCTATGATTCTGGATTAAAATGAATCCTCAGCTAAAGATTAATAAAATACTTGATTCCAGCTGTCATTGGACTGCTTGACTGCTGGGGTGGGAATTCAAATAGGTATTTTGGAGAAGGGAATTGAGCCTCAGCATTCTTTCTCAGAGGTGATGCACTGCAAAGTCAGTTGAGAGTGTGAACACCTAAAGATCTTTATATAAGAAAAAGGGCACAGACCACCCCAGAGTAAATCTGACTGAAAAAGGAAGGACAGAATCAATATTTTTGATCAAAAAGTGACAAGTTTTCTATATCTCAGTAAGAGGGGAATGAATCTCTCAAACCTTCAAATGGGATACAAGCCTGAAGGAGGTTTAAAGGATTTCACATTCACAAGCCCACAAAAAGCTTTGAAAAATGCTATATATACTTCCACGGAAATCTTACAACTTTTGCAGGTGAGGCCATATTCAGGATATTTGGTGCACATTTTGAACTTCCAAAGTTTACAAAAAGTGGTGAGGAGTCTCTCTGCCTTTACAGGCAACCCACAGGTACATCCTGTGCCTGCCCTGAAAAATGCTGGCCTGTTTTCTAAGTGCTTAAGATTTTATGTGTTTAAGTGTTTAAGATTTTACCCACAAATGTAGGCATTTTAATATATATGGGGAAATTCAAATGAAGGGAGATATAAAAGGTTGCTAAAGTTCTTCAGCTAGTTACTCTAAGAAAGTGCCAGAGAATGACTTTTCCTCCAGTTTACTTATTTTTGTATTTAGAGCATTGCAGCTCAAAGAAAAATTGGGTTGAAATTAGCTCTTTTTGACATGGTAAAGTGTCCTGGATCCATTTGCCCAAAACTTTACCAGGTGAGAGCACTTCTGATCTTTTCTACCAAGCCTTACAGGATCATGGCTTTGATTTCAGTGCAGACACTTCTGACTTTGAAGAAAATGACACCAGAATTATATCCATGATGTTCCCCAGGAGAGGAACAGCTCATGTGGCAGGAATGGTGTGTTCTTGCTTCACAAAGACTCATCCCTCCTCCAGCCTGTGCTTTGACATTGCTTTGTTTGATCACTTCTCTGGTTAACATTACTTTGCTTTCTTCCTTAAAACTGCCTGCATTTCCACAGTGGATCCCTGAGCTTGGATGTCATGAAAAGACATTTCCTAGAGGAAAGTTGCAGCTGGAGTCCCACAAGTGACAGCTGCAGCATTTGTTCCTTAGTGTGTGACATTTTAAAACAATTTTTTAAAAAACTAAACCAAAGCAAAAGACTTTGCCTTGAAGGCAAAAATGTCTCAAGTGCACAGTGGGTAAATTATTTTATTCATCAAGGGACACTGTCCTGCTTCCATGGGTTTAGCTCAGGTGCTGCACTGGATTTTTGATGGTCCCGGGTCAAGACTCCTCTTCATAACGGGCACCATTATTAAAGTGTTCAGGGCTCTGCACAACATCAGAGTGAAGTAAAATCCCTTCTTGATGATCTAAGGGCCTAAATGTCCTTTCCTTGCATATGCAGAAATGCTTTTGACTGATGGAAATTTCCCAGGGTGGACTGAGTTTGACTGATTTTTCCCTGATGATTGCTGGGGGTCACATTCCCAGCTGCCAGTCCAATCTGAAATCTGCCCTTTCATCAGCTGCAAGAGCCTTCCCACTGCATGGCCAAAAGCTTTTCAACAAAAAAAACGTTTTTTGTTGAAAAGGTTTTTTCCAAAATTTGTCACAAATGCTGTAGCCATTTGAAACCCATTGTCTATAATGTGGGTATATCCTTTTGTTCAAGATAGAGAAGGAGAAACACAAAATCCATGGCAAAATTGAGAGGGTAGAAGATAAATCATATATTGTTTACTTGAGTTTAAAAACCCAAGAAAGAGAAGGGAAGATTATATTCAGCATCACTGCTAATGCATAAAAATTATATTGGAGGCATATTTTTTACTTTAATACAGATTTAAAATAAAATCAATCTTCTTCAAATTGAAAAAGGTATTTCTTTTCAACATGTTTATTTATGAATTATTTTTGTGGTTTTCTGCTGTACTGTACTTGTGAAATTGCTTTGTGAAACTGATATTTTAGTTTGCAGAAACATCTCTCAGGAAATGAGATAGATCAGTGAACATCTAGCATTTCACTAATCAAAGAAATTAAGTAAAAATAAAATGCAGATAAAACAAAACATAGTTTATACAGAATGATCAGTGTCATATGGTCTCAAAACTCTACTAAATGAAGATTACAGCTTTACAAACAACTGATTAAATGCTACAATAGCAGCTAATGTGGTTCTTTCCTAAAGCCCATGATGGTGACAAAAAGGTACTTATCATATTACAGCAATATTGCACCCTCTCTTTCTAGTAGAACTGTGACAAACATGTCAGAATAGATGTTCACTGGCACAAAGAACAGGACAGGGAAAGAACTGGAGAGGAAAAGAGATTTGTCCAGCAGATAAGTGGAAAATCCAGTCTTCTGGAAAGTGCTGTAGGTGATGGTAACAGAGTCTTAAGTAGTTTAGCACTCTGGTGAGAAAAGTAGCAATATCACAGTTTCTAGCTGGTAGTTCTGAGGCTGAATGTCAATTTATATATGCTTAGAAAGAGAAATATAATGTATAATGTAAGTTACAGGATCTTTTCAGCTCTACTGATGTTTGCTTGGTTTTGAGAGGAATCTGATAGACTTTGGGGATTAGAGAGAAAATAAATTAGATATTTATTTAAAACTTTTCTTTGTAGTTGCTATGAGGCTGGCATATTTTTCATGCAATATATGTATGGAAATGTTTTAAATATTTATTATTTTAATATTCAAGAAACACCATCTCTTAGAAATCTGTTCAGCTTTGAAAGAAAAGGATGATTAAATTTGGTGTGAGATTGAAGTAGAGGTATCCTTGATTTTATAAAAGCTCCAAAATTATAATTTCTGGAGAGGAAGGAATGGTTTCCCGTGGTCACCTTGCCCAAATTTCTCAAAGTCCTAGAAATAAAAATAAGATTTTTTTTTTCCATCAGCCCTTGAGTTTATAATGAGGCATCCAGAGGTGGAAATTTTCCCACCTAAATATCCTCCCAACTCCTATGTCTTACTCCAAAGGATATGGTTCTGGCTTGTGTCAGTAACAAGTAACCAGGGTAAATGGCCAGGGCCCAGGGCCAGGATTACAGTTCTGGTGTCCCACACCAGAAACAGGGAAAATGAATGAAATCTCTCTGAGGGGAGCCAGCTAAGCAAGAAATGGCTCAGCTGACATGGAGTGAAGCCAAGGAAAGCCTTCCTATGGATTTGCTGAAGTGCTTGCCAGCCTCAAATTGCTGTGAGATATACTTGGGACATTATTCCATGGGTTTCCTTTGTAAATTGTCTACTGACTGCCCCTCCAGAATGAAGTAGCTGGGATTAATTCCTGCCAATAGGCAATATAACTTTGTGGCTTCACTTGCTGTTGTAAATGGAACCAGAGCAGGACAGTTCTCCAGAGCTGAGGCAGTGTTGTGAGGAAAGGTGAACATCTGAAACTCTCATGTTCCCCAGGGACAGACTGGCTCATTGGAAACACATGCAGAATTCCTCCTGGGAATGATACCTGGCTTGTGCTTGGTGAGGAATTTTCTGGCAGAGTGAGTGCACTGGAAGGGTGATCCACCTTTAAAAGATGGGTGAGATCTGTGCTTCTCCATCCTGGAAAGCATCTGAGGCAAATATTGGCAGAGAAGGTCTCAGCACGAGATCTCTGTGCCCCACAGAGGACAGAAAAACATCACTCTGCTGCCCAGCACTGACCTGCCAAGGGCAGGAGGAACATTTATTCCATAGCAGAGATCATTCACTGCCTCATGCCTCCAGTGCACTGTGACACCTCGTGACTACCACTTTGTGAAGAAATGGGATCCTCTGAGACAGGTTCATTCCATTTTGACAAGGAAAACACATTGCACAATCAGTATCACAGTCCCTCTGCTTGTCATGCTGACTTTTCACACTCTCCAGTTCCTGTCTGCCCTGAAAAGTACTGCAGGTGGCTCCTCACAGGTGTCTGTGACAGTGACAGATGAGAACCTTCTTCACTGTTTTGATACTAAATGAGCCTTGCATATGCCTCCTGTTAAACATGAACCTAAACAGCAGGATTAATAACAGTAGCAATGGAAACACTCATCTGTGTATGATTTTATTTCAGTCATGTTCCTGTTAGTGCTGAAATAAATCAGATCTGTCTGCTAAGTCCAGATGAAATTCAGGCAACTTGTTTAGTAGAATAAGTAATGATATTTGGAACCTATTTTTGAGGCTGTCTCTGAGGACACTCTAAGCATAGGCAATGGGGAGTAGGTGAAACTTAGGTGCATGAATCTGTACCTCTTCCTCTCAAGACTACTTTACTCTTTGTTTTTCCTGTTCAGATACCTCTGATGTATTTCTGTGGCTTTTTCTGTGCAGGACTGACCAGATCCACAGACTACACAGCATCTTGTCTACCTGCCCTGAGGCATTTGGGAAGACACTTCCCCTGAAATTTCAACTACAATTTCACATGGACTTAGCTGCAGCATCCTGTTTCTCAAGTAAGCATATGGATCTGCCTAGCAATTAGTAAAAGGAAAAGAGATAATTCCATAAGTTAGGGACATGAGGGAAAATATACAAACAGCTTTAGGTGACAGGGGAGTCCTTCACAGTGAGAGTCCTAGATTTTAGGATGCAAGGCAACTCTCACATATTCTTTTCTCTAAATTATTTTCCATTTAATTCTAGAACCATAGACTTACACAAGTCTGGCAGGGACATTGGGATGCCATCTAGTTCATTGTTTGCTCAAAGCAGTGTCAACTTCAGGTTGCTCAGGGCATTGTCCAGTTGAGTTTGCATTATTTCCAAATACAATGGTATCATTACTTCTTTTGGTTATTTTCCTGCAAAAGAGAACAGCTTCAACAGGAGGAATTGAAACCTCTCTCCTCCCCACACCCAAACAGGTAGATTATATTCTTGGAGGTGTCTTTGAATCCTTCTATACAGCTGTGAAAGTGGGACCAGCTCTCCCACATGGTGTGCTCAGGGATGTCGCCAAAATTGCTTTAGAGACTTTATATTGGGAAATCACAACTTTTAAAGGTATTGGCTTGGTGAAGAAGGACTGCAGCCCTTTAGCAGAGAGTGAATTTAGCTTGGATAAGCATTCACATCTGGAGAAGAGAGAAGAGTTAATTGCTGTGTGCCCTTTCCCCCAGCATTTTGCTCTCCATTGAGGTGTTCTGGGTTTGATACAACAGTTGCTTCCCACAGGATGCTATGTGGAGAGACCAGGCACCCGTCCCCAGGTTCTAGCTTGCAATCTAGTAGGCAAATCCTGGAAGGAGGAATGTCTCTGATTTAGTTTTATAGTCTTCATCCCTTTGGGCCTAATCCTAAGAGATTAACTCACCCTGCTGTGAATTGATTGCAGAGCTAGGGATAAAATGCAGAGGCTCTGTCTTTTCAGTGCCGAGCACTGAACCATTACTCCTCTGAGTCAGGCAATGAACTGGCTGGAAAAGCTTTCAAATATATGAGCAATATGATTAATAGACCTAAAGCTCCAGACTGGAGCCAGAGGGAGAACATACACACTTCTACTTTTTCTGTTTGCATACGTACAGGTGCTGCTCTCAAGGCAATTGTCAGCTGCCTGTGTTCAGGGAGCTGACAGATCCACTGCAGCACTGCTCGGCTAAGTGTGCAAACATGAAGTGGAGCTTAACCAAAATAGCCCTTTAACAACACCATCAGTGGAGTGATCACACTGACTGACAGCAGGGACTGGGCAGGGTTAAATATGTATGCAAAGAGAATTTTTATTGCATCTTTTGCCAGTGCTTCCATTCACAAAAATAAATTCGGGTGCACCCTATGCTGCCCAATCACACATTTCTCTCACTGATCTAACTCCCTATCAGACACCTCACATGAATTCCTGGCAGCTGACTTACTGCTAGTGCCAACCTCCTCACAATTTACTGCATAATGGTTTGATTTACCATGTTTCTAAATCTGTATCTCCTCTGCTTTGTCAAGCTTGTCCCGGCAAATCCTGCACCACACTGAGGTGTACTGGGATATTGTAACACCTGCGGTGAGTTGACCTTGGCTGGACATCAGGTAACCACCAAAAACTCTCTGTCACACCCCTCCTCAGCTCAGAAAACACAGTGAGAAACCTCATGAGTCAAAATGGGGGTAGGGAGAGATCACTCACTAGTTACCATCAGGAACAAAACAGACTTGGCTCAGGAAATTAGTTTAATTTATTACCAATCATATCAGAGCAGGGTGATGAGAGATAAAACCAAATCTTAAAACACCTTTCCCCCCACCCCTCACTTCTTGCTGGGTTTTCTGCCATCTCCCCTCAGCAATGCAGTAGGATGGGGAGCTGTGGTCTGCTCATCACACATTGCCTCTGACACTCCTTCCTCCTCATGGGAAGGATTCCTCACACTCTTCCCCTGCTCCAGCATGAGTCCCTCTCACGGGAGACAACCCACCAGGGCCAGGCTGATCCAGTGTGGGTCCCCCTTGGGTCACAAGTCCTGGCAGTAAACTTGCTCCAGTGTGGGATCCTCTCTCCATGTTCCCACAGGTTCTGCCAGAAGTCTGCCAGTCAGAGGCTTCCCACGGAATCACAGCCTCCTTTGGGCATTCCCCTTCTCCAGAGTGGGTCCTGCAGGGGCTTTAGGTTGATCTCTGCATTTCCATGGACCCCCATGGGCTGCAGGCACCCAGCTGTCTCTCCATGGGCTGCAAGATAATCTTAGCTCTGGTACCTGGAGCCCCTCCTGCCTCTCTTTCTGCACTGACCCTGGTGTCCCCAGAGAGGTTTCTTTCACCTATTCTCACTCCTCTCTCCAGATGCACTTCTGCAGGTGTTTTCCCCTTTCTTAAATACATTATCCCAGGAGTGCTGATGGGCTCAGCTTTGGCCAGCAGCCAGTCCATGAGGAAAGCTTCAGGCAGCTTTCACAGAAGCCACCCTTTGTAGCCTCTTGCTACCAAAATATGGACCTGTAAACTCGATGCAACATGTTCTCTAATGGTGAGAAACTCTTCAGTGCTCTCCATTAAGTGACCAGGCTGTTCATTTTAACTCTCCATAGCTCTGACAGCTCTTACTGGATGCATTTGGACAAATACAAGGCAGCCTGTTCGATTAATAAAGCCCTGGCAAGTTTTAATATAAACCCTTTATGAAAGCCAGAGAGAAAGAGCTGACAGAAGGGACATTTTCCTTCTAATGGCAGATGTTTGAGACAAATTAGCAAATATCAGGAAGCTGCTTTGATGAAAGGAAACAATGAGGTAAAATGTTCCCTAATTTCTAAATTAAATTGAAGTACAAAATCTGAGGCATTGCAGAAACAGGGGAAATGTTTGAATCAATGTTGCTGCATGTGATATTCCTCTCTCTTACAGAAATAGTGGCTTTTCTGCAGTTAATGGCAGCATAACTATTAACTTAAATTTGCAATAGAATAGAATAGAACAGAACAGAATTATTTTCAGTAGGAGGAGACCTCCAATCACCATTTAGTCCAACAGCCAGAGCAGTTCAGGGCTGACCAAAAACTAAAGCAGAGAAATTATTTCTCTGTGCTATTAAATAAATGGCTCTTTGCAATCCCAAGGGAGAGAAGGAGGTATACATAGATTTGTCTGAAAGAATGATCTGGTGGCCAAAATTTTGTACTCCTCTCCTAGGGGTAGGAGATTTTGTACCCTTCTCTTTTAGGCTGCCCTAAAGCCAGTCTCACCTCTGCCAATGACCTACTCCAAGCCTTTAAAGAACCTCAAATTTCCTGCCTGTTTATTTCCAGCCTTTTCTATTCTGCTAAGAAATTAATGATGCAAAACTCTTCCCGTGTTTATGCAAGATTTCATGCTGTGTGCCTGTATGAGATCCAGCAGGGCTGTCATGCACTCAATTGCGCCTCCAAGTGCTGCTGTGAAAAGAGCAAAGGTGGTAAGACATCCACCAAAAAGTGTCAGAGTTCAGTGGCATCACTTAAAGAAAGAGATTTGTGTAAAAAAATTGGTTATTTCTAGCAGAGACTTTCTTTACTATTACATCTGCCAAATTAATTGCTCAGTCCACTTTCATATGTTACCTTTAGAGGAGGTGAAATACTTTTAAAAGTAATGACATTTTTTATAATTAACAGTATCTTCTATTGAATTAACTTGCTGTCTTTTATTCTTCCCCTTCAAGGGAAAAGCTTGATGTCTTTGCTCACGTGGAATCAATATGCATAGACACATATATATGTGTGTGTGTATATATATATATATATATCTGGGGGGGGGGGTGTGTGATGGGAATGAGACAAGAAGGAATAGAGAGCAGAATTATATGTCAAAGACTAAAATAAATAAAACAAAAGGGCAAAATATTTTAAGTATTTTTTTTACTCTTTACTTTATTCACACTTTGCAGAAGAAGGAGACTGGAGTTCCTGAAATATCATCACTTCAAGAAATTTCCAAAAGGAAAGCCCTTCATTTTATTTATAGATTTTCTCCTTCTTTCCAGATACATTCTTTTGTCTACTCTGTGGTGGAGGTCTCAGTTTCTTGCCAATGGAGACCATGTGTCATCTCACACAAGAGAGAATTATGACAGGTTTGGTTCCTGTGTGGGGCTGTGCTCAGAGCCTGCAGAGCTCTTAAGGAAGCTGAGATTTGGGCAGTTCTGGTGGCTCATCCCCAGCCACGGTGGTAGGTCCAGCCTGTCCCTCCAACCCCTGGCAGTGCTGGATCAGCCTCAGTCCCTCTGAGCAAACCCAGTCATGCCAGGTGAATTCCTGCTCAGCAGGAGATGCAAGCCAGGGTGAGGAGGTAACAAACTCCTGTCCCTTCTCCTCCCCCTTGAATCTCTGCCTGCTGCCTTCCAGTGCTATAGAGAAAATTAAGTTGGGATTCAAGCATCTGGAGAGCAGCAGATAAAAGGTGCTCTAGAAGAATACATTCTTATAGGTGTTCTTCTCTTTGCTGCTACAGCAAGTCAAGATGAAAACACATTGCATAAATTGTGATGTGCCTGAAATCTAATGTAAATTGCTCCCTTCCAAGCAAGCAGAAAAATCTTAGAAGCTCAATCTATGTCCTGCAGGCAGCAGAGGAGGAGAAATGCTGCCTTTTATTTTTTCTTCCCCTCCACTTTTTTTTTTAATTAATATTGTATTATTATAGACTAAATTGTGCCTGGGGGCATTCCAACAATGTGGTGCTGAGGAATGTGCATGAAGCAGATAACACTATTTCTCTCCAGCAGAAGGAAAATATATATAATAACAAGAACTTTATTCATTAAATTGTAGGAAATTACGATTACATTAGTGAGGCTAAAGGGTATGAAATACCTTCTGCCATCCAATAAACTATAGTCCAGCCAATTCTATGATCAAGCTTTGAAAGTTCCTGTCGGAATAAATAGCAGATAAAGACAGGAGCAAGAGGAAGGAAGCAATTCCCAGATGGTAACACTTTAATTTGGAAAAGTTAATATTATTCCAAGTCTTATAGCCTAAAGAAGAAATCACTTGAGGCAATGCCATATTCTTGGCTCCCTGTTGGGTTAAATAAACTTGTAGTTGCAATGCTTTTTATTTGTTTAAGGGACAGTTTGTGCCTTGGACTGAATGTCTAGTCAGGAGCAGTGTAAAACTGATCCCCTAAGCTGCCTGGTATGTGATCTGATGTGTGCCTGCTGGTTTCCCAACCCTTTTGTTTGTAGATATACAAGAAATAATAAATCAGAGTTGTTCCACCCTTCTGCAACGTGAGAACCAGCAGGGCTTCACCAGAGCAGCTATATCATGGCAATATTCTGCAACAATTTTCCCATCTAAACCAGGTGTTTTGTTGGCAGTTGAGGGGAAACAAGGCTGAGGTGCACCTAACCCAGGATTTCATAGGAGAATAAATCTCCTTGTACCACCAGTTCTGCCTCCATTCAGGACACTGCACTGTGTGGGATTCATTACACTCCATGATATCTCTCCCTTCATTCAAGCCTGGACCCCGTTTCTCACTGAGGCTCCGCTTGGGAATCTGGAAGGGATTGTGTGTTATGTGACTCAGACTGGAAGATGAAAGGTGGAAAATGAAGGGGAAAGCTCACAAATTGTCAGTTCTCATTTGGCTCTTAACAAAAGCACCTGTATTCCTAGGGGAAAAAAAAAATATCTGATGAGTGTCAAATGAGCAGAGGAAAATAGGTATTTACTCTGTAGAATTGAGTTGTTCTTGGCAATTGAACAATTTTTCATTGGAGCATTGGATGATTAATCCTGCTTTTTACAAGTTTTCCTGCAATGAAGATGTAAAAAAAGATAACAGCAGGCTTGAAAACTGAGCAAAGATGCACTATTTTAGCCATGGCCCAAAGCCTTGCCATTTTCCTGGTATCTGCTTCCTCTGTGAGAGGATTCCTATCCCATCTGAAGTCATTACTGCTCCCTGGGAATCTCAGCAGAACATGGAAAGCCATTTCTTTCTTGGAAGGATTTTCCCCACTACATTGCAGCCAGGCTGTAGTCATGCAACAGCATTTCTGTGACCAGTCTAATGTCCATATTTTGATTTTACTGAAGAGCAGCTTTCCCATGGTCCTAAATTTGACCACAACATTCAAGGCTTCAATTGCACTTCATTTCCTCCTCTGTAGACTTCTTTATATAGGTTGAATCCTTGATAGAGAGATCTTAGCTCTTTGAGTTGTATTTGGGCAAAATACAACATGCAACTTGTTCTATGTCCTAAAGGTTCAAGGTTTCATTTTACTCCTAGCTGAGATGTGGAAACAATTCATTCCATATCAGCAGCCCTGACACCTCTCCCTCTCACAAAAAGCAGTTTCTTTTGCTCTTGCAGTGGTCCGATTCTGTACTTCTGTGCCAGGGGACATTGCCGCTTTTTTATGTGACCCCTGGGCTGGTGGCATGTGGCACAGTGTCCTACCTAGGCTTGAGTTTCAAAACAGTTTTGTCTCTTTCTGGTGTTTAAAATTTTGCATAAGTTGTCAACTATATTTATCTTACAGGCTCTTTCTGTGCTGGGCAACATCCTGCTTCTGTCACAATAATTAGGGAACTTAATGTTATTTAAACTGTCACTTCATTATGAGCTATGCCAAATGATACAATAGCTAGAACAGGAAACAGGTCAACATATCAAGGGAAAGTTTTTAGTCAGGGAAATGTCATCAATGACACATTGGGTGGAACTCTCCTAGAACAGGAAACCAAAACAATGCACAGAAAACAGTGATAAACATCAAGTGCTCCCAGTTGCTCTAGAATGGCTTGGGTTTTCCCCATGTCTGGCTTGAAAGACAGGTGTTTTCTAAAGAAAGCAGGAGCCTCCCTTGGAATGGAAAATTAAACCCCTTCGCTCCTAATTACTGCAATTTTGAAATTAAGGGGTTCTCAGGCAAAGATAGGGGAATAGGAATAATGATTCTTTACTAGTGTGTATAATAAAGCAAACAAACAAAACCTGCGGCATTAACACCAAACAGAACCCGGAACCAGTCCCCGCCTTTGGGCTGCGGCGCTTTCCCATTTGTGCAGTGCCAGGCACGGCCAGCAGGGGCGCTGCTGGCTCACGGCGGGCCGGGCTGGTGCAGTGAATCCCCCGCACCTGCAGGGGGCGCTGTGGCGTCGGCTCAGGGAGCACGCGGCAATGGTGGCGGGGAGGGATGGAGGAGAGGCTGCGCTTCACAAACCCTGTAGCAGCCATGGCGACTGGGCCCAGACGGGCAGAGATGGAGGAGAGGCTTTGCTTCATAAACCCTGGGGCAGCCATGGCGGCTGGGCCCAGATGGGGAGGGATGGAGGAGAGGCTGCACTTCACAAACCCTGGGGCAGCCGTGGCGGCTGGGCCCAGACAGGCAGAGATGGAGGAGAGGCTTTGATTCATAAACCCTGGGGCAGCCATTGCAGCCAGGCCCAGGTGGGGAGAGATGGAGGAGAGGGTGCACTTCACAAACCCTGGAGCAGCCATGGCGGCTGGGCCTGGATGGGCAGAGATGGAGAAGAGGCTTTGCTTCATAAACCCTGGGGCAGCCATGGCGGCTGGGCCCAGACAGGGAGGGATGGAGGAGAGGCTTTACTTTACAAACCAGCCATGGCAGCTGGGCTCACATGGGAAGGGATGGAGGACAGGCTTCGCTTCACAAACCCTGGGGCAGCCGATCCTGGTACCCCAGCAGGACTCTTGGAAGCAGCAAGCTGGGCTGGCAAGATGCCTTGGCAAGGAGTGAGGGGCTCCCAGCAGGGCAGGGAGAGCCGAGCTCAGGATTCCGGGTACCCAAGCAGATGGTGATGGGTCCCTCTCTTAGTGAGATGGGGTTGATAAGGTCTCAGTTTGGTGGCTGCTGTCACCAGCAGAAGCTCACCCCAGGGCAGAAGCAGCAGCTCTGGGCTGGGCTCTGGTGGCAGCAGCAAATTCCCTTCCCCAAGCAGTGGCTCCAACAATTCTCCTCTGAATCTGAGAGACAGTGAGCACCAGCAGCTGCCCCAGCCCTGTCTTTTACTGCCCAATTCTCAAGGAATCTCTGCCCTCAGAGAGAAACTCCCAGATAAGAGAAGTGTAACCAGATGCCTTCCTCCCCTGAGCTTGGCCACTTCTTCTGTTTTTCTAAAGTATCCAGTTGTTAGTGTTTCCTAGGAACTTACGGAAAAACAATTCTATAAGGAAAAGGAACAAAAGAAAAGAAGCCTAACCCCCAACACCTCATTGGCCTGTTCACTTAACTTTTTGTACCAACAATAATTATCCATGTTTCTCAACCATATCTTTATAATGAGTTCACACAAGATGAAGTTAAGCAACACTAAACATCACATTAAGTTTAATCTAATCATAAATTTTTCTTCTCTACAAAAGAAGGGACAGTTTCATTTTTTTCAGGTCAGAGTTAAAAGCTGTGTATAAACACACAAAACTGGGAGTTGCAATTTCTATCACTCATCTCTGCAGAGCCAAGAAGTCAGTTGAAACCACCTAAAACAAAGTTTCTCTGCTGACACTCCTGGGAGTGTAGTCCTTAACCAGAAGCCCACATCAAATATCTAAAACTATGCGGCTACACATCTCCCTTTCCAATCAGAAGTAAAACCCCAAAACACTTCTTTTCACAAACAGGCCTTCCTAAAGCAGCAGACTAGAACTCTGAAATATGCCCAAAGGCCCTACCATTTTAAAATGTCAATACGTTTGTGCTCCTGGAACTCCACAAGGAGGTGATGAGTCATAAATTTTATACAACAAAGACCATCATCAATGTCTTGTTTGTCTCCATAACAGGCATAAGGTTTAACTCAGTATTCCTTGCATTGGACCACAATTTGTGTGTGAGATACAGGATTTCTTTTGCAAAAACATTTGATCTTCACCTGTATCAATTCTTATCTCTCTTGCAGCCTGTCACTAAGGCTCAGGAAATGTTTGTGAAGTGCTTTGAGAGCCTTCTTGGGAATAGGATGTAGAGAATTTGCAGGCAAACAAATAACAGGTTGATTTCTATCCAGTTATTCTCATGATGTTTTTACATTATTCTCATGGTGTTTTTACGTGTAGAAGTCATTCTTAGAACAGCTGGAATTCAAATGATTAACAAATGATAGTGGATACAGTACATGAGTTCCATGTGCTACATTCTGCTTTCAATAAACACTATTTACACAGAATCAAATTCTGCCATGAATTATACTAGGGTAAGACCAGGGCAAACAGCTCTAAATTAATACTGAGAAGTGGCGGTTTTCCAAGACAACTGTCAAATCATTCAGAGCTTTTTAAACCCCCAAGGTTATGTGTATCAATATCTCAATAGTGTAATTAAAAAATCATGTAGCTGATTAATAATAGAGCCCTCTGAGTGAGATGTAATTGAATTTGAAAGAAAAGGTATTTATTCCCAGGGTAGGAGAATGTTGGTAGGACAGACATGGGTCTGTGTCCAACCAAGATCCTGCACCAGAGCCATGACAGCTCTATTTATGGGGACTAGTGTCACATTGTTAAAGACATATGTGGGCTAAATAATTTGGAAATCTGTGTGATACTGGCCCAGGACCCTTGACTGCAGGGTCTCCTTGACATCAGTATCCATCTGAGTCTAGTCTATGAAGCCCAACTCATTTCAGCCGAGGAAGATCATATTTTCCCCCTTCTAATGCAGATCCATGTGTCAGCAGCTCTCTGACCACAGAGAGAAACACAACTTTTCCAGGCATCATACTGGGGAAGTCCATGAGAAGATCAGAAAAAAGAATGAGAAACAATTGTTATCTTAACTTGCTACACCTGTTGTTGTGAACATGTGGAATGTGTTATGGAGATTTGTTTACCAAAGGGTGGTTTCTTAATTAGCCAGTGGTGATGGTGTTTAGATTAGAGGACCAGTTAGGTCCAGGTGTATTGTAACTGTCTATAAAAGCAATGAGTTTCTTAATAATGATATAATATAATAAAGAGCTTGATCAGCCTTCTGTAAATCATGGAGTCAATGCTAAGTATTACCAGTTCAAAAACACCTCACAACAACAAATCTAGACTACTGATTTTAGTCAACTGAGCCCCATTTCTGGTGGGCCCATTGATGAAGCAAGGGCATGCTCCATCCATACTTGAGAATGACATGTAATGAATGCCCTTTGGGAGGTTGTACCTTCCAAGCATTTCATCTGCTATTCTGTGGAACAAGACACCTGTATTGCCTGACAAGAATGGAAACACCTGTAAATAAGGTGATCTAGAAAAAAACTGTCATGGTTTGACACCCGCTGTCAACTAAGTGCCACACACTCACTCAAACCCCCTTCCATTCTGCCTCAGGATGGAAGAACTTATTGGAAGGGCAAAATTGAAAACAAACACATGGTTTGAGCTCAAAGCAGTTTAATAATGAAAAAAATTAATAATAATAATAATAATAATAATAATAATTCTAAAGTAAGGGAAAAGATATTTTTAAAAATAGAGAAGAAAATAAAACCCAAAAAAGATAAGTGATGCAAATGGAAATAATTGCTCACCACCAGCCACCCAATGCTCAGCCAGTCCCCAAGCACTGCCCCCTGCCCCCACAACAAACTTCCATAGTTTTATTGCTGAGCATGGCATCATGTCATATGGAAATTTGTCAGCTGGGGCAAACTGTCCCAGCTGTGTCCCCTCCCATCCTCTTGTGCACCTCCAGCTTATGCACTGCTGGGACAATGTCAGGAGCAGAAAAGGCCTTGATGCCATGCAAGTGCTGATCACAGGAGCTGAAATGTCAGTGTGTAAGCAACACTATTTCCAGAACAAAATACAGACCCAAAATAGCCACTGTGAAGAAATTTATCCAGGGCAAAATCAGTACAAATCGAAGGATTTGCAGCTGTTTTTTCCTAGAAATGTATAAATTTAAAGAGAAATTTTGATAAATAACTGTAGATATATTATCCATGCTCAATGAGATGAACAAGTTTATCTTAAATTGAAACAAAACAGGAATCCACTAGATATCAGGAAAACCTTTCTGAGTAGGGAGTTAAGCCCTGGCACAGTAAACATGAGGGATGGAGAGTCCAACATGCTGCCATCTGGTTCGGTTTAGTTAACACCACAATGAGCCTCTCACAGTCCCTCCCAGCCTTATTTTCTCTGATTCTGAATGGGTTTCACATTGTTCTAGAAAAGATGGGGCAGAGAAAAAGTACACCCTGCTCTGATTCCTAATAAATTGTTCCTTATTAAAAGTAACAACATTTTGAAATGCTTTCTGCAGTCAGCAGGGTGGGTGTGCTGTTTTGCCTGGGGTAGAGTTAACTTCCTTCTAACTGTATCAATCCTCTATCAAGGATAGAAGTATGATTTTAAATGGGGGCTGTGTGGTGTTTTATCTCCAGCTGGGCTCAAAACTACAACAATTGGTCATTGTCCTAGCTGTATACATAAATTCTCTTTGTTGTTTGATTTGTGTACATAATTTTTTTTGTTTGGTTTGGTTTATGGTTTTTTTTTTTCTTTAGCATTACTCTGTCTTGTAGAATTTTCCTTTAACATGGCCATGAACTGTGATTAGTGTTGGATTTGTTTCATACTTGTTTTATGATTTGAGACTTCAGATTCTGACTATCAGCATGGTAGAAAAAAGTGTTTTCTTGTGTTCAAATGGAACTTCACATATTTAATTTGTTCCCACTTCCTTCTTCCCTCTCAATAGGCACTATTTAGAGGAGTATGGCTGCTGCTCCTTCTTCATTTTCTTTTTCATTCTTTTTCATCAGATATTTATATTGTTTTGTACACATTGATAAGATTCTCCCCCAGCTTTCTCTTCCCCGAATGGAAGAGTCCAAGATCTCTCAGCCTCTTCTCATGTCACAGGTACAAGCAAAACTAACAGGTTTTTATAGCTCTGTATCCCATCAGCAGATTTATAGCTCTGTATCCCATCAGCAGAACCAAGGCTCCTGCACGTACTGACTGCTGCTGGGGATGCACCAGCCACATCCTTCACAGACATCACTGAATTAAAATTGGTGTGGAGAACCTGGACCCAGCTTTAGCAGGAAGGATGGAGGAAGGCCTGTCAGAAATTCCAGGTGTAAGGTGTGAAGACCAGTCAGTCTGTTATTAGTTACTGCTCAGTCTCCAAGCCGTGCTGTTGATAAGATTCTCATGCTTCAATTGCACAGCATTGACAGTGAAGCATTTGAACCCTAACTAAATAAGAGATGTTGTGCCTCCCATCTGCATGCTTGACACACTGGGCTGACTGCTCTTTTCTCCTCTCTTTACAAAAACACCTCATGTGTGTTCTTCTGTGCTGTGTAATTCACAGTGTTGCCCTCCATTCACATCAGTTTTTAAATGCTGTGACTCTGAGCATGTTTTAGACAAACTTGTAGCAACTGAGACAGGGCTGTAAGCTGAAAACACTGCTGCAGTTTAGCTGGGTGGCTAATCAATACATGAACTATCAGCTTTTCAGATCAAGGGATTAACAAACTCATATTGCAGTAAATGAAATTAGTTAATGGGGAGGGGGAAAAAGCTGCTAAAAAGAAGGTGTCTGAGGTTTTTTTAAAGGGAAAAAATGTAATGATGGAAAGAAATCAAACACAAAAAACATTTAATCTCCTTGAACTCTCAGTTGTGATTTTTCTAACTAGTCCTAAGGAATTATGATATCAAATTTGCAACTGAAGGGTGCCCACCAGGGCTTAGTGTCAGGGAAAAGCATGACATTAGAACTCCACACATATCTCTACAGTAAAAAATGTTCTCTGACCTCACTACAAATAAGAAAAGTTTGAAAACTACTATATTACATGTTCATTGTAAGAAATACTTAATTTAAAAAAAAAAGTAAAAATGAAGGGCATTTGTCAACCTTATTTTTTTCTCCCTCAAATCAAAAAATGAATTTTTGTATGTCAAAAACTATTCATACTGCCTTTGTAATTTCACATTTCCAGAGTCAGTCTGGAGAAGTCAAAAAGCATCAAAAGCCAGTTCTGGCAGCAGTCAGATGCTTATTTTGGAACCAAGGTCCCTATCCTTGCAATCCTACCCAAAAAGGTCAACTGCTTAGTCAGGACCATCTTTTGCAAATAATACTTTTTATGTGAACCCTTTCCTAGAGGAACTCTGTTCTCTGCATGTCTAAATGACTACATGGGAAGGGAAATGAGCTATTTGAGATCTGTGACTGCTCTGGTGTGTCCCTGCAAAATTCACTGTCCGGCTTTGTGATGCAGTGTCATCATCTGTAAAAATTAACTTCTCTTATGTCCTGTAACACGTTCCACAAGTACTGGATACTGTTGTGATTGTAAGCTTTTGTACCTTGACTAAGGAGCCTCTGGTGATACCCATCATGAATTGAGTAAAAGCAGCCCTTGATGCTTCCTGGTCAAAGAAAAACCTCCTGCTGGTGAACAAGGAGAATGGACTGAACAGTCCAGACCTCATCTGCATGTCTATAAAATAGTGATGCAAGACTTTTTTTTTGCAGTCCAATGAAGTTTTG
Source organism: Setophaga petechia (assembly GCA_024362935.1). Classification (NCBI taxonomy): domain Eukaryota; kingdom Metazoa; phylum Chordata; class Aves; order Passeriformes; family Parulidae; genus Setophaga; species Setophaga petechia. The sequence goes on from JANCRA010000011.1 coordinate 18,236,435, forward strand.
AAGTTGAAGCAAATAGATCATCTTTCGTGCCTGACAATGGATGGAAAACAGATCTGCACCCAGCTGGCATGAGGATTCATCCTGACCTTTGGTACATGCTGTGATGCTGAGCATGTCTGGGCAGCTGGGAAAGAGACTATTATCAGACAGTGGCTACCTGTGAAAAGTGCTTGCACAAGGTTTTGTAGGCAGCTGATCCACTCTATAATGAGCTGAACTTCTGGAAGCCTTTCACAAACGTGGATGACATGGAATGGTAATAAAAGAGAGCAAGATTTGGTCTTAAATTACTCTAAGAATTGATTGGTATTGTGGTTTTGGAAGAGCAGATCTAGCCAAGCACTGGTTTAAGGCTTAAAATACTGTTTGAATCGTTTGGTAAGAATCCTTAGATATTTTTTTCCTGACAAGTGCACCACTTAAAACTACCAGAAATGGTATTTCCTCTTATTTGAACAAACCACTAGCAGAAATACAAGTTCTATAGACTGCTTAGTTCTAATGTATTGAATAAAAATCCAAACTATGGAAAGCAACATTTACATCACCTTTACTAAAAAGAGAAGGAGTTGACACTAAACATATCAGAAGAATCCCAGAAAATTCTGGAGTGTCTGCAGCTTATTTTCAGGCTTATCAAGGTAATGGATGAAGATTAAATCATGACTTTGTCAGGCAGAGACAACGTCAAACAATTCTCTGCCTCTCAGTTGATGGCATAGCCTGGGGGATACTGTTTGCAAGCATAAAAGGCAAAAGACCCATCACAGGAGCCCAATGCATGATATTAAACTTTCTGTAAAAGGCCATCCTCAAACTAGGCCCATTATCTCTGACATACAATCCTCACACAAGTGAAATATTTCTTGCTAAGGGTTTATGGCATTTCCCCAGGCAAAGCTGCATGCAGTGCACAGAGGTTTTGCTTGCAGAACACAGCTCAGCAGCCTTTATCAGACAGTTTGACCAAGACCAGAAAAAAAGTCTTGTGCGCACAGTCTTCTTTGCAGGATCAGAGCAATGGCACTCAGGGCTAGAGACCTGAAAAAAAAACACATACCTTGGTCTTAACAGCACTTCACAGCTTCAGAGTGTGTGTGGTATAAAAGACAATGAGTTACTGTGCTGCCCCAAGGGCACAGAGGGAGCATTTCTCTGGAAAATGTGTTATGGATCAGAGAGGCACAATCACCTCAGACAGAGGCTGCAATAACCTGCATAATGAGATGTCCCCTGACATTATCCTGGATCATTTCCCTATAGCTAGAAGGGATCTCCTGGTGCAAACAGAGACAGAGGAACTGGAGTGTTCATATCCTCAGAGTCTGTGTCTGGAGAAGCTTCATTTTCTAGAAAGAAGGAACATGAAGGACCAAAGACCTGTGGCTTTAGGTAATATAAATGCACACAATGAAGAGGAGAGACCCCAAAAGCTCTTATGCAGGACAAAAACCAAAGTGAGAGATAAATAGTGACTTGTCCATGGAGCTGAATAAAGTGCTCTGCTTCTCCCTCAGCAGCTTATTTCTGCCTGACTCCTGTACTGACCTCTTAGCTACTACTGACCCATTGGCTGGTCCCTAAAACAATTTTGGCTGAAAGTTATGACTATAAACACATAGACATTAATACTGAGCAAGTCTTGACAATTTACTGTGTTGTTTTTAGTTCATTCTTCTCTTGGAGAAAGCAATTTAATCCTTTCTATTACTCTTTCTAAATAAGAAAAGACAGGGATCTCACATTTGCTTCTAATTACAATGCACTTTGCCGTGCAGCCCCAGCGAGGGGAAAAGCTTTTTGAAGTCTGCAGCATTGAGAGAGAATTGATCGCTAATTAAATTTGTCTCTGGGAAGTTAACTATAACTAAAATGTACTGACTGAAAACAAACAGATCATTGTTTTGCTAGTGGCACATGTTAAATAAAACCTGCATAAATCAGGTGCTTTGAAAGAGCCTGTTAAAGCCAATTTGTGGATGTCTTATTTCAGGAAAGCACTGGCTGCAGTGTTAGTCCATCACCTCTGTTTAGGGGTTGTGGTGATAAGCTTTTATGAAGGACTGGCCACTCTGCCCTCCTTGCATGGGAAAAGACAGTTATGGTGTCTCCATAATTCCACAGAGACAAACATACCCACTTGGACAGAACCTGCCCTTTTAGCCCTTTTTGTGTTCCACTGTAGGTCTGGGACTGTGTTTTTAAGGTGTTGTGGGAACTGGGGCTGGAACTGAGTGCGCAATATTATATGAATATACACTGTAACTTGTAATTAGCAAAAAACCATTAAAAGATGCCCAAACATGACCCCAAAGGTAAATCAGGATCCAGTGGAATACAGCTGTAGCTGCTGGGATTCATTCACCTTAATCTTGACAGGCTGTAGAGCTGGTTGTGGAGAAACCTAATGGGGTTCAACAAGGGCAGGTGTTGGGTCCTGCAGCTGAGGAGGAATAACCCCATGTACTAGCGCAGGTTGGGGGCTGACCCACTGTGGGGGAGCTCTGTAGAGAAGGACCTGGGAGTCTTGGGGTGCAACAAGTTGACCATGAGCTTGCAGTGTCCTTGTGGCCAGGAAAGCCAATGCCATCCTGGGGTGCATGAGGAAGAGTGTGGCCAGCAGATTGAGTGAGCTGATTCTCCCCCTCACGCAGCCCTAATGAGGCCATTTCTGGAGTGCTGTGTCCAGTTCTGGGCTACTCAGTACAATGGCCATGATTTTTTCAGTTTCACCTTCTTTACAAAAGAAATGCCTGTTTTTGCCAGCTGCATATTTTATTTACCTCTGCCTGTTAATAGAGCAGCAGATGGCACAGGCAGGTATGTGTTAAGATGCATGTACAGATGGCTCGCTCAGTCTTGTGGTGCCTCTGACAAGATAAAGACACGAGGAGCTGCAGGATGCTGCAGGTTACAAAGGGAAGCAGTGTGCGTGCAGATGGCCTACACTGACCCATGGTGCCTCTAACAAGACAGCAAAATGAGAAACAGCAGGATGTTACTGATAACAGGACAGGCAAGAGCTTGACAAAATCGCTGTCAAAGTCAGAAGTTATCAGGGAAACTATAGCATAAACATCAAATAAGAATTCAAAACCAGTGCTGATGGGGATGTGGTAACCAGAAATGAGCTGTGTGTTTGGAAGGGGTGAGGGTAGTAAAGGGGAAGATCTTGCATGGTAAAAAGGGAATAATGTGAGCCAGATCATGTGTTCACAACTCCCTGTGAGGCAGCTGAGCCTGACCAACAGAGCTGGAACAAGACTGTAAAGATGGTATTGCTCCAACATTGATTGCATCTGACCCTCTTGTGCACTCAGGAGGGATCTGGATGCTTTTCCCATTGCTGGAAGGGAGCACTCAGAGGAAGTGGCTGAACCTCTCGGCTTCCAAATGGTGTTTGAGTCAGTGTTGAAAATCCTATAACGAAAATTTTGCTGTTGTGACTTTTTGGGCATGATTTTGCTGTTGTGTGTACCCAATCTGATTTTGAATCCAGGAACTACTTTTCCTTGATTTAAAGAAACCCAAACCTAATTCAAAGAAACCCTGTCTAATTTCAGCTCCTGATGCTATTATTATCCAGATATGTAGATAAACAAGAAAGATAGTGACTTGGAGGGTGGGTTTAGGAAGAGAAATATAAGTTAATGGTAAGAATGAAATCAGAATTCCTGTCCTTGTTTTGTGTAGGAAAATATCCAGGGGCTATAACTGAGTTTGTCCTCAGAGGTCATCTTGAGATTACTGTCAAAATCAGACTGTAGGCGAATATTGGATTTACAAGAAGGAGTTTAGCAGATTACAAAGAGGTTTGGCAAATCCAGACTTTATTGCAGCAAGAAGTTTGCTGATAGGAACACAGCTCAGTATAGGGGACTTATGACCAGGAGAATGATTCCTAAAAAGCAGCAATAGGATCAGGACTGACTGTGGCTGGCTGCTTGTTTTGGCTGTGGAGGGTGGACTTCGGTGCAATCCTGTCCTGAGGGAGGCTCAAGAGAAGGGCCAGTGACAGACTGTGTCCCAGTAGGCTGTGTCCACTAAATAATATCCCAGGCAGTGTCTAAAGGGTGGGTCACAGGAAAGCTTTCGTAAGCATTCCAGCTGCCCTGAAATTCCCTCTTTGTTAGAGTTATGTGGGAGTGCAAGAGTATAAATACAAATGCCCATTTACCTCAGTATCTCCTGCCTTTGTTTGTCACAGAGTTAGCACTCAAGAGTCAAATGATTCTCTGGGTAGTAATTACAGACTTTGTATTTGTAAAATGTAGTTTTAGTTCAAAAACCAAACTGACTTGACAGGAAATTCTTATTCTTCCCCACCTCCTGTTTTCAGTGTCAATTTATGGATCTCTGTGACCACACTGCTCTCTTGGCTGAACAGGCTGGTTCCAGGTTGTGACACTGCTGACAACAGCCACAGTCCCACACTGCACTGAGGGGGTAACTAAGGCACCAAATGTCTTTGTGCTCCCCACGTAATGCTAGGACCTTCTAGGCAATAATTCAATGCTTCTTAGACAACAAGACACTAAGACGATTATAAAAATTACCATATAGTGACTTTGTAGCAGAAAAAACAATAACTCAGAAAATTAATTACTTGCAAATTAATAACAATTTCTTATCACTCATTCATGTATGGAGTAAAAAAAAATCAATAGTAAAAAAAAATTCAGCAAACATAATTTCTTCTCCTTCTCCAATCTCATTTTAAGCCCAAACCATTTTAATTACAGGTTCCACTTGGTCTGTCCTAATTCATTTGGTGAGATAAAGGGGCACAGGAGGTTGGGGTCTTGTCCATAAGGTATTCCTTCTGTCTTTATGTCCTTACCAGTGTCTGTTTGCCACCCTTTGCTTTTTACTGGTTTCTTTCTGCCAAACTTTGCTTCCTACTGGTTTTGCCCCACTGGTACCTGCCTCTTACTGTATTTCCTCTGCAGTACTTGGTGTCATGCTGGGGAGTGTCATACACAGGCTGTGTTCCCTCAGGAGTGTCCCTGCCTCTTTGCTCTGGCCGGGACCCCTCTGAGGAAGGGCTACTTGTGGTAGCACGGCTGAGACAGACATTTCAGTCCTGAAATAAAAACACTACTGGGAAAACCATGAACCTCTATCTCAGGCCACATTAGGCAGCAGATTTCTCATCCAGACACTTCAGTTTCCCTCTGGAATGAGCAGCTGGGCTTTGTTGGGCTGAAGACTGCCTAAATATACATCAGCTGTTACACTGTGCTTCCTGGTGACCCTCACCCCCTCTGGAATTCTGTGTTTTTCTATCCAAATGACCTTCCTTCCTTCCTTCCTTCCTTCCTTCCGCCACTTCCGCCACTTCCGCCACTTCCTTCCTTCCTTCCGCCACTTCCTTCCGCCACTTCCTTCCTTCCGCCACTTCCTTCCTTCCGCCACTTCCTTCCTTCCGCCACTTCCTTCCTTCCTTCCGCCACTTCCTTCCACCACTTCCTTCCACCACTTCCTTCCGCCACTTCCTTCCGCCACTTCCTTCCGCCACTTCCTTCCGCCACTTCCGCCACTTCCGCCACTTCCTTCCGCCACTTCCTTCCTTCCGCCACTTCCTTCCGCCACTTCCTTCCTTCCTTCCACCACTTCCTTCTGCCACTTCCTTCCTTCTGCCACTTCCTTCCGCCACTTCCTGTGCAAAATCAGGTGCCTGTTGGCACAGAGATTAAAGAGGTTAACAAGTATTAAACAGAAAGACAGAAAATGGTTTCAGAATTCCTCATTTGAGACCCCAGCTCCAGTGTTTTGGAAGGAATTTCCAGCAGCACTAAATAATTAGCTGTTGTACCAGCTACAACAGAGCTCATCTTCACAGCTGTAATTACTGCATGCTTGTGACACCACAGATATTACCATTAACCCTGCATGTGAATCCTCATCTAATTTATTGTCTTAGTTGAGAGCAATTCTGTCTTTCCAGCTGAAAATTTGCAGAAGTGTTTTATCATGTTAATCTTCAGGTTATGATCTCTCCTCCATATGCATGGATTGCCTTCCCAGATGGAGCCTCACCCCAGCAGCTCCCGCTCTCAGGCTTCATGTGCAGTCTCTGACAATTTAGGACTTTTTCCAGAAAGCACAGCCAATCTTTATTTCCATGCATAATGAAGTTCATTGAGCAAGAGCTGATATTTGGAGCACAGAGGGAAGGATATTCTGAGAGATGCAAGATGCTGAAAAGGCTAATTATTATAATTTATATTTAAAAAAAAACTTTGTGTGATATCCTGACCACACAGTGGACAAGTGTCCATGATGCCAACCTGATGCTGGTGAATCTGCAAGAGAAGCCCCTGACCCCATGTCAGGTTCTGAGACTCTCCAAAAAGCGTGACTTGGGCATTTGTCATGTGAAAGTAACAATGAAAAATCACAGCATAAGATGAGGGTAAACACTGTTACTTGATAAAACATTTTTATGGGAAATTTGCATAAAATAATTTTTTTCATAAAAAAAAAATCCTATCTTCTAAATTATGGGGGTGTTAATGAAAAATGCTAGTTATCATTTGAAGTTAGCTTCAAATGAAGTAAGAAATTTAGTGCTGATTTCTTCTGATATAAATTAATTTGTCTAATTGATACTGCTTAATCAATATTTTGATACAAGGTATTAAAAAGGTAAAGTTTTTTCTATTTTCTTTGCAGGTCTGCCTGAGTAAATTATGCCTTCCCACAAGTGAGCAAAGTATGTTATCCTGAATGTTAAAATACTTAAAAATATAGATGAGGCTGAAAATGAGAACATAAAGGGCAGTGAATATGAGTTTCAAATTAAAATCTGTCAGCGACTGATAGAAGAGACAAATGAGTCAATGATAATATGGTTAAAGAAAATAGCAAGGTATTAAAAAAACCCCATCTTGAGAAAAATTAATGGATGGGAATTAGAATTGTAAATGAATTACAGATGAAATGACACATAGTGAAGAAGTATCCATGATCTAAAGTAGTAAATGTGGAATATTAAAAAAACCCATAGGATTGTAATAGTAATAAAACAAATCATAGGCTCTTCAAATTAAATATTTTCCAAAAAAGTAGAGTCAAGTAAATTGCCCTCATGATGCTTTCAAATAATTAGTTAATCACCTTCATAACTGAGTTTATCTGAACCCTTTTTTAGAAACAGGGAAATTCTCACATTCTGGGGGATTATCTGTATAATATAATAATCATCTTTATAATATAATAATATAATATTTCACTGAGCCAGAGATTAGGCAGTCAGATGTAAATCCCTACTAAAATTATGCCAGAAGTAATAAACTAACCCATTGTTTCCTTCTCCATCTTTATTGATAATATTCATCTCATTCATTGTCACTTCTTGTAAAACAGCCTTGATCAAACAAACATCATCTCCATTTTTTTCTTATTTAAAAGGAAATTATTGGTATGACCCATAAAGGTAGCTGGTGGGACTAGATTTCTTTGTACCATTTGGGTAAGTACCCCACAGCATTTTATCAAAACTAATTTATTTGGTGAGAATAGAAGAGGGACATACTAAGTATTAAACACAGGGCACAGAAAGGTAAAAATCCAGGTTTTGGAAGAAAAATATTCAGGGTGTTTATTTCTGGGTACCCCAAGAGTTAATCAATGGCCCAATGTTATTTGACAAGGGGGAAGAGAAGGAGAAGTGATGGTGGGGATCAATTAATGAATGTTACCTGCAAAATTTACAACTAAGAAAAGATTTGTGAAGTAGCAAATTATAAGAGAACATGATGCTATTACTCTCTGACCTGGAATGCGTGAAGAAATGACTGAAAAGCCACAAAACAAGTTTTATCACAGACTCTGGTCCTGCACATTTTACACATTGTATAAAGATGATGGGGGTTTTCTGGTAAGAATCACTGTTACCTGAGAAAATTACAATTAATTACACTAATAAAGACAGTAATTTGGGTCACTGGTGATGGTGTGAAGGGTGGCTTATTCCTATTTTCTGTAGAAATCCCTCTCTCTCCTCTGGCTGGAGAGAGCACTACATGATCTGTTTAGACTAGATGCTAATGACGAATATAAGGAGAAATTAATCCCAACATTTTCCTTAGCAAATGGAAGAGACAGAGAGTTACAGGTTACTCACAAAGCTAAGGATGGGATCAAACTGCTTAAGCATTGACACTGGCATTACATAACCATCTTCCTCAGGCTTCAGGTAAATGCATCCCCAAAAGTCTCAGGTTGTACCAGAAGTCAAACCAAGGACTGAAAGGACTGAATAAATTTTTCTTTTCTTAAACTTTTCTTGATCTAATCTGCAGGAAATTCTTGGAGCCAAGGCCACATCACAGAGCCCTTGAGGATCTCCCCAGTGGATATTTTTTAAAGGCTTCTGTGTCCACTCTCTCAGTATTAGATTCCTACATTATTCAGTGCTACATATTTTTATTTCTATCCCTCTTTGCATGGAAAATTTGCCTTATCATTTACTCCTTCCTTTCAACCACTGCAGAGACTCCTGTCTCTCTCAGACATCTATATTTTTTGGTGATGGCATTAATTTGGGTTAAAAAATAGAAAGTTTTCCAAAAAGATATTAACTATGCATGACCTGCAACTATGAAGGAAAAATAATTAAGCAGAATTATATGCAATGTTTATAATACCTTCCAGAAATATGCCAAAGAATTGAAGAAAAAGAAGGGTAAAATTCATTACCTTCCACTGGAAAAAAAGCCCAAACAAACTAACAACAAACAGATCTGGAGTCTTAAAATAAGCAGTTGTTCTTAATTTCATTCAATAAGAACAATATTTTTAACCTTGTTATCTGTAGCAGAATCCTGTATCAGGAAAATATGGATTTTTTTTCTGAGTTAATTGGACAGTTTAAATAACAGTATAGCCCTTCGTAAAATTATTAATAGTGTAAAATTGAAAAAAATCCACTTCAAGTACTTGTGGATTTTTTAAAAAATTTGTCAGACTTTTGCACATCCTGTAGATTTAGAAACTAGCCTTTGGTTTAGTTTTAATTCTTCTTAGTCCTATCCCAGACCAACTTATCCAAGAGAAAAATCTGATCTTCTGAAACAGGAAAGTCTCTTTAAGATCCTCTTGTCCCTCTGGGAAAAAAACCCAAACCCTTCTAACAATACCTACTCACACAGATCAATAGTTCAGTATAGTAATTTTCAGACGCAAAATTCCTCTCTTAGCAAGACCATCACTGAAACAAACAACCAATGGTATTCAGGACAATAGCAGAATGTAATAATTATTTGAATTGTTAAAGAAAGCAATAAAAAAAAATCACCTCAATGTATCTTACATTACTTACAATAAAGATTCTTTTCTAAATGAATATTTTAAGAACAAATGAAAAATTTGAATTTGAATCCTTTATTAAGCCAAACACATAAACATAATTTCTCATTTTTTTCTCAATTACCATGACTTTCTCTTCCTAAAAGATTATTTCTAATCAACTTATAGTTTTCATGACAATATAGTCTTGTAGTCTTTGGGTCACATTATTTTCTCAGTGATACAGATACAATTCAGTATAACTCAATTGAAATCAGTGGTATTGTGCTGAATTGATTCTAATCTGGCTAAAAAAGCTAGAATCTAAACTTTGTCATTCTACAAAGACAGCAGCAAGAATAACTTCACAGATTTCACTTCATAACACAAATTTTATATCTTTTAGTTGCAGGACAGAAAGGCTTTGGTTAAGCAGAGATACACGGTCCTGATGCTCAGAAATTGAGTTTTATTTGAAGACTCTTGATTTGCCTCATTGTCTCTGGACAAGAAAATATGTAAAACTTTTCCATTATGAGAAGTAGAGCACTTTTCAAAAATAAGAGTTGAACACTTGGCTCTTTTCCATCCTGATTTTTCTGCTCTGCATTAGCAACAGTCCAACATACATCTGCTCAAGGGGGAATGTGGCAAGATTTGTACATATAAGTCAGTCTTTGTAACTTTGCTTTTATTCAGTCAGGCTCCAAGGCAGTCCATGGGGAGTAAAACTGCAGTGCTCTGAGGGTAAATAACAGCCAGCCAACTTTCTATTTGCCTGCAAAGACCTATTTCAATCCTTTGGGAGTATTTGTTTACCAAAAAGTTATTCTCTTGTTTTTCAACTATACCAGTTGGCCTAATAAAACAGATTATAGCTGCCTCTGATTCTTGTTTTGCCTGTGTTCCCTGACCATCATGGCTGTAATAGCCATGACACAAGCAGGATATTAACCCTTTACAGTGGGGGCCAGTAAATGGGACAGCACAGGGGGCAGTGGGAACAAACACAGCATGTTCCAACAGGACTTCAGGAAATTCTTTTCCACTTGAAGGGTAATGGAGCACTGGAACTGGCACAGAGAGCTTACAGAGTCTCCATCCTAGGAGATATTGCAAAACTGTCTGGACAGGGTACTGGGCAACTGGCTCCAGGTGTCCCTGTTTGGGCAGGGTGGTTGGATCAGTGACCTCCAGAGGTTCCTTCCAACCTCAACCACGCTATGATTCTGTTACAGCCAAATATCTAAAACTTCCCTGAACAAATCTTTGGCAGGAGAACTAAATGCTTTAGGGAAAATGAGATTGGAGAAAAGTTATCATTTTTTCATGGTCTCATATAACATGATCTGAGTCCTGTTCCATTCTCCTGCTCTTAGCCAGATTTGTGAACTCATACAACTTAACTAAAGAATGCATTTGTCTCTGGTTTGGATATTTCCTTACTATCATTTGTATTAAGAGTCACTGTATTTTCTTATGTCCAAAGTTGTCATTGTAAGTCTTTTACCAGGAATATGAAGAGGCAAAGGTAGAAGGTAGCAAGTGTCTCCTTTATACTAAAATGCTCTAACACATTTTATTTTCCTCAAAACCTATATTCTAGTCTTCTTCAGTGGATAAAATCAGATATGTATCTCCAGATATCCAAAGTCTGTAGTACTAGCAAAAGTCAGAGGAAGAAGGAAAAAAAAAAAATCTGAACAGTTTAATGACTTCCAAACACATGGGTTTTATTGGAAAGTTCAGGGATGTTAAGTTGTGGGCTGGATTCATTCTTCAGAAGGGAAGGCTCTGGAAAAACCTTTTAGCAAGCTTCCAGTGCCTAAAGGGACTTCAAGAGAGCTGGAGAGGGGCTTGTTTTACAAGGTTATGTAGTGATGGGATATGGGTGAATGGCTTTAAAATGCAATAGGGTAGGTTTAGGTTAAATAAAAGGAAGAAATTCTTAACTGTGGGAGAGGTGAGGCACTGGAAAAGTAGCTGTGAATGCTCCATCCCTGGAGGTGTTCAAGGCCAGGTTGGATGGGGTTCTGAGCAACCAGGGCAACTAAAAAGCATCCTTGTCCATGGCAGGGGGATTGGAATTTCATGATCTTTAATGTCCCTTCCAACTTAAACCATTTGATGATTGTATGATTCTAGTATTTGGTCCATCTCTGGTTTTAATCAAGAATGAGAAAAATCTGTATGCCAGCCTGCTTCCATCCCACTAGATAAAACAATTCCACACACAGCTTTGACACCATTACTGCCTCCATGCCAGCATAATCCTCAGTGTGGTTTTGCTGCATATCAACAAGGACTCAGCAGCAGTGTTAGGTCTCAGTGACCCATCCCAAACAGAACCACAAACAAGATTTTGCTTTTTGGATCCTAAATGCTCCTCTAATCCTACTTCACAGGCTGCACCCCCTGTTTCATTTGGCTGTATAGATGTAGTTTATAACAACAGGAACCTGTAAGAAGTGCAGGCGATGTTGGGGATGTCACACAAGCAATGCAGGGTATGGGTGTGATGGTGACACCACTGATGCCTATCTTAAACTTAAGCAAAGAATTTAATCTGCAGTTTATCCAAATTTTTTGTGTATGGCTCAGCTGGTTAGAGATCTCAAGGGTACATATTTCCTTGAAGTACAGACGATTTGTCTAATGGGCATAGGAATACATCTTTGCTGCACAGGGACACTGAGAGAATTGATTAGGTAATAACTTGAAAGCACTATACCAGTGAACAGTGCTGTGCTATATAAATGCTAAGTATTGTTATTTTTCCTTACAAAACCAGTTCAGAAGTACCTGACAGGTTCACAACTAAGCTCTAAAATATAAATACTAAGAAATGTCCATCTCTGATTTTGTAATACTGCACATAGCACTTAGGAGAATATTATGATGCTATCACCTGAGAAGGCTTGTTATTTTTGGTGAGGTAGCAAACTACTGGCAGCAAATGAGATTTGATATTATCAGTTGTTCATTTTTAAAGGGTAACTCCTCCTTGGTTTTTTAACTCCTCTTTGGTTTTTGATTTCCTCTTCTACAGAACGGCTGTGTGAAACAGTGCAGCTTCAGGGTGCCCTGATTTCAGCTGGGATAATGTTCTTCCTAGGGTAGCTGGTACAGTGCTGTGTTTTAGATTTGGTATGTGAATAAGCTTGATAACAGTCTAATGTTTTAATTGTTGCTAGGTAATGTTTACCCTCAGTGAAGGAGTTTTCAGCTTCCGGAGGGATGCAAAGATGGGGAAGAGCCTGGAAGGGAAGCCATACATGGAGCAGCTGAGGTCACTTGGTCTTCTCAGCCTGGAGGGGTCTGAGGGGAGACCACACTGTGGTCTTCAACTTCCTCATGACTGGAAACAGAGGGGCAGGTATGGGTCTCCTCTCTGGTGACCAGTGACAGAACCCAAGTGAATGGCCTGAAGATGATTCAGGGGATGTTTAGGCTGGACAGCAGGAGGAGGTTTTTCACAGGGAGGGTGGGCACTGGAACAGGGTCCCCATGGGAGTGGCCACAGGATCAAACCTGACAGAGTTCAAGAAGCATTTGGACAATGCTCTCAGGCACATGGTGGGATTGGCTTGTGCAGATCCAGGAGCTGGACTTTGATGATTCTTGTGGGTCCCTTCCAAATCAGGACATTCTGTGATGGTTTAAAAGGCATCTGGATCTGGCACTGGGTAATGTGGTTTAGTGGTTTAGGAGTTACACTGGTAGCACTTAGTTGCTGGTTGAACTTGATGGTCTTGAATATCTTTTCCAACCTTGACAATTCTATGATTCTATGTCATTGATAGAAAAAAAAAAAAAAAAAGGAAGCACCTAAAAAAGACTGACATCAGTTAGAAGCCTGAAATGGACATTTTGAACACATCTTTCTCACCAAGATTTCAGATCTGTTCCAGCCCTCTGGACTCTGCTGTGTAACCCCATGTGCCCAAGTGTCACATTTACATTTTCTGAAAAATCCCTTTGCCCTAGATTTTTCTCCTGGGAAACTAAGAAGCCTCAGAGAAGAATGAAAATAATAATTATCTCATTTGCTTCTCCTCTGTTTTTTTCATGAGGAATATGTTTAGAGATTTTTCACCTGTTTACTCACAGGTGATTGTTTCATTGCTTTCTGGCATGAGTTGTTTTCACTCTTTGGCCAATTGAGGCCAAGCTGTGTCGGGACTCTGGAAAGAGTCACGAGTCATTATTTTCATTATTATCTTTTTAGCATTGTGTAAGTTATCCTTTCTGTATACTTTAGTATAGTTTAGTATAGCATTCTTTAATATAATATAGCATCATAAAATAATAAATTAACCTTCTGAAAACATGGAGTCAGATTCATTGTTCCTTCCTTCATCTGGAGGGAATGCAAATACAATACCCGAGGGTTGAGCTTTGTCCTGGGGCAGGTGTACACAGAGGCTTAGGGATCTGGAGGTGCACAGTCATGCTTCTGTAATAAGTCCTGTGCATGCAGAGAGATGTGAAGGAGACCTGGATTCAACCTATTCCACAGGTTCACTTAGTGGAGGAAACAAAAGATTTTGGACTCCAGTAAAGTATTAGGAGGGATATCTCCAAGCCTCTCCATCCTTTGCAAGATAGATATACATTCCCTCAAACAAGAAAGCTGAGCAGCTCCTGAACTGACAGGAAATGCTGCATACAGTAACCCAAAATATTAAAGAGAACAGGGTTGTAGGGTTTTTCTTACTTTTCTATAAAACATGTTACTCAGTAACTTATTACCTAGTACTAAAGGTGTTGCCAATCATGAGCCTGTAAATCTCTGTCAGAAGGGCACAGGAGCCATCTGTAAGCTACTACCACTCTTGTTCTAACTCTTGGTGTATCTAGAAAAATTAACAGGGTATTTAAGTTAATCAGACTAATGGGCAGAACCCAGAGTGTGTAATAGTCTGTCTTTGTGTCATAACCAAGAACAAGACTCCCAGACTAAAGACAGTGACTACTACTGCAATTTGTATGCTGTAAATGAGGAACTAGCTCTAATTATCCTCATTCTTATCTTCTGTATTTTTATATATTTCAGTTGTAAAAAGTTCTATTTCCTAACATTTAACAGCTTTGTTTTCTGTCTTGTTTCTCAGATATTACATAGAATACTTTATTTTTCCTGAAAAGTTATGTTTCCCCTGTGTGTGCTACTGAATAATCATGTTTTAATCAATGCTACCAAATCTGAAGTATCTCTTGTGCTTCTAGGTATTGATTATACTCTCTTCACATATTTTATTTCTGTAAAACACTGCAATATTTTCTGCATATGGGATCAATCTTTAGGCTCAGATCTCTCTCCAATCGCCATCGTTAAGGTCATCTGGATGATCAGAAAAGACCTAGGCTCATGAAATATTATAAAGTGTTTTCCCATGCTGACAAAATTACATCTATGGTTGTAAAAAGTCAATTAAGTCTTTCCCATACACAAAATAGAGTATTTTATGTTCCATATTTATTTATATTGTTGCTTTCCCAGATGTTATTGAGACTAGAATTTAGCCTACATTATTCAAATCAGTCAGTTGGTTCCCCCATGGAGTTGGTTGCTCAGTTGCTTCATTATTTCCAGTACAATGTCAAACTTCAGAGAAATTTTTATTACTGGGATCTTTACTGGGCTCAGTAGCAACCTTGTTTTCATTGCTGAGCCATGAAATCTAAAGCTGGACGCTATGACAAGCACTCCAGTACAAATTTACAGATATATTTGAGGTATCTGAAAACACAGCTGTGTCCAAGATTTGAATGGGGATGATCAGAGCTGTTGGGAAAAGCAGAATTGTGGGATTGCACCTGCAAAAATCAATTGTACCACTGTGGCTGTTAGAGTGCATGCTCCTGTCAGCCATGGCTGTGTGACCAGGGTGAGAGTAATTAGGCAGTTAACAAGTTTATTAATGTAAACCCAGTGAAAATATCAGAACAGTGATGAGAAACTCTGAGCTTGATGGAAGTGGACTTGTGGAGTGGGATACCACTGAGAAACAGAAACTTTTTAAAATATTAAAACTATTTGGGGCAGAATCACAAAATCATCAAGGCTGGAAGGGATCTTCTTGCAATCATCTGGTCAAACCCCTTTTCAAGCAGGGTCAGACACAACAGGGAGCCCAGGACCATGTCTGAGGAAATGCAAAGCAAAGGCTTGCTCATAGTGTGATGTGAAAGATGTAGAAGGAACCTTAATACAAAAAAAAAAAAAAAAAAAAAAGACATAATCACTGAAATATGTTTTAGTTAAAAACTCTCCGGTAATTTTGGCTGAGACAACTGTTGAAGCTTCTCACTGAGACTAAGTAGAAATGACAGATAACAAGATAATTTAATAATATCACACATGCAACAGACAGATGACTTTCAGCAGAAAGAGGTTGTGGATTAACAAAGTACTTAAATGTTAGACAGTTGCAGGTTTGCTTAGTATGCTAGAATTAACTGTAATTTCTCTGGTAGGAGAAAAGATATCCATGAATTCAGGAGAGCTTATTGCTCAGGCTGCAAAACACTGTAAGGCCTGAGTCCAACCATGTCATTACAGCCAAGAACATAATGTTTGGCTCAAATATATGTCATATGGATCTTTCAGGTACTATGAACCATGATATCCCATCCTTAACTGAAATATATGGTCATTTATATTCTTGAAATTCCTAAAACAAGTGAAGATTTGGTTATGTTGTAGGGAAAGCTGTTACAATTTAGCATTGATGAAATCTTTTGCCTTGGTTACCAATGAGTTTCTTGGGAAATTGAAAATATGCTTCCTCAAAAGAATGTGGATTTTAAAGTGTGTTACAGTTTTCTGTAACTAAATCTGAAGTTTAAATTTAATTAAATATATTTAGAGGAAATCTATTAATGCTGAAATTCAGGGTTTATTAAGTACTTTCCCGTGGTAGTGCTTTGCAGCTGTGCTCTGTTTTGACTCAAAAAGTGATTACTACTCAAAGACAAACAGTTTTTAATATGAAACTGACATACAATTTATTGAGCTAATTCTTAAAATAATTTAATCACAGGGATGCATTCCCTGAGGAAAGTTTTATGAAGCACATGGAATACTTTGTTTTAAACTAAGAACACATTAAAAAAATGTCTCAGTTTCTTAATCTGATATTCATTAATAGTACTTGATGGAGAGTTTAAATTGTCTCTCTGGAACTTGGAAGGGAAGGTGTGAAAGCCAAACTGACTCCACCTCAACCTCCAGAGACCTGCTAGCAGGACATGCACACATTAATTAGCACCTGGGTGCTCAGCTCTTGATGCCCGTCCTGACTGCAGGACTGACATATTCTAGATTTGATAATGACTTTCTGGGGATGAGCAGAAGCATAAAAAGGCAGTGTTTAGCAAACCCTTTGACTATACTAGGCTGCAGAGGCTTTCCCTAGATGGTGTGGTCACAGGCTGCAGAAGAGCAAATTTGTCTGTTCACTCTGCATTCCCTCATCTGTGGAGTCTCCTTGTCCACTTGAGAGGAGAGGAGAGGAGAGAAAGTTTTCATTACATTTCTTATTTCAACCACCTCTGAGAAGTTTCCACTCACTCTTTTTTTATCTTTTGCATGATTCTCTTTGTCAGTTTACTCTTCTTCACTGAATCATCAGCCATTAATATTTTCATCTGGAAAATAGTAGATTTTGTTGTTTCCTCGGAATTGTAGCTCCAGCTTCAAGCAAAATGGCTGATTTTGCTTCCAGCAAAATTAACAGTAGCTCTACAGCTGACCTCAGTGAGAGTGGAACAAAACCCTCAGTCACTGAAAATCTGTATCTGCTTTATCCAGTTGGGTTTTGATTTAAATTCCATATAAACATGCATTTCCAACAGGTATATCTATAGTTGTATATTAAAATGTGAGAAAGTTGTATTCCAGTGTGGATGTTTTGAAGTTTATGGCATTCCCATGATTTTTATTTGTTCTCTAAATTTTTTCTGCACTTGGAAAAGTTAGTAATAACAATGAATGTTTTCCCTGAGAAAAGCTTACAAAACCAATATATAATTTCAGTATTTCCCAATTAAATGTGTTTCAAAGCTTCTGACTACCATGCCCTCTTATTCCCATTTGCAGATCTATTACCCCATGAAACAAAATAGCACTGCATTAAAAATGTACGCAGTTCTATTATCCAGCTCATAACTTCTTAACACTTTTTTCTTCCAGGAACAATTCTGGTAACAACCAACAGTAAATGTTGGTTGCCACTTCATTTTTCTTCCCCAAAAGCAAAACTGTTGAGAAAAAAAAAAAAAACCCTTAGACAATGACATCTGCAGCACAATCTGTCAAGCAATTCCTTTGGAATCAACAAACAACAAATAATTTGTCCAGACTGAATTGTGAGGCTGCATAAAGAGCAGATTGCACCCAAGCACTTCCTTCTGTACTTTGCTCATGGAACTGTAGAATCATTAAATAATCAAGGTTGGGAAGCACCTCCAAGATCATTGAGTCCCACTGTATATCACTGAGTCAAAACACACAGCTGCTAATCCTCCTCCACTGGCATCCCCTTAATTTTTGTGTGTTTAGAGCAGGTCTTCAGCCTTGTGCTGGCCTTTTGCCTGTTAACTTCTGATAATTCCTGGCATAATATTTCTTTTGTGCTGAGCTTATGAAGCCAGGAGGGGTGTTTACTACACTGAGCCATGGCTAGGATGGTTGAAGCTGTCCTGGAACCCTTTGGGATGGGCTTGGAGGGGATCTCTTCAAGTGGTACCTGGCAGAAGAAAAGGATGTTTCCATGGAAGTGAATGGAGAGCATCTGCTGCCAGCTCAGGGAGCACAATGAAGATGTTTTGGACAAAGGCAGGTAATTCTGGGTCTGGATGACACAGTCCTGCCCCTCAGGGAGACCCATGGTGAAATTGCTTCTGATAGAGAAGTCAGGGAACCACAGAGTGATGGTCTGTGGCCAAAACATCTCTCAAACAGCACAGTTCAAACCATCATCACCCTCTGACCAGAGCTCTCCTCACAGACCTGGAGAAGTGAGCTGAGGGTTTCTGTGAGCATCCAACAGGATGCCAGATCTGGCATTTTAACAAACCCTTCTTGTCTTGACACAGCTTCATAAAGAGCTCTCTGAAGGACAGGAACAAAATGTTGTGGCCCAGACATGCATGAACAAGAAAATGATTTGGTGTGAGATATAAAAGCTCACCTGCACCCCACACAGACCTGTGTTGCCCATGTGGGTTGGCCACTGGCTGGGAACAGACTGGCATAGCGTGTGTGAGTGCTTGCACCCTCAGAAAACTCCCTGACACCTTAATGACCAGAGATGCTGACCTTTCCTCTTATGTTTTGTGGGGTGTTTCGTGCCTCATTCATATCACAGTGCTCCAGAAATTCTCTCCAAAATGGTGTATCATGAATCTCAAGAACACATCAGGATCTACAAAGGTTTTGCAAGACATCTGCTGATTTTCCTGGCCTTGTGTCAGAGCTTCAATCCTTCACACCTTCTTTTAGCACCCAAATCTGTCCCAGGGCAGCAGCATCTCTGTGCAATAGTCAGGTTTAACACTGACCTAACAAAACCAGAAATTCACTTTCCTCCATGTGGCACCTGTGCCCCTCTGCCTGGGCACACTCAGTGAATCAGTTACTCCAAGATCTGATAGCACTGACCCAGTTTTTTTATGTACAACTGCTCACTGCAATTAAGACTTAAAGCTATCAAAATTATCTAGATGGCTAAAGACCTAAATTTTTCTGAAATGATTATGAAGATCCAACAGCCAATATAATTTATGCAACCACCACCGTTTGAATTAACAGGAGAGTTAGGCTCCTTTGAAACAAATGAAATATTTGAGAATAAGGATCTTGGTGTGCCAGGATTCAGATTTTATAGAATTTTAGATTTACAGATGTTCATGCCTCTTCCCTGCAGGTAACACTAACAAATTTATCTTAAGCTAATATAAAGTTAATGTTGTAGATTGAGAGTGAAATAGAGATTGGGTTTATCAGTCACGCTCTCACTTTATGTGATCAGCTTCAAAACAGTTCTTATTTTACTGACAAATAAATGATCAGGTTTCTGTTTATGCACTTTAAACTCCTAATGTTTATATACCAATTGCAATCAAATAAAATTGTTATTTTCAATTATAATTAGAAAATAATTACTGTTTTATGGCCATCTTGAGTGTCTACATATAAATTATAGCTGCTTATTAGAGTTTAGCTGAAGCTTTCCTGGAGTTCTAAATTAACTGTCCTATAACTTACCAAAGGGAAAAAATCTAGAAGTATTTATAAACCATTTCTTCTCATTTGTCTGAAGCTTCTTCTATTTGTGATCGAGCTTTTCCAGTGTGGTCCTTCATCTGTTCTGCTTTGGACAGTGACCACTAATTGTAGAGAAGGTAGTGAATCAGAATCAAATAGAAATGGTAATTTTTTAGCATTACTCTGAATGAAATCCTGCTAAAACAGATTTCTTGCCTGCTTTGACAGTAATTAATATATCAGCTTTCAGCATCAGTAAAATAAGTAGTCATGCAACAACACTGTATCCTGAAAAAATTTCATTTATGAAAACTAGAGTATTTACCTGAAAATTTACTGAGTGTCAAATTACTTCAGCAAGATTCAAATCACCTCTTACCCTAAGGAGGTGCCTAGAAACAGTGTGTGCACCACTTAAACTGAAAATAAGTCCTATATGCATACAAAGTGATGCATGGAATATGCTGGCCCTCTGAGGGCAGGATAAACATCAACAAATTAAACACATTAAGACCTCATGTTTTTCCAAATTGTTGAAATATACTCATTTTTTCAAATTAATGAGTATAGAAGCAAACAGAATGAAAAAAGAAAAGCTGCCACATTTCTGATGCTCATTTATTTTGACAATTGTTAGTCAGCAATTAGAAGAAATATACTCAGTTGTAACAGTTCTTCAAAGGGCATTTGTAATTACAGATGTGCTTGCAGAAATAAATGGAGAAAATGACCTCATGACTGATACAAGAACACACATTCTTTTGGGAGGTTTCTAAAATCTGTAGTTCAGTGATGGGGAGATCAGCTTGGCCATGCTGTTGTGCTGAATTTATTTCTGACATTATGTTTTGGATTTTTTTTTGTGAGGGTGAAAGCCTATTTTCCAAAACTGATTAAAACCTTTTAAATATAACTTATATTTGCTTTAGATGTCTGCATTATTATTCTATATCAATCATTGCTTCTTTCTTGCCTTCTCCCTGCCTTTCCTTCACCCCCTAGCTTTGATTGCTGGGGAATCGGATGAAGTGAGAAAACAATATTAAGTTACTAAAAATTGTCACAGAGAAGATGATCTGCCCACCACCAAGTATTGAGGGTTTAAAAAGGAGAGAGAAAAGGGGGGGTTTTATGTCTGTGGAGATGCAGAAGCTTCTGGGAGCTGTAAATAAAGCTGGTGAAATATTGAAGTAAAAGCAGAGCATTTTTGTCTAATATGTGAAACAGAGAGGGGGATCTTGGATGAGGATGGTTTCGTGCTTTGTAAGATGTGTGAGATAATGAGTTTGAGGATTATGTGGGATTGTGGTTACCTGGAATTTAGAGGACATGGAGTCAGGTAAAGGAAATTAAAAATAAGGGTTTCAATCACATTTGAGTCAAAGTAGTGCTAGCTTTTTCCAAATTTAGAAAAGAACTTGAAATCTGAAACAAAAAAAGGTTTCTGGAGGAGGCAATTTGTATTATATTAGCTCTGATTCCATAAATACTGAGGATCAGAGTTAACCTGAATACACAGAAACAGATGGCAAAATCCAATGTTTGCCTCAGAAATGAGCTTGCCAATGCAAAAAGGAAGGATAAAGAAAGGACAAAGCAGTAATCAAATGTATTTTGAGTCTGATTGTGAATGCTGTGTGTCTGTCTGTCCTGCTATCCTTTTTGACTGACCCATGTAAATGGTGGCACACTGGGACAAAGCATGTGTTTCCATGGCAAAAACTGTATGGTGAGGACTCAGGCATGGTTTTCCAGGCTTAAGGAGATATCAACATTTTTGAACCATATCTGTCCATAAAAAGGGGGAGTTATGGCCTAGGAGCACATATAAACTCCTGTGCTTTAAAGAGAAGTTTTCTCTTAATCTCCTCTGGGCTCTGAACTGCTCAAAATGAAAAACTGGCATCTAAACTGAAGGCAAACAAAGCACACAAAAACTGCCTTTACTTCCACAGTGAAATAACATACACTTGAATTATATTTACTGTTCTGAATTTATCTAGAGAATAGGCCTTCCCCATTTATAAGGAATACTTAGTGACTAAAAGAAACTCCTAAAATAAATAAAAGCCATAGACTTAAGGGCTTACAAGTCCTAAAAATTGCTCTTTTGAAGAGCAGCTAACAGATTGGAGGCCCTTCTCTCTCTCATTGTGAGGAATTTGAAGCAACCCCCCACACTCCTAAGACTTTCTTCTCATTCTCTAGCATTTTCCAGTGTCTCTAAAGCAGCAGATGCTTCTCCACCCTGATTTACTCACTTTCTGTTGCCAAGTATGCAGGGAGATCTTCATTTTTCAGTTCTTACTGAAGCCCCCATAGCTGGCTTGTCTCTTTATTTAGGAATTCTGTGGTGACTGGAGATGCCCTGTGTCCCCCAAAGCCACCTCTGTCACTGCTCTCCTCAGCTGGACAGGGCAGGGAGAAAATACCCTGAAAGGTTCACATGCAGTGATAAGGACAGGGGAGAGATCCCTCACCAGTTACTGTCATGGGCAAAACAGACTTTTCCTGGGGAAATTACTCCTGGCTGGATTCTCCCATTAATCCTTTTGGGAGATATCATGATGAATTTTCTATGTTAAGAAGACAGAAAAGAGGAAGATAGTTTTTAATTTAAAATACATTAATTTTCAGAACATTCACTGTGAATTCCAAGCAACTGCATCTTATGCAACTGAAAGTGAAATTGAGATTTCTGTATGGATGTTGAGCAATATACCATAAAATATATTGATAATTTTGAGAGGACTCCTGTGGGATATCTTCCTATGTGGATTAGGTGGGTGCTGGGTTTCAGGAAAAACTTGAATTTGATCTCCCACCCCACTGAAGCTCTTTGAAATCCCCTGGTGTATCAGCTATAGGCTGGCACCATTTTAGTCTTCTTTAATCATGAAAAATTTAATTCAGTTTTGGATAATGAAGACAATCAGATCCAGCATCTCTCTGTGACCAGACTGCTGTGTGCAAAACTGAACAACATCCCCCAGATATGAGGGGGGAACTTTTCAATCATCTTTTTTGTTCCTCAGGAC